>JAVJIX010000009.1:6590000-8990000 GCA_036785185.1 Paratrypauchen microcephalus | reverse complement strand
AGTTGCGGTTCTGCAACAAAGAACAGAAAACATTCACATCAAGCACAGATAGCCAAATATTAGCTGTATAAATAAACTGCACTAAATAACTATTACAGCAAATAATCAATGTTATTTATCATACCTCAGTGTGTCAAGGGACAATATTTTATTATTATTATTTTTAAATACATATCTAATATTACACAAAGAGACAAAAAAAAGTTGTTAAGAGGTGCAATAATTAAGAATGAGATTGTTTAAACAGTTTGTGAGAGCTGAGAACATGTGAATGAGTTCTGAATGCCCCACATTTCCAGTGACTGGATCTTAAACTGTCCCTTGCACAGTGGTGTGTTCTTGAACGTTTCACAAGCCTCAGAGTATCCTTCCTGCAGGTTCTGCTGTATACAGAGGGCATGTCCCCCATCACCTCCTGTAGATCCAAAACATCTTATTTAGTACCAAATATACATTATTATGCTTTAAGACAGTACAACAAAATGTCCATCTGCATACCAATCATCAGCTGGCTCTCACTTCCAGCGATGAACATGGAGGCCTCTTGTCCTTTGGTTCTCTTTGGCTCTTTGGCAGACAGAGACTTGTCTGAGGCGGCAGTGAAGGGGACAGTGAGGTAGCTGGGGTCCTGAGGAGTTCCCACGGGACAGGTTAGTTTAGCACCGTTTATGGTGCTGGCACTGCTGCTGAGGGACAGCTGCAAAGAGTCACAGGGGCATGGCCCATTCTGCTGCCCAGAAACAAATCTGGTTATGATATTAACCACTGTCTGCTGGTAGCGCTCCATGCTGGGACGCAGCTAAAAAGACAATTACATTATATGAAGATGTTTTTATGTTATTATAATAAAACAATCATGTTGAAGAAGCAACTAACCGTGAAGACAAAACATTCCCCTGTTCCAAAATATGTTAGGCTCTCTGTGTCATGTTTTCGCCTTTCTATTACATCTGTGGATAGAAAAGCACCAAACACCTGAAAAAAAAAGAAAAAGAAAAAACATGTAGCTTAATCAATGTCATAGAACATATTTATAGTATTAAATTGTCAACTTTATCAGCTCTGCTGTTACCTCTTCATCCACTGTTTTGATAAGGAGAACTGTAGGCTCATGTCCTTCCACATGTGAATAGAATCTGTTGAAAAGTAGTTACATTGTTTTTATTTTTTTTTTCCAATGAAATGTACACATTTATGTGGACATTCTAACCCTTTGTGCTTAAACATAGTTTAATCCAAAACAAACATGTTTATACTATAAACCTGCCCCTTTCTCTTATGTAAGTGAACTTTTTTCAGCTCTTTGAGCCAAGCAAGGGCCTCTAAAAACAACTAGCACCCATTAACCAGGCTTATGTATGTCTCACTTACGATGCCAGACTCCTGTTGTGCTCTGTGGTGCTGTAGAGCCTGATGGGGCTGAACAGAGCAAAGCGCTCTGGTATCCACGCCCAGACCACTCGCATCTCTGTCCCTGTCACAACACTCGACCTGAAGTTTGAGAAGTCCACACTCTCCACAGATTGCCTTAGGGCATTAAAAACATGTCAATGAACACTTTAACATTATATGTACACTTTGTATGCTGTGTTGTTTTTATTGTGTTATAGCATGCCTCTTCTGATGGCAGCTGACCCCTTTCTGCATGAGTGAGTCCTTGTTAGCATTGAACAGAAGGTTGAGCTCTCGGCGTGTGGCCATTGGGATCTGGAAAGCTTTTTCCAGAAGAGTCTCAGCAGAGCAGTGGCGAGCTACATTCTGCACAAACCTCTTCATGTCAGTCCTGAAGTCCTCCACATCTGCCACTCGGGATGAGACAGAAACTTTGTAGAGACCGAGGAGAGCCAAAGCGACCCTATAGAAAAAAGCTTCAATATTACCCTCACTAGTAGCTATAGTATTTTGTTTTATAACAATAGTGTGAGTACTAAATAGTGGAAGTAGTAGCTAGCAGCCTACCTCCTAGCTAGGAAACCAATCAATATATTAATTTATTTTTGCTTTTGAGAAAAAAAAACTTGCTTGGTCCTGATAAATGTGTCTTTCTCATATGGTTGAAGTCACTGAGTAAACTTAAATCCTTGGTTTGAAGACAAAACACTCATGTTTTGAGTGTAGCCTCTGCTGATTAAGTATTTTAAGTGTACACAACTAAGAAAGAAAGACTTTAAGTAGGAGACATGTGGAACCAACCTGTACAGGACTTTGTATCCCTCTAACAGGTAAACATCTAGAACTCTGATGGCGTAGATGAACGGGAGGTCGGCAAAGATCCACATGATCCAGTCAGAGTAAAACTCAAAGAGGTTTTGATGTGAACTAGCGATTAATTTCCGGATGCCCCGGCAGCATTTGTTAGCAAGATCTCCAAAGGTCATACAGGAGGCTCTGTATGTTAGGAACGACTGGTCTATGTAGCGCTTGTTGGGGTCAGTGTAACAGATGAGGCGGGCCACACTGTAGAAACACTCAGCTTCATCCATGCTGAAGTGAAGAATGAGGGAGACTAAAGCTGGCAGGATGGGGCAGTAGTTCATGTCTGGGAAATACTTGTCAAGACAAATGAGAATCTTCTTGACAGAATTCAGGCCAGCTTTGTTAAGGCAGTACCTATAGAGAAGAGAATATAAGTTTGCAGGTTATCTTCTTCATATACTAAGACTGCACTAAATCCATGTAGAACAACCAAAATGGTGTACTTTTTATTTATCTTTCAAAATGTGCATGCAAATGGGTTAATGATGAACAATTTCACTGACTATAAATAAAACATATAGAAATTATCATACTTATGAATAGGATACCTGGGTATTTCTGCAGCCTCCATATATTCTGGAGCAGGGTGGGAGCTCAATTTCTGTTCTCCAAAGAGTTTCTTGGTCAGCTCATAGTAGACGTCTCTCTCTGGGTGCACTGTTTTTATACTACAATGCAATGAAAACAAATCATAGTCTTACATTTTGGATTTAATTCCTGTAGTTTACATTTTGTTGAGCACTCTTAATTTTATTTTAAATATGTGATAACACATAAAATAAGCATATTTTTTATTGCAAAATGTCAATTACAAGCAGGTTAAAGCTGTCTTTAGAATTTAACTCATCCTTCAATGCTGCTGGTGCACCTCATCAGGAGCAGTGCTCTGCCCAGTGACCCATCTCCAGATCTTAGTCTATTGTGCATGATTTGGGTTGATCAGGGAAACTGGAGTGCCCGGAGAAACAAGCAAACTCCTCCCAAAAAGTCAAGCATGCATGTAAAGCTGGAATATTTCAGGCATGTAGACAAAAGTAATTCTAAAATAATGTTATTGGACAAACAGGGCATTGAGGCTGCAGTGCACATACTTTTCAAAATACTGAGATTCCAATTTTATACATGTTTAAGACTAACCTGGGAAATCCCAGGCTGCTTTCGTTCGTTCCGATCTGAAAGACAGCCTGGCAACTATGGCAAGCGAGCTCTCCCGATTCTGGGAGCCAATCAGAGAGCGGGGAGGGGTGGCAAGACGGTGATGCGTACTACGTGACAAACGGAAGCTTGTAGTTTGAACTGACAACTGACATGATTGGCTATTGGCTATGTATACGCCAAATGATAGACATTCGTAACGCCCAATAAACGGCCGTTGGCGATCGTAAACCACACCTCCGGTACGAGATATTTCGAAGGTGGCTTCCAGACCATCACTTGTGATATGGTCAGGTGTAAACCAGGCAAGTTTAAGACCTGGTTTAGTCCTTATTGAGACCTGATTTTGTCATTTTTTCCTGCTTCTAGTTTATTTGGTTTGTGTGGGTTGGATTGATTTTGGTCCTCCTGGTTTAGTCTGGAAGAAGATGGATGGATGGATGGTTTAGTCTGGGTTTAGTCCTTACATTTACCAGTTTGAAAAAGATGGAAAAAGATTAGCCTGGGAATTCCCAGGCCGCTTCCGTTCGTTTCGAACTGGAAGGCGGCCTGGAAACTCGTCCAAGCGAGAGTCCCAGATTTAGGGCCCCAATCAGAGAGCGGGGGAGGTGTGGCAAGACGGTGACGCGTACTACATGACAAACGGAAGCTTGTAGTTTGAACTGACAACTGACATGATTGGCTATGGACTTACGTATACGCTCAATGATAGACATTCATAACGCCCAATAAACGGCCGTTGGCAATCGCTAACCACACCTCCGCTACGGGATTTTTCGAAGCGAGTTTCCAGACCCATATCTCACTTGTGATATGGTCAGGTGTTAACCAGACTAGAAAAAGATGGTACATTCAGCCAATGGCTGTTACATATACTGACCTGGAGTGTTACATATACTGACCTGGAGTTGATGCTGTGTATGATGTGGTAGTACGCTTTGGCCCGTAGTGTGTGTGGCATTGCCCAGTAGCCCTCTCGGCCCATAGCCTTCAGCTGCGGGTGGTCACTCTGTAGGATTATCTGGTATTTATTTGCTGCTTCAGGGTCAATCTTTTCCCAGTCCACAAACTGTCCATACTTCATCCCTGAGCTGGAGCAGATCTCCCAGTTGTCCGCCTCAGATATTGTCATCATACTCTCTGCCTTGAAGCTACTAGTTCTACCACCTACACAAAAAGGCAACAGTATTTGTTAATGCTTTGCCTGGATAACACTTTGAGATTCATAAATACTTACTTGAGCTGTCTTTTGCTGACTTGCTCTGTTTAGGTCTGTGCTTCTTGGGTTGGATTTGTGCACAACTCTCATTGCCTTCTTTATTGTCCTTTTTATTATTTATGACAAACTGCAATGAATTTGCTCTCAAGAGAGGACTGGATCGATCAAAATTGCCAGCGTCAGTATTGGAAAACACCTCTGAGGTCTCATAGCTGTAAAATGATCTGTAAATTAGGGAATTATTTTATTTATTAGTATTGATTACATTCATCACTTAATGTAACCTGTTTAATAAACTCTATTTGCTTTTTACTTACATGAGTTATTAGGTATATAAGGTGTTTAGTAAATTTTCAAATGAATAATTTCATTATGGCAATACTAATGCTATAAGACATTATTACACTCATTGCATATAATTTCTTATTCCCACATAAATCATAATATTTTGAAATGATAAGGCTGTTGCAGCATGAGTACATTTGCGGTTACAAAATTGCTGAGAAAAATAAAGCCAAAAGTAAACAATTTGCATTACCTTGATCTTGGTCTGGCGTTAGTTTCTTCTCTCTGTGACTGTACACCACAGTTCTTACTGTCCTCTGTGTTGTAGTAGGAGCGAGACCTCTGTCTTCCTCTATTGTTCAGATCTTGATCAGCAGAAGCTCTCATAGTGACTGAACTCATGTTTCCATAGTTTGAGATGACGGGAGCTCTTGGGACATGAATCATAGTCCTGCTCCACACACAAGTAGTGAAGTCTCTAAGGCTGTCTGTTACTTACAGCACGTCCTGGTGCCTTGCCTTTATAGACACATGCCTGTGGGTATGGTCATGTGAGAGTTTGTTGGTGTGGTGTTGTCAGACAATCAAAAGTTCCACTACATTCTCAGAAGTGATAAATCATTGTCTAGGGATGTACCATCTTTGTTAATATTGTGAGCACAGTATCAAAAGTGTCAAAATATTATTGAGGAATTTCATGGAAATGTAACTGTAAGGTCATATCTCTAAAAAGCTTATTATGTTGCAAAGGCATAAACAAAGAAGCAACTACAGAATAAGAAAAAGGGCTTGCCCTTCAAATAACCCTGTTCTGTGTTTTGACTTTTTAGGGTATTGTAAATTACCTGCAAAAATGTTGAATCAAAGCTAATGTTTAGAACAAAATAAATAAATAAATACATTTAAAAAATCCAAAATATTGTCCATTTCTTTGAAATGTCCCTGTGTGAGGTATCAAAATGCCAGCCAGAGTCTATTCTGAGAAAAAACTTACGTATTATTTTACAAAACAGGCGTATGTTTTTAGCAATCACAGACATTGTTTTGCTATAAAACATAAAACCTTACATGTACCTACCTCATATGAGGGCTCCACATGCAACAGTGCAGCACAACAATGTCTGACAGCCTTTAGGAAAGGCATTTACTATTATGGGCATGCACTGGATCACCGATGGCAATTTCCATAAAGGTTACGCACAAGCAGACTACTAGAGATAAATCAGTGACCAGCAGGTTACTTAGTCAACAATTGGCCTTTAGAAGCACGGGAAGCATCTTCTCCGACCTAAAACTAGCACTATAACCTAATAGCCATTATGATATTATTTTCTTTAACTTAAGTAATTCAAACTAATTGACGTTTGGGAATTTTGTTTTTTTTATATGCTGACCGGAATGCGATTTCCCTTATGGGTGTCCGTAGTGACGTACCACCCAAACAAGAAGCTGGCTGCTGTTGATTAGCGAGAGCTGAGCGACAGAAAGGACTATTTTATCTTTATATGATCACATTTTAAAATGTCACAGGATCCGTGGTAAGCATCGCGTTGAGGAATTTTAGCAAGCAACCCTGAAATAAACCATTTAGCTCTAGCTACATTTTAAGAAATGATTGGAATTGTTAGCAAACACGGCATTTCTAGCAGGGGCTAACGACAAATGAACACATTTCCCAGGTTTAATATATATAATACAAAGTCTGGTAAGTTTAAACAAATGTTAATCAAAAGGAATAAAAGTGTATTGCACTGGTCAACTGTGATAACTTCATGTACTCAATGTAAAGGTTTAATATCAAAGTCTGGCAAGTTTAAACATGTTAATCAAAAGGAATAGAATCTGTCATCTGTGATAAATTCATGTACTCAAGAGTTACAGAGTTTAAGATCTGGCAGTGTCCACATGTTTTGCAATGAAATGGTCTGTGGTAAGCAACTCTTTGTCTATATGTTTATTTATCCATTCAGGTTACAGAATTATGACGCTACTTGCCGCCTGGCCCAAGAAATAGCAGAAAACATCCATGAACGAAACAGACAGCAGAGAACGGGGGGTAACCCTGCAAAAGTAAGCCATTAGTTCAACATCCCATAAAGCGTGTATTTCTATGGCTGTTCGTAACACTTGTTTGTGTTATTTATTTGTAGATCAACATGACTCTTCGAGCATCGCTACAGAAGCTGAAGCAGAATATTTCTCAGCTAAGAGAAGGATTGTTGCGGACTTCCTCGTCGCGTCGGATGTATCCTTTTGTGGCAATGGTCATGGGACATTTTACTGTGGCTTTTACTTTATATTATGCTGCACTAACAGTATCATGTCAAAAGAGGGCGCCAGAGGTTTCTGCTTGTTCATTCCACTGAGAAAGATGATGGACTTTAACGCTGGTCCATCAGAACACAAGCAGAAGCAGACAGAAGACAAAATCTTATTGATGACCTTCAAAGCAGAGAGAAACAACTCAATTCAACATTTAAAGGAGAAGTCTCAGGAGCAGAAACCAGCAGGTAAGTGAAGCTCATGGAGTTGTCCAAAAGTGTTTTAAATTATATTGATGCTTTGCAGTGACATCACGCTGGGGGTGTTTTTCATGTATCTGTATGACAGCAGATTTACAAATTACCAATGTGCCCATTAGCAAACATGGCTAAAAAGTTAAGATTATCTGAAAATTCTAGAAAAAATATAAAATGAATATAAATGACACATTTTCAGGACCCTGTGATCCGTCTGAGCGTTCATGGTGTTCATTTAGTTGTTTGAATTTTAACAAAAAGGTGATGAGAGTGACTAACTGAAGAACTTAGCTAATGCTAGCTAGCTTGTGACTGTAATTTTATATCTGACAGACTTGTTTACTAGTACAAATCAGCTCATCTGTTGTAGTTCCAGCTAAATCAGCTTTTTCTTGTCTACTTTGTTTAACAGAGATTTAGTTAAACATCACCATCCCCCCAGGGAATGATGATGACATCCGCTATCAATACAAAATTTATGTACCACTTATACACGATCAGCACCATCACAGATAAGGAATAAATTGGTTAAGTTTCAGTAAATAATGTATTTAATTGTAGTTGGTGTCAGAAGAACTAACGCAATCTCATCACTCAATGCCACAGGGAATTATCAGCAAGTTAAAATTCCTGGTTGTTATTGTCCAATTAAAATAATGATTTGTACTCACTTGACCCATGAGGTAGAAAAGTTTTCATCTTCACTTTGATGGTGCGTCACCGGTCACTAACTGTGTGTACCTCTGCTGTGACCTGAGCCGTTTGACCCGCCCCTGCTCTGTGATACGTGAACAAGTGTCTCAGTCAGACATTTGGACAGGATGTTGGTCTTTGTGGCTAATTCCTTTTCATTAGAGCTATCTTCGCTTCGCACTGTTGATCAAACATGGGGCCGCTTTTGTGCACATGTATACATTGGTGCAATTATGCATTGAAAGAATGAACTGTAGTTGTGTCATAACTTATATCCTCTTCTTTATTTGATGTTATGACAATGTAACGTATACACAAAACTGTAGTCTACATACACTGACCATGTGTCCAACAGCTAATGTATTCAGACAGACATAGGAAACAGCGAAAAGTTCCTTAGTAGTTTGAGGCATAATTAAATCTGCCCGAGGTTTTGGTTTACGTCCCAGTTAATTTAAAAGGAAATTATGGTAAATGTAGCTAGAGTAGAGTATTGGTGTGGTTATAAAGTCATTGGTTTGAAAGAATCTACCAACATATGGCAAATCATTTGGATCCCTGGGAAAGACCCGTTCTCTCTGTGGTATACTGGGTTGGCTTTGCCTGTGCATCATTAAACTTGCATGCTTATTTACCAATATCTTTGATCAAATACAAAAAAACAGACCCCGTGACATGTGATCAGGAACATTTTGAGACTGTGTTTTTACAATAGTTCATAGTTATTACTTAGTTCATTATGTTTTTACTATTTATAACATTTTCTTGGCTGGTGTGGAAAATAGTGGTAATTAGTTAAATATTGCCTGTCCACTCAGCATAGACAGGGATGCTCAGGCCCCAGAGGTGGTGGCCTAGTGCTTTGTGACTGCCAAAAGATGTGCTTGACTGGTTTTGGCAGTCTCCCCTGACTGTTTAATTGGATCTTCACACACTGAACTCTGAGGTGGAGGAAGTGGAGAGCTGGCATGCACTCTCATGGTAATCAAACATGTCAGAGGGATTAGAGCTTGTCTCATTTATTCCTCTGATGGTATCAAGACGACGATAGCAGCGTTGTCAGAGCTGCAGTGACCAGAGGAAAAGCTTGTGACCCTAACAACATAGTCATCATTTAATCAGTCACTAAGTATAGATTGGGGCTTTTATTACACAAAAAGCACAACACCGTAGGCTTACTACTGCAGCCTCCAAAGTGAACGTAGCACCTCTGAAGGAGTCTCACATTGATTTTTTGAATAGCAGGTGTAAACAGCAAGATGTTTTCAGTCTTAGTAAGTTGTATGAGAGTCACCAGAAGCACCTCCAGCAACAACTGTACAATCCCACACCGCAGGACCACATTTGGACAGTCAGCTTTTTCATATCAATATTCTAAATAATAGAATTCACTACCCCCTGAACTAAAGTGCATAACCGAGTTTAAAATGTTCACCTCAAGGTGCAAATCCTGGTTAAAAACAAACCAAAGTTGTACCCACCTGTAAATATTGTAGTGTATGTGTACGTGAATGTGTGTTTGAATTTGGGAATGTCTGAAATGCACTGCTGCACTGTTGTAAGAATGTGTTTAAAGATTGTGCTTTTAAACCGTTTTGAACTGCTTGATGTAGGGAAAAGCCCAACCAGGGACAGAAGTTGAGAATTTGTATTGGCTATACACTCTATATGTGACTATGTGTGACTGCATTGTCAAATAAATAAATAAAAATGTTGTATAACCTCTTAGATCTTCTCTCATGGCGGGGGGAACGAGTGAAGCTGCAGCCAATCCCTGGTTGATCAATGAAACAGAGGAGACGAGAGGCCTGTCTTTTGGGGAGATCAAACAGCAGCAGCAGCAGATCATAGATGGTACTGCATTTATCTAAAATATGTCTTATTTTTTGTTCTGATATATGTCCTTTACTTTGAAATAAATTGTTCAAACCACTGTAGACAAACCCTCTGACAGGATTGAGGCAGTCACATGCCAGTTCACCTGTATCCTTGTGGCACTTCATTGCTGTGTCCACATCATGTATCTGGTTATTTTCAGTTCAGGATCAGAATACTTTTAAGAAGGCAAACCACATGGAGGTTTTTAGTGTCCTCTGGGATTTCTAGTGGAGTTGGATAATGGTGAGTGCCTAAAGCTGCGGTCTGAGGGAGGAATTCCTGTGGTAGTGAGTGTGTCAAATTTGGAGACCTTGATTTTCCTTCAGAGAGCCTTTGTCCTAATACCAAAAAGAACTACTCCACTGTGGGCAGAATAGGACTATATTATTCCATCAGACTGTGGATGCCTCATTTCACTGTACCAGTATAATGTAATGGCTCTACAGTTGGAATGCTTGTATTGTTTTTCTTATAACTTGCCAAGCTTGAGAAACCCACTGCCCAAATATGTGCATCATTTGAGGATCTTATACTGTACTTATGCTGTGATTTTATTCAAAGCTTGCAACATCTCCTCAAAGTTTGCATTTTATCTTAATTGTTTTCATTCCCCTTTCTAGCCCAAGATGCCGGCTTGGATGCCCTGGCAGCCGTCATTAGCCGACAGAAGACAATGGGTCAGGAGATTGGCAACGAGCTGGATGAGCAGAACGGTAATGTCCAGTGCACAGATGTGTGTCCAAAGAATACCAGACACATGACATACCGCAGTGTCAAAGTAATCAGGCGTACAGAGCGCAGCAATGGAAGGACTTGCCTCATGTAATTTGTTGGACTGTGATACTCCCTCAGACCACAGACACTGCTACGCTTTATAACTAACACAAATGCACATGTAACCAGCAGAGCTTGTGCCGTTTTTGCCGTATGAAGAAACAGAAAAATGTGATGCAGGGTTCATTTTTAACTATGACTGACCCATTTTGGTTATTTTCAATCTGTACCATTACATTCGCTTAAGTTGGAGTATTCTGTGAATAGTTAAATGATGGTGTTTAGTTACTTCAGTGCCTTATTTTAAGAATTCAAATGTATACAGTATAGAAAACTACATTTTAGCTGCGGAGCAAAAAGGACCCAAGAGTTGTACCTGAACAAGTTGAACATGTAACTGAACAAGAGATATCTGTAAGGCAAAGACAGCTTTTTATATTATTTGGTGGTTGTATGTAGATGATCTCGGAGAGACCAGGCCCCAGACAAGGACAAATTAATTTTAAAACTAAGGAACATAACACTCTACAGATGATAGTCTCTAAAAATAACAGCATTATTTAAGATTTATATCTGTTTTGCTCTTGCCTACTGCATGTAATAGTATTAGTTGGGTCTCTTCGGATAGATTTTTTTCCGTTCTCGATTCATATTCTGTGTTGTTTCACTCTGTATCACATTACCTGCAGTTATTAGCAATGCACCTTGAATGTGTTGAAACACTCCCATCCGTCAGCAGAGGAGATTAAATCAAAGTGAGTAGCAGTGAGCACACAGTCATGTTATAAGCCTGTTGCTATGACTGTTTTATTTGTGTGAATTCATTTGAGCAGGTTAGAATGACTCTTTCCATGCCTTCAGTACATATTTTCAGGTTTGCAACACCTAAAAGCACCCAGAAGTTTAATTTAGTTTCAGTTTCTATCTCCTTGTTGCTACAGCATTGGGTCTATGCTATAAAGCTCTCCCTTTAACGACCATAAATTAAGTTAGTCACATAGTTTTATTTTCCAACATGTTGGAGAGAAATTTGTAGGTGTTTTGATTATATTATACAAAGAGTAGACATAGTATAAGTAGTATATATTTCAACAATAAGCACTAGTGTGAATCTGCTGCAGGATTACTGCTGCAACTCTTGTTATCATGAATACCACTATTACTAATAATTGTACTAGTGTTATTTCTAGTATTACTGTCAACATCCTGATGAGTGTATTAGTATAACTGTTACTCTCATTGCAACTGCTGCTGCTACCATTCAGCTAGCATGGCCACTGACTAAAAGATTTGTCTTACTGTAACTTTTGCTTGCCTTAAAGGGACAGTGTGTAAGATTTTTACCCGTTAATTACTGAAATTGAAGATACCCATTCAAAAATACATTGTTTTCCAAGCCTTTTCACTTCCATCATGAAATCAAAGTATTCTTTTGGACTTAGATATAGTCACATAATAGGGGGATCTTCCCCATGCAGAGGCAGCCATTTTGAATACGAGAGCCGCAGAAGGACATTTGGGCTCCGCCTTCGCCTTCGGCAAGGCTCGTGGTTTTGGGTAAACAACACAAGCATGCTGCTGGATCAGACGTCGTAATGGATCTAACACGTGTTTTGGACTAAATTGTTTTACTGGATTTTATTCGCTGGATCCTTACGGACAAATTGAGAGCAAGTCTATGGTGAAATACAGAGTTTGACCTGTGCAAAGCATTCTAAGGTAAGCTAACCTCGTTTTGTGCTTTTCCGTATAAAAGCCCCATGTGCTCAGGGAGTGATTGTTGTGCAGGGAAATGAATTGCATAGTCAAAAAGAGGAGACTGTAAGGTTTCATTTGATGTGTAGAGTGTCATGGTACATGATCGGGAATGTGTGTTTTCATGAGAAAAAAAAAAAAAAAAAACGGGACCGCGTTTTATTTATACAGTAGCGTTATGGCGCGCCCGGGTGACCCTCGAGGTCTGCCGTAGCTAAAACAGAAAGTGCAATAGCACCATCCACCTATGCGCCACGAATCCTACACACTGGGGCTTTAAATTTATAATAAAAGTGAAACGTTTCCTGAATGGACTGCATTTCATTCACAATATAAGAAGAGACATGGAAGTTTATTAGTTAAAACCGATGCTGAGAGTGTAGCCCCTGCATCCGACTGTCTTTTGCCCCTGATCACTGTACTGTAGCTGTGTTTTCCTATAAATAGATTAAGTTCTTTGTAGTGGGACTCATGACCCAAGTGCAGTGAAGGTTGCAGTCTTTTCCTTTTTCGGCAAAACATTTCCGGTTGAGGTCACTGGAGGAAGATGACCCTTTTCTAAGATTTAGTCATGAACCCAAAGCCCTAGTGCAGCCCCCTCCTGAGGACTAAGTGGATCAAAACAACTGTTAAGGACTATAGGCATTCAAGTATCTACTGTTTTCTCTACAGTAATTTTTGATTTGCATTCAAGTGAAAACTATCAAATCAAATTACAATTGTCATGGTGTTCAATTTTATGTTATATTTTATATTTTATATTATGTGCTACTATAATATTATACTAAAGGTCTAATATTACAAAATTGACTCTTGTGAGCTTTAAGCCACGTTAGGATGTTGTTACCTCCTCAAAAATCATATCTGGTGTTGTGTTTTGTTTCACTCTCACATGTTTGAGTAATCCTTTATTATTAGTCTGTCTACATCTCCAAAGTTCCACCTTGTGATGTCATATAGTGGTAGTTTTACTTTTATCTTTTGTTCTCTAGAGGTTGGCAATTCCAGGGCTGAAGCGATCCAAATTTTTGATTTGTGTGCTAAACATGTGAATGAAACAAAACACATCTCCAGGACCAGGTATGTTTATGATGAGGAAATTACATTATAACATGGATCAGGCCTTTTAAAGCCCCAGTGTGTAGGATTCGTGGCGCATAGGTGGATGGTGCTATTGCACTTTCTGTTTTAGCTACGGCAGACCTCGAGGGTCACCCGGGCGTGCGCACGAGCCGCGCGCCGCTACTGTATAAATAAAACGCGGTCCCGGTTATTTATTTTTTTTCTTTTCTCATGAAAACACACATTCCCGATCATGTACCATGACACTCTACACATCAAATGAAACCTTACAGTCTCCTCTTTTTGACTATGCAATTCATTTCCCTCTCGAGCACATGGGGCTTTTATACGGAAAAGCACAAAACGAGGTTAGCTTACCTTAGAATGCTTTGCACAGGTCAAACTCTGTATTTCACCATAAACTTGCTCTCAATTTGTCCGTAAGGATCCAGCGAATAAAATCCAGTAAAACAATTTAGTCCAAAACACGTGTTAGATCCATTACGACGTCTGATCCGGCAGCATGCTTGTGTTGTTTACCCAAAACCACGAGCCTTGCCGAAGGCGAAGGCGGAGCCCAAATGTCCTTCTGCGGCTCTCGTATTCAAAATGGCTGCCTCTATATGGGGAAGATCCCCCTTTTATGTGACTATATCTAAGTCCAAAAGAATACTTTGATTTCATGATGGAAGTGAAAAGGCTTGGAAAACAATGTATTTTTGAATGGGTATCTTCAATTTCAGTAATTAACGGGTAAAAATCTTACACACTGTCCCTTTAAGCATTAATGTTGCTCAACAAAAGTATATTTTTCTTCCTCAAATTAGGCCTACCAAATAACTGTATTTGCACACATACCAAATGAAATTGCCTGCATCAGCATAACTACCTTCCCACAGTGAAAAATCAACTTTATTAGTTTAGCTACTCCTCCCCTTACAGCCCCAAAAGTTGATCTATCCTTTTTTTTTTCTTTTTTTAATAGATTTTATTCATGTTAATATAAGTTTATTTGCTCTGCGGACCTCAAATGTCCATTTTATACTGTATGACAGGGGTTCTCAAGCTTTGTGAGGCCAAGGACCCCACATAAATCTCCCCCCTCTTAGTCACTGGCATTGCAATAAAAAACTGTTCAAAAAGTTCAGTTGAATAAAGATTAATTTCTCATAGTCCTTAACTTATTAGTGTTATTAGTTATCAAACATTACATGATTGGATTGTATCATAAGGAATTGTATCAAGTCATTTTCAATGTCATCACAATTTTTTAGGCACCCCCAACACATGGCCCAAGGACCACCAGGAGACCTCGCGTTGAGAACCACTGGTGTATGTGTCATATCGCCCACCCAAAGTAGTTTATGGGTTATATGTCCATTTGATTTTTTTCCTGCTCCATTAGGGTTAAAAGTGGTAGACAGGGCTGATGATATTTTTTAACAAGCCAGTAATAGCTGCATGAAGGACAAAAGATGTGAAGAGAAGGCACCACTATCAATCACTATCCCTATGTTGTTTTTCCTTTATCCATCCATTCCTGCATCCATCTCTGTCGTGGGCTTGTGAAGGGCAGAGCAGAGGACAGACTCAACAAAGACAGTGAGGGAGCCAAGTGACAGGGAGGACCACCAAATGAGGAACAAACCCATTCAGGCATGGCTGAATTAGACATATGCCTAATTCATTTACAACTGTTTCTGTATTTTTGGTCATACATACGTTTTACTTTTATACATTGTAGTGCATGAGTGTGCATAATTGCGTTGATATTTTCCTTTTGTCTAATACTGACCTCATAATTTAACAATTCAATATACAAAACTCCACAAGATGTCTGAAAAACAACAAACCCAGCTACAAGTGGATGCTAACACTAATTTCAATTACAGAACTGTATATTTATGGAAATTGGGCCATTGTCTAAAAGAATGTGAGAAATTGAACAGGCTGTAGTGTATTATATAGCCCTGTGGTGCGGTCAGTTGTCTTCAGAACCGGATCACATCCAGATGTCCAGTAACATGCATTTGCAAGAGGTCCTTTCTATTTCAATATAAACAGTAGATTATCAAACAGTTGGGCATTACACTTTCACACAACTGTTGAATGTGTGTTTGGCTCAGACTTCATTGTGCAACCAAAGGGTGGAACAAGAGTTGGAAATATAGAGGTCCTAATCCTATTAGTCGCAACTTTTGATTTTAATTGTAATTTGATTGTAATACATTTTTTTGTCTTGTGACATGCTACAGACCCATATTACTATTACATTCTATTTCTGAGTAGGATTATGTTGTATTGCTTTTTTAAAAATTGTCTTTGAATTTACTGCAGGAAAAAAAAATCAATTTGAATCTTAAAAGCAATAAAAGTAATTAATGTCAGTATTGCTTTTTAAATTGGTAATTTATGACTTCAAAATTGTTGCGTATCAATTGTTTACTCCTCTTATTCAGCATTACCTCACTAGATAACCTGTTGTTTTCATAGCCAAGTCATTGCTCTGCTTTTCTTGGGCGACATGCCCGCTGTGGTATGTGCACAATTTAACTGCAAACCGGTGTTGATACTGAGCTGTGATTTTTCCCTGAAGAGTTCTTTGGAGCGGTCTGTCCAAGCACATGAGCTGTAGATGTTGGTGGTATTAGTGGTTGGGGCTCTTTACTTTCAGCTGCCAGCTCCCTCTGGCTCTGGGCTCAGGATTCCCTGCCATTTAACAGCACCTCAGCCTGACTTGGGCCAGCAGGTTCCTTTTTAGATGAAACCAGTGAGAGCAAATCTCCCCCTGTGTTTACTTAATTGCTAACCGCGCCGGTGTGGTGGTTGTGTTCAAAAGGCCGACATCTCAGCACTGCCTCGTGGACTTGCTGGCCCCAGGGCCAGTGTGGGTCATCCCACATAATGAGTGGAAGGACTTGCTTTACTAAGTCTGAGCGGAGCAGCACATGGTTCCTATTTAAGCACAGGGAAGATTGTACCTTGATGTGTCAGGGTTTTGGGACGTGTTTATGTCCACATACTGTATATACATTAGCTCTGGAGGAGGCCACACTTGGCGTGTGTCTCTGTGGCGTAAGTGCTTTGTCTGAGATCATTGTGTTTGTGGAGTGCACACCACATGTCCTCCACATGTGGGCAGGCTGGGACTGGCACACAGGCTTTATCTGGAGTAGAAGCTTTACATGTCACTGCTGACACTTACACAACAATGTGTTTGGTGGTTTGTGATACTTTATTACATTTATTTTATTCAAATGAACGTTTATTCTTACAATAATTCATGTAATTTGTTTGACATACACATATACTTGGTTGATGCACTTTTGTAACTTCATGGCATAGTTGACCTTGTTTTCAAGTGGACCATTGCAGATAGTGCTGTGGTGGGATCTTGAGGTTCTGCACATGATCTGTAGACATAACATTAATATTGTTTTTACACTTGAAAGGCTGTGATAGCCATCCGCTCTAAAGATGTGTATGAGTGTTGATATCTTATCTGCCTGCTTTAATCTAGGAAATGTATCTGTAACGATGTGTCATCTTGAACAAAACATATTTCATCCTGTGTCAAAAATCTGATAAAGCCATTACTGTAAGGGTATAGACACAACATCTCAAAGTTAGGTTATGTTTGAGTAGAAAAAACTAACAAAACAGTACAATATACATTGAGTACATGCAGAATCTTCTCCATTGTGTGTGTAGAGTGTTTTGGTTATGAGAAAAAACAGCAGTATGTTGCATTGTATGTTTGTACCTACGTTTGTCCATTGTAAATTACTGTAAATATTTGTGTGATATTGTCATATTGTGATTCACAATTTCTTTATTTTATGCAGCTTTAACACAGACACTTTTTCTCACTCACTCCTCCTATTGGTCAACACTTGTAAGGCTCTGAGTGAGTAACAGTTGGATTTAGCCAACCACAGTAAAGATCTTTCAGAAGAAAACATGCAAAGCGTACATAATGATAAAAATCCAAATCGGGATCTGACTCCCAGAGAATCGTGAGATTTTTTATTTTTTTTTGCCATATCGCCCACCTGACATCAGATTTAGGACAAAAGTGTTTCCTTGTTATATAGCTGCCTTTTCATCCAGTGTGTGTAAATGTGTGTGAGCTTTTGTCTCTAAGCATGTGAAGTGTTCTAAGGCAAACAGAGCCTGGCATCAACTTCAAAGTGCAGAACTCCTCCATCAGTTTGTCAAGTTTGTTGAGACACCCTGCACAGTGCCAGGAATCACCACCATCCACAGGGGGTGCAATTTATGAGCATCACCTCACTTACACTCTGTTTGTTCATTGTCTAATGCACTCGCTATGTTTTCTTTGGTGCTGCAGGTTGGACTGTATGGAAATGTTTCCTTTGGTTTATGTCCACAGTTAGTTGTTTATGAGTCTGTGTGTCTCAGGCTCTTGCAGACAGAGCAGCTGTTGGACAGCGTTTCTCCTCAGTACTTTGTGTGAGTAAGAACAGGTAGAGTCACAAACCATGTCGACTTATGATCATCTGAGCGGCTCACAAGTTTGTAACATACATTATAATGAAGAAACTAGAAATTCATTGATAAGAGTAGCTAACAAATGATCACACAGGTGAGGTCTAGCCATGGTACAAATACACGTTTAGAATAGAATAGAATAGAATAGACAGCCTTTATTGTCATTATGCACAGTACAATGAGATTTGAAGCCCCCCTTCAAAATGCACTCAGCGCAAAGATGGAAAAAAAAAAATAGTGTACTAATAAAAACTATAAAACTGCTATGCTAAAAACAAGACACATATACACATATACACACACACATACAGCATACCGGGTAGAGGCAATGGTAGAGATAGTCAAAAACTCAGTGCAAATGGCACTTTTAATAATGCATTATAATCAATTATGGTGCATTGCTTCTTTGAAAATGCGTAATTGTCCGTTAACTGCTTTGATGGTAGCCCTTTTTCTGGTATAGAAGTATATTCATGTAGTCATTAGGGATACATGTGCCACTGTCTCTTAGTATTCTGGAGTGTTTCTATAATGTATGTCCAAACAGGCATTTCCCTTCACATTTCTGGCTCTCCTGCCTGTTACTGCTGATGAGGTGTGATGGGGGTGATGAAGTGTCACCAAGCTGGCGTGGAGGTGCAGCGCCAGAGCCAGGGTGGTCCGCTCACACCAACACTGCTGCTGTTGCTATTGCTAGTGCTAATTCTAATGCCGATGCTGCTGGCACCCTCATCCTCATCACTCCTCATTGTTCAGGGGCACCTGGCCGTGTACTGAGTCGCTACGGAAAGACTTTTGGCCTCTATTTAGGAAAGCCAGACAACAAATAAGTTCATATGTAATGCTCTAATATTTGAGGTGACGTTACTGAACCACATAATAGTTATATACTTTTTAGTCAATACAATTTTTTGTGTGCCTTTTAAAGGTCTTATATTACACAAAATTGAGCTTTTAGTCATGTTAGAATGCTGTTACCTCAACAAAAACATACCTGGAGTTGTGTTTTGTTTCATTCACACAATCCTTTATTATACATCCCCAAAACTCAAAATGCTATGTTCCACCTTTTGATAGGTAGTTTTGTAGTTGACAGCTACCTTTTACCTTTTGTTCAGTAGAGACTGGCTGAAATCATTCAAATGATTCTAGTGAAGGTTTGTGGAGTTTAAAAACACAGTGGAGCACTTCATGTATTACTACATGACATGGCAAGGTAGATCAGAATGTTTTCTGTTTGAGAGAAGATCTCAGCCTAAATATGCAGGATTTGTGTGCTAAACGTGTGAATGAAACACAACATAAATCCAGGTATGTTTGTGATAAACATGAACATTATAACAGATCAGAAAATAGCCTAATATGGGCCCTTTAAGCTGTTACAATTGTTTTACATACTTTTTCTACTGAGTACTTGAGGATAGATTATATTCTCTAAAATAACACGTGTTCATATAGCTCTCCACAGATGTATATTCTGATCTGTGGCTATGATATTGATAGTTTCCATGTGTTTAGAAGCATACTTATAAATGTGTTTACAGTCTTCCTGAGGCACACGTTTCTTCGAGGGGTTTGTTTTCATTTGATGACACACTTTTCTGTTTTGTGCAATGGGAGAATCATTTCCTGCTCTGACACATGCACATCAAAATAGTTGGCAATGGTTTATGCAGCATTAATGTTATGATCTACTTCAAGTGATGTGTGTTTTAGAACTTACTTTATTAGTGTTTCAGATTAAGGGTTATGCAGATCTGACTCTTGTGAGCTTTAATCCATGTTATAATGTTGTTACCTCTTCAAAAACATACCTGGAGTTGTGTTTTGTTTCATTCACACATGCTTGAGTAATCCTACATTATTAGTCTGTCTACACCTCCAAAGCTCAAAATGATCTGTTTCAATTTTGATTTCATGTAGTGGTCATTTTCCAGTTAACAGATACCTTATGCATTTTGTTAAAGGTCCCATGACATGGTACTTCTTGATGCTTTTATATGGCTCCTTAATGGTTCCCCAATACTGTAAATGAATCCTTCTTCAAAATCAACACTCAGTGCATGAGAAACAGAGATAAGATGAGAAAGAGTAATTTTTGTCTCTCTGAACACTCCATAATGGGCGTTGTTGCTTGAATACAAATGAGGAGAAAAGAGCTGGCCTATAGTAGAGGGTGGGGGCGTGGCCAAACTCTCCGCTCTTGACTCTGAGCTCTCAGCTGATCCATTTCCGTGTTTTTGCACGGGGGGAGAGATTTGAAGCGTTCCATTGAAAGATAAACACATTTCCACAGAAAATAAAATTAAACCACTGCTGTTCAAAGGTCCAGAGGCTCAGATAAAGGACTTTCGAGCCTAGAAACACTCGGACGTGCCTCCAGGCAAATAAAAAAACGCATTTCGCATTGCCTAGCGCATTCGCAGTCCAAACTCTCTGGGCGTGATTTACAGAGACGCTGAGTTCAGACAGACGGGGGTGGAACTGCATTTGCATTTCTTTTTTCGATCTGACGTCAATAAGGTAAGGTGCCTTGTTCAAAATCGCCTGTTTGAGCTCTGATTTTTTGTAACGCAGAAAAGGATCGCAAATGCTCAGTTTAGACATTTCGCAACTTTTAACCATGGGGGGGGGCTAAACAGGGTAGGGGAGCTCACATTAATGTTCAGAAACCTCAGAAAGTGAAAATTTCATGCCATGGGACCTTTAAGTAAAAAAATGTCAGTGCTGATTATTCAAATGATTCTAGTGGTGTTTAGAGTTTAGAAACACAGTGGAGCACTTTTTGTATTACTGCGTGACAACTCAAGGTGGTGTTTTCCTTATGACAGAAGAACACAGCCTAAATATGCAGGGTTTGTGTATTAAACACGTGTGAATGAAAAAAAAAAACACAACTCCAGGTATGTTTTTTGAGGAGGAAACGACATTGTAGCATAGATCAGAATCAGATCAGTGTAATATGGGCCCTTTAAGGAGATGTGTTTGGTGTCCGTCACATGAGGTGATGGATCTTGGTAGATTGGGGGAGGTGAGAATGTCACTGGACACACAGACTGCTTCACTTTGGGGAATGCTGCACAAATGTTTGAGATTAGAGCCTGAAATCAACCCGACAGGTAAAACGTGAGTGTCTTTTGATTTCCTAAAGCACTTTGTTATGTGTCGACTTCAACTGAAAACATCAACGTCAAGACACTGACAAAAACGCATATTTACAATTTAGACATGCCTTTCCCTAAAGTCTTAAAAGTGATGAACAGATGTTACAATTTGTCTATCTTGGTTAAAAGTTTGAAATTAGAGAATTAGAAATGTTTTTTCATGGTTGATGCCGATACTGATTGTTTAGAACCCAGAGAAACTGATAGCCGGTAAGATCTGCCAATATGTAGTGCAGATTTTTATATTTTTCCCCAAAATATATAATTTTACTTGATTACAATACAAACTCAACTGGATAAGAGAGCAGCGTAGTCCCATTTTGTGGAGTGTTCTTTTCAAGTGAAGTGTTCAAATGTTTCCTTATAAACTTTTTTAGGCAGCTGGTCAGCCCAAACAAAATTTAAAGAAATGCAATGCTGACATATTCTCAATTTATGGCCAATGTTGTCACTAAATATTTGTAATAAAATATTTGCAAATTTGTTGAATTTGACACACAAATGTAAAACATTGTGAACCAGATGCTTAATATACTTTTCCAGTAAACCTCTTTGGCATTACTCACAGAGCTAACTGGTGTCATAATATGCTAAGACACAGGGCCAGGGTAAACTTTGTGTTGCCATTGGTATATGAACAAACAATGCTCTCTTCAATAAGTGTAAATTGTTTTAGTGGGGCTATTACTCGCTGTCAGGGAACACCCCATGATGCTATCCGCCCCCTTCTGTGCTGACCCAGGAGGCCTGTCAGTTTGACTGGGGGCCCCTGGGAGTCACAGGGGCCAGTGTCCGACAGTGAGACTAATCTGACATGTGCTGCAGTTCTACACTAGGCCAGAGCTGTGAGTGGAGACTTTTGTGTGTGACAATGCTTGTGAGTAAGCTATCCAGACATGATATTTATGGATTGCATGGCGTTGTACAACTGATATATTTTTTTCTTGTAGTTAATATGTTTAAAACTAGCCAAAACATGTCTTATATCATACTTAAAGATCCATTGTGTAACTTTTCTGGTGGAGGGTTCGTCAAATGCTTTTCTCCATGGAAATGTTATTGTTTTTTTTTTTTTTTTTTTGAACTTCTTTTTATTTATTTTCAATTATCCTGTACAGTCATAAATTGCACCACATTTACAGCATAAAATAGAACATATAGGTATATCCACAGGTATAAAGTCTCTGGAAAGTTCTCAGTCTCTTGGTTTTTAGTCCCATGTCGCGGACTTAGGTGGAAGCAGAATAAGAACGTTTACCATATTTCACAGATTATTATTTTGTTTGTTTGGTTCCCCCCTTCCCCTCCCTACTACATATTGGATCATTCCACAATTCTTCAAATAATACTTCACCCTTTCACACCCGTATCTCCAAGTCTTGTGATATAGGGGAAAAAAAATAAATATATATATATATAATAATAATAACAACGATAATAATAATTATTACCATTATTATAAAAATTATAATAAAATAATAAATAAAATAAAATAATTATACATATACACATACACAGACACACACATATACACATACACACATACATACACATACACACATACATACACATACACACATACATACACATACACACATACATACATATACATACATATACACATACACACATACATACACCTACATACCTACACAAACTATAATGATAAATAAAAATAATGTAACAATGTATAGTATAAAAATAAAATGGAGAGACAATCACAAATCGTACCAGTCACATTAAATGAAAGTGTAGAGCCACTCTAGTCCATTTACTTGTGAAAACATCCGTCTTTAGTTGTAATAATGCAGTCAGGTACTCCATATTGTAAACCTCTTGGATTCTTTCTTGCCAGTGTGCTATCGTTGGGGGTTGTGGTGGACATGTTGTTGTTTTGTCAGGAATATTTCACAGTATGGCATTAAACCTCAGTCTCGCTCCCAGTCAGCTATAAAACACTGTACTGTAATTCAGTACATGTAAGTTGTGACTGTTTAATGTCATATTGTGGAACATTCCAGGCAGAGGAATGACATATCCATAAAAACAAGTAGGTGACAGACCCCCAACCACAAATTTACATAGTGCACTTTTGAAATGGTTTTTAATTTATCTAATTATACACTTAAGCCAAATCAAAATGAGGTTTCGTCATTTTGATTTGCTTAGATTTCAAATTGATCCCATGGTGTTGTTATGATGATGTGGTTCTGTATATTTCTACTTTTGGGCATGTCAGATCTGATAAACACTCATTACAGTGCGTTTTACGTCTCTGACTTATCGAATATGGACAGACATTTTTCACACTTGGTTTATAAATGTCAAAAAAAATTGGGCTTAGAAGGAGACGGGCCTTAATCTGCCCTGCTCAGACCCTCGCGGTGGATTTGTTTGCAATAAGCAGTGAAAAGGAGAGGTGCGTTTAAAGAAAGTTGTCCAAGTCTGCGCAACTTCTTGTAAATACTATAATTGCCGTGAGTTGTATCATCACACTGAGAGCTTGAGCGTGTGCCAAGAGAAGTTCTAGTTACATCGAGAAGTGTGCATGTTTTGGTTGGCAGTGTAGCTCTAACCCCCCTCCATACAGTCCAACCAGGGCCAATTGGTACCAGTTGTGGTCAGGTCCCTGCAATAAAAATGTTCCCCCATCATCCTCTAGAAAAATCATCATACAACAGTATTAGCCCCTCTGGGTAACATTGTATTTACACTGACACGACAAAAACACACTTTTCGTCTAGGCCTATATGGCCACAAGAAAACTGAACTGTGCTAGTGTGATATCTATTCATATGCCTGACCAGCCAGTCTCTTCTACGTTCTGTTCAAATCCAGAAGGGACTCTGGACCTCTGTTCTAACTTGAGACGCTCCAACCATAGCTGCTAATTTGCAGCACGTGTCTCTGAAATACGCAAGATATTTCCTCCAAAATTCTCGTAATATTTAGAACAAAATATATAATTTTTTTTTTTTTTTACCTGAGTTAAGTAATAGTTTGGTGCTTCGGTCGTTGATTTTGTAAAAGTCTGCGCCGTTTCTCAGTCCTTTATGTTGTTTTTTTCCTTTTTTACGTGTAAACCGCTGTGTTTGTTTTTAAAGATCCCATGACATGGTACTTCTTGATGCTTTTATATGGCTCCTTAATGGTTCCCTAATACTGTAAATGAATCCTTCTTCAAAATCAACACTCAGTGCATGAGAAACAGAGATAAGATGAGAGAGTAATTTTTCTCTCTCTGAACACTCTATAATGGGCGTTGTTGCTTGAATGCAAATGAGGAGAAAAGAGCTGGCCTATAGTAGAGGGTGGGGGCGTGGCCAAACTCTCCGCTCTCGGCTCTGAGCGCTCAGCTGATCCATTTCCTTGTTTTTGCACGGGGGAGAGATTTGAAGCGTTCCATTGAAAAATAAACACATTTCCACATAAAATAAAATTAAACCACTGCTGTTCAAAGGTCCAGAGGCTCAGATAAAGGACTTCCGAGCCTAGAAACACTCGGACGTGCCTCCAGGCAAATAAAAAAACGCATTTCGCATTGCCTAGCGCATTCGCAGTCCAAACTCTCTGGGCGTGATTTACAGAGACGCTGAGTACAGACAGACGGGGGTGGAACTGCATTTGCATTTCTTTTTTCGATCTGACGTCAATAAGGTGCCTTGTTCAAAATCGCCCGTTTGAGCTCCGATTTTTTGTAACGCAGAAAAGGATCGCAAATGCTCAGTTTAGACATTTCGCAACTTTTAACCATGGGGGGGGGGCTAAACAGAGTAGGGGAGCTCACATTAACGTTCAAAAACTTCAGAAAGTGAAAATTTCATGCCATGGGACCTTTAACACGAACCATGCCTCTCTCTCTGATTGGTTAATTGGCATGTCAATCACGCCCTCTGGAATTGGGGGTACAGGATACGGTTCCAGATCCACTCGTCTTTGTAAAGTTTTGTCAAAGTGTGTGGTTCTGGCTGGTTAGGGTTGAGAGGACTGGTTTTAGACATACAAAAACAAAATACAATGGAGTTACTTAGATAATGGTTAACTTTGCGATTGGCTAATTCAAATTCTGATTAATCTTGACTTTCTGGTCTCATCAAGTGTGCGGTCAATTAGACTTTTGTCCAGATGTCCCTCCAATTGCACCACTCCCCGTTCATCCACCAGCATAAAGCAGGCCTGGAAAGATGTATCTACAAAACATTGCGTCACTTTTTTCTGTAAGGGTTTCCATTTTGGATATCCTAGAACTAGATTACTATCTGCTGGAATGAAAGTGCAGTCAAAGAACAGTTGACATTCGGCTCAACCTTCAGCGTTGCCAGTGGTGAGTAATGGCTGAAAGAATAAGATCACACTTGTACTTTGTCATAGGCCAAAAATCAATATCTTTCATGCTAATTCTGATTGACGTGAGCCTTGAAATCTAACTAGAAGCTAATCTGATTTGATCTTGTGTAGTATGCTCCTATACAATGTCCTTATTCTGTGCCACAATTAACAGCTGGCAAAGCATCCGCACTAGTGTTTATTACTAGGGACGTTGTGATCTACTCAAAATATGTTGGTTGCTGGCCTTTAACCAATTAAACAAATTATTAAAGACTTTACTTTCTATAAGTCTGTCATCAACCTAATATTTTATTTATTCACCATGTAACAGGCAGAGAGCTAGTACGATTAAAAAAAAAGAAAAGAAAAAAATCTATTGCTTAGCCTAGTGAGGGGCTTTCTTTGCTTTCCAATCACTTTTAGTTGACATGTACTGAGTGTCTTATTTCAAATCACACAACTTGCACCCAAGACAGGGTTCCTGGCCCAAATACACCGATACATGTATTTTCTATACAGATTGATTGACACATCTTGCTACACAAATACTGCAAGACGTATTTTACTCCATTGAACTTTCATTGTATTTTGTTACAATAAATCTAATCTAGACATTCATTCATTCATTCATTCATTCCACAAGCAGTGTCAGTGTGTCAGTGAGCACCACACTTATAGTAGGAAATTGGGAATTATGTTGTGATGGTACTGCGTAATAACTCAATCTCACTTAAATGACAGCCATCTTTAGGAAAATCTCAACTGTGTGTGTGTTTTTGTGTGTGCGTGCGTGCGTGTGCGCAGCTGCAGGTGGAGGTCACATCTTTACCTTGTGTGTGGTTGGAAGTCATCAGTGAATTCAGATGTTATTACAAGGCCAGAGCCCAGTCATAGGACTTGGCACGCTCCACAACATCCTCTTGTCTGGTGTGAGCAGTGCACTACAGTACGACGGACTCAGCCGTCTGCCAGTGCAGGAAGTGCTGTCTCTCTCTGTAAATTGCTGCCTGATGCTGCGATGATGATGTGGGGAATCTCCGGGGATGCTGCAAACACGGAGCTCACATCTTCCTTCCAAAAGTCCTGTTTTTAGTTCTCTGTGTGGGTTAGCCAGTAGTGAGCTGTCATGTCAAGCACTCGGATGATCTTATTTGACAAATCACTGCTTTATTTGACTGCTTTTTATCCTGAAAGCCACATATAATTTCCCCAGATGAGTTGCCTTTTTATAGTGGTGTCTTGAGCAGAGATTGACCAATATGGGTTTTTTTCATGGCTGATGTCAAAACCAACTGTTTATGGACCAGAGTAACTGATGGCCGCTAAAGCCGATATGTAGGAGAAATTTTTAAAAATATGTGTTTTTTTTTTATTTTTTTTAATAAATTTGAATATGTGACAAAACAAAAATAGCCAAATAAGCCAAACTCACCCACAGTCCTTTTTTTTTAACCACAAACCTATCAAGGACCACTGCAGTCACATTTTGTGCAGTTATCTCTTCACATTTAAGTGTTTAATAAAGCTTTGTGTGTCTTCTCTACGCAACAGATCGACTAAAGCAAAATATCAGCCTGTGCTGGAGATTTAAAGGTGCATTGTGTAACTTTTCTGGTAGAGGGTCTGTCACCTGCTTGTCTTCACTGAGATGTTATTGCTTTGTCTAGACCAGGGGTTGGCAACCCGTGGCTCCGGATCCCTCTGATGTGGCTCAGTACAGCGGTCCCTTGTTTATCACGGGGGTTACGTTCTAAAAATAACACACGACAAGCGAAATCTGCGGAGTCGTCAGCTTTACATTTTACAATTATTCTCCATGTTTTAAGGCTGTAAACGCATCACAACACACATTCTACACTTTTCTTAGACTGGAATTAACGTTTTCTCACATTTCTTTCTTGTTTAAACACTCAAATGTTCGTAGATTTTCAACAAAAAAGCACAGTATTCGAGAACGAAACCAAAGTGTATTTTGTGTGTATTTCACAGTTCTTATGACCGCTTCACTGTGGCGGGTTTTGTCGGGGAGAAAACTTGCAAACATACATCACTTCAGAGTCACACTGCGATCGAACATTTATATAAATCTGGCTAACTGAACGCATTCTGTACAGGAGACACGGAGGAGAATGACTGACGAATCAGCAAAGGTCTCCAGTCCCTTAGCCAATCAGGACGCAGAAATGCGCGTTGAAACACTATAAAAAAAAAAAAAAAATTGGAATGAAGAAAATCTGCGAAACAGCGAGGCCACGAAGACTGAACCACGATATAGATATGTATTTTATTTTAGTTCATTCATTTTCAAAATGTAATTCTATGGCACAAATCCGTTATATGCAGTGCTATTTCATTTTAAATTTCAAAAGGGTTTTGTGGCTCCCAGTGTTTTCTTTACTGTGTGAAACGGGTCCAAATGGCTCTTTGAGTGGTAAAGGTTGCCGACCCCTGGTCTAGAATGTTCCGTGGTAGAGATTAAACCTATGTATCTTAAAGGAGACAACTATAGACTACATTACAAGTAATATCTGTGGAGAGTCGCCCCTATTCAGAGAGAATTATTCTATTTTTGAGCAATAGAAACACCTGTAATGAATAAATGCTAGACGGATATGTTTAATGTCATAACATGGAACTTTCCAGTTAAAGCCTCCATGGAGACAAGCAGTTGACGGACCCTCCACCAAAAACGTTGCCAATGCACCTTTAATGGCAATAGCCGATGTACTAAATAGTCAAAATATCATCCTGATATATCGACAAACTGATATAATGGTCTTGAGTGACTGCTATGATCTGGACATGAGTAAAAACTTCCCAATTTTGTGTTTAATCTTGAACTCATTGAAAATCCAGTTCCTTCCTATATTGTCGTTAGCTCTGCTCTTTGTTATTGGAGTCAGTGAAGGACCTCGGCTGGGGCTGTCATCACAACAGAAGAAGAGATAATAAGCAGACCTCAGTATTTCATCTGCAGACATAGGTTTAAATTAAATGCACTCTCTGTGTTGAGACGTACTGTGTCAGAAATTCTTTGATCTATCACAGGAGCAATGAGTATTCACTAAAATGTGTACATAAGACCGGAGATGTGAAGGAAAAGCAGTGTGTTCTATCAAACCAGACTTAGTTATGTTATGTACATATGTGTAACTATCCAACCAGATTCACACATTTCACATTGTTTTTATTATAAAAAAAATTACATGAAGATTTGTGGTTTACAGCAAATTGAACATTATTAAGATAAGATAAGATAAGACTTTATTGATCTCACATAGGAGAAATTCACTTGCCACATTAGCTCCAGGCAGTTTAGTGCAAAAGAAAGTTTGAACAAGAAAGTGCATGCAGAACATTGCCGGATACAGTTCAAATATGAGCAAGGAAATAAAGCAATAAAAATACAGTACAATACAAATTTGAGTGACTAATTAAGAGGCCCATATTACGCTATTTTCTGATCTGTTATAATGTTTTTTCCTCATCAAAAACATACCTGGAGTTGTGTTTTGTTGCATTCACATATGTTTAACACACAAATCCTGCATATTTTATTTCTTCTCGCAAACCGAAAACACTTGTAACTTCATACACCTTTACTAGAATCATTTGGATAATTTCAGCTGAGGAGTTTCTGTTTTCATCTCTACTGAACAACAGGTAAAATGTAGCTGCTAACTTGAAAGCTACCACTTCATGACATCACAAGGTGGAACAGATCCTTTTGATGTATGGAGATGTAGATAGACTAATAAAAAATATTTAAACATGTGTTAAAGAAAAACAAAACACAACTCCAGGTATGTTTTTGATGAGGTAATAACATAACATGGCTTAAAGTTCACAAGAGTTAATTATAGGACCTTTAAAAAAAAAAAAACAGTTTTAGACAATTCTTTAAGTTTAAGATTAAAAATGGCTCATGTTATGTTTTTTTCTCCTCACAGAGGTTATCGATGACCTCGCTCATCTTGTGGACAAAACTGACGGCCGCATCCGTAACGAGACACGACGGGTCAAACTGATCGAAACCAAGTCTGCCTCATGTGGTAAGATACACACTGTACCAGGGTTATGTAGGGTTAATATGAACATTTTAAGACCAAAATGATGAGTCTGACAACAGCAGATACAGAGAGAGGGGTGACAGTTTTTCACTGTAAAGTCAATTGGATAAAATTGGAGTCGATGGAGCTGGGAGTGCCCCCGTGTTCACTTCCTATTTGGAATGCGGCGGCTAGTGAATTAGCCATGTCCATTTATTCTATATACAGTCTATGGGTAAAAAACTGGAATCTCACACACATCAAAAAAACTAAAGAACATCCTCACTGTACAGATAGAGACTATTACCTATGTTATTGATTTTGTTTTTTTTTTAAGTCTTTATATTATGCACAAATAAAATGTATAGACAATTTAATTTTTATTAGAAGTAGGCCTATCACAATAAATACTATATATGGACTGATAAATTATAGATGGAACAATAATTTATGGAGGTCTGTATTTATTGTGGGTACTTTTTCTTTACACTAGTGGAGAACCTTTTGTATTTTTTTTATAATACTATAATAAGATTTTAACTGCGTGAATAATTAATGGACTCATTATAGATACATTCTGTAATTCTATTAAAAAGCTAAACAGAACTTTCAAATAGGTTTGCAAAATGATCAAATACAATTGGTGAATGAACTAAAATAACAAAAACATTAAGAAAATATCCAAAACAATACAAAGAAACCTAAATTGCTTTAAACTAATCAGACATTACATCCCCGACCAGGCGGCCCTGCTCTACTTGCATGGGATGATCTTTCCACACATATCCTACTGCATGACAGCATGGGCCCAGGCAGCTCCCTCAGCCACAAAGCGCATTGGTTCACTATACAATCAAGCCACATTCTGTCACATTCTCAGTCATTATAATTTATTAAGTTTTGACAGTTTCAGCAATTTGTTTTCTCAAATTATTTTTCAAATGTTTCCATAATCTGGCTCCAGAAGCGCTCAGTACATTTATACAAAGACCAAACAGCAGCAGGACGACAAGAGGCACCTTAAACTATATGTGTAAACTCCACCAGTGCAGGACGTCATTTGGACAGTCGGCCTTCTCTTACAAGAGCTGTAAACTGTGGAACTCCCTGCCCACAGAAATTAAGTCCATCTCTGAGTTGAAACTGTTCACCGTTAAACTTAAATCTTGGCTCAAAAGAAACCAAAGCTGTACCCATGTGTAAATAGTGTTAGAATGAGTGAATGAATCAGCCGAGTGAGTGAATGAGTGAGTGTTACATGTCTTTGCACTGCTGTATTTATATAGATGAAATTGTTTTTTTTAAATATATATGTACTTTAGATTTTATGTTAGTGTAGAAAAGCTCAACCAGTGACGGGGGTTGAAAATTAGCATTTGCTGAACTCTTGTATGCATCACATCAGCTGCAAGCTCTGTTCTGTAACTATACTCAACAAAAATATAAACGCAACACTTTTGTTTTTGCTCCCATTTTTCCTGAGATGGACCCAAAGATCCAAAATTCACTCCAGATACACAACACTACCATTTCTCTCAAACATTGTTCACAAATCTGTCCAAATGTGTGACAGCGAGCACCTCTGCCCCGCCGAGACAATCCACCCCACCTCACAGGTGCGCCACATCAAGATGCCGATCCGACATCATGACCAGTGCACAGGTGTGCACTGGTCTGGGGCACAGGTGTGCCCCAGACACAATAAAAGGCCACCCCGAAATGTGCATTTGTTTTGCTTTATTGGGGGTCTGGGGAGTCAGAACCAGTCAGTATCTGGTGTGACCACCATTTGCCTCATGCAGTGCAACACATCTTCTTCACATAGAGTTTATCAGATTGTCAATTGTGGCCTGTGGAATGTTGGTCCACTCCTCTTCAATGGCTGTGCGAAGTTGCTGGATATTAGTGGGAGCTGGTACACGCTGTCGTATACGCCGGTAAAGCACATCCCAAACATGCTCAATGGGTGACATGTCCGGTGAGTATGCTGGCCATGCAAGAACTGGGACATTTTCAGCTTCCAAGAATTGTGTACAGATCCTTGCAACATGGGGCTGTGCATTATCTTGCTGAAACATGAGGTGATGTTCATGGATGTATGGCACAACAATGGGCCTCAGGATCTCATCACGGTATCTCTGTGCATTCAAAATGCCATCAATAAAATGCACCTGTGTTCTTCGTCCATAACAGCCTTTGAAGAGGAGTGGACCAACATTCCACAGGCCACAATTGACAATCTGATAAACTCTATGCAAAGAAGATGTGTTGCACTGCATGAGGCAAATGGTGGTCACACCAGATACTGACTGGTTCTGAGTCTCCAGACCCCCAATAAAGCAAAATAAATGCACATTTCGGGGTGGCCTTTTATTGTGGGCAGTCTGGGGCGCACCTGTGCACTGGTCATGATGTCGGATCGGCATCTTGATGTGGCGCACCTGTGAGGTGGGGTGGATTGTCTCGGCGGGGCAGAGGTGCTCGCTGTCACACATTTGGACAGATTTGTGAACAATGTTTGAGAGAAATGGTAGTGTTGTGTATCTGGAGTGAATTTTGGATCTTTGGGTCCATCTCAGGAAAAATGGGAGCAAAAACAAAAGTGTTGCGTTTATATTTTTGTTGAGTGTATGTCCGATTACATTGTCCCTGTCAAATAAATATATAAATAAATAAATAATTTATTGCATGCTTTTTAACAATATTGTACATTTAGCTATTAGGTGAAGATGAATTGTGTAAAATCCAACAGTCGTTCAGGTAGAATCGTTATTAAAATAAAACCAAAATAAACTTCCAGTTGACAAATTGAATTTTGCCTTTTCCTTAAAGGTGCCTTGTGTAACTTCTAAGGTGGAGGGTCTACTACTTGCTTGTCTCCATGAAGATGTTTTTTTTTTTTGCCTGAAATGTTCCACAGTTGGGAATTAAACATATCCACCTTGCATTTGTTCAATTACAGGTGTTTTATAGCTCTAAAATGCCTTAAAAACATGAATTCTTACCATGTGCAGGCTTGCTTCTCCATACATCTGACCATTTAACCTGTATCCATTGTGATTACCAAGTTTATTTTGATACTGTAGAATAATCAAGGCAAAACGGTATCAAGAATAATCAAAGCAAAACAGTAGACAAGTAGGTGGCGGACCTCCATCAGAAAAGTTGCACCATGCACCTTTAAAGCTAATACTGGGTTTATTAGGCTATTCAGTTACTGTGTCAGTGGCATTGATTATTTTCAATATTATCATTTATCTGTTTTTTTGTCTATATTCAGCAATAAAACAAACTTCAAAATATATTATCATGACAGGCCTAATTAAAAGTCAGTGTAGAACCTTATAGCAAATCCCCTTTCCCCCCAACAAGTATTAATTAGCAGCAGCTTAGCCCACTGCCTGATTTCCCAGTGTTTTCATTGATTCCTTAATAATGGCGCTTAATGGGGCAGAAGGATGACATGATGGGGACAAGCTCATTTGGCAGAGGGAGCTGTGCTGGTGAATGGTGGGTGGACCAGCTCTGTCCCTCAGGCTTCTGGGACATCTTCAGACCTATAAGGATCGGCATTGAAGTCCAAGTATTTCTGAATGCAAACACACACCTTCTCCATTACCCGCCCTTTGTTTTAACTTGTTTGAGTAGCGAAATGACCTCTTGTTCTTTTCTCTGCAGAAGCCACTGTATTGTGTATCTTTAGCCAATCAGTGCGTCCATAGTGCTTCAAGTTTGCCCTGTGAAATACCAAGCTGCATCGCTAAAGGGTGTATCATTGTGTGGGGGGACTGGGCTAACAGGTGGTCACACACACAGCGAGAAGGACAGCCCCCAAAATAGTTGGTTTTGTCTGTGCCGTTCCCCTGGTGTCCGAGCGGGAGTTTGTTTGAATATCCCAGAGTCTACACTGTCAAGCAACCAAAATGCTTTCTCCTTTCTTTTCTTTGGTGTTTGAACACAGTTTAAGGTAGTATACAGTTTTGTCAACATTTTTCAACATTTGTATACATTTTAGGAATGTGACACAATAACTTAGAGATGGGCAGATGATTGAAAATTAGATAATATACTGCAAAAAGAGGTTATTTAAAATTAAAATGGAAAAACTAAAGGGTATAAAGTGAAATGTCTGTGCATTTGTGCATATATAACAGTTATTTCACATACTTAAACTAATGCATGTTTACCATTAACTTACAACTTTAAGGTTAGGGGTCCATCGCCAGCTTGTTTCTCTGGATATGTCATTGGTCTGCCTGGAATGTTCCGCAGTATGACATTAAACAATTCTACCTTACATTTATTCAATTGCAGTTGGTTTTATAGCTCAAAAAATCTGGCATTCTGACTGAGCGGGGTTGCCTCTCCTCAAAATTTGACCTGTAACTTTGTCTGGTTTGGTCTCCATGGCGATAGAAAGGTTTAATGCCATACTGTGAAACATTCCAGACAAAGGAATAACATCTCCATGGAGAAAAGCACTGGACGAAAAGTCACTCAATGCACTTTTAACGCATTTTTGTTGCTCTGGCATCTAAATACTGTTATCAGGTTACTTTAACAAATACCTTGTGGTTTAGAAATTTCCATTTTTTGCTAAACTAAAACAAATATTGTTTAAAAAAATTAAAATTATGTAAAAGCAAAAGAAAATTTCAATTCTGTCAACTGGACGACTGATGGAAAAGTATGAAATAGACGTGTAGCTTAACTCTCAAAAAAAGACTAAACCTATACTAAACCAAAACTTCACAAGCCTTCATAAAGTATTTCAAATATTTGCGAATGTATATATGTATGGACTTGTGACAGACTTTAAGGGCAAATGGAAAATTCCCTCACGATCCTCTCAGTCTCACCTCCTCCTCTGTCATCCCCTGTTCACGTCTACAGTCGTTTGACACTTGTCTTTGTGTGGAGCTGAGAAAAGATTGAAAATACAACATGCCACGAATTGTTAGAGCAGTTCCCCCCTTTTCTCCGGGGCACTGTTTATAATTCCTCCGCTTTAGGCCTTTATTTGTTTTTCTTAAGATGGAGTTTTGTGTTTTGTCTCAGCTGAGGACTGCTTTATTCTGACAATTTGTGAGTCAGTAGAAATGTGTGAAAGGCTTTTTATTTGTGGTTATTATTTAGCAAGTCAATTAGTATTCTAGTAATCTGTAAATGTCGCAATTTTTTTTCTTGATGTTGTTTTTTTCAGCTTGTTCAGTTTTTTGATAACTACACCTTATTTAGTCTTAATAAAGCATAAACCAAGACCTGATTCATTAGGAGTTAGGGTATTAAAGAGGGGGTATTTTACTTCTATGGGGTATTAAAGATCCCATGACATGGTACTTCTTGATGCTTTTATATGGCTCCTTAATGGTTCCCTAATACTGTAAATGAATCCTTCTTCAAAATCAACACTCAGTGCATGAGAAACAGAGATAAGCTGAGAAAGAGTATTTTTTTCTCCCTCAGAACAGGTCATAATGGGCGTTGTTGCTTGAATGCAAATGAGGAGAAAAGAGCTGGCCAAACTCTCCGCTCTCTGTACAGAGCCCTCAGCTGATCCATTTCCGTGTTTTTGCACGGGGGAGAGATTTGAAGCGTTCCATTGAAAAATAAACACATTTCCACATAAAATAAAATCAAACCACTGCTGTTCAAAGGTCCAGAGGCTCAGATAAAGGACTTCCGAGCCTAGAAACACTCGGACGTGCCTACAGGCAAATAAAAAAACGCATTTCGCATTGCCTAGCGCATTCGCAGTCCAAACTCTCTGGGCGTGATTTACAGAGACACTGAGTTCAGACAGACGGGGGTGGAACTGCATTTGCATTTCTTTTTTCGATCTGACGTCAATAAGGTGCCTTGTTCAAAATCGCCCGTTTGAGCTCCGATTTTTTGTAACGCAGAAAATGCTCAGTTTAGACATTTCGCAACTTTTAACCATGGGGTAGGGGAGCTCACATTAACGTTCAAAAACCTCAGAAAGTGAAAATTTCATGCCATGGGACCTTTAAGTGCTTACATATAACATATCGAGACCACCATGTTCCCTTTATAATTGTTTTGAAAATGCTGTATTCGTCAAAACCAACATATTAACAGGTTTTCCTTTTCCTTCCCGTGTTTAGTCACTCCCCCTTCAGAACAGTATCACTACACAATTGGCGTTTATCTTCCTAATGAAGCTACACATTCCATCAGGTTTGTCATGTTGCTGTGTACAGTTTTGTATCACGCTTTTGTATATTTATGGAGAATTGCTAGGGGGGAGCATGGATAACGTAGGCTTGTGCTTTGAGCATTGCACAGAATCTTACAGCTAACCATAAGGAGGGTTTCATTGCTTCATTAAGGTTATTAGAAGTGTCAGACTATAAAATAATAAAATATATAAAAACCTAAACCTAAATAACTATTTTAATGGTCCTCAATTGTAGTAGTTGCCTTGTTGTGCCCAGTGCCAAAGAGTGGATTGCTTTCAGATTCTTGAATTCTATTGTATTTTAATGACAAACAATGTTCACAAAGTTTAAACCTGATTTATCATGCAATCACTCAATCTGCATATTAACAATAGTCATTATAGCTGCCCTCATCTTAACTTGGCTCTCCAGGCCCTGTGCTGTGCTGTGATGTCATGTGAAACTCATGTCTTTAAGTGGGATGGGTTAGGAGAGGATCTGAATAGAGCCAGGGCCCTGTTAAAGGATAAGTCCAGAGGCTTACGAAATCCACCAGGAAACAGAAGTGCTTGAGTGGACGCTCTCACGGGCCTGATCTCTGTGGAGCACCACTTGTGGCCCCTCTCACATCCTGCAGGTGGCTCACATCTCGAGTGCTAAGTTATAATGGAGGAGGCTGATAGTGTGGGTGGAGGGTGGAAAAGGCGTGCCATTAAATCACAATTCAAAAAGTGAAAATGGCTGAACTTTAATAACGTCATATTTCAGTTAGTAGTACCATTGATGCAAAAGTATTAATTGTCACAGTTTTGTGTTAATATTATGACATATCATTTTCAAAAGCAGTTAAATTTTTGCCTAGGTCATTGTACTTCTGTTTACTGTACTGTCTACTTCACTTCTTTACTGTTAAAGTCATGTATTGCACAAAATGGATTCTTGCGATCTTTAAGCTACGTTATAATGTCGTTACCTCATCAAAAACATACCAGAGTTGTGTTTTATTTCATTCACACCTGTATAATTTTCAAGTTAACAGCTGCTCTTTGCCTTTAGTTGAGTAGAGATTGGCCATTCCAGGGCTGAAATCATTCAAATGATTCTAGTGAAGGTGTATGGAGTTTGAAAACACAGTGGAGCACTACCTATATTTCCACATGACATCACAACGTGGAACAGAATATTCCTAAATATGCAAGGTTTATGCGTTAAACATGTGTGAAGGAAACAAAACACAACTCCTGGTATGTTTGTGATGAGGAAACAACATTATAACCAGAAAGTAACATAATATAGGGCCTTTTGCCATTTATAACAGTTTAGCAAAAATAGAATAAAAACAATTAGTGACTTTTGATTCTACATTTGGTCTTAATATCAGGTGTAAAAAAGTTGAAGTGGGTTGATGTGTTGAGTTTTACAGTTGCAGTTGTGTGATTTTTATTCTAGCACAATGGATATGTAGCTGGCGGTGACTGATAAATAACATACACATCTTGTTACCATAAAAACTGTTTCTTTAACTCCAGAGGTCGCCTCCCAATAGAAGCTCTCTGAACCGTGAGTGGAGGCCATTGAGGAAGTGGCGGGGTTGGGTTCAGAGGTTACATGCTCTCTTTTCTCACTCCCTAATTATTCATCAAGATTTGTCTTCCTGATGTGTCTGAAATCACTGAAGGGATGAGTGCCAGGCTGTGATGCTGGCTGGACACTGTGGGTGGTCAGGGGATGAGTGCAGCACTGACCATTAGAATCAAGGCTAATCTATCAGGCAGGAAGCGCCAGAATTGTCTTTAGTCTCTGGGGAGGGTTGTCTGGTATTGATGCAAACCAAATCCTGGATGTTCAAGTTGTTTAAAAAATGACGTATCACACAGTAGGCTTTTATTTATTCGTTGCCATGGTTTTGTTAAAGTGAGTCTCTGCCACATGTTGCTGGATGATATCTGGAAGTGTTAGTGTGGGCGTTCTTCTCTTTAGCAATATAAAGATAATTGCTGAGAATTTGTGTATTTGACTTGAAAATGAGGCTCTTTAAAAAGGCATCAGATTTGAGCTTGTTTTTGACTTTTATCTACATGTGCATGTTATCAAGAGCTGTAATGGCATTTCAGACATGCTGCATTGTAGACTATAACAGATCAATGGTGCTAAACATGGGAGAGGTTTTGACAGTAAACGCTGGCATATGGACTTGATGGCAACATGAGCTTTCAGTTTGATTAGACCAACATGGCTTCTATCAGTCTGCTCCCTGTGGGAACCACGACCAATTAGCGGTGCACAGCCCAAGAATGAGAGATATGTAAACTCGGAGTGAAGGCAGGGGAATACCAGGCGCCCGCCAAGTAATGAGGGGTACGCTGAGTCTCTGGGGGACCGTGGATGTCCATACGTGAAGATCTTTGAAACTTGTGAATGAGTTGATCGGGGCCTTGATATTTCATGAAGCAGTAATATACTTTAATTTACGCACTGGAGTAATCTTGATTGATTGTTTGTGAAAACATAACTTTAAAAACACGATTTGGACACATTTGGAACTGATACGAGAATCGCACAATACATTTTTTTCTTACCCCTAGTATACATACTTTTAGCCGAGTATGAAAAGCAGTCAATATATAGGAATTATCTATAAATTGTGTATCTCAATTCTAAAAACTAATTGTTACCTTTTTTATTTTGTGAATTGCATTACAGTGAACCCTCGCTCTATCGCGGTTCACTGTTCGCGGCCTCGCTGTTTTCCTCGCTGTAGTGTAACTTTTTTTTTTACAGTGTAACATTGTGTCCTGCGTCCTGATTGGCTAAGAGACTAGACCAGGACTAAACCAGGTCTAGACCTGGACTAAACCAGGACTAAACCAGGTCTAGACCTGGACTAAACCAGGTCTAGACCAGGGATGGTCACGCAGGGTGGTAGGGACAGAGTCTCTGATGTCCTTCACGAGAGCGCCTGGGTGACAGGAGGTGTGGCCTTTGTTTACTTGCACGAGCCGGTGTACTGTCAGATGGACCATGGAAGAGCCAAGAATCAACAGGAACGGGACGGGACCCGCAGCGGGGAGAGCCGCATTCGAGGGAGCCGCAGCGGGGGAGGACACTCGCGCGCAGAGAGGAGACAGTGGGTCTTTTCCCCTCACGCCTAGCGGACGAACCCAACCCCGTCCTAGAGAGCTGTGGAGTATGGGCGACGCATTGATAGCCATGCCCCGAACTCCGGGGCGGTCTGATTTTGGAGCCGGGGTGAAATGCAACCAACCCTTGTGAGCGCAGGTTAGTGGGGGAAAATCCTCATGGTAGAGCTGATCGGGGCTTTAGACCTAGCCCCTCGCTGGTGCTCAGAGGCGTCTCTTAGCGGTTCGGCACTGTTAGCAGTGGCTTGAGTCTTGCCCAAAATGATATCCAGGTCGCTTTCCACTCGACTTTCGCACATGGCATGGATATGTTGTTCCAAAACAAACACACGTGTCCGCGTGCACGTGTCAGCGCGCACGTGTCCGCCCCCACCCATTAATACATTTTGTTGTAAATCTACGAAGGTTTGAGTGTTTAAACTAGAGAGAAATGTGAGAAAATGTTAATTCCAGTCTGAGAAAAGTGTATAATGTGTGTGGTGAGGTGTTTACAGCCTTAAAACATGTGTAATAATTGTAAAATATAAAGTTGTCCTACTTCGCGGATTTCACGTATTGCAGGTTATTTCTGGAACCTAACCCCCGCGATAAACGAGGGATTACTGTACTGCTTTATTTTCTGTTGGTTTGGATCTTGGCAAAAGAGGTAAATGCAACATGATAAAACAGTAGACAACAACAACAGTAAACTACAGTGTATGTTCATGTTGATTTAAAGGTGCACTGTGCAACATTTCTAGTGGAGGGTTCGCTACCTGCTTGTCTCCTGCTTGTATTGCGTTGTCTAGAATGTTCCACAATATAGATTACAGTTGTGTATCACGAGAGCGACAAGCAGGTTATTACACTACGCTACATTACAGATTAGAACTGTGGAGAGTCGCCCCTATTCACAGAAGGAAACACTGTTTTTTTGAGCAATAGATACACCCATAATTAATACTAAATATATATGTTTAAAGGTAAAATGAGAAACTCAATTTGTCAACTGGACAAAGTTTATTTGGTCGAAAATGGCAGCTCATCCAAACTGCTTCGTCAGTTCTGGTTAGAGTGCTGATGGACACTGCTCATATCTAGCTGCAGGGAGGAGCTAACTATAATGAAATTACTCTGAAACTATCCCACCTTTGTTTTCCATTTTCTGTCTGGCGTTTTGTTTAGCATACACATTCAGTACCATAATGCCAGACGCTAGACAGAAACTGGAAAACAAAGGTGGGATAGTTTCAGAGTAATTTCATTATAGTTGGCTCCTCCCTGCAGCTAGATATAAGCAGCATTCGCCAAAAAGAAGCCCATTTGACATTAAAAATGTATGTTTTTAACGTCACTAATGCTGTTATCTGAAACATGGAGAGGCTTCTTCATGATCTCAACTAGCACATTCTGCAAAAAAACGAAAATCACAAATTTTGAAAAAAACAAAACAAAAAAAACACAAAAAACGCATTTCCTGAGAATCTGTAATGCCGCCATGAGGGCTCAGCTTCCGTGGTGGGACACATATGTTTAAAGTCATACCAAGGAACATTCCAGCCAAAGCTATAACATCTCCATGAAGACAAGGAGGTAGCTGACCCTCCAAAAGAAAAGTTACACAGTGCACCTTAGATGTCAGTGATAATTGTATCTAAATACATCTTTGCATTATTCTCATATTTATAAAGACAGTGCCATAGCAAAACCTCTTCTCCCATTGAGCCCTTTAAACCTGTATCCTCATGACAAGTCTGAGTGGTGACTTTAATAAAAAGTTTAATACACTCTGGTCTCAGGGAGAAGGGATTTTTGATGAAGTGTGAGTGTGCTTGTGCACATTTTTTCGTCTGCTTCCATAGTATCAGGGAAAAACAATGATTATGGTCTCTTCAGGCCCAATCAGAAACACATGCCTATCAAAGTGAGCAATCTGCGACCGTAAAGAGCTGAAGCTGTGGAGCGCATGTAAACTGCATTAAGTCATCAGGAGCCCAATTGTGATGCATTGTGGCTAGGCCTGTCACGATAACAAATTTTGAAGAGGATAATATTGAAATCAAACCTCAAAGCAGAATTATCCACAAAAAACAAAACAAAAAACTAAATGTAAAGTATTGTTAAAAAAGACAAACTGCAGTAAATACCGTACTTTTCGGAATATAAGCCGCTACTTTTTCTCACACTTCAGACCCTGCGTCTTATAATCAGGCGCGGCTTATGTATGGATTAATTCTTTATCAAGACCTTATCAAATAAGTGAGAAGAGTTCATGAATTAATGAAGCCACTTAAAATCTCCTACACAGGTTTGATACCTTCAGTTCCGTGAGAGTGAGTTTGAGGCTTTACCCTTAAAGTTAAACTTGAAACTTTATTTTAAGGCTTACAGAGGCTACAGGCTGGCCATTTTGCAGTTGTTTTACTGCCGTGTTTCGGCTGTGTTACTGCCGTAGGCGCTGTTCGAAAAAAGCACGTACCGGTATTTACGTTAATTACAATTTCAAAAAAATCCTTTTGTCAATCAATCAATCAATCAAACATTTATAAGGCGCTTTTCATACAAAATTGTAGCACAAAGCGCCCTACAGTGGTCAAGGATTAGAAGATTGACCTTTATTGATCTCGCACAGGAGAAGTTGTTTCTATATTTGACCCGGGGACCATCCCCATGATTTTGTTTTGTTATTTATGCTTTGGTCAGGCCCTAAGCTGGAGGATTTTACCTATGGCGCATGTTTGGGTTGGTGGGGGAAACCGGAGTACCCGGAGGAAACCCACCCAAACACGGGGAGAACATGCAGTCTCCACACAGAAAGGCCCGGGCAACCCGAACCTTCTTGCTGTGAAGCATGAGTGCTAGCCACTCAGCCACCGTGCCGCCAGGGAGAAAAAAAAAAAAAAAAAAAAACATTGTGTACCATCTTTCTGTGTAAATATCTCAAGTTACAATGTGGACACCTGCAGCTTATAGTCAGGTGCAAATTTATGTATGTACAAATCTTAATTTAAAAAAAAATTTGGTTGGTGCGGCTTATAGTACAAAAAGTACGGTAAATAACAGAATGCAACAAGTAAGTAATGAGTATGACGGTAATGAGTCATAGAAGTTAATAATTCAACCTTCTACAGCTCAAATCTTATCAAAGTGCAGAAAAAATAGCCAAAAGATTCTCACTGGTACAAAGAAAAAGTACGCATGATAAATATTGATAAATATATAATTGTTCCATCTTTCATGTATTGAATGATTAACTGTGAGAGCAGAGGCACCAGAGACTGTGCAAAAGTAAGGCAGGTATAAGGCAAACGACAAAGATGGATGTGTTTACGTTCAAATATACAAGACTGTGAGACCCTTACATCTCACAAAAATCAAAAGGTGAATAGCATGTATCCTCAGGTAAAAGCAAGGTATCTACATTCATAGACTGTACATATAAATGGACATGGCGTGTTCCAAATAGGAAGTTCGTATGCAGGCGCTTCCGGCTCCGGCTGGAATATTGTGGCCTCTCTCTCTGTAACTGCTGCTGTGATCCTTGCCATTTTGGTCTTAAAATGAACCGCTCTACATGATCCTGGCAGGTTTGGTTTTTTTTTTTTTTTTTTTGCTAAATTGTCTCTTGAAAAATTCAAATTCGCTCCTACAAGCAATGTGAGCTTCATTTGAGTGGCTCTGAACTCTTTGGGTGATGTCACACTCGCTTAGTCCACTTATTTATAGTCTATGTCTACATTTTATTCATGTTAAAGCTTAAAGAGTCCAGCTAGGGAGATTGCTTTCCCTGTAATGTACCCCAGTATCGCATGAAACTAGCTTTTAACGCTGCATTGTGTAACTTTTCTAGTAGAGGGTCCGTCAAATGTTTTTCTTCATGGAAATGTTATTGCTTTGTCAGGAATGTTTCACAGTGTGGTATTAAACTGTTCTGTCTTCTGAGAAACCAAACCAGACCAAGTTACAGATCAGATCTGTGGAGAGGCAACGCCACTCACAGTCAGAATGCCTGTTTTTCTAGATATTTTTGAGCAGTAAAACCACCTGTAATTGAATAAATGTAAGGTAGGGCTGTTAATGTCATACTCTGCAACATTCTAGGCAGAGCAATATGTCAGGCATAGAAACAAGAAGGTGACAGACCCCCATCCAAAAAGTTACACAGTGCACCTTTAATTATAAAACAATACCTTGAAAAATATCTATTCTACTATAAGCTGCCCACCTCTCCACTGATCAGATCTGTAAATTGGCTTTGTGGAAACAGATACTTTTAATGTCGTACTGTGAAAATTTTCAGGCAAAACAACATACAGTGCACCTTTTAAGAACATAGGTCTGTTCTTGAAATGCTCTGCAGATCAATTTGTCAACTCAAAGGGGGTGCAGCTAAAGCTCTTGAAGCTATTCATGATCTGACCCAAACTACACTCTCAAGACTACAACTTTATGAGAGTTCATGCCAAAAATGCCTAGAAAAGTACTAGGAAACTTTGCATTTGTAAATAAAAAGGCAGATAAACCTTAAGATTCACTTCCAAATCTTCAGCTAAGTTGCATCCTTCCTTCTGCTATTGTCCCATATAACTCCTCATAATCGAAATTATATAGTTGACCAATACACATTTTGGTTGACCAAGATACATTCTATGCAAGTAAGTAAAGCTTATTTGTATAGCACTTTTCACAGACGCGTCATAAAGTGCAAAAAAGGTTAAAGATGACTAAATACTAACATTTCTTCTACAGTTTTACAGTTTTTACTTTGTTGCTGTGCTCTGTCTGTTTACACAGGGATGTGGGTGGTGATCATTCTGCTTCTCATCGCCATCGTAGTCGTCGCTGTGTGGCCGAAGTAGCTGGATGGACCACTGGATGCACTTTTTCACTCATGTATTACAATTTTTTTTACTGTAAATTTCTTTCTGCAAACTTACAATGAAAACAAACTACAACTTGAAGAAACCAAATGAACATATTTCTAATGTATGAATCATGAATCAGAAGAATCATGTAAAAATGTGTAATTTTTTTTTTTTTTTGATGATCTTTTGTCATCCTTGTAATTTCTTTACTACTTACTGTTAAAGGGATATGCCACCCCCAGGTCTAACTTGGGCATCTCCCCACAGTCCAGAGACTAAAATAACACTGACCGCCGCGCGCAGCTGCAGCTACTGCAGCACACACCACGCTGCGTAACAGGGGAACTCCCAACGTGGTGCGTAACAGGGATTCCCCTGTCAGCGTGGTGTGTGCTTCGGCTGTGTTTTTCCGCACTGTAAAATAGTTCCCAACCAAAATGACCAAGGCAAGCTCTCCGTGCTGATTTGCACATTTATTTGCACTCGATATGAATGCGCACTACACCGAAAGTAATTGGGAAAAGCATCGAGCAAATTAATTCCTTTTGGCCGAAATCTTTCTCTGGCGACGTTAGCCTCCAGTCTAACGCGGAGTAGCTGCAGCTGCGCGCGGCGGTCAGTGCTGACAGACTCGGACAATGGCTGGGTGAGCAGGAAAACGCTTTTCATCACTTATTTTAGTCTCTGGACTGTGGGGAGATGCCCAAGTTTGACCTGGGGGTGGCATATCCCTTTAAAGCTAACATTGTTATTAAAATAAAGTAAACTTTTTCTTATGTTACTGTAAATGATCAGAGCTGCTACTTTTTAATAAACCATAATAAATTAAATAATTTTAGTGTTTGGTGTTGACGTATAATGGAATGGAAACTATTTGTCATTGTTATACAATGAGATGAGATTGGAAATGGACGGGTCTCTTGACCTTAAAGCAGCCGACATGGTGCGCTAATGTCCCACCTCTCTCATCAGCGATAGCAGAACATGAACAGAATAGAAAATGCAGAACAATAGTCTCAAACACATATGACGTAATACAGTGGAACGGCTAGCGTGAGGTCTTTTTTTGCTTGGAAATACATTACGGGAGGGGAAGAAGGGGCAAACGAGATGGAAAACAGAAATATATTATTGACAAACTGAGGCGGAATACTATGTGAGAGGCAGAGTGTTTACAGAATACATGTTCAGAGTGTTCTAGCCGAATTTAATAACAAGCGAGAAATAAGCGGTCGCCTTCCAGCAAGGACAGAGAAGAGGACTGACAGCCAGGAAGAAAATGAATTTGTTCAAAGAAAGGAATATAAAAATTAGAAATGTTTTTTGAAGTTTCAAGAGTTTATTTATTCTGAAAATCGGACTTTAATTCTACCAGATTGGTGCGTTCAGTAGTTATTATTTCCTGCTTAATTGCAAAGATCTAAACATACCACAAACAATTAAAGTTGGGGGGAAAAAAAACAAAAAATCACAATGTCTTGTGTCATTAAATATATTCATATATAATAACCATAATATATTAGTACACAATGTAAAACAACATTGCAAAAAGTCTGCAACGGTAACAGCTAAACAACATTTACAATTCATAGTATGAATAGAAGGCAATGGCAGAGTGGAGCCATTGCTTTAAAGGTGCACTGTGCAACTTTTTGGGCGGAGGGTCCATCATCTCCTTGTATCCATGGAGAAGTAATTGCGTTGCCTAAAATGTTCTACAGTATTGCATTAAATGTATATTACCTGCATTTATTATAATTACAATGGATTTTGCTGTTTTGCATGCATTCTTACTGAGAGCAGTCACTTATCCACAGATGTTTATTGTCATACTACGGGACATTTCAGCAAAAGCATTTCCATGGAGACGAGCAGACAACCTTCCACCAGAAAATTTACACAGTGCACCTTTTAAAGTTTCAAAATTTACAACACAACTTATTGACAACAGGTGGGATTACAGGTGAAATGTGCCAAAAATATGTTTCTGTTGCAAGTAAAGTAAAACACTGTATGTCACTGAAGTAGCAAAAGTTGCCCGTATACTTTGTCCTGTCTCATAACACTGATTTGATTGATTGTACAGGGAAAACCTCTCCAAAACCTCTGCATAAATACTGCAAAATGCTTTACTCACGAGCTCATCTGTTCTTTGTAGTTTCAATTGAATCCAGGTGAATGTGATTTTCATCCCATTCACAAAAGTCTTGGACAAATTACTAAGGTTTTTTTGTTATTACCATTTTGTATCAAGGGCAAGAAGAAAACCCTGTGAATTAAACCCACGTGTGTTTAAAAGTGAAGCGAAAGGCCCTTTTATAGATGTGTGCGCAGTTTAACAGTTTAAAAGGTGCTAAATGCAGTTTGTACACAGCGCATACCAGAAACATCAAAAGTTTTCTGATCGTGTTTGGACTGAGATAACTCCAATTTTATGATACATTAGATTGGGTTTATAGAACCTGAGTGCTGTTATTATCGTGCATTCTTCTGAGAAATGCACCCCGCCAAAGCTGAACTGCAAACAAACAATGGGACAATGTGGTTTGAATAAAGCGTGATCCAGCCGCACCACTGACCAAAACCTTTATAACTTGATTTGTTTAGTTTATTCTCTGTAGCTGTAAGGAAAGGTGCAATTACATGTATTCTGATAAACGCTTATTATTCTAAATCAGCTTCGAACACTTGCACAGATGTGACTGTGTGAAGATGTGAAGATGGAACTGAAACAAAATCTGACTCTTTTAGTTTTTCTAGTGAAACAGAGCAGTGGATGACTGAATTGCTTTTTTTAAAATAATTATACATTTCTGATACAGAGAAATGCTCTGTATTAATCAGTGAATCAGATATTCATCATTTGGGGGAAATGTTCAAAAATGGCGTCACATATTGGCCACAAAATATCATCAGAGCTTTACAACCATCTGCTGTTCTGGTAGAAAAAAAAAACTGTTTTGGTAATTTATTTAAAGGTGCACTGTGCAACTTTTCTGGTGGAGGGTCCGTCACCTGCTTGTCTCCATGAAGATGTTATTCATTTGCTTAAAATGTTGCATGGTATGACATTAAATAAACTCTATCACATTTATTCATTAGGGGTGTTTCTATTGCTCAGAAATACAATAATTCTTTCTGGGAATAGGGTTGCATGTCCATAGATCTGTAATGTAGCCTAATTGTCTCCCTTGAGATGGATAGGTTTAAAGATCCCATGACATGGTACTTCTTGATGCTTTTATATGGCTCCTTAATGGTTCCCTAATACTGTAAATGAATCCTTCTTCAAAATCAACACTCAGTGCATGAGAAACAGAGATAAGATGAGAAAGAGTAATTTTTCTCTCTCTGAACAGGCCATAATGGGCGTTGTTGCTTGAATGCAAATGAGGAGAAAAGAGCTGGCCTATAGTAGAGGGTGGGGGCGTGGACAAACGCTCCGCTCTCGCTCTGAGCTCTCAGCTGATCCATTTCCATGTTTTTGCACGGGGGGAGAGATTTGAAGCGTTTCATTGAAAAATAAACACATTTCCACAGAAAATAAAATTAAACCACTGCTGTTCAAAGGTCCAGAGGCTCAGATAAAGGACTTCCGAGCCTAGAAACACTCGGACGTGCCTCCAGGCAAATAAAAAAACACATTTCGCATTGCCTAGCGCATTCGCAGTCCAAACTCTCTGGGCGTGATTTACAGAGACGCTGAGTACAGACAGACGGGGGTGGAACTGCATTTGCATTTCTTTTTTCGATCTGACGTCAATAAGGTGCCTTGTTCAAAATCGCCCGTTTGAGCTCCGATTTTTTGTAACGCAGAAAAGGATCGCAAATGCTCAGTTTAGACATTTCGCAACTTTTAACCATGGGGGGGGTGGGGGCTAAACACGGTAGGGGAGCTCACATTAACGTTCAAAAACCTCAGAAAGTGAAAATTTCATGCCATGGGACCTTTAATCTATACTGTGGAACATTCTAGACAAAGCAATAACATCTCCATAAATTCAAGCATGTGTCGAACCCTCCACTAGAAAAGTTACGCAATGGACCTTTTAAAAAAACACACACACTGTCAATCTTTTTACGATAAAATGCAATTTGCACTATTAATGTAGTGTTGTAATTTTGCTTTTCAAAGAAAAATGGGAAATGATTATGATTCTTTTTATGTACATTTTATAAGTCAACATTTAATAGCACCTGAAAACTGGTTGAGCTATAAAAAATAACATTTTATAACATTTAATAATATCACAATACTTAAAAAAGTAAACTATTACTTTAGTTAACACCAGGTAGGTGAGTAGTAGATTGTAAGATCCTGATACACCATGAAGTTGGTTTGTATGACGCCCAAACACCCATCTTTGCGGACACAGAATATTTGAAAAATACAATGAAATGCACAAAGCCATGCAGAGGCAGTGGTAACAGCAGTGAGTATTGGTTTTGCACCACCAACTGTCCAAAAATATCCAAAAAGTGAGTTCTGACTAATTCAATCCATACTTAAGATAAAGAGAAACATCTATCTGTATATAGTGGTAATGGGTGCAAATTCGGCAAATCCACGAGAGGCAACACACAACAACACCGTACGACCAAACCTGCAGGGTGAGCTCCTTCAACAAAAATTAACTAATAACAAAAAAAAATCATCCTAAATATTTCTCTTCATGCTTCTACACAAAAAGCAGCGACAAAAACAGTCTGTTCTCTGTAGTCCTGTGTCTTCACTTCTCTGATCTGCTCATTGTAGCTCAGGGCTTCTTGCATTTGCCTTTCTTCTCCCTCTGCTGGAACTTCCGGAGCCTGCGAGCCCAAGTGTCTCTCCACTGAATCACCAGACTGCCCTTGTCAGCCACCACCCCGCTCTGTCCGGGAGAGTCCTCGTCGTTGCCAAGGAGCAGGTACTTCTTTCCTGGTTTGATTTTGGGGCATTTACAGGCCACGTCTTTGGCTCGCACCCACAGAAACTGGTCTCCGCGGCGGATGCGACTCTCTCCCTGTTTGTACACTGAGATGATGTTGACGGTGAACTTCCACCACTCACCTGCCTTGTCCACCTTCAGGATGTGCACTTGGACAGCTGCGCACACAGAATACAGAGAGAGCAGGGTTTTTAATAGGCAACAAGTTAAAATATCGTAGAAAAGCAGATATTCATAGGCCTGTCACAATAATTACTACAGTAAATCGACTTATTGTTCAATATGAAAGCAGGAACAATATATTTTGGAGCTCAGTATTTATCATGTGTACATTTTCTTTGCAATAGTGGGGCATTTGTTTTGTTATATTTAAGTAATAAATACAGGACTACATTCACACCATACTCCCGACAACTGTACAACAACTCACCCTTGTGCAATAGATAATACTCCCTACAACTGTATATAGCTGGGATTGTACATCTTATTTGATACTCTATTTTATATTTTATTACTACTTTTCTATTTGATTCTGCTTTGTACATATACATTTATTATCAGTATGTTTATGTATGTGTAATTATGTCTCATCTGACACTGGTCTATTGCTTTCTGGTTGCTATTCCATCTATTTTATTTACCCTCTGTTATATATTATTATATTTGATGAATGAGCTACTGTACCCAAAACAATTTCCCTTTGGATAAATAAAGTTTGTCTAAGTCTAATACGATAATATTTGAGTTGTAGAGGCTCTAATAAATAATGTCTGTAGCTTTCTGCTATTTATTTGTTGCACCTCACCACCTTTTAATGATACAGTATATTTTAAAATTGGTTTACTGTCCAGTAAACATGTCCAGTTCATGTCCAGATTATATGTTTGATTTTTAACAACAAAATGAGAATGGTTAACTGAAAGTCTGTTGGCTAATGCTAGCTTGTGACTGTAATGTTATATGACGGACATGTTTAAGTACGGAAGCCCTGAGCGGCAAGCAAAAAAACAAAAAAGAGGCACGTCATTTGGGGTCCATTTTCTAATCGTTTAGAAACCTTTCTTTTTTCTAACAAAAAAAAAAGTTGTCTTTTTTGCACAAACAGCAATTTTTTATATTTTTTTATTTTTTTAAACACAGGAGAATGTCAACAAATTGTATTATGCTCAGTGATACATCGATCTTACTTCTCATATTACTCATAAAGAGCACACAAAAACTAAAACTCATGAAGAAATGGTGCTTTCAGCTAAAGTGAATTTATACACAACTGTAGAAGATGAGCCTAAACCCCTGCCTCCCACTTTCTAACCCAATGCCTTACCAAATGAAATATCCCCCCACATATACAGTGGTACCTCACCTTACGAAATTAATTCGTCCCAGAAGTGGTTTCGTAATGTGAAAAATTCGTAAGTTGAGTAGCTATTTCAATGGAAAAAGCCTGATCCGTTCCAAGTTTTTTTTTTTAATAGTGTAACATTTTTTTATAGTGTAACGTTGTGTTCTGCGTCCTGACGGGCTAAGAGACTAGACCAGGACTAAAAGAACATGGAATAAACCAGGTCTGGCCAGAACTAAACCTGGATTGGACCTGTTATTAATATAACATGGCAGTGCCGTTGGAGGAGCGCGTTGCTCGTGTCTGCGCTCCTTGCGCTCCGTTCCGCGCTAGGGCTGAGAGGCCGAGAAAGATGCTCTTTCAGCGGGAATAAGAGCGGGGCGGGGCGGGCTCTGCTTCTATCTGACGTCCAGAGCCGGGGCGCCGACACTGTGAGCTAACAGGCCGTATGGACGTCGCTTTTTGATCGGCTCTTCCCCTCATTGTGAAGCAGAATTCACCAAGCGTTGGATTGTTCACTCACTAAGGGAACGTGAGCGGGGTTTAGACCGTCGTGAGACAGGTGAGTTTTACCATACTGATCATGTGTTGTGTCTCCCCTCGCACGTTCGGCGCTATATTGAGCCGTGTCCACCCCCACGCTTCACTATCAACACATTCCATTGAAAATCTATGAAAGTTCGAGTGTTCAAACGAGAGAGAAATGCGAGAGAAACTCCAGTCTGAGAAAAGCGTATGTGTGTGGTGAGGCATTTACAGCCCTAAAACATGTAGAACAATTGCAAAATACAGTACAAAGTTGTCCTACCTCGTGGACCTCTCCCACCGCGGGCCACCTCTGGAACCCCGTGTGTGTTGATAAAGTGTATTTACGTTTTGGGGCGTGCATCTGAGCGCACATTAATTGAGTTTTTGAGATTTGTTGTTTTTAAAGTGCTTTATAAATAAAGTTGGATTGGATTGGATTGGAGATTTCGCGTTTCGTAACTTGAAATTTCATTTGTATCTAGAGACCAAAATTTGACGTGAAGGCGTTTCGTAACTTGAAATTTTCGTTTGTTGGGTCATTCGTAAGGTGAGGTACCACTGTATATTATTCACTTGTACTGAACTTTGGCATTTAAACTAATATACTGGGAAAACATTTCATTTTTTTTTCATCAGCCACATCAACAGTAAAAAAAAAAAATGGAGCCCAAATGTCGTGCCTCTTCTTTTTTTTTTTCTTGCCACTCAGGGCTTCCATATTTAAGCTAGTTAAGTTATTTATTTTTTGGTCAGATTAAGTCTAACTTGAGTAACAGAGCTTCAGATAGCTTCACTCCCCCAGGGAATGTTGATGACGTCAGCTGCAAAGTATCAAGTAGTACTAATTATTAATAATATAATAATAATTACAGTCTCGAGGGGAAAAAGAACTTTGATGTTTATTTTCTTTGTTAAAATCTCGTTGTTTTGTAATTTAAAAAGCGCTACTGTAAGCATAGTCGACAGTCCTGACAAAGGTCTGTGATTTGTAATGTAATTAGGAAGCAGCAGTAGAGCTATTAGAGACCTCGCGGCTGGAAAGACACTGCAGATGGATGAAGTGATAGAGGAATGGGTGGAGGAGGAAAGGAAAAGCCCCTCAAAGGACCCAAACTCAGCATAGATCACAGTACAGTAAAGCTAATGGCTCACTAGTTGAGAGCTAATGGAGCAAAGGAGCAGGTCTCAGCAGGATTTTACACTTAAACAATAGACCCCTCCTCATGTGATGGGATCTATGACGCTGTGGGGAACATCTCCTGTTGATTTCTGCAGAATGGAGAAAAAAAAATAAAAAAATGCATGCTTCCTTCTTCATGTGCCATATTTGTTTAAAAATGTATGTTATAATTAGGTAGTTTTGTTGGCATAAAAGTGCACTATATAGGCTTGTCACAATAAGTGTGATATATTACCAAAGTAAATGTTGATGATAAACGATAATATTGCAACTAATCTAAGCCACTGACGCAATAACCCAAGAGCAGATTTGAACTACAAAAACTATTCTAAATTTAAAATATAGTTTAAAATGAGCAATAAACAAATAGCAGAATTAAACACTTTTGTGCTTAACTTGTACTGTATCTGTAGTGGGTCCATCCATCCATCCATTTTCTTCCGCTTATCCTAACCTTTTATGGCTTAAATATTATCGTATAGCCATGATCTGTAAGCAACAGTGGTCTGTTACAAGCGCTCCTTCATGGAGGGAGTTTAGGTGGGAAAATGTGACTCGTTATTTCTGTACACCAGCTCAAAAATGTCGATATTCGCTCCAAACAGATTGTTGGAGGTTATGTGGTCAAGCATTGGCAGGTCATTTTCATATCTTTTGGGAAAGCATATTTATAGCTCCATTTTGGAAAGAAATATATAAGGTTCTGGAAGTGGTATTTAAAAAGAAAATTGATTTAAATTTTAAAACCATGTATCTGGGCAATCTGAGGGATATACACCTTTTAAAAACTGACTCATATCTGATGAGAGATTTGTTAGTTGCTAAAAGGAAATGTATAACTCGTAAATGGCTACTGAAGAACACTCCCACTACTGATGAAATGACTGACCAGATTTACAAAATTTTTTACAATGGAAAGAATAACTTATAAACTGAAATTACAAATTGATTTATCTGAAGAATATTGGTGAAAATGGTTAATGTACATACCAGCTGTAAGACCAGACTTTGACTGGAGTTATGGACTCCTACCCACTGTATGTTCGTGTTTTAGTTATTCACTGTGTGTTTGTTGTTTTGTTCTTGTCCATAAAAACATTTTAAAAAACGAATAAAATGTGAATGACAAAAAAATCTTATCGTATAACCAAAACATAACCACAAATTTCCCAGTAGTGCAAGAAAATGTACACATGATAAATACTGACCTAAAAAACACTGTTTATTCATAATCATATATGAAGTCAATATAGTATTTATCGTGACAGTTCTAGCACTATAAGCATTGCATGAAGGGTCCGCCACCTGCTTGTCTCTATGCACATGTTATTGCTTTGCTTTTAATATTTCATAGTAGGGCATTAAATGTGCCTATCTCAAAAAAGACAAGCAGCACCACTAGGCCAAGTTACAAGTCAATAATCTGTGGAGAGACCACCAAAGATCTCACCAAAGATCTTTGGCTTTTTTAGACAAAGCAATAACATCTCCATTGACAAATGCATTTGACGGACTCTCCACCAGAAAAGTTACACAATGCACCTTTAAGTTTAACATTTATAGTGATATTTACTTAAATGTCAACCTATAAATTCCGAACCTAAATCTGCATAATTTGGCTTTTATTTAACAGCTTTCCCAGTCCCCTAAAGTGTCCTATTGTTTACAAGCACTAAATAATATAGCTCCTTTGCTCTTTTGCCCTGCGTATTTGCTGACCTCCTGTTGACCCCAGCAGCACCTTGCACCAGCCTGCTGCCTCTGTTTGCTGTTTTATGTGTTTGTGTTTGAACAATAGTGTGTACATAGTGTAGTTTGAGATTTAACATGTCTCCTTCTCTACGTGATGCCTCCCAGGGTGATGGTGAAACCTAGGAGTCTACGCACTGCTGCTGCTCTGTTTGAATCACACTGAAGTACAGCGGTGGAGCGTACTGTACTTAAGTAGAATTTTTTAAATATCTGTACTTTATTTAAGTACATTTTACAGTGGCTACTTTTTACTTTTACTTCACCACATTTGAAAGCAAGTATCTGTACTTTCTACGGCACTACCTTTTTATCTGCTCTGCTCTCAAATGTAGTGAAGAAAAGGTTAAAAGTTCATTCACTTCTTTATGTTCCACCACTGACAACAGGGATGTTATAGCTCTGGAGTGTTCCACAGCACGGCATTAAACGTGTATATGTCCATGGAGATGATAAGCAGGTGACAGCAACAGACCAAGTTAAAGGTCAGATCTGTGGAGAAGTGACCCTGCATAATTTGTACGGATTAAAATTGCCTACATGAATATTAATAGTGAATAATCAGAGTTGCTTTTGTCTTTGATGGTGTTTGATCAGTTTACACTGTCACTGAGTTGGGCAACTGCCTCTGCCCCAACTTCCTCTCAGGGTTATTTTAGAAAAGTTACAAAAGTCATTGGTCCCAAACTACTATTTAAATTGGACCTTGCTGTTGCATATTTTTGGAAACTCCATTTGAACTAGGTGGAAGAAGAGGTGTCTCAAATCTACCATAACCCCCTTCAAATCCTGTCTGTCAATATGCCCAGCAACGCCTCTGTTGGGATCAGCGGGGTGACTTCAAACAGGGTGGGGGCAGAGGTCAAGGGTCATACATCTTATCCACACCTCTGAATGACGTGGCGGACTGGTGCTCACAGGAATGCAGCTGCCTTAATAAGATCTGTGAGAGTGCTCCACTGTCCCTCTCTCTGGTCAAAACGTTCAGCCTCCGCTCATCCTTCATCCTGGACTCCCATCTTTCACCTCCATGTTTTTTTCTGTGCCTCTCTCTTTTACCCAGTGGTAGAACATAATGAAGTAGAAGTAGTAAAGTACTGTACTTAAAGGAAAAGTAACGTTTTTTTTTTACAATCTGAGCCTTTTTTCTGCAATAAAACAAGTAGTTTTACTCACCCATAGCAGTTTGGTGTCAATTGGAGCAGTATCGCAGAAGTTATGTTGGAGCCGTTCTGTTCTACTAATGTTTCCGTATCCGTTATGAGTGCTCGGGGCACTGATTTGCGGTGTCCAAATAACACAAACTTTAGCACTTTTCAAATCACAGAAGATCGCTGTGTCAGGGTAGACTTTTAGTAGATTCCAAAACGGCCTGAAACCCGATATCGCAACAGAAAAGTAAAGTTCAGAGCGGTGTTCGCTTCTTTCGGACTAGCGGTGTTTACAAAACAGCTGAGTTCACGCATGCGCTCTGTCCTCTCTGATGACGTCATCAAATGAAACTATAGCTGGATATCGGGTTTCAGGCCGTTTTGGAATCTACTAAAAGTCTACCCTGACACAGCGATCTTCTGTGATTTGAAAAGTGCTAAAGTTCGTGTTATTTGGACACCGCAAAGTAATGCCCCGAGCATATGATACGAGCACCATGTTAACGGATACGGGATCATTAGTAGAACAGAACGACTCATACATAACTTGCGATACCACTCCAATTGACACCAAACTGCTATGGGTGAGTAAAACTACTTGTTTTATTGCCGAAAGAAGGCTCAGATTGTAAAAAAAAACACGTTACTTTTCCTTTAAGTATAAAATTTAGGTATCTGTACTTTATTTAAGTACATTTTAAAGTGGATACTTACTTTTACTTCACTACATTTGAGAGCAGTACACTTCATTTTTTAACTAGACTCAAAAGTAAAACTATTTTTTATTATGTTTGAGACCTGATGCTTAACATGTCTGTGTTTGATTCTTTGTCAGTGTCTTGGTGCCAGAGTGAGCCCTCAGGATAGTAGAGCATACAGCAGCTCCACCGCAACAGGGATAAGTCTATTGATACTCTGCAGTGATATCATGCACGGGGTGTTCCGTATCTAAGTGTATGGTGGAATGTTTGGCATTTACCATGGTGAGACAATGCACACATAATTAGCAAACACAGCTAAAACGTTTTAGGATAGTCTGAAATGGACATAAACAAGGCAGTTTCAGAAGCATCTGAATAAATGAAAACTTGTTTAAGTGTAAAAGCATCACACCTGTTAACTCCAACTAAGTTAGTTCTTTCTGGACTGTGTTAAAAGTAAGATCAGATTAAAGTCTAACAAAGCCTCAAACAGAGCATGCCTACAGTTAGCATCACAACCAATGTTGATGACATCAGCTAATCCTGTATCTATCTTTATGCTAATATTTTGTGGTCGGTCTACAAAATAAATCTGCACAGGGAAACAGTTTTATTCTGTAATGACATTGAATGAAAAATAAATGAAAGTCGTGCTGTAGTTGTAAGTATAATTTAAATTGTATCCACAGGTTTTGAGGACCTTTTCCCTATACAAAAGGTATTTTATTTTTATTTAACTTGTTAATCTCTATGGCAGCGGTCCAATTTTTAATTATTCTAAAGCCCATGGTTTGTTTTCCATAAAGACTCACCATAGTCCTTTTTGCAGTACTTCTTCATGTTGATTTTCAACTTCCCTTTTGAGGCTTTACAGTATGACTCACAGTCTGTTGGGATAAAGCAGAGAACATCACAGTTAAAACAGATAAAGTAGAGGAAAATATGTATTACTCTATACATTGAATGTGCTTGTAGTAGTTGGAAATATTTGTATTTACTTTTGGCTAAACTTAAAATTGCATCATTTGTTGAATCACATTCAAGACTTTATAAGAGAGTGACATTTGTAAAGGTAGATTATTTTCTATCGAGGCATCTTCAAACTAGTAGTTTTAAAGAAAGGTCTGCTGTATCATGGAGTTAGAATTAAATTTATTTATTTAGTTTTTTTAAAAAGTTTTTTTGGAGTTTGAATAGTAGGAGTTTTTTCCAAGTTCCTACTTCTCAGTAATTCATGTCTGATATGTATATTCAAATCTATTGAACATAATTAGTGGTCCAATAGATGCATTTAGTACTTATTTTTAGAGCTACAAATTGCCATTGGCATGGCGCCGCCCACTCATTCTCCCTGGCACTGTGGGAATGGTGCATGCAGACCACCCCCCAACCTCTTCACCTCCAGCCCCTCTGCAGAGCCCCGCCCAGCGCCTGTCACATCAGCCCAAAAGGCCCCTCTAAGCAGCAGCATGTCAAGCCTTTCGCATTTATGGGACAGTGCTGAAGGAGGAGGCGCAAGGAGGAGGGGGATGTGATGGGGTCAGTGCCAGAGAAAAGGGGGTCAGGAAGGGAGAATTAGCCATCCACAAGCTTTTAAGCAGAGGGATCCTCCATACAAAAACCTCCAGCAGATAAAATGATGGTCCAAATAACAAACTAAAGATATTTTAAGGACAGGTAAATTCCTAGACTTGGATGTGTGACTAAAAATGTTGTGACTTTATGTTGAGGTTAGAATTTGTTTTTGTTTTTAATTACCCAAACTCTAATCAATACACATACTGTGGACAGCATTTGACTTTAATCTATGGCCATACCAATATAGGAACAGGTTAAAATAAAGAAAGTTCAATTATTCTGTGTTGAAAATTACATTGTAAAAATCATGTTTTTTATCATCATCTTTCAGGTATTTAAATCTTTATTGTGCATTTTCCTTAGAATGAAAATAATTTTAGAATATTTGGTATTTGTACCATGTTTTTGCCATATGTACCATGTCATGTGCGCTTGTTAACTTGACAAAAATACAACTGTTAAATTTGCATGGCCTCATTAAAAACAGTATGTTTTTTAAATGAATGTTGCCTCACAAAATGCATTTAGGTTTCTTTACGTAATTCATTTCACATCATATTTTGAGTTTGTGTGTGCACATTTACTCCATGCTTCTTTCTAAACTAAGATGTTCTTTTGGTCCTGATTACACAATGAACTCCAAACGTAGACATGAGTGCAGTGGACAGCCTTGGATCTTGGCAGGAGGCTGCACAGTACAGGCCTTCACTCTGATGATCGATTACCAGGGGGTGAAGAAGGCAACGCTTTAACCCCACCACAAAGTGCACAGCTCTCAGTGACTGCTCCTCACTATGCTGTCATACTCCCAGACACCTATACCATTCACTTATGCTGCAAATAACGCCATATGTTTCTATAGGAAATTAGATCAGTTTCTACAACGGGTGTAATCAAAAATAAAATGATAAACAAACTTGGCTCTCAGACTCTTTCCTATCCTTACACAAAAAAGAGCGTGTTAATAAGAAAAATGCACCCCAAAAATGTAAGATGGCGACAGAAGGATCGGTGGTATAGAGCAACAAAGTGTGGCCAAAGAGTACATCAAGTTTATAAGACAAATAAAGTGTTTTTAAGTAGTGTTGTGATTGTCCAGGCTGGAGCTAGAATCAGAAAACGCAGCAGAACAGACTGTATAAGAGAGAGTAGTGTACAGGAGTTGCACCTCATTTCCATGTAAATGATGGAGGGGGCTTTATTTTCTCATCCCCCCGGCGCTTCATGATACTTGTCTTTGATAGCCATTCGTTCCCCATTAGTGTACCCCAGAGACACCCCCAGACCCCTATTTAAGGCCTGGCTGTCCCCTGTAGGGAGGACAAATGTCCCCTTTGTCCATGCACTACAAGCAGGGGAAGTGGGAGCCGTCCTGCAGTGTGGGGCTGAGATGTGCTGTGAGTAGATGTAGTTACTCCACTGCTTTGTGCGCACTCTTTCACTGCACTCAGAGCCACGTAACTGAGTGCTGCACCTTTGGCCCCACTATCAAAGTGCTCTGCAGCCATTTCAGCTAATCGCCCTCATTTGAGAGCACTGTACTGTGTGGTACTGTGGCCTGAAACTGCTGTTGTGCTGCTTTTACATAGTTTTGGTACTATGATCAGATAATGCACACTTTTAACCCATTACTTGCATGTCATAAAGTGGGACTAATGATTTTTTATTTTTTTTTTTACCTAAGTCACTCAAGTTGGTCATAACTACCAGCACAGTGCATGGTTTCCACAGATCCATATCAGCTGCATGGTCAAACAAAGCTGTGCCCAGGAGGAGGCCTTTCTCCCCCAGCAGACCGATTTAGAGGCAAATTGTAGCAAATAAAGCATGTAATGAGATTATGGAGCCTAGTTCTTCTCACACTACTGTGAGTTTGGATCAGCCCTGGAACAAGCACAACAGAGGGCAACAATAAGACCCTTGTGTTAAAAATGTGCTATGACACAAGTTTAAAAGACAATGTTATTTTTATGTATTTATATTATTGATTAACTGATGGATTCTAGTTCAATAGTTCAGATAACTGGTTTGTACTTTTTGGGTGATAATGTGCAATACATTTTTAGTATGTATTTTTAGCAGCAAGACAAGGCCTGAGTTCAAGTACTGACTGAACTGGTTGAAAAATCTGTATTTTATCACATCTTTTCAGCTCTGTTTTCTTGGTAACTGCCAGCCACTATTGGATTTATGTTTTATGTGAATGTGGCGTGACTGCACTATCTATTCTCTGTTGTCCTGTGTTTTTGTGTCTTAAAGGAGACAATAAAGTCTAATTTAATCCAACATTCAGCTCAGCAGGCATCACGTTAATCTGTGTTTCATAAAGCTATCATTGCTTTTCTCAACTACATGAAACATTAGTCATCCATAAAGTGGACTATTAAGGCTCCCAAAAGAGTGAAAAATGACTTTGAAACTCAAACACCAAGACCATCCAGGAAGCACATAAATGCACCATAACTCCCCCAGGACTACAGACAATATCGCTAGTTCAAAAAGGGGTGTGTGAGGCAAGATTCATGACCAAATATCACTCTGGCTTCGTCACCCATCCTGATGACTTCCAGAAACACAGTCACAGTCAGGAGTAAGAACACTAGAGTGGACATTCCAATGGTAATCTACAGTCACTGACATCCTGTTTCAGCGGCCATATTTTGACTGGAAATTTAACTGCTTGTTAAAAATTGCTCATCATTACCAGTGGGCTTGTCAAAAATGTAATTTTTATTTCATAAACATGCAGTAACTCGACATAAAATAGTGCTCACTGCAGTCTTAAGAAAATTCCTGGGCAACATGGCTCAGTCTCTTTAAAAAAAATTTAAATTAAAAAATGTCTTGCTTTGATTAAAATGCTTAGTCCTTAAGTAACTTGATATACTTAGTCAGGTAAAGTTAGCTCTTGTGAGATCATTGCTCCAGTTCTCTGGACATGCAGCTCCTAGCTCCACTCTAGTGCTATCTTTCTGTTCGCTCCCTCTTTCTCCTCCTCATCATCAGTTGTCCTTGGCGGCCATGTGAGGTCAGCAGTGGTTAATCTGCTCCACATTGCGGCGCGTTGCAGACGTCTCCTTCTGAACCTGGAGGAGTGGTCTCCTCACACCATCCGTGACCCACAGGCACAATGTGTGTTTTGTCTGAGCCTCGCCAGCCGCACTATTCTCCATGCATTCCAGCCCTCCGTGTGGTCGTTGACACACACAAATTAATATCGACTCACACTTTGGGTCTCGCTCCCCCCAACTGCAGAAAACATCACTCTCAAAGATCAACTGAGGCACATTCAAGCACCTGCCTCTGCGAGTTCTCACGTCACATCAGCTTGTCCACTTCAGTCTGATTTAATCACATTGTAAATAATTGATTTCAATATGTACCTTCTGCTTAATTACACTTGGACTTAGACAAGGGAAATGAGATGAACAATGTAGCTTACAATTGACTCTGTATAAGTCCATATATATGCAATGCAAAGATGAAAAATGTAGCTGTACACCTGTGGAATTGTAAAATATACTTCATATAGATCTTAATATGCATCTTTTGTGGATTGATGCAACAACGTTCTTGTGTAATTAGCTAATGCTGGCTTATCAACACCTCCATGACAGTCCTCTAACACAACACTGCAAAAGGGAAATAAACAAGCACAGAGGCAGCTGCAGTTTACAGCCACTGGGCTCATTAATAACATGACTCCAACAGCATCTTTAAGTGTGCTAAAAACATGGTTTGATGCACATCTGTTTGCACTCATATCTGGTGAAATCATGGTTGTTGACATTTCAGCTGGAGCAGAGCCTCATGAGAAGCTGTGAGGATAATGTATGCATCGTCTGTGTGGTCCGACGGGACTTTGCTCGGCTCAGGATTCTGACATGACCAGAGCAGCATGTCCATCAAAGCCTGCGCTTGTGCAATCTGCCTGATTTTTACTCTCACTTTGGAGGAACCATGACTTTATACACACGAGAAGGACAACGCTAAACTCCAGGCTGGTTAGATTATGTGTTTTAAAAGGATATTATCACAGAAAGGTGCGTTAAAGTCCAAATATGCACCAAATTACAAACCCAGAATAATCTAAGCAGAAGACAGTCAAGACTCTGGCTCTAGTGCTCAGTAAACCTACGAAAAATATTCAGTTGGTTTACTTTCTTTTTATAAGGGCAAATAATACCTCTCAACACACTTGACTGACTACAGGGTCCATCTAATTCAATCAGCAATACAAGAAATAGTGGATTAGAAATAATAATATATTCTTTATTTGTTTTTAAGTTTTGAGAGCCATACTACACTGTCTAAACATTACACACAATTCCGCAGGTGCAAATAAATGAGGAATAATCGAAGCTTACATAGTATCAGTAACCCTCTTGGAAAATCTGAATGAGGCAAAAGAAATTTCCTACAGCCTACGAAGAGACAGGCTCCTGACAAAGAGGCCCAGAGGAACAGCCAATCCCCAGCTCACACCACCCACTGTGTTATGTGAAGACAAAGCGTGAAACGGAGGGAGACCAAGGAGGTGGAGAGGGGAAAAACTATATTCAAAGAGAAGAAGGAAAGTGGTGGAGGAGGGTTACGGGCCGGCTGTATCCTGACAGTTTTGTCCAGGGAGTATTCAGGAGCGAGTAGGGCCAAACAACAGCTGTGCTCTGAGGCTGTGTGGAGTATACAGCAATCTCACATGGACGACTTATAGGGTTTCAACTTTAGGAAATGTTTAGATTTATTCACGTTGCATCGCTAAAAAGTCATGGCAATAACACACTACAGTTCTGAGAAAATTACGCTACCAGTCAAAAGTTTGGACTCACCCTCTCATTCAGCTTTATATGTTTACTACTTTCCACATTCGATATGCAAACAGACAAAAGACCTCAATTATATGAAGCAAGATTTATGGAATTATGAATTATTATGTAGCAAGAAAAAAAAAAGTTAAAGGTGAATTGTGTAACTTTTCTGGTGGAGGGCCATCAAATGCTTTTCTCCATAGAAATGTTATAGCTTTGTCTGGAATGTTTCACAGTATGGCATTAAATCTTTCTATCATCACAGAAACCAAACCAGGCCAAGTTACAAGTCAGATCTGTGGAGAGGCAACCCCGCTCATAGTCAGAATGTTTTTATTAGGGTTGTCAGTTTAACGCGTTAATTAGATTTATTAATTACACTGCAAATAATTACACTGCAAATGAAATTAACGCAATTAATTATGAGTGGCAATTCAATGCGTGCGCATTTTAAATTTGGCGTGCGGCGAGCAAATAGCTGCTCGGGCCTTTGAACGGCAAGTTTATTTATAAAAAGAACGAAGACAGGACTATCAACAAGAACGCGCTGATTTGTAGCTTTTGTGAAAAAGAATTTTCCGATCACCGGAGCTGCTCCAGCCTGACGGATCATTTGAACGATAAACACGTCCGGACAAGTTCCATTGTTACCGGAGATAGTGCGAGCATGAGCGCACTTCAACAAACCACCAAACCACGCTCGCAGAATATGGGAAACGATTGAGCAAAGTGAACACAGAAAAACTGACAAACTCAATTGCAAAGTGGATTGCCTCTCTCTCACAATCGCTCTCTCATGAGATTAAAATGTGATTAATTAAATTAATTAATTACAAATCCTGTAGTTTAATTTGTTTTTATGTATTTTGAACAGTAAAAGCAGCTGTAATTGAATAAATATAAGGTAGAGCTGTTTAATATCAGACTGTGGAACATTCCAGGCAGAACAAGGATAGACCCTTCACCAGAAACGTTAAACAACTCTATTAACTGTTTTAAAAATATTTTATAGATCCTCAAATTACCCACCTTTTGCTTGTCGACAAATATTTACTAGTTATTTAACAATTTTCCTTTACTAAATAATTCCATATATCTTGCTTCATATATTTGATGTCTTCTGTATCCATATAAAATGTTGAAAGGAATAATAATAATTTAAAAAAAGAGTGTATGAGAGGGTGTGTTCAAAATTTTGACTGACCGTGTATGTTTAAATAGCGCTGGTCAAAATTTGGACTGGCAGTGTATATCTAGATTTATTGTAAAACTAATATTGAAACTATATACAACAGGTAATGGTAATAAAAAATAAAATAAAAAATAGCATTAAAATGAATTGATTGAGGAATTAGAATGGTCTGGATCTATATTTGAAGCATTTTTAACACCATGTGGTAATATTAAAACCAAAATGAAAAAGAAAACATTTTATTTTTGGGCTAAAATGTTCTGTGATGACGAGTCTTTAAAGGAAAAAAGTAACGTTTTTTACAATTTGAGCCTTATTTCGGTAATAAAACAAGTTGTTTTACTCACCCATATCACTTTGGTGTCATATGGAGGATTTCCGGAGATGTTTTAGATTAGCGTTAGGCTAATGCCGTTAGCCTAGTGCGACTTATAGCCATAGCTCGGGGCATTCCCCGAGCATGTAATATGCCCCGTGCGGGCTCCAAATAACACAAACTTTAGCACTTTTCAAATCATAGAAGCTCGATGTCTTTAGTCTACGATTTCGTTTGGTCAAAAGTGGCCTGTAATCCAAGATTTAGCCATAGTTTCGACTAGATGAGGACGCCAGTGCGCATGCGCGGAGTGTGCTCTCAGCTCCCGGGACCCAAACATGGAACGCAAAGCTGTAAACTATGGATAAATCTCGGATTACAGGCCACTTTTGATTCAAACTAAATCGTAGAGTAAGACATCGAGCTTCTGTGATTTGAAAAGTGCTAAAGTTTGTGTTATTTGGAGCCCACACGGGACATATTACATGCTCGGGGAATGCCCCGAGCTATGGCTATAAGTCGTGCTAGGCTAACGGCGTTAGCCTAACGCTAATCTAAAACATCTCCGGGAATCCTCCATATGACACCAAAGTGCTATGGGTGAGTAAAACAACTTGTTTTATTACCGAAATAAGGCTCAAATTGTAAAAAACGTTACTTTTCCTTTAAAGGAGCACTATGTAACTTTTTGGTTGGGGGTCCGTCACCTGCTGGTTTCTATGGATATGTCACTGCTCTGCCTGGAATGTTCCACAGTATGACATTAAACAGCTCTACCTTACGTTTATTCAATTACACGTGGTTTTATAACTCAAAAATACCTCGAAAAAAGGCATTCAGACTGTAAGCTGGGTTGCCTCTCCACAGACCTGACTTGTAACTTGGCCTGGTTTGGTTTCCATGAAGATAGAAAGATTTAATGTCATACTGTGAAAGCTTCCAGACAAAGCAAGAACATCTCCATGGAGAAAAGCATTTGACGGACCCTCCAACAGAAACGTTACACAATTAAAAAAAGGAAAAAAAAGAAATTCCTGTGTTGAAAATGACAGTGACTGGGCTCGAATATTAAACCTTTTCCTTATATCAAAACTGAGGTGGAAATGTTCGTACCATGGCAACACTACTACAGTTTTGGAGTCTCCATGTTTTTATCCATTGAACAATACTTTTAAAGCCTCTGCTTGGTTTGAAAGAATACAAATGTATACTGAAGCTTGCTGTGAGTAAGCCCTATTTCGTTAAAACCCTAATGGCCCGACACCAGAGCCAAGCGGTACACTATTTGCATACTTACAGCATAAATCATTTGGCAGAAAGAAGAAGTTCATTATACAGGATCCTATTGCAATGGGACCTGTAGGAAGCACTGCCAGTCCAAACAAACTGCCTGGGCCCCTGCGGTCCACACCCCGCTGAGCTGCACTTAGCCTGATTAATGGTGAATGTGTAAGAGATTAAAGCGGCCACATCCCAGCTCTGCAGCTAATACACTTAATATTCATGAGTCCCTAATAAGGCTGAGGAAAGTCAACAGGGATCCAATTTAGCTTTTTTTTTTTACTTGTTCGGAAAAACATTTGTGTGTAAAGGCAGCCAGAATCAGAAACTATTTCCTACTTGGCCAGATGCTTTGGAGTGGGTGATATTTTGTAACATGAACACAAAACAATATACAATCTATAAATGATGTTGGAGAGTGGACTCACCAGATGGTTCCTCCGGGCTGGTGGAAACCGTAGTTGGGGGTGCGATTGGAATTTCTGCTCATAAACAAAACATAAACAGGTTAAATATACTTTGTTTTTTATGTGAGATATATTAGATCATTTCGGTGAATAAGGTTTTTACAGACAAGCTTTCAGTGTGAAATCATTTTACAATTCATGTAAAATTTTGTGATGGGCTGTGTTAACACTGTGCTCTTTCTGCTGTTTTTTTTATTTTTATTTTATTTTTTTTATTTCTTGTGACATGCTAAAAAGAGACTTTTAATAAAGGCAGAGGTACCACCAATATAAATGCTTTATATTGTGGTGTCTGGGAAAAGTTATCAGACATATTCAGAGTTTGGAAAAACGCCAGAGTGGAAGCAGGTACACTGTGTTGGGGGTGACTGTGCAGAAAAGTTGTGCAAGAAAAGAAAAATCTACTTTTTTTTTTCCAGGATTAGGATTTGATCATTTAAAAACAACAACAAAAAGCTGTGTTCCAACTGCCATCCTGTGTTTGAATGATCACGACATCAACAGGTGATTGCAGATTTGGGAATGCTATAGAAGAATTATAATACTGAACAGACTACATGGATGTCTGTGAGGTTTGTGATTTATTCTACTGATTCGTCCCCAAGCCTTGTGGCCTGGTGCACTCTGGGGCGTTTGCAGCCCTGAGCCTTTACACAGCTTTATGAAGAAGGCTGCACCACTGTAACCTGCTCGTTTTTAAATGATATATTTATTTTGAAACTGTGACATTTTCACTGGTCAGAAGAGCCACAGGTGGACACTAAATGCTTGTCTGTATAAAGAAGGAGTATGTTGGTGGTTAGATGATAAACAGTAAAGACTAGTGCACATACTTATGCAGGGGGCAATGGGTGAACGGCTCTGCTGGTAGCCTTTAGCACAGCGGTTGCACGTGATACCAGTGACGCCGTCTTTACAGGGACACTGGCCTGTGGTTTGGTTACACGTTTTGCCAGCAGCGCCCACGGGATGGCAATCACACGCTGTAAGGGGACAGAGGCAGAGAGAGGCGGTGAGACACTAGACACTAAATGTGACAAATACTAGTCTACTCAATGCCTTGGAGTACACAGAAGCTGAGAGAGTGGGAGGTGCAGTGTGTACGACAGAGACACAGCTACTCGGTAACATCTACGAGCACAACATCTCATTTGTCAGATTGTGATTCCACTGTACTAATGCTGTAGTAGAAGTGTTCTCTCATGTTGTAGTTAGTGATATCCAAATCTCTCTGTTCGAATAATTATAAACGTGTTATCATTGCTTCATGTATTTTGATCTAATTAAATTGGAATATAATTTTTTTTTAAACTTTAGTTTATTGAAAAATTTACATCAAAAATAAACATATAGAACAATAGAACAATCCTTGACAACAAGTCATTGCATTTAGCCATTGCTCAGGTACTTAGTCACCGGGGTCCATCTTTCCACGAACAAGTCCATCTTCATCTGAAGTTTGGCTGTTAACTGTTCCATGATATAAACTTGTTTTAGTCTTTGTATCCATTCTGTCTTTGTCGGAGGAGACTGTTTCCTCCAATTAACCGTTATCATTTTTCGTGCAATCATCAAAAGAATACGGAGAACATATTGTTGGTCTTTTATACATGCGTTTTCTGGTAATGCTCCCAATACAAACATCAACGGATCCATAAGAAGTTTACAAGATAGTATCTTCTCTATTTCTATTTTAATGCCCTGCCAGTAGTTACAGAGGGCTGGGCAATCCCAGAAAATATGTGAGTGGTCTGCCACCATGCCACAGTTTCTCCAACATAATGGGGGTATGTTTTTATAGAAGCTTGAGATTATTAAAGGGGTTCTAAAATATCTAATTTTTGTCTTCCAGTCAAATTCCTTCCACAAATTGCTGTTGATACTAAATTGGAATATTATATCTCAATGTTATTGGATATGGGGAAAGGGAGTTCGAAAATCCGTGAAGAGCGTTATCAGGGAAGGTACACTGTAACCTGCAGCTGTAAATGTCAAGGTTGTTTGAGTTTCTGGGAAAGTTGAGTTTCTGGGAAAGAAGTCATGTTGTTTTATCATGTGAAATTTACATATTTGTGTACACCCATCTGTGAATTAATAAAAGATGCAAGAAGCAACAGCCCAGCGGAGAAGACGACTGACTACTCCGTTGGTGTCTGCCTCCCCTTGCAAGTAAAATTTAAATACGTGTTTTGCTGTGGTTCTTCACTGAACTCGTCCTTATTTTCAGAGAAGGTGATTTTTCTGACCCTCTCAATACAATATTTTCATGATATGCATCTCACGGTATTTTGTGGAGGGTAACAAAATTGTGTATATGCTACTTTTCTGTCATAATCCAAATAATTAAGATTTTAAAATTCTTAATAACAGTTATTTATTATTATTTCATTATGTACATTGGATTGAAACAGAAAAATCATGAACAAAAAAATCGTGGTCTATATAATTCTGTTTTTTTAGTTGATGTTACATGATGCTAAGAATTTAAACAAAGAAAGTTGTAATGTGAGATATTGTGATGGTCCATGATATTATTCTGCAACTTTTGACTATATTTTGGTTATTGTTCCTAGCTGTAGTGTTCCAGTGTTAAAATGGTATTGTTATTTGTATTTTTAAGGTCTGTCACTGTCCAGACTGGAAAACAGGTCCCATGCAATTGAACCAGGGACAATCTGACATTGCCCTGTGCTGTCACATGCTTTATTTTGTTTTGCTTTAATACAGTATTTAAGGTTTAAGGTTCAGTGCTCAATACCTCATAAAATTGCACAAATTGTAAGCAGCACATTTTTGAAGAGTTAATTTTTATACAATACATTTGCTCTCCTGAATCTCTGAGACGGTCTCCCACACACAATGTTCTTCTTATTTATTTATTTGCACTCCTGATCAACAGATTACACTCGTCTACAAATTTTTGGACTCGATCTGCTTCCGAGATAAAAGTGGCTAAATCTCATTTATATTGATAAGATGAACTGAAAATCAATTGATAACTGTGCTGGTTAGCTAATGTATTCAAGATATGTAATGATATTCGGTTTATACAATAGATTTAGGCATTTTTGCTTAAAAATAATATTTATATTTTGAAAATATTTAACTTTCACTACTTTATCCGTCAAGAAATAAACAAGAAATATCTTAAGACAATCCACAAATATTTGATGTTAAAACTGTAGACATATTAAAATGAATGTATTGGAATGTGCAGACAGGCTTTCAGATAGAACTGGTTGCTTGTAGACACACTGTACCTTCTGATAAACTACCGTTTTTGCCTTATTTTGCATAAATTTCCTATTTTGACCTTACCTGGCCAGCCAAATGATATCTCTCTGTATTTGCTATACAGCGAGATACCATTTGGACACCCTCGCTCCACCCTCGCTCCCCCAGTTAACAACGGACTCCGCGATTCTGATTCGTTCAAAGATGGTGACGTCAGTGCACCCGCCTTTGCCCGCAACGTCACTCTTAGGCAGCGGACGTTCCTCCTCAGTTTTGAATCAAGATGGCGCATCGGAGAACTGAACGTCCCTTCCATTCAGCTGTAAAATTGGTCTTAAATGACCTAAAACACATCGATTCCTTAAAACCACAGCAGCTGACAGCTCTAGAGGCCTTTCTTTTCTTTCTTTTCTTTTGTTTGATTGATTCACGTCGCTGTCCGTTAACTGTTCTCTGATTGGTTCACTTAGCTGTCTGTCTACGCACAACGACAGCGCATTCTGGACCAAGCATTACCAGACTCGCCGCTGGTACAGCGATGAGTCATGGATTCTTCCAGGCAAATTTTGACCCAATACTATATCTTGGAAACTATAGCCAATCAGCACTTCTGACTTACTTTTTCTTTATTAGTGACCTAAACCAAGAAAAATTCCACTACTTTTGTTCCTGAAGAATTTTGCTTGTAGACCAGTGTTATCACTCACACTAACTTCTGTTGCTGATTAATTAAGGTCCACACCAGCATCTTCTAGTGTAAATGATGACTCCATACTTTTCGTAGACTAGTCATTGGTGTGTGGGGCCGCAGTTGTCTACATGTTTACCAAGTGATTCAGCAGTGAAGAATAATCCTAATTGGCTGTTTCTGATTATTGCGAGTCTTTGAACGTGAGCCCCAAATGTCTGTCACACTTCCTCCCAAACTGGGGGGTCTATCCAGCACATATGCTTAAGGAATGCATTCACTTTACAGTTCTTCACCCCAATACCATCTCCTCATTTATTTCACAGCCAAAATCCAGTCAGGCTAAAACCCTTCATGAATAATAAATATCCTTTTCTTCTTCTTGATATTTCTGTCTATTTTTGGACTTGTAAAATGTTGTTTGAGTTGTGAGTGTTTTGGACTGTAACTGCCAGCTCCGCAGTCCTCCTGATGTTGACCAGAAGAGCGTCTGTAATCACTCTCTAAATGCACATGCGAAGTGAAGCCAAAGAGTAAAGTCACAGCTTGGCACGGGCCTGTCACTTCTCGTGTTAGATAAATCGAAACAGATGATTGTTTTCACAGCGCTTCCACAGGTTCTGCATCTTCTCACTTGTCACACTGTTAAACGCCTCAGTGCATCTTTGCGTATGGGAAAAATAGGAAAATACATAGGAAATTGTGATCTTTTAAAGGTCCTACAGCATATTACACAAATTTGACTCTTGTGAGCTCATGTTAGAATGTTTTAACCTCATCAAAATTACACCCGAAGTTGTGTTTTGTGTCATTCATGTTTGCGTAATCTTTTATTATTAGTCTGTCTACATTTCAAAAGCTCAAAATGCTAAGTTCGCCTTGTGATGTCATGTAGTCTTTTGTTGTTGTTTTCAAGTTAAGAGCTACCTTTTCCCTTTTGTTCAGCAGAGACTGGCGACTCCAGAGCTGAAATTATCCAAATGATTCTAGTGAAGGTGTATGAAGTTTAAAAACACAGTGGAGTGTTTTCAGTTTGAGAAAAGAGCCTAAATATGCAAGATTTGTGTGTTAAAGATGTGTGAATGAAAAAAACAACAACACAAGTCCAGGTATGTTTGTGAAACAACATTATAACATAATAGCAGAAAATAGCGTAATATTGGCCCTTTAAAGGTGCACTATTAATTTGTTATTGTCTCTTGTTATTGTTTTATCTGGAATGTTACAACGTCTGGCATTAACCATATCCGTCTTCATGAAAATAATGTGATGACGCCAATATACCAAGCTACAGCCAGGTCTGATCTGTGGAATGCATGTTTTTCAAGGTATTTCTAAGCAATAAAACACTGAACACGATCCTACTAAATGTTAATACTGAACTGAATGTCTTGGCCACAGTTCAAGGTGTGCCCTTCCTCAGTTGGTTTGGCCCATTGTTTTGTTATAACAGTTCTTAACTTTTTAAATACACACGCCACTCCAAAAGCAGAATTTTCAAGGTAAAAACTAGTGGTGTCAGGCAATAAAAAAAAAAAAATCTAATTAATTACAGGATTTGTAATTAATTAATGTATTTAATCACATTTTAATCTCGTGAGAGAGATTGAGAGAGAGAGATAGACTGTGATTTCTCAGTGACTGAGTGCGATTGAGTTAGTCAGTTTTTCTGTGGTCGCTTTGCTCATCTGTTTCTCAAATTCTGCGAGCGTGGTTAGGTGGTTTGATGGTTTGGTGAAGTGCGCACTATCACCGGTAACGATGGAACTTGTCCGGACGTGTTTATCGTTCAAATGATCTGTCGGGCTGGAGCAGTTTTGATGATTGGAAAATTCTTTTTGACAAAAGCTCCAAATCACTTCTTGTTGATCATCCCGTCTTCGTTCTTTTTATAAATAAACTTGCCGTTCAAAGGTCCTGGCAGCGATTTGCTCGCCACACGCCAAATTTAAAATGTGCGTGCATTGAATTGCCACTCCTAATTAATTGCATTAATTTTTATAACGTGTTAATTTGCAGTGTAATTAATTAATGTAATTAACGCCTTAAACTGACAGCCCTAGTAAAAACACTTAAACAGTAGTAATTTATAGCAGTAAAGGTAATTGGTACAACAGCCTCATGTATAAGCTTAAAGTAGTATATAGTACATGAGGATGCTAAATTAGCTGATGTCAACAGAGCTAAATTGTACTGACTCTAATATGGGCATTGTTCTTTGTCTTATTGGCTGCCTCACTACACTACACTACCTTCTTTTTGCCCACCAGCCTCTTGCCATGTCTATCTCAATCCTCTCCTTTTATCTCTATGGCCCTCTTCCTTCACCGGGCTTCTGTTACGGCTCTTATCTCCGCTGTAAGTGTGTCCAAGTGTGAATTTGATCAAACCCTCCTTATCGGTCTAAAAGCCCCCTTAGAGCCTGTTTACCTATTAGTCTCCTTATCAGAGCAATCTGTCACTGCTTTCATTGCCTCCCCGAGTAGGAGGACCACTCGGCACAGAGGCAGACTAAACACCATGGAGATCAGAGTGGCACGTCCTGCAGCCTGTAAATCTACCACTGCGTTGGGACGTTTTCAGGCGATAAAGGTTAAAGGGCGCAAGTGGAGGAGCTTCAGAGAACTGGGGTTACATTTTAAAGAGCATCTGCTACGAAACTATAGGTGCAGGGCTTTGGGTATGCCAGTAAATCAGAAAGCACATGGTGAACAGGTGGGACGCACTTAATACACATTTGGCAACAATAAAGATGTGAAGAAATATGTAACTGTAACCAGGCGCCACCGGACAAGATCAAGGACCTGGGTAGAAAAACAGTATTCACTTTAGAAGAACAGGTATCCAATGAATTCAAAGTGGAGAAGCTGTTACTTTGGCTATATTTCTGCTCCTATAAAAGGGCCCATATTGCTATCACTATGTTTAAAATGTTTCTTTATTGCAAACATACTCAGAGATTTATTTTGTTCTCCATGTCAGTCCATCTTGTTATGTCATGTGGTAATACAGGAAGTGCTCCACTGTGTTTTTAAACTCCATACACCTTCACTAGAATCATCAGGATGATTTCAGTCTTAGAAGTAATCATTTCTACTGAACAAAAGGTAAAAGTTAGCTGTTAACTTCAACTCTATCGCTTCATGACATCACAAGGTGGAATGGAGCATTTTGGGCTTTGTAATCTTTTATACTACTAATAAAAGTTTACTCGAACATGTGTGAATGAAACAAAACACATTACATGTATGATTTTGAGGAGGTAACAACATTCTAACAACACTAAAGCTCACAAGAGTTAATTTTGTGTAATATAGGATCTTTAAAAATGTGATATCATTCTAGCCCAATTTAGACCAACAAAAGAAAAATCCGAGAGTCATAGAGAACCACTTTTACATGTTAGGGTAAAAAATATATGGGAAAAGTGATTGGAGTGTCCACTTCAGCTTTAAGTGGTAGTGCTGATGGCTAGTTTAGACGAATAAGAAGCCAGCAATAAATTAAGCTGCTTTCCTCAGTCTGCAAGCCTTAGTCACCAGTATTTCAACAAATTGAGCGCAAATAGTGAATGAGCTGTGATTTATAGTGAGGGTGGGGACTTTTTTTCTTAGTCAGGCAGTTACAGTCACAGATGGAGGGTGAGACTGCACAATATGAGGCAGCAGCCAACGGTTTACCATAAAGACACCGCTTGAAGTCTTTACTCTGCCGACTTTTGATACGAGTTATTTGTTGGGACTAGGGACTTAAGCCAGGCTGTTGTTTCCTAACTCTAGTTTTAGCAACAAAAAATTCTCAGTAAGTCCTTACTTGCACTGTACATGATTTTAAAACATGAAAAACAGAATTTGTGAATTTAAAATGGTTGGTAATCGTTCGAATACAAATAAAATATACTAGTATCTGTCTGGGGTGAGATGAATTTTGCTCAAATCCACGAGACAAACCCTTTAAAGGGCTCATATTAAGCTATTTTCTATGTTGTCTCCGCATCACAAACATACCTGTTGTTCAAAAGACTCCAAGCACAGCTTCCAGGTGCTGGTAACAGCAGGAACATTCAACAATTCCAAAAAAAGAGAAGGTTTACCGCACACTTGCTTAACTTTATTCTATATTAGGCTAGAGCGAACAACACGTTTCGCCTTCACGCACGTTTAACACACAAACCCTGCATATTTAGAAAACGCTCAAAACACTTCCAAATTCTGATGTTATGGTAATACAGGAAGTATCCACTCCACTGTCTTTTTAAACTTCATACACCTTCCCTAGAATCACAACCATCACTAAAGATAAAAGGTAGCTGTTAGCTTAAAAATTACCACTACATGACATCACAGGGTGGAACAGAGCATTTTGAGCTTTGACAGATGTATTCAGACTAATAATAATGTGTTACTCAAACACTTAAAGGAAAAGTAACGTTTTTTACAATTTGAGCCTTATTTCGGTAATAAAACAAGTTGTTTTACTCACCCATATCACTTTGGTGTCATATGGAGCATTTCCGGAGATGTTTTAGATTAGCGTTACGTTATAAGCTAACGCCGTTGGCCTAGCGCGACTTATAGCCATAGCTCGGGGCATTCCCCGAGCATGTAATATGCTCCGTGCGGGCTCCAAATAACACAAACTTTAGCACTTTTCAAATCATAGAAGCTCGATGTCTTTAGTCTGCGATTTCGTTTGAATCAAAAGTGGCCTGTAATCCGAGATTTATCCATAGTTTACAGCTATGCGTTCCATGTTTGGGTCCCGGGAGCTGAGAGCACACTCCGCGCATGCGCACTGGTGTCCTCATCTACTCGAAACTATGGCTAAATCTCGGATTACAGGCCACTTTTGACCAAACGAAATCGTAGACTAAAGACATCGAGCTTCTATGATTTGAAAATTGCTAAAGTTTGTGTTATTTGGAGCCCGCACGGGGCATATTAAATTCTCGGGGAATGCCCCGAGCTATGGCTATAAGTCGTGCTAGGCTAACGGCATTAGCCTAACGCTAATCTAAAACATCTCCGGAAATGCTCCATATGACACCAAAGTCATATGGGTGAGTAAAACAACTTGTTTTATTACCGAAATAAGGCTCAAATTATAAAAAAACGTTAATTTTCCTTTAATATGACTTAAAGCTCACAAGAATCAATTTTGTGTAATATAGGACCTTTAAATAGGAACAATGTCTATAGTGCTATACAAATAAAACAGGTTATTTTGATCTTTAGTCTAAGCTGCTATATGTGCTCTGTATTTATGTTTTCCATCATCTCTCTAACCTATGTAATTTTACAATAGCATTAACAAGGCCGATCCATCAGACAGAGGAACGGAGCCAACTCACTCAGGCTTGATTTATGTTCTGCACTTCTCTACTGTGGATAAATCAAAAGCAGGTCCCCTTATTTCACATTGATGTTGTTGTCATTCAGTACTTGCTTCTCATACAAACAACATCACTCATCTGAAGTTCAGAAGGGTTCCTCAAATCAGTAACAGTGAGGCACACAGCTCATTAAAGCTGTCATACTAGAGTGACATTTGTTATCATCCCAGGCCACCCAGAGAGCTCCAGTAAATCATATTTTCACTTTCACCTTAACATCTCTTAAGTCTTTCTTCTATCAATTGAACTCTCTGTGTGTTCTTCAGCAGCCTTGACTCAAACCATGCAACAGTTAGCGAAACAAATGCGTGTTGTTTACAGTCAAACTCAATGACGAGTGAAGTTATAAATGTGGATGTGATCGCTAGACACTTGTCTGGTACTCGTAATGGCCTTCTATGGAAATGAGACGTATTCAGGGGATAGTGTGAGGCATAAAATCAGAGCTCTCCAACCTGCTCTGGCTCATTCTCCTCCCAGAGTCTCACTGTAATGAAGTTCTTAATAAATAATCTGAAGTTTTTAATTGTTGTCAAAAAGTATTTAAAGGTGCACTTTTTGGTTGGGGGTCTGTCACCTGCTTGTCTCTATGGATATGTCATATGTGCCAGTATCACATTTATGAAATTACAGGTGGTTTTATAGCTCACAAATACAGAGCAGGGTTGCCTCTCCACAGATCTGACCTGTAACTTGGTCTGGTTTGGTCTCCATGAAGATATAACGAAACATTCCAGGCAAAGAAATAACATCTCCCTTGAGAAAAGCAATTGATGGACCCGACGCCAGAAAAGTGACACAATACAGCTTTAGATTAGAGATTAGATTAAGCCTTTATTCAGACCCCCCAGGAATTCGCGGGCATTTTTTGTGATTGTTGCGGGCTAAAATGCCTGAATTTGCGGGAGCTTTTCAAAAAAGTTGCCATGAAAGTTGCGGTGCTTTTAAGGCTTTTGTTGCGATTTTGTTGCGGGAGGAAGTGAAAGTTGCGATAAATAGTTGCGATTTTTGCTTTTTGTAATTAAAATTGAGTAATATTTTGAATACTGAGTTATTACTGACAAAGAATAATACAAGGACACAGAGATCACAGATATGGTCCTAAAACAACCTTACCAATATCGAAAATAAATTACTACTAGGAGGGGAACTGTTTCGCGCGGTCTTTTGCTGTTATTTTAGTGGGCAAATGGCTGACCGCACATGTTTCTTTGCCATTAGAAGCCGTCTCCCAATTCCCAGAGTGCGCGGCTCGGAGCGTGGCCCGAAGGGCATGTGCGTCACACATTTCGACAGTACACCGGCGCGACGACTGCTGTCCCACTTCTTTTTTGTCCCATGCGCAGTTAACACGTGGTCCGAAGACCGCAGTCGTTAAGCGGTCCGTGGACTGCAGTCGGGGCTGAGCAAGTGTGCACCACCTTGACTGCAATCTGAGCCCCCTTCGGGCCGCGCTCCGAGCTGTGCGCTCTGGGAACCGGGGACACGGCCGCAGTTTTGTTTGTCACACGGAAGTAAAGCAGAATGTTGCGGCTTCCAAACTCAAACCTTTTAGCCGCCGAGAATATGAGGTTGGGTCCTATGGCTCGCAGATTTGTGACGCGCAAAGAGGAGGCTATGGTGACAGATACGCTGAGATCCAGATATATTTTGTGCATTTATTACAAAAAGAGCGCACACAGCTATGACAGCGTAGCAGGATGAAATTGAACTCATAAAACCAGCAGGATGAACAGATTAACGTGAAAGATGAATGAATGGTTTGCGTTCAACAAAAAATACGGCTACACCCCAACCCTGACTCTCTCCTCTGTGTGACAGGTGAGCGCGCGCTTTTATACGCACACACTTCCGTACGTGCACACATCCACACTCACGTGACCCACCGCCTCTGCCGCATACACACAAACGCACTGTGCACCTCATCTCAGTTATGTCTCCTACACAGAAGGAAGTTGGTCGGCGTTCAATACGTCGCCGATGATTGGTCAAAATTAGTAAAAATTGCGGAAAAGTTGCGGTGATTGGTCAAAATTGCAACACCGCCCTGAATTCACGGGGATTGGCTGAAGTTGCAAATCGCAACATCGCAAATTCCTGGAGGGTCTGTTTATTGGTCTCACACACAATGACACACGGGAGAAATTTGACTTCTGCATTTGACCCATCCTTTTCAGGATCTTTTTCGGCGCCCAGGGGGCAGTACCGTGAAGGGTCTTGCCCAAGGACCCACACTGGTTAGCTCATTGCCCGGGGGGGATTTGAACCCACAACCCCTGGGGGGAAAGTCAGTGACTTACCAGTTGAGCTAACCAGCCAACCCAAGACCAAAAGTAAATCACCCATACATTTTTGTCATTACCTTTTGGAAAAAAATGTATCTGTTTTGTGAGTGTGAAGGTAATGATAAAATAATAATTATACAGTTGTACCTTTCCTTGAAGGATGTCAGAGTATTTAAACAGAAATCTGCAGTCTCACATGTGTCTGTGGGTGGTAACTGTTGGGTTTGTTAACACAAAGTGAGCATGTAATACAATGACACACATCTCAGAGGTCGTCATCTGTAACTTTCCAAATATAGTCTGTGCAAATGTTTAGACTGGCAGGAGGAGGAGGTCATGCTTCGTATCATCTGTCAGCCCGGGCTAATTAGCACAGATCCTTTATTGTGAGCAGGGTTTGATGCAAAGGAATTGCTTAGGAAAAGTGAGCAGACAGTTTTTATTACACAGAGGCCAAAATGTCTGGCCAATGTCATAATTTCAATTGAGTGTATGAATATGTTGACAATTTTGATGAAATATGTTTACAGGGCTGTAGTCTGAAAGGCAACAGAAAAATGAATAAAAATAAATGTGTTAGTGAAGGAGGATGATTTCATTTACTGTACAATAATCTGGGAACGCTGACATAATGACGACTCCAGTGAGCTGCAGCTTCGCCAGGCTATAAACACGTGTGCTGTGTTTTAGATCCAAATAGGCCAAACTGTGATCGTATCCTGGTTAGTAGTCAAATGTCCCATCTTATTTCCAGTGGTTGGTGGTATTACTGAGCAGGGCACCTCCTTCTGCCAGGAAAAAACTGCTTTCCTCATTCATTTTCATGGCTTTCCTCGTTAATCTTAGGTGTTAGTTGTAATAAATTCTTCTAAATATTTCTCAAGTGAATTTAAATTTTTTTTTCTATTTTCTGTTTCACAAAATTATTACCATCACATCAAAAATTGTTTCAACAGCAATGTAAAAGTAAAGCCTTACAGTTAACCTGACTTAAAGATGCATTGTGTAACTTTTCTGGTGAAGGGTTATTGCTTGGTCTGGGTTTCACAGTATGGCATTAAGCCTTTCTATCTTCATGGAGACCAAACCGGACCAAGCCACAGCTCAGGTCTGTGGAGAGGCGACCCCGCTCACAGTCAGAATGCCTGTTTTTCAAGGTATTTTTTAGCTATAAAACTGTAATTCAATACATATAAGGTAGAGCTGTGTAAAGTTATATTCTAGAATATTCCAGATATAGCAATGACATATCCATATAACAAACAGGTGACGGACCCCCAACCAAAGTTACATAGAGCACCTTTAACTTGGTGAGTAATCTTATTTTACTTTATTTATGATTAATACAGGAAATATACATACTACTCCAAAACATCAGGTACTGACACTAATTTTATTTATGTACCTGAAGGGTGTATAATGTGTTACGGTCATTGAACCCTAATGTTATTTTCTGAATTGACAAATGAACTGGACACTGCAGGACGCCAAGGAAACAGGCGTTAAAGCTACAAAGTGAGTGGTGAGAGATGTTGAAAGAATGAAGTGTTGGACACATGAGAGGAGATGTAAAACCAACATGGAGGAGGTGAAGGAGGCACAATAGGACATGGCCCCAGCAGCACAGGCAGCTCCAGATAGGGGTTAATGATACACAATGTCCCCTTGTGATGAATGTGTGTTTGCATTCCTGTCTGACACGGGAATGGACCCTAACCAAGGAAGGTGTTAGCTCCGGTCTAGAAACATCACCAAAGAGGTGCAGTATAAAAGGGATGGGTGACAAATGACAGATATGTGAAAATATATGTTTGAAATGAAATGGTGAATTCAGGAAACATATGTTTCCTGATTTCAAATTCACCTTGTGAGTGATATTTGAAAAGAAAACAGTTAAATAACATGGCTACAGTGTACATACTGTACATATATTGGAAATTGACTATATGCTGCATAATAAGAAATTGGATCATTCAATCAATAAAATCAATATTATGAGTTCAGACTTTGGACAAAGAAACTATTTTTGTGTTAAATTGAACTGATTAAAATTCTGCATTTTTTATGTTCAGTAATAGAAAATTGTTATTAATCACTATAATTTGTTGATAAGTGACAACACTAGCCATTTTTCAGTGATAAAAACACCTGACATTGAATAAATTCTAGACAAAGCAATGACACCTCCATGGGGAGAGGCAGGTGATGCCCCCACAACCAGAAAAGTCTCATAGTGCATCTTTAAAAAGTAAAATGTTCAAAAGTGGATTAAGTGAGTGTGACATCACCCACAGTGTTCGGCGGCACTCAAATGAAGCTCGCGATGCTTAAGGTTACGGGGCGAATTTTGCAAAATAATGGAAAAATTTATCCCTGTAGGGAAATAATTTCTCTGCATTTGACCCATCCTTGGGCAGCTCGTCTTTCTGGCGCCTTTCTGGGGTCCATCTCCATAATCTTATTGCTCGGCTTGGTCAGGACCTCAGCTGGAGGATTTTACCTGGAGCATGTTTTGGGTTGATGGGGGAAACCGGAGCACCCGGAGGAAACCCACCCACAACTCCACACAGAAAGGCTCGGGCGAGCCGGGGATCGGCCCTGAACCTTCTTGCTGTGAAGCGTGAGTGCTAGCCACTCAGCCATCGTGCCGCCGTCTATATGGTCTATGGTACCTCCACATTTCCTCTTCTTCTACTATTTTTTCCTTGACCTCTACCATCATCTTATTTACTTAGATTTCACTAAGTGCACAGATCAATCTTTCCTCAGCCTCTTCTGGAGGTGAACGCCCTGAAATGCATGAAGATCCATGTCAGTAACGTGAAGGTGTCTGTGGACTTGTTTGCACTTGGCTCCAGCTTCTGTTTTCATTCCCTGCAGCTACAGAAAAGGCGAGAATCATATCCGCTCTCCCCCTCCCCAGGCGCTTCCTCCCCTTCTTTCTCTGACCCTTATTAACCACGCTGAAGGCTGCTGGTGGATTCATTCAGTGTCCCACAGCACACCTGTGTAAGGGTGTGTGCACAGCCCCCCCTCGTCCCTCTGACCTGCGCCTGGGGATCACTTCACACCTCCGTGCTGTTTATTTTTGTCATCCTTCATCTCTTCCAGCTTCTGCCTTTGTCAAATCGCTCACTGTCAGAAGACACGCCCCCTGCCACTGAAAGCCCGCCCACATCATACCACTCTGACCTCCATACCCCAAATGCCTCTGCACTGACTGACGCAGACAAGGAATGAAGAGAGTAACTTTTTTCTCTGAAACACAAACTTCACATTCTAAATAAAAAAAAATACTTTTAAAGATCATTATGTGACATGTCCCTGCTTGTTTTCATGGAGATGTTACTGCTTTATCGAGAAGGTTCTGCAGTATGTATTTAAACAAATATATCTCCATGACGACAAGCAGGTCAAGGTATTTTTGAGCAATAATGTAAATGAATAAAAGCAAGATTAATATGTTTTCTGCCAAACTATCTGAAGCATTCCAGGAAAAGCAGTAACATCTCCATGAAGACAAGCTGGTTTCTCAAGAAAAGTTACATAGTGCACCTTTAAAATCCTTTAATGATATCAATATCTCAACAAACCAATGCCCTACTCTTTATTCTCTCACTAATATTGGTGCCTCCATGTGCACTATCTACAGCTTGGTTGTCGGTAGGCCTGTCACCATAATACATTTTGAAGTACAATATATTAGTGAAGAAAATATAGACGATAAACGATAAAACTGAAACTAATTTATGCCACTCAATAATCCTAAATCAGGATTATCAAAAAAAACAAAACAAAAAAAACAAAACAATTCTATGTACAATATCGTTAAAAAACATGAAATGTTTGAATGAAACACTGCACTATGTAACTTTTTGTTTGGGGGTCCGTCACCTCCTTGTTTCTATGGATATGTCATCTCTCTGGTTGAAATGTTCCACAATATTACATTAAACAGCTCTACCTTACATTTATTCAATTACAGGTGGTTTTATAGCTCAAAAATACTTAGAAATACCTAGACATTTTGACTGTGAACGGGGTCACCTCTCCACAGATTTGACCTGTAGCTTCGTCTGGTTCGGTCTCCATGAAGAAAGGTTTAATACCATACTGTGAATCATTCCAGACAAAGCACATTTCCACAGAGAAAAGCAGGTGACGGACCCTCCATCAGAAAAGTTACACAATACACCTTTAAATCATAGAAGTTTCATAACCCACGTGCAATAATTATACTATACTATATTATGTGCAATACAAAATTCATTAGAGCAGTATTACCACCTGTGAAATACTCTACTTACACCTTATTTAATCCTGCCTGTACCTTTGTATTTTATTATATTTTATTACATATTTTGTTATTATATTGTTTACTTTTTCCCTTGTATTTTTATTGCATGCTATTAGTACTTCTGGACTATCAACGGTTCTTCTTATCCTAAGCATTTTATTGCATTGTTGACCTTGTGTTGATCCTGCATATGACAATCTTGAATCTTGAAAAGTTATTTATTCAACCCCCTCAAATCATATTGTAGTACATAAAAGTAAAAAAAAGTTCCTGTCAGGTACACGGAAAAAGTATACAGTGAATACTGACCCCCACAACTATTGTTCCTTCTTTCATACAGTATATTGAAGGATAAGTTGATATACTAATTACCGTGACAGGCTTAAATGTGTTTGTGTTATACCTTTGCACGCTTTCCGGTGGGAGATGGGCTTGGACAGGTCTCGGTAGTAGCCCTCTTTGCAGTAGTGGCAGTGGCGCCCGGCCGTGTTGTGGCGACAGTTGAGGCAGACTCCCCCGCTCTTCCTCCCCGACAGTTTGTACAGCTCCATGTTGAATCGACATCTCCGCGCGTGGAGGTTACAGTTACACGCTGTGGAAGATTTAAGACGATTAATGGAATGAGATCAAGCATATTCAAAACATATACGCGAGTTGTATCAGATCTTCTACAGAATTAGTTGTTCAATGCTCTTTATACTGTAACATATGTGACCAGCCATGGAAAAAACAGTCACAAGTCGTCCCGGAGGCGTTTTGAGTTATGCCTTACACATTTGAAGTTATAGTAATTATGTTCATAAAGAGTATGTAATGTCAAAATTACAACTAATCAGTAGTCATATTTTGATCATCATAATTCTTGTACAAACTCTAAAGCACATGCAAAATATTTACCCTTTACATGTAAAAAGTTTTAATGTAAATCAAGAATAAACCATTTCTGATTTCACCAAAAAATACACTTTATTTGTAAATATTTAGAGTTTTATCCTTCGTTACCATTTCAAACTTTATTTGGTTGCTAATCTATTTTGAAATTATAACAGAAATAATGTTCGGGCTAGTCAATACTAAAATAAACGCAGCAAAAAAAATCCCATACTGCGTTTAATTGAAGATGTCGTGAAGAGCACACAAAAAACAAAAACCTGAAATAGGCACTGAGACTATTTTTTTGTAATAAACTTTGAATTGAATATTGGAAATAAAGGTCAAAACTGTGTTTGTTTTTTTTTTGTTTTTTTTTGGTTTGACACTAAAATGGAATAATGAAATGATAGACTGTTTATCCATTTTATAGTTTTTCGTTGTTAATTTGAATCGAAAAGAACAAATGGCACACGGACCGATTTCTGTAAATCAGACACATAATACCTTTAATGTCTCTGTATTGTCTCTTGAAATAAAGACTAAAAAAATGTCATGAACAGTGTCATAACAAACAAAATTTAAGTAAGTGAACTTTAGAGCATACTTTTTATTAATCCTCATTTTAAGCAGTGTCTTAAAGGGCCCATATTGCACTATTTTTGACCGATGTTAAAATGTAACAAAAAAGATAAAACATTATTACATTATAACATGGCTTAAATCTCAAAAGAATCTATTTTGTGTAATGTACGACCTGTAACATGGACTTAGTTACATATAAAATTATATTATCATTGCCTCTCTCAGTTGTCTCTCTTAGTCTTTCCTTATTTGGTACATGTTCTGATCTGTATTAAGTATTCCTCATGTGAATCACCCGAGTATTAGAGTGTGGGACCTCTGGCTTGTTTACGCGTACATACAGTTGCCAGCGCTGACTTTTAATTAGTGTTCATGTTTATTCATGGCGTTCTGGCATCAGCGAAAGGGGCACACGCCTAAGTTCATTAGGACCAGCTTCCGAAACGCCAACTCTCCACCGGCTCGACCAGCACAAGAGACTCTCATAAATTATTCTTCTTCTCACAAGAGTTTACAGTGGATTTTTCAAGATCAACACGGTGTCTCTCTGGTCCATCTGCTCAACATCACCAAAACAGAAAAACTTTCCAAAACACGAGTTTACTTCCCCCATCATAGTTTTGTGTTTTTGAATCTTCCAAGCTAATCCATCAAACTCCTACTCCAAGGGCCTCATTATATCTGTCCAGAGTGGCTTATCAGTTCAAGTTTTCCCACATATCATGGATTTTAATTAGCCACACAATTTAATCATGCTGCTTATTTGTTTTTCAAATGCTTAGCTAAATATAGTATGTTTAAAAATCCCATGAGAACAAAGTTAGTGTCTCAGAAATTAGTAATTTTGAGACTTAACCCTAGAACACTTTTGCTATAAAACGTAACACCATCACTTTTGCTGGGTAATTTTTTCCTGATATAATATACCCATCAAAAAGTACTTGTCATGAAAAATAGATCAACACATGATAAATTAGAGTGGTTTTCTTTTATTTTCAACTGTGGTACGTGTAACAAAATGGAAAAAAATATAGGAAGACCCTAAAAACATGCTCCAAAATTACTGAAATATTAGGAATTTGAGAACAAAAATTCATAAAAAAAAAAAAAAAAAATACTGGAAACTTGGCCTTTGGTCTGGGACATGTGAGACTTCCCTGGTGAAGCACAGACTCCTTGACACACAAACAGTTGCAGGAGAGAGGAACAAAAAATTGTATTTTTTCAGTAGGTAAAAATGACCAGTTCACTAAAATATTGTTTTCACCATAAGAATTCCCTTTGAAATCACCACTTTGTGATATTTATTCATAACCACTGCACTAAATAAGGATAGATACACATTCCAGGACCACTCTTACTTACCTATTCCTTACATCCTCTTTCATTAAATTCATTACATTCTTACATTCCTCTTTCACTATCGCCGGGTGGGCTTTGGGGAAGGGAAACACCTACACCTTCAAACATGTCAAAAACAATGGTGAAGCTCCCCAGGGACCCATGACATTCATAAAAATGCAACATACTGAAAATCATGTAAATAATTTTGCTCAGGTGAAAATCACCCGGCGATAGTGCTCAAAGTTTCACACCAAAAATATTCTTGGTTGGCATTACAGTAGAAACAATATTTATGATTTGTTTCTGTTTTTATCCCCATTTCCCCTACCCTTGTGGTAAAATAAACAGCTTAATATTGTACACAGATATAGCCAAATAAGATCTAAAAATGTTTACTTGGGATGGGTTTAAATGATCACAATGACAACAAAAGGAAAAATAGTTGAAATTCTCAATCAATTCAATCAATTACAAACATGTATACTGTATTTATATAAAAGAAAGATAAGAGTGCTTGTTGTGCATAACAAAAACTGGAGCCACATCACATAACATTATTAGGAAAGTCTTTTTTTTATTCCCTAACTGAAATAAATATGTTTTCACGATCCAGCAGCCCTAGTTCTATTGAGTGACATGCATTTTCTGTGTTCAGATATCTGTGTCACCAGGCTTTCTGCTTGTGTGTGAATGTGTCAGCCAGGGTCCGATGGTTTCTGCGTTTTGTGTGTGTGTGCGCTCGGGGCTGCTCTGGTAAATCTATCAGTGAGATGCCTGCAGGTCCCACTGTGGCCCCCTGTGCACCAGAGCCGACCTGTCCAGGGATCAGTGCACGCCCTCAGTCCCTTTTCACACTCTCACACCTGAGCCACGCCCCCACCTGCCCCGCGGCCACTACTGCCTATTGTAAAGTGACAATTACATTGTGTTTGTGGGTATCGTGCTTCATAAAAACTCTTCTGAGATAAAGGGAAGGATCCAAAGCACTTGTGTTTGACAGTGACACTGACTGGACATGACGGAAGTTAGTCCAAGGTAGATTATGTGAAGGGACTTTCACAGTTTTTTTTCTTTCGTTATTAGACAGTGTGAAAAGGGGAGAAGAGCTGGGAGTGGCATATTCAGCTAATTATCAGGAATTAATCTCACTGCACTGCATATAGACCAAGACAACTGATTAATAATTGTGACTGAAATGGAATGTTTTGATAAAATGTTTTATAGTCACTATCAGTGTTAATGTCTGGAAAGGGGAAGAGGGGCAAGATTACTTTCATTTTTTTTGGATTATTATCACACTGTTGGTGCCTTTTTATACTTTATAAATGAAATAAACAAAAAAAGATAAACAAAAAATTACATTTATGAAATACTGAATATACATACATCAAAACTTAACTTGAACTTAACTTGAAAACAAAATGATGTCTCAATGTAAATTCACTACTTTAATTTATTTAACTTCTTTATTTTAATGTGTGCATTTCTTTCATCAGAATAACAACGTTTAAAATGTACAGCTCTGGAAAAAAATTAAGAGACCACTGCATTTTTTTCTCAAATCAGCATCTCTACATGTATTACAGCCATTCCATTCCAGCGTCTGTTGAATTCCAACACAAACACAAAGCTGAGCTTCTTCAGTTCTTGCACCAGGAGTGGAATAAAGTCACCCAAGAACAACGTGAAAGACTTGTGGAGAGCATGCCAAGACGCATGAAAGCTGTGATTAAAAATAAGGGTTATTGCACCAAATATTGATTTCTGAACTCTTCTTAAGTGTAAACATTAGTATTATGTTGTTTTAAAATGAATTTGATCTTGTTTTTTTGCATTGTTTGAGGTCTGAAAACACGTATCTTTTTTGTTATTTTGACCATTTGTCATTTTTTGCAAATAAATGCTCTAAACGATAATATTTTTATTTGGAATTTGGGGGAAATGTTGTCAGTAGTTTATAGACTCAAACAAAAATGTTCCTTTTGCCCAAACACATACCTATAAGTAGTAAAATCAGGAAAAACTGATAATTTTGCAGTGGTCTCTTATTTTTTTCCAGACCTGTATAGCAGTTCTAGCCCAGGTCAAAACACCTAGCCACTGTTTCTATGGAAATATGCATTAAATGGGAAAACAGTGTTGTAATTACCAAAACACATGGAAAGCTGTAGGGCAAGTCAGCATCTGGATTTTCTTTGTTTAAACATAAGTATACAAAGATTAACTACTGATGATATGTTTTGATATATAAACATTGAAAGAAGAGGGGAAAACATCTGTCCATTTGCTTTGATAGTGAAGATGCTCTTAGAGTCTTAAGCTCTGATCTGTTTTCATTCAGGCTCAAGTCTGGATTAGTGAGGGCCCCAGGTGAGCCCTAAAAGCCAGTGTGAAGTGATACCTTTTAAACAAGTACGAGTGAATTAGCCAGATCAAACTAAAGCTCATTTAAAGTGCTCCAATAGCTCCTCTAATGGTGTGGACAACCATTTACACCTCCCAAACAATACAACTTCACTTCACTCTTGTGCTTTAAGTCACATTATAAATTTGGTACCTCCTCAAAAACATACCTGGAGTTGTGTTTTGTTTCATTCACATATGTTTGAGTCATCTTTATCATTAGTCTGTCTATATCTCCAAAGCTCAAAATGCTCTGTTCCACCTTGTTTAAAAACACAGTGGAGCACTTCCTGTCTTACCGTACGACATCACAAGGTGGAACAGTGTGCTTTCTGTTTGAGGAATGGACTAAATATGCAGGATTTCGGTGTTAAACATGTGTGAATGAAACAAAACACAACTCCGGGTGTGGTTTCGATGAGGATACATTATAACGCATAGATCAGAAATAATATGGGCCCTTTAATAATGATTTGTTGGTATTTCTCACACACCCACATACAGATTTAGTCATTATAATCAGCTTGTTTTGGAAAGTTGTCTAATTGGGTTTTCTTCAGTGATTCCTCACCTCTCTATCTCCTGACCCTGGAGCAGAATGGGCAGCGCTCCCTCGGCTAATTAGAGGGAGAAGTCAGACCACAGAGCTGGAGGTTAAGCTCGTCCCACCAGCGATAAGAATGAGAATTGAGTGATTTTAGTTAGGGATGCACTGATAGACCTTTTTCAGTTCCAATACCGATTTCGATACTAGGACTTTAAGTATCTGGCAATGATAACAGGAGAAATTCAATTTGTCAACTGGACAAAGTTTATTTGGTCGAAAATGTTTCGCCGCTCATCCGAGAGGCTTCGTCAGTTCTGGTTCGAGTGCTGGTTAGACACTGCTTATATCTCGCTGCAGGGAACTATCTCGCCTATTTGTTTCTGTCTTTTGTTTCTCTGGCTTCTAGTTTAGCATACCTATTCACCCCTACACGACTGTTTTTCACACCTCTGGCCCTGACCTGGCTAGCCCTATTGTTTCTTTTGATTTAGGTTTAAGAATGGAATTATAGAGGGGAGACAAATTATGTCTGACTCCACCATTTCTGTTTAAAGAAGGATTCTCTTTTTTGACAAAAATTGCCTCTTTAACTCCCCTCTCAAACCAATTCTTTTCCCTGGCTAAGATCTGAACCTCACTGTCCTCAAATGAATGGCCCGTGGCTTCTAGGTGAAGATATACGGCAGAAGACGGTCCACTCTGGCACGCCCGCCTGTGTTGGTACATCCTCTTGTGAAGTGGCTGTTTTGTTTCTCCACTGTAGCGCTCACTGCAGTCTTCACTACACTGAATGGAGTAGACCACATTGCTTTATCTTAAGATGCGTGAAAAGTCCCTCAGTCGTCCAGGTAGAATCCATGATAACAGGAGAAGTTCAATTTGTCAACTGGACAAAGTTTGTTTGGTTGAAAACGTTTCGCCGCTCATCCGAGAGGCTTCGTCAGCTCTAATAAGAATACTGGTAAGACACTTGCTTATATCTTGCTGTAGGGAGGAGCTACCTAGCTAACTACTTTCCGGAACTATCTCATTGGTTTCGGTCTTTTGTTTCTCTGGCGTCTAGCTGACAGTCCCTATTCATCCCTACACGCCTGTTTTTTCACACCTCTGGCCCTGACCTGGCTAACCCTATTGTTTCCCTGTTTGTTTGATCTACGCTTAATAATGGAATTGTAGATGGGATGCAAATTATGTCTTACTCCACCATTTCTGTTCAGAGAAGGATTCTCTTTTTTGACAAAAATAGCCTCTTTAACTCCCCTCTCAAACCAATTATTTTCCCTGGCTAAGATCTGAACCTCACAACCCTAAGCAAGTGTCTTACCAGTATTCTTATTAGAGCTGACGAAGCCTCTCGGATGAGCGGCGAAACGTTTTCAACCAAACAAAGTGAGGTTCAGATCTTAGCCAGGGAAAAGAATTGGTTTGAGAGGGGAGTTAAAGAGGCTATTTTTGTCAAAAAAGAGAATCCTTCTCTGAACAGAAATGGTGGAGTAAGACATAATTTGCATCCCATCTACAATTCCATTATTAAGCGTAGATCAAACAAACAGGGAAACAATAGGGTTAGCCAGGTCAGGGCCAGAGGTGTGAAAAAACAGGCGTGTAGGGATGAATAGGGACTGTCAGCTAGACGCCAGAGAAACAAAAGACCGAAACCAATGAGATAGTTCCGGAAAGTAGTTAGCTAGGTAGCTCCTCCCTACAGCAAGATATAAGCAAGTGTCTTACCAGTATTCTTATTAGAGCTGACGAAGCCTCTCGGATGAGCGGCGAAACGTTTTCAACCAAACAAACTTTGTCCAGTTGACAAATTGAACTTCTCCTGTTATCACCACATTGCTTTGTTTGTGGCTCGGTGTTTTGTCCTTTGGGTGGACCAGTTTTTGTCTTAACGTCTTTGTGGGTTTGAATTAAACTGGGATTTCATATTGTCTGAAAATCCTCTGTAGTTTTTCAGAAACACCGGCCACGTAAGGAATCGCTACCCCTTGCCTCCTGGGTTCGGGTTCTCTGTTGTCTTGTTTCTTGCCCTTGTCTCTCTTGGTTTTGTTGAATGCCCATTTAGGATATCCACAAACAGAGAGGGCTTTCTGCACATGTTGAAATTGAAAAATTGAACAATTGAAAAATTGCAGTATAGTTAGCTCCTCCCTGCAGCGAGATATAAGCAGTGTCTAACAGCACTCTAACCAGAACTGACGAAGCCTCTCGGATGAGCGGCGAAACGTTTTCGACCAAATAAAATTTGGCCAGTTGACAAATTGAATTTCTCCTGTTATCATGGATTCTACCTGGACGACTGAGGGATTCTTCACGTATCTGATAATGCATGACATCAGCCGATACCAGAGCAAAGACTGAAAAAGCATTTATTTCCTTTAAATTAAGACAAAGCTGATCCACATGTGTTATGCAGCTTTTATTTATCTCTCAAGTGACTACAGAGCAGCTTTGTGTAAACAAAAAAATCACACATTATAAGCATTTCTGGGCCGACTACAACCAGTAAACAATTAAAAAAAAAATTATATCTTATAATTACTGTTATTTTATCCATTTAAATGCCTAACCAGGATATCATCTGATCAGATATTTGGAAGCCAATATCGGATCTAGCTAATTTTTCAGTATCGACACCGATATACGGTACCAGTACTGGATCAATGCATCCCTAATTTTAATCGATTATAACTATAGAATCCTGCAATCTATCCAAAAATGTTTTTGAGTTTCCTTAAAATGTAATTTAAGATATTTCTGTTCCAATGAGTATATCGGAGGGTTTCCAAATCTGTACCAGTCAGTTTTTTAAGGATTTGACCAATAATTGGCACTGAGATTTTTGAAATTTACCATTGTGCCCATGTGTCTTTCCTAGTTTGTCCTCAGTGCATCAGATCTCTTTTAAACAGACCAGTGAGTTACAATGAAAACAGAAGAACAATGAGGTTAAAATATGATTGTATGTTCAGCAAATCATGCCATAAAATTGTCTTTATCCTGGGTAAATATGTTTTTATTATGGTTTTTACATTTGTAAACATTGTAGGCCTTGCTATGGAATGGAATTTGGAATATTGGTATCAATAAATACCACTTATCAACCTCAACAGCAACACAAATAGCGGACAATGTATTTGTTAAAAAATCCACGTGGGACCATCCTCTTAAGTCACCCTTATAGCAAACATAAGACAGCTTAAGAAAGTCAAGTGTTCTTTGTTAAGATTTAATAAAATGTAGTTGCATGGTGTGTAAGAATCTCTATTTAATTTAAAGCTCATCCAAAACAGGACTGAAAGTATACCACGGTAATCATAGCAGGGACCCCAAACATCCACGGCCTGGACCTCCACTTTAAAACAAACACTGGGAGGAATCCACGCTTTCACAGTTTACTTTGAATCCTCACGGCGCCCACAAAAGTAATCAGATTAACTCTCTGAGAGAAAAGTGAGAAAAGCCGCTTCATGGGTTTCCTTTATTTGAGCGTTGGGTGAGTACATCTGTTAGCTTGTTATAGTGTGGGAGGTGCTCCTTTAGATCAACCCCGTGCTGTGTAGTGTCTAACTCCACATAGGGCTGACCTGCCACGTCACTCTGGAACATACAGTTTTAGATTTGCAAAAACAACTTTCTTTTTTTACATTATAAACATTTTAAGACTGAAAAATATGTTCATGAAAGCGAAACTGAAAACCCTTTTTATTATGTGTGTGAAAAGAGAAAATACAATTGTACTGAACATCACAATCAATCAATATGAGCAAATGATTCTACTGTAGTGCTGTCTGTGAAATGAAGCCTAGGGCCAAAAAGCATATAAAATATAAAAGATTATGTAAGAGCAGGACCATACGGCCATCAGGCATGTCACTGATGAACAAAAGAATTTTTCGAATGAGAGAATCATTATCTGTCAGTGATAATGAAACAGATGACGTCTTTCACTTTTTTTGATCACCGAAGGATGTTGAAGAATATAAATATTTATGCGTGCTCTTTGCTCCCCAGTAAACGTGTGTGTGTGTGTCGCCCTGATAATTCATGTGCTGTTTAAATGCATCCTGTTTCCATGGATACTGTTGATTGTTTTTATAAATGAGTTTATAATGACACAATTACAGTTTGTGTGCAGCAAAACTGGGACTTTCCCCACAGTATTATAGTAACACAAAGGTTAATTAAAGTGTTTTGCTGTGTTTTTTTTTCCCATGTCAAGGCTGTTTTCATTTCAAAGCCAATTTTTTCTATTACATTGTGACTTTATAGGATTTGAAGATGGGATTAGAATAAATGAATTCTTTGAATGTTCTCTGTCAGTGCTTTCCTTCTCACCATCCTCAGAATGTAGGAGTTTGTCAAGTCATTTACGACAAAACTCTTCATAGTATACATATTGTAATATCATGATCAAAAACACACAGATTCAAATGTTTGAGCTTTGGTTCACATCAGGACGTTGATGTAGTGACCCTGCTTCATGTGGGGGCCATAAGACTTTCCCTTTCACTGGCCACACAGAGGCTTAACAACAAAGCACGCCCTAATGGCCTCCAATTTCCCGCATTAGTGCCCATTTAATGTGCAACTGGCCTGTGCTTAGGGCGCAGCATGGAACCACTTGTTACCCCTGTACTGTGCACACAGAGCAGAGCCCCTCACAGCAGGACACGGGCCCCTGCACACTTCCACCCCCCGCTGAGTGACAAGAATAGGCCAGTTTGTAAAAGGCCGCTGTGATCACTCATGCATCCATTAGCTGAGTAATCAGGCCTTTTTGTCTGATGGGGCAAGAGGTGTGAGCTGCTGGACCTTAAAGTCTGAGTTTGTGAAGAAAAACTGTGAAGTTGAAAGTTTCTTAGATGAACTGAGTAGTCCACCAGTGAAACGCGCCTTTGTGTGTGCATGTTTGTGAAACCACAAATCGAGCAGGAGAGAGCTTCTGGCTGCTGCTCGGGGCTCGGTGTTGTGTGTATGTCAGCGATGCCATAAAAATGTCATGGCTGCTGATGACAGTGGCAGATCCCATTGAGCGCAGAGCAGTGAAAGGTCTGAGGGTGAATACATTCCTCAGGCCTGTCAGGTCTCCATAGCTCCACGTGAACAATGGGACTAAGAGCAGCTGTCTTAATAGTGTAAGGGCTGACAGCTTTAGGAGCCATCCACGCAGCATCCACTGAAATGCATAAACACTTAATAGAGATAAGGAACAAGCCGACCCTTGTCACACATCTAGTACATCTACTACATTCATATCACCCTTTACCTTTACCACGGTGAACTGACTGTGCTGGCAGGGTTAAAAAAGCTTGTGTGTCAATATATGGCACGATAACAAAAGATCCTCCACAACATTGCTCCGGGTCAGAGCGGGTTTTCATTCTCTGTAACCCAAAAACAAAAATCTTTCACCTACGAGTGAGTGGGAAAGTGCGTAAATCTATTATGGTTGATGGACAGGACGTTTCGCTTTTTAAGTGTGTCTGGATTACTGAACAAATACCTAACAATCCCCAGTGTCTGATCTGATAATCACATCACAAACTCGCCAAGAATTAGCTGTAAACCAATTGTGCAACGCTTTACCTTCACTTCCTGCCAACACGTTCTCTTCACATTGTTAAACCTGTTGTGTCCTATCCAGCCATTAAGTAAACCTGTCTCCTCTACCTCCAGCATCACAAACAGCAAACACAGTGACGATGTGGAAAAAGATCTCTAAACCCAATCCAAACAATCGCTAGCTCTGCTTATGTCAAACAGCACCTCCAGTCTATTTACACACACGCCTTTGGTTTCTATGGGACCGGTGGATCCTAGTGTTTTGGGTTCACATAACTTCTGGCAGTGTCTTGTAGGATGGGCCAGGGCTGTCAGGCTTGCACTGGTGTATCTCACTCTCTCTTAAACTTCACAGCCCCTGCTGATCCATTGTGTACTCTGCAATTTCTTCTCATTTACAATGTTAGCCAAAGATTTTAATGCTATTCTAATTTAATGTTGTGCCGCAAGCCCTGACTGGCGTAAAATGGGAAAATGAAGTATCCCTGTAGATTAGATGATTAGGAGATTAGATTATAATCCAGGCCTAAAGGCAATAGGAGACACGTGTGGTTTCCTCCTGGTGATTGTGGGAAACAGTGAAGGATACTACAATCATTATTATAATTGTTCATACTTTGACATATTTTGAGTTGTTTAAGATCTAGCGTGAGCAGTGGAGGTCGGTTTACCTTCAGAAAGTGTTCCCATACTGAGTCAGCCTTGAGAAAAAAGCAGATGAGATTAAGGATTAGATAGGAATGTGTGCTTGGATTTCTCGAGACATACACACCCCCAATAAAACATGCTATGCATTAAGCCATCTGTATGCACTGCTCTTGGAAATGTCAAAGTGTACAGAGTTATGGTTAGCGGCTGGACTTAAATCATCCTTACCATTTTATCTCTAAAGAATTAGATCAAAATCAAGAATCAGAATCAAGCAAAATGTATTTTAGATTCATAGATAGACTCCGGTTCTGAAAGTAATTTTTTCAAAGATTTTTCGCATAGACTTAAATTAAAAAAAAAAAAAATCAAATATTAATAGTTCAAAAACATTGTGGAGGCAAATGTTTTACTAACTTCAGTTTCTAGAGTTTCAGAAACAGATTTTAAACAAAATTCTTAGGTCTTGTGGTCTTTAGTTACCACATAGCTGATTCACCCTGAGTAAGCTTTCAACCTTTTATTTATTTTAGAAATTCTATGAGAAAAATGAATGGGAAAATGGTGGGTGGTCACTGTTGAGCTTCATTGTTATTGGAGATTTGATTTATTTAGCAAATTGTAGCTTTTATCTTTCAGTATGAAATCTGTCACTTATATTTTTTATATGTAATGGTAATTCCAAAGTAAAGTAAAAAAAAAAATGCCAATGTCATTACATATTTTAACAGTATTCAGCACTTTTAAGATCATTATGGTCACTTTTCTCTACAGCGTATCATTAAAGTCATCCTCATCATTAGACTGTGAGCTGTGCGGGCCTGTGCATGCCTCATTGCTGTAATTAGCCCTAATTTATTGGCTCATTAGTGGCCATGGCAGCGTGGCTATGCAAAGCAGGACCACCCTTTGACCTTCACCAACGCATTCCTTTATCAGGGCACCATTTCTAAGTTCCTCCACCCCTCCTTTACCCCTGATCCTGACCCCGTTCCAGATGTCACCCATAAGAGTTACTTCGCACTAATTTCTCCATAAAATTTATAGGCTGTGAAAGCACCTTGAGATGAGAGGTTTAAACGAGGAAGACTGTTCACCGTAGCTCGTGTAGCAAGGGTTTTGTAAAATAGGGAAATGTAGAAATATTTAAATACAAGGGGGAAAAAAATACAAAGCACTGGGAACTCCCCTGTCCTTTTCAGCATTTACAATGAAGAGAAATTCCACTACTTAGCTGGCTGACCTTCTGTAGCTCTTTTACAACCTGCCAATAACTGTTAACGCTGTCATGGGGCAGCGCTGGCTCAAGTCCAGGTGAGAATCAAATATATTCTCCTCTTTCATTGTGGATTATGCTTAAAACAAGGGCTGCAGCTAACGATTATTTTTCTTTAGTTGGTTATTTTGATTTCCAAACTATTATGAATAATCCTTAGACATAAAACCCCTCTTTTAATCACATGGCATGTCTTGGGGTCTGTTTATAGTCCAGATAATGTTTATTTGATTTCTAAATAATCGATTAGTTGCAATTAATCAATAACTATATTTTTATCTCTTCTATAGTTAAAACAAGTACAAATTGAAGGGCCCATATTACGATCTTTTCTGATCTGTTGTTTCCTCATCAAAAACATTTTTTTTGTTGAGTTTTGTTTTGTTTCACTTCCCTTTGTTTAGACTGAGTTCTTCTCTCAAACAGAAAACACTCCGTTTCACTTTGTGCTGATATAGGAAGTGCTCCACTGTGTTTTTAAACTCCATACACCTTCATTAGAACCATGTGGATAATTTCAGCCCTGGAATTTCACATCTCTACTGAACAAAAGGTAACAAAAAGTAGCTGTTAACTTGAAAACTACCGCTTCGTGACATCACAAGGTGGAGCAGAGTATTTTGAGCTTTGGAGACGTAAGCAGACTAAAAATAACTCAGATTAGATTCTGCAAATATGTGCGAACGAAACAAAACACGCAACTTCAGGTGTGTTTTTGAAGAAGTAACAACATTTTAACATGGCTAAAAGCTCACGTGAGTCCATTTTGCGCAACAAGTGACAAAAAATGATGGAAGGTGTATGCAGGGAAGTTGCATAAATATTGTGTCTCATTCACTGTGGTGGGAGTGAGCAGGAAGCAAAGTGACAGCCATAAATCTGAAAACACAACGTCTACTTTTCGTAAGCTGTCCGCATTCTTTCTCCAACACTGTCAACATCCAGGGAGTGCTCTGAAATTCTCTGTGGTAATAAGAAATGGAAATCGGATTGTGCATAACGGTCTGTACACTGTCAATATCAAGTAGAAAGTATTTCCATCATTTGGGCGTGTCACGTTTCATCTCTTTCATTTCGTGGAACTGTAAGTGTCCAGGAATATTTCAGAATGGAATAAGATTACTTGTTCTGATTAAAACCATCCAAAAACTGTGTGTGTGAATACATATGCATAAGTATCATCAGACTTAAATCTCAGTGGAGCAACAGTCCATTCTCATCAGATTCTTTAGATGGTTCAGCTGCTTTTTGAAACTAACAATACAGCTGTGAACATCTGTTTTCCTTCCATTGTTTCTGTTGGGGGCATTTAGGGTGCTCTAATCTGACCAGAGAACTGTGATCCTTAAGAGGCAGGTCACACGCTGATACAGACTCATACAACTATTCACTGTTAAAGGGACAGTGTGTAAGATTTTTACCCGTTAATTACTGAAATTGAAGATACCCATTCAAAAATACATTGTTTTCCAAGCCTTTTCACTTCCATCATGAAATCAAAGTATTCTTTTGGACTTAGATATAGTCACATAAAAGGGGGATCTTCCCCATGCAGAGGCAGCCATTTTGAATACGAGAGCCGCAGAAGGACATTTGGGCTCCACCTTCGCCTTCGGCAAGGCTTGTGGTTTTGGGTAAACAACACAAGCATGCTGCCGGATTAGACATCGTAATGGATCTAACACGTGTTAGACTAAATTGTTTTACTGGATTTTATTTGCTGGATCCTTACGGACAAATTGAGAGCAAGTTTATGGTGAAATACAGAGTTTGACCTGTGCAAAGCATTCTAAGGTAAGCTAACCTTGTTTTGTGCTTTTCCGTAAAAAAGCCCCATGTGCTCGGGGAGTGATTGTTTTGCAGGGAAATGAATTGCATAGTCAAAAAGAGGAGACTGTAAGGTTTTATTTGATGTGTAGAGTGTCATGGTACATGATCGGGAATGTGTGTTTTCATGAGAAAAGAAAAAAACAAACAAACCGGGACCGCGTTTTATTTATACAGTAGCGGGCGCGGGCACGAGCCGCGCGCCCGGGTGACCCTCGAGGTCTGCCGTAGCTAAAACAGAAAGTGCAATAGCACCATCCACCTATGCGCCACGAATCCTACACACTGGGGCTTTAAATCAATTTTGTGTTAGTAATTAAATGCAGTATGTAAATGAATGAATGAATCAATCAATGCTCGGAAAGGTTCGAAAGAGCCAATACCTAATATTTAGTTTGATGCTGTGGCAGATAAACAATATTTGCTGATACTGATATTTAGCTTTTAAAATCCACATCACCACTGCAAAAACTAAAATCTAGCCAAGTTAAGATTATTTATTTATTTAAAACAGAGACATCAATCTCAGAGAGAAATGATGCCAGATTTAGCCACAAGAGACTTTTCAGGGTACAAGAAACATTAAAGAAACTATTTACATTAAACTAACTCTAACAACAACATTTCCTCAGTAACAGTCTTCTTAAAATTACCACTGTCCAATTCATCATTAAACATTTAAAACAAAAATCACAATGAATTCATTCTAATTTCCATAAATACAAGATTTCAAATTCATCATGATCTAAATTCATTGTCATCAATATCCTCTAAAACGTACACTTACCAAACTCATCAGTATTATGCTCTAGTTAGTCTATTACTTGAATTAAGAACATTTTATCATGATTTGAGTACATTTCACTTGACGAGCAAAATGATCTACCAATGAAACAAGACTTTTTGTACTTAAAATATGAAAATACATTTTGCTGAACTTAATATAAGAAAACCAACTACTCTTTGCACTTAAACTAAGAAACAAAATCTAATGTTGCTTGAATCAAGATAAACACTTATTCCATTAGTAGATAATTTTACTTGTCAAGCTGAATCTACTCAAATAAGGTAAAAATCTTCTTAATTTAAAGGGACAGTGTGTAAGATTTTTACCCGTTAATTACTGAAATTGAAGATACCCATTCAAAAATACATTGTTTTCCAAGCCTTTTCACTTCCATCATGAAATCAAAGTATTCTTTTGGACTTAGATATAGTCACATAAAAGGGGGATCTTCCCCATGCAGAGGCAGCCATTTTGAATACGAGAGCCGCAGAAGGACATTTGGGCTCCGCCTTCGCCTTCGGCAAGGCTCATGGTTTTGGGTAAACAACACAAGCATGCTGCCGGATCAGACATAATGTATCCAACACGTGTTTTGGACTAAATTGTTTTACTGGATTTTATTCGCTGGATCCTTACGGACAAATTGAGAGCAAGTTTATGGTGAAATACAGAGTTTGACCTGTGCAAAGCATTCTAAGATAAGCTAACCTTGTTTTGTGCTTTTCCGTATAAAAGCCCCATGTGCTCCGGGAGTGATTGTTGTGCCGGGAAATGAATTGCATAGTCAAAAAGAGGAGACTGTAAGGTTTTTCATTTGATGTGTAGAGTGTCATGGTACATGATCGGGAATGTGTGTTTTCATGAGAAAAGAAAAAAAACAAAAAAACCGGGACCGCGTTTTATTTATACAGTAGCGGCGCGCGGCTCGTGTGCGCGCCCAGGTGACCCTCGAGGTCTGCCGTAGCTAAAACAGAAAGTGCAATAGCACCATCCACCTATGCGCCATGAATCCTACACACTGGGGCTTTAAGTAATTTTAACTTGCCTAGGTATTGCTTATTGCAGTGACGGCCCTCAAATGTATCTTCACTTAAAGTAAAGATCGCAAATTAACTTTTCACTTTTGTAAAACCATATGAAAATATATTAATTTTTAATAGCTCTTGATAAAAGGAGAAATTCAATTTGTCAACTGGACAAAGTTTATTTGGTCGAAAACGTTTTGCAGCTCATCCGCGCTGCTTCGTCAGTTCTGGTTAGAGTGCTGGTTAGACACTGCTTATATCTAGCTGCAGGGAGGAGCTCACTATACTGTAATTATTCTGAAACTATCTCACCTATTTGTTTTGAGTTTCTGTCTGTTGTTTTTCCAATTTCTCTGGCCAGATAAATTTTCTATAACAACCGATATCAATATCTGCAGCAACAACAAAAAATGATACTGATATTGGAACTGATATATTTGCCCATCCCCATTAAATGCTTAAGATCTTTGCTAAAATATAATATTGATATTTTGTGATCACTGATTGGGTTATATACTCCATAGAGCAGGGGTCTTCAACGTTTTTCAGGCCAGGGACCCCCAAACAGATGGCGAACTGGGCCAGGGACCCCCTACTATATATACGGCATAGAATTGTGTTTTATATTAAATTGAGCTTAGTGTCATGTATAAACATTGCTACTCTGTTATGGTACATCCAATACAAGGAAATAATACACAGGTTAATACTGTATTTTACACTATAAAATATAAAATTATATTATTATATTAAGTGAAATCAAAAGATTTCGCGACCCCCCTGCAGTACCTCCACGACCCCCCTAGGGGTCGCGACCCCCCTGTTGAAGACCTCTGCTATAGATCATTTAACAGAAAGGACAATAGCCTTCAATGACTAGATTTGATGTTGTAATACCTCGGATTCTGTTTACAGTTTGAGAAATGAGATCTCCCTGAAGAAGAACAAATACTTAAATCATTGGGACAGACCAGAGCAAATAGACAGATGTAGTAGTATTGATTTGGCCTGTCAAGATAAAACAAATTTTAAAGCATGATATTTTGCTATAGAGGAATATTGCAAAAAAACGATAAAACTGAAACAACTTTAGGTCGCTCATACAATTAAAATAAAGCAGGATAATTGTAGTAAACCATAAATATACAACAACAACAAAGAAACATCAGGATAATACTCCCTACAACTATATATACAGTAGCTGTGATTGGATATTTTATTTGATATTATATTTTATATTTTATTACTTATTTGTCTGTTTTATTCTGATTTGTACATATACATATACATTTATTTTTTATTTTTATTTTTATAATTTTGTCTCATTTGACACCGGTCTATTGCTCTTTTTTTGCTATTCCATCTATTTTTTGTTACCCTTTGTGATATATTATATTTGATGAGTGAGCTACTGTACCAAATAATTTCCCTTGTGGATCAATAAAGTTTGTCTAAGTCTAAGTTTAAGTCTAACGCCATAGAAGTCACTTATTCAACCCATCTGTAGCTCAAATCTTATTCTTATTCTCATTTTTATGAACAAAAATAACAAAAATTTCACCACTTTTCCCCCCAAAAAGTACCCACGGTAAATGTTGAGTCCAAAAATGTATTGTCGTACTGAGATAAATATAACAATCAAATCCAGATTAAACAGGCTGGTGATGAATGACCCCAGAGGCACCTTTCATTTAAATATAAGCCCTTGTGTAATTTTATGTCAGTGATAATCTTACCCCCAACTACTTATTTTAATATCTCTCTGTTATTTGCTCTGGCAACACAAGAGTCTTAGAGAGACAACTATAACGCCGCTTGGAGATTTAACTGCGGCTAATTATCAAATAGACCAGTCTGACTGAATCTAATGACTTCAGAGATATCCACTGGGACTTTTGTATTAACAGTCTTAGTCATAAAGTTTTGAAACGTTCTCAAGGGACGAAACAGAATACAGATCAGTACAGCATTTATCATTATCTTTTCAAACACGGGCTTTAAATAACACATCACATCTGTACAAACACAAGCGTGGCGATTTACAGAGCTGGTCATCTCACAGCAGACCCACACACGCACAGCTCACAATATGGCAAAACAGGGATATTTTTCTTATATTGATCATAAGCAGGGCTCTCAAGTTTTGAAGTTTGGTTGGAGTGAGTTTCTTTTTATATATCTTTGTCATTATTCGTTCGTCTCACTCGTGTTCAGTTGCCGTCCTTCAATTATCACTGACAGTGCAGTGCGCGCTTAGCTGAAACTAGACTCTACGGTCTGCCCGACAACAGAACAATCTAGTTTCTGATTGGCTGAAAAGGGTGTGGTGCCTGGATAACTCTTCTGAGCCACACAGACCGATTTTCTGGGCACAGAAGCGCTGTGACCAGTGGCTAGAGTTTCTTTGAATTGCTTAACAAAATTTCAGTGTGAGAAATACCATGTGTGGCGTGTGAGCATGTGAACTCGTTGAAATGCGTGTGTCACACTCTCAAAGTGTGAGACTTGAGAGCTGTGATCATAAGCCTGTCATAATTACTATATCGACTTAGAGTTCAATATATGTTAGATGGAACAATCGTTTTTGGGGATCAATGTTTATCATGGGCACTTTTTGTACTAGTGGGAATTTTTTTTATTATATTTCTGTTCTACAATAAGATTTGAGCTGTAGAGGATTGAATAAATACATCCTATTTATTTATCTATCCATCTATCTATCTATCTATCTATCTAATATCTATCTTTCTATCTATCTATCTATCTATCTACCAGGTCTTCAGAACTCATTTGCATAACATTAAGATAAGCCCTCCCCCACCACTGACATCACTGTGGTGTGGTGTTTCAGGGCAGGTCAGAATTAGAAGGTACTTTGTTAAAATGGTAATGCTTTTATAACAAAACGTCCATATAATCATTCAATAATTCAATAATACACAGGCCATGTTAAGTTAAAAATCACCTGTATTGTCAATTTAATAGAATACAAAATAGTATAGGACACAGCACCACACAAACACAAACTCTGGACACACACATTCACACACACACACACACACCTTAGTCCTGTTTTGGTCCTAGTTTAGTCCTGGTTTAGTCCCGGTTTAGTCCTGGTTTAGTCCTGTACACACACGTACATTATCTATCTGTTCCAGACTTTAAATCATTGCCATTTAACACAACAAATATGCACATTTCTTCACCCAAAGACTGATCTCTCCTCCAAACCAGATGCTTTTACTTAGTGTGGATCTCTGTTATAATTACCTAAGCTGAGTGATTTCAAAATGACCGAATCTCACACTCAGTCAATATAAGATTAATTGCACAGCCCTACTACGCACCTTTTTTGTCTGTAAATCTGAGATACAACATCAAAGAGGAGCCACAAAAATCACTAACCAATTTACACTGAATTAACTTTTGACATCCTTTCAACACAACTTGTACATAGTAAAACATACAATAGGCTTTGCACAAGTCTGAAATGAAGCACGGAATTATAGTGTTACTTCTACTTTAGTTCAGCCCTGAAAATCCCCTTTAAATCCGACCCACTGTATAATTAACTTACTATAATAACGACGTGAAGGATAGACTCACTTGTTACACTAATGAGTACTGGAGATGAGAGCAGTATGCGCAGTGGGAACTCGATGCAACGCCAGCGAAAGTTAAAAAACCCTCCCCCTCTGCCCTGGCGTTATCTGTAGGAGCTAATGAGTGATGGATTAACCTGGGATTACCCCTGGCAAATTGGGATGACCTCGTAAACTTTCTCTTAAATACCATCTGAAGTCGGCATTCCTAACCCTAACCCAAACAAATATACAAACACACTTAATGCTTCCCTAAATGTCCCACTTTAAAGTTATACTGTGCAACTTTTCTACTCCATGGAGATTTTATTGCGTTGCCTGGAATGTTCCATGGCTTTAAACATATCCATCTAGCTTTTCTTCATTACACTGGTGTACAAATTTTTGGACTCGATCTGCTTCCGAGATAAAAGTGGCAAAATCTCATTTATATTGATAAGATGAACTGAAAATCAATTGATAACTGTGCTGGTTAGCTAATGTATTCAAGATATTTAATGATATTGTTTTACATCAAAATCACATCTGTTTATACAATAGATTTAGGCATTTTTGCTTGAAAATAATATTTATATTTTGAAAATCTTTAACTTGCACTTCTTTATCCGTCAAGAAATAAACAAGAAATATCTTAAGACATCAGGTGCACACAATTTCGAGGCATCTCTCTTATGTGAAATCAAAAAATATTTGATGTTAAAACTCTAGACATATTAAAATGAATGTATTGGAATGTGCAGACAGGCTTTCAGATAGAACTGGTTGCTTGTAGACACACTGTACCTTCTGATAAACTACGGTTTTTGCCTTATTTTGCATAAATTTCCTATTTTGACCCAATATTATATCTTGGAATCAATAGCCAATCAGCACTTCTGACTTACTTTTTCTTTATTAGTGACCTAAACCAAGAAAAATTTCACTACTTTTGTTCTGGAAACATTTTGCTTGTAGACCAGTGTTACAAGTGTTTCTATCGCTCAAAAATACAATATCTGAATTGTAATAGTGTAGTGCTGTAACCTGCTTGTCTTTCTTGTGATAGACAGATTTAATCTATGCTGTGGAACATTCTAGACAAAGCGATAACATTTCCATGGAGACAAGCAGGTGGCAGACACTACAAATGTTACGCAGTGCACCTTTAACCGTTGTCATAAATGAGAAAAGGTTTTACAGAGCGTCTTTCACTCCCTGACTGTAAATCTGTCTACTTTCTGCTGACCTCTGCTGACTGCTATCACATTTTACAAGTTAGTTGGGGCTGAGATTGTTGCTGTCCTTGAAAACAAATATATAAAGTGCGCCTGGCTTCTGGTCCTACTGTTTAGATACAGGCCACACACAGGAGTTAAGCTCAACCCTCTGCCTCCCCTCTATTATCCCCGCCACACACTGACATCACAAAAAAGGGAAAGACATGAGCAATAAATCAAAAAACACTACAAGAGAGATTTTAGCTATAAAAGGTTGAATAAGTGACTTCTATGACTAATTATTGGTACATTCTCTTACTTATTTGTTGCAGCTCAGGCCTTTTAATGATATTATCTATTTAAAAATTGTTTAAGGGGATTCTCTTGCATTGTATCAGTGGCATAAAATAGTATCAATGTTATCATGACAGATAAACGATATTGATAGATTTTGAGATCTATAGTAAGGCTCACAAATTTCACAAAATAACTTGCATCTTTTGCAAAAATCACAACAAAATACATTATATGTGATTTTTGCTCTTTGTTATTATGATATATTGTGATGTGTGAGCTACTGTGTCCAAATAAATTCTCCTTGTGGGTCAGTAAAGTTATAGATTTGTTTAGATGGACTCTGATGTAAACTTTAGCAGATGTAAAGCTGTGTTGATTTGAAAGATTACTCCAGCTGGATTACTATGACTTAAACCAAACACAAAAAATAAACTGATCTAAAACATGCTTAAGATCCCTCATTTAAAGGAAAAGTAACGTTTTTTGTAATCCGAGATTTAGCCATAGTTTCGAGTAGATGAGGACGCCAGTGCGCATGTGCGGAGTGTGCTCTCAGCTCCCGGGACCCAAACATGGAACGCATAGCTGTAAACTATGGATAAATCTCGGATTACAGGCCACTTTTGATTCAAACGAAATCGTAGACTAAAGACATCGAGCTTCTATGATTTGAAAAGTGCTAAAGTTTGTGTTATTTGTAGCCCGCACGGGGCATATTACATGCTCGGGGAATGCCCCGAGCTATGGCTATAAGTCGCGCTAGGCTAACGGCGTTAGCCTAGCGCTAATCTAAAACATCTCCGGAAATGCTCCATATGACACCAAAGTGATATGGGTGAGTAAAACAACTTGTTTTATTACCGAAATAAGGCTCAAATTGTAAAAAACGTTACTTTTCCTTTAAAGAGTTCAGAGTAGAACTGGAGGCATCTACAGTGTTTGAAGAGCCAGCAGGAGTCGCTCTGACCTGCTCACCACGCTAATGTTGGACTGTTTAACTCATTCCAGACATTAATCTTTTACTTCTGAGCGCTAAAGACTGTTTCTAACATGTGCTCATTGTTGGTGGTCTTAATGGTGCACAGTAGGACCTCAGCCAAGAGAGACAGAGCCAGAGCTTTGTACCCTGAAAGTGGACCATTGCAATTAAAATCATTATATATTTCTTTTCATCCATGTGTTGCAAGGCCAAGCATATGTGTGTTTTATTGTTGTTGTGGGCTGCTTATCAGCTACACGGAGAATCTGGAAGGGAGATGTTATGGGCTGAGCCAGGTTAGGATAAAGAAAGTGAATCTAACTGCACCATATGTTGCACTAGTTTGAGACAGCACTCATTTTTAGTCTATTTCAACAAATTAACAAGTTTGTTTCTTCTCATTTCCTTTGGTCTCACCTGCTGCTCAGCCTTGCTCAGCTCAGTTTGCTTCAGGGCTGTCATCAACTAAAGAAATTCTTGGTCGACTAAAGATATTTCCTGCCGAGTGATTAGTCGACGAAAAAGGGGGCGTGGCAAAAGCTCTCAAACAATTCATTATGTCCATGATCTCACCATGTAACTGTGCTCAGAATACTGCAACTACGTGTGAGTTTGTCTGAAAACAACTATTTATGCCGAAAAGTATGAGGAAAAAGTGTTTTTATAGGGGAAAATTCACAATTCTCCCCCAGATCCACTCCCTACTTTCTCTGTTTGACTGTTGTGCATTAAAATCCTTATAATCAAAATAAAATAATTAGGTGAATAATACAAATTTTAGTCGACTATAGGGTACAGGGACCTCTAAGGGTACGCAAGCACTTGCCAGGTGGTATTTGGATTTTTTTCAGATTTAAAAGAAAGATGGAATTGAAGTATAAGTAGTAAATAGCATTTGAATTAAAAAAAATGTTCTTAGGAATATATTTTAAAGGCTTAGTAATGTTTCTGTGGGATAATTTGACATAGATAACATTAAAATAAGAAAATAGAATAGTTGATAAAGGCTATAATAGGAAAAAAAATAGAAAAAACAACAACATGCCATTATACACAAGGGTGTGAGTCAAAGCTTTTAGAATCAGAATCAGAAAGGTTTTAATGCCATATGTTTGAACAAGTTCACAACATTAGGAAATTGCTGCGGTGCTTGGAGCAGAATGTAAACCAACACTTAACATGCAATAAGGGGTACACAAGACAAAAAAGGTTATGAACTACTGGACTAATTAACAAAGTGACCCTAACCCTAACAGACTACAGCCCGAGTTTGCTTTGGCTCAAACCCACAATCTCCTCCTAGTAACTGCTGCCAGAGTTTTACTTTTGAACTACACAGAATCACGGTTTTCCTAAAATACTAACTTTTTCATGGGTCATTAATGGCAGATCAAGGTTTTGTTTTGCTATTAAACTTCATTCAAAGAGCTGCATCAGACAAACATGCGGGTCCAACATGTAAATAAATGTCTATTGTCTTACTTACTTCCTGGTTCGCAGAGGATGAAAATGCTTTATAATTAGATTGAGATAATTTGTTTAGAATCCAGAGAAACCAACGGCCAACAAGCTCCGCTGATATTTTTGGCCCAATATATAGGGTGAATTTTTATTATTTTCACAAAATTATCTCATTTTAATTTACAACTGACATGTAAATAAATGCCAGTTGCAAGTGAACAACACATCAGCCTTACTTCATGCTTCGTGGAGGATGTAAATGCTTTATAATTAGATACAGACAGCAAACAGCAAACTCATTTTGTCCACAAGAGCTACTTTCTAATATATCTATAGAACAATAAAGATTTAGAAAAAAACAGTACAGTGAACCCTCGCTGTATCGCGGTTCACTCTTCGCGGCCTCGCTGTTTCGCGGATTTTTTTTTCCAATTTTTTTTTTTTTTTTTTCAATTTTTTTTATAGTGTAACTTTTTTTTTACAGTGTAACATTCTGTCTTGCGCCCTGATTAGCTAAGAGACTAGACCAGGACTAAACCAGGTCTAAAGCAGGTCTAAACCAGGACTAAACCAGGTCTAAACCAGGACTAAACCAGGTCTAGACCAGGGATGGTAGGGACAGAGTCTCAGATTTCCTTCACGAGAGCGCCTGGGTGACAGGGGGTGTGGCCTTTGTTTACTTGCACGAGCCATGGAAGAGAGTGCGAGCCGGACAAATGGAAGAGCCAAGAATCAACATGGACTCTTCCAAGAATCAACATGGACGGGCCCGCTGCGGCGTCCGGGGGAGCCGCAGCGGGGAGAGGACACTCGCGCGCACTGTGGAGACAGTGGCTCTTCCCCGTGAGAGGACGAGAGGACGAACGAGAGGACGTCCTAGAGAGCTGTGGAGTATTGGCGACGCATTGATAGCGGACTGATTTTGGAGCCGGGGTGAAATGCAACCAACTCTTGTGAGCGCAGGTTAGTCTTACCTGGTCTTGTGGTGCTCAGAGGCGTCTGTTAGCAGTTCTGCACTGTTAGCATTGGCTTGAGTCTTGCCCAAAATGATATCCAGGTCGCTTTCCACTCGACTTTCGCACATGGCATGGATATGTGGTACCAAAACAAACGCACGTGTCCGCGCGCACGTGCCCGCGCGCACGTGCCCGCGTGTCACGTGCCCCCGCCCCACTATTAATATATTTTAATGAAAATCTACAAAAGTTTGAGTGTTTAAACAAGAGAAAAATGTGAGAAAATGTTAATACCAGTCTCAGAAAGGTGTATAATGTGTCTGGTGAAGCGTTTTCAGCCTTAAAACATGTATAATAATTGTAAAATATAAAATTGTCCTACTTCGCGGATTTCACTTATTGCGGGCTATTTCTGGAACCTAACCCCCGCGATAAACGAGGGTTCACTGTATAGCCTTTAAACATGCTATATTTACAGAAATTCTGAGAAATTGAAATTGTCCCTGGAGAGAATGACGTTCTAGTGATGTCAGTAGACAGTAAAAAGTTCAATGTAACTTTACTAGTGTGAATAAGAGGCACGCATTACACACAAAACAGACCTGCTGTGGTCGGAGCAATGACTATCTGCATTCGTCTGCCCTGCCTTATAATTACGTCTAATGGGGTGGTATTTGTTATGAGCAAACTCTCTTCTTCATTACACACACACGTACACATATGCAAACACACGCTCCCACCCACTCACAGTCGCAGACGTCTTCTGTCAGCAAACTGAGCTTTCACTACCACATCAACTCAACAATTAATTCCTTAACAGATGTCTCCCTGGGGCTCCTTCTTCTTGGATACATGCAGCCGCTATAAAACTGGTCACAAAGGCCTACTACGCACTGTCTCACTCTCACAAATGTTATTCTTTTTCTTTACTTTTTGATGTCCATAACAGGCTGTATCAGAAATAGGGGTGTGCAAAAATATCAAAATATTGTAATTGCTTATTTAGTGGAAGGAAACTTCTTGTGCAATATATGTGCCCAGCCATGGAAAAAACAGTCACATGTTGGGATTGGTTAACACAAGAAAATCGCATTAGAAGCATTTTTTTTTCCTTCAAAATTTGTGATTTTTGTTTTTTTGCAGAATGTGCTAGTTGAGATCATGAAGAAGCTACTCCATGTTTCAGATAACAGCATTGGTATCTTAAAGATCCCATGACATGGTACTTCTTGATGCTTTTATATGGCTCCTTAATGGTTCCCCAATACTGTAAATGAATCATTCTTCAAAATCAACACACAGTATTTTTTCTCTCTCTGGAACACTCCATAATGGGCGTTGTTGCTTGAATGCAAATGAGGAGAAAAGAGCTGGCCAATAGTAGAGGGTGGGGGCGTGGCCAAACGCTCCGCTCTCCGCTGTAGCCCTCAGCTGATCCATTTCCTTGTTTTTGCATGGGGGGAGAGATTTGAAGTGTTCCATTGAAAAATAAACACATTTCCACAGAAAATAAAATTAAACCACTGCTGTTCAAAGGTCCAGAGGCTCAGATAAAGGACTTCCGAGCCTAGAAATACTCGGACGTGCCTCCAGGCAAATAAAAAAACGCATTTCGCATTGCCTAGCTCATTCGCAGTCCAAACTCTCTGGGCGTGATTTACAGAGACGCTGAGTACAGACAGACGGGGGTGGAACTGCATTTGCATTTCTTTTTTCGATCTGACGTCAATAAGGTGCCTTGTTCAAAATCGCCCGTTTGAGCTCAGATTTTTTGTAACGCAGAAAAGGATCGCAAATGCTCAGTTTAGACATTTCACAACTTTTAACCAATGGGGGGGGGGGGGGGGGGGCTAAACAGGGTAGGGGAGCTCACATTAACGTTCAAAAACCTCAGAAAGTGAAAATTTCATGCCATGGGACCTTTAAAAAACATGCATTTTGTCTTTGAAACTGGCTTGTTTTTCGGAAAGAATCGGGCCATGTGTAAATTACCATAATTACCATACCTGCACTACTGGCCAATCACGTGACGATTAGTGAAAGCCGGTCCGCCAGCTGTGAGTAGCTCATGAATATGTACGCTGCATTTCAAGAGGATAAGGACAGTGAAATGGAGAACATCTTTGATTGTAAATGCTACGTGATTATCGCAGGTATCGCCATTTCATGATAATATCGTACTGTGAGCCATGTATCGAGTATCGTATCGAATCGTGAGGGACCCTGTGATTCCCTGCCTTGATCTGAACTAGTAACTGTAGGAATAATCACAAAATAATGGGTCATGTGTGTTTGCACTGATTCAGTAGTAACATAAGCAGCCAAATGGTAACAGTAGAAGTAGAATTTACTCAAAGTTATTATTTTTTTTACACATTACAGATTAACCTACATTAGATATACACTTTGTTGAGAAATATCCTCCATATGCTCCTGCTCTTGTTCCAACAGCTTGCAGCACGTTAGCAGATGTGTGGCAGCCATTAGTGTCATGTTTGATCACCGTTTCACTAAATTTGTAATGTGTTTTCCACCTAGGGCTACTAGTGATAATTTAACTCTGTGCGCTGTCAACGTCTACATCTTGTAAAGAAAAATTAAAGAACAGCTGCCAATACTGTCTTTGGGCTACATTAATCAAAATGCAAAAACGTTAAATATATATTTCCCCCTCAGGATAGTGGAAGCTGACAGATAGAGGCTGTGTACGGAAGTGTCGACTGTGGGCTAATAGTCGGAGTGAATGTAGATTTAAACAGAGAAGGAGAAACCGCAGATAAACTCCAATTGGCAGAACTATTCACAACACAGATTGTCAGGAAACTATTTAAAGCCCAAAAGAATTTCTGCCAACAGCCATACTGCCAAAAGTTTTTTTGTTTGTTTTTGTTTTAATAGGCCCAAATAAACAATGATTTGCCTTGAGTTTCAAAGGTAAAGTAACTCAAGTTTATGTTTTCTGCAGTGGCAAAGTGGAAAACAACAGTAGCAATGGTTGAAAGTGGAGCCGTAACAGCATGGTATAGTATTGGTAGTACTGTGGAGTATTATGTGTATTGTGGAGATTTAATAGTAGTTGCAGTAGCTATAATAATCATTTACATTTAAGATACTTTTAATTGTAGCTATATTGGGGCTACAATTAGTGCCACTTCCACAAATGAGCTACTCCTCTTTGCATGTTGTACTACTTTATTATGTATTTATGTAAAAAAAAAAAAAAAAAAAAAAGGATGCTAATTGATACTAAAACACATACTAAAAACTAGGGCTGGGAATATTAACGCGTTAATCGCGATTAGATTAATGTAAGTTATGATCGCAAACATTTTTTTTAATCGCGATCAGAGTTTGCCAGCATTTTCCGCAATTCTACCATCCATATGCAGCTCATTTGGTTGTATTAATTAAACTCATTGTCGGTTAAACGTGCTATTTTGAGTTTGCTAGTATTTTGTTCCTTCTACGCATCCGTAGGCAGCTCGAGCGGCTTCAATCATTTATTTACAATTTCTCAAAGTAAGCACTATTACTGGTTCATTGTTCACTTTTTCCTTTCTCTGCACTTTTTGGAAATTAAAAAAATGGTGAGAAATACTTTGCATTGTGAGTTTAACTTTAGATTCGAACGGTCTTACTGCAAAATATCAATTTTAAACATGCAAAATAAATCACGATTAATCGCGATTAACTATGAAATTTCTGAGATTAGTTGCGATCAAGAAAATTAATCGTTTGACAGCCCTACTAAAAACATTAATAATTAAAATCAATAATAAAAAAAATAAACAGACAAATTTGAACCTTAAAATATTTAGTATGGTCTTGATCTGCATCTGTTGGTATTTTTTGTGTTGCAACTTACATTCTGCTGTATTAAAAATAATGTTTTTATTATCATCATGGAGACACTACTTTAGAAATATACTTTTTTTTTAGTTTTGTTTATAAAGAAATGACGCACACAAATCTGTAAAATAAGTTTGACTAAGTTCAGATGAGTACAAGTGAGACAGAATAAGAGGAAACAAGCTCTGGTCTGTAGCCAACAGTGAAATGCAATGTGGCTTTACTTTAGAGGCAATAAGTTTGCGCAGGGTCAAGTGTCCATCTCACACTTTCTCTTCTCACACTGGACAAAGAGCTGGACACATATTATGATACTGTGGTCTGTGTTGGATTAGGCGCTGTAGCCAAAGCAATGAAACCAGACCAGAGATGCTCGCTCGCCCAAAGGAGCCACAATCGCACCGTGCACGTAAATCCGAGCCGTGAAATCTCGAGCCGTGAAATCTCCAGTACATTTTTGTCTTTCTGACCCGTCACCCCAAACTGTGCGACCTGAGAATTTCCCTCTAAAATGAAAACACGCTGATTCCACCTGAAAACCGGACAACAACGCACTCACACACAGATGTTGCATAAACGCTACCAGACCGACGCATTCTCCACAAATAAATCTTCATAATACTGCGATTTGTGTGTAACCTATTTCATATAAACTCATTTACACTCATCACTGGGCCTGTTGAAATCACAGTCTGTGCAAAACTGGAATGGTGTCAAAAATAAATTGCTTCTGAAGCGGCTAAATGGCAAGAAACAACTAGCTCCAAAATTCCAGCTCCGAAGGGCTCCTGCCAAGCACTGACATTAATAGCTTCAAGATCTTGATCCACCCTTGAACCATTTAACCCAATCTGCATTTGACAAGTTTAATTTTTTATCTATATCTACATACTCAATTTGGGGAAATGTTCTGTTTACACTTAGTTCATTTGACTGTAATTGATTAGTCTCCTTCTAATCTAAATCTTGACTTTTGTGTGCCAATAACAGATAGAGTACCCCACAGTTACAATAAAATGTGTTAACTTTTATAAATATCCATCAAAGATCTGTGAGAACTAAACATTAAAAAGACAAGAGCCAGTCAGATAAAAACATATTTTATAAGCTGCTCTTTTGTGGGGTGCGTGGTTTAAAGGTGCACTATGTAACTTTTCTGGCACAAGTCCATCACCTGGTTGTGTCCATAGAGATATACTAGGGAGACTGCGTTCCCTGGAATGTACCACAGTATGACATTAAACTTTCTCTCCATAAATCGGACCGGTAAATTGTCATGGCGCTGTCTCCATAGAAATAGAAAAATAACAGACCCTTACACAGTGCATCTTCACCTTCATTACTATTTTACTCTAACTTTTCAGAGCCTAATTTATGTATTTCCAAAGCATTAAAACCACCTTTAATCATGTCATATAGAAACCAAAACTGTATTTAGACTTACAAACAATTCTAACTATGTATTTCATAAAGCATAACTCATTACTGATTTATTGACAGTGCTCGCCCAGTTGAAGTGGTCAGGAAAGTGCACTGAAAACAAAAAAATGTGTTGTAATAACAGTGAAATACTAAAAAGTACCTCTTGTTAAGTAAACAATAGTAAATATTTGGGTAAATGTTGAGCCTCCATATAAGTATTTTAAAATAAGATAATGGAATGATTTTGGAGCTTTTTGTGACATGATATCAATTTCAATTGCAATTTAATACAAGCTGTCACATGCAGCTTAAACAGTAAGGCACTTACTGTAACTCAAACTGAGTGAATGCATGTTTTCACAAAGCATCTCTCATCCAATAATAGGAACATCCAAATAATACAATTATTTAAAGATTACTTCTATAAGGGTATTAACTGCTAAAACATAACATATTTAAATCATCATATATATTCATCAAAAAACAACATGTAACCTGTTTTCTATGTTTGGTTTTGACCCTCCCTTCAGAGAGCTATCACAACACAGTCAGCCTGCATCGCACTAATGACACAACTGCACATCGCACCAGATTTGTAAGGTTGCTATGTACACTTTTGTATCATGCTTTAGTGTATTTATGGAGAATTGTTGTGTGGGAGCTTGGGTGAGCTTGTGAGCTGAGCATTGGACAGAGTTACAGAGTAACCACAAGGAGGGTTTGAATAGGGATGACATCTAAAACCTCTTCAGGCATGTTTTTGATGAGGGAACAATGTTATAACATGGTAGAAAGCTCTGGTATTATTTTGTATAATACCCCCTCTTTAAGTATAATTTCCACTGCAAAGAAAAATCATCTGTTATGTAAGAAATTGCTAACTCTGTAATTCGTCTACAAACATGTTCTCAAATGCATATGATTCTTGTATTATTTTATCACAACAGATTCATATTGCAGTCTTCTCTCATATGTCGATGCTGCGACCTAAACATAAATTGCAAATCAAATTGTAATCACAATGTTTATCAGAGAAATCACAAATAGATATTTTTTTCCAAATCCTGCATCATCATGGTCCACCACAGCGTGTTGATTTAACACATTTACATCTGCCTCTGAGACTGATGTGTCTTTGAGAACGAAACAACAGCGGCACACAAAAGCCTTTCCACCAGCTGCAAACTGTGCAAACTGTCAGAGGTTCTGACATAAAACCAGAAAGGAAAATATGACGCTTCAAAATTGTTTGTTTTACTGAGTTTTGACGGACCATATCTATCGTCACCATTGTTTTTGCCTCATCTTGCACTGTTCTCTTCTTCTCATATCTCCAAGGCCAACACAGATGTCAAACAAGTATTCAAACAAATTACTGAGTGGAAGTTAGTGTAGTCATTACAGCAATATTTTAACTAAAAGGAGCTCTAAAAAGTATAAAGTCTTATTAAAGATAACGTCTAAATGCAAAAGGTACTTCATATACTACATCTTTTCACAAACTTAAATGAAATATGATAAAAGAGAATCGTGAGGGGAAAAATAGAAACACTTCTGAATCTGCCTTGTGCACTGAACCTTCAGGATCCAGTCTTGTTGAGACTTCTGGATCTCTTGACATTACTGATACTGACACTGATACATGTGTGCCTGTGTAATAATAAAATATTACTACTGTGTATCACTATGATGTTACCTGTGAAACCAGCTGTGAAACATGTTGGCTCTGAGACACAAAGCCCAGAGGAACGCAGCCGAGGCAAGACTAGAGCACCTGCTTTGGTTCAAGGCGAGAGCGCATGTCCGAAAATGTCACATGTGTCCAGTGAGGGTGGAATCATTTAATTAGGGTGACCACTGACTGACTAGACCTGTATGTCACAAATCATGAGTTCAGCTAAACATTTTCAAGTTGTGTTAATATTTTATATAAAATGTATATATTGTAATGCAATTATAGCCTAATAAATTACAAAAGCTTAAGCACCTGTTTTTGTATATACATTGATTCAATCTATTTTTTTCAGTATGATAAATATGTGAAACTATATAAATGTTTTTTCTATTAAAGTACAACATCAATCGACATTGTTAAATACAAAACTAAAAATAATAGGTACTTATAGGCCTAATGAAGTTTAGTTTAATTAAATTTAAGTAGTCTAAAAAAAATGTTTAAATGTAGTGTAAACTACCAGACTTTAGAGCACTGTGAAGATATTGAATGTAAGTCCCTTATGGGCCTAGGCCTGTGCACTTTTTAGCTGTCTCATGGTTGCAGTGGTTTTGTCTGACTACAATCGACAGTGTAGTTTATTGCTGCATGCGGTGAAGTGGAAATTTCCTGGGGCTTGTGTTTCTGTTTGAGGTTAAAGGCTTCATTACGGTCTGCAACAGTCTTTAAATTAAGACAGATTTGCGGACGCGCGCCCCTATTTGGAAAGTGGTTTAGTTGTGGCATCCCCAGAAAACATTTTAATTAAGCGAAACGAAGTAGGGAAAAAAAAAATATATATATATGTATTTATTTATAATGTATTTATTTTGTATTCAAATCAATAGTTGAAAATAAGAAATGGTAATGGCTAATATTTCGTAAGCGTTGCCTTTTGTTATTAAATCTTTTCAAAATAAAAATGCCTATACCTATTTAAAACAACTTCCACTCGTCGCGCGCGGGAGTTTGCTGTAAAATTCCCGGATGTGGCGGATTGTGACGGACTCACGGTTTTCAGTGGGCCAAAGTGAAACATCTGTTTGATTTGACAGAGCTGGACTCACCCACACACTCGTTGGCCTCCCTGGCTGTGGCCCGCTGCCACGGCCTGTCGTAGTGGAAGGGTTTGCACCTGTCGCACTCGGGGCCCGCGGTGTTGTGCTTACAGTCGCACACCTGGTTCCCGTCCCGGTCCTTGATGCAGCGGGACGCGTGTCCGTTACACTTGCACCTCCCGCCAACCTGCAGGTCCGACACCGCGTAGAAGTACGAGTCCCGTGCCAGCTCCGAGTCGTCCTCGTTCTCGTCCCCAAACGTGTGCAGCCTGCTGAAGATGACCTTAATGTCTGTGGCCGTGACCCAGTCCTGCAGCACCGGGGAGTTGTCGAAGTCGTGCGCGGACGGTCTCCCGTCCAGCGTGCTGAAGGCGATGAGGCCTCCGGTGAGCGGGTACATGTCCGTGTGGGAGTCTGTGCACACCGCCTCCTGCTCGTTCTGCTTCGTTATCGCGGCCCTGTTTGGTTTGTTGTACATTTTCCTGCACTGAGTGGAGTACAGCTGAAATGGCACCCACGTTTTTCCGTAGTCCATTGATTTATAGATAACCATTGATTCGGGTCGAGGCGAGCAGAACTGAAGACTCACGTACGTCACCTCAAACTTTTTGCCCAGTGACAGCGTGAGAGTGACGTTCTGTGGATACTGCTTGAAGCTCTCGGACTGCCAGCAGGTGAGGTTGTGCGGGTTGTTCAGGTCGGTCAGATAAGCGGGAGGATGATACTTTTTCGGATCAGACGCATCGCACGTGTGGCAGTTTCTAGTCCTCTCAGCTCCCTTCTCCACAGAAGTGACTACACAATAGCGGCTTGGAGTTTTTCCGCATGTGCTGGACACTTTGACCTCTTTGCCAAATGCCGCGTTGACAAAGTCCGGGATGCAGCGCCGAGGGTTGCCGTGTTCGTCGTAGCAGGGGTCCGGGGGGGACGTCTGAGCCGCGAACATCCCGCCGTAGCCGCACAGCACTACCTGGCAACACAGGGACGCAGTGAGGAGGACGAAGAGCATCGTGTCTGTGCGGGAGAGGAGCAAAGTATTATCTCACAGAAGAAGAATAAAAAACACAACAGTTGAGAATTAGAAGTTTAGTTTTTTTTATACAATGAAATACCTAAACTATGGAATAAAACGGCAAAGTTGTTCTTAATTGTTAATGCGAGGCTCAGCTCCACCTGTCGTTTACTGGTTTCCTCAAATCTCGTGCGTAAAAGACGCGTCCGTATTTAAGAGTGGCTCGGGTGTCCCGCTCCTCCTGCGCCTTCTCCCCTCTCTCCCCCCTCTGTCTTTGCGCAGGAAAAGTGGAGTGGAGTGGGGGCGTGGGGCACAACGCCGCTCATCTTCGAGGATGGACGCACGCGCACTGAGGGGAGGGACCAGGGCATCCGGAGCGCATCACTGATGAGGAGGTGAGGACGTTTCCCCTGGTCCTGCCAACACGAGCAGACGTCATATCTGTTCAGCTTAGTTCAGTTGTTGGATACTTTTAGTGCATCTATTTTCATCATCAGCGTGTAAAAAAACACAAGTATGACTGAAATTACAGTGTTTTAGTATTTTTCTGAAAAACACCCAATTAACATAACCCACATAATTGGCTACCGAAAGGTTTGTGCCACCAAATAAAAATCATGTTATATGGTGTCATATATAACCTAGTGTTTAGTGTTTGTTCAAATTATATGGCCCCAAACTTGTTGATCAGTGACGGTAGACAGCGCCATCTTATGGTTACTACGTTGCAAAGCGTTTATTATTATTTTCACTTGATTTTATTAAAGAAGTTCACTCAATTCTACATACATTAAATGAAATTTAAATGTGCACTTTGTAACTTTTCTGGTGCAGGGTCTGCTCACTGCATGGAAATCCATTCATCAATTCTCTTCCACTTATCCAGGGGCAACAGTCTAAGCAGGGACTCCCAGACTTCCCACACCCCAGACACTTCGTTTATGGACCCGTCCCCCAGCACCTGTTTGCCTCCACCACGTTAAAGGTCCCATGGCATGAAATTTTCACTTTCTGAGGTTTTTGAATGTTAATGTGAGCTCCCCTACCCTGTTTAGCCCCCCCCATGGTTAAAAGTTGCGAAATGTCTAAACTGAGCATTTGCGATCCTTTTCTGCGTTACAAAAAATCGGAGCTCAAACGGGCGATTTTGAACAAGGCACCTTATTGACGTCAGATCGAAAAAAAGAAATGCAAATGCAGTTCCACCCCCGTCTGTCTGTACTCAGCGTCTCTGTAAATCACGCCCAGAGAGTTTGGACGGCGAATGCGCTAGGCAATGCGAAATGCATTTTTTTATTTGCCTGGAGGCACGTCCGAGTGTTTCTAGGCTCGGAAGTCCTTTATCTGAGCCTCTGGACCTTTGAACAGCAGTGGTTTAATTTTATTTTATGTGGAAATGTGTTTATTTTTTAATGGAACGCTTCAAATCTCTCCCCCCGTGCAAAAACACGGAAATGGATCAGCTGAGAGCGGAGAGCGGAGAGTTTGGCCATGCCCCCACCCTCTACTATAGGCCAGCTCTTTTCTCCTCATTTGCATTCAACGCCCATTATGGAGTGTTCAGAAAAATTACTCTTTCTCATCTTTGTTTCTCATGCACTGAGTGTTGATTTTGAAGAAGGATTCATTTACAGTATTAGGGAACCATTAAGGAGCCATATAAAAGCATCAAGAAGTACCATGTCATGGGATCTTTAAGGTGGCGATTCAAGGAGGGCCTCCATGGAGATGCTATTGCTTTGTCTCGAATGTGTGCCTCTGTGGTATTGGACTAGTCTTTTCCAATAAAAAAACAAGCATGTGATGGCACCAAGCTAAGTTACAGGCCAGACCTATGGAGAGGTGACCATGCTCTCAGTAACAATGTATGTTTTGGACAATATAAATAACTGTGAATTGAATCAATGCAAGATGGATGCGTTTAATGGCGTACTGTGGAATATTCTGGACAAAACAATAACATCATCACAGAGACAAGCAGGTGGCAGACTCTTCCCCTGACAGCTACACAGTGCACCTTTAATAATTTATCATAGAATATCCATGGATTCTGACCATCCAGTATATAGTATATGTTGAGTGTTGACCTTTTATAGCCTAGAGGCATACATAAAAAAAAAACTCTACATATAATAAATATACAGAAGCACATTGTGTCTATTTAGTAAAGGGGAATTCACAGTTTTAGATGCAAATGATATAGGCAGAAGCATAGAGAAGGTGTAGTTTAATATGCATAGGATGAGCAATATTTGAATTACAGTAACCATTGACAAAATAGTGAACAAGGTGAACAAAGCCACTTCAGTCCTGAGCGTCAAAATAGCTTGAAAACAAACAAGGCAAACAGATGACTTCCTCTTAGCGACTTACATCCCTTCCCACATCCACATGTAAGCTCATATGTTTAGTGACAGCTCCAGACGCCCCACTGTGGAACATACACGCACAGACTCGGCCTCTTCCTCATTGTGCTCACATGCACTGCTCTCATTCACTTCCTGTTTGCTGTGTTTTTGCGTCGGCAGGAGTGGGAGATGCAGCTGTGAAACTACGAGCACCACTCCACTATCTGAGCTCACCGGTTTCACAGATCGAGAGTGTCCAGGATGTGGCTAAACCTACTAAACCATGCTCGTGTACGCTAAGTGAAGTATTGGTATAGTAAGCATGTGGAGGCTGGCAGCATGTTGCTTCGGATCTTAAAGGCATGTGTAGAGCTGATGGATACTGCACACTGAAGTACAGGTAAGAAATCAGGCGGTATTTGTCTGTACTGGGTTAACCTCAGACCGCTTCATTAGAATGGCTCTCATTGTAATCTTATCTCTAAACTATTACCTATAATTTTGTCTCACCTTGTCTATTTCCTATAATCAAAACATATTCTGCTACAAGTGCTGTCACACTACTACAAATACTACTAGCAGTACTATTATTACACGTGCATTATCTCTTTAAAATCTATTCAGGTGCTCATTACTGTCCCCATAAATACTACATCAACTTGGGTCATTTTTCTTTGTACTAGTGGAGAACCTTTTGTTTTTCTTTGTACTTTCAAGAAAATCTTAGCTGTAGAAGTTTGAATAAATAACTTCTATGACTTGTTATTATCATAATTGCAGCTCATCTTCATTAACAATACAATTTTTTTGGAGAAAGTCCTGCTTCAGGGTTATTGTATCAGTGGCATTCAATATTATTATCTATATTTTCTTCGTACTTCTAAATGTTTGTAGTTATTTTTGAGATCTGATTGATATTATGCGGCATCTCAAATTGTGATTTTTGTAAAAAGTTTTCTAAATACTGTATGTTATAATTAATTTAATCACACGTTTAGATTTACAGTTATATTAAAGGTATATTTAAGGTTAAAGCTGATATTTTTGACATGATCACCGCGTTGTTTTTCTGGTTAGTGAACAGGAGTCAACCGTACAGCAAAATGATGCCATTCTCAGCACTTTGGATTGACGATGTGTGATATGTTTTTTTTTAGGCAAACAGGAAGTAAAACTCATGATTTGAACTCAGTGACATGTATGCCTTCCTTTTAAACGCACATCTGTCAGAGTAATGATATAACACAGTACATATTAGGATCGAACGTGCCAACTCTTAGTGAGGGTTGTGACGACGTGCAACAAAAACAAAAAAAAATATTTGATATGCTCTCCATGGCAACAGTAGAATAGAGTAGTGCTTTTTGTCACGATATTGCAGGTTCCTTGATTGTCCTGCCTGTTAGATGACAACACAATGTCACAGTGCAAATACAGGAAGGCTTCATCCACACTTCTTGGAAATGTTCAATTACTCAATCTGCTCTTATAGGCTGTACATGAGTTGGCTCAACGCTATCTCCTTTTGAGCAACTCACACGCCCAAACTTTCATTAGCCACACCATCTCAACATGTGTCATCTGTGGGGTTTGATTTATATCCGGTGGACTTGAAGAAAGTTAAATGTCAAATGCTTTAGATAGTGTTGAAATAGTTAATCTATCATCTTGGCTGACATTTGGCGAGTGTGGAAAGAGGAGTGGGATGTGGGAAGGTTTTTTGTGCTTAATTTCAAAATTAAAAAACAAAAAAAACAGTTACTCTAATATCCCATAGTTCCCCGTGTTATTCACAGCTCAGCATCCTGTTTGTCTCTATGTGGTTTTGCTATCAGATCAGATCAGATCTCTGTTTTCACCTTTGACTTTCACTGTTTGATGAAACCCTTTGATGTGAGCGTGCCTGCTGAGTTTGCACACCACCTGTTGTTAACATTTTGTCTCAATTTGATTTAAAAAAAAAAAGTGTTATACAGTTATCTGCTTTAGGAGGGTTTGTTGATTCAATTCTGCCTTGATTCCTGGAAGAAAAAGCCTATGTTGTCAAAACAAGAGCTCAGAGGCGTACCCGGGTGTTTATATGCCGTTACGTGATTATTATCGAGAAAGAAGTTAATATTGTTTATTATATTGTTGTGTTTTTCATCCAAAAGTCTTGTTTTGCAGTTGAAATTTTAATTTTACTGTAAAGAGTGAGTGTATTTCAAGTTAACAGCTACCTTTTACATTTAATTCAGCAGAGATGCACTGCAAAAGAGCTTGGCCAAAATATAAGATCTAAACACTTAAATCAGAAAATGACTTAAAAGTAGGGCTGTCAAACGATTAATTTTCTTGATCGCAACTAATCTCAGAAATTTCATAGTTAATCGCGATTAATCGTGATTTATTTTGCATGTTTAAAATTGATATCTTGCAGTAAGACCGTTCGAATCTAAAGTTAAACTCACAATGCAAAGTATTTCTCACCATTTTTTTTATTTCAAAAAAGTGCAGAGAAAGGAAAAAGTAACAATGAACCAGTAATAGTGCTTACTTTGAGAAATTGTAAATAAATGATTGAAGCTCGCTCGAGCTGCCTACGGATGCGTAGAAGGAACAAAATACTAGCAAACTCAAAATAGCGCGTTTAACCGACAATGAGTTTAATTAATACAACCAAATGAGCTGCATATGGATGGTAGGATTGCGGAAAATGCTGGCAAACTCTGATCGCGATTAAAAAAATTGTTCGTGATCAATCGCGATTCGCGATTAATCGCGATTAACGCGTTAATATTACCAGCCCTACTTAAAAGTATAGGGAAATTATCTGTCCATGCAGCAAGATAATTTTACTTGACAAGTTATCTTAAAATAAACTCCCTTTAGACTAGAATTAAGCAGTGTCTAGTCTAGTAAGTAGATAATAAATCTGAAAACAAGATGAGTAACCTGATATAATTTTTCAAATCTTGGCCAGATCAGAGAAATTTGCAGTGTGGGCAATTCAGTGCTGATATTATCCAAATTATTCTAGTGAAGGTGTGTGGAGTTCTTCCTGTATACCTCCTTACCACATGACATCACAAGGTGGAGTGTTTTCTGCTTGAAAGAAGAACTCAGCCTAAATATATAGGTTTTGTGTGTTAAACCTGTGTGAATGAAACAAAACACAACTCCAGGTAGATTTGTGATGAGGTAACACAATTTTAACAGATATAGGCCCTTTATTTAATTAAAAGAATTTGTGGAGCTTTAAAATTTCACTTCAAGTACCAATTTAGTACAATTTAAAAATGTATCACAGTTAAGTGTTTTTAAATGTTTCTGATGAAAACTACTGTCTGCAGCATTTATGTCAAGAGAGATACATCCTTTCAAATGTAGAGCAGTATCTGATACAAAATGAAAATACCTCACACTTGAACTGAAGCAACACCTGGTTACTTCCCTTCACCGAGTAATGGATTTATTCACAGAGAGAAAGCTCATTCTTACAAGTACAGTGATACAGTAGCTGCCTTCCACAGCCAAAGAGGAAGACAAAAGGAAATAATGGACTCAATCAATTTGAATAGTCTGGGAAAACAACAAATACAGTACAGGGCAGCATAAACACAGACATAAACAGGCCGGTGCATGGGAGTAGATGAGAGGCTCCGATCACAGAGCCACAATGGGGAGGCACCTGCTTCCTCCATGGGGCAGGATAGCTCTCATCCTGTCAGGAAGCACTTGGTAATGGGATCAGTTGATGGGAAGCGACCCAGAAGGAGACTGAAGGAAAACATATGAGACAGGTGGAGAGTTAGCGCCGGGATCTAGAAGGTTCAACAAGGACAGTAGAGCAGTGCGCTTATGATAGACAACGCTAGGGATGTTGTGTGCTTCTTCTTAGGCTGTGTTTACATGTCCTGGTTCAGTCCTGATGTTGATTTGGTTTGATCCTTTCTATTCTTTCTTTAGGTCTGGTCAAGTCCAGGTTTAGTTCTTGCTACAGTTTGATATTTTTTTGATTGAATACATTTATTTCAGAAGTATAATGGACAAGAAAAAAGACAAAAGTGTGTCAATATCGAAGAACTTGAAATTGATTTAATCCTATTTTCACTATTTTCATAAAGTAGTAGCATTCTTTCTTTCTTTATATTTATTATAATCCTTATATTTATTATAATTCCAGTTTAGTGTTGTTTGGATGGGTGTCTTTATACATAATAATATAATAATAATACATAATCAGCAGAAGAAACAGTTTAGTTGACCTTGTTGATGTATAAGGCTGAGCTGTGTTGTGTATATATTTTCGTCACTGATATATCATACTTTAAAAAATATAAAATGTTGTTAAAAAGTACTCGTTCACATTTTTTACCAATATTTGTAGTTATTTTCGAGATCTGCTGGAAATGATGTATGTCAATGTTATGTGATTGTTGTAAAAAGGTATCTCGATATGAATTTAATCACATATTTACATTTACAGATTTACAGTTATGTATTTCCATCCATCCATCCATCCATTTTCTTCCGCTTTCTCGGTAATTTTTTTTTTCCTATTCCTATTTCCTATTAGCACAAATAAAGAGTTGACATTCTTGACGTAATCACCACATAGACCTGTCACTATGATTATTATATTGACATATTGTTCACAATGTTTGTTGGGAGTCAATATTTATTGTGAGGGAAATTTTTTATTATGTTTTAAGATGATTTAAGGTGTAAAAGTTTGAATTAATAACTTCTATGACTCATTACAGATGCAAACTAAGTACTAAAGTGTTTCATTCTGCCATTTATTTATTGCAGCTCATTATTTTTTAACAACATTGCTGATTCGCTGCATTGATTTACAATAGTTTTTGTAGTTGAAATCTGCTTTAAGTTTATTGTGTCAGTGGCGTAAATTAGTTTCAGTATTATCTTTTATCGGCTATATTTACTTCATCATTAAAATGCACTTCAAAATGTGTTATTGTAACAGGCCTGTGGTGATTCTCCATTCTCAGCACTTTGAGTTTTTCCAATGTGTGTCTGTGTGTTATTTTAAGACAAACAATATTGGACCAATCCCACAAATGTCACTGCTTTAGAAATTGTGGAAGTGACCTTGTTGACACATAAGACTTGAGCTTTGCGTCCACTTTTGAAACTTTCAAATTTTGCAACACCGCTGGACGTAAACAACCAGTGGGGTCATGTTGGATTTTATGTTTTTCTTTCCTCACCTCACTTAAAAGTCTTATCCTCTTTATTACTTTTACACGTGTCACTTTAACATCCTCCATAAGTCATAACTCCCTGAAATATTAGTTCCTTCCACTTTCTTTGGGCTCGAGTCCAGATTTTCCAACTGGGACAAAGACCGGAGTCCCCGGCCTAGAACTCCCCCATCACTGAAGGGGACTGGGGACACACTTTAGACACAATAGCCCTTATGAGAAAAGGTATACTAGAAGTCCTGTTTATACCTATAGTGCTAACGCTATTGTTACTCAAAGGTAGAAGTAGGAAAAAGAGCAAAGAAGCGGAATTTGTTTGAACTTCCTGCCCAGGTTAACAGTCTGTATGCATGGATAACTGTGGAGTATCTGTGTAGGCTCTCGACAGAAGTGTGAAACTTACAAGTTTACAGGGGATTTCCCGTATTTTCATCAAGATAATCACTTTAGTCATAAGGAGACTCAAGGGGTTGTGAATTTAAAGCTGCACTGCGAAGCATTTCTAATGGAGCATCTGCCACCTGCTTGTCTCCATAGAAATGTTATTGCTTTGTCCAGAATGTTCCATAACCGATCTATCATCTATCACGAGGGACACAAGCAGGTTACAGCACAACACTACATTACAATTCAGATCTGTGGAGGACTGTATTTTTGAGAAGTAGAGACACCTGTAATGAATAAATGCTAGACCAGGGGTGGGCAATTATTTTTCCCCAGGGGCCAAATGAGAAGCAGAAATTATTGTAGGGGGCCGAGCCAAAAGTTTGAACTCTACTCTGGTTATTACCGTAATTTTATTTCTACACTGAAATCAGTAAATGGCATTGTTTACAGAAGTTGGTAAGTTCTGTGTTATTATTAAGTAATGAAAGAGTGAGGTTTTACAAAAACCTAATTTATTCAGTAAAATAATTCAAAACAATGGTAAATGTGAGATACGATAAGATCAAACTTTATTGATCTCACAACAGGATAAATTCACTTGCCACATTAGCTCCAGGCAGTTTAGTGCAAAAGAAAATTAGAACAAAAAAAGTGCATACAGACAAGGAAAGTAATAATAATAAAATATGTAAATAAGAGAATGTAGAAAAAATTGCACATTTAGACTATATAGTGGAGTTATATCTTTTGTTTGTTCTTTTGTTTGTTTGCTTGTATATCTGTTTGTTGTTTGTTCGTCTGCTTGTTTGTCTGTTTGCTTTTTTTTTTTTTTCCTTCCTGGCAGCACGGTGGCTGAGTGGCTAGCACTCATGCTTCACAGCAAGAAGGTTCCGGTTGCCCGGGCCTTTCTGTGTGGAGGCTGCATGTTCTCCCCGTGTCTGGGTGGGTTTCCTCCGGTGCTCCGGTTTCCCCCATCGGCCTAGACATGCGCCGTGGGTGGGGTCCTCCGGCTTAGGGCCTGACCAGGCCTAGATAACAAAACAGGATCATGGGGATGGTCCCTGGGTCAAATATAGAAACAACTTCTCCTGTGCGAGATCAATAAAGGTCAATCTTCTAATCCTTGACCACTGTAAGGCGCTTTGTGTTACAATTTTGTATGAAAAGCGCCTTATAAATATTGTTTGTTTGTTTGTTTGTTTGTATACAGGCTCTTTTTCAGTCACATTAACCCCACAATGCTTTCTGAGTTTAACTTTCTTAACTTTGTATTAACACACCACAATGTCCTTGTATGCCATATAATATAATGCAAGATATGTCACAAAACTTTTTTGTCCAACTGCCAAACTGTGTAGAAAAAAAGTCAAAGTTAGCATGTTTTAGTGTTTTTTCTTGATCAGTGAGAGAAATCTAGCCTCTGTTGAGCTTTAACAAGTGCATCAAAGTCAGGTTGCATGTTTGAGGTGGATGATCATCAGTACAAATGCATTATGTACAATTTTGAAAGTAGGTTTTATTTTCTTAATTCCAAGCAACCTTTCGTGGGCCGGTCAGAGTCGGCTCGCAGGCCTTATTTGGCCTCCAGGCCTTGAAATAGCCAGGTCTGTGCTAGATGGAAATTTTAATGTTATACCATGCAACATTCTAGGCAAAGCAATCATAGTGACAAGTAGGTGGCGGACCCTCTATCAGAAAAGTTGAGCACCTTTAATAAATATATAAAAATACAAAGTAAATTGTATGTAAAACTAGTGGTAAGACTGTGATATTTTGGTGCCTCGTAGATCTCCGTATGACTGTATATTTTTGAGGAACTGCCCCGTTTGTTCCTCTGTTTGTCACATTTTGTATTTCCATGTGAAGACCAAAATTGTGTTAAACAAAAGTTACAAAAATACAGTTAGATCACCAAAATATAACGCTGGGTTTTGTCTCTTACTATATTTTGTAGTTTTATCTGTCCAGCCTTTCTTGACTATCTTAGCGAGTCAATGGTTCCTCTGGTCCAAAGCATTTCATTGCATTGTTGACCTTGTGTTGATCCTGCATATGACAAATAAACTATCTTGAATCTTGAATCTTGATTGTGCACTTTTTTAAACGTGATTTCACACAATTCCTCTCTGCTGATTTGTTTGTGTGATTTGGATAGCTATTTAAATCAGGAACGCTTTCTCCTTTCTAAAGGCATCAAGATGTTTAAAAAAATACATAGCTACAATAGACTGGTCTTTAAGGAGTAAGTAAAGAAATACATTAAATTGTTTCTTTTTCACTTTTTAGTTGGTGGCCTGCTATGGATATGGAATGTTTCACAGTATTACATTAAACAGCTCTACCTTACATTTATTCAATGACAGGTGGTTTTATAACTCAAAAAACCTAGAAAAACAGGTATTCTGACTGTGAGCGGGGTTGCCTCTCCACAAATCTGACCTGTAACTTAGTCTGGTTTGGTCTCCATGACGATAGAAACATTTAACATCTCTGGAGAAAAGCATTTAATGGACCCTTCAATAGAAAAGCTACACAATGAAAATAGAAAATTAACGTTAGAGTGTGGATATTTTGTGTATAGTTCAACAGTCATTTTCCCATTTATTTTATATAACCCCATGTGATGTTTATTTAGAGGTAAACAGTGAATGGGGCTTCCCTGTGTCTTAATATGTAGAAAAGATGTACTGAGACGAGAAGTGAAACGATCTGGATCCTTCTCAGTAAAGGGATGGTTTAAACAAATTCATACAAAATTAAATACCAGCCTTTCTTACAGGATAACTGAAATTATAAATAACTGTAACTTTATATAAGATATAAATGCTAGGTTTGACAGAGCTACAGCTTTAGAAAAAAATAAGAGACCACTGCATTTTTTTCCTGAAATCAGCATCTCTACATGTATTACAGCCATTCCATTCCAGCGTCTGTTGAATTCCAACACAAACACAAAGCTGAGCTACTTCAGTTCTTGCACCAGGAGTGGAATAAAGACACCCAAGAACAATGTGAAAGACTTGTCATTAAAAATAAGGGTTATTGCACCAAATATTGATCTCTTCTTAAGTGTAAACATTAATATTATGTTGTTTTCAAATGAATTTGATCTTGTTTCTTTGCATTGCATTTTGACCATTTGTCATTTTCTGCAAATAAATGCACTAAACAATAATAATTTTATTTGAAATTTGGGGGAAATATTGTTAGTAGTTTATAGACTCAAACAAAAATGTTCCTTTTGCCCAAACACATATAAGTAGTAAAATCAGAAAAACTGATAATTTTGCAGTGGTTTCCAGAGCTGTAAATATGCCTGTCATGATAATTAATTACTGTCTCAACTTCAATCATTCAATATATTTGGATGTTAGATCGAATGATAGGGGTCAGTGTAAATTTTTTAGTATTACTAGGGAATTTTTTTGCTACTTTTACTATTCTAACAATAGATTTGAGCTTTACGGTTGAATAAATAACTGCTCTGACTCATTAAAGCCCCAGTGTGTAGGATTCGTGGCGCATAGGTGGATGGTGCTATTGCACTTTCGGCAGACCTCGAGGGTCACCCGGGCACGCGCACGAGCCGCGCGCCACTACTGTATAAATAAAACGCGGTCCCGTTTTTTTTTTTTTTTCTCTCATGAAAACACACATTCCCGATCATGTACCATGACACTCTACACATCAAATGAAACCTTACAGTCTCCTCTTTTTGACTATGCAATTCATTTCCCTGCACAACAAACACTCCCTGAGCACATGGGGCTTTTATACGGAAAAGCACAAAACAAGGTTAGCTTATCTTAGAATGCGTGAAAAGTCCCTCAGTCGTCAGTCGTCTTAGAATGCTTTGCACAGGTCAAACTCTGTATTTCACCATAAACTTGCTCTCAATTTGTCCGTAAGGATCCAGCAAATAAAACCCAGTAAAACAATTTAGTCCAAAACACGTGTTAGATCCATTACGACGTCTGATCCGGCAGCATGCTTGTGTTGTTTACCCAAAACCACGAGCCTTGCCGAAGGCGAAGGCGGAGCCCAAATGTCCTTCTGCGGCTCTCGTATTCAAAATGGCTGCCTCTGCATGGGGAAGATCCCCCTTTTATGTGACTATATCTAAGTCCAAAAGAATACTTTGATTTCATGATGGAAGTGAAAAGGCTTGGAAAACAATGTATTTTTGAATGGGTATCTTCAATTTCAGTAATTAACGGGTAAAAATCTTACCCTTTAAAGATCCAAACTAACTACTAACTAACTAACTAAATATTGTTTCATTATGCTATTTATTTATTGCATATTGTACCATATTGTAGGTTTAGAATTGTTTTTTGGGAGGGGGGATAATTCTATTTTAGGGTTATTGTGTCAGGGGATAAATTAGTTTCAGTATTCATGTTTATGCGTGAAGAATCCCTCAGTCGTCCAGGTAGAATCCTTGATAAAAGGAGAAATTCAATTTGTCAACTGGACAAAGTTTGTTTGGTCGAAAACGTTTCGCCGCTCATCCGTGAGGCTTCGCCGCTCATCCAGAGCTGACGAAGCCTCTCGGATGAGCGGCGAAACGTTTTCGACCAAACAAACTTTGTCCAGTTGACAAATTGAATTTCTCCTTTTATCACTTATTCATGTTTATCATCTATATTTTCTTGAGCAATATATCACTTCAAAATTTGTTATTGTGACAGGAACAGGCAAATATAAAAGTAGTCTTACAGAGGAATCTGTATACCACCAGAAGGAGTTTGAACCACTGTTTCGACTTCAGGAGGAGACCACTACCTCACTCACCGGTGAACATCCAGGAGCAGGACATAGAGACTGTGGACAGTTTCAAGTACCTGGGTGTTCACCTCAACAATAAACTGGACTGGTCCCACAACACCAACGCCCTGTACAAGAAGGGCCAAAGTTGCCTCCACTACCTGAGGAGACTGAGGTCCTTTGGGGTGTGCAGGCCTCTGCTCAAGACTTTTTATGACTCTGTGATGGCCTCTGCTCTCCTCTACGCTGTCGTCTGCTGGGCCCTGAGCAGCATAGAGCGGGACAGGAAGAGACTTAATAAGCTGGTCAGGAGGGCCAGTTCTGTCTTGGGCTGTCCTCTGGACTCTGTAGAGCGCTACCGCAGATCCTTCATCCCCACCGCTATCAGACTGTATAACTCCACTGTATAGTCCAAACATGCAATTTTTTTCTATATTTTCTTATTACATATTTTTATTCTTATTACTTATCTTGTACTTTCTTGTTCAAACTTTCTTTTGCACTAAACTGCCTGGAGCTACTGTGGCAAGTGAATTTCTCCTATGTGAGATCAATAAAGTCTTACCTTATCTTATCTTATCTTTATAAGGTAGATGCTCTGTAAATATTTAGCTTTTGGGGCTTCCCGGATGTTAGCGATAAAATTGTAGAGGAACTGTTTGTTTTCCCTCTTATGCTCTCGTCATTTTCATATTGAGCTGATCATTTGCATTCAGACCAAACACAGCAGGTAACAGGCATTCTAAGCAAATTCTAAAACCAAGATAAATAATTATGTGGAAAAGGCTGTCAGGGTGTCTACAGGAGAGTCTCAATGTATTGTTGTTTTGCAGAGGCTGAGCTGGTGAAGATGCAGCACACAACATGCACAGAGGACCGCATCCAGCACGCCCTGGACCGATGCCTTGATGGGCTCAGGCAAAGTCCAACCGCCGCTCGCCACTGGAATGGTAACACACACTTTACACACAAGTTACTCTTTACACACACTTTATACACACAGTACATGTTTTTTGGGCCACAGTATCTCAGTTGGTAGAGCATTTGTCCACTGATCCAAAGATTGGCAGTTTGAATCCTGCTTTTGACATAAAATATCATGGGTAGAGCGCCAAGAGATGGGTGAGTGGTTCCTTGATGTAAAGCGCTTTGACCATTTACCATTTTGGGGGACATTACACACACTGCAGAAAAGCTTGGCCAAAATTTAAGACATAAACCCTTAAATCTATCAGTAAATGACTTAAAAGTAGTGAAATTATCTGTCCATGCAGCAAGATAAATTTACTTGACAAGTTATCTTAAAATAAACTACCTCTAGACGAGAATGAAGCATTTCTGGTCTAGTAAATAGATAATAAGTCTGAAAACAAGATGAATAACCTGATATAAGTTTGAAAATCTTGGCCACATCAGAGAAATTCGCAGTGCACTGACCTATTCACCTTATTCTGCCCCACCTTTTTTATCTCTAAATGCTCCTACAGAGTGCTTTCTTGTGGTTTGTTCTATGACAATATTTAATATATTGACGTATCGTTCAATATGTTTTAGATGGAACAATCATTTTTAGGGGTCAATATTTATACTTTTCCTTAGCACTAGTGGGAAACTTTTAGTTATTTTTCTGTTCTACAATTTGATTTGAGCTGTAGAGGGTTAAATAAATAACTCATTGTAGATGCAAAATAAGATGTTTCGTTTTGCTATTTATTTATTTATTTCAGTTCATATTTTGAACCATATTATACGCTATAAATGAGTTACATGTATGGTATGACATATTGATACCAGTCACTGGTATCAAAATTTAAAACCCATTCTTGTTTACTAATTGAATTTTGCGATTTCCGATGCTCTGGATGTGGTTTGAATTCATCCCTCGCCTACATTACATATATGTTGTTACAACAATAGTACACTGTGTGACTTATTAACAGGCTTGTTTGTTGAGGCCGAACTCTGCTTAAAATAAAAAGATGCATTTTCATACCATTAAAGGTCCCATGACATGGTACTTCTTGATGCTTTTATATGGCTCCTTAATGGTTCCCTAATACTGTAAATGAATCCTTCTTCAAAATCAACACTCACTGCATGAGATATGACTCTGACAGTTTTCATGAGGCTAGATATGTCTCTAAAATGCTTTATTCTGGGTGTTGCTGCTTCAATGCAAATGAGAAGGACAGAGAGATTGGCTAAGGAGCGGGGGGCGGGTTTCCCCCGCTGCTCAGCGCAGCTCGGCTCCGCTCTGTCTGCTCACTTCCGTGAGAGACAGATGAGAGACTTTGCAATGAAAAAAAGCATATTTACACAGAAAATAAAATTAAACCACTGGTATTTCAGAGGTCCAGAGGGTCGGGTAAGGGACTTGCGAGCCTAGAAACACTCGGACGTGCCTCCAGGCAAATAAAAAAACGCATTTCGCATTGCCTAGCGCATTCACAGTCCAAACTCTATGGGCGGGATATACAGGGACGCTGAGCGGAGACAGATGGAGGGGCTGGAGCTGCATTTGCCGATCTGACGTCAAAAAGGTGCCTTGTCCGAACTCGCCCGTTTCAACACTGGTTTTGTGTAACGCCGAAAAGGATCGCAAATGCTCAGTTTAGACATTTCGCAACTTTTAGCCATGGGGGGGGGGGGGGCTAAACAGGGTAGGGGAGCTCACATTAACGTTCCAAAACCTCAGAAAGTGAAAATTTCATGCCATGGGACCTTTAACAGTAATAATAACAAATTAACAAACGCAAATAACAAATGCTTATTAATGACTTATAAATACTTTATTAAGGAACCTTATTTTAAAGCTTTGCCCTGTACTGTTTTCTGAAATACCCTCTAAATAGTATTGTTATTGTATTATTAATAGAAATAATAATAAAGAGAGAGAGAAAGATCTGAGCATAAACGGAACAGTTAATACAGTTTGTACATTACAGCTGAGTATGGGCAAATATCTCCAGTAACCAGTGAATTAATTCCTTTGTACCAATTGTCTTGACCCCTCCCCTTTTCCAAGTCAAATCAATATATGTTACTGTAGCTGCTCAATTGATTGACCCCATGTAAACTCTTTTTAAAAAAAGTCTTTCTGTGCCCTCTAAATATTTTATTTTTATTCATGGGGAACAATCTGACAAAGTCTCTTCTTTAGATTTGACTTTTAAGAAAGGCACGTAAAGAGTGAAAAATCTGTTTCCATGATCATTATTATGTGCTCTACCTTCAAACGTTTAATTAGTTCATGTTTTGTTAATGACGCTCACTGTTCTTCTAGGTGAGGGCTGGGCAGGGAGGGGCTGTGTGGCGGGAGCATGGGGAGTGCTGCAGAGAACCTCCTGGTTATGTAGGCTTGTGGGCGGACCGTTAGACAAGACATGTGGTGGTGTTGTATAACCAAAAGAGTTTGAATAGTGACAGATCGAATTATCACAACAAATGCTTAAGAAAAACAAACTCTAAAAGAAAAAGCTGTGAAAAAGCACCACAACTGTATTTTGTATATAATATGATGGCACATCACACCAAATGTTGCAAAGGCTATTTATGATAACAAAACATGAGGACAGGGGGCTCTATTGGGGCTTGAGCTCATCTAATTTGATAGAGATTTCTATCAAGAGCCATCGCTGTATTTGGATGTATTTGAGACTATTGCATTAATTTAAAGTTCCCCATATCATTTGGGGAGCCCCTGAAATCATTTTGCAGCCTTCACGAAGGCCTCGACCCCCAGATTGAGAACCATTTGTCTAATATAATGAAAAGCCTAAACACCAAGACATAAAATCAAGCATCAAACTAAATGTTACGGGCAATAGTCATGGTGTAAATAGTGTAAGGTGGTGCTGGTGAACTCTGGGACATAAAGTGATGGACTAAACCAGTGTTTTCCAACCTTTTTTGTCTTGTGTACCCCCTGAGCCTTTTTGTCATACCTCGAGTACCCCCTCACTCATACATGTTGATAATTCTCCAAAAGTAGAACATGACACAACAGATTATTAAATGAAAATCATTTTATTTCTTCTCCTTAATTTGACATTTTAATTCTCAGGCATTTTCTCTCTTTTCTTTAACTTAAATGTACTCAAATTAGAATTCAGAAATTCAAAAAAATCTCCCTCTGCCCCTAGCAGCGACACTGCCGAGTACCCCCTGCAATGTGCTTGCATACCCCTAGGGGTACTTGTACCCCTGGTTGGGAAACACTGGACTAAACCACTGCAGTGAGTTTGTGTATTACAGTGGAACCTCACCTTACGAAAGACCCAACAAATGAAAATTTCAAGTTACGAAACGCGAAATCTCAAAAATTCAAATAATCAGGGATGAAAGAGTTCCGTCTTTTAGCGGATCTCCGCTTTTTTTTCAGCCGTGGGGTAATTTTTTTATTTTTTTTTTAATATCTGTGCAAATTTGTTGAGAAAGATTTTGGGTGTATATATGTATATATATGTATAGTTGTGTTTAGGGTCGCCAACCGTCCCTTGAAAAACAGAATGGTCCCGTATTCAGAACAAAAGTACGTGTATCTCGTATTAAAACCTCGTATTAAACTTCGGGCCGCGCGAGCCCGTGTCTGGAGCCGCGGACCGAGCGAGTGAGCGCAGCTCTTTCGTAACAGCCTGTACCATTGTGTGTACACAGGTTAAACTTTATAAAACATCCTATACCTCATCCTACCTGCCCGTGCCTCACTTAACGCGTCGCTCCTCGCTTTTTCACCTGCGCCTTTTAGCGCATAAGCTCCTCCTCAATGCCTCTGATTAGACGAAGTGCAAAGAAGAAACAAATCCAATATATATACTACTAGTACCTGTTAATAAAATGTGTTTTTTTTTGTACTTTTATGTACAGTTTTACTTTATTGCTAACATATAGCATATAGAAATCCAAATTTCAGAAATTTAAAATTTTCCAGCGGGGGGGGGGGCGTGACTTTCCGCTTTTTTCATGATTGGCCACTTTCATCCCTGAATAATGCGCGCTCAGCCACACACATTATATGCTTTTCTCAGACTGGATTTAAACTTTTCTCACGTTTCTCTCTCGTTTAACCACTCAAACTTTCATAGATTTTCAACAAAATTTATTAATAGTGAAGCGTGGGGGGAAGGGGGAGGGCGGTGTGTGTGCGTGCGGACACGTGTGTGATAGCGCAGCATGACCCGGCGCGGGGCGCGAGCACGAGACCCGTGCTCAAACCATGCCAGGTCTAAACCAGGTCTGAACCAGGTCTAAACCAGGTCTAAACCAGGTCTGAACCAGGTCTAAACCAGGATTAGACCACCGCGGCTCTTGCATGCGTTCGTTCATGCGCTCAGACTGCGTGCGGTCCTGAGGCACATCTCCTCCCCTCCTCGCTGCTCGCCTCAGCCGTGACTCGAAACGAAACCAGGAAATAGACCCGCACGCGGCGCTTTAATCCACCTGGTTTAGTCCAGGTTTAGTCCTGGTCCAGTCCTGGTTTAGTCCAGGTCTAGACCTGGTCCAGTCCAGGTTTAGACCTTGGTCTAGACCTGGTATAGTCCACGTTTAGTCCTGGGTCTACAGTCTCTACGCAGGACACAGTGTTACACTATAAAAAAATGTTACACTATTAAAAAAAAAAAAACTTGGAACGGATCAGGCTTTTCCCATTGAAATACGAAAAATTCACGTTACGAGACCACTTCTGGAACGAATTAATTTCGTAAGGTGAGGTATCACTGTATTTGATTTTTTAATGTTTTTTATTAATAAAGTATTTTCGATATGGAGGACTGTTTGGTTAATTTGTTAATGTTAAAAAGATTACTAATGCATTCATAGCGTAGTCCCCGCAATATGCATATATGAAAAGACATTATACCTGCCAATTAAACCTAGCTGATAATTAAATCTTATGCCATTTGAAATACTGCAAAGGTTGAAAAGAATGACTCCTTTCTTTGTTGACATAATCCTGCAATTGATTATAAATATTTGGTAAGTAATTAAATGGTCCATTTTTTCAATACTATACCATGAGTTTAGGAAAGTTTATTTTTCAATTCTGGTGAAATAAATATATATCTTTCTTTTTATTTGGTATGGAATGATTAAAAGTTCATGGGATGAGCACATCTAAGCATATATAGACCTACCCCAAAATGAAGAGATGAGATCAAAAATATAGATGCAGAAACAAAATACCACTCATACTGACTGTTACTGAAGAAGAAGAAGAAGTGACTTTTATTGATCTCACACTGGAGGAAATTCTTCTCTGCATTTTAACCCATCCTATATATATATATATATATATATATATATATACACATATATTAGGAGCAGTGGGCAGCACACACATTAGGGCGCCCGGGGACCATCTCCACGATCTTCTTGGTCAGGACCTAAGCTGGAGGTACCTATGGTGCATGTTTTGAGTTGGTGGGGGAAACCGGAGTGCCCGGAGGAAACCCACCCAGACACGGGGGAAACCGGAGTGCCCGGAGGAAACCCACCCAGACACGGGGAGAACATGCAAACTCCACACAGAAAGGCTCGGGCGACCCGGGGATCGAACCCAGACCATGCATGCAAACTCCACACAGAACACACACAGAAAGGCCTGGGCGACCCGGGGATCGAACGCGGATCGAACGCGCTTGCTGTGAAGCAAGCGCGCTAACCACTCAGCTACCGTGCCTGCCAACAACTACTAACAACTACCCTTTACTTTTTTTGTTTTTCTGTAGAATAACTGTACTTTTGTGTGTGTGAAGACAGTTGGCTTGAGTCAGGTTGGTGTCATTGGGGCTGTGACATTGAAATATGTTTTGGGGGCTGGAGGAAACATGTGAATGTACCCACAGCTGGGAGGAAGTGGTGTCGCAAACCACAGTGTGAGGTCGATATACAAGAAAAGATACAACAGAGTGTGTTGTCAAAACAAGTGTTCACCAAACTTGTCGCCAGGGAGAGCTCCAGAAAGGGAATTTGCATTTGATGGAAATGATACAGGAGTCTCAAAAGTTCTATTCATGAGGTGAAAACCCCAATGCAAAGTAGAGCTGCCATATACTGTAGATATGCAAGTACATGTGCAAGGGTCAGCCTTGAAAACAAGATTTTGATCTCAAAAACCTCTGGTTAAATAAAGGTTAATAAATAAAATGTAACAATCTAATTATTTCTATTGTACCTTGAGATTTTTAAATGCGTTTTAACCAAATAAAAGTAAAAAATACTGGTGGTTTCTAAACAGAGAATTTTTAAACCAATACATTATATTATTATTATTATTATTATTATGATGATTATTATTATTATTATTATTATTATTATTATTATTATTATTATTATTATTATTATTATTATTATTATTATTATTATTATTATTGAAAATCAGAAAAAGTTTAGATCTAATAATCCTGCTGTCTTTGTTATAAAAGGCCTTTTGGTATGTGTTTGGTATTAGAATCCAAATATCGAGTAATAATTATTAAAATGCACAGCGATTATTTTAATAGTCGAATAGTGACGATTATTTTGATTAATCGTTACATAATGAATGACCACTGTAACTTTTAAATCATAGCATTTTTTTCTACTCTGTCTCTTTAGTTACTGTCTCTTTATTTCTGTGTTGTGTTTCAGTGCTGATGTGTGCGGCTGGGCAGTCGATGAACCGCTGGAGTTTAGAGGAGTTAGTGAAGAGGGATCCGGAGAACTTTATCATTCTTCTACAGCAAATCCTCAGGAAAACCAAAGAGGTCAAGCCATTTTATAAACAGTTTTTATATAAGAGACTGTGTAATGCCATAATAGTAGGACACAGAAGAATAATGTCACTACTTTAGGAAAGAGGGTGGGATTAAATCAATCTGTTTCTTGCCACTCCTTTTTAGACATGTAAACTTATAGCTCTGTGGCCTTTTGTATGGTATGGTTTATTTATTTGCACAGGGACAGTGCACAACATTTCATTGACTTTTGAAATAAACAAAAGAAAGATGCATGGTGCCAGGTTATAGCAAAAATGCTCATTTCCACCTGTAGTCCTGGGACAGGTTGATGTTAATTAAATATACTGTGACAGAGATTGTAAATGGGTAATACACTGATACAAGTAAAATACTGATACACCCTCGCTGTGTGAAGGAGAGGTTTCGCAGGTCTTTCCTTCCTGCTGCTGTCAGACTGTACAACGAACACTGTTAACATGTCATTCAACTTTATCTACACTACAATATTCAGCTATACTCCAGAGTCTATTTTTAGGTCTAGTTTTAAATTATCCTAGGCCATTATTTATTTATTATATTGTTCTGTTGCATGCTACTTTTTCTTGCTGTTCTTGATCTGTGCATTGCAACACTGGAATTTCCCCACTGTGGGACTAATAAAGGCATATCTTATCTTATTTTATCTTATCTTAATAGACCAATGCATAAGAATAATCACATGTGCATACATATCAGATAAAATTCCGACCCTCACTATGCCATTTCTAAAAAAAACATTCAAAAAAAAAAATCATCTTTATACATCCATACACACACACTCACCAGTCCTAGCCTCACTCACACACATTCATCACTAATGAGTGCAAATTTGCTTTGATATTAGCCATTTTTTGGTTTGATGTGCAAATGTTTGAAAACTTGTACATGTTATAATCTCATTTGGCAAATTATTCCACTGACTAATGGCGATAAAAGAGAAGGCAGTTATTATTCCAAAAATATTTGCATGTCCGTCTGTTATTTTGATTGTGATTGCTTGTGCAGTTGTGACATGACGTCTGGTTTATAGTTTTCATGTTTAAAATAGAAATACTTCTCTGTGTGAATTCAGGTTCAGGAGCAGTGTCAATATGAACTGGTGGCTCCTCTCGCCATCATGTTTTTCTCCACTTTACTTCAGGTAAGCATTCCTGGATTTTCTGTTATATGCAACATTGTGAGAACTTTTTCTTATAATGGCTATGGCAACAGTCTTAGTTTTTCATGATTACCTCTGTAACCAAAAATGTGATTATTGTATTCTTGAGAGATTTATACTGTGTGTTATGATGGTTTGGGTCACGACAAGCCAAAACCTTATCCAAGTTTGATGGTAGCTTTATTTATTTTCACTGAATAAAAAGATGTGAAGGATGGTTTCCAAAATACTCTTATTTAAAATACACAAGGCTCTAAACCTGTACAAGACTCATATTTCTAGTCTATATTTGATAATAAGCTTGTTCAGTTTGTTGTTGTTGTTGTTATTCCCAGACGCCATACTGTCCCCCAGACACACATCTGCTCCGGAATGCCATGGAGGTATTCCGAGTGTTTCTGACCTGGCCGGAGCCGTACTGCAGTGTGTGTAAAACCCTCCTCACCACACTGGAGCTGGAGATCAAGGTCCCAGGTAAGGTCACCCTCTTGTAGATCAGTGTTTCCCAACCTTTTTTGTCTTGTGTACCCCCTGAGCCCTTTTGTCATACCTCGAGTACCCCCTCACTCATACTTGTTGATAATTCTCCTAAAGTAGAACATGACACAACGGATTATTAAATGAAAATCATTTTATTTCATCTCCTTAATTTGAAATTTTAATTCTCAGGCATTTTCTCTTTTCTTTAACTCAAATTAGTTAAACATAAAACATAAAAATAAAGAATATGTTTCTTTGAAAATAATTTACCCAAATAAATACTAAATCAAAAATAATCTTCCTTTGTTGTATCTAACTCTTGTGACACAACTGATTATTAAATGAAAATCTTTTTATTTCATGTCCTTAATTTGCCGCGTACCCCCTGCAGTGTGCTCGCGTACCCCTAGGGGTATGAGTACCCCTGGTTGGGAAACACTGTTGTAGACAACAGAAGAACTACATCAGGTCAAAATGTACAGTATGTAATACAAGTGCAAATTACGAGCATAAATGCTAAAATAGAAGGCAAAAACTATATTAAAGGGCCTTTATTATGTTATTTTCTCATCTATGTTATAATGCTTTCATCAAAAACATACCTGGAGTTGTGTTTTGTTTCATTCACACAAGCCAAACACACAAACCTTGCATAATACTTGTTGATTTCTTCTCTCAGATAGAAAACGTTCTGTTCCACCTTGTGATATCATGTGGCAATACAGGAAGTACTCCACTGTGTTTTTTTTAACTCCATACTCTTGCACTTGTCAGCCCTGGAATTGCCAATTTCTGCTTAACAAAAGGTAAATGGTAGCTGTTAACTTGAAAACTACTGCTTCATGACATCACAGCACTTTGAACTTGGGTGACTTATAATGCAGGATTACTCAAATGTGTGAATGAAACAAAGCACAACTCCAGGTATGTTTTTGATGAGGTAATAACATTCTAACATGGCTTAAAACTCGCAAGAGTCAGTTTTGCATAATATAGGAACTTTAAATATGAGTTTATCTTTACTGTCAAAGGAAGTGCTATAAATGGAATGAAGCTGTACTTACAGGGACATTATAAAATTGCCTTTGTTCATCTTTTTTTCTACAGGAATATCTTTTCAGAGACTTGTCAGAGAGGAGCAGGGTCTGAGTACGTCAAGTCACTGTTCCAAGACCATGTAAGTTTTAAAATCTAGGTTTTGGGCAAATGATTCCTTTCTGCTTTGAATATTTTTGTTAGGACCCATAACAAGACTCCCAACTACAGAATGGTTACTCTAACCAGAGTAAGATGTAGAATAGGCGCTTTGTGCTACAATTTTGTATGAAAAGCGCCTTATAAATGTTTGATTGATTGATTGATTGATTGATAGAATAACAAACTACTGACTGTAAATATAGGACTACTTTGTTTGTGTTATACTTACTGCTTTTTGGGCAATACATTTTCAGTCAAACTGGTATCAAATTTCACAGCTTGAGTTGAATACCTTTAGAAGAAAAAGGAAGCTGATAAACTTGTTACATCCTTCTCGAAATTGTCATAGAAAGTCCCTGCGTATTTGCGTGACTCTGAGCACTCCCTGTTGTGTTACAGAACTGTCCTGCTGATGAACCCAGCTGAGGTCCCTGTAGATTTCCTCACAGTGGCCGAGCAGCTGAGTCGCGTCCAACATTCACAACAAGACACCAGCATCACTCTGATCAAACACGCCTTTCAATCTGTCCTGGGAACCAAGTATCCTCTGCAGAGCATACATGCAGCTCTACAGGTAAGGCCCCATTAACCCTAGAACTCTTTCACCATAAAAAGTAACACCATCACTTTTGTCGGTTAATTTTTACCTGATATAATATACCCCCCAAAAAAGTACTTGTCATGGAAAATAGATCAAAATATGACAACACGTGATAAATTAGAGTGGTTTTCTTTTATTTTCAACTGTGGTATGTGTAAACCCAAATGAAAAAAAAACATAGGAAGACCCTAAAAACATGCTCCAAAATTACCAAAAAAATTAGGAATTTGAGAACAAAAAAAATCCTAAAAATAAATAAATAAATAAATAATGATACTGGAAACTTGGTCTTTGTTCCACCCATTCCTGGGACATGTGAGACTTCCCTGGTGAAGCACAGACTCCTTGACACACGAACAGTTGCAGGAGAGAGGAACAAAAATAGTATTTTTCCACCAGTTCACTAAAATATTGTTTTCACCATAAGAATTCCCTTTTAAAGCACCACTTTGTGATATTTATTCATAACCACTGCACTAAATAAGGATAGATACACACTCTTACTTACCTATTTTTTACATCCTCTTACATTAAATTCATTACATTCTTACATTCCTCTTTCACTATTGCCGAGTGAAAATCACCCTAAAGCCTGTAGAAAAAAGTGGGCTTTGGGGTAGGGAAACACCTTCAAAGACGTCAAAAACAATGGTGAAGCTCCCCAGGGACCCATGACACTCAATGCAACATATTGAAAATCATGTAAATAGTTTTGCTCGGGTGAAACTCACCCGGCGATAGTGCTCTAGGGTTAATAAACTACATTAGTACTATAGTGACATCAAGGACGGGCACTGGGTCATAAATTACCTATATAAATATTGGGATAAAATCAAATTTGATGTGCATTGTGTAACTTTTCAGGTAGAGGATCCATCTAATGCTTTTCTTCATGGAGATGTTATTACTTTGTCAGGTTAGATCTGTGGAGAGGCAACCCCGCTCACAGTCAGAATACATGTTTTTCTAGGCATTTTTGAGCAGTGAAGCCACATGTAATTGAATAAATGTAAGGTAGAGCAGTTTAATATCATACTATGGACAGAGAGGCTCCTAACCAAAAAGTTACATAGTGCACCTATAATATACTAAAAACTGCTGTTGTTGATTCTTCAGGATAAAAGTCTGGATGAAGTGGATAAGATCTACTCGACAGTGAGTGACCTGTTGGAAACTGCTGCGTCTCTGAATGATCCAGAACAGAGTCGGACTCACGTGGTGCAGGGACTGGAGGCACTAAGAGAGAGCCTGAAGATCCCAGCCTCTAACAGGAAGAAGTGTGATGGTAAATAATACATATGCATAACTTTGCTGTAAGGTTCTTCTTTGCCATTCTGGGTATGTTTTGCCATTCCAAAAATGACATTGTTTGTTCTTGTTTATTGTTAATTGTTAATCAGAATAAGTGATAAAAGAAGAAATTCAATTTGTCAACTGGACAAAGTTTGTTTGGTCGAAAACGTTTCGCCGCTCATCTGAGAGGCTTCATCAGCTAGGATGAGCGGCGAAACGTTTTCGACCAAACAAACTTTGTCCAGTTGACAAATTGAATTTCTTCTTTTATCATGGATTCTACCTGGACGACTGAGGGACTCTTCACGCATTAATCAGAATAAGTTTTATTGCCATTGTCAGAGAACAAAATTCACAAAATGGGGATTAGCTTTGGTGTTACAGTCCAACATTAAAGTACATTTAACAAATGAATATATTTTTCTAGTTATGACTTGGTTTGGTGTGGTGGTACCTGTGGTAAATACTTATAATAGCTTTACATCAGTTAGGTTTGTGGAAAAAAAGAAGAAAACAAAAAGTTTGGAGGACCAGTGAGTTCTAAAGCAGAATACCTCTACTTATGTCATCAATGCCATCCAAAATGCAGAGACAATTTACACGCAAGGAAAGCACCTCTCCACAGATCTGACCTGGTGTCGCCTGCTTGTCTCCATGGCGATAGATTCATTTATTTCCATAGTGTGGAAAATTCCAGGGAAAGCTTTTACATTTTAATTGAGACAAGGAGATGGCGGATGCTTTTCCAGAAAAGTAAACCAAAAATGTAAAAAAAAAATACAATATTTACTTTTATCCATGGTAATAGAACTAACAGATGGCTCATCTTTCTTCTAAGGAATGCTGCAGACGTTGCCACTGCCAACAGCCAAGTGCCACATGTTCTACTGGGAGAAAGACAACTTTGGTAAAGCAGCAAATGAATGCTCAAAATATTAAATTAGTCTTTATTACTTACTTATTAATGATTACTTATTAATTCACTATGTATTTCAGATGTCCTCAACACTCTCCTGGACCACGAAAGCTATGCTCCTTCAAACTGCGAGGTAGAGGAGGAGGACGAGGTGGAGCTGGACGTGGACGAAGTGGACGAAGTGGACGAAGTGGACGAAGTGGACGAAGTGGACGTCCTCGACCTGGACGACAAAGAAGGGGAGGAGCTAATGAAAGAGACCCCGCCACATGGCACAGAGTTACCTGCACTGATGCACGAATACAGTTTCAGCTATAGAGCTTCTACTTTCTCCACCATCTCCTCTCTGTCCACAGCCTCTAAAGACTCCATGTTCTCCACTTTATCTATAACATCCGAATCCTACGCTGCGTCACTTCTGTCTTCTGGAATTGACAGTGACTTTTTTGACGATCTGGATGATTATAATTGTCCATCGCCCAACGCGGATAAGTGTTCGCCAAAATCTGTGAACAAAATTAGATTAAGCCAACATTTTCAAAGGCTTTTCAAACCCAAGAGCCCTCGATTACTGTACAGGGCGAAAAGCTTGGGGAACACTGAATCCAAAGACCTCATAGTTGTGAGAGAGAAGAGGTCCAATTCCTTACCACAGCAGGTTCACTTGAGGAGTTTGGAGACACAACTGAACGCACAAACCCAAGCACTAAGGCATGTATGTTTTAGAAGGAGGCCCATTCTCAGCAGTGATGAGGATAGTAAAAACACTACGTTGAGGGTGGTGGTCTTTGGGGCGGACCATGTGGCGGGGAAAGTGGCACGCGCCTACAGCAGCCTGAGGAGGAGAGAGAGTGCGTGTCCTCACCTGACCCGCGAGTTCAAACTGCAGTTCTATTTTGTGCCTGTGAAGAGGGACATTACTACTCAGAATGGTTGTGAAAAAGGAACACCACCAAGCCACGTAAGTATATCGATAGGTACAGTAGTAGTACTTTGATTTATATTAGAGGGGGGCCCATGTAAGGCTTGCCCCAGGCCCCCAAATGTTTGTCTAGATAGATTCTTTATTGATCTCAAAGGTAATTCAAATTTATATAGTGTGTACTCTAAACAAAAAAAAAAATTGTACCAGATGTTGATGTATTTTCACTAATTGTATGAGGAAACATGAAGTATAGAAATAATGTCAAAATCATATACAACTCTGGAAAACAATAAGAGACCACTGCAAAATTATCATTTTTTTCTGATTTTAATACTTATAGGTATGTGTTTGGGCAAAAGGAACATTTTTGTTTGAGTCTATAAACAACTGACAACATTTTCCCCAAATTCCAAATAAAAATATTATCGTTTAGAGCATTTATTTGCGGAAAATAACAAATGGTCAAAATAACAAAAAAGATACATGTTTTCAGACCTCAAACAATGCAAAGAAACTAGATCAAATTCATTTTAAAACAACATAATACTAATGTTTACACTTAAGAAGAGTTCAGAAATCAATATTTGTTGCAATAACCCCCCTTATTTTTAATCACAGCTTTCATGCGTCTTGGCATGCTCTCCACAAGTCTTTCACATTGTTCTTGGGTGACTTTATTCCACTCCTGGCGCAAGAACTGAAGTAGCTCAGCTTTGTGTTTGTGTTGGAATTCAACAGACGCTGGAATAGAATGGCTGTAATACATGTAGAAATGCTGATTTCACAAAAAATGCAGTGGTCTCCTATTTTTTTCCAGAGCTATAGATAGTAGCAGTGGTACATTTAAATATCCCACATTACACAAAATTGATTCTTGTGAGCTTTAAGCCATGTTGTACTGTTAATACCTCCTCAAAAACATACCTGGAATTTTATTTTTTTATTTTTTCATCTACACATGTCTGAGTGATCTCCAAACTCCAAAGCTCAAAATACTCTCTTCTACTTTGTGATGTCATGTAGTGGTAGTTTTCAGCTTCCGTTTACCTTTTGTTTAGTAGAGAGTTTAGAGATTGGCAATTCCAGGCCTGAAATTATCCAAATGATTCTAGTGAAGATGTGTCTTGATTCAGTTTTATGAAAGGGAAATAGAAATCATAAATACATGAAAAGAACAAGATGTCAATGGCTGTTTTGAGATTTCTTCAAACAATACTAACAGATGCATTGTTCCTGAATGCAATGCTGGGGCACATTATTCGTGATGTTACTTAAGGTCACAGGGTGTTTCAGGTCTTTAAACCTTCATACACCCTCACCAAGTTGACACAACCAGAGCTGATCAGGCACTTAGGCCCGGATGGCCTGGTCGGCTCACCTGGGGGAGGGCGTATGAAGGTTTGGTTTGCTTCATGAACATTTACAGGACTTCCTGGTGTAGTCCACCTTATCCTCTTTTTCCAAGTTCAAAGTCAGCTTTATTGTCTTTATTGTATTGAGTGTTTTTTGTTTGAGAGAAAAACTCAGCCTTAATATGTAGGGTTTGTGTGTGAATGAAACAAAACACAACTCCTGTTATGTTTGTGATAAGGAACAACATTATAACAGATAAGAAAATTCAGTATTACGGGCCTTTTAACATTTAAACTATTTTTATCTATCAACATTTTTGAGGATTTTTCCCATTCAAAAGATATATTATTTTGTTTTAAATTGTTAATGGCTATGACTACGATCCAAATTTCTCACAATTCTGAAACCCATGGATATTAAATCTGGAAGAATGAAACTCCAAACCCAATCTAAAACTCCAAACCCTAACCCTAAAAAGCAAAATGGATTGCTATGGTGAGCCTGGAAACAACTGTCTTTAACCAGGGAAATCCCATTGATCCAATCCAACTTTATTTCTATAGCACATTTTATAAACAGAGACAGTTTCCAAAGTGCTGCACATAAAAATCAATAGAACTTAATAATAACATTACTAAAATAGCAATAAAATAACTAAAAACAAAACCTCTTTTCAAGGGAGCACTGGACAAGAGGCAGCAAAAAAGACAATTACAACACAATTAAAATGACATATAAATTAGTTAAAACAGATACAATTTATTGTTTCTACCTCTGTAAAAGATGAGACCGACTTAAATGATGACACTGGTGTTTTCTTATGACTGATGTGTGTAGGACGCTACTCTGATGGGAACAGGGAACAGCACCAATGACATCGCTCACCTTCTGGGAATGTTGGATCCATGGTACGAAAGGAACACCCTCAGTCTACTCAACCTGCCTCCAAATGTCGTCTGCCAGGTAGTAACTAACTAATTACTAACTAACTATAGTGTAACCCAATGTAAAATGTAGAAATCATAAAGTTAATGTGTGCATTTTGTTGTTGTTTTTTCGCAGCAAACTTCAAAGACAGAATCAGACTCCTACGACAGATCATATGAACAGCGTTTGCCTATTCTCGCCGACCTGGTGCTTTATTACTGCAGATATGCGGCCAGACCAACCCTCATCCAGCTTTACCAGGCTGAGGTTAGTAATAATAATAATGCATTTTATTTAAAAGCGCCTTTCAGAACACCCAAGGACACTGTACATGGTTAAAATGAATAAAAAGCACAAACAAACTATACAATAAAACATATAAAACAAGATAAAAACAAAATCAGAGTGGCGTGATTGGCTATGAGAGGTAGGACAGTCTGAACAGGTGGGTTTTGAGTCTGGATTTAAAGAGTAGGAGAGAGTCTATATTCCGGAGGTCAGGAGGGAGAGAGTTCCAGAGCTGAGGAGCAGAGCGGCTGAAGGCTCTGCTCCCCATGGTGACGAGACGGGCAGAGGGGACAGAGAGCTGAAGAGAGGAGGAAGAGTGGAGGGTGCGGGATGGAGTGGCGATGTGGATGAGGTCAGATATGTATGGTGGGGCTAGGTTGTGTAATGCTTTGAATGTGGTAATGAGTATTTTGAAGTGAATTCGCTGTTTTATGGGGAGCCAGTGGAGTTGTTGTAGTACGGGGGTGATGTGATGGATAGTGGGGGTCCGAGTGATGATCCGGGCTGCAGAGTTCTGCAGGAGCTGCCGTTTCTGAAGGGATTTGTTGGGGAGACCGAAAAGAAGAGAGTTACAGTAATCGATGCGGGAGGTGACAAGGCTGTGGACTAGGACGGCAGTGGTGTGAGGAGTGAGGGAGGGGTGGAGACGAGAGATGTTGCGTAAGTGGAAGTATGCAGACCGGGTGACATTATTGATGTGTGATTGAAATGAAAGTGTGCTGTCGAGGATGACACCCAGACTCTTGACCTGAGGAGAGGGATGGACAGTTGAGTTATTAATATTAATGGAGAAGCTGTTAGATTTGGAGAGTGTGGATGGAGTGCCTACTAAGAGGACTTCTGTTAGGAGCTCTTTTACCTTTTTGCCTCCATGGGATTAGCTAAAAAAAGATGAAATAGGATTGTGATTTTATTTAAAGGTCCCATGGCATGAAATTTTCACTTTCTGAGGTTTTTGAACGTTAATGTGAGCTCCCCTACCCTGTTTAGGCCCCCCCCTCCCCCATGGTTAAAAGTTGCGAAATGTCTAAACTGAGCATTTGCGATCCTTTTCTGCGTTACAAAAAAGTGGAGCTCAAACGGGCGGTTTTGAACAAGGTACCTTATTGACGTCAGATCAAAAAAAGAAATGCAAATACAGTTCCACCCCCGTCTGTCTGTACTCAGCGTCTCTGTAAATCACGCCCAGAGAGTTTGGACTGCGAATGCGCTAGGCAATGCGAAATGCGTTTTTTTATTTGCCTGGAGGCACATCCGAGTGTTTCTAGGCTCGGAAGTCCTTTATCTGAGCCTCTGGACCTTTGAACAGCAGTGGTTTAATTTTATTTTCTGTGGAAATGTGTTTATTTTTCAATGGAACGCTTCAAATCTCTCCCCCATGCAAAAACACAGAAATGGATCAGCTGAGAGCTCAGAGCGAGAGCGGAGAGTTTGGCCACGCCCCCACCCTCTACTATAAACCAGCTCTTTTCTCCTCATTTGCATTCAAGCAACAACGCCCATTATAGAGTGTTCAGAGAGAGAAAAATTACTCTTTCTCATCTTATCTCTGTTTCTCATGCACTGAGTGTTGATTTTGGATTCATTTACAGTATTAGGGAACCATTAAGGAGCCATATAAAAGCATCAAGAAGTACCATGTCATGGGATTTTTAACTGCTTTGTTTTTGTTGCATTATAAAATTTAACCACTAAACGTCTTTCATTTATAGTTATTTGTACCACTGACTGCATATCTTTCTACTACGGTCTTATATTACGCTATTTTCTGATCTGTCTTATAATGTTTCCTCATCAAAAACATACTTGCAGTTTGTTTTTGCTCTATTCACACAAGTTTAACACACAAACCCTGCATATTTCAGATTTGTTCTTCTTAATTGTAACATCAGATGCTCAAATTACAAAAATGGAAAGAAAAATGTTTGCGATACAGTTTTATAATAATAGTTTTGTAGCATATGCATCAGCACAAATAGTTTTTTTCTAATCCTGTTGCAAAATGATTGAATGCAAACACCTTTTTACTGCTACTTAAAACATTGTACTGTCAGTATGAAGTACACAATAATATAAATAATAATGAGCAAACCTTTATTATATATCTAATTGTTTCTATCACAGTTGACATTTGCAGGTGGAGAGAAGAGGACTGAAGTATTTGTTCACTCTCTGGAGCTGGGTCACGCTGCAGGAACACGAGCCGTCAAAGCCATGGGTAAATTGGTTGTCCTTAGCAACAGCTCAGCAATAAATATAGCTCAACTGAACAATTTCCATGTAACGAAACACATCATCACTTTCTACGGTCAAAAATTGAATAATAATTACATGGAAGGCAATCTACTATTTCAGTGCTATGATTCACCCTGCTTCTTGTTTTTGAGTTTCACTTGTGTCACCAGTTTCACACATTGGCTTTTGATCCAGTATTTTCTGCTATTTTAGTTGACAGTCAAGATTCATTAATTCACAATATCTAATTTGCCGTTACTCTCTCCTTTAAGGTACAGCCAGTAAACGCTTTGGCATTGATGGTGATAGAGAAGCTGTGCCTTTGACACTGGATATGGTGTATAACAGGGTAAGAAGAAATGTTTTTACTACACTAAAGTACATGACTATATACTCAATTTAATGACCTTTTCTGCTCATTTAGGTGGTTGTTAGTGGGAGAAGCCAGTGGAAAAAGGAGCGCAAAGTTTGCACCTCAGTGAACCTAACCAAAGCTTGTAAAAACCCAGAGGAGCTTGGTATGTCTAACATCAGTCGTCAGAAATAATAGTTTTATTCATATAGTTTTATATGGTGTAATTCGGTGAAACTGTTAAAAGTACAGTCTGATGTTTCTTTGTCAGACTCAAAGATGGAGTACCTGCAGCTTTCAATGACTGAAGTCATAAAGAGACAAAGTGGGAAAAGCAAAAAGGGTTTTAACCAGGTAGGCACTGAGACTACAGAGGGATTCAATCATTTAATTATTAACTTAACTAAGATGTCAAAATTATAAAGAAACATAGTCTCAGATGATATCTCTAACCCTGTAATGTATTTGTTTGACAGCAGCTCAGTCTGAATGAGGTGAAAGTAGATAAGGTACAGATCACTGGGGACAATAACACATTTGCTGTTTGTCTGGACCAGGACGAGAAGATGATCCTGCAGAGTGTCACCAGGTGATGCTCAAATGTGTATAAATGTCTTTTCTCTGCACACATAGAGGAATCTGAGCTAAACCAGACCCTTTCACAGGTGTGAGGTATCCGTGTGCTATAAGACTGACAGCTCCACTGACTGGACGCTCAGGAGACCCAAATCCTCCGCCCAGATACAGCCCCTGCACCCCACCTTCTGCTCCCTTCTCTGCCTGCCCATCGTCACCTTCAGCGGGGCTCTTCCCTGAGGTGTAACCCGGAGACACACGCAGACTACAAAACCTTAAAAAGATGTGTCTATTAAACACAACTGTACTGTTTCAGTCAAATTACGTTTTATTCAAAGGTCATTATCACTGCCAAATAGTAACATTTTCTACTATTAAGTGGTTTGCTAAAACCGTTAAAGTAACTGCATTTTTTTAAATGAAATCTCTTGAAATGTAATGTATGAATGAGTTCAATGCACATGTAAATCTGTAAATTTTGTACATAAACTTTTAATGAGCTGAAAAATGTGGTTTGCACAAATAATAGTGGAAGGTATCTGTATTCACTGACATTAAAATAAATGTCTCCAGTGATGTTAAAATATTTTTTATTAAAGAATAATTAAAATTCATCCTGATTGTTATGAAATATTGCAATATTTGTTGATACTAATACTTGTATTTTTATCAGTGGAGTGAATTTCTTTCTTTTAAAAAAAAAAAAAAAAAAAAATATATATATATATATATATATATATTTATTTTTATTTTTTTTTAAGAAAGAAATTCACTCCACTGATAAAAATGGTATGAGCTGTCCATACCTACGTCACTTACAGTAATATCCATAAGGCTGTGCCACCATTAGGGGGCGCTCAAGTCATTACAGTTCAGTTGCACTTGTGACCAGCAGGGAGCGCTGTTGCACTAGATGTGAGAGCCTGTGAGAGTCGACGGCAGTTTTCAAATTCATCTTCATAATATGAGGCTATTGTTTGCAGAGGTCTTCAACAGGGGGGTCGGGACCCCTAGGGGGGTCGCGGAGGTACTGCAGGGGGGTCGCGAAATCTTTTGATTTTACTTTAAAATAATATATTTTAATATTTTTAAAAACAATATATTTTTTCATTTTCCCCCAATCAATTTCTCCCTTGTCCCTCCACCCTCTTTGATGTCTTAAAATGCACATTAATGCGTACATGGCGGCCTCCATCCACCCCAGGATAGATATGTTATGTGCAACTCATCAGGGTCAGACATCTCACTGAAGTGGGAATTCACAGATGGCTTGGGGGTTTCACTGTCCCCTGCATGTTCATGTATGTTCACAGTTTAACTTGATGTGTTATGATCAAAGCTTAACTTGATTTGTGTTAATTGTTCATTATTTGAACAGCTCTGTATTTGAGCAAGATGTATGTGTAAATGGCAGGAGCACTTGTTTTTTGGTTGAATCAGTGAACGATCTTAATAGGCCTGTGTTATATGCAAGTTGTGTTTAAAAATTGCAGTAGCACATCCACCCCATAGGGCCTATCTGGCATGAACATGAAAATACAGTATTAACCTGTGTATTATTTCCTTGTATTGGATGTACCATAACAGAGTAGCAATGTTTATACATGACACTAAGCTCAATTTAATATAAAACACAATTCTATGCCGTATATATAGGAGGGGGTCCCTGGCCCAGTTCGCCATCTGTTTGGGGGTCCCTGGCCTGAAAAACGTTGAAGACCCCTGGTTTAAAGGCATCGTATTTTTTTTTATTTTTTTTTACTTATTCATATGAAGTTTGTACACTTGTAATTCTAATGCTGTAGTACCTGACAGTGCCATGTGGTGGCGCCCCTTTATTACTAGTATTGTACTGTAAGGTCACAGGCGGAAACACACACACATACGCACGCACGCACGCACACACACACACACACACACACACACACACACACACTCAAGTAATGTGCGGTACCGGTATAAAACGGGATTCTCTCTTCTCTGTAAGCTTCATGTATGATTCAGACTTGGAGACCTGGCATGGTTTGGTTTGGTTTGGTTTGGTTTGGTTTGGTAAAGTCTTGCTCTTCTCTCATCTCAGAGCACATGTGGCTATAGGAACACCACTGCCACACAAGTTATAAAATACATTAAATATCGTATTCAAATATAGATTACTGTAAGACAGTTATTTCCTACATTGTTATGTATGTACATTTGATTGATTTCGTATATAAATAATCCTAATTAGTTTCTCGCACATGATTGGTGAGTGTGGACGGGGCGTGGCCTGTTGACAGCTCCAGTTCAGAAATGCCACGCGCTCGTCACACCGCGGGGAAAAAAGACCTTACTGCCTGGTAAGTTCAAATATGTTTCACTTACTGTAACAGTGAGACCTACTATGTTGTTGCTTAAGATGAAAAATGCAGATCATCTTGTTTTCTATTTTTTTTTTTTTCCCGTGTTCAGTAATTTCACCCAAAACCTCCAGGTGAACCTAGAACAAGTGCACATTGTTGTACATTGTTCCACATTCTTGCACATGGCGAGTTTTACATTTCTAATTCGTGCACTTTCATGTCTGAGAGCGGCTCTGTTTTGTTTTTTCCTCCTGTGAGTTTTGATATCAGTCGATCTGATCACACGCTGCTGCTGCTGTGGACATCCTCCGGTTTCCTTATTTTAGCTGTGCTCTTCCTGAACCCACTGAGAGTTCATGAAGATGAAGTGGATTTAGTGAATAGATCCTATAGCACTATGCAAAATGGACTCTTGTGAACTTTTAACCATGTTAGGAAGTTGTTACCTCATCAAAACATACCTGGAGTTGTGTGTTTTTTTCATTCACACATGTTTGAGTAATCCTGTATTTTAGTAGTATTTGTCTACATCGCCAAAGCTCAAAATGCTCTGATCCCACTTTGTGATGTCATTTAGTAGTTTTCACTTTAAAGGAAAAGTAAAGTTTTTTTTTTTTTTTACAATCTGAGCCTTCTTTCGGTAATAAAACAAGTTGTTTTACTCACCCATAGCACTTTGGTGTCATATGGAATACTTCCAGAGATGTTTTAGATTTGCAGGGCATATAATATATTCCCCAAGCATGTAATATGCCCCGTGCGGGCTCCAAATAGCATAAACTTTAGCACTTTTCAAATCATAGAAGCACGATATCTTAGTCTACGATTTAGTTTGAAGCAAAAGTGGCCTGTAATCCGAGATTTATCCATAGTTTACAGCTATGTGTTCCATGTTTGGGTCCCGGGAGCTGATAGCACAGTCCGCGCATGCGCACTGGCGCGTCCTCATCTACTTGAAACTATGGCTAAATCTCGGATTACAGGCCACTTTTGCTTCAAACGAAATTGTAGATTAAGACATCGAGCTTCTATGATTTGAAAATTGCTCAAGTTTATGTTATTTGGAGCCTGCACGGGGCATATTACATGCTCGGGGAATGCCCTGAGCTATGGCTATAAGATAGGCTAACGGCGTTAGCCTAACGCTAATCTAAAACATCTCCGGAAATGCTCCATATGACACCAAAGTGATATGGGTGAGTAAAACAACTTGTTTTATTACCGAAATAAGGCTCAAATTGTAGAAAATGTTACTTTTCCTTTAACTTTAACTGCTACCTTTTTACATTTTGATTAGTAGAGGTTGGAAAATCCAAGGCTGGAATTATCCAAATGACTCTAGTGGAAATGTATGAAGTTTGAAAATCCTCTAGGAGCACTTCCTGTATTACCATATGACATCACAAGGTGGGACAGACTTTTAGCCTAAAAATGTGTTGGAAATGATGATGAGGAAAGGATTATAAAATAAACCAGGAAATTGTGTAAAATGGACTCTTTAAATTACCTGGCCAGCCAAATGATATCTCTCTGTATTTCCTATACACCGCGATACCATTTGGACACTCTCCATCCACTCTCGCTCCTCCGGTTCCAAACCGACTCCGCGATTCTGATTCGTTCAAAGATGGTGACGTCAGTGCACCCGCCTTTGCCCGCAAAGTCACTCTTAGGCAGCGGAAGTTCCGCCTCAGTTTTGAATCAAGATGGCGCAATCTCTGATTGGTTCACTTAGCTGTCTGTCTACGCGCAACCGCAGCGCATTCTGTGGATCAAACGTTACCAGACTCACTCGCTGGTACAGCGATGAGTCATGGATTCTTCCAGGCAACTCTTTAAATACAATAAATCATGACCTGCTTTGACCTCTCAAGTGAGAATGAGGAAACGGGTTTAATATGCCACAGTGTGATAGGAAACCCCTGATATCATTCACTAGAACTGTTACTAAACTGTTTGTCTCCAGGTTATGTTGAGCTGGTTTGACTTAATTAAGCAACAAATCTGAACTAACTTTATACAAGTTGATATTTGTTTTGTGCGAGCCTTAAGCAATGTTAGAAAGTTGTTACCATCTCAAGAACGTATCCAGAGTTGCATTTTGTTTCATTCACACGTGTTTGAATAATTGTGGTTTATTAGTCTGTTTTAAGTCATTTTGAGAGAAGTACTCACACAAACCTTGTGTGTTAAACATGTGTGAATGAAACAAAACACAGCTCCAGGTATGTTTTTCCATGAGGAAACAACATTTATATCAAGATCAGAAAATAGTGTAATATGAGCCCTTTAATGCATCGTAATGAGGTCTTATCATTGTGACGTATTCCACAAACAGGACAAACTGTTGACAAAAGCCTCCTGTTGATGTTTTATATTTTTGCCTCAACTTGGATCATATGACTAGTTTTAGGTTATTTTTGACATGAATCTTTTTCTGTTTGTTTGAGTGCCTGATTCAACATTTCTTATTTTTACTGAAGCAGTGGTGACAAGGTATAAACTTTACTGAATTGTATATTTAGTATCATCCTCTTGAAGATGCTATTACTAGAAATCCATCTATCCATCCATCCATTTTCTTCCGCTTATCCGGGGCCGGGTCGCGGGGGCAACAGTCTAAGCAGGGACCTCCAGACTTCCTTCACCCCGGACACTTCCTCCAGCTCCTCCGGGGGGACCCCAAGGCGTTCCCAGGCCAGCCGGGAGACATAGTCCCTCCAGCGGGTCCTGGGTCTTCCCCGGGGCCTCCTCCCGGTGGGACATGCCCGGAACACCTCCCGAGGGAGGCGTCCAGGAGGCATCCGGAACAGATGCCCGAGCCACCTCAGCTGGCTCCTCTCCACGTGGAGAAGCAGCGGCTCTACTCCGAGCTCCTCCCGTGTGACCAAGCTCCTCACCCTATCTCTAAGGGTGCGCCGAGCCACTCTAAGGAGGAAACTCATTTCGGCCGCTTGTATCCGCGATCTCGTCCTTTCAGTCATTACCCAAAGCTCATGGCCATAGGTGAGGGTAGGAACGTAGATTGACCGGTAAATTGAGAGCTTCGCCTTTTGGCTCAGCTCCCTCTTCACCACAACGGTCCGGTACAACGACCGCATCACTGCCGACACTGCACCGATCCGCCTGTCAATCTCACGCTCCATCCTCCCCTCACTCGTGAACAAGACCCCGAGATACTTGAACTCCTCCACTTGAGGCAAGGACTCTCCACCCACCCAGAGAGGGCAAACCACCTTTTTCCGGTCGAGAACCATGGCCTCGGATTTGGAGGAGCTGATTTTCATCCCAGCCGCTTCACACTCGGCTGCGAACCGCCCCAGTGCACATTGGAGGTCCCGGCTTGATGAAGCCATCAGGACAACATCATCCGCAAACAGCAGAAATGAGATCCTGTGGTTCCCAAACCGGATCCCCTCCGGCCCCTGACTGCGCCTAGAAATTCTGTCCATAAATATAATGAACAGAACCGGTGACAAAGGGCAGCCCTGGCGGAGTCCAACATGCACCGGAAACAGGTCCGACTTACTACCGGCAATGCGAACACAGCTCCTGCTCCGGTCATACAGGGATCGAACAGCCCTTAGCAAAGGGCCCCGAACCCCGTACTCCCAGAGCACCCTCCACAGGACCCCACGAGGGACACGGTCGAATGCCTTCTCCAGATCCACAAAGCACATGTGGACTGGTTGGGCAAACTCCCATGCACCCTCGAGCACCCGATGGAGAGTATAGAGCTGGTCCAGTGTTCCCCGGCCGGGACGAAAACCACACTGCTCCTCCTGAATCCGAGGTTCGACTATCGGTCGAATTCTCCTCTCCAGCACCCTGGAATAGACCTTACCGGGAAGGCTGAGGAGTGTGATTCCCCGATAGTTGGAACACACCCTCCGGTCCCCCTTCTTAAACAGAGGGACCACCACCCCGGTCTGCCAATCCAGAGGTACTGTCCCCGACCGCCACGCGATGTTGCAGAGACGTGTCAGCCAAGACAGCCCTACAACATCCAGCGACTTGAGATACTCAGGACGGATCTCATCCACCCCCAGGGCCTTGCCACCGAGGAGCTTTCCAACCACCTCAATGACTTCAGCCAGGGTGATGAGTGAGTCTGACCCCGAGTCCCCAGCCTCTGCTTCCTCCTCGGAAGACGTGACGGCGGGATTGAGGAGATCCTCAAAGTATTCCTTCCACCGTCCAACAACATCCCCAGTCGAGGTCAACAGCTCCCCACCCCCACTGTAAACAGTGTTTGTGAAGCACTGCTTCCCCCTCCTGAGGCGCCGGACGGTTTGCCAGAATTTCTTTGAGGCCGTCCGATAGTCCTCCTCCATGGCCTCTCCGAACTCCTCCCAACTCCGAGTTTTTGCCTCTGCCACCGCCCGGGCTGCAGCACGCTTAGCCCGCCGGTACCCGTCGGCTGCCTCCGGAGTCCCACGAGCCAACAAGGCCCGATAGGACTCCTTCTTCAGCCTGACGGCATCCTTTACTTCCGGTGTCCACCACCGGGTCGGGGGATTGCCGCCGCGACAGGCACCACAGGCCTTACGACCACAGCTACGGGCGGCCGCATCAACAATAGAGGCCGAGAACAGAGCCCATTCGGACTCTATGTCCCCAGCCTCCCCCGGAATCTGGGAGAAGCTCTCCCGGAGGTGTGAGTTGAAGGTGCCCCTGACAGAGGGCTCTGCCAGACGTTCCCAACAGACCTTCACTACGCGCTTGGGCCTGCCAGGTCTTTCCGGCTTCCTCCCCTGCCAGCGGACCCAACTCACCACCAGGTGGTGATCGGTTGACAGCTCTGCCCCTCTTCACCCGAGTGTCCAAGACACGCGGCCGGAGGTCAGATGACACGACAACAAAGTCGATCATCGACCTCCGTCCTAGGGTGTCCTGGTGCCACGTGCACTGATGGACACCCTTGTGCTCGAACATGGTGTTCGTTATGGACAAACTGTGGCTAGCACAGAAGTCCAATAACAGAACACCACCATTACTAGAAATACTACTACACAAATCATGTCTGGTATTTTATTGACCCGATGATTATCGCTGACAGCTGGAACTATATACAGCTCTGGAAAAAGATAACAGACCACTGCATTTTTTTTTCTGAAATCAGCATCTCTACATGTATTACAGCTAGGATTGCAAAGGGGCGGAAAATTTCCGGAAAGTTTCTGGAAAATTTCCATGGAAACTTTGGCGTGGGAATTTTGGGAATTTTCAAATTGGTAACTTTGCACAGAAGTTTTGGGAATTTATGGTCATATACCAACATAAATATAAACATTTTATTTTGTCATCAGCAGGCATTATTGTAAAAGGGAGACAATAAAACACATGACTCACATGATTTATTTGTAAGAAGAACTTTATCAATGCGTATCTCCTTCACTGAAAAACAAAACATGAACATTGGCTAAAATGTATCTTAAAATTCAAAATGTAAAATGAAAAAGTCTCTTTGAAAAGTCTTGAATGTCAAATAAAGTCTTTTGTCAATCAAAATATTTACCCAAAGCTTCTCAAGCCTGGTTTTTGCATGTTCTCCATTTTGCCAAATACTTTCAAGCTTCTTCCTCAATGTCCACAGTGTTCACTTCCTCACTGACTCCTCATCTTCTTCAGCTCAAAGAGCCTGAGGTTTGCACATATGGCCACTAATTTCTCCACTCGCTCATTCGTGAGCCTGTTCCAAACGTTTGAGTGTGTGTTCCCAAATAGGGACCAGTTGCGCTCAGAGGCAGATGATGTTGGAGGGGTTAGAGAAGGATGGAGGCTACAGGTGCAAGGGCCTCAGATCCACAAAGTCCCTTCCACCAGGTGGATGGAGAAATATGTTGGCTTGACTGCCAGATTCCATCCCCTTGCCAAAGGCCTTGTTTTGTACGGTATTTTGCCAAACAGCCAAGAACTTTACCTCCATCAAGACTCAGGTGGTGAGATAAGGCAGTGATAACAGTGTAAGCACTGTTAATCTCCTCTCCAGACAGCATGCTTTGGCTATATTTTGGGTCCAGCATGTATGCTGCTGCATGCACTGGTTTCACGCAGAACTCCTGTGAGCTCAGAAAAGTAGCTTTAGCTCTTCAGAATTCTAGAAGTTATTGTGCAGGTGCTAAAGGAATGCAAAATGCATGTAGAGTGTGTGGATCGATGGCTCTGCAGAAAATAGTGTCCTACTTTATTCACAGAAATTTGATTATTTTAGCCAAGATTATGCTTCAAAAACGTATATATTTTTTGTTATTTTGACCATTTGTCATTTTCTGCAAATAAATGCTCTAAACGATAATATTTTATTTGGAATTTGGGTGAAATGTTGTCAGTAGTTTATAGACTCAAACAAAAATGTTCCTTTTGCCCACACACATACCTATAAGTAGTAAAATCAGAAAAACTGATCATTTTGCAGTGATCTCTTATTTTTTTCCAGGCTGTATTTTGGAGCTCAATATTTGTCAGGTACATTTTCGTATATAATGGGGTAGGGATGGGACAAGACACAATTTCTACAAAATCAGCTATGTCACGAGATTTGGATGCAGTTTTTAATAAATAAATGGTGCCATTCAGTTCACTATTTTGGCTTCACAGGTTTTTTTTATGTATTTAATTTTACAGTTCTGGTGTCATTGTAGCACTGCTTTTTGGTGTTACGGCTTCGCCTGAGGAGTTACTCAACAAAATTAACCTTTTGATTTAAGCCATTTACATTTGGCTTGGATAAAAAAGAATAACTTTGATGAGGAAAAAAAATCTCACGAGATAATTTTCCTCATGTGTTCACAGTCTTGAGGCATTTTTGTCTCACAAGATCTTGTGACTGGGGAGATTTTTGGGCATTTTTATGTAACACGATACGATTTGAGCTAGAGAGCAGAATACAAAACTTCTATGGCTAATTATTAGTTAATTCTGCTATGCATTGTTTGCATCTCAGGCCCTTAATAATTCTGCAGATTTAAAAATAGGTTTATTGGGATTATCCTGCTTTGTGTCAGCGGATAAAGTAGTTTTAATATAATTGTTTATTGCAGTCATAACACTGGTCTACAAATTTTTGGACTCGATCTGCTTCTGAGATAAAAGTGGCTATATCTCATTTATATTGATAAGATGAACTGAAAATCAATTGATAACTGTGCTGGTTAGCTAATGTATTCAAAGATATGTAATGATATTGTTTTACATCAAAATCGCATCTGTTTATACAATAGATTTAGGCATTTTTGCTTAAAAATAATATTTATATTTTGAAAATATTTAACTTGCACTTCTTTATCCGTCAAGAAATAAACAAGAAATATCTTAAGACATCAGGTGCACACAATTTTGAGGCATCTCTCTTATGTGAAATCAAAAAATATTATTATATTATAGCCAATCAGCACTTCTGACTTACTTTTTGTTTATTATTGACCTAAACCAAGAAAAATGTCACTACTTTTGTTCCGGAAGCATTTTGCTTGTAGACCAGTGTTCTCTGTAGCAATATGTATCATGCTTCAAAGTTTGTTATCATGACAGGCCTAGACCCAAACCACAGGAAAAAACCTGTTATTGATATCCACTGTTGCTCTTATAAACTGTCCCTTTGTCTCACTGATGCATCTAGCTTGAATATTTTGCATGCACATAACAGCTTAGTTAGTACAGAGTGGCCAGACAGAAGTAGCAGGTAATGATTCGAAATAAGTAAACAATAGATACGATACAAGATCTCGTGCCTCAAGATCTCATGAGATAAAAATGCTATGCACACATAAGAAAACTTATCTTGTCAATAAATTTTTCAAGCATTTACATTTGGATTGGACAAAAAAATACATAGAAAATACTTTTTGGGGAGTTACATGTCTTTAGTTCCAAAAAATTCCAATAGTAGAATGGAAACAAAAATGTGAAGCAGAAACTGAATTTTGACATGTACAGCTCTGGAAAACATAAGAGAGCACTGCAAAATTATCATTTTTTGATTTAACTACTTATAGACCCCTTTACAGTTAGTAAACAAACGTGACGTCACTGGCATGCGCGCGCAGTTCCGAAGCAGAAAAACCATGGCGGAACATAGCGGATTATCTAATTATTGCAAATCATTGAATATTAACGATAGGGAGAGCTACATTCAAAAGCTCACGTTGAGCAACGGGGTTCGACTACCAGATCCTTATGCGATCACGGAGTGGCAGTAAGACTGTAGCCAGATATCCACTGTTATTTAGTGGAGAAGCCCAGTGTATATACGAGAGAAATTGCGCTGGATTCCTACCAGTTTGCCGTATGTGGCCATATACAGGAGGTAAAATACCACGATATCAATGGGGAGTTTCTCCGTAGTATCTTCCTTCCAACTATTCTCCGCCGTGATGCCCGGGGGTGAGCAAAACTCGCGGGGAAAAGAGAAAGCGTCCCCCCCTTACCCGGGATACCGGGAGGAGGTGAACTGACAACCCAAAAGGAGGGGAAAAGCCAAAATAATCCTAAAGTTCAAAGAAAAAACGAAAAAAACAAAGACAGCCCTAGCGGAGCTCACCACACATACGACCGTGTACAACGCTTGGGCTATCATCAACAAGCTACGTTCTGGCCGCCAACTGCACTTGCGTTGCGGGGTAAGTAACATACTACGACTTAATTCACGAGTCACAGATGTGATCTCAGTCATGTCAAATGCCATTTATGATGGTTATGCGAAAACTTATCATGCATTTTAACGAAGTTATTCATGTTCGTTTATATGTGTCTGTCTTAGAGGTTACCCGGTGAATGTCTTTGCGGTGTCCTGTGCTTGCTGGTTAATCAGCATGATTAAATACCATTGAACACCTGGGCAAATTACCCTAAACAAGCAGCAGGTGTTCACTTGTGTATATGTCGCTTGAACGGTATGAACTATCATTTATTCCATCTGTTTCTCTTTATTCGAGTTCTTCTCTTCTATATCTTCGCTGGGGTTTTATGGCAGTGGTGGCTTTGTTTTGAGACGGAACTGCGCGCGCATTCAGTGATGACGTAGCTTTGAAACTGGTCTATAGGTATGTGTTTGGGCAAAAGGAAAATTTTTGTTTGAGTCTAAAAACTACTGACAACATTTCCCCCAAATTCCAAGTCAAATATTAACGTTTAGAGCATTTATTTTAAAAAGAGTTCAGAGATCAATATTTGGTGCAGTAACCCTTATTTTTAAATCAGCTGTCATGCGTCTTGGCATGCTCTCCACAAGTGTTAAAATGTTCTCATGGACCCAGTCACAAGGTGGAACACTGTTGACAAATTACTATAATCTTTGCAGTATCCTACTTTTAAAGATGGTATTACTACTAATTCTGCTGCAAATTGTGACTTGTGTGCTGTATTCTCCCAAACCTTGATACAGGAAAACATAATTATGCATCTAGCTTGAATGGTTTGAATGCATGTAACAGCTGAATGAGTAATGAAGTAACCGGTATTGATGCAAAATTAGTAACCAACATATAACTGTAATAATGACATGATAAATGCTGTATGAGCTGATATAAATATGTGTTCATTTAGTCCTATAGTTGTATTATTATTATTAGAATACTGGTGAAAAACAAAACATGGTAATCTCCTGAATTTACACTGGTCTGTCAAAACAAAACATGTTTACAGAAGTTACATAATCTCTGTTTGAATCTAACCCAGATTCTCTCATGCTTTGAATTCTTGCTGGGTTTTTCCTTAAATTGGCCCGCAGATTTCATAGCTGTTTAGTAGAAGCTCTGTCCATGTTTTTAAGATACAGCAACCTCTGTCAGTTAAGCCAGCTTGCACCCTCTTATCTGTCTCTCACTGACTCCAGCTTCTTGTTTGGCCTGAAGATTCTGTGATTATGACGAGTTGATGCTGATTTGAGACCATCTCTGTTGTTATTGATGCACTTTACACGTAATGGTCTCCCTAACTGCGCAGTCACTTAAGGATATAATGCTTCTCCATGTCCGTAAACCGGCTCGTCCTCATATATTAGAGCATTTGAAACCTCCTGAAGCTGCAGTCAGATCACTTTACGCTCTGTGACCTTTGGCAAACCCCTGTTACTTAGAACTAAAAACCTCTGTTCCTGTTGCTCAGACAGTGTTGTATTTTGTTCAGTGCTGATAGACTAGTCCCTCCTCCTCTTGTTAATACAATAAAGCTGATACAGGCCTACATTTATGCTACACTGATTGTATATTATCGAAACTGTGCCCTGGGGCAACACCAAAGTTAGATTAGCAGTTCATTATTATTGTTATATAGAAATAACTGACAACTAGAATCAATCACTAATTGACATGGGTCAGGGGTTTGTGAACTTTTCAGGCCAGGACCTCCAAAATGACCATGCAATCGACTTTAATACATTTTTTAAGTGTCTAGATGTCTAAAGTTTTTTGTTTTTTCCATTTATTAAGTATATATCTTCAGTGCCTCGTGTGAATTTTGGGAATCACTGAACTGGGCTGGACAGACTGTAAAACATGCCTAAGAGAAGGTGTTTTATTTACCACGGAGCTGGAATTCTATAAAAAGGCCTATTATTATTATTATTATTATTATTATTATTATTAGTATTAGTATTAGTATTAGTATTAGTATTAGTATTAGTATTAGTAGTAGCAGTAGCAGTAGCAGTAGCAGTAGCAGTAGTAGCAGTAGTAAGTACCCGAGATGGGGGGGGATAGCATCCCCCCTGTGGGGAAAAAATAGTCAAAATCTAAAACGTCATCCCTTCTTCCATCCCTTGTGGCATTTTATCAATCAGGCATGGAAATCCCTCACCTTTTGGCGAAATTCGCCGTCTTTAAGTCAAAATAGCCCGTGCCAAGAGCCAATCATTGGTTGAACTACGATTCCAGCTCCCACAGATGAATGCTGCCGTTGTGTCCTTGGGCAAGACACTTAAACCACCTTGCCCCCAGTGTCTGCGTACACTGGTGTGTGAATGTGTGTGTGAATGGGTGAATGGTTCCTTGTTGTAAAGCGCTTCTGTGCCCAGAAAATCGGTTAGATAATGCACCGCGCGTTTTCAGCGAAAAAAGTCACTCGTACCCCCCCACCCAACCACCCACCCCCACCACCCACCCCCGCTCCTCGGGAAAAAATGTTCACTCGCACTCCCCCACCCAACCACCCACCCCCACCCCCCACCCCTCGGGAAAAATGTTCACTCGCACTCCCCCGGAAAATATGTCACATAAATGAAAAATTTCACCTTTTACCATTTTAGTAGTAGTAGTAGTAGCTGTTTGTTTATTTCATTCATAAAGTATAAAAAGACATCAACAGTGTGATAACAATACAAACTATTGAATGAAAGGGAGCAGAAAGAAGAGTACTCTTTTGTTATCTGCCCCTCTTCCCTTTTGCAGACAATACATGAACACCAAGTGACTATAAATCTACGAGACTATTTGAAGAATGCACATTTTTGAAGAAGTCCTCAAGATGTATATTTATACTAAAATTATGTTTTTAAAAATGTCATAATTATGCCTTTCACAATCAAATTACTAATTCATAAAGTGTAACAAACTGTTTGATTCAGTTGTCACTTTGCAGCCACACTGGACCACACACTGGACCACAGAAAAGAGTCTACCATGTGTCTACCATTTCCTATTTGTCTTCCTCTGACTGATGGATTTAGCACACTACTCCAGGGGTCATGTTGTCCACTGTGTCCAGACTTGACCCACTGCTCCCTTTTACTACAGGCAGGTTTTTGCCACAGTCTCTCATTGTAAATCTGCCAGGCTTTAACTGTTAATATAAGGGATCTCACTGGTGCACAACAAAGTGTGACTGGTCCAAAAGCACTTCCTCTTATTGTCCCAAACACTGATACAGGAAAAACTCTGGGATTGATCTCTACTGTTGCCATAAAGTGGTCCCTTTGCCTGTCCCTTTGAACGGTTTGCAAGCACAGTAAAGTGAAAAACGTACCTCATGACTGTAACCTATAACTGTACTGTCTGGTCATTACCACATTTCTAAATGCAAACAGACTTCTTATAATCATAATGGATTTGATTTGATTTAATCAGCGATGTAATGTATTAATGCTAATAGTGTTTTACGAAATGCAATTCAGAGTTAAATGATTCGACTAGATCAGTGGATTTGATTTCATCCCTCATGTTTGTGCTCGTTTAGAGGACATACTATCTTTGGTCTGCTAATCTATGATGCTTATTGACTTTTATATTTTGGACTTTTAAAATCATAATATGGCTCTAAAATGACTTAAAGGGACAGTGTGTAAGATTTTTACCCGTTAATTACTGAAATTGAAGATACCCATTCAAAAATACATTGTTTTCCAAGCCTTTTCACTTCCATCATGAAATCAAAGTATTCTTTTGGACTTAGATATAGTCACATAAAAGGGGGATCTTCCCCATGCAGAGGCAGCCATTTTGAATACGAGAGCCGCAGAAGGACATTTGGGCTCATCCTTCGCCGAGGCTCCTGCTAACAGCTGCACAGCCGCGCTGCATATGGCTCCCCCCTCCCCTTCCCCTTCTCTCCTTCGCTCCTCTGCTCCCATATGCAGCCATGCTGCTGGATCACACTCGTAATGGATATAACACGTATTTTGGACTAAATTGTTTTACTGGATTTTATTCGCTGGATCCTTATGGACAGATTGAGACCAAGTTTATGGTGAAATACAGTTTGACCTGTGCAGAGCCTTCAAAGGTAAGCTAACAAACCTCGTTTTGTGCTTTTCTGTATAAAAGCCCCATGTGCTCGGGGAGTGATTGTTTTGCAGGGAAATGAATTGCATAGTCAAAAAGAGGAGACTGTAAGGTTTCATTTGATGTGTAGATTGTCATGAATCATGATCGGGATTGTGTGTTTTCATGCGAAAAGAAAAAAAAAAAGTGAACGGGGGACCGCGTTTTATGTATACAGCGGCGCGGGCACGCGCTACGGCGCGCCCGGGTGACCCTCATGGTCTGCCATAGCCAAAAGAGGAAGTGGAATAGCTACTAACCACCTATGCGCCACGAATCCTACACACTGTCCCTTTAATGAAAGAAACAAGCCATTCGGTTCAAAAATACTCTGCCTTCCCCCATTTCATTGTGATCATTTTTATTTTTCAGTTAAATTAAATAAAAAATAAACTTTAATTATTACACTGGTCTACAAGCAAAATGCTTCTGGAACAAAAGTAGTGAAGTTTTTCTTGGTTTAGGTCACTAATAAAGAAAAAGTAAGTCAGAAGTGCTGATTGGCTATAGTTTCCAAGATATAGTATTGGGTCAAAATAGGAAATTTATGCAAAGTAAGGTAGAAACAGTAGTTTATCAGAAGGTACAGTGTGTCTACAAGCAACCAGTTCTGTCTGAAAGCCTGTCTGCACATTCCAATACATTCCAACATATATCTGTCTGTCTGTCTGACTGTCTGACTGATACATTAGCTAACCAGCACAGTTATCAATCAGTTCATCTTATCAATATAAATGAGATTTAGCCACTTTTATCTCAGAAGCATATCAAGTCCAAAAATTTGTAGACCAGTGTGATTATTAGGCTAAAATTATATTGGAAATAAAAATATGTTGCACTAAATCCATCCACCCATTGTTGCCCAAATGTGAGCTCATAGTGACATGTTATGTAAATAAAGATGTTTTTGTTCCTCAGTGGTTTACCAGAAGTATTGATTTCAGTGCTGTTGGCTGGATTTGTACAGTTACACAGATATGGATCTCTGTGAAGCTGTAATGAAGCTGTGATGTGGGGATTTCCACGCACACGTCTGTCCGGCTCATGGACCCCTCCTCTCACGTGCCGTCTACTTCCACACTTGTGTTCCCTCTTCCTGTTTTCTGAGACATGTGATTTGGATGGCCTTTATATGGACACATTGTTCTGAGCAGTAACTGACCACAGGGGTGCTCCTGACCACACACAAACTGTCAGACTGAGGAGAGGCTCACAGCCTATAATACAGTCTGTACAAAATTACTATATTGTGAAAAGCAAAGAGTATATACTTAACTGAAAGCTTTAGCACACGTGGCTCTGTCCATGCTTCACCTCTGGGTTCTGCACTTTTTTATATTTCTGATAAATATTGCAATTACAATCCGATTTGCAATCTTCTTTTTAATTAAGGTCCAGTTTACATTGCTCATTTTTAAAAGGCCCATATCATGCCATTTTTGTGATCTACAGCTCTGGAAAAAAAAATCTACAGCTCTGGAAAAAAAAATACAAAATGATCAGTTTTTCTGATTTTACTACTTATAGGTATGTATTTGGGCAAAAGGAACATTTTTGTTTGAGTCTATAAACTGACCACATTTCCCCCAAATTCCAAATGAAAATATTATCATTTATTTGCAGAAAATGACAAATGCTCAAAATAACAAAAAAGATGCATGTTTTCAGACCTCAAACAATGCAAAGAGACAAGATCAATTTCATTTTAAAACAACATAATACTAATGTTTACAGTTAAAGCCCCAGTGTGTAGGATTCGTGGCGCATAGGTGGATGGTGCTATTGCATTTCTGTTTTAGCTACGGCAGACCTCGAGGGTCACCCGGGCGCTACTGTATAAGCGCCCGGGTGACCCTCGGGCGCTTTTTTTTTTTTTTTTCTCATGAAAACACACATTCCCGATCATGTACCATGACACTCTACACATCAAATGAAACCTTACAGTCTCCTCTTTTTGACTATGCAATTCATTTCCCTGCACAACAATCACTCCCCGTGCACATGGGGCTTTTATACGGAAAAGCACAAAACAAGGTAAGCTTATCTTAGAATGCTTTGCACAGGTCAAACTCTGTATTTCACCATAAACTTGCTCTCAATTTGTTCGTAAGGATCCAGCGAATAAAATCCAGTAAAACAATTTAGTCCAAAACACGTGTTAGATCCATTACGACGTCTGATACGGCAGCATGCTTGTGTTGTTTACCCAAAACCACGAGCCTTGCCGAAGGCGAAGGCGGAGCCCAAATGTCCTTCTGCGGCTCTCGTATTCAAAATGGCTGCCTCTGCATGGGGAAGATCCCCCTTTTATGTGACTATATCTAAGTCCAAAAGAATACTTTGATTTCATGATGGAAGTGAAAAGGCTTAGAAAACAATGTATTTTTGAATGGGTATCTTCAATTTCAGTAATTAACGGGTAAAAATCTTACACACTGTCCCTTTAAGAAGAGTTCAGAAATCAATATTTGGTGCAATAACCCTTATTTTTAATCACAGCTTTCATGCGTCTTTGCATGCTCTCCACAAGTCTTTTACGTTGTTCTTGGGTGACTTTATTCCACTCTTGGTGCAAGAACTGAAGTAGCTCAGCTTTGTGTTTGTGTTGGAATTCAACAGACGCTGGAATGGAATGGCTGTAATACATGTAGAGATGCTGATTTCACACACACAAAAAAAAGTGCAGTGGTCTCTTCTTTTTTTCCAGAGCTGTATGTGGTTTCCTCATCAAAAACATACCTGGAGTTGTATTTTGTTTCATTCACACATGTTTAACACACAAACCCTGCATATTTAGGTTTGTTTTTCTCTTTCAAACTCTTCCCACCTTGTGATGTCATGTGGTAATACAGGAAGTGCTCTACTCCATACACCTTCACAAGAACAAGAACTTCACAAGAACTTAACTGGAAAAATTCCACTACATGACATCACAAGGTAGATCAGAGCATTTTGAGCTTTACAGGCGTGGACAGAGGATTACTCAAATAACAATAATAACAAGGGATTACTCATACATGTGAATGAAACCAAACACAGACAACTGCACAAGAATGAAAACTATGCACTGTAAACCAGATCTTGATTTAAACATAAAGCTCACTAGAGACATTTTTGTGTAATATAGGACCTTTAAACATGTCCCTAACACTGACATACAGTAGGTGCAAAGACTGATCTGCTTGATTTTGTTTATTTTCTTTGAGCATATTCTAAATCAAACATTCACACACAAACGCACAAAGTCATGCATATCCTCAAAATGACTCGCCCTGGTTAATGACACTTTTTGATCATCACATACCAGCTTAATGGATCAGGAACAAACTTAACTGGTCTTTTTAGAGTAAAGCTTACTTAGACTGGAATTTGTGTTGCCAGTAAAGGATTTTAGAGCAAGAATGAAGGACCAGGCATGCAGCATTTACATACAAATTTCACATGTCAGTTTATGATGTGCCATTGCATTCAAACTGTGGTCTTACTAAAAGCGTTTTTAACATTGTCAACTCTATATCTAGAGTTCAACTCTAGATCCGGGCTATATTTAGTGAGCCATCTGCCCACTCATTCAGCCACAGAGGAAATGGCACTAGCTGTATTCAGTATCTAGTGAGTGAGTCAGTCAGGCTGTCATCTTGTGGCTTGTATGTACTGTAGTGTACTGTGTAGGATATTTGCTCTGTGCGTCTGCTGGTATTTTGGTTCTTGGTTGTTGTGAGTTCACACAGACACAGAGAGACAGTGCATTTGCAGAGAAACAACTGAATCTGCAACAGGAAACTTGTGGTGAGATAGTCTGCTGAGCTGTCAGCGTGCACACTGCCTTTCAAAGTGCAGCTTTTGTCATAGGGATTGAGGCTAAATCAATCAAAATAAAGCCCTATTCAAGCACAAAGAATGGCACATCCCTGCATTATGAGGTAGAAATCTTTGACAGTGACAAGTTTCTGAGCTTTTAAGTGCTCATACAATAATGTTGTAAACTGCTTTTATGTTTGTCTTACGGAGGTGTGTTTTAGTACATTTTCAGGAAGCCATGAGCCACAACAGTTAGTTTTTGCCTTTCTAGAAAAGCAAAGTCAAAAGATGTGTGCAGTCAGAGGGTAATTTTGACCCTCTGACTTAAGGAACCTGTACTTGTTTTGAATAGATTCATAGAGCGGAGACACACTGCTTGTATTTCCTTGTCACTAAGGAGGCACTCTCTCCTGTGATTGGCTGCTTGCACTTTCTTGTGACTGTGCTGCCTCTGACTCTTCCATTCTTACAGAGGAGCCACTGTGTGGAGCATGTGTCAAGAAGAGTGGACGCTTTACTGCTCTGCTTCCTGAGACAGACTGTAAGTCAGAACAAAAATACTGTGGCTTTTGATACAAGTTTGTAGTTCAGTGAATGAATGTTGAACTTTTACACCCTTGGGAGTAGAACTGTAGAACTGTGTTACAATCAAGTAAAGACTAAGAATTAGTGTGTGCAGAGGTGGTATTCTAGATGTGTACAAAAGTCAGTTTGACATTCACCTCTGTCACTGCCATCGAGAGCTGCTCTGTTATTTGATCCAGTCTGTTGCAGCTCACTCTAGTCCAGTCGAACTTCAGCTTTTATTTTTTCCTCAGTTTCAGTGTAATTATAACCATGATTCATATTCAACTTGTGTATTGCCCTACCACAGTTCCAAATGACTACTGCTGTTACTATAAGTAACAGTCCTCCACTGTTAACTACAGATTTATTCTGACACTATGGAAAAGTTAGACATATTTGAATAATTGTGTTTATTTATTGCCTCTTCTAATCAAAAATCACTGACTCCAGATTAAATATATGTATTTTGATGGCAATACTATAGCCATAAAGTATAATTTTGTTTACCCGATTTTTGTTCAGTGTTTTTATGGGGCAAAAAATACTCCTGAAAATAATCTGATCAGTTACATAAAAGCTGTCTCCTTCTAAGTAGCTGCCTAAATCACACCTCAATGAGTTGGCTTAACAAATGTACATACGAGACGGAAGTGTTTGAGATTTTCAGTGAGCTTAACTTCTATTTTTATACCCAAGATGCCTTTTTAAAGAATTGTGTGGGACATTATACAAAATGCGTGGCGACAAAGGTGTAAACCTCACAAATGGGTTTTTGAGCCTTCACGTTTTGCTCGTCACTTCCTGTGTGTGTGCAGACCAATGAAGCACATAAGATGACCAACGCAGTGCCCTGGAGTACCTCAAGCAGCGTGAGCGCCATGGAGCCCACAGGTACACAAACGATGGTGCACCTCATTTGCTTTGATTTACAGTATAGATAACTTTGATTATAGGATCAGATGACTCCCTATAATGTTACCTCAGTTAATGTTTTTTTATTTTTTTATTTTCTCATGATACTGAATATATGAAAGGGTGTAATGTTAGTCATTTGCCAGTGCTTCATAACTTGTGTGTATTTTCATCTCCAGGGGCCTGCTTGCCCACTGTTCCAGAGCCGGAGTTGTATCGCAGGATTCAGGCTATTCTCCCAAAAGAAACAGACAGCTCTCAGAGCCAAGACTGCTACAACAAGGGTACTCTTTATTTTATTCACATATTTCTCGTCTTTGTAATTACTTCCATGTAGGCTGAATATTTTTCGACCTAATATTAGATGCCCAATGGAATAAACGCAGTGTCAGCAGTAGGGCTCAGGCTGTTTTGTTGTTAGTCATACTTTGGATGTGCTCTGCAATGGAATAAAATGTGACACATTCTGCAAGCTTGTGTTTAGTGCTGTGGAAACCTCTCTTTAAAATTCACTAATGCACTGCTGTATACAGGCATGTTGAGGTGGACGCTTCATAAGAAAGTTCAGAAGAATCCTCTCCATAGCCTGTCTCTGGTGTGGGTGCTCATAAAGGAACTGGAAAAGGTATTGCTTATTTTCATGTGTTTAACATAATTATAAAACATAATAATAAAACAGCAAAAGAAGTGCAATTCTGTCAAGTGGACAAAAGCTTTGGCGTGAAACATTTAGCAAAATTTCCATTGCTATGGAACCTACCTGGACAATTAAGGGATTACACAGAAAATAAGACACAATCCAAATCTCATAAAGCGGCATTAGATTCACTATAGAACAGAAACAATATAGTTTACAAAGCATCTTATTCTAGCTATAGTACAGAACATAGACACAATGGAATACTGGAGAATATATAATAATAATATAACAATGCTTTAGTCATATAGTGTTTTCAAAACGCCCAAAGTCTCTTTACATCTCTTTACTGTTTTGTGCATTATTCATTCACTTTACACTCCGCCCTTGGTCAGAGTGACTAAAGTGATCTCAGATACTGTAACATATCATATCTTTTTATATAATCTCAATCATTGAATGAATTGGTTGCTCATGATTCTGTCCTGCACAGCATTTACATATAGGCCTACACAGTTTCCTTTATAGAAGAGCTTTGGCCAATGAATTGCATTTATTCATTTTATTGTGAAACAATTTGCAGCAACACTATTTAAATAAAATGTCTTATTAGAAGTATTAAAATGTATTATTAATGAAGTATTAAAAGCTCCAAGATGGATTGGAAATGTTACGTCAGTCTGGCTTTCATGTTAATTTGTTTTTTTAATTTATAGCACTGTATATTGTATCCAGTTTTATTATTTACAGTTTTTGTACAGAATATCAAATTAATTTGAAATTCAGCTAATCTGAAGAATTTTTTTTTTTTTTTTTTTGCAGGCTGAAAGATGGAACAGTCGCAAAAATATCATCCCTCTTCTGCACACACTTTTGTACGCTCTGATCCAGGTAGATACTGTGTTAGCTTTCAAACCCTTACAATCACACATTTGGGGTTTTTTACTGGCATCATATGCCTTTTCCTTCCCAACACCTGTACATTATGGATATTCCAGACGGCCTACATTCCAGATGAACTGTATAAACGTGTTTATGACTTCTGCAAAAGACTCCTGACCTACCCCCAGCCCTACTGCACCATCGGCCTTAGCTGCACCAGGCAAATCAAGAAGGAAAGAGCTATTCCAGGTAAGAAACTGTTAACGTTTCATAATCATTATTAATACATAATTACGTCACATATTAGGTGTGCATTACTTGCATACCAATCAAATTAATCCATGAATTGCTGTAAAATTCACTTCTCAAAACTACATGTCTACAGATTTAATTGATAAAAAGTTTCTCACTTACATTTAAACTAATAGCCATGTACAAATACTTTTTAATAATATCTATGAAAACTACCCTGAAGTATTGTGTTTCCTTTTTTTTTATAATACAGGTCTTACTTATCAGAGGATGGTCATAGCTGAACAGAGGTTAAAAAATGATCTCTATCCTTTCCAGGAGAGGTGAGATTTATAAATGTATCATATTTTGAAGCTCAAAACTTGCCCGTATTTACTCTCATCACATTATTGCCTGTAGGGTTTTTGTGCTGGCAGACCCTGTGGTTTTCTCCACTTCTTTAAGCAAAGTTGTGAGTGACGACATTGAGGCGTCTGTGTCTTCCTCCATGGGATGTACCTCTCCTTTAGAGCACATGTGCAGTGTGGTCCGCCACTCCATCCAGGCAAACACAGGCCTGGAGCACAGTGATGGGTCCAGGCTGGCCAGGGCACTCAAGGTCAGTGGAAACACATGCACTGATTGTCTTATCTGTTAGAGTTTCATAATATCTATAAAAACTTTCTATGAAAAAGGACAGTCAGCCTTTAGTTGTTTAGTTGTTTAATTGTTCAAGGCTGTCTAAAGGCCGCCACACACTACAGGAGATTTTGGCTGAAATTTGCTTCTCCTCGAGTTCAAGGAGACGTGACCCAACTTTGTGTCTTCTTGTGCAATTTTGAAGCCGCTGCACTCCTCAAATGTGTGGTGTCTGTGTGACTCTGAGCTGCTCTGTCAGATCGTAACCACCAAACATCAGCAGCTCAGTAACAGCCGATAAAACAGCGTCAGACAGAGTGACGGACATAGAGGCGTAAGAGCCAAACCTCTCCTAAAGTTGTACATTTAAAATACAGCTTCTCATTCGTATTATCCATAGAATTTGACAACCAGTCCACAAAACATCACTATTAATCCAGTTTGAAGTGTTGTGCACAGATTGGGTGAAGCTGCAGATTAGTGATAGTAACTCTACTTCCTGCATTTAAAATCATTTATTTGAAGTATTGTACCACATTTCACAAATGATAAAAGTACGTTTTTGAATTGTGTCAAAACTAGAAGTGCAGTGCTCTGATCTTTTGAACATTTAAGAGTCTCAAAGCGAGTCGTTTTACTCTAGGAAACAGGAAACTTTGTAGCCTGTGGTCCGCAGCCATATCTTTGTGATCAACAGTTTAAAATCTCATAAGATTCTCCTTGTGTCTGTGGTGTGTGTGATTTTTGATGCACTTTTAAAAATGGTTTAAGACTGAAAATCCTGTAGCGTGTGGCAGCCTTTAGGCGACTGATTTACAGTATTTCTATGTACCACTGAAGAAAGGATGGAGTAAATTAGCTGGAGTTTAGGAAGCAACATGTGAGAAAGAAAAATATGTGTGTGTGTATAAACTTGAGTAAACTTGTGATTTTTTTGTTTGGATTTTGGTTCAGATACTTAATAATTTTTAGATCTTTTGCCAGTGCTAACACTCACTTTTAATCTATTAAACCAAAAGTCGTAGTCTACGCAGAGGGTCATGATATGATTTTAAAATATATTAATACATTTTTTTAATTAAAAATAGTGTCTTTAAATATTTTTACACTTTATTACACAAATGATTACAAATGATTAGTATTACAATTATATTTCACAGTTGAAGTCAGTGTTGCCATATACTTTTTTTTTTAAGAGCTGCCGGAGGTGAAAAATATTGTCAGTGGGTTCGGCCAGAGTTAATTTCCACGTAAAATGTGGAGCTTCCATTTGTGTGAGAGATGGGAGGGGACAGGTCTGTGTTACCTATCACACATACAGCTCTGGAAAAAAATAAAGAGACCGCTGCATTTTTTTCTGAAATCAGCATCTCTACATGTATTACAGCCATTCCATTCCAGCGTCTGTTGAATTCCAACACAAACACAAGAACTTCAGTTCTTGCACCAGGAGTGGAAAAAAAGTCACCCAAAAACAGTGTGAAAGACTTGTGGAGAGCATGCCAAGATGTGAAAGCTGTGATTAAAAATAAGTGTTATTGCACCAAATATTGATTTCTGAACTCTTCTTAAGTGTAAACATTAGTATTATGTTGTTTTAAAATGAATTTGATCTTGTTTCTTTGCATTGTTTGAGGTCTTCAAACATGTATCTTTTGACCATTATTTTGACCATTTGTCATTTTCTGCAAATAAATGATAATATTTTCATTTGGAATTTGGGGGAAATGTTGTCAGCAGTTTATAGACTCAAACAAAAATGTTCCTTTTGCCCAAACACATACCTATAAGTAGTAAAATCAGAAAAACTTTTGCAGTGGTCTCTTATTTTTTTTCTGTACAGTGGAAAATCCAGCTACGCCATATGTTGCGCGGGTTTTGGGTGGTTTTTCAGGTACTTTTGTGCAGGTTAGAGTCCCCAGTTGGCGGCACGGTGGCTGAGTGGCTAGCGCTCTTGCTTCACAGCAAGAAGGTTCCGGGTTCGATCCCTGGGTCGCCCAGGCCTTTCTGTGTGTGTTCTGTGTGGAGTTTGCATGCATGGTCTGGGTTCGATCCCCGGGTCGCCTGGGCCTTTCTGTGTGGAGTTTGCATGTTCTCCCCGTGTCTGGGTGGGTTTCCTCCGGGCACTCCGGTTTCCCCCACCAACCCAAAACATGCACCATAGGTACCTCCAGCTTAGGTCCTGACCGAAGCAAGAAGATCATGGAGATAGTCCCCGGGCGCATATATAGGATGGGTTAAAATGCAGAGAAGAATTTCTCCAGTGTGAGATCAATAAAGTTCACTTCTTCTTCTTCAGTTAGTTGCATAGTTATTTTCAGGGTCCTGGTCTGAAAAGTTTTGGATCCCCTGGACTAATTGGTGCACAAGGCATGTATTTAGCCAACTAAGGATTTCTTTTAATTAGGCTCTGATCACACACAGAGTATATTACACAGAGTATATTACACATACAGTACAGGCCAAATATGTAATCTTATCAGTACCAGTGCTACCTGTATTTGCTTTATCACTGTTGAGTTAATATGCTGTTTTGGTAGTAGTATATCTATATAATTAAAGTCCATGTTATCATAGGAACTGTCATCAAAGCATTGTCTTCAAAATCCACTTAGCAGGTGGGGATTTACATCGTTTGTTTTAAGACTTCCTCCTCTTTGCATGTTCAAAACCACAGTCTGCTTCATTTATATATGTTCCATGAGACGTCCTCTGTGAAAGTCAGTCTTCTGTGTCCCACATAGTCTTACCTCCACGTGACAGACATAATGACGGACGTGACAGACTGGACATAATTATGCCACACTGACCTCTCTTTCCCCTGTACCTGCTTTCCTGTTCACTTTGGGGTGGGCGATATTGTCAAAAAGTAGTGTCATGATTCCTGATGCATTGTTGAAAAACCATCTAAATATGGTTATATTTAGATGGTTTTTCAACAATGCATCAGGAAAGTACTAAAGTATACAGTATGTCTTGGTTGAGATGGAAAATGGAATTAAAGCCACACTTTTCTAGGTGAGGCTTGTTGCCATGGAGATGTTATTGCTTTGCCTTAAAGGGATATGCCACCCCCAGGTCAAATTTGGGCATCTCCCCACAGTCCAGAGACTAAAATAAGTGGTGGAAAGCGTTTTCCTGCTCACCCAGCCATTGTCCGAGTCTGTCGCCACTGACCGCCGCGGTATCTGGTGCTCCTCCGCCTTAAACTGGAGTCTAACGTCGCCAGAGAAAGATTTCGGCCAAAAGGAATTAATTTGCTCGATGCGTTTCCCAATTACTTTGTGTGTAGTGCGCATTCATATCGAGTGCAAATAAATGTGCAAATCAACACGGAGAGCTTGACTTGGTCATTTTGGGTGGGAACTATTTTCCAGTGCGTAAGAATACAGCCGTATCACGCAGCACGTTGCAGCACGCTGCCAGGGGAATCCCTGTTACGCACCGGGAAGGGAGTTCCCCTGTTGCACAACATGGTGCGTGATACGACTGTATTCTTACGCACTGGAAAATAGTTCCCACCCAAAATGACCAAGTCAAGCTCTCCGTGTTGATTTGCACATTTATTTGCACTCGATATGAATGCGCACTACACACAAAGTAATTGGGAAACGCATCGAGCAAATTAATTCCTTTTGGCCGAAATCTTTCTCTGGCTACGTTAGACTCCAGTCTAAGGCGGAGGAGCACCAGATACGGCGGCGGTCAGTGGCGACAGACTCGGACAATGGCTGGGTGAGCAGGAAAACGCTTTCCACCACTTATTTTAGTCTCTGGACTGTGGGGAGATGCCCAAATTTGACCTGGGGGTGGCATATCCCTTTAAATGTTCTACAATATGGTATTAAACGTATCTAACATACAGGTGTTTCATCTCCACAGATTTGACCTTGTCTCTTTAACTTGTCTCTATGTAAATAGATGAATTTAACTCCAAACTGTGAAAGTTTCCGGGCAAATATCTCCATGGAGACAGATAATGAACCCTCCACCAGATACATAGTGCACTTTTAACCAACACAATTATCACTTTATTCAGTTTATTGTATAGAAAGAAGTGATTTAATTTTAGACCAAAGTTCATATTTGATTGCCTTGCCTTTTGCATACCTAAAAAAACAATGATTCTCCTTTTGTTGATGTATCTTGCAGCTAACTTTTGATGTGTATTTGCAACAGGACAAGGGTCACGACGTTGAGTACTACTTTATGGAAGTGTTGGCAGCATTTGAACAGTGTGCAGAGGAGAGTGAGACACTGAAGAGCCGCTTGCTTCAGCTCTACCATCAGATTGTGGCGGATACAGGTCAGATATACTATTGCCTAAAGTACCCATCCAAATAATCGAAATCAGGTGTTTCGATCACTTCCATAGCCACAGGAGTATAAAATCAAACGCCTAGACCTGCAGACTGTTTCCACAAACATTTGTGAAAGAATGGGTCGCTGTCAGGAGCTCAGGGAATTCCAGCATGGTACTGTGATAGGATGCCACCTGTGCAACAAGTCCAGTCATGGAATTTCCTCACTCCTAAATATTCCACAATCAACTGTCAGTGGTATTATAACAAAGTGGAAGCAACTGGGAACGACAGCAACTCATAACATAATGCAGTATTTTCAGTGCACATAATGGCTATGGCTATAAACATGGTTTTGGAGAATGCATCTTTCTCATTTAGCTCTGGAAGTCAGTACCTAATTTATTCAGTCCCAATCAAAGCTTCTTCTGTAATCATAACTGCCCTAGGACCTCACCTGCTTACAGTTACAGTTAACTTACAGTTAAGCAGTCACATTGGGGCTGTACGATACACTAGGCAAAAGTTTGGACACACTTTAGTCTTAGACTTAGACAGACTTTATTGATCCACAAGGGAAATTGTTTTGGGTACAGTAGCTCACTCATCAAATATAATATATAACAGAAAATAGATGGAATAGCAAAAAAGAGCAATAGACCAGTGTCAGATGAGACATAATTACAAAAATTTAAAATAATAATAAATGTGTATGTTGATTTGTACATATATATTTATTAAGCATCGGCTTTCTTTCTTTCCATGATTATTTACACTAGATTCTCACAGAATGGTAATGGTAAATGGTCATATTTTTATATAGCTCTTTTCCACCTTGAAGGCACTCAAAGTGCTTTACAACAAGGAAGCACTCACCCATTCACACTCACACTCACACACCAGTGTACGCAGACCCTGGGGGCGAAGTGGCTTAAGTTGCTCAAAGACACAGGGAATCTGACCGCTCAACTAATGATAGTGTCAAAGGTATGTTTTGTTTTTTGTTTTTTTTATCATTTATTTATTACATTTATTATTATTTACTTTTATCACTGCTTTTGACCCTGACAAGGCACACCTGTGAAATCATAGTCATTTCAGGTCACTTCATTATGAAGATCAGTAAGAGAAGGCCAGGGGTTTGCAGCGCTGTCAACATATAACTATATAATTCCATATTTCTTGCACATTTGATGTCTTCCATATGGATTGAAAAGTAGTAAACATAATGGAAAAAAAAACAATGAATGAAATGGTGTGTCCAAACTTTTGACTGATAGTATATTTCACAGTTAAATGGAAATTATCAAATTATATAGGTATATAGGTAATGGGTAATTGGATATTTTGTTCTTATCAGAAGACATCATCTTGTTCTCTGTGTTTACAATTTCTACAATTACAATATAATTGTTAGATTATAATTGTAGATTATCAGTTCATATGTCAGTCTTCTAGCAAGCGTTAATGCTTGTGGAGTGGTTTACAATTTGTAATTTTTCAATAAACCTAAGTCAGGTCAGGTTACCTGTTTACCTCATACACATACATATGACCTACAAAATGGTAGTATTAGCTGTGATCTATTTCCATAACATCCACATTATTTTTAAATTTGTGTCAGATCTGATAAAGATCCAGCTGCATGTCTTCACTTGGCGGATGTGACTGTTTATTTAGTATTTGCGTCTATTCCTTCCTGTATTCATGTTTGTGTTCATTGCAGAACCATTGTCCAGTGGAGCCTTGTGTGACTGCTCTCTGCCCAACCCTGACATGAGCTTCTACCTGTGGACAGAGGAGCTGGATATCTGTGAGTGTGTGCTCATTTTAGGGCTTTCACAATCTTCAGTTTTAGTTGTCTTTCATTCACATTGCTTCATAAATTATTGTTCCTTAATTATGTGACCAGCTTTATGAAATCTGTCTTAATGAATTATTAGTATGGAAAACTGATTTACATTACAGTCTACTTTGCTGTATAGATTTTAGTCAGATTAACAATTTTAGTTTTTTTGCAGTTAGTCCCCTTAGTTCTCTTATCGTAACTCATGTTGTTTGAGTATCTCTTTCTGTCTACATCTCAGAAGTTCAAAATGCTCTGTTCCTCATTGTGATGTCATGAAGTGAAGTTGTTTTCAGGTTAACAGCTACCTTTTACCTTAACTTCAGTAGAGATGGACAATTCCTCATCTGAAATCATCCAGATGATTCTAGAGAAGCACTTTCTTGTATTACCTCATGACATCACAAGGTTAACCAAACTGTTTTCAATTTGAGAGAAGAACTCAGCCTAAAAATACAAGGTTTGTTTGTTATATAGGTTATATATACAGCTCCCTAAGTAGAAATGCCTCCTCCCGCCTCCTCCTTACGCTCATGCTGCTTGTTTATATCCAGTGCTATAGAGCCGAATCGCTGTTACTGCTGTAACTATACTGTACGTTTTCAAATGATAAGCAGAAGTAATTTAGCGTCCAACGCGTCAGTCTTTAGACGCCTTCGTCTGCGTCAGTGCACGCCATCGCTGGAAAGAATCTCTGAGAATCACCTTAGTTTAGCTTTGCTCCTTTTCCCCTTCTCTTCTTTCAGCGTCCTCAAAAAATGACTTTCTTTTGTGGCAAACTGGTGATAGATTCTTGTTTGCCATCGCAACAAACTTTGTGCTAACTGTGAGGAAGCTACTACTACTACTACTACTACTACTACTACTACTACTACTACTACTACTACTACTACTACTACTAATACTAATACTAATACTACTACTACTATTAATACTACTACTAATAATACTAATAAAATGCATCAGTTTTATATAGCGACACTCAAACATGCTTTACAGTTCATTATTATTATTATTCACTCCACACTCAGTGGTGGTAAACGACTATAGTAGCCCCAGCTGCCCTGGGGCAGATTGATGGAAGCGAGGCTGCCAGTCTGCGCCATCGACCCCTCCGACCACCACCAACACTCACGCACACTCCACTTTCATACTAGGCAATGTGGGAGAAGTGTCTTGCCTAAGGACACAACAACAGGTGCCACTGGCGCCCCACAGTGGGACCTGATTTTCCCAGCGGTCTCCCAGTACTAATCAGGCCCAGCCCTGCTGACGGGCTCAGGCTTTGACAAGCCGGTATGGCCACAAAGGCCCTTATGCGTATGACGGGGTTTGATGATTCTCTAATTTTGACTTCATTTGGTGGATTAATATAAAGTCAGCTTTATTGTCAAAAAACAGATGTGCAGGTTGCACACACAGGATTTGAAAATCTGTGATACAGATGAATTGTAATTTTAAACAAATCGAGAAGTAATTTGTGAAAGTTAAAAAGGGAAATGTTGAACAATATATTGAAAATGACAGGAAGTAGAGAGTTCCATTTTAGAGTTTCACATTGATAACATCACACTGGAAGAATTCTATCCAAAAGTGTGGCACCATTTTCATGTAAGAAATACATTTATCTCCAATACTTTAAACATTATTTCAACAAAGTAAAGGTGTTTTCTTTTATTTTTATTTGTCAAATAATAATTTCTGTGTACACTAGAGGAGTTTTGGTCCTGTGTACAATATGCTGGGTAACTGTTATGGAATTCCCTAGCGTTTTTCTTTTTTTTTTTAGTAAAAACTTGAATATAATAATAACTGTGTCTTAGTCAAATGACTGATCCAACCTGTCATAGGCAGTTTAAAGTAATTTATTCTCTCACTGAAAATGAAAGATAAATGATGTTCTAGATTATAATATTTTCTATAAAGTTTGATTTATTTTGAGTTTAAATGAGTCACAAGAAAATACTTTCTGAATTTAAATGGTGTTGATTGAATTGGATGAAATGAACATTTGTCCCGTAACAGTGTGTACATGAGTAGCCTTGAGTCAGAAACCATTATAAGTGAATATTGCTCTTACAGTGTGGGTTATTAATCATGAGGTCCTGTGAATCTGCAGTGGTAAAGCAGCTGATGGCTATATACAGTGGCCCTTGTATTTGTTTTCTCTTCTTCTTTTATAAATAGTGTTGTGGACATTGTGTGACAGGGCGAGAGCTGTCCAAGTGCTTTCGGACCAGTTCGGCATCAGATTTGTTCTCCACGAGCCAGGACCAGGATCAGTATCAGGACCAGGAGGACTTTGACCTCGGAGACTCGTCCATGGAGCTGCCCTCGGACATGACGCGCTTCTCTGTCATGTCCAACGACAGTGGCATCGAGAGAGACCTCCCTCTCAGCGCTGATCTGTGCATCGGTGGTGCTGCGTGTGAACAAGGGAAGAGGTACCTACAGTGTCGCTCGCATAACCATATACACCACTCTTTTGGGCTGTAACTGCACAGCACGCAGTGATGTTTGCCCACTGACAGGCATGTTAGCCGACTGGGCCCCAAAATCTCTCTTAGGAATGTCACTTAATTCGATGAGGGGTGCCAAAACATTCCAGCCTATTCAAACAGCACATACGTTTGCTGTCTTTATTTTACCGCTGATGGCATTGACTTTTTCATCAGTCGGTAGGAAAGCCCAGTGTCGGTAACTACACTGGAAGTTGTCATTTCATGTTTCCAAATGTCTCCCTGGTTTGTGACGCAAGCGTGAATCGAGCCCATTACCATAACATCATGAAAAATAATAGATTATGTAGCAACACTTGATAATAACTACATAATGAGCAAATAGATTAGGAAGAATGATAACTAATGGTAACTACTAATACCCTTACATTTTTGTAAACAATCTTTTGAGTTGTGTCATAGCCAGTAGTCGAGTTGTAAAATGAAACCAGGGGGGATGGTGATTTTTTTTTTTTATGTGACACACACACACACACACACATACATATATACCGGCTGGTTAGCTCAACTGGTAAGTCATGGTCTTTCCCCCTGGGGGTTGTGGGTTCAAATCCCCCCCGGGCAATGAGCTAACCAGTGTGGGTCCTTGGGCAAGACCCTTCACGGTACTGCCCCCCGGGCGCCGAAAAAGATGGCTGCTCACTGCTCCTGAAAAAGGATGGGTCAAATGCAGAAGTCAAATTTCTCCCGTGTGTCACTGTGTGTCATTGTGTGTGAGACCAATAAAGGCTTAAGCCTACGCTTAATCTTAATCTTAATCTTAATATACACACACACACATGCTTTTTTTTTTCCCTTCTTTTTTCATTTATGTGACTATATATTTTCCAGCGGGGGGTGTGGGGGTCCTCCCCCAGAAAATTTTGCAGTTCTTAGATGCAATTTCCTGCATTCTAGTCCATTTTAGGGTGACTTGCTAGACATGGCAAATCCTAAATCCCATGTGATTCATAGCTTGTATTCTCAGTTGCATGGCCTCCACAAGACAATACTATTTATCGGAAAGAAACAATAACCACTTAACTATGGACATCTAGAGATTATTATGTAAACAACAATGCAATCATACAATTGAGAAGACAAATTACTTCATACTCATAGTACTTGTAATAAATCTTTTTGTAATTATTGTCTATTAAAACCTCAGCAAATATTTCTGAATCTTACGTGAAGTAAAGTCCATTTCTATTTCAAATGCAAGAACAAATTTAAAAACAGCATCTTCCAAATGTATTAATATAAAACATAAATGTAAACTGAGATTTTTTTAACTTGAGGTAGCCAGACAGAAGAAAAAAAATGAGATAACTGTAGAAAGATGGACTAGTCAAAAGTAAGTCTATGCAGATGAAGACAATACAGACAAATATATACAGAGGTAGGTAGATAGCTCCAGTTGCAGCATGTTGCTGCGGACTGTCAGCTGTAAAAAACAGCAGTGGTCAAATCAAGTCAGTTTTATTTCTATAGCACATTTACAGACAGACAAATACAGATTAGCCTTGATCAGTGACGGATTGGGATTTTTTTTTTAAAAACGCGAAAAACTGCGGCTACTTCCCGATGCGCATTAACCTCCCAGAGAAGTGTGTGCGCGGACACGGTGCACCTGCTCACCGTACCGGCGCGAGGCCGCACGTCTCACCTGGGGCTTCGAGTATGAGACCTCGGGACCACGTCCACGGCTAACGACCGCGGCAATGCAAGATCTCCTTACTGCAGTAGCATTAGTCAAGGATTCCTCCGTTCAATAACGCAAATGTTCGCGTCGTTTAGATACTTCACTACCGAGCATCAACCGGTTTCATTTCAGCCTTTCAGTCTTGCTAGATAGAAAGTGTAAGATAGACTCCAAACTAGCATTCATTATTAGCTATGTGTTGTTATCGCTATGTCGGTCCACAAATTAAATTAGCTTACATTGGTTGTATGCTCATAAAAAGCGTGACTGATGACTTTTGACTTACCTTCTGAATCGTTGTTCCTTGCTATCTTAAAACAGAAGTTCCTTAGGTCCAGCTGTCCACTCCGCTTGGCCATGATGTGTTCCATTCATCTGGCGCCAGCGCGAGGTTATGAATAAAACTCCTCGCGGCACACGCGGCTCCCGCGCGCGCTGTCCCGACTGAACAGCCTCGCTCACGGTAACCTACTATCACATAGGTAAAAGCCCCCTAAATGTCGAATGGTAATTCTATTTCCAGTGTTAAATAGAAGTCATTTTCCACATGCACTGATAAAATGCCACAAGGGATGGAAGAAGGGATGATCGTTTTATAAGAGGGATGATTTTGACTACTTTTACCACCAGGGGGGATGCCATCCCCCCCCCCCCATCCCCCCTCAACTCGAGTACTGGTCATAGCAGAACAAATAGAAGGGAATACAGAGATACAGAATACAAGAATTGACTCAAAGTTTGATGCTTAAAATGTAGTGGGAAGTAAAAAGTAAGACCTCTTAATTAAGTAGTTATTAAGCAAGAAGAAGAAGAAGGTGGAGGAGGAGGAGATGGAGGTGGAGGAGGTGGTGGTGGTTTTGGGGTTGATGGGGGAAACCCACCCAGACACGGGGAGAACATGCAAACTCCACATGCAACCTTATTCTTGATAATCTATGTTCATTTTGATTTCGACCAGATAAACTTTGTCTAGTTGACAAATTTAATTTCTCCATTTACCATTTTGATTTAAGCTTTGGTCAAACTTTATTAAGTCTGATGAAGTTGTGTTTATTATGAAGTGGTGTTGAAAAATGCTTACAGCTCTGGAAAAAAATAAGAGACCACTGCAAAATGATCAGTTTTTCTGATTTGACTACTTATAGGTATGTGTTTGGGCAAAAGGAACATTTTTGTTTGAGTCTATAAACTACTGACAACATTTCCCCCAAATTCCAAATAAAAATATTATCGTTTAGAGCATTTATTTGCAGAAAATGACAAATGGTCAAAATTACAAAAAAGATACATGTTTTCAGAGCTTAAACAATGCAAAGAAACAACATTTTAAATTCATTTTAAAACAACAGAAAATCAATATTTGTTGCAATAACCCTTATTTTTAATCACAGCTTTCATGCATCTTGGCATGCTCTCCACTCCAAGTCTTTCACATTGTTCTTGGGTGACTTTATTCCACTCCTGGTGCAAGAACTGAAGTAGCTCAGCTTTGTGTTTGTGTTGGAATTCAACAGACGCTGGAATGGAATGGCTGTAATACATGTAGAGATGCTGATCTCAGAAAAAAAAATGCAGTGGTCTCTTATTTTTTTTCCAGAGCTGTAATTGGGCAAACTTCTTTTAATACATACTGTACTTTATTGCCAACTAACTAATTGTCTTCATTTGAATCTCTTTAGTGATCAAGACTCTGGGAAGCTGTCTCGAAAAGGAGGTATAAAGTTGCGTCCCACGGTGAAGGACAGTGTGGCTCTAATGCAGGACACACTGGAGGAGCACGCCTGTCTGGGAGGGGACGGACTGAGCGGAGGAAGAGGAGGGCGAAGAGCTGCTACTTTACAAAGACGAGCGGGTAGCAACGCCATGCAGAACCCCTTCCCCAAACAACAGAGATACTTCACAGCCAAGATCGTTGCCATGGGAGACGACAGGGTACTGGGGCGCCTGGCTAAGACATACTACTATTACAGGTAAGAATAAAGATGGAATTCCAGCCCTCACTCACAGACAGAGTTTTCTGGGAATGGTGTGAAATTCATAAAAGATTTGTATACAAACAAACAATTCTGTTCATTTCATCAATTACAAATGAAGTAGATATTGCCTAAAACACATTTTTTTAAGATTCTTACAGTTAAGGAATTATGTTAGACAAAACATCTCGGCCTTCGACTCCCTTCGTGCAGAAAACCCTCTGTTCAAGATTCTATTGAGCCCGCCAGAAGCTAAGAATATAATCTCATCATTAGTTAAATATTTTTTACATAGTATTGCTCAACCTGCAATGAAAATTAAACAGAAATGTGAGGAGAATCTTAATGTTAAACTCAAAGATGACATATGAAAATGAGCATTAAGTGGTCTTCATAAATGTTCTGTTAATGCCAGATTGCAGCTGATACAATTTAAAGTCGTACATAGGCTGCACTATTCACAAGTAAAGTTAAATCAATTTTTTCCTCAAACATCACCTCTCTGTGATAGATGCAAGAAAATTAAAAGTACGCTCGCACACCAATTCTGGTTATGCCCAAAGCTCCAAGGTTTCTGGTGTTCAATATTTAAAGATCCCATGACATGGTACTTCTTGATGCTTTTATACGGCTCCTTAATGGTTCCCTAATACTGTAAATGAATCCTTCTTCAAAATCAACACTCAGTGCATGAGAAACAGAGATAAGCTGAGAAAGAGTAATTTTTCTCATTCTGAACACTCCATAATGGGCGTTGTTGCTTGAATGCAAATGAGGAGAAAAGAGATGGCCAATAGTAGAGGGTGGGGGCGCGGCCAAACTCTCCGCTCTGAGCTCTGAGCCCTCAGCTGATCCATTTCCTTGTTTTTGCACGGGGGGAGAGATTTGAAGCGTTGAACACATTTCCACAGAAAATCAAATTAAACCACTGCTGTTCAAAGGTCCAGAGGCTCAGATAAAGGACTTCCGAGCCTAGAAACACTCGGACGTGCCTCCAGGCAAATAAAAAAACGCATTTCGCATTGCCTAGCGCATTCGCAGTCCAAACTCTCTGGGCGTGATTTACAGAGACGCTGAGTACAGGCAGACGGGGGTGGAACTGCATTTCCATTTCTTTTTTCGATCTGACGTCAATAAGGTGCCTTGTTCAAAATCGCCCGTTTGAGCTCCGATTTTTTGTAACGCAGAAAAGGACCGCAAATGCTCAGTTTAGACATTTCGCAACTTTTAACCATGGGGTGGGGGGCCTAAACAGGGTAGGGGAGCTCACATTAACGTTCAAAAACCTCAGAAAGTGAAAATTTCATGCCATGGGACCTTTTAAATGGTATTCCCGTGCACTTAAGGTAACTATAGACCCTGATCCTGAAGCCGCTCTTTTTGGCTTCTTTAGCACTTTGGAAAACATGGGTCATGCTGTCAATACAATAGTGACTTACGGCGTGGTGATAGCTAAGAAATGCATTTTGAAATTGTGGAAATCTGATTCTCCACCTAAATGTCAAGCCTGGCTCAGGGAATTAATGGGAGTGCTGCATATTGAGAGATTGAGATATGAGGTGTCGGGCAGCCTCAAAAATGACAGAAGGTATGGAAACTCATTTTAGAGCATTTGAATTTGTAGTGGACCCCTGAAAAAGAATACAATAATGTTGTCAAATGATATAACTGTAGACATTTATACTCTGTACTCTTTATTCTGTGTTAGTGTGTGGTTTTATAGAAAATAAAATAAAGAAAACTTTAAAAAATAAAATAAAGATGGGGGGAAAAAAGTATGAAAAGCTTCTGCTGTTAAAGACCCTGACTATATTTACATTAACAAAAGGTGTTGACTAGGAACACTGGCTGTGGTTACATGCACACTCCATTTCTGATTATCAGAGTTATAAGATTAATTAAATCAAATTAAAATTTCTAAAAAGCAAAATCATCTGATTTCATTTCAATCATGGTCCCTCTGATTACTCACATCAAATTTAGCAGTTTGCATGTCATTTAAGTCATTTTAAAGCTCCAGAAAACAGATTATAGTCAGATTTTATTGTCGTTTAAGTTTTCTTCTTCCCACTCGTTTTTCGAGCAAAAAAGTGAAGGCATTTGGCTGTATATTGGTTACATGTATTTATTTCCTTGTGTTGACCTGCTCGAAATGAATAAATAAATTAAATTAAATGAATTGAAAAGATTTTGGTGTACATGTGAATAAGACCAATGTGCAAGGCCAACGAGCTGTGGGAGCTAAAATCACAGCACCGGCCTTCAGATCAGTGGACAAAACTGTATTAACTGAACTGCTGTCGCCCTAACGAATAATGTGGCAAAGACAACAATAAAAGTAAATATGTTAAAGATGGAAAGATGAATTAAAATGAGTGCGCAAATCCTTCAATGAACTGACATGATTGTCACCGTGGCACGTAAACGCACACCAAAAACCTGATTCACCTGTTGAATTTTCTGATTATTCTATTTTTTTCTGGCCATGTACCCAGTGACATGTTAATCAAGTTTTCACAAGCTATCCGTGCTAATAATACTGTCTCATAGTGCGGGGTCTGTTGTGTAAAAGGTTCTTGGTTAATTGTGGTTTGTTATTTCAGGAAAAGGGAAGCTCGAAGACTCTTTCTCACCATGAAAGTGAACCTACAATTTTATTACATCCCTGTCAGCGCATGTAAATCACATCACTGTCCCACCAAGGTATGAACGCTTCCTCTGTAAACGTGAACTGAAAAGCCCAGGAATACGTCATAAAGATAACGAGCTCTCCGTCTGTTAATAATACTGTATCAAATATTCTACTTACACTCATTGCACATATTATCTTTTATATTTTTAATTTATGCTATTTAATTTACAATATGCTGTATATAAGTTTTTTTGTTTGTTTGTTTTTTAGGAAAATCTACAACCACTAAAGGGGAATGCCTGCACTCTCGGTTCGTACTTGAGCATGGTAGATCCTTGGTACAGCTGTAATATCAACAGTTTGGGATCCACAATAACCAAGCTTGCAAAGATGGTAACTGACAATTAATGTAAATTAGTGTAAACATGTAAATGCTATACATCTACATAACAACATAGTGTGCGATTACAGTTTTTTTTTTTCCTGACGTGTATGTAAACTTAAAGATCCCATGACATGGTACTTCTTGATGCTTTTATATGGCTCCTTAATGGTTCTCTAATACTGTAAATGAATCCTTCTTCAAAATTAACACTCAACACAATCAACACAGTGCATGAGAAACAGAGATAAGATGAGAGAGTATTTTTTTCTCTGGAACACTCCATAATGGGCCTTGTTGCTTGAATGCAAATGAGGAGAAAAGAGCTGGCCAATAGTAGAGGGTGGGGGCGTGGCCAAACTCTCCGCTTTCGGCTCTGAGCCTCAGCTGGTCCATTTCCTTGTTTTTGCACGGGGGAGAGATTTGAAGCGTTCCATTGAAAAATAAACACATTTCCACAGAAAATAAAATGAAACCACTGCTGTTCAAAGGTCCAGAGGCTCAGATAAAGGACTTCCGAGCCTAGAAACACTCGGACGTGCCTCCAGGCAAATAAAAAAACGCATTTCGCATTGCCTAGCGCATTCGCAGTCCAAACTCTCTGGGCGTGATTTACAGAGACGCTGAGTACAGACAGACGGGGGTGGAACTGCATTTGCATTTCTTTTTTTGATCTGACGTCAATAAGGTGCCTTGTTCAAACTCGCCCGTTTGAGCTCCGATTTTTTGTAACGCAGAAAAGGATCGCAAATGCTCAGTTTAGACATTTCACAACTTTTAACCGTGGGGGGGGGGGCCTAAACAGGGTAGGGGAGCTCACCTTAACGTTCAAAAACCTCAAAGTGAAAATTTCATGCCATGGGACCTTTAACAAATGTTTCCTAAAATCAGCATGCATTAAGTTGTGTAACATGATGTGATAGTTTAGTAACTTATCTTAAAATCTTACGTATTGCAGCAGCAGTCAAACTCAGGACCAACAAAAGATCCCTTTATTTCTGATATCATCTCCTACTATGTTCGACTGGGGCAACAGCCTGTCTACTTCAACATCTACTTTGTCAAGGTTTCCCTCACTTTAATTTATACATTTTGATCCTAAATGACTGTGCCCAGAGTGATTTTATTGATGCTTGTTTCAGATCCACTTCACCTCCATGATGAAGGACTCTGCAGAGGATGTATTTCTCACTCATCTGGAGCTGGAATTTCCAGACTTTCAGCACATCTCTGCATCTGTTAAAGGTAACCATTTGTTGGAATGCCTTTCCTTGTTTGCTTCTGCCGCTTTCTTTGTGCAAAACCTGTTAAACAGGAAATGTCTTCTCAAAAATAGAGAAACAGAAGAAAAACTCCAGCGAGGTGTGTGGAGCTATGGTGTCAATGAATTATAAAAAGGTAAATTGCTCAAATGTACACAGAAACCATTGCCCAAAATTAAGAGTAAAATATATTTTTGTGTGAGCTGTTTATGTAGTCATTCTTGCACTAAGATGCATATGCTTTAGATAATGTTTATTTATTTGTCATTCCAATGTGTTTAAAGTGTGTGTCTGCTTACTTAGGTGACATTAAGTGGCCGTGATACTGACAAAGGGCTGTCGATGAGAATGATGAGTGCTCAGATCTGTGCCATCCCCTCCAGTGAAGCTGAAGGTACAATATAGTTTATACAGTATATAGTATATGTATATAGTACTTGTTATTATGTATGAAGTCATGCATTAAGTGTACATTGTGTGTACATTAAACTTCCTTGTTCTTTTTAACACCTATAGATCTAAACTGTTTGGCACTTGTTTTAAATGAAACGACAACTAAAAGTAAAAGTAACACTGCAGTAAGTCTAAGCTCTGCATTTACAGGTACTTGTTACTTGAGTGACTAAATACAAATACTTTGCAGGACTCCAAAATCCGTACTAATAATATCAAGATTCGGTCATTGGAAAGTCGCTCGTTCACTGTGACGCTGGATAAGGATAGCCGGCGTGTTTACAAGGATGTTCAGAGGTGACACATTTGTGTGTGTTTGTGTGTGGTTTTTTGTTTTTGTTTTTGTTTTTTTTGTAAACTTAAAGCCCCAGTGTGTAGGATTCGTGGCGCATAGGTGGATGGTGCTATTGCACTTTCTGTTTTAGCTACGGCAGACCTCGAGGGTCACCCGGGCGCTACTGTATAAATAAAACGCGGTCCCGGGTTTTTTGTTTTTCTTTTCTTTTCTCATGAAAACACACATTCCCGATCATGTACCATGACACTCTACACATCAAATGAAACCTTACAGTCTCCTCTTTTTGACTATGCAATTCATTTCCCTGCACAACAAACACTCCCCGAGCACATGGGGCTTTTATACGGAAAAGCACAAAACGAGGTTAGCTTACCTTAGAATGCTTTGCACAGGTCAAACTCAGTATTTCACCATAAACTTGCTCTCAATTTGTCCGTAAGGATCCAGCAAATAAAATCCAGTAAAACAATTTAGTCCAAAACACGTGTTAGATCCATTACGACGTCTGATCCGGCAGCATGCTTGTGTTGTTTACCCAAAACCACGAGCCTTGCCGAAGGCGAAGGCGGAGCCCAAATGTCCTTCTGCGGCTCTCGTATACAAAATGGCTGCCTCTGCATGGGGAAGATCCCCCTTTTATGTGACTATATCTAAGTCCAAAAGAATACTTTGATTTCATGATGGAAGTGAAAAGGCTTGGAAAACAATGTATTTTTGAATGGGTATCTTCAATTTCAGTAATTAACGGGTAAAAATCTTACACACTGTCCCTTTAAAATGTCAGGATTTAGACAAGATACTTGGACAGTGTGTACTATGTCAAAGTGTACTTTATTGTCAATTCATGTAACAGACATTACACAGAGGACGTTTGCGTTTCACCAGACACCAAATCATAGTTTGCTTTATTGTCGAAAAACCATATGTACATGTACACAGAGTAATTCAAAATTTCGTTTCCCCACTAACCAGGCAGGACAGTGATAGAGTGGCTAGGGGAGGGGCCGCTGAGCTTGCAGTTTAACTAAAAACATGCACACACACACACAAACACACAGCTACACTCAACAATAAATAGACATAAGACATACAGGTAAACATATACGCTTCAACAAGAAGGAAAGTTCGAGGTAGAATGAAACGTGCAATATGTAAGGTGCAATTTGTAAAGTGCAAGAGTGCACGCAGCATGGACATCAGTGTATGTAAAATGTGTGTACTATTGTTAAACTGTAATGCTATGTTATGTTATGGTATGGTATGGGATAGTATGATATGGTATGTTAATGTATACATCTTATTTTCTTTTGTTGTGAAAGCATTGAGATCCTCCCTTGTCTGGACCCCGGATACCGCGTACAGAAATCCATGAGGTCCAAGTTTAACCCCGGGGACGAGAAGGACGCAGGCCTCAGCAAGTACATGAGCAAAGGACTTCCACTACCGATCAACACTTTTGCTGGCATCATCAACTGACTCCATGACACCAGCTGCAGGCCACGCTTTCAGACAAGCTGCTCTTCAAAACAATGCATGTGAATGGCTGGAACTTTTTTAAAAAACACCAGATGCCTCAAAAATACTAGATCAAAGAAAAGAATTGCTTTGGAGTTTATTTGGAAATCCATTTTTGCCATGATGAATAGTGACCAGTGTTTTGATGATTCAGTCCTATACATTTAGCAGATCTGGAGCTAAACAGACTTTTTTTTGCTGTAGCTCTAATCAGTCCGCACTACCTTTTACTTAAAGAACTTTCAGTACATACACTAATAGGAATGCAAACCGACAGACAAATCATGTTTTAGAAATTGTGTCAAAAATGCAGGTACAAAAGGTACAAAATGTATATTTTTCAACCTTACCTTACTTTAATTTAGTAGTAACTGATACTGAAGCACCAGATTATTTACACACGCTTCCACTTGTATGTTGGTGGTGAGTTTAAACCCATTTCAGATAAAAAAATAAATAAAAAAATCACCATTCTATATAAAGCTGTAATCTAAAAAAGGGTATCTAAACTTGGTTACATGTGAAATTGAGACATGTTTCAGGCCCGTACAGGCTGAAGTCAGCTCTGAATTTCACTTTTGATCTAATGTATTACAAGGAAGGTAAATGGCATGACAATTAAATGCTTTATTTTGCACATTTTACATGAAGTAATTAGTTCTATTGATTTTGTAAATACATGAAGTTGTGTATATATACAGTAGTTTTTCTAATAAATTGATGATTCCTCCCTATATTTTGTCTTTAGTAGTTGCATGTGTTACTTCCATCCTCCACCAGAGTGCAGTATTCAGCTTGTGTCAGGGTTAAACCGTTCAGGGACCCGCACCTGGTGGTTCTGCACATCCAGGAGATCCAGAGCTGGAGAAGAGCTCGGAGGCAACATCTGGGGCATCAATACGTAAATCTACACTATTGGACCTTCAATCTTAAACCAAAAAGGATACATAGACGCTGTAGCGCACTGTAGTTGTAGATTTTACGCATCATGGAGAAGGAGCGACGATCGTCTCTTCAGTACGGTTCACTGGGGCGCACAGAAGGGAGCAAGGAAGACAAAACAGCTGGTACTTAATACAAGTTCATATATATCTTAACTGAAATGTTGTAATTACTGTCTGGTATTTGTTGGATCTTTTACTGAGCATGCACGTGTGAATGTGAAAAGACTAAAGCACTTGATCACATTATTAAACCTGATAGTCTGTGCGTAATTATTGTCGTTCAGTGCGCAAAATGTCAAGACTCCACAGGTGTCAGCGCTGTTGGAGACTGAACACGATTATAAGAAGGTAAAAAGTTGGCGTGGTTAAAAGGTTTGGTAAGAAAGATATGTGATACCTAACCATGGTATTAATATTGGCATCAGTTCTACAATAATCATCAATACGCACACAATGTATGAATGTTGTTTTTTTTTTTAATATAAAGTGAATGGCTAAAAAGGCTACTGTTATGATTTATGATGAAAGTTGCCTTGTATTAAAGATCCCATGACATGGTACTTCTTGATGCTTTTATATGGCTCCTTAATGGTTCCCTAATACTGTAAATGAATCCTTCTTCAAAATCAACGCTCAGTGCATGAGAAACAGAGATAAGATGAGAAAGAGTCATAAATATCTCTCTCAAACTCTTTATTCTGGGCCTTGTTGCTTGAATGCAAATGAGGAGAAAACAGATGGCCAATAGTAGAGGGTGGGGGTGTGGCCAAACTCTCCGCTCAGAGCTCAGAGCCGACAGCTGATCCATTTCCTTGTTTTTGCACGGGGGGAGAGATTTGAAGCGTTCCATTGAAAAATAAACACATTTCCACATAAAATCAAATTAAACCACTGCTCAAAGGTCCAGAGGCTCAGATAAAGGACTTCCGAGCCTAGAAACACTCGGACGTGCCTCCAGGCAAATAAAAAAAACGCATTTCGCATTGCCTAGCACATTCGCCGTCCAAACTCTCTGGGCGTGATTTACAGAGACGCTGAGTACAGACAGACGGGGGTGGAACTGCATTTGCATTTCTTTTTTCGATCTGTCGTCAATAAGGTGCCTTGTTCAAACTCGCCCGTTTGAGCTCCGATTTTTTGTAACGCAGAAAAGGATCGCAAATGCTCAGTTTAGACATTTCGCAACTTTTAACCATGGGGGGGGGCTAAACAGGGTAAGGGAGCTCACATTAACGTTCAAAAACCTCAGAAAGTGAAAATTTCATGCCATGGGACCTTTAACTCCTTGTTGTTTTTGCCTGAAATGTTCAACAGTATGGCATTTAATTGAACTATCTCCATGGAGACGAGCAAGACACGTCACCGGGCCGAGCTATAGGTCAGATCTGTGGAGAAGTGGATCCGCTCACAGAAATAATGCATACTGTATTTTGCGGTAGTTTTGAGAAATAAAAACATATTTGTTTCATGTCATACTGCATAACATGCCAGACAAAGCAATAACATCACCATGGAGACAAGCGGACTGGCAGACCCTCCACCGGAAAAGTTACACAGTGCACCTTTAAGACTGCAAACCTAATTTCTTCGTGTAAAAACTTTCAAACACTCCCATTTTCCATAAGTTTGTTGTCTCTCATTAGACTAATTCTAATTAGGCCTGTCAAGATAACATATTTGAACTGTGATATACAGGATGATAAACGATAAAATAAAATAAATAGCAGAAGGCAATACTTAAGTAATTAGATTATATACTGTCGTTTTAGCTCATAATTCAAACTTCTACAGCTCAAATGTTTTCATATTCCAGAAAAATTTACATAAAATTCCAACTAGTACAAAGAAAAAAGTACTCCCGTCCATCCGTCATGTATTGAATCATAAGTATAGTATATAGTATAGTAGATATAGTATTTATTGTGACAGGACTAAGTATAATATTTCTGTAAAAGTGAAAGCGATTCTGCAAAAGCAAATGGTGTAGGGAAATTAGGACAAGGAGCAGAGTATGAGAGTGTACTGGTGATGACTCATGCAGGTTCAGTGATGGAGACACACAGAGCTGCAGCAGCACTGTCTCCAAAAAACTAAACTCACCCCTGATAGCAGCACTCTGCAGTCTGCACTTTAACACCTGGTCCATCACTTCGAGTATCTTTTCTGTTAAGGAACGTTTTTTTTCATAGCCTGATTCAAGAAAACACTATCAATAATCACATAAGTTAGAAGTGATAAATATACTGTATGTACATCCCTTTTTTAAGCCTAGTTGGAGACAATCCATATAACTGTGGCCATTAGTCACGCAACAGGAATATCAATAATCCAAGGACTGGCACAGAGATATCTATCGGTTTCAGAATGACAAGCAATTAGGGATGCACCGATTCAGCTTTTATTTATCATTTTAAGTAACTACAAAAGAGCTTTAAAAATAGTACATAGTCTTATTACACCAGTTTAGAAGCTAAAATGGGATATTAACTGCAACAATAACAACAATATCTGATCCAGGAAAGGTTTCAATATTGGCACCAATATCTGATACACTGCAAATTTCTCTGATCTGGCCAAGATTTTAAAACTTATATCAGGTTATTCATCTTGTTTTCAGATTTATTGTCTACTCAGTCTACTAGACACTGCTTAATTCTAGTCTAGAGGTGGTTTATTTTCAGATAACTTGTCAAGTAAAATTATCTTGCTGCACAGACAGATAATTTCTCTACTTTTAAGTCATTTTCTGATAGATTTAAGTGTTTATATCTTAAATTTTGACCAAGCTTTTTTGAAGTGTAGCAGTATCCTATCAGTGCCTCCTAATGACAATTTAAAACAAAATATCTTATATGAAAACGCCTGAAAATGTTGCCTAGGAAGGTGAAATTATTAAGTTAAAGATCCCATGACATGGTACTTCTTGATGCTTTTATATGGCTCCTTAATGGTTCCCTAATACTGTAAATGAATCCTTCTTCAAAATCAACACTTAGTGCATGAGAAACAGAGATAAGCTGAGAAAGAGTAATTTTTCTCACTCTGAACAGTCTATAATGGGCGTTGTTGCTTGAATGCAAATGAGGAGAAAAGAGCTGGTCAATAGTAGAGGGTGGGGGCGTGGCCAAACTCCGCTCAAAGCTCAGAGCCCTCAGCTGATCCATTTCCTTGTTTTTGCACGGGGGGAGAGATTTGAAGCGTTCCATTGAAAAATAAACACATTTCCACATAAAATCAAATTAAACCACTGCTGTTCAAAGGTCCAGAGGCTCAGATAAAGGACTTCCGAGCCTAGAAACACTCGGACGTGCCTCCAGGCAAATAAAAAAACGCATTTCGCATTGCCTAGCGCATTCGCAGTCCAAACGCTCTGGGCGTGATTTACAGAGACGCTGAGTACAGACAGACGGGGGTGGAACTGCATTTGCATTTCTTTTTTCGATCTGACGTCAATAAGGTGCCTTGTTCAAAATCGCCCGTTTGAGCTCCGATTTTTTGTAACGCAGAAAAGGATCGCAAATGCTCAGTTTAGACATTTCACATCTTTTAACCATGAAGGGGGGGCCTAAACAGGGTAGGGGAGCTCACATTAACGTTCAAAAACCTCAGAAAGTGAAAATTTCATGCCATGGGACCTTTAAGTTTAATCCATACTGTGGGGCATTCTTGACAAACTCATCGCATTTCCATGGAGACGAGCAGGTGGCAGAAACTCTACTAGAAATGTTGCACAGTGCACCTTTAAAGTCACTATTTCCAACCCTAACAGAGGTGACAGGTGCACCCACCCAAGAACGCATTAAAGACAAACTCCAACTGTATTCACTAGACCAGAAAATCCACTATTCTACCGCTACTATCCTTGAAGCTGATTTTTCTATAACAAAGCAGCCAGCAGTACCAAGAACCCACGGTTACTTAAAATGTAATTAATGCTTGACTGACATTAATGCTGCAATGTTCTGTTTTTCTTTTTTTCTTTTTTTTTTTGCTCTAAGGCCCTTCAGCGCAGTCTGACTAGAATAAATATATTTCGACTCTAAAATTTCATAGGTTTTGCCCAAGAGTGACCGTATCCATGACTACAGTACTTATTAGCTTTAGTGATAGGTGCTTTATTTTATTTGTAGATAGTTTGAGAAATTAGAGTTATACTTTGAAGTTACCACATGAAAATATTAACAAGAATTTTGCTACCAGTTTGCTACTTGAGTGTATTTTCTTGGCGAACAAGTTAATTACACTGCATTATCTACTGTCACAGACTGGCAAGCCATAATTGAGGCTTTTGGTGGTAGTAATTTTGTGACTTAGCTAAAATGTTCAAATCACATGATGCGATGCTACGTTTCTAAATGGTCCACATTCATATCATACTCTATACAGTACAATGATTCTTATTATAACCCTATGTCATGTCAGTTACAATTTCATATTTGCACTGTTTCCCCATTTATGTAGAGATATATTTGTATTACTGTATTTCCATATTTTATTGTTACTTGTACATATACATTTAAATAATTATGCCTTATTTGACACCAGTCTCTTGTTATTTTTGCTACTTAATTTAAATTTAAATGTATTATTACCATTTATATTGTTGTTCTTTGTTATTATGTGTGAGCTACTGTGTCCAAATAATTTCCCTTGTGGATCAATAATGTGGCCGGACCTCGTTGTCAAAGCCTGATCGTGTCAGATCTCAGAAGCTAAGCAGGTCTGGGCCTGGTTAGTACTGGAGACCGCTGGGAAATCAGGTGCCACAGTGGGCACAAGTGGTAAAAAACTGTTGTTGTGTCCTTAGGTAAGGCACTTCATCCACATTGCCTAGTTTGAAAGTGGTGTGAGTGTTGGTGGTGGTCAGAGGGAACAATGGCGCAGATTGGCAGCCTTGCTTCTGTTAGTCTGCCCCAAGGCAGCTGTAGCTACAATAACAGTGTATGGAATGAATGAATAATGCACCAAATTGTAAAGTGACTTTGGCTACGTTCACACTGCAGCCTGAAATGACCCAAATCCGATTTTTTTTGCCTCTATGCGACCTGTATCTGATCTTCTAATGACAGTGTGAACGACACAGATCCGATTTTTTCAAATGCGATCCAGGCCACTTGGATATGTGGTCCTAAATCCGATACATATCCGATCTTTTGACATGCAACTGCAGTCTGAACGGCCAGGTCGCATTCATCCGACCTGAGTGTGTTTCCTCCAATGAGAGTGGTACAAGTAGGCGTTCACAAATGTACACAAACGTTCTTCTCGTCATGCGAAAATAGTATATAAACTCGTATCAGTGAAGTGGCGAAGCACGTAGCAATCCCACCCCTCCTGCCTGTGACTCCGCACCCACATGTTCCTTTCTGCACACTTTGCTGCCACTGCCCCACAAAACGCTGTGGCCAAAAACCTCGTCCTTCTCCGTCTCCTCCTTAAAACAAATAAGCTGTACATGTTTTGGCTCCGGTACGAAAGCAACTTTAGGCTACTTCCGTAAACATTGAGCGCGTTCGCTGCGTGTGACGTCATCGTGTCCTCCAAGGCGCATGCGGGACACTTTTGGGGAGTTTAGCGTTCACACTGGAGATCACATACAATTCGCATTTAACTGGAAATGTGAACGGCCTCGCAAAAAAATCGGATTTCACAAAAAAATCGGAATTGAGCATTAAGCCCTGCAGTGTGAACGTAGCCTTTGAGTGTCTAAAAAAGCGCTATACAAAACTAATGCATTATTAATAAAGTTTGTTTAAGTCGGTAAGTCTAAGTTTATCCAAATAAGGAGCAATAACTTTGTATTTTTGTTTCAGAGGATGATGTGGTGTCCATGGCTGATTCCACGGTGACCGTGGATGACATTGAGGGAGAGCTGTATAAGATTGAGCGCATCAGGGACGTCCTTGTGAGGAGGGAGTCGGAGCTCAGATACATGCAAGTCCTATTGTCTTACCTTTAATATCGTCAACACTCAAACCCAGTACAGGCCTAACATGACCGCCTACAAGGAACTTATGGGTGCACAAATATTAAAGGGATATGCCACCCCCAGGTCAAACTTGGGCATCTCCCCACAGTCCAGAGACTAAAATAAGTGGTGGAAAGCATTTTCCTGCTCACCCAGCCATTGTCCGAGTCTGTCGCCACTGACCGCCGCGGTATCTGCAGCTCCTCCGCCTTAGACTGGAGTCTAACGTCGCCAGAGAAAGATTTCGGCCAAAAGGAATTAATTTGCTTGATGCGTTTCCCAATTACTTTCTGTGTAGTGCGCATTCATATCGAGTGGAAATAAATGTGCAAATCAACACGGAGAGCTTGCCTTGGTCATTTTGGGTGGGAACTATTTTCCAGTGCGGAAGAATACAGCCGAATCACGCAGCACGCTGCCAGGGGAATCCCAGTTACGCACCGGGAAGGGAGTTCCCCTGTTGCACAACGTGGTGCGTGATTCGGCTGTATTGTGTAGCTTTAAGCCATATTAGAATTTTGTTACATGGAGTTGTGTTTTGTTTCATTCACACGTTTGAGTAACATTTTATTATTAGTCTGTCTACATCTCCAGCGATCAAAATACTCACATCATCCTTATGATGTCATGCAGTGGTAGTTTTCAAGTTAACAGCTCCTTTTACCTTTTCATTTCATAGAGATGGCAAGTCCAGGAATTCTGAAATCATTCAAATGATTCTAGTGAAGATGCATGGAGTGCTTCCTGTATTACCACATGACATCACCAGGTGGAACAAAGTGTTTTCTGTCTAAGAGAACTTGGCCTAAATATGCAGGGTTTATGTGTGAATGAAGCAAAACACAACTCTGGGTATGTTTTTGATGGACAAACATTATAACATAGATCAGAAAATAGTGTGATATAGACCCTTTAAAGTAGCTATGACACCGGATATTCATTGTTACTATACACGTATACATCAGTGAATATGTAACTTGGCTGGTCTCTCAAAAATCAGTCCAGTTGTGATTTCTATTCTCGTTAAACCTTTCTCTGTCTTATTTCAAATTCAATTGCCATTTGGCTGTGCTATTATGTCTAATGGGTGGATTTTTTATTAATTCTTTTTTTCTTCAGCAATCTGGCAGTTACAACCAGGAGTCAAACATGTGTAGAGAGACTGTCAGAGACTCTTATTGATCTTTTTGTTGCAGTTATGGCTATGACTTAATAAACAAATGAAATGACATGTGATCTTGCTGTGACTGTTCAGATATAAAACTTGTCAAAACTTGTCAGAACCTCTCCCCACATTTTCTGAGTTCTGCCATCGAAATCAAAAGGCTGTTACAGTTTTTCTCACCAGGAGGATGCCACTGAGATTGCATCTTTGAAAAGACATTCATCCTGATTTCACTTTTCTTTAAAGTCTAGATTTCACCCTATGAGGTGCTGTTGATGTTCCTCAGTACATGCCTCTTTTGTCCTTCCAGGATGGATGACATTCAGCTGTGCAAGGAAATTACTCGTTTGAAGAAAGAGTTGCACAAATTAGTATCCATACCAGGTACTGTTCGCTCTCTCTCACTATTAAGAGTAAAGGATTGGCTGAATTACTGCAGTACATACAAGCTTGTTTGAGAGAAAATTGATCCCTTTACTAGTGGTTTATGACATGCCAATTTTAAAGTTAAAGATCCCATGACATGGTACTTCTTGATGCTTTTATATGGCTCCTTAATGGTTCCCTAATACTGTAAATGAATCCTTCTTCAAAATCAACACTCAGTGCATGAGAAACAGAGATAAGATGAGAAAGAGTAATTTTTCTCTCTCTGAACACTTCATAATGGGTGTTGTTGCTTGAATGCAAATGAGGAAAAAAGAGCTGGCCTATAGTAGAGGGTGGGGGTGTGGCCAAACTCTCCGCTCTCGCTCTGAGCTCTCAGCTGATCCATTTCCGTGTTTTTGCGCGGGGGGAGAGATTTGAAGCGTTCCATTGAAAAATAAACACATTTCCACAGAAAATAAAATTAAACCACTGCTGTTCAAAGGTCCAGAGGCTCAGATAAAGGACTTCCGAGCCTAGAAACACTCGGATGTGCCTCCAGGCAAATAAAAAAACGCATTTCGCATTGCCTAGCGCATTCGCAGTCCAAACTCTCTGGGCGTGATTTACAGAGACGCTGAGTACAGACAGACGGGGGTGGAACTGCATTTGCATTTCTTTTTTCGATCTGACGTCAATAAGGTGCCTTGTTCAAAATCGCCCGTTTGTAACGCAGAAAAGGATCGCAAATGCTCAGTTTAGACATTTCGCAACTTTTAACCATGGGGAGGGGCCCCTAAACAGGGTAGGGGAGCTCACATTAACGTTCAAAAACCTCAGAAAGTGAAAATTTCATGCCATGGGACCTTTAAAAAGCTGGACAGTTTTTTGTAAGTAAATGACAGTGAGTATTACATTTTACCTTTCTGTTTTTTTTTTTTCTGTAGATAATGATAAGTCAAATGAGGATCGTCAAAAAGAGGACGAGCTTCTGCAGCAGATCCATAAGCTGGTGGAGACCAGGGACTTCCTGGTGGATGATGTGGAGTTTGAAAGACTCAGGTGAATTACGTCAGTTATGGTCGGTACAGATGTGTTGTAACAGTATCCAAATCTCATGGTATTGCGCCTCACTCTGTTATATAATTGTGAGCAGGCTGAGTGACGCCTAAATACGCTCTAATATATAACAACAGTAAGGTTTACCTTCATCACATTTATTTGTGAGCTATCCCAATACAATATAATTTATAATCATACATATTGAGTTTTGATTTAAGGATTTGATGTTGTTACCATCTCAAAAACATAAACTGGGTTGTTTTGTTTCATTCACACATGTTTAAGTACCCATTTTGCCATAGGCTCTGTTTCACCATGTGATGTCATGTAGTGGTAGTTTTCAAGTTACCAGCTAACAGCTACCTTTTTGTCTTCTTTTCAGTAGAAATTGATCATTTCAGGACTGCATTTATCCAAATGATTCAAGTGAATGTGTTTTCTATTTGAGAAAAAAACTCAGCCTAAATATACAGGGTTTGTGTGTTAAACCTGTGTGAATGAAAAAAAAAACAACTCCAGGTATTATTTTGACAAGGAAATAACATTATAGCATAGATCAGAAAATAGCGTAATAAGGACCTCTGGGAAAAAAATTGTAGAATTTGCCAGCATAGAATCTTTGAAATGAATACATTGCACGACAGACCACTAGGGCATAGCAGTTAAGACTCATGACATATCACTAATGATCCGAAAGAAAACTCAAGAAAATGCAAATCAAAGGCAGTTTTTCCCATTTGCCGTTCACATGAACAGAACTCAGAGTTTGTGTGAGCGTGCAGAATCCCACAGGGCTGATGTGGGACCAGAACACAGTAGAGACTAAAGAGAGGAAACCTTTAATCATTCTCCAAACTGCAAAAACACTGGATTTTGTACCTGTTTAAATGAATCATCCTTCACTGATACAACAAAACAAACCATTGCAAACTTGAAGCTTTATTTTGTTCTGAATAATGCTCTCTTGGTTGAACATATCAGTGTGATTCTAGTGTTGCAGAGCCAAAGAGAAAATCATCAAACACAATTTTTCCTTTTGGTTTTTCCTTTGTAGAGCTCAGATTCGATATAACTCCTTCTTCTCTAGGAGTTATTATATTAATTCTATTGTCTTTTTCTTGGCTTCATGGCTAGCAACTAAAACCATGGTAGACTGGTACAAATGGGGCCTACTTTGCACAGAATATACCAATATTCATCTTTTTTTACACACCCGCCAGCTCTGCCTCTTCTCTGTTCCCAAGTCTCTGTGTTTCTGAAGTCACCTCATTCAAAGACATAGTTTTGTGTCTTTAGGCTCCATTTTGAGTCCTTTTCACCATTTAAATGAATATTTTCCTTTGAATTGTTAATTGCTATGGCAACTATGCTCATTTTTATTGCTTGGTAATCCATCGATAGTCTCAGTTTGCACACCTTTCTTTTAAATCTTATGAAACCCATCATCACATCGTATTGTCAAATTAGTATGAGCGCAGAGAATGCATTAATATGAGTGCAGAGAATACTAGAATAGAATCCTGATATATTTCTTATGCTTTATTAACAATATGACTGCTACTACATTCAGAGCATAACTGTCTGTGCATATGTTTATTTTACAGGGAAAAGGAGGAGGACAAAGAAATGGCAGATTTCCTTAAGTCCAAATTTACCCCCAGAATTACCAGCACAGGTAACTATAGAGCTTTAATTATAGAGCTTGGGATCAAAAACCCAACCCAAATGTTGATAGAGATGCATGAAGCCTAAGTTTAGTACAGTGGTACCTCACCTTACGAATGACCCAACAAACGAAAATTTCAAGTTACGAAACGCCTTCACGGTAAATTTTGGTCTCTAGATACGAAAGAAAATTCAAGTTACGAAACGCAAAATCTCAAAAATTCAAATAATGCGCGCTCATCCACACACATTATACGCTTTTCTCAGACTGGATTTAAACTTTTCTCACATTTGTCTCTTGTTTAAACACTCAAACTTTCATAGATTTTCAACAAAATTATTAATAGTGAAGTGTGGGGGGAAGGGGGAGGGGGGAGAAGACTGCGCTCTGACACGTGTGATAGCGCAGCATGACCCGGCGCGGAGTTGACAGCAGGTCTAGACCAAGGTCTAAACCTGGACTGGACCAGGACTAAACCAGGACTAAACCAGGACTAGACCAGGTGGATTAAAGCAGCGAGGAGGGGACTGCACACAGTCTGAGCGCATGAACGCATGAACGAGACCCATGCAAGAGCCACGGTGGTCTAGACCTCCTCTAGACCTGACCAGGTCTAGAGGAGGTCTAGAGGAGCCGCGGTGGTCTGGACTAAACCAGGACTAAACCTGGACTAAACCAGGAGGAGCCTGTGGCTCTTGCATGGGTGTCGTTCATGCGTTCATGCGCTCAGACTGTGTGCAGTCCCCTCCTCGCTGCTTTAATCCACCTGGTCTAGTCCTGGTCTAGTCCTGGTTTAGTCCTGGTTTAGTCCTGGTTTAGTCCAGGTTTAGTCCTGGTTTAGTCCAGGTTTAGTCCTGGTCCAGTCCAGGTTTAGACCTTGGTCTAGACCTGCTATCAGCTCCGCGCCGGGTCATGCTGCGCTATCACACGTGTCAGAGCGCAGTTTTCTCCCCCCTCCCCCTTCCCCCCACACTTCACTGTTAATACATTTTGTTGAAAATCTATGAAAGTTTGAGTGTTTAAACGAGAGACAAATGTGAGAAACACGCAGAACACAATGTTACACTATAAAAAAAGTTACACTATAAAAAAAAAAAAAACTTGGATCGGGGCCTTGGAACGAATCAGGCTTTTTCCATTGAAATAGCTACTCAACTTACGAATTTTTCACGTTACGAAACCACTTCCGGAACGAATTAATTTCGTAAGGTGAGGTACCACTGTATTTAGTATATTCAATTCTAAACTGATTAAAAGGTCCTATATTACACAAAATGGATTATTGTGAGAGTTAAGATACGAAAAACCTGGAGTTGTTTCATTCACACATGTAATGAGTAATCCGGGTTTAGGAAGTGGTAGTTTTCAAGTTAACAAGATTCAAGATTTAAGATTGTTTATTTGTCATATGCAGGATCAACACAAGGTCAACAATGCAATGAAATGCTTAGGATCAGAAGAACCCATTGACTCGCTAAGATAGTCGAATAGTACTAATAGCAGCAATAAAAATACAAGGGAAAAAGTAAATAATATAATAAAATATATGTAATAAAATATAATAAAATACAAAGGTACAGGTAGGATTAAATAAGGTGTAAGTAGAGTGTTTCACAGGTGTTAATACTGCTCCAAAGAATTTTGTATTGCTACCGTAACAGCTACCTTTTATCTTTTGTTCAGTAGAGATTGGCAGTTCCAGGGCTGAAATGATCAAAATGATTCTCGTGAAGGTGTGTGGAGTTTAAAAACACAGTGGAGCACTTCTGTATTACCACATGACGTTAGAAGGTGGAGCTAATATTCTGTTTGAGAGAAGAACGCAACCTAAAAATGCATTGTATGTTAAACATGTGTGAATGAAACAAAAGTATGCATGTTTGTGATGAGGAAACAACATTATAACAGATGAGAAAAATAGCTTAAAGATCCCATGACATGGTACTTCTTGATGCTTTTATATGGCCCCTTAATGGTTCCCTAATACTGTAAATGAATCCTTCTTCAAAATCAACACTCAGTGCATGAGAAACAGAGATAAGATGAGAAAGAGTAATTTTTCTCTCTCTGAACACTCCATAATGGGCGTTGTTGCTTGAATGCAAATGAGGAGAAAAGACCTGGCCTATAGTAGAGGGTGGGGGCGTGGCCAAACTCTCCGCTCTAGCTCTCAGCTGATCCATTTCCGTGTTTTTGCACGGGAGGAGAGATTTGAAGCGTTCCATTGAAAAATAAACACATTTCCACAGAAAATAAAATTAAACCACTGCTGTTCAAAGGTCCAGAGGCTCAGATAAAGGACTTCCGAGCCTAGAAACACTCGGACGTGCCTCCAGGCAAATAAAAAAACGCATTTCGCATTGCCTAGCGCATTCGCAGTCCAAACTCTCTGGGCGTGATTTACAGAAACGCTGAGTTCAGACAGACGGGGGTGGAAGTGCATTTGCATTTCTTTTTTCGATCTGACGTCAATAAGGTGCCTTGTTCAAAATCGCCCGTTTGAGCTCCGATTTTTTGTAACGCAGAAAAGGAACGCAAATGCTCAGTTTAGACATTTCGCAACTTTTAACCATGGGGGGGGGCCTAAACTGGGTAGGGGAGCTCACATTAACGTTCAACAACCTCAGAAAGTGAACATTTCATGCCATGGGACCTTTAATATGGGCCCTTTAAAATTACTACTGTCATCAGGTGTACCAGTGGTTTTCAATTTCTTGTGTTTAAAATCATGAATATGCTTTTTATTCTTCCATAGGTATACCAAGACGCCATGTCCCAAACAGGGCCCAACAGTCTTCCTCTCCTTTCACTAAAACTGGACTGACTCTGCTGAAAGAGTGCTGCGGGTTCACCTGCTCGATAATGTAAAACACAGACGCAACTGTTACTGGATTTAACCTTTGGACTTCTACTGTTCCTTTAAGTCAACATTTAAAGTGCATTGTGTAACGTTTCTGCTGGAGGGTCCGTGGAGAGGTTATTGCTTTGTCTGGCATGTTTCACAGCATGATATTAAACCTTAAACATTCCAGGCAGAGCAATGACATATCCATCGAAAGAAGCAGGTGACCCTCCACCAGAAAAGGTACACAGATAACTTGGAAGAGGTGGACAACATGGGCATTATTCCATGTGCCGCAAAATGCATTTGTTTTTGTTTCGCACAAGTTTCTTCTAGTATTTGCTCATTAAAATTTGCTGCAAGACCCTTATAATTAGCTGCAAGGAGATAACACAAATGAAAGTGACAATCTCAAAGTGCAAAAACTCAGTGGTGACTTGACTTTGTGTTCTAATGGGCCTGGCCTTTGTGGGGGCAAAGAGAGACCAAACTAAGACATTCCTCAGTAGCCTATACGTGATGTTTTTGTTCAGTATAAACGTTGGTGTAATTCAGGTATGGAGAAATTGTGCTTCAGTTTTGTGTGTGTTTGAATCGAATATTAAACTCCGACTGTTGCACCTCTGTGACTTCAGAAAGCCTTTAATATGAATCCGCTTCTTAATGAGCTCGAGTTGCAGTTCTAAACACTTCACTCAACTAAATACAGATATCACATTACATTTTATTTGTAACTGTATTATTAAACCACTTGTAAATGTTATTAAAGTATCAGATGTTGTATAATTTAAAGCCATTACCATTTATTTTACTTCATGGTTTAACATGGGCAGCAGATGTAACATAAATAGAGGTAATTTCATAATTTCATGACAGCTACACACTAATTATACCGAGCCTTATTTACACAGCCTTAGTTATTTATTATCTATCTAATAAACAAGTTTTTATTTTTTATGTTGAAACAGCCAGTATTACTGACCAAGGTAGAAGGATTTTGTTTTTGACTGGTATATATACAGCTCTGGAAAAAAATAAGGGACCACTGCAAAATTATAATTTTTTTCCTGATTTTACTACTTATAGGTATGTTTTTGGGCGAAAGGAACATTTTTTTTTTAAGTCTATAAACTACTGACAACATTTCCCCCAAATTCCAAATAAAATATTATGGTTTAGAGCATTTATTTGCAGAAAATGACAAATGGTCAAAATAACAAAAAAGATACATGTTTCCAGACCTCAAACAATGCAAAGAAACAAGATCAAATTCATTTTAAAACAACATAATACTAATGTTTACACTTAAGAAGAGTTCAGAAATCAATATTTGGTGCAATAACCCTTATTTTTAATCACAGCTTTCATGCGTCCACAAGTCTTTCATTGTTCAACAGACGCTGTAGGCCTATATATAACAATTTACCATAGGTACTATCCCTTAAAAACATGAAAACATGAAAAAACACAACATTTACCACAAGCAGCCATGTTTAATTATCACTATAGAGTGGTTCTCATTATCACAAATTTCAAAAAAATATAAGTTATCATAACTTAAATAACATAAATAAAAAATAATATAAAAAAAACACAATGAATACAAAAAATACTATAAACTCTACACATAAAAGTGGCAAAAGTATATACAATCAGATGTATAAATAGAACCATCGGCTGCTCGATTATGGAAAAAATCATAATCACGATTATCTCAGTCAATATTGAAATCACGATTATTCAAACGATTTTTTCAAAATCCCCTACCTACACACACACGCACACACGCACACGCACACACACGCACACGCGCACACACACACACACACACACACACACACACACAAAGTGGGCTACTCTCCCCTTAAACATTTATTCTTCTGTCTTATTCTACAGATTGCACAGGCACACACACACAAACAAAAAGTTATCACACACAATTCCTCACTTTCCTCACACAGATTTCTCCTCAGTATAATATAATATAATAATAATATAATATAATATAATATAATATAATATAATATAATATAATATAATATAATATAATATAATATAACATAATATATATAATTAATACAATATAATATAATATAATATAATAGCGCTAAAATAGAATATAGTGATATGACAAACACACATTTCATGACATGACTTACCAAAAGCAAAGATGAGATATTGTCCAGCAAATCCGAAAGAGCTCCCAGATGAAGTGTTGTCCGGGATAAGTAATTCACGTAGCCTCTATTGAAAATGCCGAATGCGTAACTCTACAAAGTCCCATGTAAAGTGTGTCTTTGTACGTTGTATTCATAGTAAATACCACGGAGGGTGAACGATCGATTTAAAAGTGATTAAATGTTGCGTTATACTAACTTCGTTTACTATTGTCTTCTGTAGTTTCCGTGTTCCCGATGCGAGCGCTAGCGATTCTTGGTAGGAGCTAGTAGGAGCTATCATTGGTCAATTCCTGGTAGCAACTAGTGCCGTGATCGGTCAATTCTTGGTAATTCTTGGTAGCAACTCGGGCAGACATTGGTCAAATCGTGGTAGTGTGAGCTCGACTCGCAGCCGGCCGCAGAGGGGGAGGGGGTGAATCCTCTCTCTATCTTCTCTTTCTTTCTCTCTTCCTTTTCCTCTCGCACCAGTGTAGGCACCAGCAAGTCTCTGCGCTGGGCATTGGCCCGCGTGGAAGGGAATGTATTGTGCGTGCGCGTCCCTCTCGACAGACAAATGAAAAAATAATTTTGGAGGAGCGTGATCAAAATTTCATTAATTGCACAGCCCTAGTTGAAAGTGGTGCGTACTGCGCATGCGAGGGCCAAAAATGGTGGAGGAAAGTGGTGGGTAGAAGTGGCGTTGGCTCTGCGGCTCTGCAGACAGATATTATTGTTCTCAACAGGGGCGCCTGCAGCCAGAGGGGGCGCCAATTTGCCAATTTCCTACACAGTGATATGATTTTTTTTTCAAGCGCTCGGCACGGCGCCCCTCACGAAGTTGCGCCCTGGGCAATTGCCCCACTCGCCCCCCCAAAGAACCGCTACTGGAGAATCTAAATGACTTTTCTGAACTTTTAGTCACATTAGAATTAAAAACCTGGAGTTGTGTTTTGTTTCATTCACATGTTTGAGTAACCCTTTATTATTAGTCTGTTTACATTTCCAAAGCTCTAAATACTCCACTTTGTGATGTCCTGTAGGGGTAGTTTTCAAGTAAACAGCTACTTTTACCTTTAGTTCAGTAGTGATTGACACTTCTAGGACTGAAATTATCCAAATGATTTTAGAAAAGGTGTGTGGAATTTAAAAACACAGCATTTCTGGTATGTTTTGATGAGGAAACGATATTGACAGATTAGAAAATATGGGGTACCGTTTGTAAAGCACCTTATTCTGAAATAAACTCCAACATTTTTGTCATATTTAGCATTAGCTAAATATGACAAAAATGACAAAAATAGCATATTTAGCATATTTTTTGATTACATAGATACATTAGATTACATCCATAGATTTAACATTTAGATTTAGATTTAACATTTTAATTTAGTATTTAGATTTAACATTTAGATTTAGATTAAACATTTAGATTTAACATTTAGATATAGATTTAACATTTAAATTTAGTATTTAGATTCAAATTTAGATTTAGATTAAACATTTAGATTTAACATTTAGACTTAGATTAAACATTTAGATTTAACATTTAGATTTAGATTAATCATTTAGATTTAACATTTAGATTTAAGATTTTGATTTAACATTTAGATTTAGATTTAACATTTAGATTTTGATTTAACATGTAGATTTAAGATTTTGATTTAACATTTAGATTTTGATTTAACATTTAGATTTAAGATTTTGATTTAACATTTAGATTTAGATTTAACATTTAGATTTAGATTTGACATTTAGATTTAACATTTAACATTTAGATTTAATATTTAGGTTTAACATTTCAATTTAGATTTAACATTTAGATTTATATTTAGCATTTAACATTTAATATTTACGTGTAGTATTTAATATTTATATTCAACTATTTATAGTTATAGTTCGCCTACAGAACTAATCAGTCTGTGGACGATGCCATTAACCTGGCCCTCCACTTCATCCTCCAGCATCTGGACTCCCCGGGAACCTACGCCAGGATCCTGTTTGTGGACTTCAGCTTTGCTTTCAACACCATCCTCCCTGCTCTGCTCCAGGACAAGCTTGCTCAGCTAAACGTGCCTGACTCCACCTGCAGGGGGATCACTGACTTCCTGACGGATCGGAGGCTGTGCGTGCGGCTGGGCAAGAATGTCTCGGACTCCTGGACCATCAGCACAGGATCTCCACAGGGCTGTGTACTTTCTCCTCTGCTCTTCTCCCTGTACACAAACTGCTGCACCTCCGGCCACGACTCCGTCAAACTGGTTAAGTTTGCGGATGACACCACCCTCATCGGGCTCATCTCTGACGGCGATGAGTCTGCCTACAGGAGGGAGGTGGACCGGCTGGTGTCCTGGTGCAGCAGCAACAACCTGGATCTCAACACCCAGAAGACAGTGGAGATGATTCTGGACTTCAGGAAAGTCACAGCCCCCCTGCCTCCTCTCTCCCTGACAGACTCCCCCATCAGCACAGTGGACTCCTTCCGGTTCCTGAGCACCTGCATCACACAGGACCTCAGGTAGGAGCCGACCATCAACTCCCTCATCAAGAAGGCCCAGCAGAGGTTGTACTTCCTGCGGCAGCTAAGAAAAGCCAAGCTGCCAGTCCAGATGATGGTGCAGTTCTACACGGCCATCATTGAGTCCATCCTCACCTCTTCCATCACTGTGTGGTGCTGGAGCCACTGTCAGGGACAAACAGAGACTGCAGCGCATTGTGCGCTCTGCCGAGAAGGTGATTGGCTGCAGCCTTCCATCTATCCAGGACCTGTACGTCTCCAGGACTCGGGGGCGAGCAGGCCGGACAGCAGCTGACACTTCTCACCCTGGACATGGACTATTTGAGCCACTTCCCTCTGGCAGGAGACTACGGTCCATCGGGACCAGAACCTCTCGTCACAAGAACAGTTTCTTTCCCTCTGCTGTTGGACTCATGAACAATTCATAACATCTGCACAAAACTGGACACTTTATATCACCAGTCACTTTAATTAAGTCATGTTTGCACTACTGTTCTGATGCTGCTCATCTGAACCTTTTTATATTTGGATTGTTTATTATTTTTTACTATATTATAGCTATATTTTAGTTATTATTATTATTTAGTGTCTATATTCTAGTTATTACTATTATTATTTAGTGTTTTATGCGCTTTATCACCGAGACAAGTTCCTAGTTTTGTGAATTTTGTGTTCACTTGACAATGGCAATAAAAGTCTTTCTGATTCTGATTTAAAATTTCTTTAAGGTGACAAATATTGCTTTAAATGTGCAAAAAAGTAACTGAAAAAAATCACACCTGTTTTTTGGACATTATTTAAAGCTAAATGTGAGACGCTTTACAAACGGCGCCCCATAAGAAAATAGCGTAATATGGACCCTTTAATATTCTGTTGAAAGCGCCCGTACGCCACTCCACAGATTCTATAGGCTGGTGTATTTCTGCACATGCCCGGGATAAAATGGCCACTCCGATGTGTTCGTGTGTGTTTCCAGGAGGACTGGTCACTATGGCAACCTTCTACACCTCATGTGTTTACACAGACAAATATTTGGGATCACAGAGTTCATGAAGGCAGATGTGTGACAAAGCATGTACAGAATAATGTCGCTTGGGTTTTTTTTCATGTTGTGTACCATGTGAAAAACAAATACCCCTGCAGTTTTAAGGATTTCTTTTCTTAACCTTACGCCTTTGGATCATTTATTGTTCATTGTTAACAACTGTGACCAGAGCTGATGTCTTGGAGGTTTAGTCATGTTTGTATTGGATGAAAAATATGATGTTACATTCAAATCACAAGTATAATGTTTATTTGCTTGTTTTTTATATACCTCTATTTAATCTCTACTGAACAAAAGGTACAGTAAAAGTTGCAACTTCATGACATCACAAGGTGGAATTCTGGCTTTCTGAGCTTTAGAGAAACAGGCTAATAATAAAGAATTACTCAAACATGTGTGAACGAAACAAAACACAACTCCGGGTATGTTTTTGATGAGGTAACAACATTATAACATGGCCCAAATCTCATGGTAATAAAAAATAAAGACCCAAATGAAAATAATTATGTAATGACAAAATTTTTTGCACCCATTCGCCCTCACAACACTGAACAAAAAAGTAGTGGCAACTTTATGCACACACAGGTGGTGCCTTAGAGGGACCCGGTTTGATTAATCAGTAGGCAAATGTTAATAACTGACAGCAACACGATGTGGACAGTTTTGAAATTTTGGTCACTGGCTTTTTGTAATGTCGAGTGCAGCGTTCCAACCTTTGAGAAATATTTTATGGAGAAAAAAATAATGGCTGACTTGAAGCTGGGGGGTAGGGACAGCTCTTAGGGAGGTCCTCTCTTCCACTGTGAGTCATCCTGTGCAATGCTCCGAGTTCCCACAAGACCAGAGCTCAGCGAACGTCACATGAAAAGGCCATGTCTGTCAATAATGCAGTATATGAAGGCTATAGTGTGCGTACCTGCTTTTGCATTTATGAGACTTATGAAATGTGTTTGTGTATGCCCCTGAGGAAGATAGTTCATAGTCTATAGGCGCTCCACAATGGCTAAGTGATAGCGTCACATTCGGCGGATGACAAGGCTTTGTTACTATGGTTACAGTGGTTTGATGGTATACTGGTTTCATTTGGTAACTACTGTATCTCTGATTCACAGGAATGCGATGCTTTCAGAGCAGAGGGGCCTTGACTTTGCTTCAAGATAATATCAATAATATAAAATACTCAATATTTCAAATGCAAATATCTATTACTGCAAGTCATACAAAATACAACATTTAACTTATCTCAATGGAAACATGCAAGAACTGACCCCACTCACAGTAAGATCGCATACTTTTATCTTTGAGCTATAAAAATGTAGCTGAATAAATATGCAGCTCTGGAAAAAAATAAGAGACCACTGCAAAATTATCTGTTTTTCTGATTTTTCTACTTATAGGTATGTGTTTGGGCAAAAGGAACATTTTTATTTGAGTCTATAAACTACTGACAACATTTCCCCCAAATTCCAAATAAAAATATGATCATTTAGAGCATTTTTTTGGTAGAAAATGACAAATGGTCAAAATAACAAAAAAGACACATGTTTTCAGACCTCAAACAATGCAAAGAAACAAGATCAAAATCATTTTAAAATAACATAATACTAATGTTTACACTTAAGAAGAGTTCAGAAATCAATATTTGGTGCAATAACCCTTATTTTTAATCGTCTTGACATGCTCTCCACAAGTCTTTCACATTGTTCTTGGGTGACTTTATTCCACTCCTGGTGCAAGAACTGAAGTAGCTCAGCTTTGTGTTTGTGTTGGAATTCAACAGACGCTGGAATGGAATGGCTGTAATACATGTAGAGATGCTGATTTCAGAAAAAAATGCAGTGGTCTCTTATTTTTTTCCAGAGCTGTATGTATGATAAGGTACCATAATACCATACCATTCCAGGCAAAGAAATTACACCTCCCTAGTGACGGACCCACACAGGAAAAGTTACATAGATCACCTTTAAAGCCTTGTATGTTTGCTAATGTTATGGGAAAATCCCCTTTCTTAATTCATTTTACTGAGTCTACTATTGTGGACATAAAACAAGAACTGATCTTGTATTTACATTACGGAAGTGGACTGTACAGGCTATTCATTTTGCATTTTTATCACATATGTGCAGACCAGCTAATTTGTGACAGACTGACAGTCCCTGAGCGGGTAATGAGAGAGGCAGCAGTGCTTTACCATGAAGTCTGTGCCTCCTTAATGCAGGAAATACAGATAATTTCCTGTCTTTAAAAAACAACTCTGAGTCACGCTCCAATTAACCTCCCTTTTCATCCTCCATGAGTGTCACTGCTGCTCCTCCATGCTTTTGCCTACAGGATGTCTCTAAAACATGTTTAAAGAAGCAGTGGTTGTGCTCTGAGTTTGTGTTTTTCATTAATTTTAGTAGAACTTAAAGTCAAAACAAAATCTGGTGTCACTGCTTGTTGTGCTGATAGTCTAATAGACCTACAGATATGTCAGCCTAACAATAAAGAACAGGCATGTTTATTCAATTTACTAGTTTATTACGTAACAGCTGGAGAATGCAATATTTATGCTTTACTTTATATTTCTATCTATTGTTGACGATCATTTTTCAAAAATCAAAATTCAAGATTTGGAACTTTTTACTGCACATATCAATTCTGTAGATCCGAACATCAAATTCACTCGTGAAGATGCCAAGCATAACACATTGGCTTTCTTAGACTGTGTCATAACAATAGAGACAGGCGACTCCAAGTAGAAGTCTTCAGGAAGCCCACACACACAGACCAATACCTGCTTTTTGATTCACACCACCCACTGCAGCACAAACTTGGAGTTATTCTGACATTACAACACAGGGCCCAAGTGGTTCCTACAAGCACAGAGGGTAAGGAGAAAGTAGAACAACAGGTGCGGAAAGCCCTCTCTGTTTGTCGACATCCTAAATGGGCTTTCAATAAAACTAAGAGAGACAATGACAAGAAACAAAACAACAGAGAATCAGAACCTAGGAGAAAGGGTGTAACTATTCCTTACCTGGCTGGCGTGAAAAAAATAAAAATAAAAATAAAAAAATACAGAGGATTTTCAGACAACATGAAATCCCAGTCTATTTCAAACCCACAAACACTTTAAGAGAGAAACTGGTCCACCCAAAGGACAAAACGCCGAGCCACAAACAAAGAAATGTGGTCTACTCCATTCAGTGTAGTGAAGACTGCAGTGAGCGCTATATTGGAGAAACAAAACAGCCACTTCACAAGAGGATGTACCAACACAGGCGGGAGAGCCAGAGTGGACCTCAGTCTGCCGTACATCTCCACCTAAAAGCCACAGGCCACTCCTTTGAGGACAGTGAGGTACAGATCTTGGCCAGAGAAAAGAACTGGTTTGAGAGGGGAGTTAAAGAGGCTATTTTTTGTCAAAAAAGAGAATCCTTCCTTGAACAGAAATGGAGGTCTCAGACATCATTTGTCTTCCATTTATAACTCCATCCTCAAACCTAAATCAAAACAAACAAAGAAAACAATAGGGCAGTCAGGTCAGGTCCAGAGGTGTGAAAACACCCATTATGGCCCTGAATAGTTCTGCTAACAAAACTCCACACTCCACTCCTACTGCATATCTCATAGTCCTACCAACTAATAGAAACTGAAACCGAAGAAGTAGGTGTAGTAGTTTCAAAGTAATTTCATTGTAGCTCCTCCCTTCAGGCAGATATAGGCAAGTGTCCACCAGCGTCTGACCAGAACTGAAGAAGCAGCTTGGATGAGCTACGAATAAAAAAAAGAAAGAATTTTTCCTTTTGTCTTTTACTTTATATGTTGTTCCCCTCTCGTTGTTATTGTCTCATTCATCAGATTCTAATTCAGCTGGGGCTTAACATCAGATTTACATTATCATGTATTTGTATTTTTCCATTTATTTTTTAAATTTACATTATTTTTTTATCTTGCCTATTATTATAATTTAAATGGAGAAAGAGACCTATAACTACCAATTATTTCCTATGCCTGCCACTGTGTGGTACCAGACTGAGCCCAGAGGAAGCAGCACAGCAGCTCTCTGGCTCTATCTAGTGGTCAGTGGCCTGAATTACAGCCCGGAGCACACAGCAGTACGAGGCTTTCCGCCAAGTTGAGTCACACGTCAGTAGGAACCTGTACGTGTGCGCGGACGTGTGCAGCACGTCGTGCGTTTCCCGGATGCACCAAACACAAACATGGATCGAATAGTGGTGGAAGTGCCGATCAAGAACGGTGAGGAGTACAAGTAATTGTTAATACCACAGCTTTTCACCACACTTATGAACCGCTATAACGTGACCTGCGTGACCAACGGGCCCGCGGCGTAACTCGTCCAAACTGCCACGAGCTCGCCTCGTAAGCCTCGCGTGTCCAGCCTGTCCTTTGTACGTTTGGACCATGTGCTGTTTGGTTAAATGCTTAAAAGGTTTACAAACTGCAGCTAAAGGCTTTAGTGGAACTTCTGTCCACAAGTCACGACTTCGCATTACCCCAATGTTTTTATGTGTCCTTAATGAGAAACTAAACTATGACATTTAGCCAAACGACAAGCTCTGAATTAGGTTTGAATGTTGCCTGAAGAAGAATGGCACCAGTGGCACACTCACTTTACGAATCCAGTAACTGCTCACTCCGCATGTAGGCTATAGACTTTTACAGAACTATGCAGAATAAAGCGCTTTGGTCATGTTCCCTCAGAGTTCCCCCTCACGGGCCTATCTACAACTCAGAGAAAGCGCCAGGTCCGGTTCTCCGCACGCCATGACATTCTTCTTCTTAGGGAAGTGATTGCACAGAACCCATTTGCCTCCAAAGAATCAGGTACTTACAGACCAACTGCAGAAATAACAGTTCTAATGTGAAAATTAAAACTACGTCAACTTATGATGATGTTTATATTGTACCAGGGAAGATCTGGGCCCGTGTGGGGGAGATCATCACTGCTGCTCTTCAGGATGAGGGTTTTGAGGTGGATGCTCGGAGGTGCAGGGAGAGGACCATGCTGCTCCTGGACTACTACAAGAAACAGGATTTTACCAGTCTGCGGAGGTGAACTGCTCTGATCTTCAATGTGACGTTATGGTTAGGGTATAGGACCAAATGTGGGTGTTTTTTTATGTATTTAATTAGGACAATGCATATTAATCAACATCTGAGCATAAACTGCACGGTAAAGTATGCCAGAATTAGCTATAGAGCGAAATTGCATCTGTAGTCCCAAGGCACGCACAGAACACATACATTTACAACATTTACAATCACAATTTTTTTTTGTTTCATATATTTTTATTCATGTGTTCATATTTGGAACATATGCACACATCTTTTCCATTATTATACAAAAAAGAACATAAGCACAGAACTATCAAACAAAAAACAAATTGCTCAAACCTCGAGGCCATATGGAAATACAAGTAGCAGTGTCGCATTACATAACAATACAATGACAGCAGATATACCACTATCATTAATAACCTACACGTACACATACATATATATATGCATACATACATATACACACACACATATACACAAATACTTCTGCATACACATATATATATACACATACACAATATACATACATATTCATACATACGTACACATACATACATATATAACCATAGTAAAGATAAAAAATAAATAATACTTAAAAAAAAATAAATAATAATAATAATAAAATAAAAAAAGGGGGGGGGGTAGATTGTTTCAAAAAGGTCAATAAATGGTTGCCATATTGTAAAGAATTTATTTATTTTACCTTTCTTAGAGTACCTCATCTTCTCTACTTTTAAAAAGGACATAACTTCATTAATCCAATGAGTGCTGGACGGGGCATTTGTTGATTTCCAGTGCAAAAGGAGATGGCGTCTTGCAATCAGAGAAGTAAATGCCAAAATCTGTAGCTGTGTAGTTGAATAACATGGGAAGTCTTCTGGGAGACCGAAGATGGCCACATACAAAGAAGCATTAATTGTTTTTGACAACACTCTAGACAGAGTATTAAAATAAACCTGCCAAAAGGTCTTCAGGGTTGGGCAGTAAAAGAACATATGTGCAAGATTACAAGGTGATCCCCCACATCTGTCACAAACGTCCACCACAGAAGGAAAAATCTGCGCTAGTCTTGTTTTTGAGTAATGACATCTAAACAGAACTTTAAAACAATCACAAATTTTGTCTTCAGGTTTGGCTCGGAGAGGTTGTATGCCCAAAAAGAGGATTTGTTGCATGAGGTTCTGGAGTTGGAGGCTGAGCGTGGGGTTGTCATCGGCGGGGAGAGTGTAAAATATCAGGTAAATATAAAAATATTTTTATGTTTATAACCCTGCACACAGAAATGAACATCTGCTTTTCAGAGTGAATTTAATGTTATTTGCAGACATGATCATTTAGGCTAAACATATACATTAATCTGTGTTATTACTATGTTGTTCATAGTTAAAGGAAAAGTAACGTTATTTTACAATCTGAGCCTTCTTTCGGTAATAAAACAAGTCGTTTGACTCACCCATAGCACGTTGGTGTAATTTGGAGCTGTTTGGTAAAAGTTATGTTGTAGCGTATCCGTTAGCGTGAGTACTCGGGGCATTACTTTGCGGTCTCCAAATAACACAAACTTTAGCACTTTTCAAATCATAGAAGCCCGATGTCTTAATCTACGATTTCGTTTGAAGCAAAAGTGGCCTGTAATCCGAGATTTATCCATAGTTTTCAGCTTTGCGTTTCATGTTTGGGTCCCGGGAGCTGAGAGCACAGTCCGCGCATGCGCACTGGCGTCCTCATCTACTCGAAACTATGGCTAAATCTCGGATTACAGGCCACTTTTGCTTCAAACGAAATCGTAGATTAAGACATCGGGCTTCTATGATTTGAAAAGTGCTAAAGTTTGTGTTATTTGGAGACCGCAAAGTAATGCCCCGAGTACTCACGCTAACGGATACGCTACAACATAACTTTTACCAAACAGCTCCAAATGTCACGAACGTGCTATGGGTGAGTCAAACGACTTGTTTTATTACCGAAAGAAGGCTCAGATTGTAAAATAACGTTACTTTTCCTTTAATGTTTTTCATTATTCTGGTGGTCTTGCTTGTCTCCTTGGGGACGTTATATCGTTGTCTTTGGAATGTTCTACAGTATGGCATTAAATTTGTGTATATTACATTTATAAAACAAAAAAATTGTGCTTGCCCTGTCAAAGCAAGGCCAATCAAAAACATCTCAACGCCATAAAATGTCACATTTGAGACACATTTTCTGATTCTGATTACAGGATGAAGAGCTGAACAAAAGGGCCATAGAGGAACTCACACTGTTGGAGCAAGAGAAACCTACACTGATACACACAACTCATGCAAGTAAGAGATTCAGCCTGATTTGAAACGACCAGAAACACAAAAAGATAAAAAAAAATACTCTATATTTCAGAAACAACCTACTAATTCACCCTATTAATACAAAAGGAAGAACTATGAAAGAAATAGCAACTAGGAGTCTGACACAAATCCAAAATAACATGTTCTGTAAAGTATGTGATAATTCATCAAAGTGGAATCAAAACACAAACTAAACCTATACACATCTGTACGGGATAGTTTCTGGTATTATTGTAGCTATATGCAACAACAGAAGATGCTTTTAGACTTAGACTTAGACAAACTTTATTGATCCACAAGGGAAATTGTTTTGGGGACGGTAGCTCACTCATCAAATATAATATATAATATATAACAGAGGGTAAAAGAACAAAAAGAAAAAAAGATGGAATAGCAACCAAAGAGCAATAGACCTGTGTCAGATGAGACATAATTATAAAAATAAAAATAATGATAGTAAATGTGTATGTACAATACCAGTGATATACAGTTGTACTCTGATCACTTTATTTGATCTCAAAATAAAATTGTTGATCTTGTGGCTGCATATCTGTTCACACCCTTAGTGACAATATCACAAACCACAGACCAATCACTGTTCATATTCTGCCCGGTGTCTCTTAGCCGATGGAGAGGAGGAGCACGAGGAGCTGGCGGAGCTTTCAGGTGCGCCAACTGCCAAGCGTCCGTGCCAGTGTTGCTGCCAAACCTACTCCGAAATTCTCAGTTTTCTGGAAAAACGCTCCGAGTCCGAACAAAGGCTGAGAGAGGAAGAACTCGCCCTGCGTCGTGAGGAGCTGGAGATTCAAAGGAGTATGTGTTTGTCTGCACTGTATTTGACTGTGTATTTGTATAATAGCATCATGACAAATTTTCATATTTTTAGGTAAGATTGCATTAGAAAGAGAACGGCTGGGAGCTGAAAGACGAGAACGGGAACGCAGATTTGAGCTGGAGAGCCAAGAGAGACAGGTTATTCTGGACCTGCTCAAGGAAAAAGTGCTCAGGAGTTAATACAGCTACTCTACATTCAATAAATGACTGTGTTATTTAATTATTACCAAACACTGGGCGCTATAAGGTGTGGTGACCTAGTTATGGCGATTACAAATCCGCAATGCAATGTTTTAAAGTAATCAAACACTAGATGCTGAACAAATTAAATGATAGACATCGACTTGAACATTTAATTAAAGTTACATTTAGTTGAGTAACTTATTAATAAAAGTACTTCTCTGAGTAGTTTTCAGATACTACTTTTACTTATACTTCAGTAATATGCAGCTCTGGAAAAAAAATAAGAGACCACTGCAAAATTATAATTTTTTTCTTATTTGACTTCTTATCGGTATGTGTTTGGGCAAAGGGAACATTTTCGTTTGAGTCTCTAAACTACTGATAACGTTTCCCCCAAGAAAATGACAAATGGTCAAAATAACAAAAAAGATACATGTTTTCAGACCTCAAACAATGCAAAGAAACAAGATCAAATTCATTTTAAAACAACATAATACTAATGTTTACACTTAAGAAGAGTTCAGAAATCAATATTTGGTGCAGTAAGTCAGCCTTATTTTTAATCACAGCTTTCATGCGTCTTGGCATGCTCTCCACAAGTCTTTCACATTGTTCTTGGGTGACTTTATTCCACTCCTGGTGCAAGAACTGAAGTAGCTCAGCTTTGTGTTTGTGTTGGAATTCAACAGACGCTGGAATGGAATGGCTGTAATACAAAAAAAAATGCAGTGGTCTCTTATTTTTTTCCAAAGCTGTATTTCACAGTGACAGTAGCTTACCATTGGGCTTCTCGAGTAATTGTTTTGGTTACTTTTTTGGATGTCGGGTGTAATATAGTTTTTTTTTTTTATTAATTTCATTTCTGTTGTTATCTACCCTTTTGTGCTTCCAATAGGCTGTATGAAATTCAATGTGCAGAAACGACTGATGTGTTCTTGTTTGTATTGTATAGGAGTGTAAATAAAATTGTAATTCTGAGTTTATAAACTTGTAGCGTAATGATTTGTACTAGTTTGTTTTCTTAATGATGATTGGTCCATTTGCTGCCGTCACGTCTTCCCTGATTGGCTGTTGTGACGCCAGTACTTCCGGCTCCACCGTCCAATGAACGCGTGGTCACATTGTTGCTCTGCTGCTATTACTGCGCTACAAAGTTCACACTTGGCACATCTGAATGTAAATCCTTAAAGTTATTCTCTTTCAAGTGTTATTTTTAATTTGCGCGCATCGTCTAATCCTTGACTTGGGACTTGGATAAACCCGCAACTAACTAAGCTTTGAAAATGTTTTCGAAACCACGTTGTTTTTTCCCCGTTCTCCGATGTAGCTGTTAATATTTGGCGTAATTTCGAAAAAAGCGTCTCATTTTTCTCGACTGGACTTTGTTTATGCTTCAGATCCATCGCTTTGGAATTCCAGGCCTACATAATCTTACACATTTTACGCGCATATCAGTGGTAATATTCGGATTTCCTGCTCTTATTGTTGCGCAACATGCCCATTAGACGTTTTGGGGGTCACAGGTCTTTGGTTTCTCACTCTCCTAAATTGTCTTATGGTTACACCAAAATGAATATTTCAAAGAGTGGCTACCGCGTGTTTTCTGCCAACTCCACCACCGCCTGCACCGAACTGGCCAAGAAGATCACAGAGTAAGTGACACCAACTTCTGTGAGGGACCGTTCAAGACATTATTCATTCTGGTCCTCTCACATACATACATTTTCCTCTGACATACATGCATACATTCTCCTCTCACATACATACATTCTCCTCACACATATATTTTCACTCTCACATACATATATTTTCACTCTCACATACATATATTTTCACTCTCACATACATATATTCTCACTTTCACATACTTATGTTTTCACTCTCACATACTTATATTCTCACTCTCACATACTTATATTTTCACTCTCACATACATACATTTTCCTCTCACATACATACATTCTCCTCTCATACATACATTCTCCTCACATACATATATTTTCACTCTCACATACATATATTTTCACTCTCACATACACATATTTTCACTCTCACATACATATATTCTCACTTTCACATACTTATGTTTTCACTCTCACATACTTATATTTTCACTCTCACATACATACATTCTCCTCTCACATACATACATTCTCCTCTCACATACATACATTTTCCTCTCACATACATACATTTTCCTCTCACATGCATACACTCTCCTCTCATACATACATTCTCCTCACATACATATATTTTCACTCTCACATACATACGTTCTCTCACATACATACGTTCTCTCACATACATATATTTTCACTCTCACATACATATATTTTCACTCTCACATACATATGTTCTCTCACATATATTCTCACTCTCACATACTTCTATTTTCACTCTCACATACTTATATTTTCACTCTCACATACAGTACATACATTCTCCTCTCACATACATACATTCTCCTCTCACATACATACATTCTCCTCACATACATATATTTTCACTCTCACATACATATATTTTCACTCTCACATACATACGTTCTCCTCTCACATACATATATTCTCACTCTCACATACTTATATTCTCACTCTCACATACTTATATTTTCACTCTCACATACATACATTCTCCTCTCACATACATACATTTTCCTCTCACATACATACATACATTCTCCTCTCACATACATACATATATTTTCACTCTCACATACATATATTTTCACTCTCACATACATATATTTTCATTCTCACATACATACATTCTTCTCTCACATACATATATTCTCACTCTCACATACATATATTCTCAGTGTGAGAATGTATGTAAGTGCGAGTGAGAATATATGTATGTGAGAGGAGAATATATGTATGTGAGAGGACAATATATGTATGTGAGAGGAGAATGTATGTATGTGAGAGGAGAATGTATGTATGTGAGAGGACCAGAATGAATAATGTCTTGAATGGCCCCTCATAAACTTCACATCATCTTATACTGCGTAACACCAACTGTTATAGCACAGTAATGTCACCTTATTTTAGTCGTACAGGTAGGCTACGGATACGGCTATATTTTGGAACAGCATAAAAGGATAGGAAGGAAAAGGATAAAATAGTAAACAGGGTTTGATTTTTCATCGTAACATTTCACAAACATGATGGATAACAAGTACTAATAATAACATTCCTGTGAAGTAAACTGGGTGAGGCTGATTTAAGATAGTGTTGCTCTTCAAGAAACAGACTGCATGTCAGGACAAAAGCACACAGCCAAATTTAACCTGATAATGATAACAAGATTCTTTCTTTCGTTGGATTCATCTTAAAGCTCTACTGTGTAAATTTAGACAAAAAACTGACCCGAACAAAAGCATCTCCACACTATTTTTTGTCCTCCACCTGCTTGTCTCCATGGAAAAGGTGTCCCACTGTAAGAGGGAAAACTTATCCATCTTCATAATGTTCCAAAGTCTGGTTTCAACTTCCTATTTTCATGTGTAAACCCCAGAAAGTTTCACTGTGTTGCTTTAATGATTTTCAGTGTACATTTGGTATGTTCACAGACGGCTAGGTGTTGAACTGGGCAAGTCTGTCGTGTACCAAGAGGGAAACAGAGGTGAGCTCATGTTTTTTGGCATAGTCGTCGCATGTCATATTCGTGGACTAATATTATATTTATCCTTGTTTCTTTGCAGAGACTAGAGTCGATGTGAAAGAGTCCGTCCGGGGTCAAGACATTTTCATCATTCAGACCATTCCAAGGTGAGCCTCTGTTTTAACTTTACAAATATTAAATGGATCTTGTTTTGTTTTTTATTTTTTAATAAGTTACATAACACAGTGACCTGTTTTTACTGCCTGTATTTGCTCTTCTGTCTTCAGTCGGTCATTTGTTTGCTCATCCCGTATGTTGATGGCCCCAGGATACGTGGCACATACAGATTTAACAGGCTTTTATAATCCATGTTTTTCAGGGATGTAAACACTGCTATAATGGAGCTGCTCATCATGGCATATGCTCTGAAGACATCCTGTGCCAAAAACATTATCGGGGTTATTCCTTACTTTCCGTACAGCAAGCAGTGCAAAATGAGAAAGAGAGGCTCCATTGTTTGTAAACTACTGGCTTCAATGTTGGCTAAAGCAGGTAAGAGCCAAAAGAACACATTATTTTATGAGTGTTAAAGACTTTTATTTTATTTATTTATTTCAGGGACATTAATAAACATTTACATGTAAATATGCCAGAATTAGCCCGAGGGCTATTTTTCATCTGTAGTCCCTGACTAGGTGTAAAGTGTCAACCTGCAGGAAGTAAAATACAATAGAATAAAAACAGGGTTAATATTTACACTCTAAAATCATAGATTGCATACAGCTCCATGTAATTATATACAATCATAAAGCCACATTCAGGCACATACATTCATTTTCAGCCAAAAACACCATATACTGTTGTATACAGTCACATACAGAAAAGTCACATACAAAAAAAGTCACACAACAGTAACACACAAGAGGCAGGATGGCGACAGGGGCATCGGGAGGTGGATGTTAGTGGTGACAGGACTGATTCTCAATGAACCATTTCTTTAACTGGAATTTAAATGAGATGTAAGTGGGGAGGCTTCTAATTGTGGTGGGGGTGGTGTTCCAGTCATGGGCAGATTGCACAGAGAAGGTGGTTTTGCCAAAGACACTTTTTCTGAGGGGGGGGGTGATACACTTACACCACATAGATTTTACACTTTTATTGTCCCCAAAGGGAAACTGATTTTCACGCACACAGAGCTTCTTTGACATATACAGCGACAAACACAGCACAACAAACATACATTACAACACACTCAGCGGGGCCTGTAGTTCAGAAATGTGATGGCCGAAGGGATCAGGGTTCTGCCAGAGCGGGCCCTCCTGCCCCTGAGCATCCTGTACCTCCGTCCTGTTCTATGGAAAGTGCAACGTGTCCAGTGGCCTTGTTGTTAAGATCTGCAAGGTTGGGTGTGGGGAGTCCTATGATTTTAGCAGCTGCATGTGTTACCATTGTGAGTTTAGACCCGTTTATAAGAGTGAGCAGATTGGAAAAAGCAGGTAGAACAGTACAACAGGATGGATCAGATGTTGGATTGGTACAACAGTAATAACAGATGTGGAGAAACACAGAGTCCTTTGAGTTTTCTGATTACTGAATTGTTGATGGCTTCTTTTGTAAATGTCCATGATATGCTGATCAATTGTAAGTACCCATATTACACTATTCTAAGCTATGTTACAATGTTGTTTCCTCATCAAAAACATACCTGGAGCTGTGTTTTGTTTGGTTCACACATCTGTTTTTGAGGAGGTAAAAGCATAACATGGCTTAAAGCTCACACGAGTCGCTTTTGTGTAATATAGGACCTTAACATTTTTTTTTGTTTCTTGTTAATAGAAGTTGACATACAATACATCATGCTTAGGTCAAGACCTTTTCATTCATTTGTGAAACCACCAACCTGTCCTTTTGGAACTTAATTTATGCCTTTGGGTTTATTTGATGATATGTGGAGGATTGTGGATTATGATACCATCTTGTTGTACTGTGTTCGCCAATGGGCCATTATCTCTCTGGAGTTGTGTTTTGTTTGATTCACATGTTTAGCACACGAATCCTGCTTATTTAGACTGACTTCTTCACTTAAACAGAAAACACTGTGTTCCACTTTGTGATGTCACATGGAAATACAGGAAGTGCTCCAGTGTTTTTAAACTCCATAAACCTTCACTGGAATAATTTGGATAATTTCTACCCTGGAATTACAAATCTTTACTGAACAAAAGGTAAAAGGTTTACCTGGCCAGCCAAATGATATCTCTCTGTATTTCCTATACAGCGCGATACCATTTGGACACCCTCGCTCCACTCTCGCTCCTCCGGTTAAAAACGGACTCCGCGATTCTGATTCGTTCAAAGATGTTGACGTCAGTGCACCCGCCTTTGCCCGCAACGTCACTCTTAGGCAGCGGAAGTTCCGCCTCAGTTTTGAATCAAGATGGCGCAATCTCTGATTGGTTCACTTAGCTGTCTGTCTACGCGCAACTGCAGCGCATTTTGGACCAAGCATTACCAGACTCACTCGCTGGTACAGCGATGAGTCATGGATTCTTCCAGGCAAGTAAAAGGTAGCTGTTAACTTGAAAACTACAACTTGATGATGTCACAAGGTGGAACAGAGCATTTTGAGCTTTGGAGATGGAGACAGACTAATAAAGGATCACTCAAACATGTGCCAGTGAAACCAAGCACAACTCCAGACATGTTTTTGATGAGGTAACAACATTATAACATGGCTTAACGCCCACAAGAGTCCAGTTTGTGTAATATAGTGCATATATTTTAGATTGGTCATTTTATGCTGTTATTTGTGTTCAGGTCTGACTCATATCATTACCATGGACCTCCATCAAAAGGAAGTTCAAGGCTTCTTCAGCTTTCCCGTGGACAACCTGAGAGCATCACCGTTTCTCATTCAATACATCCAGGAAGAGGTGGCAATGCAGTGTTTTAATGAATCTTTGTTTTATTGAATTAATGCAAAAATAAATGTGATGTTTTTTCTTTCAAAGATCCATGATTATAGAAATGCAATTATTGTTGCCAAGTCCCCTTCCTCCGCCAAAAGGTAAAAACACTGAGAAGTTAAGTTTAAGTAATCCAAACACACAGTTTTGAAACAATGCAACCACGACAGCCTTTTTATGATCACAAAATGTTTACTGCATTATTATAAATATTTCTTGTCTATTGTTTCCCTTGAAACACCTATGGTCATGAGCTTTGGGTAATGACCGAAAGGACAAGATCGCGGATACAAGCGGTCGAAATGAGTTTCCTCTGCAGAGTGGCTGGGCGCACCCTTAGAGATAGGGTGAGGCGCTCAGTCACATGGGAGGAGTTTGGAGTAGAGCCGCTGCTCCTCCACGTAGAGGGGAGCCAGTTGATGTGGCTCGGGAATCTGTTTTGGATTCCTCCTGGACGCCTCCCTCAGGAAGTGTTCTGGGGATGTCCCACCAGGAGGAGGCCCTGGGGAAGACCCAGGACATGCTGGAGGGACTATGTCTCTCGGCTGGCCTGGGAACACCTTGGGGTCCCCCCAGAGGAGCTGGAGTAAGTGTTGGGGGTGAAGGAAGTCTGGGAGTCCCTACTTAGACTGGTGCTCCCGTGACCTGGCCCCGGATAAGCGGAAGAAAATGGATGGATGTTTCCGTTGACTTAGTTAGCTGCTTAATTTATAAGATGTATAGTAGAAGTATATTTGCTTAAGAGCTTAAAGAGAAAACATGCACATCCCAAAATATCAGCAGTATACAGGACTCGGTTATATATATTTAGGTATAATTACAGGAATATCACCCTTTATGTCACTACACTTATTTCTCATGGGCTCTGTGCTTATGGATAACTAATCTTTTCTATTACTGTTCATAAACTGAACTTTAAAGGTGCACTGCATAACAGTTCTAGTGGAGGGTCCTTCACCTGTGTCTCAATGTCTGTTTAGATTAAGCCCATCCACCACAAGAAAGACGAGCGTATTACAGCACTATTCAACATTACTATTCAGATCTGTATATAGAAACACCTGTAATGTATAAATGCTAAACTGATATGTTTAATGTCATACCATGGATCATTCCAAGGAAAGCAACATCATCGAGACTAGAAGGTAGCGTACCCTTCACCAGAAAAGTTGCGCAGTGCACCTCTTAAATCCTTTGTTCATATACATTTCCAAATTGTTCCTTCACTGCAGTCCACACTTTTCTTCCTGTGCAGCATCATCTGACACGTGTCTTTTCCCATTTTTGTCTCAGAGCTCAGTCGTACGCAGAGAGGCTGAGACTTGGATTGGCAGTGATGCACGGAGAAGCCCATCACTCGGAGCTGGACATGGCTGACGGTCGCCATTCCCCTCCCCTCTCCCGCACCAGCACAGGGCACACTGGCCTCGAGCTGCCTGGTGAGACACAGTCAAACACTTCTAATCCTGGTCAAAATATCACTTGTTGACAATTTTTCCGGGTACAGACACTTGAAACAGTCATAATATGTGACTAACTTTTTTTTTTAAAAGAATGTGCATGAAGCCACTATCTCGTATGTACACCACTTTATATGAAGTAAAAGCATTTTCTTTTGTAGGATAATGTTAAATGTAGACCAATCACAATAATTACTACAGTGATATGTTATTCAGTAAATTATAGCTGATACCATTCATATTTTTATTAAAATTTTTAAAAAAATCAATACACATTTAGAAAAGGCTTTACTGGATATACCGTTATTTTTGGTTCAGTAGTTTTATTATTATTGTTAATCCTGATATTTTATGTAACAGTATAGCATCCATATTTGGTATTGGACCTTGTTTAATGTATCGGAGTACACAGTTGAAATACCAAGTGTAAGCATTGTTGTTGCGCATAATGTTGCCTGTACATTTGTGTGATATTTTAGGTTATTTTGGTATTTAATGTCCTATATTATGCAAAATTCACTTTAAAGGAAAAGTAACGTTATTTTACAATCTGAGCCTTCTTTCGGTAATAAAACAAGTCGTTTGACTCACCCATAGCACGTTGGTGTCATTTGGAGCTGTTTGGTAAAAGTTATGTTGTAGCGTATCCGTTAGCGTGAGTACTCGGGGCATTACTTTGCGGTCTCCAAATAACACAAACTTTAGCACTTTTCAAATCATAGAAGCCCGATGTCTTAATCTACGATTTCGTTTGAAGCAAAAGTGGCCTGTAATCCGAGATTTATCCATAGTTTTCAGCTTTGCGTTTCATGTTTGGGTCCCGGGAGCTGATAGCACAGTCCGCGCATGCGCACTGGCCTCCTCATCTAAAACTCGAAACTATGCTGCCTAAATCTCGGATTACAGGCCACTTTTGCTTCAAACGAAATCGTAGATTAAGACATCGGGCTTCTATGATTTGAAAAGTGCTAAAGTTTGTGTTATTTGGAGACCGCAAAGTAATGCCCCAAGTACTCACGCTAACGGATACGCTACAACATAACTTTTACCAAACAGCTCCAAATGACACCAACGTGCTATGGGTGAGTCAAACGACTTGTTTTATTACAGAAAGAAGGCTCAGATTGTAAAATAACGTTACTTTTCCTTTAAGCCATGTTATAATGTTGTTACCTCCTCAGAAACATCTGGAGTTGTGTTTTGTTTCATTCACATGTGTTTGAGTAATCATTATTAGTCTACGTACATCTCCAAATATCAAAATACTCTGTTCCACCTTGTGATCTCACGACAAAACAAAACTACAGGTATGTTTTTCATGAGGAAACAACATAAAATGGATCAGAAAATAGCGTAATTTCGGCCCTTTAAGACCAGCTGCAATGGGTTGAAGAGGTGCTGAAATACTGCCAGTGCTACCTGACCCAAGTGTTATTTCTCCTCTCAGCCACATCCAATTTCCACCTCATTTCACCCACCTCCTCCTCAGCAGTTTACGCTTTGTTGCGCTCTTTCTGCCTCTCTTTCTCCCTTCCCTGCTGTCTTCTTTTGTCACTTTTACGTGTGTGTCGTCTTAATTTATGTTTTATTATCTTTGCTTCCACAGGCATCAGACACCAGATCCCTTTCCCTGGGATAGAGCTCCCAAGTATGATTACTATGGCTGAATGCTTCCCTCTGGTGGTTGTTTGCCTCCCTGCATGGATTGACCGAATGAGTTTTAGGTTCAAATTCATTTTCAGGAAATCAGAAACGATAAAAATTTATGAGCATAGTCAAGTTCTAAGATACTGTTTAAAATCTTTTTTTTAAGTCCAGTCAAAAAAAAAAAGTCTAGTGTCCGTACATGCATCATATTTCAAACCATTAGTTTTTGTACGTTACTTTAGATATTATTTGAACCATTAGTGTATTTTTATATATTAAAGTATCAAATCTATTCTAGTTTGCTCCTTACAATCATGTAGGAGCATAACATAGGCCTCTGACGATAAATAGTATTGACTTATTGTTCAATACATGACAGATGGGTGTCAGTATTTATCGTATTTATATTTATCTTTGTACTATTGGGCGTTTTTTGTAATTATTTCTGCAATATAATACAAATTTACCTGTAGAAGCTTGAATTATGAACTAAACCTAGACAGACTGACAGACAGACAGATAATACCCTGTTTATCCCGAAGGAAATCCATCTTAATTATACAATCTAATGACTAAAGTTTATTTATTTACAATTCAGAATGGATAATTCTGCTTTAGTTTGGTTACAGTATTACCGTTTATCATCTATATTTACTTCAGCAGTATATCATATTTAAACATTTAACATGACAGTATTGTGATAGTATTGATACTTTGCAGCTGATCAACATCATCGACAGTCCCTGGGGGTGTGACGCTAACTGTAGGCTCGGCTCTGTCTCGGGCTTTATTAGACATTAAAGGAAAATTAACGTTTTTTTACAATCTGAGCCTTCTTTCGGCAATAAAACAAGTAGTTTTACTCACCCATAGCAGTTTGGTGTCAATTGGAGCAGTATCGCAGAACTTATGTTGAGCCGTTCTGTTCTACTAATGATCCCGTATCCGTTAGCGTGAGTGCTCGGGGCACTGATTTGCGGTGTCCAAATAACACAAACTTTAGCACTTTTCAAATCACAGAAGATCGCTGTGTCAGGGTAGACTTTTAGTAGATTCCAAAACGGCCTGAAACCCGATATCGCAACAGAAAAGTAAAGTTCAGAGTGGTGTTAGCTTCTTTCGGACTAGCGGTGTTTACAAAACAGCTGAGTTCACGCATGCGCACTGTCCTCTCTGATGACGTCATCAAATGAAACTATAGCTGGATATCAGGTTTCAGGCCGTTTTGGAATCCACTTAAAGTCTCCCCTGACACTGCGATCTTCTGTGATTTGAAAAGTGCTAAAGTTTGTGTTACTTGGAGAGCGCAAAGTAATGCCCCGAGCACTCACGCTAACGGATACGGGATCATTAGTAGAACAGAACGGCTCAACATAAGTTCTGCGATACTGCTCCAATTAACACCAAACTGCTATGGGTGAGTAAAACTACTTGTTTTATTGTCGAAAGAAGGCTCAGATTGTAAAAAAACATTAATTTTCCTTTAATCAGTTCTTTTTCAGACACTCTTGCTAATGTGTCCGTTTTGTCACCATGGAAACTCCTAAACATTCCACCGTTGGAGATACATGTAGAACACCCCCAGTCACTTAATTATCAATAATATTAGTAAGCTGAACAGTCCACAGTGGTCGTGCTCATCAGTGTCCATTCACAGTTTGTTTGTATTCGTCAAGGCGGCACAAAAAGTTTTCATAACCAGAGCAATTACATCATCTTGGCTCAAAGGCGGCGTGATTGAGGCGGTAACCCTGAAATTACTTGTTCTTGAATGTAACTCTAATTGCCCAATAATTTAGTCAGATTTGCGTCGAGCGGTTACATCATATCCTTCTGTAAAACGTCGGGAGGTGTGCCTGTTAACGTTTTGAAAGACGCTTTGCTGCTGTGTGAAGGTGATGGTTTGGTCAGGGCTTCACGTTGCTGGAGTCCCGACGAGTGCGGTGTAATCAGGACCTGGGTCGATTTGTTAATTATTAAAAATCTTTGAATCATGGTGAGAATTTTATGCGCAACTTTATCAACGTGCATCAGATTTATGGTGTAAAGGGTCGATCCTGGTCTGGTGATTTCAAATATATTCTAATTTACACATCTACCACAGTGTTAAAACAGATCGCTGTCCACCAAGGTGCACTATGTATCTTTTTTTCTGTTTCTATGTGTGTGTCATTGCTTTGCCTGGAATGTTCCACAGTATGACATTAAACAACGAACATTTATTCAATTGCATGTGGTTTTATAGCTTGAAAAACACTTAGAAAAACGACATTCTGACTGTAATCAAGGTTGCCTCCACGTAGATCTAACCTATAACTTTGTCTTATTTAGTCTCCATGAAGATAGAAGGGTTTAATGCCATACTGTGAAACATTCCAGACAAAGCACTTTCCCAGGAAAATTACACAATGCACCTTTTTAAAGATTTCTGAATGACCAATGGGACAAAATTGGTTTCGAACACATTTGTGGTAGCTGGGTAAGTGTTGGATCGCTGGTTTGCATGATTTTTACAGGTTTTGACCTAATTCCCAATCAATATAATTTTTTTGTCCTCATAAGAGTAATTCTCCATAAGTGTTTAATTAACTTTTTACAATTTGTTCCCTTTTCAGTTATGATGGCAAAGGAGAAACCACCAATCACTGTTGTTGGAGATGTCGGAGGCCGGATTGCTATTATTATTGTAAGACGATACACAAGCCAACTTTTCTTAGTATAATGGTTTTTTTTTGTTCATTCTTGTGTCAATCTTGCCGTATTTTTATAGGATGACATTATCGACGATGTGGAGGACTTTGTAGCAGCAGCTGAGATCCTTAAGGAGAGAGGAGCGTATAAGATTTACATTATGGCAACACACGGGCTGCTGTCTGCGGAGGCTCCCAGACTCATAGAGGAGTCTGCCATAGATGAGGTATAATTATGTTGGTGACATTAGGAGGCGCGTAAAGCCTCACAATTACCAGTGCATTCAACACGCTGAATAGGAAATTAGGACCAGAGTACTGCCTGTGCTCAAATTGTCCTTCAGCAAGAGGAAACAGCTTTTACAGGGTTTGTGGACTTTTCAGAGATGCACTGAACGGCAACAATGAGCAATGGCACAATAACACTGGTCTACAAATATTTGGACTCGATCTAAATCTCATTTATATTGATAAGATGAACTGAAAATCAATTGATAACTGGTTAGCTAATGTATTCAAGATATGTAATGATATTGTTTTACATCAAAATCGCATCTGTTTATACAATAGATTTAGTAATAATATTTATATTTTGAAAATATTTAACTTGCACTTCTTTATCCGTCAAGAAATAAACAAGAAATATCTTAAGACATCAGGTGCACACAATTTCGAGGCATCTCTCTTATGTGAAATCAAAAAATATGTTATGTTAAAACTCTAGACATATTAAACTGAATGTATTGGAATGTGCAGACAGGCTTTCAGATAGAACTGGTTGCTTGTAGACACACTGTACCTTCTGATAAACTGCTGTTTTTGCCTTATTTTGCATAAATTTCCTATTTTGACCCAATACTATATCTTGGAAACTATAGCCAATCAGCACTTCTGACTTCTTTATTAGTGACCTAAACCAAGAAAAATTCCACTGCTTTTGTTCTGGAAGCAATTTGTTTGTAGACCAGTGTTATTTGTACATTAAAAGACAGAGTTACAATATATTTTCTTATACATTTATATGTTCTGTATTTATTTTATTTTCTATACATTTTCTTAAATAGTCAGCCAAGTCATAGCATGTCAGTGTACATGTACATTTTTTAGATATTTTTATTTTTTCAACATTGAAATTATACATTACAAAACCAAAGAAATCAAAAAACCAAACCAAAAAAAAAAAAAAATCCTACAAACCACCCCCCTCTCCACACTTAACACATACAAAACTACACATAAAAACAGTGGGCATACAAACATTAATTTTCCTACACAGATAAATAAAGGATAAAAAAACAAAACAAACAAACAAAAAAACACATTAACAGACAGTCAAGTTGAGTCTTGTGAAGATGTTTCAAAAAGGTGTCCACATCTGTGTGAAGTCCAGTCGTTTTCCTCTTACTGAATGGAGAATCTTTACTTTGTAACAATAAAACTGGTCTACAAGCAAAATGCTTCCGGAACAAAAGTAGTGAAATTGTTCCTAGTTTAGGTCACTAATAAAGAAAAAGTCAGAAGTGCTGATTGGCTATAGTTTCCAAGATATAGTATTGCGTCAAAATAGGAAATTTATGCAAAAAAAAGGCAAAAACAGTAGTTTATCAGAAGGTACAGTGTGTCTACAAGCAACAGTTCTATCTGAAAGCCTGTCTGCACATTCACATACATTTATTTTAATATGTCTAGAGTTTTAACATCAAATATTTTTTGGTTTCACATAAGAGAGATGCCTCGAAATTGACAGATAAAGAAGTGCAAGTTAAATATTTTCAAAATATAAATATTATTACTAAATCTATTGTATAAACAGATGCAGTTTTGATGTAAAAATTAAATATCTTGAATACAATAGCTAACCAGCACAGTTATCAATTGATTTTCAGTTCATCTTATCAATATAAATGAGATTTAGCCACTTTTATCTCGGAAGCAGATCGAGTTTGTAGACCAGTGTAATCAGCATTTCTTTCTTTCCTTATTTATGTGATGACAAGTAATTTTAATTTTGTACTGACATACAAAAGAATAAACACTACCAGCACCGTGCTTTCAGTCTTCACCACTGTCCTTTATTTAGGTTGTGGTGACCAACACTGTTCCTCATGAGATCCAGAAGCTGCAGTGTCCCAAGATCAAAACTGTGGATGTGAGCATGATCCTGGCGGAGGCCATTCGCCGCACGCACAACGGAGAGTCTATGGCCTATCTGTTCCGAAACATTGCTGTGGACGACTGAGGCGACGCATGCCTCTGTTTACACTTTACATGACCAAAGACACAAGGACCAACCACACAGCTCCACACGCAAAGAGAACTGCAGATCAGATGTTTCAAGCATTTAATCTTTGATATGAAATCCAACTTGCTTCCTTTTAAATTAGAACGGTGAAAGAGCACTCAACAAAAATCATGCTACTTTTTAATGTTAAATTCTAAAGCAATTTAACTTTTTTCCACAGTATTCTGATTTGTCATAATAACGCCTGTACATGATTAAACTGTTTGCCCTTTCTTGCATAGAAAGTGACTTCTTTCTTATGTAACAATATGCACTACTACACTGCGTATGTTCATTTAAAAGGTATTTACTTGCCATGTCATTAAACTGAATATTTCACAATAAATTCACTCATGTCAGTGTTAAAGGCAAAGTTCAATCCAATCCACTTTATTTATATAGCACACTGCATAAAACGGTTTTCAAAGTGCTGCACAATACAGATAATACAATGAGAATATACAGCTCTGGGAAAAAAAAAAAAGAGACTGAGGGATTCTTCACGCATCATAAGAGACCAATGCAAAATGTTCAGTTTTTCTTATGTGTTTGGGCAAAAGGAGCATTTTTGTTTGAGTCTATAAACTACTGACAACATTTACCCCTAATTCCAAATAAAAATATGATCATTTAGAGCATTTATTTGCAGAAAAATGACAAATGGTCAAAATAACAAAAAAGATACATGTTTTCAGAGCTCACACAATGCACAGAAACAAGATCAAATTCATTTTAACATTTTAAAACAACATAATATTCATGTTTACACTTAAGAAGAGTTCAGAAATCAATATTGGGTGCAATAACCCTTATTTTTAATCACAGCTTTCATGCGTCTTGGCACAAGTCTTTCACATTGTTCTTGGGTGACTTTATTCCACTTTATTCCACTCCTAAAGTAGCTCTATAAAGCTCTATTTATCTCCACTAGTCCTCATTAAGACAATAAAACTAGTAAAATCAAATAAGAGCAAAAATACCAATAAATCAAAAGGGATGTATTTTCTAGCAACACTAAACATAATGAGTTTCCTTCATGATCAATAAAATATGTATGTATCTATCTAAACTGCACATCTGCTAACGGTTCACATTTGGTTCGGACAATAGATGTAAATGTCATGGATATTTCTGGCTCAGACTCTAGACTGTGCCATCTGACAGGTGAGTTTCAGTCATGCTTTCAGTCTCACATCAGAGAGCCCATTGTTCAAAAAGAGGAATCATCTTTACTTCTCATTTGTTGGTTTGCTACTCTGTATAACTGTCTAATTATTTTTAAAAACATTCTAGCTCTTTTTCTTTTTTCAAGAGATATTTTTTAGACAGTGACTCAGCCGGCATGGCCTGACTCAGTGCTGTGTGACATTTTTGTGTTCAATTTATTCCACAAAACAGAAAAAAAAAAAAAAATCTTCACTGTAGCAACCTACACGGCTTCCCATTTTAGCACAACTCTGTAAAAGCTGAACTATCCCTAACAAAGTAAATTCACTGACTACTTACATTTTAGTACATTTAATCTCGACGTAATGAGTCCTTGACCCTGAACTTGTTCCAAACGCCTCAGAGCTCATATTCTGCTGAGGAGCTTTGACCAAGTCCAGCAACAAAGACCAATCCAAAAAGTGTCCACTCAAAAATCATTATGGGGAAAAAATAATTATGGAGAAAATAATACGTAGACTTGTATGCTATCTCTTTCATGACTGAGGTTGCTTAACCTGTCCCCTTTTGAAAATGAACTGATGTGCGGAAGGTTGTTTTAAATGTTGAAACTGAAAGAGGAACTTCTCAGAAACGTTTTTGGACACTTCCCTAAATGATAAATTCAAAAACCTCAGTCAGTATGCTCTTGATGATTGACCAAGCTGGGGCTAGACTTTAGTATTGTTCCTTCTATAAACAAATTAAATACAGATGTTATCATGTTTAATTGTGGATTCAGTACACCTTTATACAGTACAAAGTAATAAAAATAAAAAATATTTAACTTTAAAAAAAATTTATTTTAACTTTTTTTTTTTTTTTTTTACTTTCAGCTTTCATCCATATTATCAGGGCTCTCAAGCAGTGTTGTATAAAGTAGTGGAAAATCAAACTCAAGTAAAAGTATAGGTACCCCTCCCAAAAATGACTTTGGTAAAAGTCGAAGTCACTGACTGAAATGTTACTTGAGTAAAAGTCTTAAAGTATCTGGAACTTCTTGTACTTAAGTATGACAAGTAATGTAAAAATAAATGTACTCAAGTAATGTAATTAAAAGTACAAGTAAAAGTACCAAGCAAAGGCAGTCTGAATTTAATAAACCTTTGTTTTGTTTTTTAAATAACAGTGCTGAAAATAAGGCATACATAACACCATTGAGTGTTTTTGGAGGAAGAGGGTTTTTTGCAATTGGGCCCTTAATTCTACTGTAAAACACCATGTTCGGCTCACCCATGGTAGTTTTGTGTCATATGGAGCACTGTCGAAGATATTGGGTTTGGTGATCTCCATGAAACGCCTTTCTCCTTCGTTACACTTAGCCTACAGCTATGCCTTCCCTTGAGCCGAAAAAGCTAGGTAGCCTGTTAGCTCCAACATCGTCAAATACGCTTTGTGTAACCGAAACAATATCACACAAAGTTAATTTCTATGCTATGTTATGCTGTCAGTAGAGGTTTTTTTTGTAACGAGTAACTAAACGGCACATTGAAAATGTATCGGAGTAAAAGTATGCAATTAAATTCGGAAATGTAGTGAAGTAAAAGTAAAAGTTGTCATTTTTTTTAAAAACTCAAGTAAAGTACAAAGTCTCCCAAAATGTACTTAAGTACAGTAGTGAAGTATTATTACTTTGTTACTATACAACACTGCTCTCAAGTCTCACGCATTGAGAGTGTGACACACGCAATTCGACGTGTTCACACGCCACACATGGCTGATTTTTTATTTTTTTTTGTGCCCAGAAAATCGGTCTGTGTGGCTCAGTTTATGCAGGCACCGCGCGTTTTCAGCGAAAAAAACTCCCCCGCTTCCCCCCGCCTCGCTCCCCGGAAAAAAAATCTCAGATATCAGGCACCGCGCCCTTTTCAGCCAATCAGAAAATAGATTGTTCTGTTGTTGGGCAGACTGTTGACAGTGCAGCGCGCGCTCAGTGATAAGGACAGCAACTGAACAGGAGGAGATGATAAAACAAACTGAGAACCATCAGGTAGTAACTAGTCTGGTTAACACCTGACCATATCACAAGTGAGATATGGGTCTGGAAACTCGCTTCGAAAAATCCCGTAGCGGAGGTGTGGTTAGCGATTGCCAACGGCCGTTTATTGGGCGTTATGAATGTCTATCATTGAGCGTATACGTAAGTCCATAGCCAATCATGTCAGTTGTCAGTTCAAACTACAAGCTTCCGTTTGTCATGTAGTACGCGTCACCGTCTTGCCACACCTCCCCCGCTCTCTGATTGGGGCCCTAAATCTGGGACTCTCGCTTGGACGAGTTTCCAGGCCGCCTTCCAGTTCGAAACGAACGGAAGCGGCCTGGGAATTCCCAGGCTAGGTAGTAACTTCATTTATATAACTCTCATTAGTTGCTTTGTAGTTTAAGTTTGCTCTTTAGACAAACATTTACAGCAGGGCTCTCAAGTCTCACGCATTGACACGGCATTTCGCACGCAAGTGAAGCCCCCCCCCCCCCCCCCCCTCCTCGGGAAAAATGGTTCACTCGCACCCCCCCTCCTCGGAAATTACGCAGTCTCACGCACGACCCCGCTCAAAACTTGAGTTGTTACCTTCTCAAAACATGCCTGGAGTTATGTTTAGTTTCATTCACACGTTTGAGAAATCCTGCGTTATTAGTTTATCGACATTTCCAAAGCTCAAAATGCTCCATTCCACCTTGTGATGTCACAAAGCTGTAGTTTTCAAGTAAACAGCAACCTTTTACCTTTTGTTCAATAGAGACTGACAATTCCAGTGCTGGAATTATTCAAGTGAACGTGTATGGAGTTTAAAAAACACAGGTGAGCACTTCCTGTATTACCTCATGACATCACAATGTGGAACAGGAATGTTTTGAGAGCCTAAATTTACAGGTTTTGTGTGTTAAACATGTGTGAATGAAACAAAACACAATTCGAGTTATATTTTTGAGGAAACAACATTATAAGATCAGAAAACCAGGAAAATACAAACCCTTTAATAAACGCAGACTGTAGTGTTTGGGTTATACCTGAAGGGGGCAGTGTTGATTCAAACAAGAAGCTGCGTACTGTCCTTAACTGTTATTCAATGTATTGTTTTATTGATTAGCCCACAACAATACCGCTTTTGCATACCCACTGTACTATAAGAAGTATTTTTACTCCCTTCAAATCAAATCAAATCAAATCAAATCAAATCAATGATGTCGTCCAGTTAATCAGCAGAGTTTCTTAATGTTTGCCTTTGATTGTATGGATATAGATATTGTATTGATCTTGTGAGACTTTCCTTGTGTTTTGAACTGGCTTGCAGTTAAAAATGCTGTTCACACACACACACACACACACACACACACACACACACACACACACACACACACACACACACACACACACACACACACAAAAGTGATGCCAAAATTGTGAACTGAACCGCCCAGTTTATTTACTACAAATTAAGTCAAATTCTCGATATTTTAGACCAAATTTTGTGTATTGTTTTGACCCATCTTGGTTACTTTACTACAATTAAATGTCATCTTTATGTAGCTTTATACTCCTCCTTCTTTATATATAAAAATCTGTAGTTATTAGTTGAGGAAAAACAACCAAACAAGTGTTAATCTGTGCCTGTATTTTATTGCACATTGAATTCCACGATTCACATTGCAAACAGCAAATACTTACAACAATTTTCGTGATAAAAAAAACGTAATTTATGAAATAAAATCTTTAAAAATGCTACTAATAAAAGTCATGATTTCCAAATAAAAAGTGCTTTAACAATTGCAATTGACATTTTCACCACATTTTAAAAAACACATGGAAATTATGCCATGCTCCACGATGCATTTGTACAAAAATGTAAACATGAATTTCAACAACGATTTCGAGCTATTACAACAGTCAGTCGAACAGTCTGGAGAACATTAAAATAAACTGAAATCTACAAAAAGCTTCACTGTGTTGATCTAAGCATCATCACCAAAGCTGCAATAACATGACATTACATTTGATATTTGAAGTCCTTTCTTTTTCCAGATATATATATTTTTTTAGAAGTTGAGAATGCTTTTCAAAGATTTTCATTTTTCTCAGCTCATTCTCTGTCCAGCAGACTTAAGCATCCCCCTCCACCGCTCTGCTTGTGTTAGGACAGAATACAACTGTTGGTTTTGTTCATGGGTGGTCTGAAGTCGGTATCTTTGGGAAAGGTTTCTCTTCGTCTCCTCAAGGCTGGACTCAAACGGCTGGGCAGGTTGGCTTGCTGCAGGAGCTCCTTGAACACCTCCACCACATTGGCATTGTCCTTCGCTGACGCCTCCAAGTAGCTGTTGTTCCAATCCAACTCCACAGTGGACAGAACGTCATCTCCGGACACCTGCCGCTCGTCTTCTCTGTCCACTTTGTTCCCCACCACCACAATCGGCGTGTACTTATCCTCCTTGATCTCCAAAATCTCATCTCGCAGACTTTTCACCGCCTCTAAGGACTCGGGGTCGTCCACGGCGTACACCAGGGCGAACGCGTCACTGTTTTGGATGGACAGTTTACGCATGGCAGGGAAGGAGTAACTCCCGCTGGTGTCAAGGATCTCCACTGTGATTTTGACCCCGCCGATGTCGTACTCCTTGCTGTGCAGCTCCTCCACGGTGCGGCGGTGCTTGGGTTCGAAAGTGTCTTGGAGAAAACGACGAATCAAAGCGGTTTTGCCCACTCCAGCTGCTCCCAAAAACACCAAACGAACATGGGTCTTCTCCTTCACTTCTAAAGACATGATGGTGCAATTAATGCCAACTTGAGAATCCTATTAAATCTTCTATACTCTTTCTATGCTTCCTTCAAATCCTATTTTCTTACAGCCTTTCCTCAGTCATGTCTCTACAATTTCTAGTCTCAAGTCTACTCCTGAAATCCTGCTCAGTCTGTCCTCCCCTGCCTTTTATTCAGTTTTCATGAGAGAGCTGATCCTGCTTGCCGTTTCAACCAATCTGGAGAAGGCAGCCTGTTGAAGAGGAATATCCAGGCAACCAATGATGGAAGTACATGCAAATGAGCTCCACAGGACCAACTGAGAAGAAGCAGGAGAGCAGAGTGGTGTCAGTGCATGCACAGCCAGCCGAGCGTGGAAAATAGTATTTGAGCAGCACAGATCCAGGCAAAAGCACGGGACTGTTTGTTTAACAGGTGAAACGGAAAGGCTTTGCTGAGAGGGACTGTTGGTAATTTGTCTTTTTTGACACTATCCAGGGTCAAATCGATCTCTCCGTTAAGTGGTTTACTCATTACCGGGATATGATGCTTCAGCAACAGTCCAGCTAGTTTAGATGAGAATTGACACCTTTCTGTGTCGAGCTGGTGGTGCTTTTTAGTACAAGGTAGCACATTACACATGTATACACTGGGCAAATAATAAAGAATTCACTTATTTCACAATTTATGAGCACAACTTACAAACAAAGCTGTTGTGATGCACTTAAAAAAATAAAACTGTGGCATTTGACAGATTAAAGATCCCATGACATGGTACTTCTTGATGCTTTTATATGGCTCCTTAATGGTTCCCTAATACTGTAAATGAATCCTTCTTCAAAATCAACACTCACTGCATGAGAAACAGAGATAAGATGAGAAAGAGTAATTTTTGTCACTCTGAACACTATATAATGGGCGTTGTTGCTTGAATGCAAATGAGGAGAAAAGAGCTGGCCAATAGTAGAGGGTGGGGGCGTGGCCAAACGCTCCGCTCTCCACTGTAGCTCACAGCTGATCCATTTCCTTGTTTTTGCACGGGGGGAGAGATTTGAAGCGTTCCATTGAAAAATAAACACATTTCCACAGAAAATAAAATTAAACCACTGCTCAAAGGTCCAGAGGCTCAGATAAAGGACTTCCGAGCCTAGAAACACTCAGACGTGCCTCCAGGCAAATAAAAAAACACATTTCGCATTGCCTAGCGCATTCGCGGTCTTAACTCTCTGGGCGTGATTTACAGAGACGCTGAGTACAGACGGACGGGGGTGGAACTGCATTTGCATTTCTTTTTTCGATCTGACGTCAATAAGGTGCCTTGTTCAAACTCGCCCGTTTGAGCTCCGATTTTTTTGTAACGCAGAAAAGGATCCCAAATGCTCAGTTTAGACATTTCGCAACTTTTAACCATGGGGGAGGGGGCTAAACAGGGTAGGGGAGCTCACATTAACGTTCAAAAACCTCAGAAAGTGAAAATTTCATGCCATAATCAGAATAAAAACAACACAGTAAAATAATAAAATGTTTAAGCATAAGTAAATAAATCGAATCAGTAAAAACATATCAATAAAGAAAATAGGACCACAGAGCTCTCAGGGTTCTTATCTTCTCTTATTTAGGAATCCTGAAAGGTAAATACACAAAAGTGGAACCTGGCAATTTCTATGAAGTGACGAGACCCAAGAACTCACCGTATTACAACAGAAAGCTGCATTGTAAAGGGCCCATATTATGCTTTTTTCTGATTTATGTTATAAATAATGTTGTTTCCTCCTCACAAACATACCTGGAGTTGTGTTTTTTTTTTTCTTTCACACATGTTTAACACACAAACCCTGCATATTTAAAATTAGTTCCTTTCTCAAACTGAAAACACTCCATACATCTTCTCTAGAATCATGCCAATCACCACTAAACACTAAAGGGTAACACTAGAAAACTACCTCTAGATGACATCACAAGTTGGAACAGAGCATTTTGAGATTTGAAGAGTAGACAATCTAATAATAAAGAATTACTCAAACATGTGTGAATGAAACAAAACACAACACCAGGTGTATTTTTGTTGAGGCAACAGCATTATAGCATGGCTGAAAGCTCACAAGAGTCAATTTTGTGTAATATAGGACCTTAAACAAAATTAATTTTAGCTGCTTCTATCTGTATTAAATATAACTGTCCTGTACAATGTTTTGATGTCATCTGAAACCCAGCGATGAGCAGGGTTAGAACATTTTAATGACGTCTGAGAAGTGAATTCAAAACTATTCTTAAACCCAATGGCAGTAAAAAGAATGGGGGGAGTTGTAATAGAGTTTTTTAATCCCTATTGAAAAATGTTTGTCTATATCTATATACTGTATCTACAGCTCTGGAAAAAAATAAGAGACCACTGCAAAATGATCAGTTTTTCTGATTTTACTACTTATAGGTCTGTGTTTGGGCAAAAGGAACATTTTTGTTTGAGTCTATAAACTACTGACAACATTTCCCCCATATTCCAAATAAAAATATTATCGTTTAGAGCATTTATTTGCAGAAAATGACAAATTGTCAAAATAACAAAAAAGATACATGTTTTCAGACCTCAAACAATGCAAAAAAACAAGATCAAATTCATTTTAAAACAACATAATACTAAGGTTTACACTTAAGAAGAGTTCAGAAATCAATATTAGGTGCAATAACCCTTATTTTTAATCACAGCTTTCATGCGTCTTGGCATGCTCTCCACAAGTCTTTCACATTGTTCTTGGGTGACTTTATTCCACTCCTGGTGCAAGAACTGAAGTAGCTCAGCTTTGTGTTTGTGTTGGAATTCAAGAGATGCTGGAATGGAATGGCTGTAATACATGTAGAGATGCTGATTTCAGAAGAAAAAAAATGCAGTGGTTTTCTTATTTTTTTCCAGAGCTGTATCTATTTAGCATTTAATAAAGCTGTACTGTTGCATTGCCAATCTACAAAACCCCATTCATCTTCCTTACTCAATTGGATGTATTGCAGGAACATTTTTCAGCAGGCCACACTTTCACATCTTTCTGTCTGTCTGTCTGTCTGTCTCAGCTTCTTCTTCCTCAGTTGTAAGCCAGACTTGCAATCCTACTAAATTTCCCCCAGGACACTGCGTTGTCTCTGAAAGCACAGCTCGCTCTGCCTTGTTAGGTTAGCCAACAGAACAAAACCAACGATAAGCTACAGGGAACACCTCAGCCCATTCCTCTGTCCCAACAAAGTCACACTGATAATAACATCCAAGTGCACAGCGTGTCTCCAGGGGGTGCTGTATCTAAGTGCAGCTAAAGCCAGTGGAAATTTTCTGTCACACTGAGAGGAGCATTATTACCTACAGACAACAGATCGTGTGTGTGCCAATGTGATGACTGGCACTGTGAGAGACCGTGGTCCTGTTGAGAAGATCCAAAATGCTTTTCCAAACAGCAAGCGCATGAACCACTCATGCATTCTTATCTGTGTTAGCAGATACAACGTTAGAGCATATTTAATTGAACCTGGTATGAGACATTATAGGATTGCCTATGATGCTGACAAAATCACATAATGAAAAATCCCAAGTGAAAGGAAATTGTGTTTTCATTAAGGGTGAGGCAGTAATCAATAGTTCAGCAACATGGGTCTTTAAACCGCTGTGCACAAATGAAACTGCCATGTTTTGAGCCAAGAGATAGTGGCTTATTAATAGACCTGTCGCAATAACAAAATTTGAAGTGCGATATACAGTTCTGGGAAAAAAAATAAGAGACCACTGCATTTTTTTCTGAAATCAGCATCTCTACATGTATTACAGCCATTCCATGTCAGCGTCTGTTGAATTCCAACACAAACACAAAGCTGAGCTACTTCAGTTCTTGCACCAGGAGTGGAATAAAATCACCCAAGAACAATGTGAAAGACTTGTGGAGAGCATGCCAAGACACATGAAAGCTGTGATAAAAAAATAAGGCTTATTGCACCAAATATTGATTTCTGAACTCTTCTTAAGTGTAAACATTAGTATTATGTTGTTTTAAAATGAATTTGATCTTGTTTCTTTGCATTGTTTGAGGTCTGAAAACATGTATCTTTATTGTTATTTTGACCATTTGTCATTTTCTGCAAAAAAATGCTCTAAACGATAGTATTTTTATTTGGAATTTGGGGGAATTGTTGTCAGTAGTTTATAGACTTAAACAAAAATGTTCCCTTTGCCCAAAAGTAGTAAAATCATAAAAACTGATAATTTTGCAGTGGTCTCTTATTTCTTTTCCAGAGCTGTGTATTCCTGAAGCAAATATTGCCAATAAATGATAATACTGAAATTGAAACAATATCCTAAGAGCAGATTTAAACCACAAAAATATTCTAAATATACAATATTGTGAGCTGCAGTGAAACAGCAGAACACAGATATCTGTAATGGGTCATAGTCAAGTTAATAATTCAACCATTTACGACTTATCGTATACAGTACCCAAAAAATAACCAAGCAGTGCAATGAAAATGTACACGAGATAAACACTCACCCCCAAAATAGAGCCCCACTTATTAGGGGTTCTGTAATATTTTCAAATGACTGGAAAGAACAAGTTTAAATGGTGTTTACATGAAAGATATTTTAGCACAATAGCTAATTCCTGAGAGAAAACTTAACAATGTGTAGTCGTGACTGTGCCCATCAGTGAGTCTTTTGTCTGCACCTCTCCATTCTTCTTTAAATGCCCCTTTTTGCTCACCGGGGTAACAGTGCTACAGTTACCCATCACTACAGACGCTACACGGTTCCGTCTAGTTTCAGTGCAAATGTTACGGCAAAATATTTGCATTATTTGTCTTCATAATAACTTCATCTTGTCGCCATCATCGTCTTATGTTACAGGGATAAGGCGTCTGATGTGCTTCCATGGCAACTAGAGCACATGCTGCAGTGTCATTCTGTCAGGACCAGGCCAAAGGACGACGAGGACGAAGTGCGACACATGCCAAATATAAACGTCCCACGGGTCTGCTAACCCTCACTCTTGCCTGGAAATGCCCCTATTCCCTGTTCAAGTCGCATGCCATTTCTGAACTGTCTGTCATTAAGGCTTGTGCAGCTGAGAAAACAAATCAAGAATCATTAAGAACATCCTGCTATGTGATATTTATCGCACAAAGTGATACTGTTGTTGAATGTGATAATAGTAACTAGCTCAGTTTCCCCCTAGCCACTACAACGACATTCACACATTTATTTCATGAATTATTTTTAAAAGCTAGAGTCAAGGTTTTGTAACAACAATCTGGAGAAGCCTTACATACAGCTCTGGAAAAAAATAAGAGACCACTGCAAAATGATCAGTTTTTCTGATTTTACTACTTATAGGTGTGTGTTTGGGCAAAAGGAACATTTTTGTTTGAGTCTATAAACTACTGACAACATTTCCCCCAAATTCCAAATAAAAATACTATCGTTTAGAGCATTTATTTGCAGAAAATGACAAATGGTGAAAATAACAAAAAAGATACATGTTTTCAGACCTCAAACAATGCAAAGAAACAAGATAAAATTCATTTTACAACAACATAATACTAATGTTTACACTTAAGAAGAGTTCAGAAATCAATATTTGGTGCAATAACCCTTATTTTTAATCACAGCTTTCATTCGTCTTGGCATGCTCTCCACAAGTCTTTCACATTGTTCTTGGGTGACTTTATTCCACTCCTGGTGCAAGAACTGAAGTAGCTCAGCTTTGTGTTTGTGTTAGAATTCAACAGACGCTGGAGTGGAATGGCTGATTTTTTTCCAAAGCTGTAATTTACAAAGTGAGTCAGTGTGGGCTATGTAATAGATTTTATTAAGGGTCACAGTGGAAAGGCAAAAATGGCAAGACTCGTACTCAGTAACAATGAAAAAAATATGTATATGTAAGTGAAAAGTAGTGCTCCAAAGCATTAGTCACTAGTTATTTTGTACATGATTTTAGTAGCCAATCAGAGCTGGTGATGTGGTTCTAGTATGTATATATTACGAAGCAGCAAAGAGAAAGTAAAACTGCCGAGCTTTGGGATGATTTAAAGGTGCATTATGTGACGTTTCTGGTGAAGGGTCCGTCACCTGCCTGTCTTTATTGCTTTATCTAAAATGTTCTAGAGTAGAGATTAAACCTCAAAATCTCAAAGGAGACAACTATAGGCTAGATTACAAGTCAGATCAGTGAAGATGCAACCCTGTTCAGAGAGATTTATTGCATTTTTGAGCAATACCAGACATGGGACCAAGTCACACATGTGCAAGTCTCAAGTAAGTCTCAAGTCTTCACCTTCAAGTCCCAAGTAAGTCCCAAGTATTTTTTTCTTGGGCAAGTCAAGTCAAGTCAAGTCACAGGCTATGTCAAGTCAAGTCAAGTCAAGTCCTGTAATAGGTCAAGTCAAGTCCAAGTCAAGTGACCTTTGGCGTATTGTTGTAATTTTAGCTGCAGAATCTGATCTTAATAAAGTGAAAGGCAATATATAAGAAAGTGTAAGTAATCATCACTGGCTAATGTGCCCAACCTGTTATCAAATATTTGTATTGTAAATACTCATGTTCAGTAAAATACATTATAGCCTCAAACAAAACAGTGATAATGTAATTATGGGTTATTTATTGGCAAAAGTGATCTGTACATCGAAAACCAAACTGTTTCACATGTTTTCAGCATTGAGTTGAAACCAGTAACAGCTAAAACAAACTTGTATTAAACTTTGTTACACTCCCTAACTCACTCTGTCCCACACACACTTTCTAACACACACACACACACACACACACACACACACACACACACACACACACACACACACACACACACACACACACACACACACACACACACACAGAATATCCGCAAGTAGCCATCCTTTCCAATAACCAATATCCAATAACAGCTAAAACAAATACTAACTTACTTAAACCGTCACATTTCTTTGCTCTTTTCTTTGCACATTTCTCTCTCACACGCTTTCTGTCACTCACACTCACACAGTACATCCATAAGTCATTCCCTTTCTGTGAGGAAACAAATAATAACAGCTAAAACAAATAGCTTATTAATATTAAACTTTGTTACATTTCTCCTCTCTCTCTCGCTCTCACACAGACACACACACACACACACACACACAATCTCTCTCTCTCTCTCTCTCTCTCTCTCACACACACACACACACACACACACACACACACACACACACACACACACACACACACAATTCATTAACCTATAGTTGATCAATAGGATCTTTAAGAATATAAGCTATAGTATACATAACACTGAGTCAAAAATATATCATAGTATTATTATATTGTATATTCCTCAATTAATTATTCCTTAGTAAAAAGCAGACAAATGTATTTATGCTGAATAACAAAATACAGTAATCCCTCGCTCTATCGCGGTTCGCAGATTTATTTATTTATTTATTTTTTCAATTTTCTTTTTATAGTGTAACATTTTTTTAATAGTGTAACATTGTGTTCTGCGTCCTGATTGGCTAAGAGACTAGACCAGGACTAAACGTGGACTAAACCAGGTCTAGACCAGAACTAAACCAGGTCTAGACCAGGTCTAAACCAGGTCTAAACCTGGACTGGACCTGGACTAAACCAGGACTGGAGGGCAGGGCAGAATTAGAAGGTACCAGAAACATGTGAAGGTACTTTGTTAAAATGGAAATGCTTTTATAACAAAAAGTCCATATTAACATTCAATAATTCAATAATGCACAGGATAATATGTTATCACACACAGTCTTGGTTTAGTCCTGGTTTAGTCCTGGTTTACACCTGGTTTAGACCTGTTTTAGTCCTGGCTTAGTCTTGGTTTAGACCTGGTTTAGTTTTGGTCTAGTCCTGGTTTAGTCCTGGTTTAGTCCTGGTTTAGTTCTGGTTTAGACCCGGTTTAGATCTGGTTTAGTCTTGGCTTAGTCCTGGTTTAGACCTGGTTTAGTCCTGGTTTAAACCTGGTTTAGTCCTGGTTTAGTGCCGGGTTAGTCCCGGTTTAGTCCTGTTTTAGACCTGGTTTAGTCCTGGTTTAGACCTGGTTTAGTCTTGGCTTAGTCCTGGTTTAGTCCTGGTTTAGTCCCAGTTTAATCCTGGTTTAGACCCGGTTTAGTCCTCGTTTAGTCTTGGCTTAGTCCTGGTTTAGACCTGGTTTAGACCTGGTTTAGTCCTGGTTTAGTTCTGGTTTAGTCCTGGTTTAGACCTGGTTTAGTCCTGGTTTAGTTCCGGTTTAGTCCTGGTTTAGTCCTGGCTTAGTCCTGGTTTAGACCTGGTTTAGTCCTGGCTTAGTCTTGGTTTAGACCTGGTTTAGTTTTGGTTTAGTCCTGGTTTAGTCCTGGTTTAGTCCCGGTTTAGTCCTGGTTTAGACCCGGTTTAGATCTGGTTTAGTCTTGGCTTAGTCCTGGTTTAGACCTGGTTTAGACCTGGTTTACACCTGGTTTAGACCTGTTTTAGTCCTGGCTTAGTCTTGGTTTAGACCTGGTTTAGTTTTGGTCTAGTCCTGGTTTAGTCCTGGTTTAGTTCTGGTTTAGACCCGGTTTAGATCTGGTTTAGTCTTGGCTTAGTCCTGGTTTAGACCTGGTTTAGTCCTGGTTTAAACCTGGTTTAGTCCTGGTTTAGTGCCGGGTTAGTCCCGGTTTAGTCCTGTTTTAGACCTGGTTTAGTCCTGGTTTAGACCTGGTTTAGTCTTGGCTTAGTCCTGGTTTAGTCCTGGTTTAGTCCCAGTTTAATCCTGGTTTAGACCCGGTTTAGTCCTCGTTTAGTCTTGGCTTAGTCCTGGTTTAGACCTGGTTTAGACCTGGTTTAGTCCTGGTTTAGTTCTGGTTTAGTCCTGGTTTAGACCTGGTTTAGTCCTGGTTTAGTTCCGGTTTAGTCCTGGTTTAGTCCTGGCTTAGTCCTGGTTTAGACCTGGTTTAGTCCTGGCTTAGTCTTGGTTTAGACCTGGTTTAGTTTTGGTTTAGTCCTGGTTTAGTCCTGGTTTAGTCCCGGTTTAGTCCTGGTTTAGACCCGGTTTAGATCTGGTTTAGTCTTGGCTTAGTCCTGGTTTAGACCTGGTTTAGTCCTGGTTTAGTTCTGGTTTAGTCCTGGTTTTGTCCTGGTTTAGTCCTGGTTTAGTCCCGGTTTAGTCCCGGTTTAGACCTGGTTTAGTCCTGGTTTTGTCCTGGTTTAGACCCGGTTTAGTCTTGGCTTAGTCTTGGTTTAGACCTGGTTTAGTCTTGGTTTAGTCCTGGTTTAGTCCCAGTTTAATCCTGGTTTAGACCCAGTTTAGTCCTGGTTTAGTCTTGGCTTAGTCCTGGTTTAGAGCTGGCTTAGACCTGGTTTAGTCCTGATTTAGTCCTGTTTTAGTCCTGGCTTAGTCTTGGTTTAGACCTGGTTTAGTCTTGGCTTAGTCCTGGTTTAGACCTGGTTTAGTCCTGGTTTAGTGCCGGGTTAGTCCCGGTTTAGTCCTGGTTTAGACCTGGTTTAGTCCTGGTTTAGTGCTGGTTTAGACCTGATTTAGTCTTGGCTTAGTCTTGGTTTAGTCCTGGTTTAGTCCCAGTTTAATCCTGGTTTAGACCCAGTTTAGTCCTGGTTTAGTCTTGGTTTAGTCCTGGTTTAGACCTGGTTTTGTCTTGGTTTAGTCCTGGTTTAGTGCCAAAATAGATGCAGAAATAATCTGATAATATGACTCACCCATAAGAACGCGGTCACTCCCGATAGTTTGCGTATCCATGTATGCACGTGTCACGGTCTTTAATAATCCGGAGCTCCGGAGAAAAGGACATATCCCGAACTTATCCCGTGTCCCGAGGCGAGAGTTCCTTCTTACGTAGCATTAATGTAGCAAGTTGAGGATTCTTATTCTCTTGGAAATGCCACGTAAATATCACGCGGCTCGCTCACAGCTGATCGGCGAACAGGCGCAAACACAACAGCGGTAATCGTCATGATTGGCGGGAGTGCGATCGGTGCGTAATTATACTGCAACATGATTGGAAGCTGGAGCGCAGTTCGGCCTATGATTGGCTCTTGGCACTGGCTATTTTGACTTAAAGACGGTGAATTTTGCCAAAAGGTGAGGGATTTTCATGCCTGATTGATAAAATGCCACAAGGGATGGAAGAAGGGATGACTGTTTTAGAAGAGATGATAAGAGAGAAGAGATGATTTTGACAATTTTTTCCCACAGGGGGGATGCCACCCCCCCCCCCATCCCCCCTCAACTCGAGTACTGGCTGGGGCTGAGAGTACGCGGTCCGGGCGCTGCGGATCGTTTTCGTGCTCGCAGCCCCGGCCTCGTGCCTGTGGTGCACGCGTTGCGTCCCAGGACATGGCAGTGCCGTTGAATGAGCACGAAAACATTATGTGAACACGCAAGTCATTCAAGTCTGCGTGTCTCAAGTCAAGTCAAGTCCCGAGTCCTAGACTTCCAAGTCCAAGTCAAGTCTCAAGTATTTCATTTTTCAAGTCACAAGTCATAAAAACAGCGACTCGAGTCGACTCGAGTCCAAGTCACTAAGTCTCAAGTCCCCATGTCTGATAGAAACACTCGTAATAAATAAATGCTAGATAGATACAGTGTATTTAATGTCATACCATGGAACATTCCAGGCAAAGTAATAACATCTCCATGGAGACAAGCAGGTGATGGACCCTCTGCCAGTAAAGGTGCACAATTCACCTTTAAAAATGATTTAAAATGGAGTACAGGCTTAAAAAGTCACCTGAAAAAAAAAAAAAAAATCTACTCATACAGTCATACAATACAACACAACATAATTAGCCTACTGGCCTGAAAAAAGTCTAGCCCACTTACTCCAGCTGGATTCATCCAGGACACAAATTCAGAAGAGGGCATTAAAATAGATCTTTCTATTCTTGTTTATATTTACTATGTTTACTTTAGGTTTCCATTTGTGCTGCCTATTCATAGAGGTGTTTGTGTGGGCTCTTATCTGCACTGTGACTCACAAAGCTACCTCAGGACTGCTCCTCCCTCCTGCATTTTCAATTTGGACACGTGGCACTTGTGTCTTGAGGCTGTGCACGGTTTGCGACAGATTTAAACTTAGTGCTCCATCTGCCGCCGTAGTTTTATCCTTAATTCCACTAAGAAAAGATTACGCTATTTGATTCCGTTTGACTATGTCTCTTCTCTGCACAGTTATAAAACAGAGTCCAAAGGGATTAGGATGAAGCAATAAAGTTTATGTGCAACTGTCCCAAATCATATGGCTCTAAATACATTATCTAAGGACAGTTGCTTGAACCTGTATTTTATTTATGTTAGAATGTTGTTTCCTCACCAAAAACACAAATACCTGGAGTTGTGTTTTGTTTCATTCACATGTTTAACAAACAAACCCTGTATGTTTCAGTTGTGTTCTTCTCTCAGACAGAAAACATTTTGTTCCACCTTGTGATGTCATGTGGTGAGTGTGAGCTTTCAAATTAGGGATTGGAAAGGGCATAAACTGTAGATTGAGGTTATTAGCATTTTAATGTTACCTGGCCAGCCAAATGATATCTCTCTGTATTTGCTATACAGCGCGATACCATTTGGACACCCTCGCTCCACCCTCGCTCCCCCGGTTAACAACGGACTCCGCGATTCTGATTCGTTCAAAGATGGTGACGTCAGTGCACCCGCCTTTGCCCGCAACGTCCCTTCCATTCAGCTGTAAAATTGGTCTTAAATGACCTAAAACACATCGATTCCTTAAAACCACAGCAGCTGACAGCTCTAGAGGCCTTTCTTTTCAAAAAAGATGTTTTTGCATTGCTTCCTACCGGCTTGGTTCACGTCGCTGTCCGTTAACTATTCTCTGATTGGTTCACTTAGCTGTCTGTCTAACCGCAATGGCAGCGCATTCTGGACCAAGCGTTACGAGACTCGCCGCTGGTACAGCGATGAGTCATGGATTCTTCCAGGCAAATTTTAATGTTGATTTAGGCAGAAATACAGACATAATATGACATCAGGACATCTTGGTGGTTTACCATCGTGTCACCTCACGTGAGCATGTCCCCTTGACTCACACTGGTCACACACAACTGCTGTCTTAAATACAGGATTGTGGTATGCAGTGACATAAGCTCCCAAAACTTAGCCAATAGTAGCAGTTAACCAATAGTTAAAGTTAGCCAATAGTTGATGGATGGGAACAGGAGGATATCCCATTACACTCAAACAGCTAAAACCCATTTTAACATATAGACTCACTTCCCAGTACTCTCCGATGCTTCCCAGTACTTGAATACAGAGAATATAAGAATGCATATGTATATATGAGAATACACAGGTAACAAAGGGGTCTCAAGTCTCACGCTTTGAGAGTGTGACACACGCAATTTGACATGCCCCCTGGTCCTCGGGAAAAAAATGTCACTAAACCCCCCCCCCTTCCCTTCCCGCTCCTCGGGAAAAACTTGAGAGCCCTGCATCTATATCTATATCAAAATGAAATCCCACATGAGGAGAACCCACGGTGACACCAGTGTAAGCACCACTTTGAATGCCCCCCAATCTTTTCCTTATAAAGCTTTATGTCTGACCTTAACTCATTGCTAAGCGACATAAACATCCTGGTGACCATGTGACAGTCATGTGACTCTAACAGGAAGTGGGCTCTCCAAAATGCTACTATATCCTGTGTGCACATTTCATGGAAACTGTTTTTTTTTGTAATTTTGTTTTTTGTAATTTCAAACACATTTAACAGTTCCAATGCTTTGATAACATGTCCTATATTACATTCAACCTGGTCTGACCATATTTGTTGAAGAAAGTAATATCAAACCAGTTACAGAAATATCGCTGTAGCATATATGTCACATTGGGCTTTTAGCTGGTTGAGCTAACCAGCCGGCTGGTTAGCTCAACTGGTAAGTCACTGACTTTCCCCCCAGGGGTTATGGGTTCAAATCCCCCCCGGACAATGAGCTAACCAGTGTGGGTCCTTGGGCAAGACCCTTCACGGTACTGCCCCCCGGGCGCCGAAAAAGATGGCTGCTCACTGCTCCTGAAAAGGATGGGTCAAATGCAGAAGTCAAATTTCACCCGTGTGTCACTGTGTGTCATTGTGTGTGAGACCAATAAAGGCTTAATCTTAATCTTAATCTTAATCTTAGGCTACGTTCACACTGCAGCCTGAAACGACCCAAATCCGATTTTTTTGCCTCTATGCGACCTGTATCTGATCTTCTAATGACAGTGTGAACGACACAGATCCGATTTTTTCAAATGCGATCCAGGCCACTTGGATATGTGGTCCTAAATCCGATGCATATCCGATCTTTTGACATGCGACTGCAGTCTGAACGGCCAGGTCGCATTCATCCGACCTGAGTGTGTTTCCTCCAATGAGAGTGGTATAAGTAGGCGTTCACAAATGTGCACAAACGTTCTTCTCGTCATGCGAAAATAGTATATAAACTCGTATCAGTGAAGCGGCGAAGCACGTAGCGATCCCACCTTTCCTGCCTGTGACTCCGCACCCACATGTTCCTTTCTGCACACGTTGCTGCCACTGCCCCGCAAAACGCTGTGGCCAAAAACCTCGTCCTTCTCCGTCTCCTCCTTAAAACAAATAAGCTGTACATGTTTTGGCTCCGGTACGAAAGCAACTTTAGGCTACTTCCGTAAACATTGAGCGCGTTCGCTGCGTGTGACGTCATCGTGTCCTCCAAGGCGCATGCGGGACACTTTTGGGGAGTTTAGCGTTCACACTGGAGATCACATACAATTCGCATTTAACTGGAAATGTGAACGGCCTCGCAAAAAAATCGGATTTCACAAAAAAATCGGAATTGAGCATTAAGCCCTGCAGTGTGAACGTAGCCTTAGCCTTAAAACTGAGCTATTTGTCACAATAGCATGGCCATGGACAATAATGGTCTATGGTATATCCCACATAAATTTCCTTTAAGGAAAAATGGGTCTGGGTTCTTATGGGTTAAATTCCATACACGTTCACAAGGATCATTTGAATTATTTCAGCCCTGGAATTTCCAATCTCTACTGAAGTAAAGGTAAAATGTAGCTTTTAGTTTGAAAACTGCCAATACATATTGACACAAGGTGGAACAGAGCATTTTGAGCTTTGGAGATGTAGACAGACTAATAATAAAATTACTCAAACATGTGTAAATGAAACAAAACAGAACTTCAGGTATGTTTTTGAGGAGGTAACAGCATTACAACATGGCTTAACGCTCACAGGAGCCATTTTCAAAGTCAACTTTATTGTCAATCCTGCCATATGTGTTCAACATACAGTGAATTGAAATTCCGAAAATAAATACGCAACAGTAATAATTAGCAGCAGTTTTTTAAGTGTTTAGAGCGATATGTTTTTTATTTTTGATTTTTGTGTAGTATAGGACCTTCAGAATTAAAGAAAGGCTTCTTTACTCTTTTAAAATGCCTTGACAAGCCTTTGGTGATATATTACTCATACTCACTCATTCTTTGGTCATATTCCAGAAAAATTACCATAGAAAAAGCCTTTATAATAGTTATTCCTTCAAACAGTCTGCACTGAAATGGAACAAAAGATCATGGTATCTGAAGTTGTCTCTTTTGTTTAGCCACTGTTGTAACAAAATGTATTTAAGGGATCTTATAATTCAATATATTGTGACAGCTCACAGTATCATGATATTTTGGTTATTGGTACACCCCTAGTTAATATACTTTAAATGTAATTGTCTAATTGCATTTTTATCTAACCTGTAATCTGGTTTGCAAGTCTCCATGGGGATTCTTTAGTGTATGGCCATACTGTGGACCATTCTAGGCACATCTCCATGGAGACAAGCAGATGACAGACCCTCTACCAAACAAGTTACGCATTGCACCTTTAACGACTTTACATTCTGGCGCCCAACTGCATCTCTGAGTGATTTCAGAATTTGGAAGTTTTTTCAAATCCCCCAAATGATGGTAAACAGAAGGGCTGCTTGTGTGCTCGGTGCAGAGCGCTGCAGGGTTAGAGCGAAAATGACTTCTTCACATTTTGGAAATGGTCCTGCTCATTACGGCACCACAATTTTATTTTCATTTTCATACGTCTGTGCAGTGTGAGTCAGCAGGAGTCAGACGGCCTATCATTCCACATTGGGATCAAAACCCAAACTGTCAGGGCCCTTCCCACCACATTCGTCATACGCCTAATCCCAACTTTTTTTTACTCCGGATGGGAAAGAAAACAGGCAAAACGAGAAGTAGAGCTATCTATAAAGATTCAGAATCAGAATCAGAAAGACTTTTATTACCATTGTCAAGTGAACAGAATTCACAAAACTAGGAACTTGTCTCGGTGATAAGGTGCAAACATAAAACACTAAATAATAATAATTATAACTAGAATATAGAACTAAATAATAATAATAACTAAAATATAGCTATAATATAGTAAGAAATAAACAATCCAAATATAAAAAGGTTCAGAGGAGCAGCATCAGAACAGTAGCGCAAACATGACTTAATTAAAGTGACTGGTGATATAAAGTGTCCAACTTTGTGCAGATGTTATGAATTGTTCATGAGTCCAACAGCAGAGGGAAAGAAACTGTTCTTGTGACGAGAGGTTCTGGTCCCGATAAACCGTAGCCTCCTGCCAGAGGGAAGTGACTCAAATAGTCCATGTCCAGGGTGAGAAGTGTCAGCTGCTATCCAGCCTGCTCGCCCCCGAGTCCTGGAGACGTACAGGCCCTGGATAGATGGAAGGCTGCAGCCACCTTCTCGGCAGAGCGCACAATGCACCGCAGTCTCTGTTTGTCCCTGGCAGTGGCTCCAGCATACCACACAGTGATGGAAGAGGTGAGGATGGAAATTTAATTAAAGGTATTTTATTAATGCAAAATTGACTTGTGTGAGCTTTAAGTCATGTTAGAATGTTGTTAGCTCATCAAAAACATATCCCTAGTTGTGTTTTGTTTTTCATTCACATGTGTTTGAGTAATCCTTATTATAAGTCAGTCTACAATGCTCTGTTCCACCTTGTGATGTCATGAAGAGGTTGTGGTAACTTGTAATAAACAAATACACAAATGCGGATGCCGAGTTTTTTTTAGCTTTATCTCAACAGTACCTCACAAACATACATTTCTGTGTGAGAGGACTCAGCGCACATGCCCTCCAGAACCTTGGTGCCATTTCTGTGTGTAACTAGCGCCATACAGCGGTAATGAAGTGTATCGACATAAATTTACTTTCACATTACAACAGAGGTAGTTTTACCTTTTTCAAGAGGTGGAACAGAGTGTTTTACATTCAAGAGAAGAACTCACCTTAAATATGTAGGATTTGTGTGTTAAAGGTCCCATGGCATGAAATTTTCACTTTCTGAGGTTTTTGAACTTTAATGTGAGCTCCCCTACCCTGTTTAGGGCCCACCCCATGGTTAAAAGTTGCGAAATGTCTAAACTGAGCATTTGCGATCCTTTTCTGCGTTAGAAAAAATCTGAGCTCAAACGGGCGATTTTGAACAATGAAACTTATTGACGTCAGCTCGAAAAAAGAAATGCAAATGCAGTTCCACCCCCGTCTGTCTGTATTCAGCGTCTCTGTAAATCACGCCCAGAGAGTTTGGACTGCGGAGGAGCTACGCGATGCAAAATACGTTTTTTTATTTGCCTGGAGGAACTTGCGAGTGTTTCTAGGCTCGGAAGTCCTTTATCTGAGCCTGTGGATATCTGAAACAGCAGTGGTTTAATTTTATTTTCTGTGGAAATGTGTTTATTTTTCAATGGAAGGCTTCTCATCTCTCCCCCCGTGCAAAAACACGGAAGTGGGTCACAGAGCGGAGCGGAGAGCTTGGCCACGCCCCCACCCCCTACTATAGGCCATCTCTGTCCTCCTCATTTGCATTCAAGCAACAACGCCCATAATGAAGTGTTCCAGAGTGACATTTATGACTCTTTCTCATCTTATCTCTCTTTCTCATGCACTGAGTGTTGATTTTGAAGAAGGATTCATTTACAGTATTAGGGAACCATTAAGGAGCCATATAAAAGCATCAAGAAGTACCATGTCATGGGATCTTTAAACGTGTGAATGAAACAAAACACAACTCTGGGGTGGTTTTTGATAAGGATACAACATTACAACATACGTAGATCAGAAAATTGTGTAATACGGGCCCTTTAATGCAGGTTGTGGATGTGTATTTGTGGATCATCTGTCTTCTTGTGTTTTTTTTTTATCTTAAGGTTTCAAATTGGACACATTTCTCCATGACTGTTGAGAACCACCTTAGAGGCAGAGCTGGCTGCAAATCTAAAATCTGTCATCCTTCTCTGGTTGAGCCTTGTGCCAAAACCGTTTATTACCTCCATGTCTTAGAGCTCCAGATGGATGGCCAGTCTTTGGTTTAGTATGAAGAAAAATAACCAGGGATGGAACTGTTTGCAGTGCAGGATTCACTTTTGACTGAACAGAATTAACATCCTATATTATGCAAAGCTAACTCTATAGCCATGTTTTAGCCATGTTGGAATGTGTTTATCATGTGTTGTTCATTCACACATGTTTGAGCAATCCTTTATTATTAGTCTGTCTACATCTCCAAAGCTCAAAATGTGTTGTTAGGGTTACAGTTGTATGGTAATTTTCAAGTTAACAGCTACCTTTTACCTTTAGTTCAGTAGAGATTGGCAATTCCAGTGCTAAACATATGTACATATACATTTATTTTTATTATTATTTTAATTTTTATAATTATGTCTCATCTGACACTGATCTATTGCTCTTTGGTTGCTAAGTTCAGGATATGTCCTTTTCTCCGAAGCTCTGGATTATTAAAGACCGTGACACGTGCATACATGGATACGAGTGACCGCGTTCTTATGGGTGAGTCATATTATCAGATTATTTCTGCATCTATTTCGGCACTAAACCAGGACTAAACCAAGACTAAACCAGGTCTAAACCAGGTCTAAGCCAGGACTAAGCCAAGACTAAACCAGGACTAAACCGGGTCTAAACCAGGATTAAACTGGGACTAAACCAGGACTAAACCAAGACTAAGCCAAGACTAAACCAGGTGTAAACCAGGACTAAACCGGGACTAAACCAAAACTAAACCAGGTCTAAACCAAGACTAAGCCAGGACTAAAACAGGACTAAAACAGGACTAAACCAGGACTAAACCAGGACTAAACCAGGACTAAACCAGGACTAAGCCAAGACTAAACCAGGACTAAACCGGGTCTAAATCAGGATTAAACTGGGACTAAACCAGGACTAAACCAAGACTAAACCAGGTCTAAACCAAGACTAAGTCAAGACTAAACCAGGTCTAAACTAGGACAAAACCAGGTCTAAACCAGGACTAAACTGGGACTAACCCGGCCCTAAACCAGGACCGAACCAGGTCTAAACCAGGTCTAAACCAGGTCTAAACCGGGACTAACCCGGCCCTAAACCAGGACCGAACCAGGTCTAAACCAGGTCTAAACCAAGACTAAACCAGGTCTAAACCAGGACTAAACCAAGATTGTGTGTGATAACATATTATCCTGTGCATTATTGAATTATTGAGTGATAATATGGACTTTTTGTTATAAAAGCATTTCCATTTTAACAAAGTACCTTCTAATTCTGCCCTGCCCCTTCCCCCCCGGAAAATATGTCACATAAATGAAAAATTTCACCATCCCCCCTGGTTTCATTTTACAGCTCGACTACCCCCCCCCCACCCCCCACCCCCGCTCCTCGGAAATCTCACTTCTACCAATCTTCAAAACTTGAGAGCCCTGTATTATATTTGATGAGTGAGCTACTGTACCCAACACAATTTCCCTTGTGGATCAGTAAAGTTTGTCAAAGTCCAAGTCTAAGTCTATGATTCTAGTGAAGGTGTGTGGAGTTTAAAAACACAGTGGGCACTTCCTGTATTACCACATGACATCACAAGGTGGAAGGTGGAGTGTTTTCTGTTAGTAAGAAGAAGCGTTTGTGTGCTAAACGTGAATGAAACAAAACATTCACAGGTATGTTGATGAGGAAACAACATTAAAACACAGATCAGAAAACAGTGTAATGTGGGTCCTTTAAGATATAAAATATAGATATAAAAGCCAGCAATGATAACATATCTGACCATTTGACTTCCCGTCACATCTAATTTGAACAAAACCAAAAGTTAATCTCTTGCATATGCATTTGTTACCTTCCTGACCACTCTCTCTGCTTTCTGCTCACTCACGTAGGGATTCATATGATTTATTCTACCCTCAATATGAAGCGCTCTTGTGTGAATGAGAGTGTGGTTGTGTAAATTTCCTCATACTGTGCCCCACATATTATGCCTCCTGCTTTGTGGTGCCCACTTTATTGCAATTGAATTTCAAAGCTGCATATTAGGCATATTACAATACAAAAGAAAAAAAAAAACAATATTGGCCTCACCACATTTAAAATAATGGTTGCCAGGGCTCTGTATCTGCCCATTTATCCGACTCATATGACAGGCTTCAGCTGCTCTTGTGTGAGGAGATCTGTAATTGCAGATAATTGCTCATTAAACCATAAGTGACCCATTTCTATGTTACGCCCATAGATGCCTGGCCCAAAGTGAGTGTCATCTACAGTACTGATCTTATTAGCCTGAACTTGTCATCAATTTGTCCAAGCACATAACCTTTAACATTTGCACGGTGCTGGTCCAATAAAAAGTACACGATAATAAGATGGTCTAGTACTTTTACATAAATACTGCTCTTAAAGGGGCCATATTAGGCAGATTCTATGTAATAAATGTTATTGCCTCATCAGAAACAAAACCAAACTTGTGTTTTGTTTCAGTCACACATGTTTAAAACACAAACCCTGCAGATTTATAAGTTATAAGTTTATAAGTTCTTCTCTCAAACAGAAAACTCTCTGTTACACCTTGTGATGTCGTGTGGTAATACAGGAAGTTCTCCACTGTGTTTTTAAACTCCATACACCTTCACTGAAATCATTTGGATAATTTCAGACCTAATTTTCAGCCCTCTACTAAAGTAAAAGTAAAATACAGTACAGCTGTTAATTTGATGTTTCTGTAGTTATTAATTTAATTTTCAATATTTTTAAACTATGATAAAAGGAGAAATTCAATTTGTCAACTGGACAAAGTTTGTTTGGTCGAAAACGTTTTGCCGCTCATCCGAGAGGCTTCGTCAGTTCTGGTTCTAGTGCTGGTTCGAGACTGCTTATATATAGCTGCCTGAGGAGCTCACGACACTGAAATAGTTCTGAAACTATCTCAACTAATTTGTTTTTGTTTTTTAAATTTCTCTGGCGTCTAGTTTAGCATACCTATTCCCCCTAACGACCGTCTCCACACCTCTGGCTCTGACTTGTCTGCGCTAATGTTTCTTTTGTCTGTTTTGACTTGGTTTAAGAATCGAATTATAAATGGGAGACAAGTTATGTCTAACTCCCCCATTTCTGTTTTGCAAAGGATTCTCTTTTTTGACAAAAATAGCCTCTTTAACTCCCCTCTCAAACCAGTTCTTTTCCCTGGCCAAGATCTGAACCTCACTGTCCTCAAAAGAATGGCCCGTGGCTTCTAGGTGAAGATGCACGGCAGATGACGGTCCACTCTGGCACGCCCGCCTGTGTTGGTACATCCTCTTGTGAAGTGGCTGTTTTGTTTCCCCAATATAGCGCTCACTGCAGTCTTCACTACACTGAATGGAGTAGAGTGCTTTGTTTGTGGCTCGGTGTTTTGTCCTTTGTGTGGACGAGTTTTTGTCTTAAAGTGTTTGTGGGTTTGAAATAAACTGGAATTTCATATTGTCTGAAAATCCTCTGTAGTTTTTCCAAAACGCCGGCCAGGTACGGAATCGCTACCCCTTTCCTCCTGGGTTCGGATTCTCTGTTGTCTTTTTTCTTGTCCTTGTCTCTCTTGGTTTTGTTGACAGACCATTTAGGATATCCACAAACAAAGAGGGCTTCCTGCACATGTTGTTCTTCTTTCTCCTTACCCTCTGTGCTTGTGGGAACCACATGGGCCCTGTGTTGTAATGTCCGAATGGGTGGTGTGAATCAAAAAGCAGGTATTGGTCTGTGTGTGTGGGCTTCCTGAAGACTTCTACTTGGAGTCGCCGGTCTCCTCCTATCGTTACTGCACAATCTAAGAACGCCAATGTGTTATCAGCACTAGAACCAGAACTGACGAAGCCTCTCGGATGAGCGGCGAAACGTTTTCGACCAAACAAACTTTGTCCAGTTGCCAAATTGAATTTCTCCTTTTATCATGGATTCTACCTGGACGACTGAGGGACTCTTCACGCATTTTTTAAACTACTCCAGCAGGTCTTATTTTATGCTATATGGCTGAGGTGATTATTACACATGACGTGTTACACCAAAGCCAAGGTCTGCACGAGTATTTGAAAGACTTACTTTTAATGAAAAAATGTCCTGTATGCTTTTTCAGATGACAGATGAAAAAATGGATCCAAATGTCTTTTTTTATTGCTGTGGCTCTTGGCTAAGATTTTTTGCTCACTGGATGATTCAGAGGGTCTTAGTACCTTCTCTTAAGCCCTTAGTCCTGTGGTCTTTGGTCATAGATGCAGCATGGAGCTTTGTCATGAGGCTGTTTTCATTAAAGATCAGGGATGAAATAAGATATGCAGTCGTACTCTGAAAGGAGTAGTCAAATATGTGAATGAAACAAAACACAACTATGGGTATGTTTTAGGAGGAAACAACATTCTAACATGGCTTAAATCCCACAAGAATACATTTTGTGTAATATAGGACCTTTAAGCTCTGCATTTACATTTACACTTACATTTTTGATCTTTCATTGTAAAACACTGTATCATATAGTGCATGTCAAAGGGCACATTGTATTCATGTCTATTCTCTTTCTGTGTATGTCCATCACATGCGTCTTCACGTCCAAGGTGCCGTTTGCCTGTTGTCAGCAGAAGAGCGCCTTCAGATAAGCTTGTCCTATACTATTATAAATGTGTCAGCAACAATAACTATCAGCATCTGCATGTGCAGAACAGGAGGGAGATGGGGAGGCATGTAAAGTGGTCCAGATGGGACCTGATGTGTCCTATACAAGTCTAATCTGAGTAATGAATGCTAATGACAGTGTGCTGCTGACACTGGTTTACAGGGTTTATCTACTCGTTTGTGCATAAACCCAGAAATTGGTTTGGGGCAAATGTAAACAAAAGTCTTTGTTTTTCCATATTTCTGTATTTATATTATTTATGGTTCGTTTTCTGTGTAGCACTTACTTCAAGAATTTTATGTAACAGATGCTTTAGAAACTGTTATAATTAAATAAATGGCACTGATTGCATTGTGTATATACAGATATTGAAGTGGGGTGTATGAGATTTTTTGTTTTAGTCTAAAGAACAACACAAGATATCGAGGAAACTGTCTTTCAAGAACTGCAGTAGTTTAGTATATTCACTTAAAAATACCTCTCAGACATGGTTGTAATTTGTGAATACTGAGCCATAGTACAAGGCAAAGTTGCAATCAATATCTTAAGAAAGCCAGTGTTGTATGAGAAATATCTATACGGATCAGTCCACTATGATAAATTACCCCACACACTTATTTGGTGTAAAGAAAACTCTGCTGATAACAGGCTAATGAACATTATTGACGTCATCTCATTGGTACGCACTACATGCTCTACAAAACATGAGAGGATTTGAACACATTTCTAACCAGACTTGGGCCTGTCACATCCATCATTAGAATCCACCACTTACAGTCAGTCCTGCTCTCACTAATACCAGACGGTAGTTGGCCAACAGAGGTTACCCTCGTGGGTATCCTCTGTTGGCAAAGGCCCTATTTCTAAAGCTTCACCTCAAAATAATAGTACCAGTTAGGTAGGTGGCTGTCGGATGATACCCTCGTGGGTACCATTCGACAGCTGCTGCTCTTTATAAAAGTAATGAAAGGGGGTTATTAACATCAGCGTTCACCTTGCTCTCAATGACCTTGCTCCTAAATTATGCGTGTGATTACTACCTGTATGCGCTTATGAATATGCACGCACTTTAAATGTCGGATAATGTATAGAATTGTTTTGAGATTGTTTATTTTAGAATTGCTTATATTTTAAGATTTTATCCTGCACTAGCCTTTTAAGATTGTACCTTGTATTTGATATGTGATTTCTTTATTATATTGTATTGTATTTTTATTGTATTTATAATTGCACTTTATCGTATTTTTGTATTGTATTTTATGATGTGAGGACTGCAGATGGAAATTAGCTTTGAGCTAAATCTGGTGCAGACATCTTTTTAATGAAACTGCACACTGTCCTTAATAAACTAAACTAAACTAAAACTAAACTATATTAACACATACATAACTAAATAAAGACAGATGCGCACATATTTTACCTGTTTATTCTTGTTTTGCCGTAAAGTATCATGTCGACCTTGACTAAGAGCTGTCACTGAGTCTTTTCATGAGTGACATTTTGAAGCCCAGAGGGTGTGGAGGCTTGAGAAACGCTTCAGAAACCTTCTCCTGAGGTGTTCTTAAAGCCCCAGTACTGCATGTTATCACACTTTATGCATGCACTACCCCCATCTCTCCTACTCTTGATTACCACAGCTCCTACCTCAGCCTCCTCCCATGTCCTTTCATTTTCATTTAGTTTTCTGGCTTCGTGCACATCACACATCCACACGCTATAAGCACAATGGCACAAACACCCCCTGTGTTTGAGGTGAGGTGAAGGCTGAGAAATGAACAAGTGACAGTTCAATCTTTTACATTTCCAGTCTTATTACGTGGTGTTGAAGAGCAGAATCTTTTAATTTTTGAGCTTTTAAACATGTTACTATAACTTTGTCATGACATATATTTATATTTTGTATTTTTTGTTTCACACTTTTTTCAGTAAACCTCTTTCCTTCGCCTTTGAACCTCAGAGAATATGCAGTTTGCAGGATTTGTGCAAGATTGTTGCATCACAGGTATAAACTCTGTGCATTTTTAAGTCCATAAATTATTGCTAGACTTGTTCAAAGCAATTGCACCGTCAAATACAGCTCTGGAAAAAAAAAAAATCTGAAATCTTTTTTTTTTTTTTCTGAAATTGGGTGACTTTATTCCACTCCTGGTGCAAGAACTGAAGTAGCTCAGCTTTGTGTTTGTGTTGGAATTCAACAGACGCCAGAATGGAATGGCTGTAATACATGTAGAGATGCTGATTTCAGAAAAAAATGCAGTGGTCTCTTATTTTTTTCCAGAGCTGTAGTTTCCCATCACAAAATATGGAGTGAATGAATAATGTAAAGCGTCTGTGATTTTCCCAAATATTCATTCATTCATTCATTCATTCATTTTCTTCCGCTTTTTCCATTTTCTGGGTCGCGGGGGCAGCAGTCCAAGCAGTGTTCTGCTGCCCACAACACAATGCACCAGCCCCCATGAATCCCCCCGCAGGTGGTGGGTCCACAGGAGGACGGCTCACGTCACAACAGGCCTTGATGTATCTTCTGCCATGGGGGCTACCAGTGTCCACAGACACTGGGGGCAAGGTGGGGTTAAGTGTCTTGCCCAAGGACACAACGGCAGCGCTCATCTGTGGGAGCTGGGATCACATGCGGTCAACCCGTCAAGAGCGGGATTTTCCCAAATAATGCTACTTAAATTGAAGGCAATATTACTATATTATTACAATTATTAGTTCAGTCCAACCTTTTGAATAGTCCACAGTTAAGATTGGGGATTATTCAGGACAGAGGTGTTCAGTGGAAGTGTTATCTCCGATGATAGAAAAGTGGAACACAGACCCTAACTAAAGACCGAATTTGAAGCTAATCCATCAATAGTAGTCTAGAATTGCATCCATGCTTCTGGGTGATTCAAGTAGATTATCTGTCATGGCTCTTGGAATGGAGATGTTAAAAATACAAGTCTTTATCCAATCCAGAGTCTCCTCTTTCACATCATTGCTATATTGCACCTCAAAAGCATTACTGTTGTGTTATTGGTCTGGAAAATGCAATTAAGTGCATGTGGCAGTTCACACAAATGGAAACCTCTTATTCTGTGTAAGATAAATGACCAGACCTGTTTCTTTCTGGAATTGCCTCCCTCTCGGTGTGCGCAGTAGAAATGGGGTTCTTTGGGGGATATTGAGGTCGTAGTTGTAGTACAGTGAAACATTCGCTACTTCACTAATGCCTTTATTAAATGGGCACACAGAATGAGAAATTATTATTATTATTATTATTATTATTATTATTATTATTATTATTATTATTATTAATTTTTTTTAATTTTTTTTTATTTTTTATTTTTTATTTTTTATTATTATATTTTTTTTAATTAAATTTATATATATTTTTTATTTATTTATTTATTTATTTATTTTTATTTTTTAAAATTATTATTAAGGAATCACAGTTTACTCATACACTATTTACAATTCACATCATTTTCTTCCTTTTACGTTTTTCTTATTTTCAAAACAGAAACAAAAAAAAACAAAAAACAAACACAAAACATCGAACATATAAGTGTCAAATCCAGAGATGATCAAAAATTAGATAAAGATAAACAATTAAAAGGCAATAATAATCGTGATGATGAGGAAAAAATAACATCAAAAAGGTAAAGAGAGAGAAGCAGAGAAAAGAAAAAGAGAAGAAAATGTGTGTGTGGGGGTCAGTCTATCAGTGTAAAGGCAGAGTTTTTAATGATTTGTTGTATTTCATAAACAAACCCCATTTCTGTTCACATTTTTATTCATTGCCCTTAGTTGCAATATTAATCTTTTCCAATTTAAGAAAACCTAAGACATCACAAAACCACTTAAATATTAAAGGAACTGCAGCAGATTTCCACTGAAGCAAAATATAGAAATTATTATTTTTAAAGGCATGCAAGAACTGAATGTCTAGTTGGTCTTTCCTCTGTGAAGCAAAGCAGATTATTTGATTGTTTATATTGATAGAGCTCTGTTACTCAAATTAGACTATAATCTGACCTTTATAACATAATCTAACCAGGAAGAACTGATTTAATATATCCATTAAATACATACATGTAGACTTCCCCCAGCATGATGTCACTGCAAAGGATCAAAACTAAAATGAATCAACACACTGGAATGTTTATCTATAGGTGGACAATTTTCATACCAATCATATTAGATATGCTTCAAACAGCCTAATTAATCTGGACAAAGGAAACACAGTAAATGACACAAAATAAACACTCGTCGCCTGTTGTCATGAAATCCACATCCTGGATTATTACATCATATATGTACAGAATGTTCCAGGCTGCAAATAAACACATGGAAGTCACCATTCAATATTCATGGGTGTGTAAGATGCAGCGTAGCCTTTGCTGTAACAGAGCTGGTGGGTCTCTAATGTGGACTTCGTAATCAATAATCCAAATGCAGTCTCCTCTGAGTGTGTCGGTCCCTCTCACCGGGTGTCCCTTATGTAAGAACATACAGGGCTCTGCATAAATACCCCCTCCTTGAATGTGCATTATGTTCTCTACCTGCAAAGCTCCTTTAGACTCTACCTGACACATTTGATCCATAAGAATTCAAGACATATTGATTAAGCTTCCCTTGGTTCTTTTATCCTCGTCTAATGATTTTCATATTCACTCATCCACAGTCTTCTTTCTCCCCCAAGATCAGCCCCCCACTCCCTGCCACTTTTCCTTACAGAGCAGATAATGAGCCCTGCTGAACACGCCTTGGTTTCCATGCCATTTCTGAAGCCATTCCTACTGATTCAAACACATGTTTCTGACGCTCATTATATCACCTCTGCATGAGTGGATTTCAGACCCACTCAGGGTGCTCACTCTTAGCAATTTAGCAGAATTCATGACATTACGTAGCAAATTATTTGTGGTTAAGTTGTATAAGGATTTCAGCTGTAGTCAGATTTGAATTCAATCAACTTTACAAACCATCTCCTGTAGATGATCATATGAATCCGTTTTATAATCATTATGAACATATGGTGCTGAAATAAACTATGTGTAGGTGAATCTTTTCTGAGCAGCACCTGGCGTGTCTCATTAAACATGGAGCTAAGATGCCCGCTGAAGTAACCACTGTGCATGCGTCTAGTGAGTGTGTGCCTTTGTAATGTTCACTGTAAACATGATTATACTGTAGCGTGGAGCAGGTGCACTCTGGAGTCACTTGAGCCCTTCAACCGCTCTGTGCTGATAACTTATGTTGAATGTTTACTGATTGTTTACTGATCAAGCACTTTTCCAACTTTGAGGAGAAAGCGTCTCGTGACTGTTGAGGAGCTGGGGTTGCGTACTGTGCACACTGAGTGGCGGTACAATAGAACATGCAAGGTCAATCACTTGGCGAAGCCATTAAGAGCATTTCAAATATAGGAATAATCAAAGCAACATTAGTATGTCAGAGAGATGGACTGAGTGACTGACAAAGCCCTTCTCCTTACGTTCCTTCAGAAGGTCGTGCATACAGACACTAAATGCCCTCGGTAAGCCCGTCTCCCAGGGAGCTGTGATGGAAACTGTTCTGCTACAAACTCACGGTGCTTTATGATGAAATCAAGCGTACACAGTGTCTATGTCATTACTTTATCATTACATTTAAAGGATGAGTATTCTGTGTGGACATTGCTATATTTATTTTAGCTCATCTTTTGTTCAGAATATTGTTGCAGTCACCATGGAAACAGTGTCTTTAAAGGGGCTATAATGAATTTTCGTAGTTAATTATCTTAGATGCTCACTATGAATAACATTACACTAAAAGTATTGTTTGTATTTGTAGTAAATTGGGCAACAACAAGCGGTCAAAGGGCTAATTTATCACGGGGACTTTTTCCTTTGCATTACTGGGAAGTGTTTCATCGGCTATTTATTTATTGCGATTACAATATTGTACACTTAGAATACTTTTTGTGGTATAAATCCACTTTAGGATTATTGTGTCCGTGGCATAAATTACTTTCAAGGTGATCATTTATTGTCTATATTTACTTCAGCAATATCGCACTTCAAAATTTGTTATCGTGACAAGTCCTAAATATATTTATATATAGCAGTACTATTTGAACAGCCCCTTTACTCTCACGCTCAGGTAGTAAGAACAGGAAACTCCCTCAGAGCTGCATTTCTCTGGACAGTGGGGCATGTTTTAGTTATAGGTTATTATATATGTGCATGTGTCAGTGAGTGTGTATGTATGTAGCTGCAGGGTGGGTTTTAATGTAAGAGGTGTTGGAACATGGACCAAAAATCAATGGCACTTTCAATTGTGTTGAGCGCTTTGTCAACTTCATCCTGAATTTTGTTTTGTGTACCATTTCATACATTATGCTGCTTGAAGCTATTGTTTCCCTCACTCTGCATGTCCTTCAACATCAATCAAACCCAAATGTCAGAGCCGTAGACAGAAATCCTTGGGGGTTTTGTAATCGAAAAGGCATTTTAGACATGTACAGCCTTTGAGTGAGAGAGAGTAACCTGTAATTCTGACATTGGAGTCCTCTAGGCAGCTTTTGTTTGTGTTAAAAAAAACAAAAAAACAAGTCGATTGTGTCCCATTGACCAGATTTTAAAGGTGCATTGTGTAATTTTTGTGTCTTTTCTCTGTAGAGATGTTATTGCTTTGGCTGGAATGGTTCACAGTATCGTATTAAACCTTTCTGTCTTCATGGAGACCAAACACACCAAGCTGCATGTCAGATCTGTGGAGAGGCGACCCCGCTCACAGTCAGAATGCCTATTTTTCTAGGTATTTTTGAGAAGTAAAACCACCTGCAATTACAATACACAGCTGCTTGATCCAGTTGCCATGTGGTTAGTCAGTAAAAGTACCAGCTTTCTCTCAGACCTGGTGAGTAATACTGTTAAAGCTTCAATTATAGTTCCTGTGAAACAAAGCAGGAATAAATATATTAGAAAACATGTCAAAAAGATTGATGGATGATTCTTCAGAATGTCTCATACTCTGTGCCTCTGCTGTGGGTCATTGTGACTCAGTGCTGACAAATTGTTCCAGGATGTTGCCATCTAAAATCCCGATCCACCCACAAATGATCTTCCAGTGAAACATTCAAACAGCACATATTTATGGTTCCACTTCTCTGTGTCCACGCATATGAGAAATACACTAACATAACTCCTTTTTCAGGGGATTTCAGTGCAGTGATGGAAGAGATACTGTGGATCAAAAAAATCTATAATCTCCAGTTGTTGTGGTAAAAACATAAATACAGAAAAACAGAAAATTACCTCTACACCAATCATATCGCAGATTATTGTCTGTTTTTAATTAGCGTTCAGACCAAAAGGGAGTTTATGGAGTCACCCTGACCCTATGTTCACATTTACATTTGAGGTTTTCTATAAAATCACCTGACCTTTTGATCTTTATCGTTAAGTAAATAGAATTGTTGATTATCGTGAGCATTTGATGCTTTCATCAAATTAGGCTTTATTGATGGGTACATTTGTGTAAAAAGCTCTCTTTTGATGAATAATCCACCTCCTCCACTCTTCAAAGAAGGCTTCCTCCATTTAAACCAGAACTGGAATGTGCATTAAAACACTGCTCTACATGTATTTCCATTTAAATGGTCACATCTTTATACAGCGCTTTTCCACCTTCAAGACACCCAAAGCGCTTTACAACAAGGAACCAATCACCCATTCACACACACATTCACACACCAGTGTACGCAGACACTGGGGGCGAGGAGGGTTAAGTGTCTTGCCCAAGGACACAACGGCAGCATTCATCTGTGGGAGCTGGAATCGTACCAACCAACGTGTGGGTCAGTGGATCTGACCGCTCAACCACTGATGTTTCTTATGTCAAGAGCGGGATTTGAACCGCCAACCTTTGGATCAGTGGACAAACGCTCTACCAACTGAGCCCCTGTATGCCGCCATGTATGTAGACAGGAACACGCAATATTATAAAACAGCTTTCACTTACTCAGACTCAGCTTGTTGCAGTCTGTGTTGCGATTACACAACAGTAACAAGCAAAATGGCTGGAGCATGTATGGAAATCAGAAATATTTCACATTTTATTTTATCTGGACTGTGACCTTTCATGTGTTAAAAGAAGTTTCAAACAAAAACGTACATACGCAGTGAGAAATGTTGTAATATTGATCTGTTTTTAGTTAAAAATGGATTGATTTAAGTTGAGCTTTAGATGTTTCCATCCCTCTCACTTGTTTTGATGTAGTTCCTCCAGGCAGTACCACTTGATACATAGAGTAGAGATTATGCAACAGTCAACATCAATGTCAGAGTTATTTGTAATTCTCAGAACTGTTCGATATTGTTGTTCAGAGAGAACTGCAAATCACACCGTCAATACTTTGTGTACATTATGTACTGTACAACATTAATATAACAATATAACTCTAAACAAGATGCACTGTTTTTAAAAAAAAAGAAATATCTGAACTGAAAACTGAAAATCCACAAATCTTGGACCTCATCATTATTGAGTGGCTGAGTAGGAACTTACCAAATAAGATGTTCTTTCCCTGACAAGTCATCCGTTTGTCAATGAATAATACCACTTCTGAGAAAAACATAATAATCACTTTTGCTGACAGTCAAGACATCCCACTTGCCTGGACAGTTAAAAATGATGCGAGGTCACATTTGAACAGCCTATAATCGATTCACTAATGCATCATGAAAAATACACACTTTAAAAATGCTTGTTTTGGGGCTTTAGGAAAGGTTTTTAGAATTGAGGGAGGCTGGGGATTATAGCAGAAAAATGATAAAAAGGGAAAAAAGGTTGTGCCGTAGGTGGATCCCTGTCCTTCTGTGTGAAGGTCGCCTTAGTCTGGTGCAGCAAAATTTACAGTAGAACAACATTCATCCATTAGTGTCCCACATTGATTTAGCGACTGATTACAGACTCGCTCCAAGAGTGCAGAGAGGCAGTGTAAATATGTTTTATGCACATGTGACCCCTGCGTCATGATAATTTAGAATCTTCACCACTTCATCTTGTTCTTGTTGATGGCCGCTCAACTAATACACTGTCCAATATTGCAATTGATTAGGCTCACATGGTGCAGCATGTGCAGCCAATTTACAGTACTGCTGTTTATGGTTTGATAGTTGGTGTGTTACTGTGTCCTGCAGGTCTTTTTTTTTTTTCTTTTTTTCTAAAATTGGCCTCAAAGTTCCAATGATTTTTTCCATAGTTCAGGTAAATTACAGTTTGGTGATACTGTTATTTTAAAAAGGACCAGATCAACTAATATGAGTGAACACGCTTTGTCTGTATATATGCCGGTAATGCCAGTATGAGGTCCTTCTTTCACAAAAATGAAAAAAAAAAAAGGGGTAATCCTATAAACCTGTGAATGGTCTCCAATGGCGACAGATAGAGGGACTGTAGATGTCAAGACTCCACAAAACAAACACAGCTGTCTCCTTTCAGTATGCTCTGTATATCCATGCAAAATGTCATTGCAAAATATCACAGCAGAGAGACTTCAAACATGTGGCCAGTGTCTTTTTAGATTTCATGTTTGCCTATATTGCACAGGCATTTTTAGTATAGTGCTTGAAAGATCACATTATTATTATTATTGTGCTTAGAAATAACCCGACTCAACCACGCTACACAAAATGTATTTATTTAAATGGCATCTACATATATATGGTTTCTGTAGGCCTACTTAGCATATACAGGACTGATTTCCATTTTATGCTAATGGTACAGTTGTTAAAGGTACACAATGTAACTTTTCAGAAGAAGGGTCCACCACACGCTTGTTTCCATGGAGATATCATAGCTTTGCCTTAGTGTTGCACTTTTCTATGTCCATGATATAGATAACCTAGTTAACAAGATTTCTGAAGTGATGCTAATGCCTTCTGTTTTAAGTGTCAAATCATGATTATACAGCTCTAATGTTTTAGCTGTGTTTATTGGCTGACGGGCTGTGTTTGAAGGAGCAGTTAAATTAAAATGGCCATGATGTTTACACAAAATAAATACACAGAAGAGAAGTGCTGACCTACCTCTGCAATGACCTAGAATTCCAAATGCAATATGTGGTGATCAACTAAATGTTTGTTGTTGTTTTTTTCACAATATTTTGTTTGGAAATGTGTGAAGACAGTGATAATTGTTTTTTTTTTTTGGATCAGTATGCTACAGGCATTTGTTTGTCTCCCGTATATGGAAGAAGTCACTGTTTCTTAAACATAACATCATTATATTTAAAGCCCCAGTGTGTAGGATTCCTGGCGCATAGGTGGATGGTGCTATTGCACTTTCTGTTTTAGCTACGGCAGACCTCGAGGGACCCGCGTGGTCCCGTTTTTTTTTTTTTCTCATAAAAACACACATTCCCGATCATGTACCATGACACTCTACACATCAAATGAAACCTTACAGTCTCCTCTTTTTGACTATGCAATTCATTTCCCTGCACAACAAACACTCCCCGAGCACATGGGGCTTTTATACGGAAAACCACAAAACGAGGTTAGCTTACCTTAGAATGCTTTGCACAGGTCAAACTCTGTATTTCACCATAAACTTGCTCTCAATTTGTCCGTAAGGATCCAGCGAATAAAATCCAGTAAAACAATTTAGTCCAAAACACGTGTTAGATCCATTACGACATCTGATCCGGCAGCATGCTTGTGTTGTTTACCCAAAACCATGAGCCTTGCCGAAGGCGAAGGCGGAGCCCAAATGTCCTTCTGCGGCTCTCGTATTCAAAATGGCTGCCTCTGCATGGGGAAGATCCCCCTTTTATGTGACTATATCTAAGTCCAAAAGAATACTTTGATTTCATGATGCAAGTGAAAAGGCTTGGAAAACAATGTATTTTTGAATGGGTATCTTCAATTTCAGTAATTAACGGGTAAAAATCTTACACTGTCCCTTTAAGATGTTATAAAAAATCTTGTCTATAATCTTTACTTTTCTGTAATTTTGGTGAAGTTTATATTTTGTTTCCTAGTTGGACACAGCCTGCAGATACAGAGGTATGTTACTTAGCATCCATAATGTTATCAAGGGCCCGCCGTTAACTGGGAAATATCCCTCCTTAAAAAAGTGTCCTTGATCACTTCTCCAACTTAATGATCACTTTGAACAGGGAGGTGATTGGAGGACTCCCACTTCAGATATGAGTTCAACTGTGATGTATTACAACAATGTAAATCACCACAAAAAGTGGATCTGAGTGGATAAACACTGCATAAACAATGTAAACACTTGATGCATGTTAAATTCGATAATATTCTGCAATTTAATAAGCTAGAAAGTTAAAAAAAATATTAATTAATCAAATGCACTTTAAGGGAACTTGACCCACTGTGTAGCACAATCTAATGGCACAGCATCCAGATTTGAGACAGGATCCTACTGATTTCCTGTGCTGATAGTAAAGGTGGTTTTAAAGCCCCAGTGTGTAGGATTCGTGGCGCATAGGTGCATGGTGCTATTGCACTTTCTGTTTTAGCTACGGCTGACCTCGAGGGACCCGCGCGCCGCTACTGTATAAGTAAAACATGGTCCCGTTTTTTTTTTTTCTTTTCTCATGAAAACACACATTCCCGATCATGTACCATGACACTCTACACATCAAATGAAACCTTACAGTCTCCTCTTTTTGACTATGCAATTCATTTCCCTGCAAAACAATCACTCCCCGAGCACATGGGGCTTTTATACGGAAAAGCACAAAACAAGGTTAGCTTACCTTAGAATGCTTTGCACAGGTCAAACTCTGTATTTCACCATAAACTTGCTCTCAATTTGTCCGTAAGGATCCAGCGAATAAAATCCAGTAAAACAATTTAGTCCAAAACACGTGTTAGATCCATTACGAGTCTGATCCGGCAGCATGCTTGTGTTGTTTACCCAAAACCACGAGCCTTGCCGAAGGCGGAGCCCAAATGTCCTTCTGCGGCTCTCGTATTCAAAATGGCTGCCTCTGCATGGGGAAGATCCCCCTTTTATGTGACTATATCTAAGTCCAAAAGAATACTTTGATTTCATGATGGAAGTGAAAAGGCTTGGAAAACAATGTATTTTTGAATGGGTATCTTCAATTTCAGTAATTAACGGGTAAAAATCTTACACACTGTCCCTTTAAGAATCTGAATAGAAATACAACCATTATATAATATGAAATTAAATGTGCCAGTTTCAGATTTGTTGGACATAACCTACATTCAGATACCCCCTGACAGTGATTCCTCATTACTGACAATGCTGCTCCCATTTAACATTAGGTAACAGGTCATCAGTGCCACATATAAGGCTAGTGTTGACATTATGTGGCCATTATCTCTCTCCTGTCTGCTCCGGGTCGGCCCTGTCACACTGTTTGTCTGTGGCTTCTTCTTATCTTGTGTCTTTCTGATCACTTCCCTGTGTCAGTGATGTGATATAACCAAACCATGAACGCTTAGCTGACCATTCACCAACAAGCTGTCACCTCCTTCCCCAGAGAAGAGATAACAGGCCCCCTGCATGGGACTCACTCTCCTTCACCGTGCAAACTTGACCCAGAGCCCCCCTGCTGCGTACTCCGTCCATATGCGCTGCAGCTCACAGTTGGAATATTGAGAGGTGATGTAACCTGCAAAAACAAACCAGCACTTCCCCTAAGTTATGGTTCAGATGTAACTAGAACTCTAAAAATAACAGCAGCTCGTGATAAAGAGGGTGAGTTTAGATTTATTACCCCACCATAATCATTAAACTACATTTAATTGATAGAACATAAAACTGCAATCACACGCTCCACTGGTTCTCGGAATCGTTCAGCTCCTGGGAACATTTAGCCGGGTTCAATTCAGTGTTCAGTTAGAGTTCTTTACACGGAGTCTGGCGACATCTGGTGGAGAAGGGTTGTAACTGCAATTACCAGTGACTACACAAGATCAGTAAAAAAGTGTTTGCAGCTTTAACTATTGATACTTTGCAGTCCCATCACGCTGGGGTATCTCAATGGTGGAATCTTAATCATTTACCATGGTGACACAATGCAAACATTAGCAAACATAGCTAAAAAGAAGTGTCAACAAAAAAATACAGAATGGTCTCAAATTCTTTATGGAACTTCATTTTAACACATGTATTTGAAGCAGTAGGAGGTGCAATTATAGCATTGATAGGCTTCCAATTAAACTTTATAACTTTCACAAACAGTTATTGTTATTTTGGTCTTTAGTTTATAAGCATAACATCTCACCACATAAGTATCCATCCATCCATCCATTTTCTTCGGCCGGGTCGCGGGGGCAACAGTCTAAGCAGGGACTCCCAGACTTCCTGCACCCCGGACACTTCCTCCGGGGGGACCCCAAGGCGTTCCCAGGCCAGCCGGGACACATAGTGCCTCCAGCGGGTCCTGGGTCTTCCCCGGGGCCTCCTCCCGGTGGGACATGCCCGGAACACCTCCTGAGGGAGGCGAACAGGAGGCATCCGGAACAGATGCCCGAGCCACCTCAGCTGGCTCCTCTCAATGTGGAGAAGCAGCGGCTCTACTCCGAGCCCCTCCCGTGTGACTGAGCTCCTCACCCTATCTCTAAGGGTGCGCCCAGCCACTCTGCGGAGGAAACTCATTTCGGCCACTTGTATCCGCGATCTCGTCCTTTCGGTCATTACCCAAAGCTCATGACCATAGGTAAGGGTAAGAACGTAGATTGACCGGTAAATTGAGAGCTTCACCTTTTGGCTCAGCTCCCTCTTCACCACAACGGTCCGGTACAACGACTGCATCACTGCCGACGCTGCACCAATCCGCCTGTCAATCTCACACTCCATCCTCCCCTCACTCGTGAACAAGACCCCGAGATACTTGAACTCCTCCACTTGAGGCAAGGACTCCCCACCCACCCAGAGAGGGCAAGCCACCTTTTTCCGGTCACATGTGACCCCTGCGTCATGATAATTTAGAATCTTCACCACTTCATCTTGTTCTTATTGATGGCCGCTCAACTAATACACTGTCCAATATTGCAATTGATTAGGCTCACATGGTGCAGCATGTGCAGCCAATTTACAGTACTGCTGTTTATGGTTTGATAGTTGGTGTGTTACTGTGTCCTGCAGGTCTTTTTTTTTTCTTTTTTTCTAAAATTGGCCTCAAAGTTCCAATGATTTTTTCTGTAGTTCAGGTAAATTACAGTATCAACACCTGCTGATACTGTTATTTTAAAAAGGACCAGATCAACTAATATGAGTGAACACGCTTTGTCTGTATATATGCAAGGTAATGCCAGTATGAGGTCCTTCTTTCACAAAAAAAAAAGGGTAATCCTATAAACCTGTGAATGGTCTCCAATGGCGACAGATAGAGGGACTGTAGATGTCAAGACTCCACAAAACAAACACAGCTGTCTCCTTTCAGTATGCTCTGTATATCCATGCAAAATGTCATTGCAAAATATCACAGCAGAGAGACTTCAAACATGTGGCCAGTGTCTTTTTAGGTTTCATGTTTGCCTAAATTGCACAGGCATTTTTAGCATAGTGCTTGAAAGATCACATACAGTTACAAACCCGTTTTCCATTCATGATTTGTTCAGTTATTACGCTACACAAAATGTATTTATTTAAATGGCATCTACATATATACGGTTTCTGTAGGCCTACTTAGCATATAAAGCTACAGGACTGATTTCCATTTTTACATTTTATGCTAATGGTACAGTTGTTAAAGGTACACAATGTAACTTTTCAGAAGAAGGGTCCACCACACGCTTGTTTCCATGGAGATATCATAGCTTTGCCTTAGTGTTGCACTTTTCTATGTCCATGATATAGATAACCTAGTTAACAAGACCAGTCTTTAGACATTTCTGAAGTGACGCTAATGCCTTCTGTTTTAAGTGTCAAATCATGATTATACAGCGCTAATGTTTTAGCTGTGTTTATTGGCTGACGGGCTGTGTTTGAAGGAGCAGTTAAATTAAAATGGCCATGATGTTTACACAAAATAAATACACAGAAGAGAAGTGCTGACCTACCTCTGCAATGACCTAGAATTCCAAATGCAATATGTGGTGATCAACTAAATGTTTGTTTTTGTTTTTTTTCCCCACAATATTTTGTTTGGAAATGTGTGAAGACAGTGATAATTGCTCTTTTTTTTGGATCAGTATGCTACAGGCATTTGTTTGTCTCCCGTATATGGAAGAAGTCACTGTTTCTTAAACATAGAAACAGTGGTGCTGCTGCTGTTGTTGCTGCCGTTGTTGTTGTTGCTGTTGTTGTTGCTGCTGTTCCTGTTGCTGCTGTTTTTTTTGTTTGTTTTTTTTCCCCTGGCGGCACGGTGGTTGAGTGGCTAGCACTCATGCTTCACAGCAAGAAGGTTCGGGTTGCCCGGGCCTTTCTGTGCGGAGACTGCATGTTCTCCCCGTGTCTGGGTGGGTTTCCTCCAGGCACTCCGGTTTCCCCCACCAACCTAAACATGCGCCATAGGTAAAATCCTCCAGCTTAGGGCCTGACCAAAGCATAAATAACAAAACAAAATCATGGGGATGGTCCCCGGGTCAAATATAGAAACAACTTCTCCTGTGCGAGATCAAATAAGGTCAATCTTATAATCCTTGACCACTGTAGGGCGCTTTGTGTTACAATTTTGTATGAAAAGCGCCTTATAAATATTGATTGATTGATTGATTGATAACATCATTATATTTAAGATCTTGTCTATAATCTTTACTTTTCTGTAATTTTGGTGAAGTTTATATTTTGTTTCCTAGTTGGACACAGCCTCAGCTGGCTCCTCTCAATGTGGAGAAGCAGCGGCTCTACTCCGAGCCCCTCCCGTGTGACTGAGCTCCTCACCCTATCTCTAAGGGTGCGCCCAGCCACTCTGCGGAGGAAACTCATTTCGGCCACTTGTATCCGCGATCTCGTCCTTTCGGTCATTACCCAAAGCTCATGACCATAGGTAAGGGTAAGAACGTAGATTGACCGGTAAATTGAGAGCTTCACCTTTTGGCTCAGCTCCCTCTTCACCACAACGGTCCGGTACAACGACCGCATCACTGCCAACGCTGCACCGATCCGCCTGTCAATCTCACACTCCATCCTCCCCTCACTCGTGAACAAGCCCCCGAGATACTTGAACTCCTCCACTTGAGGCAAGGACTCCCCACCCACCCAGAGAGGGCAAGCCACCTTTTTCCGGTCGAGAACCATGGCCTCGGATTTGGAAGAGCTGATCCTCATCCCAGCCCCTTCACACTCGGCTGCAAACCGCCCCAGTGCACATTGGAGGTCCCGGTTCGATGAAGCCATCAGGACAACATAATCTGCAAACAGCAGAGATGAGATCCTGTGGTTCCCAAACCGGATCCCCTCCGGCCCCTGACTGCGCCTAGAAATTCCACATAAGTATTACATATGGAATAACAAGGACATATGCTTTAAATACAAAACCCTTTTCCTAAAAAAATGGGTTGATCAAGGTATCATATTTGCACACCAACTGTTTAACAACAAAGGCATCACCTTTTCCTACAGTGAATTTCTCAAAGTTTACAATTTTCCAGTAATGCCAAGAGAATATGCAATTGTTTTTGACGCCATTCCTTCTGGTGTGAAAATGCTGATGTCCACTTATGTCCACGTTTCTAATGACGGTTCAACTAAGACAGAACTGTTTATTGGTATGCTGACCCTTTTTAAAAAACAAAACAAATGTAAAACAAATAACAAATGTATAAGAGAACTTATCACGAGAGAATATATCAGTAAATCAGCATCTGTTTTTATTTGGAACATTTACAGACATTAACTGGAACGACGTTTGGCTTTTGCCTAGACTTATGAGGTCTGCCTGAAAATCCTACATAGCTGTTACCCTTTTAATGCTGTAATCTCAAAATTTTGCTTAAACTTAGATCATCTCTGCTCATTCTGTCACAGCGTTGAAGAAATAATCACCCATGTGTTTTGGGAACGCTCATACGCTCAAATCTTTTGGAATGACATATTTCTGTTTGTGAATAGAAAGCTTGATACAAACCTACAATTGAATGTAAAACATGTACTTTTTGGTGTCTTTGAGAAAGGTATTCCTGCAAAAATAAAAAAATAAAAATAAATTTGTCAAACTTGCTCCTCATCTTATCAAAATTTCATATCCATTGCTGTAAATGTTCTAGCCAGAAACCCAAATTTATTGTATTTCAGTCCTTGTCCTCCTATATAAACTCTTAAGTATTGCACAATTCCAAAAAGCCACAAAAACAAAAGCAATTTGTATGGAATTTGAAATATAAATTGTAAATGTATTGATTATTTCTATTTATTTGTATAATGCAGAAAGTACACGTGCATGAATATGAACTCTTAAGCCTGTTATTGTTCATACCATTATATTTTTGAGAAAAAAAAAAAAAAAAAGTGTTTGCAGCTTTAACTATTGATACTTTGCAGTCACATGACACTGGGGGGATTCTATGTGTATCCCAATGGTGGAATCTTAATCAGTTACCATGGTGACACAAAAGTGTCAACAAAAATACAGAATGGATTTAAACAACCAGAGTCTGTTGTCAACATTAGCATTTATGGTAGTTTACGTAAAGTAAGAGTGACTGAAAAACTGTTGCTAAAAAAATCATCTCACTTGTTGCAGCTCCAAACAGACTGTGTTTAAGTAAAGATCAGTTTAAGCCTAGTTTAAAGCCCCAGTGTGTAGGATTCGTGACGCATTGGTGGATGGTGCTATTGCCCTTTCTGTTTTAGCTACGGCAGACCTCGAGGGTCACCCGGGCACGTGCACGAGCCGCGCGCCGCTACTGTATAAATAAAACGCGGTCCCGTTCTTTTTTTTTTTTTCTCATGAAAACACACATTCCCGATCATGTACCATGACACTCTACACATCAAATGAAACCTTACAGTCTCCTCTTTTTGACTATGCAATTCATTTCCCTGCAAAACAATCACTCCCCGAGCACATGGGGCTTTTATATGGAAAAGCACAAAACGAGGTTAGCTTACCTTAGAATGCTTTGCACAGGTCAAACTCTGTATTTCACCATAAACTTGCTCTCAATTTGTCCGTAAGGATCCAGCAAATAAAATCCAGTAAAACAATTTAGTCCAAAACACGTGTTAGATCCATTACGAGTCTGATCCGGCAGCATGCTTGTGTTGTTTACCCAAAACCAGGAGCCTTGCCGAAGGCGAAGGCGGAGCCCAAATGTCCTTCTGCGGCTCTCGTATTCAAAATGGCTGCCTCTACATGTGGAAGATCCCCCTTTTATGTGACTATATCTAAGTCCAAAAGAATACTTTGATTTCATGATGGAAGTGAAAAAGGCTTGGAAAACAATGTATTTTTGAATGGGTATCTTCAATTTCAGTAATTAACGGGTAAAAATCTTACACACTGTCCCTTTAAGTAAAGATCAGTTTAAGCCTAGTTTAAGCAACAGAGCTTTTAACAGAGTAGTGCTTTCAGTTAGCTTCACACCCCCAGGGAATGTTGGTGACATCAGCTGCACAGTATCAACTGGTGCATTGTACATTGGCTGAAGTATTTGCAGTACTTTGAGAGAAGAGCAGATGTTTTCATCAAAAACAGGAGATAAAACAGCATGTACATACTTTTGAATAAACACAAAAAGGAAACTTTCAAAAATATTTTACACTTTAATTTATGGAGATATTAATTGTGTAAATGCATATTTTTACTCGTCAGCAATATAATCACATCAAAATCACAATATAATCACAGCTATAAAAGTAAAAAAAATCAAATCAAATCTAGTCTTACAAATAAATCATACTGAGGCAATTTACTGTAAACAAACTGTACAGAAAAGAAAATCTGGTTTTAGATCAATTGTTATTTTTTGCTAAAATAATCAAATGACTCTTATGCGTGCTGTGTAAGCCCAAAAAGTACTTCAGAGGGCGCTGTTCAATCAAAAACGTTTTACTGACCATACACAAGTACCTTTTGCAGAAAAAAAAAGTACAGAGTAGAAAAAATAATAATAAAAGTTTAAAGAATACAAAATGCACAATAAAAATACATTTAGTGTTTCAGAGTTTCTCAATAATAAATATAATTGAGAGCCCCACAGAAGTCCAGAGTGACCCATGTGGTGCAGCTCTGGCCCTCAGGTATGACGGAGAGTGGATTAAAGCACTGGTCAAGTACTGGCCAGACCTCACGCTCTTCAGTGAACAGTTGTACACTTTCTTTTGCTCGGGAGTCTTCAGGTAACTGTAGATACTGACTATCCCACCATCGTCTGTATGATTCTTTGTCACAATTAAAGACTGGTTTGTGATCTTTATGGAGTCTTGAAACCACTCCACGTCTCCTGTAGGGCACACCTGTTTAAACGTGCAGGCGGGAAAGTCTGAGACCCACACAGCTTCGACTCCCTGCCAGTTTTCTGCGGAAAAAAACACAAAACACAAGCTTGAAACTCCATGTTATTTGATTTCTTTGTAAATGCTAGGTCTGTCATGATAATTACTACATCGCCTTATCGTTGAGTATGAAATCTGGAACAATATATTTTGGGAGGCCAATATTAATCATGTGCACTTTCTGTTTCAGGGCTCTCAAGTCTCACGCGTTGAGAGTGTGACACACGCAATTCGACGTGTTCACGCGCTCACACGTCACACGTGGCATTTCTCACGCTGATTTTATTTTATTTTATTTTTTTTTGAAAAAGAAAAAGAAAATCGGTCTGTGTGGCTCAGTTTATGCAAGCACTGCGCGTTTTCAGCGAAAAAAACTCCCCCCTCCTCCTCGCCCCGCTCCCCGGAAAAAAATCTCAGTTTCAGCCAATCAGAAAATAGATTGTTCTGTTGTTGGGCAGACTAGTTTCAGCTGCTAAGCGCACACAGCGACTGACGGTGATGATAAAACAAACTGAGAACCATCAGGTAATAACTTGCTTTGTAGTTTAAGTTTGCTCTTTAGACAAATTCACACGGCATTTCTCACGCAATTCAAGCCCCCCCCCTCGCTCCTCGGAAATTACGCAGTCTCACGCACAACCCCGCTCAAAACTTGAGAGCCCTGTGTTCTACTTTTATTTTTTTTTAAGTATTGTAGATTTGGATTCGTTTTTGTGCTTTAAAGGTGCACTGTGTTACTTTCCTGGTGGAGGGTCCGTCATATGCTTTTCTCCGTGGAAATGTTCTTGCTTTGCCTGGAATCTTTCACAGTATGATATTAAACCTTTCTATCATTGTGGAGACCAAACCAGGCCAAGTTACAGGTCAGATCTATGGTGAGGTGACCCCGCTGACAGTCAGGATGTCTGTTTTTGTAGGTACTTTTGAACTACAAACCACCTGTGATTGAATAAATGTAAGGCAGAGCTGTTTAATGTCATAGTGTGGAAGATTTCAGGCAGACCAACGGCATATCCATAGAAACAAGCAGGTGACGGACCCCTAAACAAGTTACAGAGTGTACCTTTAAATCCACCCTTGGGTTATTGTGTCAGTGATAAATTAAATTCATCTACATTCAGACTTGGGGAGAAACAGAATACAAGGAACAGCGTTAAGTAAAAGTAACACTATTCCACTAGTTTCAAGGAAAGTACGTGCTCAGATTACAGGTACATTTAGTGAAAATGGGGATTATTTAGCAGTTTTTATTCTTTAGTTATTTATTTTTTTTCATTTAAAGCTGGAGATGGAGGGAAATCAGAACAAACTGTTGCACACTATGGCAGTACTATGGAACAAACATGGCTTCGACCGAGAAGAACGCATTTAGCAGGTGGAAATTTCAACATTATTTTATTTTGAAAGAAGATAAGGGGATTTTTTTCTTAAAGATCCCATGACATGGTACTTCTTGATGCTTTTATATGGTGCCTTAATGGTTCCCTAATACTGTAAATGAATCCTTCTTCAAAATCAACACTTAGTGCATGAGAAAGACACATGTACAGAGTCAGAGTAAAAAAAATAACTCTGAACACCTCATTATGGGCCTTGTTGCTTGAATGCAAATGAGAAGGACAGAGATAGGTTAGAGGAGCGGGTGGGGGGGTGGGGGCAAATGCGCCGCTGGTTCCTTGTTTTAGCGCTGCGCTGTGCCTGGCCCCACTTCCGCGTGTGTAAGCGCGAAGGAGGAAAGGAGAGCCTTTTCAATGAAAAAAAAACACATTTTCACAGAAAATAAAATTAAACCACTGCTGTTTCAGAGGTCCAGAGGGTTGGGTAAAGGACTTCCGAGGCTAGAAACACTCGCATGTGCCTCCAGGCAAATAAAAAAATGCATTTCGCATTGCGTAGCTCCTCCGCAGTCCAAATTCTCTGGGCGTGATTTCCAGAGACAGGGGGTGGAGATCCAGACGGTGGTGGAACTGAATTTGCATTTCTTTTTTCGATCTGACGTCAATAAGGTGCCTTGTCCAGAATCGCCCATTTGAGCTGTGTTTTTTTCAAATGCCGAAAAGGATCGCAAATGCTCAGTTTAGACATTTCGCAACTTTTAGCCATTGGGGGGCCTAAACAGGGTAGGGGAGCTCACATTAACGTTCAAAAACCTCAGAAAGTGAAAATTTCATGCCATGGGACCTTTAATAAACTGTACTATGTGGTCAGGACTTGTGCACTTTCACTGTATGACTATAAGCTACTGTTCAAATGAGCTTTCCTCAGTTTCTTTTATAATGCACAATTTTTTCTTGTTTTCTTGTTGTTATAGGATATTTGGTGTTAAAGTCATCCAAAAGTAATTGAAAGTAATACATTTACATGACTTTAATATTATGGTTCTTGGATTATGTTACTGAATACATATTTTAAGGGGTAACTATTACCTGTACCAGAATACATTTCTAAAGTAACCCTCCCAACCCTGTCTACATTTATCTCAGCAATATATCAAATTTCAAAATTTATCATGACAGGCCTAGTAAATTCTGTTTAAAGGTCCCATGGCATGAAATTTTCACTTTCTGAGGTTTTTGAACGTTAATGTGAGCTCCCCTACCCTGTTTAGCCCCCCCCCCCCATGGTTAAAAGTTGCGAAATGTCTAAACTGAGCATTTGCGATCCTTTTCTGCGTTACAAAAAATCGGAGCTCAAACGGGCGAGTTTGAACAAGGCACCTTATTGACGTCAGATCGAAAAAAGAAATGCAAATGGAGTTCCACCCCCGTCTGTCTGTACTCAGCGTCTCTGTAAATCACGCCCAGAGAGTTTGGACCGCGAATGCGCTAGGCAATGCGAAATGCGTTTTTTTATTTGCCTGGAGGCACGTCCGAGTGTTTATTTTTCAATGGAACGCTTCAAATCTCTCCCCCCGTGCAAAAACAAGGAAATGGATCAGAGAGCGCTCAGAGCGAGAGCGGAGCGTTTGGCCACGCCCCCTCCCTCTACTATTGGCCAGCTCTTTTCTCCTCATTTGCATTCAAGCAACAACGCCCATTATGGAGTGTTCAGAGTGAGAAAAATTACTCTTTCTCATCTTATCTCTGTTTCTCATGCACTGAGTGTTGATTTTGAAGAAGGATTCATTTACAGTATTAGGGAACCATTAAGGAGCCATATAAAAGCATCAAGAAGTACCATGTCATGGGATCTTTAAGAACAAACATGGAGTCTGACCTCTCGTCTGTACTTGTGTGTAATCTTGAAGGACCCCTTGGTTGGTGCGAACTTTGCACATAAAGTCTTCTCTTTGCTGTGGCCGCCATTTGTGAAAGTGAAGAGACAAGTTCCCCTTTTCATAGTGACAGTGGAAATTCCCTGGTGAGTTCTGAGGTGATAAATGGCCCTCACTGTCCACAGAACAGTATGTTTGTGACTGGAACCACTCCATGTGCTTTATAGACAGCCCACTCAGCGGAGAAGATACAGCGCAGTGCATGGTCACAGGTTTGCCACAGTCTGCTGTAATACTCCCACTGACCTCTATTGTCAAATTCTCTGTGGACAGAAGAATGTGACTGTGATAGAAGTGATACAGCTCTGGGAAAAAGATAAGAGACCACTGCATTTTTTGTCTGAAATCAGCATCTCTGTATGTATTACAGCCATTCCATTCCAGCGTCTGTTGAACACAAAGCTGAGCTACTTCAGTTCTTGCACCAGGAGTGGAATAAAGTCACCCAAGAACAATGTGAAAGACTTGTGGAGAGCATGCCAAGACGCATGAAAGCTGTGATTAAAAATAAGGCTGACTTACTGCACCAAATATTGATTTCTGACCTCTTCTTAACTGTAAACATTAGTATTATGTTGTTTTAAAATGAATTTGATCTTGTTTCTTTGCATTGTTTGAGGTCTGAAAACATGTATCTTTTTTTGTTATTTTCACCATTTGTCATTTTCTGCAAATAAATGCTCTAAACGATAATATTTTAATTTGGAATTTGGGGGAAATGTTGTCAGTAGTTTATAGACTCAAACACATACCTATAAAAAACTGATCATTTTGCAGTTGTCTCTTATTTTTTTCCAGAGCTGTAGACTGCATTGCTTAGTTTAAAGGTCCTATATTACACAAAATTAACTCTTGTGAGCTTGTAGCCATGTTAGAATGTTGTTACAACATAAAAACATAATATCTCGAGTTGTGTTTTGTTTCATTCATGCATGTTCTTTATTATTAGTCTGTTCACGTCTACAAACCTCAAAATGCTCTGTTCTACCTCTTGATGTCATGGAGAGGTAAATATCAAGCTATCGTTTAACCTTGTTCAGTAGAGATTAGCAGTTCCAAGCAGTCTAAAATCATCCAAATGATTCTAGTGAAGCTGTATGGAGTGTAAAAACACAGTGGAGCACTTCCTGTATTACCACATGACATCACAAGGTGGAGTGTTTTATGTTCAAGAGAATAACATAGCCTAAATATGCAAGTTTGTGTGTTAAACATGTGAATGAAACAAAACATAATGTCAGGTGTGTTTGGGTGAGGAAACAACATTACAACAAAGATCAGGAAATAACATAATATGGGCCCTTTAAAGGTGCACTGTGTAACTTTAGTGGTGTGGGGTCTGCTGTTTGTGTCTATGGAGATGTTGTATCTTTGGGCTGGAATGTTCTACTACAGTATGCCAATAAACTTATCTATCTCCATGGAGATATCACCAGGCCAAGTTACAAGTCAGATCTGTGAAGAGGCAACCCCAGTAACACCAAGAATGCATGTTTTCAAAGTATTTTTCTATTAAAATACCTGTAATGACATAAATGCTAGATATACAGTGCCGTGAAAAAGTATTTGCCCCCTTCCTGATTTCTGTGTTTTTTGCATATTTATCACTCAAAACATTGTCAGATCATCAAACCAATTTTAATATCACACAGAAACAACCCAAGGAAAGACAAAATTCAGTTTTTGAATGATGATTCCATTTATTAGTGCACAAAAAAAATCTAAACCTATCTGGCCCTATGTGAAAAAGTAATTGCCCCCTTAATCTAATAGCCAGTTGAGCCTCCTTTGACAGCAATAACTGTAACCAAACGTTTGCGATAATTGGTGATGAGTCTTTCACACCGCTGGGGAGGGATTTTGGCCCACTCTTCTATGCAGAATTGTTTCAATTCTGCCATATTGGAGGGTTTTCTTGTATGAACTGCCCGTTTAAGGTCACACCACAGCATCTCAATCGGATTTAAATCCGGACTTTGACTTGGCCACTCCAAAACCTTAATTTTGTTTTCTTTGAGCCATTCAGAGGTGGACTTGCTGGTGTGTTTTGGATCATTGTCCTGTTGCATGATCCAAGAGCGCTTGAGTTTGAGGGCACGAACTGATGGCCGGACATTCTCCTTCAGGATCTTCTGGTAAACAGCAGAATTCATTTTTCCGTCAATCACAGCAAGTTGTCCTGGTCCTGAGGCAGCAAAGCAGGCCCAGACCATCACACTGCCACCACCATGCTTTACTGTGGGCACCATGTTCTTTTTATCAAATGCTGTGCCATTTTTACGCCAGATGAAACGGGCTGCAGACCTTCCAAAAAGTTCAATTTTAGACTCATCGGTCCACAAAATGTTTCTCCAAAAGTCTTGAGGGTCATCAAGGTGCTTTTTGGCAAAGGTGAGACGAGCCTTTGTGTTCTTTTGTGAAAGCAGTGGTTTTCTCCTGGGAACTCTTCCATGGATGCCATTTTTGGCCAGTGTTTTTCTAATGGTGGAGTCATGAACACTGACCTTAACTGAGGCCAACGAGGCCTGTAGTTCTTTCGATGTGCGTCTAGGTTCTTTTGTGACTTCCTGAATGAGCCGTCGTCGCACTCTTGGAGTAATCTTAGTTGGTCGACCACTCCTGGGAAGGGTTGCAACTGTTCCCAGTTTCCTCCATTTTTGAATAATGGCTCTGACAGTGGTTCGCTGGAGCCCCAGAGCTTTGGGAATGGCTTTGTAACCTTTTCCTGAATTATAGACTTCTATCACTTTTTTTCTCATTTGTTCTTGAATTTCTTTGGATCGTGGCATGATGTGTTTGTTCTTGAGATGTTGTAGCCAACTTCACTTTGTTTGACAGGAACTATTTAAGTGATTTCTTGATTCAACACAGGTGGTGACAATCAGGTGTGGGTGTGGCATGTAGAACTGAACTAAGTTTTCTCAAAACTGTGGTTAGTCACAGTTAGTTTGTGATTTAACAAGGGGGGGCAATTACTTTTTCACATAGGGCCAGATAGGTTTAGATTTTTTTTGTGCACTAATAAATGGAATCATCATTCAAAAACTGAATTTTGTCTTTCCTTGGGTTGTTTCTGTGTGATATTAAAATTGGTTTGATGATCTGACAATGTTTTGAGTGATAAATATGCAAAAAACACAGAAATCAGGAAGGGGGCAAATACTTTTTCACGGCACTGTATACAGCTCTGGAAAAACATAAGAGACCACTGCAAAATGATAAGTTTCTGATTTTACTACTTATAGGTATGTGTTTGGGCAAAAGGAACATTTTTGTTTGAGTCTATAAACTACTGACAACATTTCCCCCAAATTCCAAATAAAAATATTATCGTTTAGAGCATTTATTTGCAGAAAATGACAAATAGTCAAAATAACAAGATAAAGATCCATGTTTTCAGACCTCAAACAATGCAAAGAAATAAGATCAAATTCATTTTAAAACAACATAATACTAATGTTTACACTTAAGAAGAGTTCAGAAATCAATATTTGGTGCAATAACCCTTATTTTTAATCACAGCTTTCATGCGTCTTGGCATGCTCTCCACAAGTCTTTCACATTGTTCTTGGGTGACTTTATTCCACTCCTGGTGCAAGAACTGAAGTAGCTCAGCTTTGTGTTTGTGTTGGAATTCAACAGACGCTGGAATGGAATGGCTGTAATACATGTAGAGATGCTGATTTCAGAAAAAAATGCAGTGGTCTGTTATTTTTTTCCAGAGCTGTATTTATAATGATATACTGTGTAATATTCCAGAGTGAAGCAATAGCAGAAAAGTTACGCAATGCACCTATAAATATAGTCAGGGGCATTTGAAGGAAATGTAGCAGATGAGTCCCAAACGTTTGGAAAGGCAGTAGCACTCGATAAAAGCAGTTTGTTTTGTTTGGCAATGAGTGTGTTAAAACAGTTTATGCAAGGTATGATTTTTAAAAAGTTCTGAACTTATTATTACTTATAGTTTTGTCAACATTTAAGTAACAGCAGAGAGTTTATTTCAATACCTGAGAAAGTGAAAGTAACCAGAAGCCATGGCAGTGTGTTCAGTATTGCATAGATCATCACTACGACTGTCTGTGTTGTGGAAAATCACAAGACAATAAAAACAGTTAGTATTGAATTTAAAGACTGAAAATGGACTAGTTCAGATGAGATACATACCTGTTAAGGTCGTTCTGTTACTGGAGGCTACTCTGAGTTTCTGTTGCATTAGTCCATGCTCTCCTTCCTGAAGTGTTAATAATTACAGATTTACAATGTGATATCAGCCATGCTACAACTTGTTAAAGGGTGTGGGAGGAATATTTGATCTTGAGACTGAAAGAGAAAAATAGAGAGATTGTGCGTGTGTGCGTGTGTGCGTGTGTGTGTGAGAGAGAGAGAGAGAAATTGTGTGTGTGTGTGCGCGTGTGTGCGTGCGTGTGTGTGTGTGTGTGAGAGAGAGGGAGAGAGAGACAGAGTGGAAGAGAGAGAGTGTGTGTGTGTGTGTGTGAGAGAGAGAGAGAGAGAGAGAGAGAGACAGAGTGGAAGAGAGAGAGAGAGTGTGTGTGTGTGTGTGTGTGTGTGTGTGAGAGAGAGAGAGAGACAGAGTGGAAGAGAGAGATTGTGTGTGTGTGTGTGTGAGAGAGAGAGAGAGAGAGAGTGGAAGAGAGATTGTGTGTGTTTGTGTGTGTGTGTGTGTGTGTGTGTGAGAGAGAGGGAGAGAGAGACAGAGTGGAAGAGAGAGATTGTGTGTGTGTGTGTGTGTGTGTGAGAGAGAGAGAGAGAGAGAGAGAGAGACAGAGTGGAAGAGAGAGAGAGAGAGAGTGTGTGTGTGTGTGTGAGAGAGAGAGAGAGACAGTGAAAGAGAGAGATTGTGTGTGTGTGTGTGTGTGTGAGAGAGAGACAGAGTGGAAGAGAGAGATTGTGTGTGTGTGTGTGTGTGTGTGTGTGAGACAGAGTGGAAGAGAGAGATTATGTGTGTGTGTGTGTGTGTGTGTGTGTGAGAGAGAGAGAGAGAGAGAGAGAGAGAGTGGAAGACAGAGATTGTGTGTGTGTGTGTGTGTGTGAGAGAGAGAGAGAGACATAGTGGAAGAGAGAGATTATGTGTGTGTGTGTGTGTGTGTGTGTGAGAGAGAGAGGGAGAGAGAGAGAGAGACAGAGTGGAAGACAGAGATTGTGTGTGTGTGTGTGAGAGAGAGAGAGAGAGAGAGACAGAGTGGAAGAGAGAGATTGTGTGTGTGTGTGTGTGTGTGTGTGTGAGAGAGAGAGAGAGAGCGAGAGAGAGACAGAGTGGAAGAGAGAGATTATGTGTGTGTGTGTGTGTGTGTGTGTGAGAGAGAGAGAGAGAGAGAGTGGAAGAGAGAGATTGTGTGTGTGTGTGTGTGTGAGAGAGAGAGAGAGAGAGAGAGAGAGAGAGAGACAGAGTGGAAGAGAGAGATTATGTGTGTGTGTGTGTGTGTGAGAGAGAGAGAGACAGAGTGGAAGAGAGAGATTATGTGTGTGTGTGTGTGTGTGTGTGAGAGAGAGAGGGAGACAGAGTGGAAGAGAGAGATTATGTGTGTGTGTGTGTGTGTGTGTGTGAGAGAGAGAGGGAGAGAGAGAGAGAGACAGAGTGGAAGACAGAGATTGTGTGTGTGTGTGTGTGTGTGTGTGTGAGAGAGAGAGAGAGAGAGAGAGACAGAGTGGAAGAGAGAGATTGTGTGTGTGTGTGTGTGTGTGTGTGTGAGAGAGAGAGAGACAGAGTGGAAGACAGAGATTGTGTGTGTGTGTGTGTGAGAGAGAGAGAGAGAGCGAGAGAGAGACAGAGTGGAAGAGAGAGATTATGTGTGTGTGTGTGTGTGTGTGTGTGTGTGAGAGAGAGAGAGAGAGAGAGAGAGTGGAAGAGAGAGATTGTGTGTGTGTGTGTGTGTGAGAGAGAGAGAGAGAGAGAGAGAGAGAGACAGAGTGGAAGAGAGAGATTATGTGTGTGTGTGTGTGTGTGTGTGAGAGAGAGAGAGACAGAGTGGAAGAGAGAGATTGTGTGTGTGTGTGTGTGTGTGAGAGAGAAATTGTGTGTGTGTGTGTGTGTGTGTGTGTGAGAGAGAAATTGTGTGTGTGTGTGTGTGTGTGTGCGTGTGTGTGTGTGTGTGTTTGTGTGCGTGTGTGTGCGTGTGTGTGTGTGTGTGTTTGTGTGTGTGTGTGTGTGTGTGTGCGTGTGTGTGTGTGTGCATGTGTGTACGTCTTTAATGTGTTTCCGTAAAGCTCTGCTCCATCTTGAGTTGGTATCAAACATGAGGTCATGGTGCCAGTTCTGGTGGTTTTTGTGATTCAGACCATAGCTGCAGGGAAGTACTTGTCTTTTTATGGGTCCAAATAGTCGCTTGCCCTTGCTTTGTAGAGTGTACTGCATTCAACTCATCTATCGAAGGAAATGTGATCATGCTATCCAAATAATGAAATTTTATGTTTTGTAAAAATTGTAGAAAAAAATTGGTGCAGTATTTGTCCATCCAGCACATACAGCTATATACAGCTCTGGAAAAAAATAAGAGACCACTGCAAAATTTTCAGTTTTTCTGATTTTACTACTTATAGGTGTGTGTTTGGACAAAATGAACATTTTTGTTTGAGTCTATAAACTACTGACAACATTTATCCTAAATCCAAATAAAAATATTATCGTTTAGAGCAGGGGTGCTCAACCTTTTTTTTAACCGAGATCTACTTTTGAGGTTGATGGTGTGCCAAGATCTACCAAGAGGGAAGGTCTGGGGAGGATTTTTTAGATGTGATTTCCTGCATTCTAGTCCATTTTAGAATGACCTGTTAGACATGGCAAATATGGACTTTTGGAGTGAGATTATTTTTAAAGTCGCACAGGGGTGAAAAAATCGGATTTGGTTCACTTCAGGCTGCAGTGTGAACGTTGCCCAAGATATGTGGTCCTAAAACCGATACATATCCGATCTTTTGGCATGCGACTTCAGCTCTGAACGGCCAGGTTGCATTCATCCGACCTGGGCATGTTTCCTCCAGCGAGAGTGGTACAAGTAGGCGCTCACTAATGTACACAAACATTCTTCTCGTCATGCGAAAATAGTATATAAACACCGTATCAGTGAAGCGGCGAAGCACAGAGCAATCCCACCACTCTTGGCTGCGACTCCGCACCAACACATTCATTTCTACGGACGTTGCTGCCACTGCCCCACAAAACGCCGTGGCCAAAAACCTTGTCCTTCTCCTTCTCCATCTCCTCCTTAAAACAAATAACCTGTACATGTTCTGGCTCCGGTACGACAGCAACTTTACGTGCACGTGATGTCGTGATGTCGTGTCCTCCAAGGCGCATACGGGACACTTTTGGGGCGTTTAAAGTTCACACTGGAGATCACATGCAAGTCGCATTTAATCGAAATGTGAACGACCTCGCAAAAAAAATCGGATTTCACAAAAAAAATCTGAATTGACCATTAAGCCCTGCAGTCTGAACTCATCCATACGTGATCGACTGACACTTGGCCTGCGATCAACTGGTAGACTGCGATCGACTGGTTGGGCACCCCTGATGTAAATTGTCGACGGACCCAGAAGCGCCCCCATGAACACTTCCTATTTGGAATGTGGCAGCTAGCGGTTTAACTCTGTCCATTTGTAGTAGTAGTAGTAGTAGTAGTAGTAGTAGTAGTAGTAGTAGTAGTAGTAGTAGTAGTAGTAGTAATAGTAGTAGTAGTAGTAATAGTAGCAGTAGTGAAAGGTTTGAGAGCTGATGACAGTGGCGGTTCTACATTGAATTACTCCCTGGGCGAGACCCCGTCCGAGCCCCCCCCCCCCCCCCCCCTTCCAGGAATGAAAAAAAAAAACACAAGTCCACACAAGCACCCCCCCCCCCCCCCCCCCCCCAAGGAATGAAAAAAACCCACAACATTTACCACAAGCAGCCATGTTTAATTATCACTATAGGGTGGTTCTCATGATCACAACTTTCAAAAAAATATAAGTTATCATAACTTAAATAACATAAATAAAAAATATATACATATATATAAATAGAACAAGTATGCAGTGTTGGGAAAGTTCATTTTCTACATGAACTAGTTCAAAGTTCAGTTCACACATTTTAAAATGAACTAGTTCGCTCATAGTTCATAATTGTTTATAGTTAGTAGTTCGTTCATAGTCCCAAAAAATGAACTAGTTTATAGTTCTTTTTTTTTCCAATACATTGCTGCGAGCTATTATTTTTCAATATCATTGCCAAAGCCCATATAGAACCACAGACAGCAATTATTATATCAGTTTTAACAATCAAACCATGTGTTAGATTCCATCTTCATATCCAATTTCACATCCTTATCCAACTATAAATAACGGTCCCCATAATGATAAAACATCTGCAATTCAACATAATAAAGAAAATACTTAAATAACCCCTATATGGTATGACTTAATTAACTAAGAGACTTAAGAAAACAAAATAAACCCACAAATTAACATTAGTGATTCCCCCTTTAATGTGCCCCCCTTTAGCGCACCACTATGCGCTGTTTCTCGCAAGACCAGGAAGTGCCGCAGTTTGGCCCCTAAACCAGAGAGCAGGAGGAGGAGAAGGTCGGGAGAGCATGAGGGGAACAGAGTCCAGATAGCAGGAAACAGTTTGTAAGCACTCCTGCAGGAGCAGAGAAAGGTTTGAGGCAAACCAGGCGGAGCAAGAGGGAGAGAGGGAGAGAAGTTTTGTTTCAAGCGCTCGGCACGGCTCCCCTCACGAAGTTGCGCCCTGGGCAATTGCCCCACTCGCCCCCCCCCCAAGAACCGCTACTGGCTGATGAACTAGATTACAAGATGTTCTCCTCTGCTTACAACATACCAAAAGCCTGCTGGTAGTTATTGCACCAGTACCAGCGCTGCTACTCTCCAGATATGTCTGCTGTATAAATTAATCCAGGAGCCTTCTGACTGTAAGGAATAAACTCCAGCAATCCCAGAGCTCCCAGATTAGTATATAGATCTCCAGTGAGAGCGAGGTAACCCAAACCAATATGCAAAGTTAATATAAGGACATGATGTTAGTCTCTTGTGAGGGTCTGTGTAATAATATTGTGTTCTTTTTAATGAGCATTTCAAACGGTTTACATTTTAATTAAAAGGATTTTCCTCATGTGAGCAAACTTTCTGGATCTGGCACCATAAATAAATAAATAAATACAAACTACAAACTAGAAAATTATCAGTTTTTCTGATTTTACTTTATTTTTTTTTCTTGGCATGCTCTTCACAAGTCTTTCACATTGTTCTTGAGTGACTTTATTCCACTCCTGGTGCAAGAACTGAAGTAGCTCAGCTTTGTGTTTGTGTTGGAATTCAACAGACGCTGGAATAGAATGGCTGTAATACATGTAGAGATGCTGATTTCAGAAAAAAATGCAGTGGTCTCTTATTTTTTTTCCAGAGCTGTGTGTGATTTTGTTTTCACAGCAGCTCCTCTCTATCTCTGCTCATGTGAGGCATGTGTTTGATTACAGTCTTTTTTTTAGAGGAGAGTCTGTTTTTAAAGGTGTATTGTGTAACTTTTCTGGTGGAGGGCCCGTCAAATGGTTTTCTCCATGGAGATGATATTGCTTTGTCTGGAATGTTTCACAGTATGGCATTAAACACGTTGTCAGAATGCTTTTTCTAGGTGTTTTGGGGCTATAAAACAACATGTAATTTAATAACAATCAGGTGACGGACCCCCAACCAAAAAGTGACACAATGCACCTTTAAAGATCCCATGACATGGTACTTCTTGATGCTTTTATATGGCTCCTTAATGTTTCCCTAATACTGTAAATGAATCCTTCTTCAAAATCAACACTCAGTGCATGAGAAACAGAGATAAGATGAGAAAGAGTAATTTTTCTCCCTCAGAACAGGTCATAATGGGAGTTGTTGCTTGAATGCAAATGAGGAGAAAAAAGCTGGCCAATAATAGAGGGTGGGGGCGTGGCCAAAGTCTCCGCTCTCGGCTCTAGCTCTCAGCTGATCCATTTCCTTGTTTTTGCACGGGGGGAGAGATTTGAAGCATTCCATTGAAAAATAAACACATTTCCACAGAAAATAAAATTAAACCACTGCTGTTCAAAGGTCCAGAGGCTCAGATAAAGGACTTCCGAGCCTAGAAACACTCGGACGTGCCTCCAGGCAAATAAAAAACCGCATTTCGCATTGCGTAGCGCATTCACAGTCCAAACTCTATGGGCGGGATATACAGGGACGCTGAGCGGAGACAGAGGGAGGGGCTGGAGCTGCATTTGCCGATCTGACGCCAATAAGGTGCCTTGTCCGAACTCGCCCGTTTGAACACTGGTTTTGTGTAACGCAGAAAAAGACTGCAAATGCTCAGTTTAGAGATTTCGCAACTTTTAGCCATGGGGGGGGGGGGGGCTAAACAGGGTAGGGGAGCTCACATTAACGTTCAAAAACCTCAGAAAGTGAAAGTTTCATGCCATGGGACCTTTAATATGTGCCACATTAGGCTCACAATGACCCTATTTTTTTGTCTGAAGAATAAAAAGTAAACAAATAGATAAAAGAACATCCAGATTAAAACCTCATCCAATGCCCAAACAGCCTTTACTGATACTAATGAAATATTAAATAGATGTGACATTAAACTCCCTCAAGCCTAAAGTACAGTGATGTCCAGCAGCTTATGAAGCGCATGTCCACATACCGGAGGAAGAAGATTTCCATAATGCAGGATAGAGTTTATGTACCACACATGTATTTCAGCATGTGTCCAAATGGAGGCTGCAAATTCTGCCGTGACGCCATATCTGGACTTAGTAAGAGAATTTCACATAAATGTTTTTACAGTTTGACCTTCAGTTTAATAACTATTTGAGAGCTCAACAAAATAACACCGCCTACCTTTCTACAATCATAAAAATGTGTGATTCTCTGTCTCTTAGTGGAGTTATGTGGACATGGCTGCTTCTATAAAACGTCTCTTGGGTTTAATATGTAGGTTCTGATCTAAGTAAGTCTTTCCATTATCCACTCTTCTCCTCCAGCCCTTTGTTTTTAGCATTTCAGTGACTGTTTCAGACCTATCGGTGGAATAAGTGTAGAGTGTGCTGGAGCCATTAGCGGTGACTCTATACTATAAAATGGCAGGGTGCAATCAATGGAGCCACTGAGAGCCTTAGAATGAGAAGGGCATTTGCATTTCATCACAAAGGTTTTTTTTTACGCTGTCAGTTAAATGTATACTTTCTCACCACTTCATATCTGGCAGTCATGATTCTGTAACTTTCTGGGTGGAAGGTTCGCCATCATGGAGATGTTGTTGTTTTGCCTAGAGTTTTTCCACAGTATGATATTAAACTTATCTATTTCCATTAAGACAAGCACCAAGCCAATTTACAGGTCCAGTTTGTGGAGATGGGCCGCTTACAGTAGAATGCATATTTTTCAACAGATGCTAGTCATACACACTGACAGTTGAATCTAGTTTAAGTGGTGCTGTGGATGTTTTCAAACACACCGTGGGTATAACTGACACAAATGGTCAATTTATGATGCTCTTTCGGAGGGAAGTCTCACAGCCAAGAGCAGCTTTCTGAGACTTAGAAGAGAGTGAAAGAGAGAGAGAGAGAGAGAGGTTTGAAAGTAACATTTCAAACATGGCCACCTCACAGTAATGCAGAGTTGTGATATGTGTGATTCATTACACACCATCTTTCATCAGTGACCTTTCAGTGAATGTGACAAATGTGACACAGACTAAGTGGACAGCAAAGGTTAATGAATCTCTGATACTCCGTGCTTCGCTATTTGACATTAACATTTCTGCGTGTCATTTGTATTCATCAGGATTATTCTATACAAACAATATCTACAAATAACAGGTTGAGAAAGAGATCCAGTTTTCCAGGGGATTTAAAGGATTTGTGCTTGTTCACAAGTTACAGTTAATATGAACTAAAATTATAAATATTTATTTTAATGTTTACCGTATAAAAAAATCACTAGGTAATAATGAGACGTTTCCAGATTAGAATTAGATTATTCCAAGGTTACTTAAAAACCCTCCTTGAATCACATTACTGAGTGTGCTACAGCTTGCTACAGTATTGAAAATCAGCCCACATTTGAACTAGCTCCTCCACCTTAACATGATCCTGAGAGCTATGTTGTCGGGGGCTTTATACTCCTGGTAGGGTCACCCGGGGGGTTATGATGAGTTCAAGATGGCAAGCATCTAGGGACGTCCTCCCATGGATCCACCACCCGTAGGAGGATCCATAAGGTGCCGGTGCAAAGAGATCTGGGTGGCAGTCGAATCTCTGGACATTGAAACTGGCTATGGGGATATGGAATGTCACCTTGCTGGGGATGAAGGATCCTGAGCATTTGTGGGAGGGTGAGCGTTACCGACTAGATATAGAAGGCCTCACCTCCACGCACAGCTTGGGCTCTGGATCCCAACTCCTTGAGAGGGCCTGGACTCTCCATTTCTCTGGTGCTGATCGTAGGGATGGCGGTGGGCTGGTGTGGGCCTACTCATTGCCCCACAATTCAGCTACCATGTGTTGGAGTTCATCCCAGTGAATGAGAGGGTCGTCTTTGTGCCTTCGGGTCAGGGACAGGTCTCTCACTGTTATGTCGGCTTACGGGCGGAACAGCAGTGCAGGGTACCTAGAGTCCCTGGGAGGGGTACTGGACAGTGCACTGACCAGGGACTCCATTGTTCTCCTGGGGGACTTCAACCCCCATATGGGCAACGACAGTGACACCTGGAGAGGGGTGATTGGGAGGAACGGCCTTCCTGATCTGAACCTGAGCGGTGTCTTGTTATTGGACTTCTGTGCTAGCCACGGTTTGTCTATAACAAACACCATGTTCCAGCACAAGAGTGTCCATTAGTGCACGTGGCACCAAGACCTCTGGCCTAGGGTGGTCAGAAGTCGATGACCGACTTTGTTGTTGTGTCATCTGACCTTTGGCCACATATCTTGGATACTCAGGTGAAGAGAGGGCCAGAGCTGTCAACCAATCACTACTTGGTTATGTGTTGAGTCCACTGGCAGAGGAGGAAGCTGGAAAGACCTGGCAGACCCAAGTGGATAGTGAGGGTCTCTGTCCTCAGGGTCCCCCCAGAGGAGCTCGAGGAAATATCTGCAGTGAAGGAAGTCTGGTAGTCCCTGCTTAGACTGCTGTCCCCGTGACCCAGTCCCGGATTTAACTAGTCACACACAGCAAAGGTAAATATGAAAAATAAACATGCCAGCCAATCCATCGCACAGATTTTGTCTATGCAGCCTTGGTTTATTAGATAAGTTTTGAATTTGTAAATTTTAAGTAAAAAAGTTTCAGTGATGTTTACCCTTGAACAAGGAAACAGCTGGTTTGTGTTTAGATCTGGCTGCCCTTGTGAGATAGGGCCAATGTTTTGTACATTTTGAAAATATGAATGAACCCACTCACAAACATGTGAATAATACTACAAAAGCATGACCAAACCAGATTGATTTTTCCATCTTAGATTTTAGTCTAATTTACAAAAACTGTAAGAATATCTGTGATATTTGGCATATTCAGGCTAATCTCCGGCTAATCTTCAGTCATTGGTTTAAACCTTGTCAGTTCATTAGGCTAACCTGGAGCCTGTGTGAAGACTTTTCCCTTTGGCTTGTTTACCATATGAGACTGCAGAAAAGATCGTATAATAATGACTTACAATGCCACATACTCCTTTACTGTCCATCCTTTTAAATACAGAAATAGAACATCACAGTAATAACATCAAGCACACACACACACACACACACACACACACACGCTTTCTCAACCCTCTACAGCTCAAATCGTGTTCCAGTTTTCTTATATATAGTGATAAGTTGATATAGCCATTATCGTGACAGGTCTAACCATCCATGCACAAAAAAGGCATTTTTTATTCATTACTATCCACTGATGCTTAACATGTAGCGCACTTAATTGAGCTCTAGTGCTTCACCTTGTATGTATTGAAGGTCACTCATCATAACAAACATAGCATATACACAGTGTACTCTCCACAAACCTCCACCTCCTGTACTGTAGTGCTAAACAAAACAGGCTAAGCTGCATTAAATTTGTTCTGTGAAAGTCCCATTGCACTCTGGTCTAATCCTTGCTTTTAAACTGCCCTTGACTCTGCTGGAGGCTGCTCCCCGGGGTCTGTTATTGCTAAAGTTTATATGGAAAAACAACAATAATATAATGTGGTGTATATACTGTGGTGTCTTGCATTATAAACAGCAGTTCAGCAGTTTCAGAAATTCATAGCTGTAGCGTGTGAAGGAAAAAGAGAGCATGGATTAATTCCAGAATCACACTAAAATGGTTTATAATGAAGTCAGTCAAACTTCAAATACTGTATATTAGAAGCTATTTCAGGTGCCCTCCTCCTGTTTTAGTCCTTGTTTGTTGAAGGTTTAATTATGGATTTTGTCTCAGTTTAGGCCCAATTTGATGTAAGGTTTTGGATGGTGAATCTCTACAGATGTGGATTGCAATATAGCGTAGTGCTGTAACCTACTTGTCTCCCTTGTGATAGATAGGTTTAATATATACTGTGTAATCCCATTTCCATGGAGATGGTGGACCCTCCATTAGAAATGTTACGCAATACACCTTTAATGCAGACATCATTCAAAGTACCCCCGGCTATTACTCCTCTATATATAACTATATAGGCATAATACTCAAGGTCTCAGCTCTTGACTTCCCTAATATGCAAATGCACTAACCACTCCCCCAATCATCCAGGCATCAAGTACCCATCCATCGATTTTCTTCAGCTTTCTCCATATTACGGGTCACGGGTGCAACGTCCCAGACAGATCTGTGCCCAGATCACAGTGCACCGGCCTCCATGGATCCCCCCGCGGGTGGTAGGTCCAGGGGAGGATGGCCCCACGTGATGCAACCGGCCTTGATGTTCTTGTGCCATGGGGGCTCCCTTCCAGTGTGCATGGACACTGGGGGTGAGGTGGGGTTAAGTGTCTTGCCCAAGGACACAACAGCAGCACTCATCTGTGGGAGCTTGGATCGCACCGCCAACCCGCGGGTCAGTGGATCTGACCGCTCAACAAACAAACCGCCAACCCCTGGATCAGCAGACAAACGTTTTTACTGAGCTACTGCCGCCCCGTAGATCATAATAGATCATACATACTGTATGTACTTGATGCCTGGTTGATTGGCATCAAGTACATAGGTATGATCTATTAGAACATCAAAAGTTATTTTAGATCTGAATGTATGACCTAAAAGGGGGTGGTATTGTGTTCTAAACAGGACTTTCTCCCCTCTATGTTTATGCCCAGACTGTATCTCACCTGTGCACTTCTCTGTGGCGACTCGGCTCAGACTCATCTGTCTTCTCACAGACTAAGTTTAGATGTATAGCAGTGGTCTGGCAGCAGAGGGGGATTTGTGGACAGCGTAAATTAGCCTGCTAGCCTCCCCTGGGCGCTGGTCCTTGTGATTTACTGAACCTCACAACCATGAATTTGAGGCAGTTGAGCAGAAGCGCGACTGATTTATGTTTCTGTTTACGGGCTGCTCGGGGGCTTTAATCTGGCACTGATGAGCAGGGGACAAGGGGTGTCTATGGGGGCATATGTTAGTTAACAAATGTCTGAGCTTCTTATAGATGAAGAACACACTGTCAAAGCTCAGATGGAAACACAAAATGGCGGCATGAGACGTTTTTGTGAACATGCAGAGAGCTAAATGTGTGTTGAGCAAAACAAGTCATATTTTACACATTTTAAAACATAATTATCAAATTCAACAACACAATGAATTCCCCTATAAAGTAAAGCCTCTGTCATCTTCTTGGCTCCATGGAGATGTTATTGCATGTCCCATGGTATGATATTAAACACATCTATCTAGTATTTATTCATTATGAGTGTTTCTATTGCTCAAAAAACACTATTCTGTCTGAGAATAGGGTTGTGCAGATCTGACCTGTAATGTAGCCTATAGTTGTCTCCCTTGAGATACATAGGTTTAATCTCTATCATGGAACTTCTAGACAAATCAATAACATCTCCATGAAGACACCCTCCACCAGAAAAGTTACACACTGCACCTTTAAATTGTGCACTGGAAAAGGCCAATCTGAAATTTCTGCATCCACAAAAAGTGATCCACAACAACCACAAAAAGACAAAATAATTTACCTTTGTTGTATGCGTAGCCAACTGAGAATGGAAGTTCCCTTTGAGTTTTTTTCTCCATTTTTCTCCAAAATCTCTCATGGCTAAATGAACCCAAACCTCATCCAACAAAAAGACACCCCTAAACACTCTGCTACTCCCAGTATTAGTTCATATGAAACAGTATCTCGTGTCCATTACTGAAAACGCCCCCTCAGCAGTCCACACCCTGTTCCCCAGTGGGACATCTTCAAACACTGTCCATTATTTCCCTGTTCTGTGGCATGTACTAGTATTTCTTAAGAGCTGTGAGGGGTGGAGAAGTGAGCATGGACTGTCTTTTGAGTCAGATTCTAACTTTTAAACTGAGCAACGCAACAGCTGCCTGTTGTATTTAACACATCTTCAAGTATTTCCTCTTTCTTAGCAACATCAGCACTTATACATGCATTGTTTATGAGATTTACAACTTCCCCAAAAGGAAAGAGTCATGGCATTTCCTTCTACATCTTTAAGACACATTATTCTATTCTTCTTAAACATACACAACAGGTAAAATTGTCAGTATCTAACTAAAAAAAGGTTGAATGACATAGACGGATAATAAAATTGTAGCAGAGATGATTATATCAAATGAATGTAACTTTACTTGTGGAGGATAAGCCACCTGCCTGTTGCCATGGAGATGCCACTCCTTTGCCTGGAATGTTCCATGGTATGACATTAAAGGAAAAGTAACGTTATTTTACAATCTGAGCCTTCTTTCGGTAATAAAACAAGTCGTTTGACTCACTCATAGCACGTTGGTGTCATTTGGAGCTGTTTGGTAAAAGTTATGTTGTAGCGTATCCGTTAGCGTGAGTACTCGGGGCATTACTTTGCGGTCTCCAAATAACACAAACTTTAGCACTTTTCAAATCATAGAAGCCCGATGTCTTAATCTACGATTTCGTTTGAAGCAAAAGTGGCCTGTAATCCAAGATTTAGCCATAGTTTCGAGTTGATGAGGACGCTAGTGCGCATGCGTGGACTGTGCTCTCAGCTCCCGGGACCCAAACATGAAATGCAAATCTGAAAACTATGGCTAAATCTTGGATTACAGGCCACTTTTGCTTCAAACGAAATCGTAGATTAAGACATCGGGCTTCTATGATTTGAAAAGTGCTAAAGTTTGTGTTATTTGGAGACCGCAAAGTAATGCCCCGAGTACTCACGCTAACGGATACGCTACAACATAACTTTTACCAAACAGCTCCAAATGACACCAACGTGCTATGGGTGAGTCAAACGACTTGTTTTATTACTGAAAGAAGGCTCAGGTTGTAAAATAACGTTACTTTTCCTTTAAGCATTTTTTCATAATGTGTGCTTCTTTTGCTCAAAAATACAATAATTCCTTCTTTGAATGCGGGCGACTCTCCACAGATCTGAATTGTGATATAGCATAGTGCTGTAACCCGCTTGTCTCCGTCGTGCTGGATAGGATTAATCTTATATTGTGGAACATTCTAGACAAAACAATAATATTTAGAAGGTAGCAGGTCCTCCACTGGAAATTTCACACAGTAGTCACACACTTTAATCTTCATAAACTCAACAGGAAACAAACAGCCGTCTTGAGATAGCAGAATACACATGATCAAAATCAATGTTTTCTTTAATTAAAAAGGAAAAAACATGCATGCATTTTTTACCTTGTTCTCTCGTCTCTTAACTGGAGCATTTGAAAAGCACTTTCTCTTCTCTCACAGTATTCAACGCTAACTTGATTAGCAGCTCCACACTTTGATGGTGTGTGTAGTCAGGTCATTTCCGAGGGCTGCATTGTCCCACGGATACTTTTTTCCTGTTTGAAGAGTGGTATAACCCTTGCTGTGCGTGTTTTAAAAATCCATGTTTCCTTCCTTTTCGAGAAGATATAACACATTCACGTATACTGCAACTATTTTTACCATTCACAAAATCTTAAAATGCAAGATTTATAGATTTATATTGCAATAATAACAATGGACTGGGATTATTAGATAGTGTTGGGTCCGGAAGGGGATCAGGTGCACCTATGAGTGAATATACAGCGCTAGAAAAAAATAAGAGACCACTACAAAATGATCAGTTTTTCTGATTTTACTACTTATAGGTATGTGTTTGGGCAAAAGGAACATTTTTGTTTGAGTCTATAAACTACTGACAACATTTCCCCCAAATTCCAAATAAAATATTATGGTTTAGAGCATTTTCAGACCTCAAACAATGCAAAGAAACAAGATCAAATTAATTTTAAAACAACATAATACTAATGTTTACACTTAAGAAGAGTTCAGAAATCAATATTTGGTGCAATAACCCTTATTTTTAATCACAGCTTTCATGCGTCTTGGCATGCTCTCCACAAGTCTTTCACATTGTTCTTGGGTGACTTTATTCCACTCCTGGTGCAAGAACTGAAGCTCAGCTTTGTGTTTGTGTTGGAATTCAACAGACGCTGGAATGGAATGGCTGTAATACATGTAGAGATGCTGATTTCAGAAAACAAATGCTGTGGTCTCTTATTTTTTTCCAGAGCTGTATGAAATCACAGTAAATTGGAGCAGGAGGCATAGCATTTTCATTTGAGTAGCATTTTCAGTTTTTTTTAAAGGTCCCATATTACACAAATGTTATTCTTGTGCTATAATGTTGTTGCCTCATCAAAAACATACTCTTGTGTTTTGTTTCTTTCACACATGTAACCCTTTATTATTAGTCTGTGTACACCTCCAAAGCTCAAAATGCGCTGTTCCACCTTGTGATGTCATCAATCAGTAGTTTTCACATTAACATTTACCTTTTTTCAGTAGATATTGGCAATTCCACAAGTGAAATGATCCAAAGTGTTTTCTGTTTGAGAGAACACAGCCTACATATGTGGGGTTTTGTGTGAATGAAAACATTAAAACATAGATCAGAAAACCGCACAATACAGGCTCTTTAAGTAATTTGGGGGTAATTTGTCAAATAGTATAACAATACATTACAATCCACAAATCCTTTTTTGTTGTTATCTTTTTAAGCCAAGGTTATTATTAGACATTTCCAAGTTTCTACCCACTGCCCACATCATTATTTCTCCCTGATTTCTGTGCGTTTTCTCTCCTTTCCTGTTTGCAATGCACTGGTCTCTAACTCTCCCTCCATCCCTCTATCCATCCATCCCTCTGACCACACAGTCAGAGGCTGCTAAATTGATCTGGAAACCAAGTCAACTCAAATAGAGATATTGGCAGGTCCTGATCCAGGATCCAGGTCCAGGATCTTTGAATGAAAAAACAGTAGAGATTATAGATTGCATACTAAGACTGGGAATCACAGGTCCCTCACAATTCGATACTATACATGGCTCATGATACGATGTTATATGGCGATGCAATACTCAATACATTACACATGATACTCTGTGATATAATAGTGTTAAACCACTGTGTTGTGCAAAGTTAAAATGAAATACATCCAATAAGCAATTCAATTTTAACACTGTTGTGTGGTCCCCTGTGTTTTTATGATTTTATGAATGTATTTATTTTATTATATTCATATTTGTATATTTTGATTATTGTTCTTAGCCTCTTTTAATCGAGGATTTTATCATTATTTTATGATTATTGGTAGAGCATTTGCAGAGATGTTTATTTGTTTGTTTGAAATGTTTTTTTTTTCTATAAAATGTGCTGTATAAATAAAATAGATTGGATTGGATAATGTGGTCACAAAAAATTGCTAAAAGATTAAAAAAAAAAAATCACCAAATTTAGTATCACGATGTTTTGATATTTCAATATTTTAATATTTTTAGACACTCCTATTAGAATAAGTCCTGTCAACCACTTAGCCCTGAAGATGGCATCTTGTTTAGCTTTGAAGGATCTATTTAAGTCAAAGGGCTTCTTGCCACTGGAGCTCCCAAGAGTACAAGAGTACATGTGTACATGTGTACATGTGTACATGTGTACGTGTGTATATGTGTACATGTGTACAAGAGTACATGTGTACATGTGTACATGTGTACATGTGTACGTGTGTATATGTGTACATGTGTACATGTGTACATGTGTGCATGTGTACGTGTGTACGTGTGTACGTGTGTACGTGTGTACGTGTGTACGTGTGTACATGTGTACATGTGGACATGTGGACGTGTGGACGTGTGGACGTGTGTACGTGTGTACGTGTGTACGTGTGTACGTGTGTACATGTGTACATGTGTACATGTGTACATGTGTACATGTGTACGTGTGTACGTGTGTACGTGTGTACGTGTGTATATGTGTACGTGTGTACGTGTGTACGTGTGTACATGTGGACGTGTGTACGTGTGTACGTGTGTACGTGTGTACGTGTGTACGTGTGTACGTGTGTACGTGTGTACATGTGGACGTGTGTACGTGTGTACGTGTGTACGTGTGTACGTGTGTACGTGTGTACGTGTGTACGTGTGTACATGTGTACATGTGTACATGTGTACTGGAAATGATTGCAGCAGGTCTATGTGGCTATAATAGAAAGCCTATTATGAGGTCCTTTGGAGTGTGCAGGTCTCTGCTCAAGACCTTTTATGACTCTGTGGTGGCCTCTCCTCTACGCTGTCGTCTGCTGGGCCCCGAGCAGCACAGAACGGGACAGAAAAAGACTCAACAAGCTGGTCAGGAGGGCCAGCTCTGTCCTGGGCTGTCCTCTGGACTCTGTAGAGGAGGTGGCTGAGAGGAGGGTGCTGGCCAAATGACGACACCTCTCACCCTCTGCACCGGACTGTAGAGGAGCTGAGCAGCTCCTTCAGCAGCCGACTGAGGCACCCCCAGTGCAAGAAGGAGCGCTACCGCAGATCGTTCATCCCCACCGCCATCAGACCTTATAACTCCACTTTATAGTCCTACCGTGCAATATCGTTTTCCCAATGTGCAATATTGTTGTTTTTCAATACTCCTATCGTGCAATATCGTTTTTCCAATTTTTCAATACTCTCCCTGTCACTGTTTTTATTATTATTATTACTGCTATTATTATTATTCAATTTATTACTTATTTTTTAAAATTATTATTACTGCCTATCTTTATGCCATTCTTGCCTGCATGCACTTGTCTTCTTGTTCAAACCGTCCCTACCTGGAGCTAGTAAGTAAATTTCTCCTGTGTGAGATCAATAAAGTCTTATCTTATCTTATCTTATCTTATCTCTTATCCGAGCCTCACGTTCTGACACTGAACCTGTTAGCAAATAGAGATCCACTAACAAGGAGAGGGGTCAAATGCACTATACAAGAGGTCATAATGTTTCACAAGCCTCTGCTAAAAGAGAAGTCGATCAAATATATTGATCTCTGCAAGCCTTTTCCATTGTTAGCCAATTTAATATAGGATGTATAGGATGCACACACATTAAAACTGTTTTACTTATGAGATGAAATCCTATGAGCAGTATTTTTTTAGAAGCGCAGTGATGTTTTTTTTTTTTCTTTTTAGTTTCGTCCTATCCTGAAGCAAGGCAAGAGTGCACTGATTTTAGTGGTTAAGTAGTTAGCGGTAGCTGCAGGGGAGCTTTGATTTTAAAGACATCCAACCCTTTCCCTGGCTCTGTGTAATATGTGCACTCACATGCTCGCTCCCCTTTCTGTGGCTGTGATGTTTCTCTACCCGCTCCGCACTTTGCATGGGTCTGGGGCAGCCTGTCGTGCTTCTCCATCTGCACGATCAATAATGTAATTCTTAACCAGTGGCTGCTGTGCACTGAGTAATTACCTCCTCCATTATCTGACCGCATCTCTCATTATACTGTACGCGGTGGTACATTAGGGCCACGGGCTGTACGAGGCTGGCGAGCTCTCTCACAAACTAGGGATCTGAAAAGTGATACACATTCACAAACATGCTCACATTAGCGCTGTTCTCTGTGATGCAACTGATGTGACCCAGAAATGTACCAGTAATAAAAACAAAAGGTTCAATGTTTGGTTCTTTAAATGCAAAAAGTGAAAAAAGCCTGAATAGTCAGTGCTTTTTGGAGTAAGAGGAGTAATATTATTCATTTCATATGTGCATTGTTGTAGTTTGAAGGTCCTATAGGTGCATTGTGTAATCGATAGAGGATTCGTTACCAACTTCTCTCCTTTGCCTGAAATGTTCCATGGTATGTCATTACACTTATATATACTCAACGAAAATATAAACGCAACACTTGTTTTTGCTCCCATTTTTCCTGAGATGGACCCAAAGATCCAAAATTCACTCCAGATACACAACACTACCATTTCTCTCAAACATTGTTGACAAATCTGTCCAAATGTGTGACAGCGAGCACCTCTGCCCCGCCGAGATCCACCCCACCTCACAGGTGCGCCACATCAAGATGCCGATCCGACATCATGACCAGTGCACAGGTGCGCCCCAGACTGCCCACAATAAAAGGCCACCCTGAAATGTGCATTTTTTTTTTTTTTTTTGCTTTATTGGGGGTCTGGGGACTCAGAACCAGTCAGTATCTGGTGTGACCACCATTTGCCTCATGCAGTGCAACACATCTTCTTCGCATAGAGTTTATCAGATTGTCAATTGTGGCCTGTGGAATGTTGGTCCACTCCTCTTCAATGGCTGTGCGAAGTTGCTGGATATTAGTGGGAGCTGGTACACGCTGTCGTATACGCCGGTCAAGCACATCCCAAACATGCTCAATGGGTGACATGTCCGGTGAGTATGCTGGCCATGCAAGAACTGGGACATTCTCAGCTTCCAAGAATTGTGTACAGATCCTTGCAACATGGGGCCGTGCATTATCTTGCTGAAACATGAGGTGATGTTCATGGATGTATGGCACAACAATGGGCCTCAGGATCTCATCACGGTATCTCTGTGCATTCAAAATGCCATCAATAAAATGCACCTGTGTTCTTCGTCCATAACAGCCTTTGAAGAGGAGTGGACCAACATTCCACAGGCCACAATTGACAATCTGATAAACTCTATGCGAAGAAGATGTGTTGCACTGCATGAGGCAAATGGTGGTCACACCAGATACTGACTGGTTCTGAGTCCCCAGACCCCCAATAAAGCAAAAAAAAAAAAAAAAACACATTTCGGGGTGGCCTTTTATTGTGGGCAGTCTGGGGCGCACCTGTGCACTGGTCATGATGTCGGATCGGCATCTTGATGTGGCGCACCTGTGAGGTGGGGTGGATTGTCTCGGCGGGGCAGAGGTGCTCGCTGTCACACATTTGGACAGATTTGTGAACAATGTTTGAGAGAAATGGTAGTGTTGTGTATCTGGAGTGAATTTTGGATCTTTGGGTCCATCTCAGGAAAAATGGGAGCAAAAACAAAAGTGTTGCGTTTATATTTTTGTTGAGTGTATATATTGAGACAACAGGTGATCCCACAAGGCCAGGTTACATGTCAAATCCCTGGAGATGCAAGCTCAGTCACAGTAGCAATACCAGTTTAGAGTAAATGCAAGATGGATATATAAGTAATGCCATACCGGGACATGCCAGACAAAGCAACATCTCCATGGCGACAAGCGGATGGTGGACCTTCCTCTTGAAAAGTGACACAATGCACCTTTAAGACACGTTCCCTCCTCAAAAACATACCTAGAGCTGTGTTTTGTTTCATTCAGACATGTTTGAGTAACCATTTATTGTTAACCTGTACATCTCCTAAGCTCAGAATGCTCTATTCCACCTTGTGATGTCATTTAGTGGTAGTTTTCAAATTACTATAACTACGGATCCTACCTAAACGACCATTTTTCAAGTTAACAGCTACCTTTTACCTTTAGTTCAGTTGAGATTGGCAAGTCTAGAGATCCTCCAAATGATTCTAGTGAAGGTGTATTTTTTTCCATTGAATGAGTCATTGAATTGGTGTGTCCAAATGTTTGGACACACCATCCAAACTTTTGACTGGTAGTGGTAGTTACAGAGATACAGCTCTGGAAAAACATAAGAGACCACTGCATTTTTTTCTGAAATCAGCATCTCTACATGTATTACAGCCATTCCATTCCAGCGTCTGTTGAATTCCAACACAAACACAAAGCTGAGCTACTTCAGTTCTTGCACCAGGAGTGGAATAAAGTCACCCAAGAACAATGTGAAAGACTTGTGGAGAGCATGCCAAGACGCATGAAAGCTGTGATTAAAAATAAAGCTTATTGCACCAAATATTGATTTCTGAACTCTTCTTAAGTGTAAAAATTAGTATTATGTTGTTTTAAAATGAATTTGATCTTGTTTTTTTGCATTGTTTGAGGCCTGAAAACATGTATCTTTCTTGTTATTTTGACCATTTGTCATTTTTCTGCAAATAAATGCTCTAAACGATAATATTTTTCTTTGGAATTTTGGGGAAATGTTGTCAATAGTTTATAGACTCAAACAAAAATATTCCTTTTGCCCAAACACCTATCTATAAGTAGTAAAATCAGGAAAAACTGATCATTTTGCAGTGGTCTCTTATTTTTTCCAGAGCTGTATCTCTGTAATGATTATCCCATACCTGCCTATGACCCAGAGTCACATGAGTGCAGTCCCATAGATGAACAAAACAAAGTTACAGCCATCTTGTCAGCACCTTGTTCCCTCCATCACCTGCTCCCCTCTGCCTCTCCTCTGTCCAGTCATTCAGATCACCATTAGTGGCTATTGTTCCCAGGGGCCTGTCTCTCACATAGAGCACGTTTATGGGAGTGTTTCTATTCAGGTTGATGGCTCACCCCTTTGTCTCGATGTGAAGGCTGGGTGACCCTGGGGAAATAAAGCCAGTCACCAGTTGCAGAAGATCAGAATGTCGTCACAGTGGGGAGAGAAGGCAAGCGCATGTTAGCCTCTATATGGTGCATCTCTTTAGGACATAGGCGACTAAATTGTTATATAAGACCACATGGGAATGGAAAGAAAGTACTATGATTTAAAGTTGAAAATCACATTCTATTACACATTCAGGTGGTTTTGGTTGAAAAAAAAAGAAAACTACATGTATTAAATCTTGCATTCGTATGTCAGTGGGAAAGTTAAAGAAATGAACAGTGATGGAAGAAGTACTTGATTTCCCCGATTATATCTAGAAGTAACTAAAGTATCGGCTGACCGGGGGACAGGTGGGAGGAGATAATAGGGGCACATGGGTTTAAAAAAACTGAAATAGGCTAAATCTGTTTTTTTTTTTTTTGTTTGACACTAAAATATTATATGTTTTGAATGGGGAAAGAACCTCTAGGGGTCCCCGCAATTCTTCAAATCAGGAACGAGTTCATCATGAGTAGAATTCTACACTTACAACATGTCTGCAGTCACTAGATATTTATTTGTTAAACAATGTATTTTGTATTGCCAGTATAGATTTAAAAGAAATTTGAAAAAAAAAAAAACAGACCTCTTTACTGTAGGTCTTATTTACAGCTGATTGGTTGTTTTGAATGGACACAGGTCCAGTGTTTGAATCAAAACACTCTAGGTACTATATATTTACGGCTGATCCTTTTTTTTTGATTCTTTGATTCAAACACTGAACACGAGCTGACAGAATTCTCTCTGCTCTCCTTGTTGAAAATGGATCCTTTTGACGGGATTGACTTTGATGAGTTTGAGGAGTTGATGGAGACTTTTATAAGAAATCTCTTTGGCGACTTTTCATCAAAAACAGAGGATTTAATGGACATTTTTTAAAGAAATCTCTATGGAGTCTTCTCATCAAACCAGCATTACGTGCCACAGCAGCCTTACCGAGCTACCGGCCTCTCCACTGCAGTTGGTATCCAGGGAGTAGCTCCTCAGCAATGCTCTCTGTCATTGGCCAATCAGCATGAAACCCAGCGAGTGTCCAAACAGGACTGACCACAGCCAATGTCCAAACAGGATCAGCCTCAGCCAGCACCCAACCTCGTTCAGCAACACAGCCCGACTCAAATCTACTCGAAAACACGATACCCAAGGACCTTCCAACCAATGCAAAACCTGCACCAAACACAGCAACAGCTGGGAAACCAACAACAGGCACACCCCTGTTACCATGACAACCAGAACTTGAGAGCTTGGGGACACCTCGTCCCAAACCTGGCTTATCTGCCTCCAGGTTCATGGAACTTTCCTTATCCCGTCCAGCCTCCAGCTTCATGGATTCATGTGAAGTTTTTCCTCAGGCTGGAAAATTCAGCAGAAAAAAAGATTTCACAAGTCGCTCTAAAAAAAAAAAAAAATCTTGCCTAGTTTTTTCCACTTTTGAAATTTTAAATAGGGGTATTATGAAAAATGTATTATTTTTAGGCTTTCTACCATCAACGTGCATTGATGACTCTAAAACCTCTTCAGACATGTTTTTAAAAATCTCATTATTGTGATTGTGTTGTGATAGTGCTCTGAAAGCGGAGTGACTTAGTATGGAGAACTGTTTATATTTAAATATATCACTCATTTTTGTATTTTTTACAGCAAAAATGACAGCACTGAGTACAAAATGTTGCTACCTGAAAAGAAAAACGAAACAAACAAAAAAAACCCAAAACAATTGTGCTTAAATCTGTAGCTTCATCAAATCGCCTGAACACCAAAACATAATAAATTTAGTATTTACAAAACTAAAATTTTCGAGCTTTCAAGCGCCTATTAGTTTGCAACGTGAGTCTTTGCGCTTCCAATAAGATCCGCAACTCCATCTTCTTTCACGAGAGCAAATCAGGCCACGGCGTCAGTCCAATCAAACTGTGAGCTGAATCATTTGCGAGCCAATCGATGTGCCTAGTGCATCTTGGCGTCTTTCTATCTTCGCCTCACTGTTGACAACAATCCCATGTTCTTCGCCGCTCTCAAAAGATGGCTAATAGCTCCATAACGTCACCGTACTGAGAAAACAGGTGGTTGTACATATTTCATCAATGCAGTGGCTTAGTTTGATTGTTTCAATAGCTGCCAGACACTACGTAGTGATTACGTAAATTCATTGGTAATTACGTCGCAGACAAACAGCAATAGACCTGCTCCCAGACAAAAAAGATGGTATGAGATGTACCAGAGTGATTCAACTTTATTGCATTTAATATGGAACTGTGATATTCCATGTTATCTGTGTGCAGATAAAACAAGTAGAGGATTCACTTAATACAAATTATACATTTTTAACGTAATACTGTGTATATGTATGGACTTCTGGCACACAAACTAGTTATATGCATAATATTTGTTTATGATTTCAGATAGAAAAGTGCCCTCTGCTTTCAAGTAGGGGTAGTCAGACCACTCTGGAACACACGTCTTACATGCTCATGTGGATTTCATAAGGTGCCATCATTTATCCTACATTTCTTTAAAAAAAAAAAAAAAAAAAAAAAGCAGTATTAGACATGAGCAATGAGCAGTCCAAAAGACCCAGACTGACTTTATCCATGGTTAGCAGCATGTTATTACATATACATACATACATACATACATACATACATACATACATACATACACACATACATACATACATACATACATACATACATACATACATACACACACATACACACACATACACACGCACATGCATACATACATACACACATACATACATACATACATACACACATACATACATACATACATACATACATACATACATACACACATACATACATACATACACACATACATACATACATACATACATACATACACACATACATACATACATACATGCATACATGCATACATACATACATACATACATACATACATACATACACACACACATACATACATACATACATACATACATACATACATACATACATACACATACACACGTATATCTGCAGCAGTGGTGCAGGATTTAGACCCATAAATTTGACTGACAATGACCCTTTTTGTTAACACCTTGAACAGCAGAGATTTGGGGGCTCACATGTGGTCAAGCCAAATTTGTCTGCAGAGGAAACTCCCTCAGGTAATAATATCATTTTATTTAACTGAAAATTAAGTACATGTAAATTAAATTGTCATAATTATATAACTTAATTTCACTAAAACATAATAATAATATTTCTTTTATTTAGAGACTTCACAGGTTCCATAGACACATATCTCATGCCCGCCCGCTGTTCCGCAGACCTTGTCTGCCCATCAGACCTTCATCAAACCCTCCTCTTCCTTCTTTCTACAACACGAACAATGGTAAGATGCGCTGAAAAATGCACATGCCATTATCAATCGGTTTTCTTTGTTTCTTATACCTTTTTCTCAATATAGCCAGAACCAGCGGACCTCCCGTTACTATGGCCACAGACCATCCCACAGCAGGGCCGCAAGTGGGCGGCAGAAACACTTTTTATGGTGGGTGCAAAAGGGAAGCTGGAACTGAAAGTCCGCCGAGACCTGTGGTACCACCCCCCACCACCAGCTACCTTGTACCACCAGGCTCCAACACCAGACCACTTCTTTGCCCAACGGCTGCTGGATTGGATGCCACGTGATCATGAAAACCCTCATTTGCACCAGATGTAGATCCAGGGGGTCATGCTGTGCTTCAGCAGTTGGACCGGGCCCATCGATCAGAGTTTAGCGTTATCCTCACACACAAGTAATAATATTTGCCTATTCACTTATGTCTGAGGAAATACTTCTGCATGCTTTTGTTGGTATTTAGTGTATTAGAAAATATAAATACCTAAAAATATGTCCATTCCATTGTTTTTGTAAGGCATGACTGTGACCTCAAATATATGTCATAAATGTGGGCAGTTTCGCACCATGGAAACAGTCACAGTCAGTAAAAAGGCAAGGTATATTGTCGATGATAAAAGGGGAAATTCAATTTGGTATATTGTCCAAACACAGAGCCAGTTACAAAAAGAGTTACAAAAGACTGTTCTATTCCAATTATAATTATTATTATCCTATTACTGTTCTATTCCTATTTATCTATGTACTTATTGTGGGTCTTGTATATCAATATCTTTATGAATCTAAAATTCATGTTTTTATATTCTGGTTCCTTTTCAGTTAGAAAATAATCACTGACCTGACTGAAATTACTGACTGCCAAGAAAATGTGAAATTTTGGGCATACTATTGTGTTAATAAATATATTTCTTTGTGGAATTGATTGTGTTGTATTAATTTACAGTGAATTCTAGAAGTACTTATAATATCAAGAAGCTGCTTGCAGTTTGAATGAAACTTTAGAGTTACAATATGGTATGAATGGAATCCCAAAAGTTACCATAGGAAATAATTGCATAAGTAAAATGCCTTTAAATGGACAAATAGTAGTTTGGACAAAGATTGTAATAATTTCCCTGAAAAATGACAAAACATTATGAAAAGATAAATAACTGATTTTAAAATAAGCAAGTTTAAAAATTAAATCTGTTCATTTGCTCTCGCTCTGGTCTGGATTCGAACCTCCAACTTGCTCAATTTTCTTCCCTTTTTTTCCCCCCTTCTTCCCCCCTTCCCCCCCTTCTTATACGAACAAATGTTCTCCAGCCTTAGCTCAGTTGGTAGAGCACTTGTCTAGTGATCCAGGGATTGGCGGTTCGAATCCCGAACCGCCAATCGCGTGTGATCCCAGCTCCCACAGATGAGCGCTGCCGTTGTGTCCAAGACACTTAACCCCACCTCGCCCCCAGTGTCTGCGGACACTGGTAGCCCCCATGGCAGAAGATACATCAAGGCCAGTTGTAACGTGAGCCGTCCTCCTGTGGACCCACCACCTGCGGGAGGATTCATGGGGGCTGGTGCATTGTGTTCTGGGCAGACTGCTGCCCCCGTGACCCAGAAAAATGGAAAAAGCGGAAGAAGATGAATGAAAACTAAAATTTTAAAATGTTACTGAATTTCACAAAATGGTATGGATCAAAATATATAAAAAAAATGGTGCAGCAGATTTCTACAGCTTCTATTTGTGTCCAAACACGCGGAAATCCGCCGGATGTTGGCATCAGTGAAACCCAGATAATCGAGTTTTTAATAATTTTGTTCAAAATTTGTGATTTTCATTTTTTTGCAGAATGTGCTTGTTGAGACCATGAAGAAGCCACACCATGTTTCAGATAACAGCATTGGCGATGTTAAAACCATGACTTTTTTTATTTCAAATTGGCTTATTTTTCGGAAAGAAAGGAGGCGTGCATGAATCACCATAATTTCCAATGCTCGCGCTCCCGCCAATCATGTTGTGAGTGGAGCCGATGTGTTTTCCCCTGTTCCCCTATCAGCTGTGAGGAGCTTGTGAATATGTATGCGGCATTTCAAGACAATAAGGACATGAAAATAGACTTTTAACTTCTACTTGGACACATGACACATTCGGGAGACATTCGGGACAGGTTCGGGACACGTCCATTTCTCCGGAGTGCAGTCGGCGAATTTAGCTCCCAAAGTACGTGGATATACACGATACACACATACATGTGGAGATACGTGAATTCTCGGACAACATGGCAACACGGGGTGAGTCATATTATTATCATATTATTTCTGCATCAACTGCAGATATTAGGTGAAAGCAGTGGCCTTATGTCAACATTAGCATGTGTGTGTACGTGTGTGCACATGTGTGTACGTGTGTGTACGTTTGTGTACGTGTGCGTAGAGGACTAAACCAGGGCTAAACCAGGACTAAACCAGGACTAAACCAGGGCTAAACCAGGACTAAACCAGGGCTAAACCAGGACTAAACCAGGGCTAAACCAGGACTAAACCAGGACTAAACCAGGGCTAAACCAGGACTAAACAAGGACTAAACCAGGGCTAAAACCAAGACAAACCAGGACTAAACAAGGAATAAACAGGACTAAAACAGGACTAAACCAGGGCTAAAACAGGACTAAGGTGTGTGTGTGTCCAGAGTGTGTGTTTGTGTGTGTGAAGTGTCCTATACTATTTTGTATTGTATTAAATTAGCAATACAGGTGATTTTTAACTTAAAGAGACAGTGTGTAGGATTCGTGGCGCATAGGTGGTTACTAGCTATTCCACTTCCTCTTTTGGCTATGGCAGACCACGAGGGTCACCCGGGCGCGACGTAGCGCCGACATCGCGCGTGCCCGCGCACGAACCGCGCACCGCTGTATACATAAAACGCGGTCCCCCGTTCACTTTTTTTTTTTCTTTTCGCATGAAAACACACAATCCCGATCATGATTCATGACAATCTACACATCAAATGAAACCTTACAGTCTCCTCTTTTTGACTATGCAATTCATTTCCCTGCAAAACAATCACTCCCCGAGCACATGGGGCTTTTATACAGAAAAGCACAAAACTTAGCTTACTTAGCTTACCTTTGAAGGCTCTGCACAGGTCAAACTCTGTATTTCATCATAAACTTGGTCTCAATCTGTCCATAAGGATCCAGCGAATAAAATCCAGTAAAACAATTTAGTCCAAAATACGTGTTATATCCATTACGATGTGTGATACAGCAGCATGCTTCTTTACACGAGGCTCCCCCCTTCCCCCCTCCCCTTCCCCTTCTCTCCTTCTCTCCTTCACTCCCATATGCAGTGCGGCTGAGCAGCTGCTAGCAGGAGCCGAGGCGAAGGATGAGCCCAAATGTCCTTCTGCGGCTCTCGTATTCAAAATGGCTGCCTCTATATGGGGAAGATCCCCCTTTTATGTGACTATATCTAAGTCCAAAAGAATACTTTGATTTCATGATGGAAATGAAAAGGCTTGGAAAACAATGTATTTTTGAATGGGTATCTTCAATTTCAGTAATTAACAGGTAAAAATCTTACACACTGTCCCTTTAACATATTATCCTGTGTATTATTTAATTATTGAATTATTATATGGACTTTTTATTATAAAAGCATTTCCATTTTAACAAAGTTACCTACTAATTCTGGCCTGCCCTGAAACACCACACCACAGTGATGTCAGTGATGGGGAAGGGCTTAGCTTAATGTCATGCAAATGTGTTTTTTCTCAGCTCTTAGATTTCAGAATGTGCTGCTGGCCACAAATTCTTCAAATGTTCTCAGATTTCCATGTGTAAGGCATCGAATCTTGAAGTACCTTAAAGTACCTTCTAATTCTGACCTGCCTGAACAATAACACCACACCACAGTAATGTCAGTGATGATCTGCAGGAGGAGGGCTTAGCTTAATGGCATGCAAATGAGGCATGAAGGGCTAGAGTGAGGAAACTTTACGAGCTGTTTTCAGCCCTTAGCAAAATCCCATGTGCTGCTTTCAGATGGCCACAACTTCTTCAGATGTTGTCAGATTTCCATGTGTAGGGCATCATTGGAAAGCTTATAATCTACACTTTCAGAATCGGTGAATAACCCAAAATGCCTCCGGGACGACTTGTGTCTCGTTTTGCTATGGTCGATCACAAATATGATGATTAAATGCTGTTGTGAGTTTTAAGGCATGTTATAATGTTATCTCATCAAAAACATACCTGGAGTTTTGCTTTGTTTCATTCATATATCTTTGAATAATCCTATATTTTTAATCTTTCTACATCTCCAAAGCTCAAAATGCTCTGTTCCACCCCACCACGTGATGTCATGAAGACCTCTTCATGACATCACAGATTTCAAGCTAAGAGCTACCTTTGTTTGCTGACCTTTTGTTTAGTAGAGATTGGCAATTCCAGGGCTGAAATGATCCAAATCAAAGTTCAAAGTCAGCTTTATTTTCAAAAAACATATGTACAGGTTGCCCACACAGGATTTGAAATTGCAGCGCTCCCTGGGTCCACAATGAACATAAAACATCTGATAAACAAGATGATAAATACAATAACTAAATGGTCACATCTTTATATAGCGCTTTTCCACCTTCAAGGCACCCAAAGCGCTTTACAACAAGGAACCATTCACCCATTCACACACGCATTCACAAACCAGTGTATGCAGACACTGGGGCGAGGAGGGTTAAGTGTCTTGCCCAAGGACACAACGGCAGCATTCATCTGTGGGAGCTGGAATCGTACCAACCTGTGGGTCAGTGGATCTGACCGCTCAACCACTGATGTTTCTTATGTCAAGAGCAGGATTTGAACCACCAACCTTTGGATCAGTGGACAAACGCTCTACCAACTGAGCTACTGCCGCCCCTAAAACATCACAGTAAACATCAAGTACAGTAAACTTGTATATAATACAAATAGGTCAAACACAATGTGTGGTGTAATAAAGCTCAAATGGTGTCATTTAAGCAGCAGTGTCATTGGGGAGGGAGGGCAGGGCAGGAAGAGAGTTCAGCATCCTGACAGCTCAGTGGATGAAGCTGTCTTTCAGTCTGCTGGTCTTTGCCCTGAGGCTCCTCAGTCTCCTTCCTGATGGCAGCAGACTGAAGAGGCAGTTGCAGCAGGCGAGGAGAGGAGAGAGAGACACCCACGATTCTCTCAGCTGCTCTCACTACTCGGTGTAGCTTTTTCTGGCAGGACACGGTGCAGGTGCCATACCACACAGTGATGCAGCTGGTGAGGATGCTCTCTGTAGAAGGTGCTCATGATGGGAGCTGGGGCTCTGGCTCTCTTCAGCTTGTGGACGAAGGAGAGTTGCTGTTAGGCTTTACTGGCCAGTGATGCAGTGTTCTTTGACCAGGAGAAATTATTGTAATAAAGGTGTATGCGATTTAAAAACACAATGGAGCACTTCCTGTATTACCACATGACATTACAGTAAGTAAGTAAGTAAGTAAATTTTATTTATATAGCACATTTAAAAACAGTGAGAACTGGCCAAAGTGCTGTACAATGTCAAAAAGCTAAAAATAATAATAAATAAATCGGCAGCATAAAATACATAAGAACATTTGCAGTGTTGGGGAGTAACGGATTACATGTAACGGCGTTACGGTAAAAGGATACAAAATAAAAGTAACTGTAATCCGTTACAGTACAAGAAAAAAACGATGTAATCAGATTACAGGTACATTCATTGAGAATGGGGATTACTTAACAGGATTACAATTTGTGCTGCTGCGTGGTGTTCCGCCATTTCTGCGAGCGGTGTCGGCTGGTTCCTACTGCCTGCCGCGCTCCCGTGTTTCCCCTCCGCACCGTAGTGTCGTAAACTCCTCTCGGTAGAGCTCCCGTATCCTCACCGTGCAGTCTACAGCTCTTAAGGTAAGCACTGCTACCCTCCACCACTGATAAGATGTAACTTGGCCCAATGCCACCCAGTCGGAAACCAAACGCTTCAGGCCAATTCTGATTGGTTGGAGGGAGGCCCAGAACTAAGGCAGTCAAAAGTTAGTAAATTTGTGCATTTAGGGCAAACTGCTCATCGTTTCTGCGGTATGGTTTTGGCTTTTCGTCGGCATCCATTACGTAATGACGACAGTCGAGTCGTAGGCCGTTTCCCAATTCACCGACGGCACGCTTGTTAGCGTCCTTGGAACGGGATATGCGACATATCCGGCGCGACAAGGGCCGTTCCATTCGTTTTTTTCCCCCTGCACCGTCAAGACGAGCTCTGAACGGCGCCGTCGTTTCCATGGAAATCGGGGCGTGGACCAAGCGTGCAAACATGCACGCTCCGCACACTTAAAAGCCCCAGCATGCACAGCGCGGGACTACAAAGACCGACTCGCCAGCGACATCCACAAGTGAGAGTTGCGACGTCACTATAAAATATACGTACTGGTTCTCCTCACCTACAACTATGCTACATGAAACTCTTCATAAACTACACTAAACATGTGTGACGGTAGCCGTAACGGCATAGATCACGGCACCTGTATTACCGTTCACATGCTTTTCCCCTTACACTTCTATATTTCCTTTGCTGTTGTAATGCTGGATATTCTACAGTGTCGCCATGTCCAGCGTTTACTCTAAGCTGCGCACTGTTCGCACATTCTCAGCGCACAAGAAAACTTGTGCAGCGCACTGTAAATCAGGGATGAAAGAGCTTTTTATTCAGCCGCGGGGCATTTTTTTTTATATCTGCAAAGTGCGAGCCGCGCGGGGGTGCATTTCGGATGTGGAGTTAGTGTGTTTGCTCAGAAACATTAAAAATTAGGGGGAACATTGGCCATGTCCCAATTCCAAGTATTACTAGTCGCAATAGTATAATATTTTTGTCTTTAGGGAACAAGGAGCAGACCACCCGGCTCATTGAGCTGAGGCGGGACCTGTTCAATTTCGCAGGCGGCCATGTGAGAAACGTAGTGCACTAAGGACAGAGCGAGTGTGCGCCGTCTCGACGACAGACCGACGGCATCTGAGTCTAAAATGTGATCTAGTGGTAAAGTCTTTGCCTGATATCAAGAGACCCGTGTCCAATCCAATGTGTGAAACCTGACAGCATTGCTGGTCTAAAACAGTGATTGTGTAATTTTACAAGCAAGGGTGTCATTGTAAATGTATGAAGTACCGTAATGCAGTTAGCTGGCAGTCAGTGGCTAGAACACTTGACATTGGGAAACTGTGTGAAACCTAAACATGCGCCATAGGTAAAATCCTCCAGCTTAGGGCCTGACCAAAGCATAAATAACAAAACAAATCATGGGGATGGTCCCCGGGTCAAATATAGAAACAACTTCTCCTGTGCGAGATCAATAAAGGTCAATCTTCTAATCCTTGACCACTGTAAGGCGCTTTGTGCTACAATTTTGTATGAAAAGCGCCTTATAAATGTTTGATTGATTGTTTGATTGATTGAAAATCTTACAAGTCTGGTGCAGGCATCTCTTCTTGTGGACCTCCTGTGATTGCCTGTCAGCAATTCCCTCCCAGTTTAGTACTCTTTTAAGGTTCACACTGTCAGTTCTCACAAATAAAATGTTGAACATGGGTTTAATGCTCATTTAAACTTAAGTAATCCAAAAGTAATCCAAAAGTAATCAGTTACATTACTTTGTAAAAGTAATCCAAAAAGTTACAGTACAATTACATTTTAATCAAGGTAACTTGTAACTGTAACGGATTACATTTATAAAGTAACTTACCCAACACTGAACATTTGACATGGCACAAGTACACATAAGATGAAATAAAAGACAGGATAAAAGAGATAAAAGAGCTAAGAGGCAAAGGCCACAGTGTACAAATGAGTTTTTAGCTTGGATTTAAAAGTGGTTATTGTTGGAGCAGATCTGATGTCAATAGGCAAACTGTTCCAGAGATGTGGAGCTGCCACAGCAAAAGCACGGTCCCCTTTGTGCTTGAGGCGGGAGCGGGCAACACAAAGGAGACCTTTGTCGGCAGATCTGAGGGACCTGGGTGCAGAGTAGTGTTGCAGCATGTCTGAGATGTACTTGGGGGTCTGGCCTTGAAAGGACTTAAAAACCAAAAGAAGTATTTTAAATTGAATTCTAAAACAAATGGGAAGCCAGTGCAGAGAGGAGAGGACAGGAGTAATGTGTTCCTGCCTCTTGGTGCCTGTTAAAAGTCTAGCAGCAGCATTTTGCACCAGCTGAGCAGGCGAGCTAGCTGGGTCTGGGGGAGGCCAAAGTAGAGGGCGTTGCAGTAATCCAGCCGAGATGTTATGAAGGCATGGATAACGGTTTCCAGATCTTGAACAGAGAGTGATGGCTTGAGCTGGGTGATCACTCTCAGCTGGTAGTAACTATTTTTTATGACTGTATTTATTTGTTTTTTGAAACACAAGTCAGAGTCAAAGATAACCCCAAGGCTTTTGGCAGAAGGCTTAACAAAAGAGGAGAGGTGAGATAAATTGCCAGTAACTGTGGGTATTGATTTAGGGGATCCAAAAACTATGACCTCGGTCTTGCTGTCGTTGAGTTGTAGAAAATTGTTGGCCATCCAAAGCTTAATGGCCTCTATACAGTCTAGGAGAGATTGGGCGGAGTCCTGTGATGTTAATGGTAAGTATAATTGTGTGTCATCAGCGTAAAAATGAAAGGAAACAAAATGTTTACGGATAATGTCCCCAAGGGGGAGCATGTATAGGCAGAAGAGTATTGGCCCTAAAATTGAGCCTTGGGGGACACCATAGGAGACCGGAGCAGAAGCAGATGAGGAATGGCCGATGGAAACTGAAAAAGTTCTATGTTGGAGATAGGACTTGAACCAAAGCAGTGCTGTCCCTTTAATGCCCACCCACTCTTCAAGGCGGTTGAGGAGGATGGTATGGTCCACTGTGTCAAAGGCCGCACTGAGGTCCAATAGGACCAGGACTGCATTTTGACCCGCGTCCAGTGTGAGAAGCAAGTCATTTGTTATTTTGAGCAATGCAGTTTCAGTGCTGTGCCAGGCCCTGAAACCTGATTGAAAGGGCTCCAAGATGGCGTGCTGTGAGAGGAAGGGGGAGAGCTGGGACAACACTACTTTTTCGAGCACTTTAGAAATAAACGGGAGTTTAGAAATGGGCCTATAGTTGTTCAAGCAATTTGAGTCCAGGTTGGGTTTCTTGAGTAGAGGTTGGACAACTGCATGTTTGAGGCAAGCAGGGACAGTACCAGGGTACTTACAGGGTGGAGTGTTTTCTGTATGAGAGAAGAACTCAGCCTAAAGATGCAGGTTTTGTGTGTTCAATTTGTATGAATTAAACAAAACACAACTTCAGGTATGTTTTGTGATGAGGAAACATTATAACATGGGTCAGAAAATCGTGTGATATGGACGCTTTAAATAACACATTACCTCACTGTCAGTTTTCAAATCTAAACAAGACAATAAGAAGTGAACCAGATTCTAAATAGTTGCCCTGCCATGATAATTGCTGTGTCGACTTATCTTTTGGTACCGGATAGATGGAACTATTATTTTTGAGGGTCAATATTTATCATAGATACTTTTTCTTTGTACTTCTTTGACAATGCGATAAGATTTAAGAGGGTTGTAAAGCGTTGTAGAGGGATGAATTAACATTTTTTTTGGACTGAATAAAGGTATAAATTAAGTGTCTGCTACTTATTTATTCCAGGTAATTTTAACAACATTGTTCATCATCTATTTTTGCTTATGCAGTATAACCCATTTCAAAATGTACTATCATCACAGGCCTAGGCTAACCTAATATCTTTTTATACTTCTTTTTTTCCCTGCATATTTAGCTGTACATTTTCCTTTTTGATAATATTTGTTTAAATGATCAGATGGGTTTTTAATCCACCTCAAATTCAAGATTCAAGATTCAAGATTGTTTATTTGTCATATGCAGGATCAACACAAGGTCAGCAATGTACTGAAATGCGTAGGATCAGAAGAACCGTTGACTCGCTAAGATAGTTGAGAAGTATTAATTGCATGCAATAAAAATACAAGGGAAAAAGTAAACAATATAATAAAATATATGTAATAAAATATAATAAAAGGGTACCAGTAGGATTAAATAAGGTGAAAGTAGAGTATTTCACAGGTGGAAATAGTGCTCAAATGAATTTCACACAAACGGATTCACAAATTCACACAAACAGATTATATGAAGGTGTCACATATAATTATACATTTTCATATTTTCACAGGAAAAACATCATACAAATTGTATTTTGGGAGTTCATGCCATGCACAACCATTTTAGATCTGTTTGCACTTAAAACCACTGAGCCCTGCAGTGGAACACAGTGACCACTGTGCATTAGGCTGATCATTGAGATAAAGGTCAATGTCAAAATTAAGTTTTTTACTCTATTGGTCACAATGGATGTCCTTCCTGTTGTAACAAGCCACACTTTGACTGGCAATGTGTCTCTCTCAAGGAACACTAAAACAGTCCACACTTTGAGACTGGAACTGGCGATCTTCTGGTTAGAAATATAGAAATCATAATGTAGCCTTGTATGCTAAAACTATCAAATTAGTTTAGAAATTTTGCCTTTCGCTCTTTCTCTCTCTGGATTGACGTCATTGCAGCTGCTACTGTATCTTCCTGATGGCGTTGGGCTAATGATGGTGGCACACTTGATGGCGCTGTCCTTTCTTCAAAATAGCGCCCTGAAATTTTCAGAAATGCCACAGTCATTTAAAGTGAATGTTTAATGAAGGATTAAACAGAAAACATTCCACATAAATGGTCACTGTAGTGCAAACTGCTTTAACGCCATAAAAACACCAGTTCATTAAAGTCTACTTATATTAAGATTTTTAATGACTAAATGCCTACTTATTGCAAGGGTTTTTGAATCATAGACTGTATTCAGCTCTGGAAAAAAAAAAAAGAGACCACTGCAAAATGATCAGTTTTTCTGATTTTACTACTTATAGGTATGTGTTTGGGCAAAAGGAACATTTTTGTTTGAGTCTAAAAACTACTGACAACATTTCCCCCAAATTCCAAATAAAAATTTGCCTGGAAGAATCCATGACTCATCGCTGTACCAGCGAGTGAGTCTGGTAACGCTTGATCCAGAATGCGGTGCGTTTGCGCGTAGACAGACAGCTAAGTGAACCAATCAGAGATTGCGCCATCTTGATTCAAAACTGAGGCGGAACTTCCGCTGCCTAAGAGTGACTTTGCGGGCAAAGGCGGGGGCACTGACGTCACCATCTTTGAACGAATCAGAATCGCGGAGTCCGTTTGTAACCGGAGGAGCGAGGGTGGATGGAGGGTGTCCAAATGGTATCGCGGTGTATAGGAAATACAGAGAGATATCATTTGGCTGGCCAGGTAAAATAAAAATATTATCGTTTAGAGCAGAGGTCTTCAACAGGGGGGTCGCGACCCCTAGGGGGGGTCGCGGAGGTACTGTAGGGGGGGTCGCAAAATCTTTTGATTTCACTTTAAAATAATATAATTTTATATTTTATAGTGTAAAATACAGTATTAACCTGTGTATTATTTCCTTGTATTGGATGTACCATAGAACGCTTCAAATCTCTCCCCCCGTGCAAAAACAAGGAAATGGATCAGCTGAGGGCTCAGAGCCGAGAGCAGAGAGTTTGGCTACGCCCCCACCCTCTACTATAGGCCAGCTCTTTTCTCCTCATTTGCATTCAAGCAACAACGCCCATTATGGAGTGTTCAGAGAGAGAAAAATTACTCTTTCTTATCCCATAGCAATGACACTAAGCTCAATTTAATATTAAAGCCGCAAGCGGCGTTGGTCGGGACCTCGCACCTGCGTTTGTTCGTCTTACTGAGACGCACACCCATACCGAATTTCGTGTGCCTGGCACAATTATCTCACTTCCTGTTGGGCGTGGCCAAAGACAGATCAAAGGTACAAAGATCAAAGATCTTTGATCAGGGCGTTGCCTAGCAACAAATACCTCCCATTCATAACTCATAACTCCAATTCAATAAATACCTAACTTTATCGATCCGCCGTATCGTCATATTACCGCCTATTTGAAAATCCTTCGCAATTTAACATCTCCAACGTCTTAAGATTATGTTCACCAAAATTTAAGCCTATCTGAGGTACGGTGTAGGAGAAGTGTTTCAAATTCCATACCTAAATTTATCGATCCGCCATATCGTCATATTACCGCCTATTTGAAAATCCTTCGCAATTTAACATCTCCAACGTCTTAAGATTATGTTCACCAAAATTTAAGCCCATCTGAGGTACAGTGTAGGAGAAGTGTTTCAAATTCCATTCTATGTCCAATACCCCAAAATCACACAAAAGGCCAATTATCTCACTTCCTGTTGGACGTGGCCATGACATTGCAGTGAGGCGTTTGTTCGTCTTATTGAGATACACGTCCCTTCCGAATTTCGTGCGCCTATCTTAAATGGTATGCCCGCCCCGAAAGACAACGCGCTAGGGGGCGCTATCGAGCTCCTGGGGGTCACTGGGGGACGGGACTTTGTGTGGTCGTACTGGCAGCACTTTGTGATGCCCGTGCAAAGTTTCGTTCGTTTTGAAGCATGGGAACATGCTCAAAATTGCCCCAGCGTGTATGAACAAGAATAATAATAATAATACGGAAACAAAGCAACAACAATAGGGACCTTCGTCCCCCTTCGGGCTCGGTCCCTAATAAAACAAAATTCTATGCCGTATATATAGTAGGGGGTACCTGGCCCAGTTCCTCATCTGTTTGGGGGTCCCTGGCCTGAAAAACGTTGAAGACCCCTGGTTTAGGGCATTTATTTGCAGAAAATGACAAATGGTCAAAATAACAAAAAAGATACATGTTTTCAGACCTCAAACAATGCAAAGAAACAAGATCAAATTAATTTTACAACAACATAATACTAATGTTTACACTTCAGAAGAGTTCAGAAATCAATATTTGGTGCAATAACCTTGATTTTTAATCACAGCTTTCATGTGTCTTGGCATGCTCTCCACAAGTCTTTCACATTGTTCTTGGGTGACTTTATTCCACTCCTGGTGCAAGAACTGAAGTAGCTCAGCTTTGTGTTTGTGTTGGAATTCAACAGATGCTGGAATGGAATGGCTGTAATACATGTAGAGATGCTGATTTCAGAAAAGTGGTCTCTTATTTTTTTCCAGAGCTGTATATAAATGGACATAGCCAGCCCACTAGTCGCCACGTGCTCATGGGGCTCTTCCGGCTCCGTCGACTCAAAATTGATTTTACATTGAAAAACACAGCCACTCTCTGTAACTGCTGTAGTGAACCTCGTCATTTTGGTCTTAAAATGTTTGCATTAACTCGATCTGCATGATCCTGGTGTTTTTCTTTTGCTGTTTTGTTTTTCGATAAATTCCTTATATGGAACTCAGCTCCAAATTCGCCCTTTAACCTCTAGCCCCGTGAACTTCATTTGAGTAGAGCTGACCCACACTGTGGGTGACGTCACACTCCCACAGTCTTCTTCTTTATACAGTCTATAGTACAGTGGGAGTGTTTTTACTGGTCATTTTAGTTATTTAGTTTAGTTTATTTATGTTTTGATGAACATTATATTAGGATGGCTTCTATTCAAAATCTATACAAGCAAATCTAGAATGGTTAGGCTGTATTTATCTTTTTTCTTTTTTCCCCCCCTCAAACTCACATTCTGTCCAGCAGTAATTTGGTAAAACCGAGATCCAATTTTGCACTGTGTAATTTTACCAAGCAAATACTACATACCAGGTACCAGATAATGGAACATATAGTGTTCCTAAAGGCAGGTGACATCCAAGCACATTGTCTTTTATGAGTATCTGGTGTTTTGTAGCAGATTTTTGTATCTAACAACTCACGGCTCCAGGATTGGATGAGCGCTTCTAATTTAAGAATGTGGGAAGAATGTGCAAAGAACAAAAACATTTATTTATAGCGATCCCACTGACAAACTCAAGACATATAGTCGGCTCGAGTACAGCTCACTTCCTACAAAACTGGAAAATGCTTGTAGGCTATCTGTTATAATACACTTGGAGTTAAATTTCCACTTGGCAAAATGTGTTACCTCATCAAAAACATCCCTGAAGTTGTGTTTGAGTATTGTTTGCTTACATCTCCAAACCTCAAAATGCTCTGGTCCACCATGTGATGTAATAAAGAGGTAGTTTCAAGTTTCAGGTCCAGTCTTATCCAAATCAAAGTGTATAGAGTTTAAAAACACAGTGAATTGTGTATTACAGTGTATTATGTAACATCACAAGGTAGAACAGAGTGGTTTGCGTTTGAGAGAAAAACTTGGCCTGTATATGTAGGGGTTTTGTGTTAAAGGAAAATTAACGTTTTTTTTTACAATCTGAGCCTTCTTTAGGCAATAAAACAAGTAGTTTTACTCACCCATAGCAGTTTGGTGTCAATTGGAGCAGTATCGCAGAACTTATGTTGAGCCGTTCTGTTCTACTAATGATCCCGTATCCGTCAGCGTGAGTGCTCGGGGCACTGATTTGCGGTGTCCAAATAACACAAACTTTAGCACTTTTCAAATCACAGAAGATTGCTGTGTCAGCGTAGACTTTTAGTAGATTCCAAAACGGCCTGAAACCCGATATCGGAACAGAAAAGTAAAGTTCAGAGCGGTGTTAGCTTCTTTCGGACTAGCGGTGTTTACAAAACAGCTGAGTTCACGCATGCGCACTGTCCTCTCTGATGACGTCATCAAATGAAACTATAGCTGGATATCGGGTTTCAGGCCGTTTTGGAATCCACTAAAAGTCTACCCTGACACAGCGATCTTCTGTGATTTGAAAAGTGCTAAAGTTTGTGTTATTTGGACACCGCAAAGTAATGCCCCGAGCACTCATGCTAACGGATACGGGATAATTAGTAGAACAGAACGGCTCAACATAAGTTCTGCGATACTGCTCCAATTGACACCAAACTGCTATGGGTGAGTAAAACTATTTGTTTTATTGCCGAAAGAAGGCTCAGATTGTAAAAAAAAACGTTAATTTTCCTTTAAATATGTGAGAATGAAACAAAACACAACTCCAAGTATGTTTGTGATGAGGAAACATTATAACATAGCGTAATATGTGTAAAATCCCTCAGCCGTTCAGGTAGAATCCATGGCAAGAGGAAAAATTCAATTTGTCAACTGGACAAAGTTTATTTGGTCAAATACATTTCGCAGCTCATCCAAGCTGCTTCTTCAGTTCTGGTCAGATGCAGGTGGACACTGCCTGAATGGCTTTTTCTTTTTTTTCTTTTTTTGCCATAACGCAATATAGCTTCTTTAATTTCATTTATTTTCAAAACTGACATAAATTGTTTACTTGGCAGAAAACCATGATGGGTCATGTATATTTGTGATGCCATAACTGGATTACATTCATCTGTAAACAACAAGAGTGTGAAGGTGTAACAAATTTAACTGTAAAAGTTTAGTGTTGGCAGGGTTCTGATTCTTCCATATTCTTGTTTACCTCAGTTTTCTTTATGTACAATTCAAAAGAGAATGTGTTTAGAGACCAATTTCCAAATGATTATTTTACTTTCACATAGGAGGATGAAGATTGTCTTTAGTTCAGAGCTTTCCTCTGCTCTGATCTGTTTCCCCTTAAGCCCCACCCTCCCAGTCTGTTAAATCCTGCCAACTGAAACAGAAGTCTAAAGTGTTAAAGTGCATGTATCATCTATCAGGCTCTGTCAAGTCGATCAGTGTTTAGGAAGAATCTGGGAATCAGTAATCTACTCTAGTAACTGCTGAACCCTGAATATGCAGGGTTTGTGTGTTCGGCATGTTTGAATGACCCAAAACACAAGTCCATGTAGACACAACCTGTGCCCAAACATGGTGGCTCATCCCCTGTAAGCAATAATATTTACTAACAGAGTGCCTCAGGCCTTTTTGACCACCTTTGTGTACTTTGTCACAGTACATTTTTACTACATGCGTGGCCATTTTTACTGTTTACTCATGTTTGAGCCTTGTCCTTGAGCAGCACCTGTTCAGTATTTTGCACTAAGAGAACCCTCTAAAGCTCACATCTGTTCTGTGTTAAAGGTCCCATGACATGGTACTTCTTGATGCTTTTATATGGCTCCTTAATGGTTCCCTAATACTGTAAATGAATCCTTCTTCAAAATCAACACACTGCATGAGATATGACTCTGACAGTCTTCATGAGGCTAGATATGTGTCTAAAATGCTTTATTGTGGGTGTTGCTGCTTCAGTGCAAATGAGAAGGACAGAGAGATTGGCTAAGGAGCCAATCTCTCTGCTCGAAGTGCAGCTCGGCGCAGCTCGGCGCAGCTCGTCTCCTCTCTTCCGTGTTTAACACAGGAAGACAGATGGGAGACTTTGCAATGAAAAAAAGCATATTTACACAGAAAATAAAATTAAACCACTGGTATTTCAGAGGTCCAGAGGGTCGGGTAAGGGACCTGCGAGCCTAGAAACACTCGAACATGCCTCCAGGCAAATAAAAAAACGCATTTTGCATTGTAGCGCATTCACAGTCCAAACTCTCTGGGCGGGATATACAGGGACGCTGAGTGGAGACAGAGGGAGGGGCTGGAGCTGCATTTGCTGATCTGACGTCAAAAAGGTGCCTTGTCCGAACTCGCCCGTTTCAACACTGGTTTTGTGTAACGCAGAAAAGGACCGCAAATGCTCAGTTTAGACATTTCGCAACTTTTAGCCATGATGGGGGGGGGGCTAAACAGGGTAGGGGAGCTCACATTAACGTTCAAAACCCTCAGAAAGTGAAAATTTCATGCCATGGGACCTTTAAAAAACAACAACAAAAAAACCCTCCAAACTCCAGGTATGTTTGTGATGAGCAAACATAACATAGATTGGGAAAAAAGGGCAACATGAGCCCTTTAAAGTAGCCATTTTGTCATTTCCCAGCTCGTTCTAATGGTGAGCAATGATCTGAATCGTGAAATGTCTCTGACGAGGAGCGAGCGTATCAGCCACAATCCAGTGTAGTGCCCCGCTGTGCCCCGTCCTGTGATCAGGGAGTCCATGTGTTTGCTCTGGCTCTCCGTGATCAGCCTCTGGTTCGGCTCAGTATGGGGCAGTATCAGGCCTGCAGGAGGGACCCCAGCCATTTCCCATTATGTCCATGGTCTGGGCTCATATAGCACACATGCATGAGACTGGAAAACTAGAAAAGCTCAGATTCTGAGTGATTTTTTAAAAAGTGCATTTCAGATGAATATATAGCTGTACTTCCAGAAGTGTGTGTGAGCAAATAGAAGAAATAGTGCTTTTCTCAGTAATTAACTTTAAAATGCAGTTTGAAGCTACTTTGTGCAAATAGTTTTACTGTACTGTTCTTTTTTAGGTAGTTAGAAGTCCTCAGATGTAGTTGAGGCTAAAACTAATACTGAATCTGATTCGAACAAATCCATACTGGAAAAATTAGACCTTTTAAAAAAAAAAAAAAAAGTTAGATGTGGATCTATATCGGAACCAGTATCAAACCCCAGGGTAAAGGACTTTGGGCTTGCCCTATTTAAAAGCTCCTGGGCATGCAACAAAAAAAGAAAAAAGACCAGCAGATGCTTAACTATAGAAAAATAGCTACAAATTCTAAGCCAACTAATGACTAACTAGAAATATACAAAAAGTAATAGAAAATAGAAATATCTTCTATGGACAAAAACTGCCAAAAAATACTACACAAATAGGCTATAGGCAAATGAAAATATACAGAGGGAAAAAGTGCCCAAACATCACAAAATGATGCACCCAATTTTAGTCCATGTAGTTGAGTAAAATTAGCACTCCCCAGAATCAGACCACTGTGCTCTGTCTTAATCTAATACATTATTTTTTTGTATTTTGTATTTGATTTATTTTCACAAAATAAGAAGGGCATATACTAAAACAAAAAATGAAATACAATAGCATGATGGGAGTGTAAAATAAGCCCAAAAGAACCAATCCTTAAGCCAACACCCCTAAAATCAATTAATTCATTTAGGCAGCTTTTTATCATCCACGAACCAGGAAATAACTTGGTGTCTGTTAGCATAAGGGTATTAGGGACCATGGTGTAGATGTAGTGTGCAGACGTAGCTATATTGTGTTTGACTAATGAAATTTGTCTGGATGGTAATGTTTTTGATAACAATGAATTTGAGTATTTTTAGAAGATGACAATGAATTTGAAATTTTGTATTCATGAAAATTAGAATTTATTAATTTTGACTGTTTTAAATGTTTAATGATGAATTTCTAGTGATTTTAACACTGTTACTGATGAAACATTGTTGTTTAATGTAAATACTCCCTTTAATGTGTTCCGTACCCGCTCAAGGACTGCAGACGGAAGGTAGCTTGTAGCTAAATCTGGCACGTAGCATCTTTTCTCTCTGATAGGAATGTTTTCTCTGCACTGTCCTTGTTTTAAACAAATAAATAAAATAAAAGTAAATATGTGGCATCAAACCTCTAACCCGTGGGTCAGTAGTTCTCAACGCTCTACCATCTTCAAACCAGCAACCTTTGGATCACTTGCTGAACACTCTCCCAACAAAGCTGCCTTTATCTGCTTCTTTTCCCAATCTACCCAGGGCACAGGATTGTTGTGTCCTTGAGCAAGACACATGATCTATTGCCTTGGTTGTGATAGGAAGGGCAACTTGTGTATCATGAAGATGATGATCGACTTCAGGAGGAGACCACTACCTCACTCACCGGTGAACATCCAGGAGCAGGACATAGAGACTGTGGACAGTTTCAAGTACCTGGGTGTTCACCTCAACAATAAACTGGACTGGTCCCACAACACCGACGCCCTGTACAAGAAGGGCCAAAGTCGCTTCCACCTTCTGAGGAGACTGAGGTCCTTTGGAGTGTGCAGGCCTCTGCTCAAGACTTTTTATGACTCTGTGGTGGCCTCTGCTCTCCTCTACTCTGTCGTCTGCTGGACCCCGAGCGGGACAGGAAGAGACTTAATAAGCTGGTCAGGAGGGCCAACTCTGTCCTGGGCTGTCCTCTGGACTCTGTAGAGGAGGTGGCCGAGAGGAGGGTGCTGACCAAACTTACGTCCATCATGGACGACACCTCTCACCCTCTGCACCGGACTATAGAGGAACTGAGCAGCTCCTTCAGCAGCCGACTGTGGCACCCCCAGTGCAAGAAGGAGCGCTACCGCAGATCCTTCATCCCCACCGCCATCAGACTGTATAATTCTAATATATAGGCCAGACGTGCAATATTTTTTTTCCTCTTATTTACTTATTATTATTATTATTATTATTATTATTATTATTATTATTATTATTATTATTATTATTATTATTATTATTATTATTATTATATTACTTATCTTGTCTGCATGCACTTCTTGTTCAAACTTTCTTTTGCACTAAGCTGCCTGGAGCTAATGTGGCAAGTGAATTTCTTCTATGTGAGATCAATAAAGTCTCATCTTATCTTATCTTATCTTATCATATCTTATGAAGCTGCTGATAACCTGAAGGTTTCGCTAATCACAGCTCATTTTTATTTCACATTAATGTACACTTAATCTCCAACCACCAACATCTTTGTGTTTGGTATAACAGCTCTGCCCTCTCCTGCTGTTTGAACTTTAAGCTTCCTTTAAACCAGACTTGGGCAAACTGTTCCACAAAGGGCCAGTGTGGCTGCAGGTCTTTGTTCCAACCAACCAAGAGCAGACCTTCAACTGTCTGAAGACTGAGGTCAGTTGATTAAATGAGTCAAGTCTGGTGGGCTGGTGCTTGGTTGGAAAGAAACCCTGCAGCCACATCGGCCCTTTGTGGAACGGTTTGCACAGGTCTGCTTTAAATTGTCATGACACAAACACACCTCCAGTTTTACAAATCTGCTACAGACCCTGCAGCTGATCCTCCTTCCTAATTTCTAAGTCCTGTCAAACTGTGAACCAAAGATAAAAATTGGACTCTGTAATAAACTTGTACATTCTCTTGAAAACATCTTCTATCATATTGACTTGGGTGCTAGTTTTCCAGACAGATTACATTCTACATTGCTTCATATTGCCAGTTTGTTTGTGCGACGATGGCAAAAGCGCAGAAACCTCTAGCCATGATTCATTGCTTTAATCAGTCAGACTCCACAACTTGGACCCAGTGTGGCTGACGCATTACTGCCCGGCGTAAAAAACTCAGGCTCCATCGATTGTGTTTAGGGGTCTCTGCCTACTTTTAGAAAGAGTTAGGTGGAGAAAGTACAGGAAGATGGTAAAATAAAGTACAGGCAATTAGGTGCTTAAACTGCTATTGCAGTCTCAGGGCAGAGGCAACTTAAATATATGCTTATTGATTGTTTGACAGAGAGTACTATGAGCCTGGAAATTCTAGAAACTATCTGGAATAATACTAACAAAATAAATGAATTTGTTATTTAAAAAAAATGTATTCACTTCCAATGTCCTATATTATGCAAAAATTGACTCTTGTGAGCTTTTAGCCAGGTTATAATTTTGTTACCTCCTCAAAAACATATCTGAGACATGGGGAGAACATGCAAACGCCACACAGAAAGGCTCAGGTAACCCAAAGCTATAAACTTAACACTGAATAAATGCTGTTACTGCTTTTACTACATTACTTCTATTTTAAAGGGCCTATATTTCACTATATATTTATATTTCGCTATTTCACTATTCTGATCTATGTTATAAAGTTGATTTCTCATCAAAGACATACCCAGAGTTATGTTTTGTTTCATTCACACGTTTGAGTCATCCTGCTACTCTGGCTACATCTCCAAAGCTCAAAATGCTCTTTTCCACCTTGAAGGGGTAGTTGCTTTTTTTTGCCCAGATTGGCTGTTCGAACGCTGAAATTATCCAAAAATTTTAGTGAAGGTTTATGGAGTTTAAAAACACAGTGGAGCACTTCCTGTATTAACACAGGGTGGAATAGAGTGTTTTCTGTTTGAGAGAAAAACACAGCCTAAATCTGCAGAGTTTGTGTGTTAAACATGTGAATGAAACAAAACATAACTCTGGGTATGTCTTTGATGAGAAATCAACATTATAACATAGACCAGAACAGTGAAATAGTGAAATATAAATATGTAGTGAAATATAGGCCCTTTAAAGATCCCATGACATGGTACTTCTTGATGCTTTTATATGGCTCCTTAATGGTTCCCTAATACTGTAAATGAATCCTTCTTCAAAATCAACACTCACTGCATGAGAAACAGAGATAAGATGAGAAAGAGTAATTTTTCTCTCTCTGAACACTCCATAATGGGCATTGTTGCTTGAATGCAAATGAGGAGAAAAGAGCTGGCCAATAGTAGAGGGTGGGGGCGTGGCCAAACGCTCCGCTCTCCGCTGTAGCTCACAGCTGATCCATTTCCGTGTTTTTGCACGGGGGGAGAGATTTGAAGCGTTCCATTGAAAAATAAACACATTTCCACATAAAATAAAATAAAATCACTGCTGTTCAAAGGTCCAGAGGCTCAGATAAAGGACTTCCGAGCCTAGAAACACTCGGACGTGCCTCCAGGCAAATAAAACGCATTTCGCATTGCCTAGCGCATTCGCAGTCCAAACTCTCTGGGCGTGATTTACACAGACGCTGAGTACAGACAGACGGGGGTGGAACTGCATTTGCATTTCTTTTTTCGATCTGACGTCAATAAGGTGCCTTGTTCAAAATCGCCCATTTGAGCTTCGATTTTTTGTAACGCAGAAAAGGATCGCAAAATGCTCAGTTTAGACATTTCACAACTTTTAACCATGGGGGGGGGCCTAAACAGGGTAGGGGAGCTCACATTAACGTTCAAAAACCTCAGAAAGTGAAAATTTCATGCCATGGGACCTTTAAAATAGAAGTAATGGTAGTAAAAGCAGTAACAGCATTTATTCAGTGTTAAGTTTATAGGTTGCTCTCTCACGTCTCCTGGTGTATTGTTTTTTTTTACAGTTACTTATCATAAAACAGAGTGTTTTGAAACAATATTTTTTAACAACAGGACAGATTTTGGGCCCTTAGTCTCAGCTTAAACTATGGCTCCCTCTTGTCCCAGTGTGACCCTGTAGTGGCAGCATAATATCCAGCACACGGCGGCCATTGTTGCAAACCTTCATTGATTTTCTCCTGCCCGCTCGTTTATTGCTGCATAAGGAGCATGAATCAATCTCTGCTCTTTTCTCCACTCTCTGCTGCTGAGCTCAGACCTGTAGCTTTGCAAACACACAACGCAACAGGGGGAAACTGTCTCAGTGTTATATTGTACTGAAAGGGGGTTTGTTACATGTATCTGCTGATATATGTTGTAAATGATGTGTATGTGTAGTCATTGTCTTTAAAAGTACACTACGTAACTTTTCTGGTTCAGGGTTTGCCATCTGTTTCTTCTTTCTTTATAGAGACAAACATGTGACACCACCAGGGCATGTTACGGGTCAGATCTAAGAGGAGACCAAGATTTTTCGAGGAATTTTAAGCAATAAAAACTTTTAACTGAATTACTTTTAGTTGAAAGATAGATGAGTTTAATGCGATACTGTGTAACATTACAGACAATAACATCACCACACTGACAAGCAGATGGCGGACCGTTTACCCCTCAGAAAAGTTACACAGTGCACCTTGTAATACATGGAGATGTCATGGTAACATTCGTGTAGATGTGGGATGGAGACTAGTGCAAGGTCAGGTTGGAAGAAAAGCCCTCGCAGATGGAGCTGAGTCAGTGCAAAGATGACTCTGTGTGTGTGTGTGTGTGCGTGTGTGTGTGTGTGTGTGTGTGTGTGTGTGTGTGTGTGTGTGTGTGTGTTGAGCGCGCCCATAGCTGTGAACATCACCCTGGAGTCAACTGTCACACTAGAGTTCATCACAGTCACTCAGGCTAATGGGCAAAAAAAAAACAAGGCGCAATGTACTCCACTATACAGGCCCATATCAGAGTGAAATACAGCTCTATAATTTTTTTTAATACTTATAGGTATGTGTTTGGGCAAAGGGAAAATTTTTGTTTGAGTCTATAAACTACTGACAACATTTACCCCATATTCCAAATAAAAATATTATCGTTTAACCACAGCTTTAACGCTCGCACGGAGAACTTGCCTTGGTCATTTTGGGTGGGAACTATTTTTCAGTGCGGAAAAAGACAGACGAAGCACACACCACGCGGACAGGAGAATCCCTGTTTACGCACCAGGAAGGGAGTTCCCCCGTTACGCTGCGTGCTGTGTGCTTCGATATGAATGTGCACTACACAGAAAGTAATTGGGAAAAGCATCGAGCAAATTAATTCCTTTTGGCCGAAATCTTTCTCTGGCGCCGTTGCCTCCAGTCTAACGCGGAGGAGCAGCAGCTGCGCGCGGCGGTCAGTGCTAACAGACTCGGACAATGGCTGGGTGACCAGGAAAACGCTTTTCATCACTTGTTTTAGTCTCTGGACTGTGGGGAGATGCCCAAATTTGACCTGGGGGTGGCATATCCCTTTAAGCATGTGTGCAAGTTAGTATGTTATATTAGGAAACAGTGTAAAGTAAATACTGTAAAGGTGCATTTCACTAGGAAGAACCACAGCACCAACGTAATGCGATGAAGATATGTATTAATGAATGATAGATGGATGACTGGATGAATGAGGTAGTGATGGCTGGGTTGAGACTCAGGGTTGGGGCTCCATTTCAATCATCAATTGGCCCAGCCAGAAAGGGACCCCCTTCGTAGATGTCTTATAGCTGAAAGACAAACAAGATAGGGGGTGGGAGGAAGAGGTCGAGTTAACCGAGACAAACTGGGATGATGGGATAGGCAGCTACGAATGGCTTCTGGGAAATTAGAGGTGTGGTTGCAGTGAGTTGTGGTTTACTGGTGAGGAGGAGAGGTTGAGGCGTGGTCCTGCTCCTGAATCTCAACTAATCATATTAACTCCACTTCTGATGGAGTGTCTGCCGTTTATCGCCACGGAAATGTTATTGTTTTGCGTGGAATGTTCCATAGTATGGCATTAAACTTAACTTGCAACAGTTTAAGACAGGCGAGAGATGTCGCCAGGCCAATAAACATGTCAAATCTGTGGAATAATAGTGAAATAATAATTATGTTTTTCAAGGGTGTTTTTAAGCAATAAATCTACAGCTCTGGAAAAAAAATAAGAGACCACTGCAAAATGATCAGTTTTTCTGATTTTACTACTTATAGGTATGTGTTTGGGCAAAGGAACATTTTTGTTTGAGTCTATAAACTACTTTGCCTGGAAGAATCCATGACTCATCGCTGTACCAGCGGCGAGTCTGGTAATGCTTGGTCCAGAATGCGCTGCCGTTGCGCGTAGACAGACAGCTAAGTGAACCAATCAGAGAACAGTTAACGGACAGCGACATGAACCAATCAAACAAAAGAAAAGAAAGAAAAGAAAGGCCTCTAGAGCTGTCAGCTGCTGTGGTTTTAAGGAATCGATGTGTTTTAGGTCATTTAAGACAAATTTTACAGCTGAATGGAAGGGACGTTCAGTTCCCCGATGCGCCATCTTGATTCAAAACTGAGGAGGAACTTCCGCTGCCTAAGAGTGACGTTGCGGGCAAAGGCGGGTGCACTGACATCACCATCTTTGAACGAATCAGAATCGCGGAGTCCGTTGTTAACCGGAGGAGCGAGGGTGGAGCGAGGGTGTCCAAATGGTATCTCGCTGTATAGCAAATACAGAGAGATATCATTTGGCTGGCCAGGTAATAAACTACTGACATTTCCCCCAAATTCCAAATAAAAATATTATCGTTTAGAGCATTTATTTGAAGAAAATGACAAATGGTCAAAATAATACATGTTTTCAGACCTCAAAAATGCAAAGAAACAAGATCAAATTCATTTTAAAACAACATAATACTAATGTTTACACTTAAGAAGAGTTCAGAAATCAATATTTGGTGCAATAACCCTTATTTTTAATCGTCTTGGCATGCTCTTCACAAGTCTTTCACATAGTTCTTGGGTGACTTTATTCCACTCCTGGTGCAAGAACTGAAGTAGCTCAGCTTTGTGTTTGTGTTGGAATTCAACAGACGCTGGAATGGAATGGCTGTAATACATGTAGAGATGCTGATTTCAGAAAAAAAATGCAGTGGTCTCTTATTTTATATTTTATATTCTATATCATTGAATAAATGTAAGATGGAAAGGTTTAATGCCATACTATGGAAAATTTCAAGCAAGTTATTTACTGCGACTTTAACATACTCAAATTTCAAGTATGTGAGCTCTTTATTCAGAGAACGAACCGTGATGGCTAGAGACTGCTTCAAAGCATCTCCCTAACAGTTTTTGTGAGCAACAGAACAAATGCGCTCTCACTGTGTTATTTTCCCTATCCTGGTGGTACAGCTGTGTCTTCCTTCACAACAAAACTTCAAATTCTCCTCCAAAGTTCTAGTTTCTGCTCCGTGTGTGCTTGTGACAGCTTGTCCACTGAGACTCTCCCTGTCTGGGCTTACATCACAGCGTGGATCTGCTGCTTCCTGTTTGTGAGCTGCTGGAGGGATTGTGTCACTGGTGTTCGGTACAGTCACTCGTCACTTCACTTTGGGAGCACAAGTTCACGGCCCTGTCAGTCTTGCAGTGACAGAGGGGGCTCCGCGGTGCCCCCTGGTGGAGCTAAACAGGCCATCTCCTCAGTGATGTCACCCCCTTCTGTGGCGGCTGTCAAAACAGTCTGGCACAGGGATGGTCTGAAGAGGAGCTCGGCATAAATTTAACCATGAGGATGCCATCATTGGGTGATGTCTTACACTATTATAGTGGTTTGTTTGCAGGATCTCATCAAAAGTTACAACAAACTTCATTAACTGCTCATTTTGATTTGTATTTGACTTTCTGTATTAATATGAGCTTTACTCTGACAATTCTATGACACCCTAAGAATGGAAATATAATGTCCCGAGAGAGCAGAGCTGAGTCGATTTGTCCAATGCAGACCCAAGTTCCTTTCACTAGCAAGGACCATGCCATGACAACGGTGTACGATAAAGATATTTATTGATGTGGTGGCTGTGTAGAGACTCGGGATGGGGGCTCTGTCTCAGGTGGTCAGCCCAGCCAATTCAGGACCTTTCCCTTCCGGCTGAAAGAAGAACAAGAGACACGGGGTGGGAGGGAGGTGGGAGGGTGTCAAGACAGACGGTGTTGTATAAATAGGGCTTCTGGGTAACTGAAGGTGTGGGTGAGCTGAGCGGTGGTTCACTGGAAAAGAGGAGCTTGAGGAGGTATTATCAGGTATTATCAGGAGGAGGTCATATTAACTCCACTTATTCATCACCAACAAAAACAAATATTTTTTACAACAAACAGAAAAAAAAGAGTTAAAAACACCATTGCAGCAACACACACTGAGGTTGACTCCTTTTATAGAGCACCTCCCTTTCCCGAGGCCAGGCAATTCTCTAGGCCAGTAAAGTTAGACCTAGCAAACAACAATGTCATACAAAATAGAGCTTTCTTTAGCATGACTTTAGTAGTGATAAATGTAGAAAATAGACTAGATACAAAAACTAGAAATATTTGAACACCCAGGGCTGTGCTATGGAGAAAGGGTATTTCAAATATAGTTTGTGGCCATACCAGCTTGTCAAAGCCTGATCTTGTCAGATCTCAGAAGCTAAGCAGGGCAGGGCCTGGTTAGTACTTGGATGGGAGACCAGTGGGAATTCCAGGTGCCACAGGGAGGCGCCAGTGGCAACAACTGTTGTTGTGTTCTTAGGCAAGACACTTCACCCACATTGCCTAGTATGAAAGTGGAGTGTGCGTGAGTGTTGGTGGTGGTCGGAGGGGCTGATGGGGCAGATTGGCAGGCTCACTTCTGTCAGTCTGCCCCAGGGCAGCTGTGGCTAGCTTACCACCACCAAGTGTGGAATGAATGAACAATGATCTGCAAACCACTTTGGGTGTCTTGAAAGGTGCTGTATAAAGGCAATAATTAATTCATGATTAATTGTCTGCCCTGGAACTTTCTTAATGTGCTCCTGCTCCCTGGGGACTCTTTTGGCTGGAACACCTAAGATGGTAGACAACAAAAGAGGGTAAGTACAAATTTAACGTTTATAATCAATTGGTAAATTTGCATTGTTATTTTCTGTTTGTTACAGGTCACTTATACTGCAACAGACAGATTTTCAGTTATTTAACATTTTAAAACTACATCCTGCATCCTACATATCTACTACAATCCTACATGTTAGCCCAAGCTTTTAGGCCCACTAGTTACATATAGACATATATACATTATATATAGACAGTGGTCAGTAAAACTATATATTTTACCTGGATGTAACCTTAACAAGGGGTTAATGCAGTGCTTCTCAATTATTTTCTATGATGCCCCCCCTAGGAAGAAGAAAAAATTTCACGCCCCCACGACTATTAATAGTATTATTTGTCTAGAAAATTATTAGTACACCTCTGCATAACAATGTATCCTTTTATTAACATTAAAAACAAAAAAAGAAACTTCCAACAAACACTGCACTCTTTTTTTGCACCGAGGACTCAAATATTAATGTGCTTTTAATGCAGCTTTGTGCACATTTGTTTACGTTTTATAGAAACGAAACTTAAAAACCACATGGTCCATTTGCATAAACTCAAAGCTCAGTGGAATATAACGTGTTTTTTCTGTGACAAAGGATGTTCTGCTGATAGCAAGTCTGTTCTGTGCGTATATCGCGTATTTAAGGTCGCCGAACCCTTCCCCAGAGCGACAACAGGAGCGCTACTGCCAACTACTGTTGTTGATGTGCAATTACACTTTCGTTCTAGTACAGTATGGCAAAAAAGCATGTTTTCCAGGGTCACACGCGCCCCCCCTGGCATCACACCGCGCCCCACTATTTGAGAAGCACTGGGTTAATGCTATGTCTTAAGAGTCCTATAGGGCCCGTATTACATCAAATTAATTGGCTCTTGTGAGATTTAAGCCATATAATAATGTAATGTTACCTCATCAAAAACATACATGGAGCTGTGTTTTGTTTCATTCACACAAGTTTGAGAAACCCTTTATTATTCGTCTGTCTACATCTCCAAAGCTCAGTTTGCCCTTTTCCACCTTTGATGTCATGAAGCAAGTTAACTGCTCCTTTTACCTTTTGTTCAGTAGAGAATGGCAATTCCAGGGCTGAAATTATCCAAATGATGGATGGATCCAAATGATGGATGGATTGGCGGCACGGTAGCAGAGTGGTTAGCGCTCTTGCTTCACAGCAAGAAGGTTCCGGGTTCGATCCCCGGGTCGCCCAGACCTTTCCGTGTGTGTTCTGTGTGGAGTTTGCATGCATGGTCTGGGTTCGATCCCCGGGTCGCCCGAGCCTTTCTGTGTGGAGTTTGCATGTTCTCCCCGTGTCTGGGTGGGTTTCCTCCGGGCACTCCGGTTTCCCCCACCAACCCAAAACATGCACCATAGGTACTCCAGCTTAGGTCCTGACCAAACCGAAGCAAGAAGATCATGGAGATGGTCCCCGGGCGCCCTAATGTGTGTGCTGCCCACTGCTCCTAATATATGTATATATATATAGGATGGGTTAAAATGCAGAGAAGAATTTCTCCAGTGTGAGATCAATAAAGTTCACTTCTTCTTCTTCTTCTGATTCTAGTGCAAGTGTATGGAATTTAAAAACACAGTGGAGCGCTTCCTGTATTGAGTGTTTTCTGTTTGAGAGAAGAACTCAGTTTAAATATGCAGGATTTGTGTTTTAAACATGTGTGAATGAAACAAAACTCCATATATGATGTTGATGAGGAAATAATATTATAACAGATCAGAAAACAGTGTAATATGAGCCCTTCTGTTGTAGAATATCACTTTTAGAAACCAATTAACCAGTTTTACAACCCATTTTCATGACCTTTCTTAGCAAAATTACACATTTCATTAACTTGCCATGTTGAAAATGTAGTCTTGACATCACTGCTTTTAGTGGTCATAATATTTTGCCTGTGAGATAATTCCAAAATGGATTTTCCTCCTTGCTACTGTAATAATAACAGACGATACCTGTCACTCACACAACATTCTGTTTGTTTGACTCTTGGTCCCAATGTAAACCCACAGGAGCCTCAAGTCAGTCTGGTATGTAATGAAAATGGAAATTGTCCTGGTGTTGCCCCCTTCCTGTCAATCAACCTCACGGCTCCCTCCCAAAATGTCCAAACGATCCCACAAGATGAGATGAGGACCAGTCTCTCTCTTTCTACCGAACCACTTCCTTTCTTTTACAATAAGCAATTGATTAAAGTACTCAGTTTTGTCTCTTAAAGGTGCAATGTGTAACTTGTAAGGTGGAGGGTCCGCTACTTGCTTGTCTCCACGGAGATACTTTTTATTTGCCTGGATTGTTCCACAGTAGGGCATTAAACATACAGTATCTTCCATGGATGTGTTCAATTACAGGTGTTTTTATAGCTCGGAAATACCCTTAAAAACATAAATTCTTACCATGTGCAGGCGGACCCTCCACCAGAATTGTTACACAGTGCAAAGTACAGATACTGGGGCAAAAAAATACTCAATCAAATGACAAAATCGACTTAAGTAAACGTTTTAAAGTACCTGTTTAAAAATGTACTAAAGAGAAAAAGTGAAAGTAGTTCATGCAGATTTTTAAATCTAATAAAGCTTCAGATGTATTGATTTACTTGTATATTTTTGTTTGCTCAAACTACAAAACCCTCCGCCTTTTCCTCAGGTCTCAAATAACCCTGGTCTACAAGCAAAATGCTTCCGGAACTAAAGTGGTGAAATTTTTCTTGGTTTAGGTCACTAATAAAGAAAAAGTAAGTCAGAAGTGCTGATTGGCTATAGTTTCCAAGATATAGTATTGGGTCAAAATAGGAAATTTATGCAAAATAAGGCAAAAACAGTAGTTTATCAGAAGGTACAGTGTGTCTACAAGCAACAGTTCTATCTGAAAGCCTGTCTGCACATTCCAATACATTCATTTTAATATGTCTAGAGTTTTAACATCAAATATTTTTTGATTTCACATAAGAGAGATGCCTCGAAATTGTGTGCACCTGATGTCTTAAGATATTTCTTGTTTATTTCTTGACGGATAAAGAAGTGCAAGTTAAATATTTTCAAAATATAAATTTTTTTTAAGCAAAAATGCCTAAATCTATTGTATAAACAGATGCGATTTTGATGTAAAATAATATCATTAAATATCTTAAATGCATTAGCTAACCAGCACAGTTATCAATTGATTTTCAGTTCATCTTATCAATATAAATGAGATTTATCAGATCAAGTCCAAATGTTTGTAGACCAGTGTTATAATCAACAATACTTTTACTTTTCAATGCAGTTAAAAATGTAGTGGAGTAGAAAGTACAGATACCTGCTCTCAAATTTAATGAAGTAAAAGTAAAAAAAGTACATACCTAAAAAAATGTTTTTCTTCCGTACAGTAATTTGCACCTTTTACTTTGTTACATTCCACTAATGGTTGGAATTGATTCCTGTTGTACCTTTCATTGACTCTGTCCAGTTGTATTCATAAGGGCCCTGCGTTATTGTCCCCAAAAACTAGACAAGTAAAATTGTAAGATAAGTAATTAACACTTGCTTTCGGCGGCAGAAAGCTCCTCTGTCGGGTTTTGTTTGACAAGACAAAAGCAGGTTGACGGGTAAATATCGAGCGCACAGACAAAGAAACCCATGTCTCCATTGGCAGGGCTAATTTCCTGTCTTTTGTCCCTCCTTTGTGGACCTTTGTGTAGCTCTGAAATACAAAAGATGACACACACACACACACACACACATAGTGAAGCAGTTTGTGTCATGCACGAGAACTGACCGTGGGAGGTGGATATGTTTTCTGTAAAATTATTTTTTTTAATTTGAGGTTTGATTTTGCAATGGGAAAAACTGTGGTGATGTTTGGTGGTAGTAGTAGTAGTAGTAGTAGTAGTAGTAGTAGTAGTAGTAGTAGTAGTAGTAGTAGTAGTAGTAGTAGTAGTAGTAGGTGTTAGTAGTAGTAGTTGTTAGTAGTACTAGAAATATTAGTACTAGTATTAGAAGCCTAGTAGAAGTAGAAGTAGTACTAATGTCAGTAATATTTATAACTTTTTTTTGTTTTTTCAAATCTGTTAGTCCTACTTCTTTGATTTTACTTTGAGAATGTTATATTTGATTATTATTTATTATTACATACATATATTTCGGAGACACACTCTTATGTTTTTAAATGAATTTCGTTGCCATGGGTGAGGACACTGAAACGCTCTTAGCGACATGATCTGGGTGTGTATTTTGCTCTTGACTTTGCCCTCGTCTTAACTTCCTCCGACAGTAATGATCTACATGTATCACTTGATTAGAGCAGAGTTTTGTTTACACATTCTTCTTCTTCACTTGGATCTCGCAGCCAGATGCACTGTGGGATAGGAAGTGGCGTTGACCTTCTCTGACTTCAAGAAGAGAAAATTGATGTATGTTGTTGTACGGATAAACAGCTCCCAAATTGCCTTGTAATATGACAGGCTAAGAAGTGATTTAGTATTGAGATTTCATCACTTCACATTATTTTCATTTCTGTGCTGATCCTTGTATATTGTATTCAAAATGGACTCATGTGAAAAATACTCTTCCATGAAGGTGTATGGTGCTTGGTCGGAGAAGCTTTACTGAAATGAAAATGTGTTTCTATTGATAATCTGCAGTGACATCATGCTGGGGGTGTTGTACCTGTATCTCTAATGGTAGAATGTTTATTTACCTTAGTGCCACAATGCATTCATTAGCAAACGCTGTCAAAAAAGTTTTAAGTTTGCCTAAAATTCAAGAAAAAATACTAAATGGATTTAAACAACATCTTTTCAGGAACCTGTGATCAATATGAGCTTTTATGAGCTTTCATGGTCCTGTTTAGGAGTTTGATTTTCAACAAAAATGGTAAGAAACCTGAAAAACATTTGGATAATGCTAGCTAGTTTGTGATTGTAATCTTGTTTGAGAGAGAGACTTTTCTAACAGCACAAGTCCGTTGTTTGTGGTCATGTGTTGTCTTGAAATAAAGCACAAGTTAAAGGAAAAGTAATGTTATTTTACAATCTGAGCCTTCTTGCGGTAATAAAACAAGTCGTTTGACTCACCCATAGCACGTTGGTGTCATTTGGAGCTGTTTGGTAAAAGTTATGTTGTAGCGTATCCGTTAGCGTGAGTACTCGGGGCATTACTTTGCGGTCTCCAAATAACACAAACTTTAGCACTTTTCAAATCATAGAAGCCCGATGTCTTAATCTACGATTTCGTTTGAGTCAAAAGTGGCCTGTAATCCGAGATTTATCCATAGTTTTCAGCTTTGCGTTTCATGTTTGGGTCCCGGGAGCTGAGAGCACACTCCGCGCATGCGCACTGGCGTCCTCATCTACTCGAAACTATGGCTAAATCTCGGATTACAGGCCACTTTTGCTTCAAACGAAATCGTAGATTAAGACATCGGGCTTCTATGATTTGAAAAGTGCTAAAGTTTGTGTTATTTGGAGACCGCAAAGTAATGCCCTGAGTACTCACGCTAACGGATACGCTACAACATAACTTTTACCAAACAGCTCCAAATGACACCAACGTGCTATGGGTGAGTCAAACGACTTGTTTTATTACCGAAAGAAGGCTCAGATTGTAAAATAACGTTACTTTTCCTTTAAAGTCTAATAAAGCCTCAGACAGAGCAGAGTAAAGTATCAAAACTGACAAGGAAAATGTATAGCCTCTGCACATCAAGTGATGAATTCAATGCATTTTATTACAAAACCCATTGGTATTAGACTAATATGGAGTTACTGTACTTTCCACAGTATTGAAAAAAATAAAATAAGTGATCATCCATGACTAGTGAAATGGCCACATCAGTTTGTGCATTTGTAAATGTACTTTTAGATGGTGCAAAGCCAGTAGTGTGGAACAGTTCTAGTCCCTCTTTGAAAATGTGCTAACATTTTCTCGAATCCACAGATGAGATTTTGTGCAGATGTGAAAATGAAACCTGTATTCATGCTGAGCTGTGAGGCCCACATGAATTCATTTACCCTCAATACAAGATTATCAATTGCCATAATCCAGTGAATGTGAGTTGGGTGTGTGCAGTTTAACCCAGTCTGAAGGAGTCAGCTGACAGCTGTGCGTCCCATTAATCACACTGTCATTACCACAACATTCTGTACATGCACCAAGGGACTGGGAATGAATCAGAGGGCACATGAAGTCAAAGAAGGACACTGATGAAACTACAAGAGAATAGGCATCCACTGTGACAGAAATATACAGCTCTGGAAAAAAAAGAGACCACTGCAAAATGATCAGTTTTTCTGATTTTACTACTTATAGGTATGTGTTTGGGCAAAAGGAACATTTTTGTTTGAGTCTATAAACTACTGACAACATTTCCCCCATATTCCGAATAAAAATATTATTGTTTAGAGCATTTATTTGCAGAAAATGACAAATGGGCAAAATAACAAAAAAAGATGCATGTTTTCAGAGCTTAAACAATGCAAAGAAACAAGATCAAATTCATTTTAAAACAACATAATACTAATGTTTACGCTTAAGATTTGTTGCAATAACCCTTATTTTTAATCACAGCTTTCCTGCTTTGTGTTTGTGTTGGAATTCAACAGACGCTGGAATAGAATGGCTGTAATACATGTAGAGAAGCTGATTTCAGAAAAAAATGCAGTGGTCTCTTACTTTTTTTTTCTTCCAGAGCTGTATTTGATTGCCCACCTGCTTAAATGATTTTAAAGAGAGGAAATTGTTTAATTTTATATTCATAATTTCATAACTGTTCAAAGCTATTCCCATATTTTAGCTTGACTGGAAAATAATTTTATATTGCCGCCAAAATCAGTTAGCTATTGGCACAGTGTGGGGGCTTTTGTATTAAAGGTGCACTGCGCAACTTTTCTGGTGGTGGGTCCGCTACATGGCATTCATTTATTCATTACAGGTGTTTCTATTGCTCAAAAATACAATAATTCCTGCTGTGAATAGGGGTGATTGTCCATAGATCTGAATTGTAATGTAACGTAGTGCTGTAACCTGCTAGTCTCCCTTCTGATATAGGTTTATTCCAGGGCTGGACTGGGACAAAAAAAACGGCCCTGGCATTTTGGCTTAGACCTGGTTTAGTCCTGGTTCAATCCTGATTTAGTCCTGGTTTAGACCTGATTAATCCTGGTTTAGTCCTGGTTTAGACCTGATTAGTCCTGGTTTAGTCCTGGTTTAGTCCTGGTTCAGACCTGATTTAGTCCTGATTTAGTTCTGGTTCAACCCTGATTTAGTCCTGGTTTAGACCTGATTAGTCCTGGTTTAGTCCTGGTTTAGTCCTAGTTTACTCCTGGTTTAGTCCTGGTTCAATCCTGATTTAGTCCTGGTTTAGTCCTAGTTTAGTCCTGATTTAGTCCTGGTTTAGACCTGATTAGTCCTGGTTTAGTCCTGGTTTAGACCTGATTAGTCCTGGTTTAGTCCTGGTTTAGTCCTGGTTTAGTCCTGGTTCAGACCTGATTTAGTCCTGATTTAGTTCTGGTTCAACCCTGATTTAGTCCTGGTTTATACCTGATTAGTCCTGGTTTAGTCCTGGTTTAGTCCTAGTTTACTCCTGGTTTAGTCCTGGTTCAATCCTGATTTAGTCCTGGTTTAGTCCTGGTTTAGTCCTGGTTTAGTCCTGGTTTAGTCCTGGTTCAGACCTGATTTAGCCCTGATTTAGTTCTGGTTCAACCCTGATTTAGTCCTGGTTTAGACCTGATTAGTCCTGGTTTAGTCCTGGTTTAGTCCTAATTTACTCCTGGTTTAGTCCTGGTTCAATCCTGATTTAGTCCTGGTTTAGTCCTAGTTTAGTCCTGGTTTAGTCCTGGTTCAATCCTGATTTAGTCCTGGTTTAGTCCTGGTTTAGTCCTGGTTTAGTCCTGGTTTAGTCCTGGTTCAGTCCTAAATTGTGGGCCTGTCTCTAAGAAAAAAAAACCCAAAAACGGCATCAGCTCCTAGGACTGTCGGCCCACCGGGAAAATGCCCGGTATGCCCGATTACCAGTCCAGGCCTGGTTTATTCTATACTGTGCAACATTCTAGACAAAGCAATAACATTTCCATGGAGATACGCAGGTAGCAGATCTAAAAATTGTCCAAAGCTATTCCCATATTTTGTAGCTGGATTGGAAAACAATTTTATATCGCAGCGAAAATCAGTAAGCTATAATTGGCACAGTGCAGGGATTTTTGTATTAAGAGCATTGTTTTTATCGTTAACTACAGGATGAGACTAAAACAGACCAGCGATGCATTAGACAAAGGAAAATCTGCTTTAGTTGTGCTTGGTCTGGTGGGGATTTAAAGGCAGTGGAGAGCCTGGCCAGAGGGGAGAGGCTGTTTTCAGGTAGAGACAGCTCATTAGGCCCAGTGACAAGAAGCGCATGGGGACCTTTACAGAAGAGAGCAGAGGACACGGGTTGGAACAATCACAACCAAACAGGTATGTACTAACGTGAAGTGGAGGGCACTGCTGCTGTCACCTCTGCATAACCTTATATTTTCTGAGCCTTTCCTAAAGAGCACAGTGGAGATAATGTCTATATTTGCTCAGTGTGATGCTAAACAGATCTGAAAAGCCTAAGCCTCTGGGTTTTCTGTGCATCTGAAAAAGCATCTTAGACTGTGATCATTTCAGCTGCATATGAATGGGCCTGTGTGTGTGTGTGTGTGTGTGAGTAAAGGTTTACAGCATTGTGCGGACTAAAATCTATACACAATCAAATTCATGAGCACCATTCTTCGTTATGGGAACAAAAATACCCATGATTTAAATTCTTTACTATCAGAACAAGAGCACAGTTTGAAATGTAGATATGGATTAAAAAGGTTCAGCTTATTGTTTAGGTTAAAGGTGCATTGTGTAACATTTCCTGCTTTTCTCCATGCTTTATTTGAAATGTTTCACATTATGGTATTAAGATTGTTTATTTGTCATATGCAGAATCAACACAAGGTCAACAATGCAATGAAATGCCTAGGATCAGAAGAACCGTTGACTCGCTAAGATAGTCAAGAAGTACTAATAACATGCAATAATAGTACATGGTAAAAAAAGTGTTGCAAAAGTGCAGGGGAAGAAGTAAACAATATAATAAACAATACAATAAAATATGTAATAAAATGTAATAAAAAATACAAGGTACAATGTACAAGGTGCAGGTAGGATTAAATCAAAGATCAAATAAGGTGTAAGTAGAGTATTTCAAACAAACTCATCTGTTTAGAGAGGCCTTCTCACTCTGACCACTCTGACCATAACTGCACTGTCTTTTAATCTGTATCTGTTTTTAAAATGTATTTCTACACTGTTTTTATTTTGTTTTATCTTGTTTTTATGTACTGTATTATTTAATTAATGTATTTAATAGCTTTATGTACGGCGACCTTGAGAGCCTTGAAAGGCGCCTAACAAATAAAATGTATTATTATTATTATTATTATTATTATTTCACAGATTGCACATAATATGGTGTGGTGTAGGTGTTGCATGTGGATTCCGTATTGCACATAGTATGGTATAAATATTGCACATAGGTTATTGCACAGATTATTGCACAGGTAACAGTAGTTTACAGTGAGGTAGTGACAAACATGATACATTCGTACAGAGCAGCAGCAGTAAACATAATTATGCAACATAATTATGCATAATGAAAGGTAGTTTAGTGAAAGGTAGTTTAGTACCATTTAACTCTAAATGGTATTAATTAAATGGTATTAAATTCAAGATACTTCACCCACATTGCCTAGTATGAAAGTGTAGTGTGCATGAGTGTTGGTGGTGGTCGGAGGGGCAATGGCGCAGATTGGCAGCCTCGCTTTTGTCTGTCTGCTCCAGGGCAGCTGTAACTACAATAGTAGTTTACCACCACCAAGTGTGGAATGAAGGAATAATCTGTAAAGCGCTTTGGGTGTCTTGAAAGGTGCTAATTAACTATGGATGTTTCTGTTGCTCAAAAATACATTAATTCCTTGTCTGAATAGGGGCGACTCTCCACAGATCTGAATTGTAATTTACCGTAATGTTGTAACCTGCTTGTCTTCCTTGTGATAGATTGGTTTACTCTATACTGTGTAATATTCTAGACAAAGCAATAATATTTCCATGGATCCTCCACTAAAAATGTTACACAGTGCATCATTAAGACTGGTCTCTTGGAAACGAGGGCAATTCAAAGTAATGTTCCCAGAAACCATGGAAACGCAGCATATGTGTGTGTAGAGACATATTTGTGAGTCAAATATTCACGCAGCACATTGCACACACACAAACAAAAGGTGTAAATCCAGTGTTTGCCCTGCAGGATTCTTGCTGATGGAGGTGAAGAATTCCCAGAGCCTGCAGAGTGGGGCAGCCTGTGTGGGTACTGAGCTGTCAGTCAAATCCACATGTAGCAGAACAACTGATGCATGAAGATCGCACTGTCATTTCATTTGAAGACCAGTCCCCCCAAAGATCACCACACCACAGGAGTCCAGCTCTGCTCCTGGCAAACACTGGCCACTTACTCTGTAAAGACTAACAATCTGCCAAATGAATACAATAAAAAATGATGTAAGTATTAATTTATCTTGGTACAGTATTGTGTACATTATTATTTGGCTAATGGCAAAACAGTAATTTAAATTCTAATGACTTTGTGGAGGAATTTTGCCCTTCAAATAAACTTGCTTTGTCTTTTTGCTTGATTCCTTTTTGCTGTGGTGCTGTCCATGGTGCTGAAAAGCTGAACTGGAGCTTTGAGACTTCTAATGTTACAAACCATAAAGAGGATGGTGTGAGATCTTTAATAATTAGATATCATTTTGGCCATTATATTCATCCATCCATCCATCAATTTTCTTCCACTTATCTGGGTTCTGGTCGTGGGGGCAACAGCCTAAACAGATCTACTGCCCAGATTTCCCTGCACCAGCCCCCTACGGATCCTCCTGCAGGTGGTGGGTCAATGGGAGGACGGCCCCAAGTCACTCCTTCGGGCCCCGTGGGCTCGGCTCGGCTGCCAGACGCTCACCATCGAGCACCCACCCCAGGCCTGGCTCCAGGGTGGGGCCCCGGTGACGCCAATCGGCGACGTAACTGGCCTTTCTGTGTTTCTCACCATAGTGGCTCCTGAACCACTCTTAATCTGACCCGTACCCCAGGACCTGTTTACCTTGGGTGACCCAATCAATCAATCAAACTTTATTTCTATAGCACCTTCCAACAACCAAAGCCGACCAAAGTGCTGTACGACATTAAAAACAAGATAAAAAAAATTACCTTCATACAAAAAGGTCAACAAAGCACATTAAAATACCATTAAAATATCCATCCATCCATTTTCTTCCGCTTATCCGGGGCCGGGTCGCGGGGGCAACAGTCTAAGCAGGGACGCCCAGACCTCCTTCACTTCCTCCAGCTCCTCCGGACACTTCCTCCAGCTCCTCCGGGGGGACCCAAAGGCGTTCCCAGGCCAGCCGGGACACATAGTCCCGCCAGCGCGTCCTGGGTCTTCCCCGGGGCCTCCTCCCGGCATTAAAATATCAATTAAGATAAACCATTAAAATAAAGAACGTGTCCCAGGGCCACTAAGTGTTAAAAGCCATTCTAAATAAATAGGTTTTAAGTTTGGCTTTGAACAGAGGCAGGTCAGTGATGGAGCGTAACTCAGTGGGCAAAGAGTTCCAGAGTTTTGGACCGGCCACTGCAAAAGAACGATCACCCCACTGTTTGCTCCGGGACCGGGGGACCTCCAGCAGATCTCAGGGTCATGAAGCCCCCGACAGCATAGCTCCCGGGATCATTCGGGCACTCAAACCCCTCCACCACATTAAGGTGGCGGTTCAAGGAGGGGACATTATTTTCATAACTGGTATAAACAATTAATAATAATAATAATAATAATAATAATAATAATAATACATTTTATTTGTAAAGCGCTTTTCAAGACACTCAAAGATGCTGTACAGAAGGTAAAATCAGTAATAAAACAAGTAACAAAACAATAAACAATCAGAAAAACATTAAGCGTTAAGAAACATTAAAAGCAGTTTTAAAAAGGTGAGTCTTGAGCAATTTTTTAAAGGTGGGGAGGTCAGAGCAGTCACGGATAGGTTGTGGGAGTGAGTTCCAGAGGGTGGGGGCAGCAATGGAGAAGGCTCTGTCACCCCAGGTTCGGAGCTTGGTCCTGTAGGGGAGGGACAGGAGGTTGGCGTCTGAAGAACGGAGGGAGCGGGATGGGGTGTGGCGGTGCAGAAGGTCAGAGAGGTATGATGGGGCCAGGTTATGGAGGGCTTTGTGGGTCAGGAGGAGGACTTTGAATTGGATGCGCTGAGGGATGGGGAGCCAGTGGAGGTTTTGGAGGACAGGAGTGATGTGATCTCTTAACTGTTGCAACAATGTAGCCTATCCATTTTAAGGACAAAAAAGGCATACTAATGTGAGGGTGCACAAGTCAGCTTTTTTAATAAAAGTTTTTCATCTGAATATTTCTATGTGGGAGCTGAAAGGCGTTGACTTTATTTCAGTCCATATGCTTTATATTTATAAGGTTAAAGGTCCCATGGCATGAAATTTTCACTTTCTGAGGTTTTTGAACGTTAATGTGAGCTCCCCTACCCTGTTTATCCCCCCCATGGTTAAAAGTTGCTAAATATCTAAACTGAGCATTTGCGATCCTTTTCTGCGTTACAAAAAATCGGAGCTCAAACGGGCGAGTTTGAACAAGGCACCTTATTGACGTCCGATCGAAAAAAGAAATGCAAATGCAGTTCCACCCCCGTCTGTCTGTACTCAGCGTCTCTGTAAATCACGCCCAGAGAGTTTGGACTGCGAATGCGCTAGGCAATGCGAAATGCATTTTTTTATTTGCCTGGAGGCACGTCCGAGAGTTTCTAGGCTCGGAAGTCCTTTATCTGAGCCTCTGGACCTTTGAACAGCAGTGGTTTAATTTTATTTTCTGTGGAAATGTGTTTATTTTTCAATGGAACGCTTGAAATCTCTCCCCCCGTGCAAAAACAAGGAAATGGATCAGCTGAGAGCTCAGAGCCGAGAGCGGAGACTTTGGCCACGCCCCCACCCTCTATTAGCTTTTTTCTTCTCATTTGCATTCAAGCAACAACGCCCATTATGACCTGTTCTGAGGGAGAAAAATGACTCTTTCTCATCTTATCTCTGTTTCTCATGTTGATTTTGAAGAAGGATTCATTTACAGTATTAGGGAACCATTAAGGAGCCATATAAAAGCATCAAGAAGTACCATGTCATGGGATCTTTAACATCTGGCTGCCCACTATTTCCGGTTTTACACATTCTGAAGCTCTTATTTTGAAAGCGCCTCCCGGACGTGGAAACAGAACCCCAGCAGCTTGAAGTGAAGGAACGAGAGTACGCAAGGCACTGCCGCTCTCCGGGCTCTCAAGTTGCGCCTCGCAGCTCTTCTCTCGGAAACGCAGCGCACATGAACACATTTCTTTGGAAAGCACATGAGCTCTTGGGGCATTTTTCCTTTTGTGGACCCCTCACTTTGCGTCCGAGTCTCGGGATAGATGGAACAAGCTTGAAACGTCGTTTTTTACGCACGGGTAGCGGAACACACTGAATGCAACTTTGACTCGGAGGAACGCACTTTGGAATCTTTTTTTTTTAGACATGTTTTCTGTTTAACGAACCGTGCCAAGGGACCTTCAGATCATGTCTGACCACGTCAAGTTACAGATTTGGTGGATATCAACTATGCATGGGGTCGCATGTTTTAAAAAATGATTACTGGCAGCACCGACGGTAAAATAATGGTCAGAAGATGTCTACTTACCTTCAAACCGTTCAGGTAAGAGATGCATTTCTATGACTAACCTTGACTTATGGTGATATTAAACATGTTAACCCAGTGGGGACATTATCGGTAAGCTCCATGTTTGGTACAACTAAAGCTTTCCAGACAAACCAAACGTCCCTTATGGATTGCTAGTTGTAAAACCCGTGGCATAATTAGACATTACATAGAGCCAAATGACAGATGTTTCTCTAACAGATGAATCAGATGGTTTCACCGCGCGCACTGATAAATCATGTAAGACTAGTTGGAATAAGCCCGTAGCAGCTCACTTAGTTTATCCTGCTTGCTTTGTTCCATTATCAGTGAATCCCGGGGTTGTGTTTATCACTGCTGAACTGCTGGAGGTTTCGTACACACCACGGGGACTGCATAAAGAGGTTCTCAGCTCACGCTTGATCCACGCGCTGCCGTTTATTCTGAGATGTTTTCAAGTGGTCTGCGTGGTGTTGGAGAGCTTAAAGAAGGATTCTTTGTCTCTGATCTGTGAAGGTGCAGCGGAGGAGTGCATCTGTAGCCTACTGTACAGAACTCATTCATGCATCTTCTTGTTAGAATTGTGCAAAATTGATATGAGTAAAGATATAAAAAGGTATAATAGAAACTGTACTTATAATGACACAAGCTGGACTCTTAATCATCTGCTAGAACAAGGACCAACCATTTTAGAATAATGTGTATAAATGTCATTTTTTATTTTTTTATTTTTATTTTTTATTACAATATACATAACCAGTACTATTTTTGTGTGCATGGATGACATAAACCCCAGCTGCTTAAAGGGATATGCCACCCCCAGGTCAAATTTGGGCATCTCCCCACAGTCCAGAGACTAAAACAAGTGATGAAAAGCGTTTTCCTGCTCACCCAGCCATTGTCCGAGTCTGTCAGCACTGACCGCCGCGCGCAGCTGCTGCTCCTCCGCGTTAGACTGGAGTCTAACGGCGCCAGAGAAAGATTTCGGCCAAAAGGAATTAATTTGCTCGATGCTTTTCCCAATTACTTTCTGTGTAGTGCGCATTCATATCGAGTGCAAATAAATGTGCAAATCAACACGGAGAGCTTGCCTTGGTCATTTTGGGTGGGAACTATTTTTCAGTGCGGAAAAAGACACACGAAGCACACACCACGCGGACAGGGGAATCCCTATTTACGCACCAGGAAGGGAGTTCCCCCGTTACGCTGCGTGCTGTGTGCTTCGGTGGATATGCCACCCCCAGGTCAAATTTGGGCATCTCCCCACAGTCCAGAGACTAAAATAAGTGGTGGAAAGCGTTTTCCTGCTCACCCAGTCATTGTCCGAGTCTGTCGCCACTGACCGCCGCGGTATCTGGTGCTCCTCCGCCTTAGACTGGAGTCTAACGTAGCCAGAGAAAGATTTCGGCCAAAAGGAATTAATTTGCTCGATGCGTTTCCCAATTACTTTGTGTGTAGTGCGCATTCATATCGAGTGCAAATAAATGTGCAAATCAACACGGAGAGCTTGCCTTGGTCATTTTGGGTGGGAACTATTTTCCAGTGCGTAAGAATACAGCCGTATCACGCACCACGTTGTGCAACAGGGGAACTCCCTTCCCGGTGCGTAACAGGGATTCCCCTGGCAGCGTGCTGCGTGATACGGCTGTATTCTTACGCACTGGAAAATACCGCGGCGGTCAGTGGCGACAGACTCGGACAATGGCTGGGTGAGCAGGAAAACGCTTTCCACCACTTATTTTCGTCTCTGGACTGTGGGGAGATGCCCAAATTTGACCTGGGGGTGGCATATCCCTTTAAAGCCCTATATTATGCTAAATTGACATGTTGCAATGTTGTTACCTCCTCAAAAAAAATGGAGTTGTATTTTATTTCATTCACACATGTTATTATTCTGCCTAGACTCAAGATTCAAAGCTTTTATTGTCATATGCACAGTAAAGAAACACGTTTCCCTGTCCAATGAAATTCTTACTTTGCTGCCCATACTGGATGCCAAGAGTATACAAAAAATTAAAACAGATAAATAAGATAAAGAGAAGCATGTAAAAATGATAATGAAATAGAAACAATCTTTACAGAATATACACTATGAAAATATAGGCTAGGTGCTATGTACATATTTGCAGATAATGTGCAACATTATCTGCATTTCCTACATTTCCAAAGCTCAAAATGTTCTGTTCCACCTTGTGATGCCATGAAATGATAGTTATCAATTCCAAGGGTGAAATTATCCAAATGATTCTTGTGAAGGTGTATGGAGTGGACACAGTGGAGCACTTAGTGTATTACCACATGACATCACAAGGTAGAACAGGTAGAGCTTGAGAGAAGAACACAGCCTAAGTATGCAGGATTTGTGTGTCAAACGTGTGAATGAAACAAAACTCAACTCCAGGTATGTTTTTGATGAGGAAACAACATTATAACATGGACCAGAAAATAGCGCAATATAGTCCATTTAAATATCTTCAGTGTACTGTATATTACTAACTAACCAGTAGTTTTTGAACTTTGGCTTCATATGTAGTCAGCTCCAGAGTCTTGATCCAAATGTGAGTAATGACTTGGTTCCATGATGGGGAGATTTCTTGGAAAACATACCAGCAACACCTCCACGCCTGGCAGTACTCCTCTTACTTCACAAATCACTATGTACTTACCTTGAGGCCAAAGCATGAGTATATGTGTGAGGAAGCCAATTAGCTGATAGCAGATCTCTCCTCTGATCCAATTAAAGGGAGCCGAGCGTTTACTTTAGGCCTGTTAATTAAAGAGTCATCAGGCAGGAGCGAGGTCTAATCCCCCTATCGCCCACCTAATGCTACTTTAGAAAAACGACAAAACGATAAGACTGCCGATGATAGCCCCAGGACAGCAGCAGATCAGCCTCACCCACACCAGAGCTCCTGTTATCTCTCCATGGTCTTGTGCATCAGTGTCTATGGTGGTGACACAAGTGAACATTTGAGCTAAATTATTTTCCCTCTCAGATCAAAAGATTAGAACTGACTTTGATGAAGCTGAAAGAATTTTGCACCGTGTCTTATATAACTAACCTTTGTCTAGATCTTGCAACATCTTTATCACATCTTCTACACTTAAAGCCCCAGTGTGTATGATTCATTTCGCATAGGTGGATGGTGCTATTGCACTTTCTGTTTTAGCTACGGCAGACCTCGAGGGTCACCCGGGCGCGCCGTAACGCGGACACGAGCCGCGCGCTGCTACTGTATAAATAAAACGTGGTCCCGTTTTTTTTTTTTTTCTCATGAAAACACACATTCCCGATCATGTACCATGACACTCTACACATCAAATGAAACCTTACAGTCTCATCTTTTTGACTATGCAATTCATTTCCCTGCACAGCAATCACTCCCCGAGCACATGGGGCTTTTATACGGAAAAGCACAAAACGAGGTTAGCTTACCTTAGAATGCTTTGCACAGGTCAAACTCTGTATTTCACCATAAACTTGCTCTCAATTTGTCCGTAAGGATCCAGCGAATAAAATCCAGTAAAACAATTTAGTCCAAAACACGTGTTAGATCCATTACGACGTCTGATCCGGCAGCATGCTTGTGTTGTTTACCCAAAACCACGAGCCTTGCCGAAGGCGAAGGCGGAGCCCAAATGTCCTTCTGCGGCTCTCGTATTCAAAATGGCTGCCTCTGCATGGGGAAGAGCCCCCTTTTATGTGACTATATCTAAGTCCAAAAGAATACTTTGATTTCATGATGGAAGTGAAAAGGCTTGGAAAACAATGTATTTTTGAATGGGTATCTTCAATTTCAGTAATTAACGGGTCACACACAATCTTACACACTGTCCCTTTAAAGCTTGTATGAAATGTATAAGGGAAGAGAGAATACTCAACTTTGCTTCTAATTTAGGCTATATTCACACTTGTTTCCTGGTTTGATCTCAGATTAGGTCTGTTTTTAGTCTTGGTTTCCAAATTTTTATGTGCTCTAAATGTGAACCCAGCCTTAGGGTCTTTTTACATGAGAACACTTACGGGTAAAAACGACACAATATTTTATCGGAAGTGCCTTTCGTTTAGACGGTGATGGCGTTTTGGGGGCTTAAAAACGCAAAAAACAGAAACCGCCCTCCAAAGTGTAAAACTTAAATACGCTCCGCTGTAGCGTTTTCGCTTACACTGCCCAAGACGCAAAACTCAAATCTGCTGACGTCGCGCATGCGTTTACGTCACCATTTATAAAGTAAATTAAATAAATTTAATTAAAATTAAATAAAAAAGTTACGTAAATTAAATTAAGTAAATAAAGTAAGGAAGATTCTACGCATGCGCACGGACATAGTGATAATGCACCACCTAGCTGCCTGGCATGCATACCCAATTGAATTCCACACACTTTTGCATCACCGTATGCATGCAGATTTCCTCCCGAAAACGCTCATCTAAATGCGGAATAAAAAGTGAAGACGCGATGCCACTTTTGCGTCTTCTGTTCAGACCGTCATTATATAAACGTAAAATAGATCAAAGCATAACGTAGCCTTAGATCAAATAGGGATCATTAACCACTGCCACTGTTCACTCTATGATATGCTAATTTACAATGATATACTAATTTACAAAAAGCCAGAGGTAGTAATACTACCTCTGGCTTTTTGCATAGGTTCCCCGAACCTGGGGGGACAGAGCCTTCTCCATCGCTGCCCCCACCCTCTGGAACTCACTGCCCAAACCCCTCCGTGACTGCTCTGATCTCCCCACCTTCAAAAAATAACTCAAAACCCACCTGTTTAAAATTGCTTTTAATGTTTGATTTTATATTGTAAATTTTGTGATATTTTAAATGTTTGATTTTATGTTGTAAATTCTGTGATATTTTATTCTTTTATGATTTGTGAAGCGTCTTTGAGTGTCTTGAAAAGTGCTATATAAATAAAATGTATTATTATTATTATTATTATAGGTTGTGTTCATGTAACATCACAACATTCTTGAATTTCCAGTATTCTAAAATTGAGCTAGAGTAGAGTAGGAAGTCTGTATCTCTGTAATTCCTAATTCAGAGGTCTCCAAACTAGCTCAGGATTTACCAGTAGCTCTCCTTATCCTTCCAAGTAGCTCACCAAAGGATTCTGAATTATAAGTATTGTGCTGAATAACAAATATTTGATGAATGAAATGACTAATTGTAAGTGTATGATTTTGATGCCTAACTGCACAAATAAATGATTAGTGGTTTGTAAGCATCGAATGCTACATTCAGACTGCAGCCTGAAGTGACACAAATCCGATTTTTTTCCCCCTATGCGACCTGTATCTGATCTTCTAATGACAGTCTGAACGACACAGATCCGATTTTTTCAAATGCGACCCAGGCCACTTGGATATGTGGTCCTAAAACCGATACATATCCGATCTTTGACATGCGACTTCAGTCTGAACGGCCAGGTCGCATTCAACCCGCCTAGACATCATCAGCAAGCGAGAGTGGTACAAGTAGTCGCTCACAAACGTTCTTCTCGTCATACAAACATTGTTTATGAAGCACATGGCAATCCCACCACTCCTGGCTGCAACTCCGCACGCACACGTTCCTTTCTACGGACGTTGCTGCCACTGCCCCACAAAGCTCCATGGCCAAAAACCTTGTCCTTCTCCTTAATCTCCTCCTCAAAACAAATAAGCTGTACATGTTTTGGCTCCAGTACGACAGCAACTTTAAAGGTTGTCGCCAGTTGCTGTTTAGGCTACTTCCATAAACACTGAGCACACTCGCTGCACGTGATGTGTCCTCCAGTGATCATGCGGGACACTTTTGGGGCATTTAAAGTTCACACTAGAGATCACATACAAGTCGCATTTAATTGGAAATGTGAACGACCTTGCAAAAAAATCGTATTTCACAAAAAAATCGGAATTGAGCTTTAAGCCCTACAGTCTGAACGTAGTCTAACTGTACCCCATCCAAGGCTCACTGTGGCTCTTATATATACTCAATTATTTCTCGTAAATACTAAAATAACTCTCGAGCATCTTCATTTTGTAAAGATAGCTCACCAGAGGGAAAAGGTTGGAGACCCCTACTCTTAATTATCAGAACCTATCCATGAAACAAAAATTGGCATAAAGTTCAACACATTCTTGGTCCACATAAATAAAACAGTGATTCAGTGCATTTCAAAATAGCTTCAGAAAGTGGAGCCTATGAGCATATGGAGCATATGAGATTATTGTCATTATTGTAAAATATAAGATTAATATGGCAAGTTTGTGGAGTATATCCTTAAAAAGTAATGATAAGTTTAACACTTTTGGATCTCTGTGTGGGTATTTCTTTCCATAACAGTAAATCTTCGACATCAAATTCTCAAAAATGAACGAAACCAATCCCTATTTATGCATACTCTTAACACAAAGCATGTAGATTAAAACTCCAGCAGAACAGATGGACTATAATATTTGATTATTTCATTATGTTGTAGAGCCCTGGGAGGGACAGTGCTTAGGAGCAAGAACAGTAAATGAGCATGAGCCAGCTGTTTGGATGCTCCTGCTCAGTTGTAAACACGCAGCGTACTTTCTGCTTATTCTGTGTTCTCAGACTGGATGGGTCAATGGTTACTTCTCCTCTCTCTGATCATTATTGTTTAGTGCATTCTCTACAGTAACACAGAAACAGTGTCATTTCAACATGCCCTCCAGCACAACAATACAGGTGTTGTTAGACATGTTCTGTTTTGATCCTATAATGGTTCAAATGTATTTCTGTATCATTGTATTCACAGTGATGGGAAGTAGATGAGTACATGTAACAAAAATCTGTATTCTGAGTATTAGGTTTGAGTAACTATATATGTTAGTCATATTATTATAGTATTTCTGCAAGGACTAAACCAGGACTAAAACGGGACTAAACCGGGACTAAACTGGGACTAAACCGGGACTAAACCGGGACTAAACCGGGACTAAAACGGGACTAAAACGGGACTAAAACGGGACTAAAACAAGACTAAAACAGGACTAAACCAGGACTGTTTGTGTGCGTGTAGTGTCCTACACTATATTTTGTATTGTATTAAATTGACAATACAGGTGACTTTGACTTATTATCCTGTGTATTATTGAATTATTGAATGATTATGTGGACCTTTTGTTATAAAAGCATTTCCATTTTAAAGGTCCCATGGCATGAAATTTTCACTTTATGAGGTTTTTGAACGCTAATATGAGCTCCCCTACCCTGTTTAGCCCCCCCCCATGGCTAAAAGTTGCAAAATGTCTAAACTGAGCATTTGCGGTCCTTTTCTGCGTTAGAAAAAAACACGGCTCAAACGGGCGATTTTGAACAAGGCACCTTATTGACGTCAGCTCGAAAAATGCAGCTCCACCCCCGTCTGTGTCTCTACTCAGCGTCTCTGTATATCACGCCCATAGAGTTTGGACTGCAGAGGAGCTACGCAATGCGAAATGCGTGATTAGAGTTATGATCGCGAACAATTTTTTTAATCGCGATCAGAGTTTGCCAGCATTTTCCGCAATTCTACCATCCATATGCAGCTCATTTGGTTGTATTAATTAAACTCATTGTCGGTTAAACGCGCTATTTTGAGTTTGCTAGTATTTTGTTCCTTCTACGCATCCGTAGGCAGCTCGAGCGGGCTTCAATCATTTATTTACAATTTCTCAAAGTAAGCACTATTACTGGTTCATTGTTACTTTTTCCTTTCTCTGCACTTTTTTGAAATAAAAAAATGGTGAGAAATACTTTGCATTGTGAGTTTAACTTTAGATTCGAACGGTCTTACTGCAAGATATCAATTTTAAACATGCAAAATAAATCACGATTAATCGCGATTAACTATGAAATTTCTGAGATTAGTTGCGATCAAGAAAATTAATCGTTTGACAGCCCTAGTTTTTTTATTTGCCTGGAGGCACGTGCAAGTGTTTCTAGGCTCGGAAGTCCTTTACCCGACCCTCTGGACCTCTGAAACAGCAGTGGTTTAATTTTATTTTCTGTGGAAATGTGTTTATTTTTCAATGGAACGCTTCTCATCTCCTCCTCCGCGCAAAAACGTGGAAGCGGGGCCAGCCAGAGCGCACAGCTGAAGAGGAGAGAGTGGAGAGTTTGGCCACGCCCCCACCCGCTACTATAGGCCATTTCTGTCCTCCTCATTTGCATTCAAGCAACAACGCCCATAATGGACTGTTCCAGAGAGAGATGTATGACTATTTCTCATCTTATCTCTCTTTGTCATGCACTGATTCTTGATTTTGGAGAAGGATTCATTTACAGTATTAGGGAACCATTAAGGAGCCATATAAAAGCATCAAGAAGTACCATGTCATGGGATCTTTAACAAAGTACCTTCTAATTCTGTTGCTATACATGTTCTATTTTGATCCTATAGTGGTTCAAATGTATTTCTGTATCATTGTATTAATAAGCGACGCAGCTATGGACAGGCAGTGATGGGAAGTAGTTGAATACGTGTAACAAAAATCTGTATTCTGAGTATTATTTTTGACCAACTATATTCTGGTACAGTTACGTTTTCATGTTGTGGTATTCAGAATGTAGTTCCTTTTCTAAAATCAAAGGTATACATAGTGGTACTCGTTCACGCAATTTTGGCTTTGAACTGTGCATTAGAGAACACTCTTGCAGTGTGTATGCATGCACATTTTTCTTCTCTAATTAGACAAAGGTCCCATGGCATGAAATTTTCACTTTCTGAGGTTTTTGAATGTTAAAGGGAGATGCCACCCCCAGGTCAAATTTGGGCATCTCCCCACAGTCCAGAGACTAAAATAAGTGGTGGAAAGCATTTTCCTGCTCACCCAGCCATTGTCCGAGTCTGTCGCCACTGACCGCCGCGGTATCTGCAGCTCCTCCGCCTTAGACTGGAGTCTAACGTCGCCAGAGAAAGATTTCGGCCAAAAGGAATTAATTTGCTCGATGCGTTTCCCAATTACTTTCTGTGTAGTGCGCATTCATATCGAGTGCAAATAAATGTGCAAATCAACACGGAGAGCTTGCCTTGGTCATTTTGGGTGGGAACTATTTTCCAGTGCGGAAGAATAAAGCCGTATCACGCAGCACGCTGCCAGGGGAATCCCTGTTACGCACCAGGAAGGGAGTTCCCCTGTTGTTTTTGCTTTGCACTTTGTCTAATCAGAGGCATTGAGGAGGAGCTTATGCGCGCTAAAAGGCGCAGGTGAAAAAGCGAGGAGCTACGCGTTAAGTGAGGCACGGGCAGGTAGGATGAGGTATAGGATGTTTTATAAAGTTTAAGTTTGTACACGCAATGGTACACGCTATTGTGAGAGCTGTGCTCACTCGCTCGGTCCGCGGCTCCAGACACGGGCTCGCGCGGCCCGCAGTTTAATACGAGACACACGTACTTTTGTTCTGAATACGGGACGATTCTGTTTTTCAAGGGACGGTTGGCGACCCTAAACACAACTATACATATACTATATACACCCAAAATCTTTCTCAACCAATTGGCACAGATGTAAAAAAAAAAAAAAAAAAAAAAAAAAAAAGGCTACCCCGCGGCTGAAAATAAAACGGAGATCTCCTAAAAAACGGAACTCTTTCGCCCCTGAATTTATATTTGTTATTTTTTTATATCTCATGTCGGGAGAAGTGGGTGGACGGCGTACCCCCGCGTACCACGCACACTACACCCCTGGTTATGATGGTAGCTACCTCCAAAATGTCAAATGTTTGAACATCATTTTTTGTTGTAGAAAAAATCCTATGCACTTCTTTGTTATTGGTTTGGTTTATTTGTTTTTGTTATTCAATAAATTCAGTTATGAATTGAGTTGCTCAGAGTTATGTATCAATTGAAGACACTACCCAGATACAAAGCCACTGATATTTAAGTTATCCTCTTTTTTTTTTGGTACATTTTCACTGAAGTATGTCGAATATATTGCAATGCATCGCAAAAATTCAAGTATCGTGATGCATCGTGATAGCATCGCATCGTGGCATATGAATCGTGATTCGAATTGAATCGTGACTTCTTTGCCAATACCCACCCCTAATGTAGAGATGCTGATTTCAGAACAAAATCCAGTGGTCTGTATGTTGTGTCTTTTTTACTGTATTATAATGCAACTCTGTGTAAAAAATATTCAGTATTCAGAATACAGTACTCTGATTGGACCATGTATGACAATATGTTACAAAATACAATTTAATGCAGGTATTCTGTAACTAAATACATTTTAGTACAAGTATTCTTCCCATTGCTGTGGACAGGGGCAGCAATTTGGGTAAAGTTTGTCACATTGTCTTGCAGCAAATTGATCTGAACATTCACTTTCTTCTCAGTGTTGATGTATCACACTGATTGATGAACATACTACATACATATACATACATAATCTACTTATGCTAATGTAATGTAAGAAATAGGTTGAACAAAACTGTCCTTGAAGGCCGCAGACTGTACGTTGTCCTAGATCGCCAGAACATAAAGTCACTCTGGACTGGAGCCAGGCCACAGCACTGTTCTTACAAGCTTACAAGCACATCATCTTTGTCTATTTGGGTCAATCTAAAGTGTGGAGTGAGGGTCCCTATACTGTCAATGGGAGTGCCTTGTTCCCCTCTTCATCAATATTAAGAGCTCTTCTACAGGACTTTACGTGGCTCCTGAGTATTTACATGCATCTGTATCGAGCCCAGTGAAACAAACAAAGGCCTCGCTTGGATCTGAAGAGGACGCGATGGATATGAATAATGCATCTGTTTGTTATGTTGGCATTTCAGTTTTCAGTGCTGGAGCTAAAACTACCTGTGCAGGGTCGGTATTGCGTCATGAAAGAATTCCTAGTGGATTCCACACAAGGATTCAGTGTCTCATTGTACTGCAGTTACTGAGGACAGAATCTACAAGGCTGCAGCTAATGATTGTTTTAGTAGTCAGCTATAGTCAGCTATTGTTTTTTCAATTAGCTGACTAGTGAAGCAATTTTTAAAGGGTCCGCCATCTGCTTCTCTCCTGGAATGTTCCACAGTAAAGCATCATACTTATTTATGTCTACGAAGGCAGCAGGTAACACCAAATTACATGTCAGATTTGTGCAGAGATGAGTGCACTCACAGGGAGAATGCGAGTTTTTGAGTAAATGCAAGATGGATACATTTAATGCCATACCTTACCTGGCCAGCCAAATGATATCTCTCTGTATTTGCTATACAGCGCGATACCATTTGGACACCCTCGCTCCACCCTCGCTCCTCCGGTTAACAACGGACTCCGTGATTCTGATTCGTTCAAAGATGGTGACGTCAGTGCACCCGCCTTTGCCCGCAATGTCCCTTCCATTCAGCTGTAAAATTGGTCTTAAATGACCTAAAACAAATCGATTCCTTAAAACCACAGCAGCTGACAGCTCTAGAGGCCTTTCTTTTCAAAAAAGATGTTTTTGCATTGCTTCCTACCGGCTTGGTTCACGTCGCTGTCCGTTAACTGTTCTCTGATTGGTTCACTTAGCTGTCTGTCTAAGCGCAACAGCAGCGCATTCTGGACCAAGCGTTACCAGACTCGTCGCTTGTACAGCGATGAGTCATGGATTCTTCCAGGCAATGCCATACCAGGACATTCCAGACAAAATGATAACATCTCTGTGAAAACAAGCAAATGGTCTCCACTCTTCTCCAGAAAAGTTATAGTGCAGTTTTAAGATACACCAGAAAAGGGTAAAAACATGCTAACTGAAGGCTTAGATAAATAGTATTTACAAACAAAGTGTATTATTTGTAATTCATATGTTTTGTCATTTTGTTTTAATTTAAAGGGATATGCCACCCCCAGGTCAAATTTGGGCATCTCCCCACAGTCCAGAGACTAAAATAAGTGGTGGAAAGCATTTTCCTGGTCACCTAGCCATTGTCCAGGTCTGTCAGCACTGACCGCCGCGGTATCTGCAGCTACTCCGCGTTAGACTGGAGTCTAACGTCGCCAGAGAAAGATTTCGGCCAAAAGGAATTAATTTGCTCGATGCATTTCCCAATTACTTTCTGTGTAGTGCGCATTCATATCGAGTGCAAATAAATGTGCAAATCAACACGGAGAGCTTGACTTAGTCATTTTGGGTGGGAACTATTTTTCAGTGCGGAAGAACACAGCCGAAGCACGCAGCACGCTGCCAGGGGAATCCCTGTTACGCACCAGGAAGGGAGTTCCCCTGTTGCACAGCGTGGTGCGTGCTTCGGCTTTATTGTTCCGCACTGAAAAATAGTTCCCACCCAAAATGACCAAGTCAAGCTCTCCGTGTTGATTTGTACATTTATTTGCACTCAATATGAATGCGCACTACACAGAAAGTAATTGGGAAACGCATCGAGCAAATTAATTCCTTTTGGCCGAAATCTTTCTCTGGCGCCGTTAGACTCCAGTCTAACGCGGAGTAGCAGCAGATACCGCGGCGGTCAGTGCTGACAGACTCGGACAATGGCTGGGTGACCAGGAAAACGCTTTCCACCACTTATTTTAGTCTCTGGGCTGTGGGGAGATGCCCAAATTTGACCTGGGGGTGGCATATCCCTTTAATGGTGCAGCCTTTTTGGCATGTTTCATAGTCTGTGCATAGTCCAGATAATAAGCAACAATTATTAAAGATTGTGTATCATGCAAAATTGACTCGTGAGCTTTAAGCCATGTTATAACGCTGTTACCATCAAAAATATACCTGGAGTTGTGTTTTGTTTCATTCGCACATGCTTGAGTAATCCTTTATTATTGGTCTGTCTACATCTCCAAAGTTCAAAATACTCCAAAAACTCCACCATGTGATGTCATCAAGTGGTAGTTTTCAAGTTAACAGCTGTTAAAACTGTTTCCTTTTTGTTTAGTAGAGATTGGAATATGTAGGGTTTGTGTGTTAAACATGTGCGAATGAGACAAAATACAACTCCAGGTATGTTTCTGATGAGGAAACAGCATTATAACATAGATTGGAGAACAGCGTAATATGGGCCCTTTAAACCACTACAGTTTACTTTAAAATCTCCACCCACAATGTTAATGAAACATATGTATATAAGCCATTATCACCGGGAAATGTTGTGCATATATTTCAAATAAAAGTATTTGTTTATTCATTTGTTACTAGGCAACATGCCACGTTTGACTGCTTTGTGATTTATGCACACTCTTATTATCTCTTACAGGATCTGATAAGCCCAGACAGTTAGATTTCTGTTACCTTTTGTCCCACCACACACACACATGAAAAGACTTTTCAGCATTTCAGACGGGAGACGGCTGATATACATTTCTTCAGCGTATAAAATGAAACTCTCCAGATTGTTTTCTTCTCTATTCCCCTTTTGTTCTGCACTAAATCCTTCAAGGCGTCTCGGGGTTTGCTTTGAAATAGCGTATACACCACCTTGTTACCGATGGAGACCGAGGGGCGTATTCTCCACCAAATCAGAGTCAGAGAAGTGTATAAAAAAATAACCTTTGATCCATATAAACTGAAGAGAGTAGCTTAACTAGAGCTGGATTTATTTTTACACAAAAGACCTGGATTTCAACCTTTTCAAAGTCCCAACTCTGCTCCTGTCATGGCGCCCTAACGCAGGGACGCACAGTGTTACTTTTTTTTTCTCCCTTTTGAGCCATTTGATGCATTTTCAAAAACATGATGAAGGAAAAAATGTTATGACCTATTTTAGGGGAGACTTCTTAAACTTTTACATTTCTACTCATGCCAATGCATACCAGTCAGTTTATTTTATTTATTATATTATGTTATTTTCTGATCGATGTTATAATGTTGTTTCCTCATCACAAACAGACCTGGAGTTGTGTTTTGTTTCATCCACACATGTTTATATTTAGGCTGATTTCTTCTTTCAACCTGAAAACACTCTGTTCAGGAAGTGCTGCAAGAAGTGCTGCAGGAAGTGCCGCGCTGTGTTTTTAAACTCCACACACCTTCACTAGAATCATTTAGATAATTTCAGCCCTGGAATTACAAATCTCTGCTGAACAAAAGGTAAAAGGTAGCTGTTAACTTGAACACTACAGCTTCATGACATCACAAGGTGGAACAGAGCATTTTGAGCTTTGGCGATGTAAACAGACTAATAATTTTCAAGATTCAAGATTATTTATTTGTCATATGCAGGATCAACAGAAGGTCAACAATGCAATGAAATGCTTAGGATCAGAAGAACCCGTTGACTCGCTAAGATAGTCAGAAGTACTAATAGCATGCAATAAAAATACAAGGGAAAAAGTAAACAATATAATACATATGTAATAAACTATAATAAAATACAAAGGCACAGGTAGGATTAAATAAGGTGTAAGTAAAGTATTTCACAGGTGGTAATACTGCTCAAATGAATTTTGTATTGCACATAATACTGTGCTGTGGTCGTATACATAGCGTGGAAGTGCAGTGCAAGTGCAAAAGGTGAAAAAAGTGATTGAAAATAAAATAAAAATAAGTTAATAAAAAAGGGCAAGTCGACACGGAGCGACTGATCAGTGCGACCATCGTGTGGCGCAGCTTGATGACGTATGTAATAAAGGGTTAATTAATCAAAACACAACTCTAGGTATGTTTTTGATGAGCTAACAGCATTATAACATGGCTTAAAACTCAAAGTCAATTCCATGTATTATAAAAAATATTTCAACAAGGTTATATACTGTAGACCCCTGCCCTCCATCTGAAATGATTGCATCAAATTCCATATTGTTGTGACCCTACCTATTCATGTGTTAAATGTACAGCACTTTTCTTGTCACTTTTGGTTCTTAGTATTTCTGATTTTCTCGTGCTTTTTATGTCTGAATAATCCTCTTGGTAGTAGCTGTTCTGTACAGTTCTCCTTGGTTTTGGCAGTGGTACTCCTCATGAGCCCTCCAATAACATCAATGTTGTGAAGTGCTTCGCCCTTTGACTCCTGTCTTTGCCTCTCCTCTTCGTGATGATTACTCCATTTGTGCTCTGCTTCAGGAGTGCGGCCTGCTGCTCCTTCACCGTCTCCACACGGTCTTCTCTGCTTTTTAACACCCTCTCTCTTTCTATCCCCTTCTCTCTCTATCCACCTTTATTCTTTACCCTTTTCCTCTGCCTGTCCATCACTCCGACTGCCTGAGCCGTCTGCCGTAATGGTCCACCTATGTCTTTCTTTGGTTTTTCATGCTTTATTGCTCTTCCCGTTACAGCGAGTTTGGCTTTATTCTGCACCAAATGTCTCAACGCGCCTTCATCTCAGCAGGTGGAGGCTGTAGTGGCTCTAATCCATACCGTTATTGCGTTTTTGCGAGACACGATACTGACCTTGCCTGGGTATGAAGATAGTGTGTGAGAGCATGCGATTGGTGGTGATTGCAGATTGGAAGCCGCTCTTCTGTCAGTCTGCAGTTGTGACCATACAATATTTTAACGGTCATTTTACTGCTGCTTTTTGGAACTACATCTCAAATTGCATAACTCACCAGCTGTTAACTGTTTTTTTTTTTTTTTTTTTGGTCCGAGCCAACGCTACAGTAAATTTGGTACAATCTTGTGGCAATTTTGTCTCAAGACAGCTGCTGTGTTCCAAATAGAAAGTGACCATGGACGGGCTCCATTGACTCTGGGTCCATTTCACCCTCTACTGAAAAGACGTCACCCCCTTTACTGTAACTGCTGCTGTCATACTCCTCACTTTGGTCCTTAAATCAATTAATCTGCTCTACATCAAGCTGGTGTTTTTATTTTGCTACTTTTTTTTTCTCCATAAATCAAGACATGAATATTAATGACAGACAAATCAGGTGCTTTCTTTCCCTGAGGTCGCTTCAAGAGCCTTGCTCCGGATTGGCTCTTTGGTTGCTATGATACTCGCAATCAGAATTACAAATATCGCACTCTGCTCCAAATTCGCCCTTATAACCACAAGCCTCGATGAGCTTCATTTGACTGGAGCTGAACACTATGGGTGACATCACTCTCCCTTAATCTACTTCTTTACAGTCTATGAAGCAGATGGGAAAAAGCAATGTTACTTTATAATACTGAGTGACAAAGAGGTCTTTTTTCCCTGTATACTCACCTTCATTTCATATGAATTTTTCCATACTCAACTAAACTGCTAAATACAACTATCCCGGGTTTGTGTTATTTAGTTTTGTTTAGTTCGGTTAGTTAAACAACACACACTCAAATTACTTTAAATGATTTTATTTGGTTGATTTTATTAAATTTTGTCAAAGATCTCACTTACCTGCTCACCTGTTACTCCACCTGGTCTGGAGACAAAAGAGGGGGCGTGCCCTGAGGCGGACATATTTATAGCCTCTCGGGGGGAGGTTTGGGACAGACCATGTGGAGGGGGAGAATTGGATTCAGTTCCTTTTTATTTGTTAAGTTTGTATTTGATTTTGATGCTTTAGAGTTTATACATTATATTAAGCACTTTCATTTAAAGGGGGACTTAGGCCCTTTAAGTAATCGACAGGGTAACTTTAGACAAAAGTGAAGTTCCCTCATCTCCAACCTGGCTGAGATTGTGGACTTACCTGGAGGGAGGAGCTTCCTGTTGGAGTAACTAAAAAAAGCAGGGTAGCTCACGCCGTTTCCCAATTCAGCGATGGCACGCTTGTGAGTGTGCACTCGGTCTGTCGTTGAGACGGCGCACACTCGCTCTGTCCTTAGTGCGCTATGTTTCTCACATGGCCGTCTGCGAAATGGAACAGGTCCCGCCTCAGCTCAATGAGCCGGGTGGTCTGCTCCTTGTTCCCTAAAGACAAAAATATTATGCTATTGCGACTAGTAATACTTGGAATTGGGACATGGCCAATGTTCCCCCTAATTTTTAATGTGTCTGAGCAAACACACACTAACTCCACATCTGAAATGCACCCCCCCCCCCCCCCCCCCGGCTCGCACTTTGCAAATATAAAAAAATGGCCGCGGCTGAATAAAAAGCGGAGATCCGCTAAAAGCTCTTTCATCCCTGATTTACAGTGCGCTGCATAAGTTTTCTTGTGCGCTGAGAATGTGCGAACAGTGCGCAGCTTAGAGTAAACGCTGGACATGGCGACACTGTAGAATATCCAGCATTACAACAGCACAGGAAATATAGAAGTGTAAGGGGAAAAGCATGTGAACGGTAATACAGGTGCCGTGAACTATGCTGTTACGGCTACCGTCACACATGTTTAGTGTAGTTTATGAAGAGTTTCATGTAGCATAGTTGTAGGTGAGGTGAACCAGTACGGATATTTTATAGTGACGTCGCAACTCTCACTTGTGGATGTCGCTGGCGAGTCGGTCTTTGTAGTCATATATCCTCCCGCGCTGTGCATGCTGGGGCTTTTAAGTGTGCGAAGCGTGCATGTTTGCACGCTTGGTCCACGCCCCGATTTCCATGGAAACGACGGCGCCGTTCAGTGCTCATCTTAACGGTGCAGGGGGAAAAAAACGAATGGAACGAATGGATATGATGCACATCCCCTTCCAAGGACGCTCACAAGTGTGCCGTCGCTGAATTGGGAAAAGGCTTCAGCCTTTCAAGAGAGTCTCATCAGTGTAGCTGATTTTCTTTATATGCCTAAGTTTGAGCACAGTTATTTTTTGTAAATATGTATTATTTTTAGTTGCCACGAATGCCATGGTGAAATTTTGGAATAAATCTTTGGGATAAACATTTTTAGAGTCTGCCTCCTAATTCAGACCACACTGGCCAGCTTTCCCACATACTGACATTATATACCGTGAAAACGATACATTACATTAGTGGAATGCAATGGTTGGACAGTGTAAATAAAGACATAATGAGCTGCACATTTTTTCCCTAATTAAATACACCTGAACCTCGCAATCTCATCTTGCCCATCTGTATTTTTCTTGACTAAAAGCAGCTATTTACTCTCCCTGGAACATCAGTATATCTGTAGCTCTGAAGCAGTGTTTAAATCGCTTGTTTGTGTGTCCATTGCAGGATATTCGTGGTGGGGATCGGATTCTTCAGCCTGTGCTTCCTAATGACCTCTCTGGGGGGGCAGTTCTCAGCCAAGAGACTGGGGGACTCCCCGTTCACCATACGCACAGAAGGTAATAACACCAGCTATGTGTGTTTTCAGTGTTTGGAGACGCCGCAACGCCAGTGGAGACTATAACTCTATACAATCTAATCACGATAACTGTCAGCTTATACGCCCACTGGAATGAACTGGAAAAATTGCAAAGTAAAGGCAATTTATAACACACAACATACATGCAACATACAGAGAGATGGCCGGTCATGGCTAAATCAATATGGCTGTAAGGGCTAGTTGTTGTAAATGTATTGCTTTGCTCCTGAGTGGTAGGAGGAGATGGTGACTGTGAACAGGCTTTCGCTGTTTCATCAAGTGTTTCTCAAACTGTGGGGCGGGTAACACAAATGAATAGGCTTATTTTAGTCTTTTGCATTTAAAGATTTTTTTTCTTTTTCTTGTTTGACCCTGAATAGTCCTCCTCTAGAAATAGGATGGTTTAGTTTATTCGATTAAAAAGATATATTCAATTATTCTTTTGGGAGAGGTTAAAAAGACAGAACTACTGAGCCTCGCCACATAAACGTACAGCTGTTGAAGGTCAGAAGTGATAAAAACGGGCAGGTAGATGCTGTGTTCCTGGACTGGGCTCGGAGACTGTTGGTCACTGACGCAATGGCTGCATAGCTGTAGACAAAATCAATATAGCCATAAAAACCCTTTATGGTCAACGCAATGATGACTTCAAATAAGGTATGAAGGTTTGAAATCCATGCATTACATTGTCTGTAGGGCATTATGTTTCATGTATGGGTTATTAGGACTAACCATAAAATATAATGTACAGCAAATGGACACTAATAGCTTGGTTAAATACAACATTTGCTTTCTGGGAATAACATTGTGTTGATGAAGGACTTTAAATTAATATAACAAGGGATGCACTTATATGATACTGATATCAGATATCTGCGCTGATAATGAACATTTTGATGAATCAGATATTGGGTCCAAGATATCAGTAAAGGTGATATAATTGTGGTCTATAAATGAGTGTAATAAGATGATTTACTGGACTGTCCTTGTTGATCCTTGTAATATTTGTTCTTTAAATGATAAATAACAGCTACAAAACACATGGATATTTTTTTACAAACAGGTTTGTGTTTAAAGTGTTGTAAAATATGTTTTATTTTGAGTCTCTGCACTGGTAGCTGAATCAATGCATCCCTAAATATAACCTAATGGTTGATCAGCACATGTGTTTACAAACTTATCTCATATTTTAAATTATTTAGTTATTTGCTGGATTTGACATTTAGGAAAGCAGCAGTGGCATATCCTATGATCTGTTGACCTGTGAATAAGAATCGTGAAATTCAAGTGAGGCAGCTCAGTTGTGAATGCAGGTAGTTTGAACCCCGTTTCTAACATTTTAGAGATGCCTAAATCATCCATTAACTCATTCAGTGCCGGAGACGTCTATTGACGTCCCCTCGAATCCAACCGGTGGTAATTGTAATGAATGAAGTTATATGTGTGTGTGTGTGTGTGTGTGTGTGTGTGTGCGTGCGCGTGTGCGTGTGTGCGTGTGCGAGCGCGCGTGTGTGTGTAGCTATGTGTGTGTAAAGGTTTATGCATGGGCTTGTGTGTATGTACATATATATGTGTGTGTGTGTGTGTGTGTGTGTGTGTGTGAGTGTGTGTGTGTGTGTGTGTGTGTGTGTGTGTGTATTAGTTTTTATTATGGGTCTGTACTCTGGGCCTCAGACAAAGCCTCAACAAAGTTCTATTTTATATGAAAAGATATTATTATATCCTGTAAACATTTCTTGCCACTATTGATTTGAACGAATTTTCAATTCACAGAGCCTTATATTCTTATATTTGTAAATAAAAAATGTACTTTGTCATCAAAAATCTCTTTCTCTGTTATTTTAGATGTTTGAGGTGTCACTAAATCGATAAATATTGATGTCAAAGTCACTGATCTGCTCGAAATCCTTCTTTGAACTAAACGCTCGTTTTCTCCATTTCTTGCTCAAAAACCAGTGTTTTTGCTGAAACTTCCCTATGTTCTACTATCAGTTATTTGAGAACCGAAAAGGCTAGAAACATTTTTTTTTTTCAGGTGAAAGAAGAGAGTCGACGCTTTATTTTGATGTGTGCCATGTTTATATAGTCAAAGAACTAATGCTCTAAATCTCTGGCACTCTAAGGGGTTAGATTTTGAAAACAGGCTGGCAGTGAATGAGTTAATAAGTAATTCTATTTGGTTCATGTTGAAACACGGTTGCTGAAGTGATTAAAAACAAAAAAACTCCTAGTGCTCTCAGCAAAAAAGATCACAATTACATTTTTATCACCCAGCCCTTATGTCTTTTTCTTTGGGGGCTGTATTTTGACATTGGCCTCACACTGGTGACTCCACGCCTCAGCAGAGAAATGACATTACCAGTGGCCAGCGGGAGATGTCACATGACTTAAAGGGCCTGGTGCCAGTGGCGAGACATAAGGAGAGATCTATTGTTATCTGCAGGTGTTGCAACAGAGGCAGAGGTGACTGTGGCTGCATCTGTATTCTATTGTATTCTCTTTCTGTTTCTCTTGTTTTGTCATCGTCTGATTGGATTGGATTGGATATGTTCGTACTCCTGCAATTCTTGAATTTGAACTGCATCATGAGGTTTGCAATAGAATACAGTGTTGCTGTAGTGACATGTAATTTGTCAAGCAATGGTTGGATTTGAACGATTTTCATATGATTGTGGATTGGTGCCGGGACATGCAGAAAATTGTCAAAAAAGAGGTTTTTTTTTTTAGTACCATGGTGGCATAGAAATCGGTATTGAATATCAGGCCTATTCCTAAGAAACAGATGCTCTTTATGGGTGGTTTTCAGATTCTACAATGTGATGTTGTCATACTCCCAGATGGGGTTTAAGAGACAGTTTACCCTATTAATCATCAGCATTTGAAATACAGTATATTCATTTTAGCTGCCCCCACCTGTATTAAATATTACTTGCCTATAGAATGTTATGACGTTATCTGAAACCCATCTTTTCCCTTTAGGGTATAGAGTTATTTTTACTTAACTGTTAATATATCAAGATTCATTTGAAACTGAACACATCTTAGGCACTCAAAATAGAAGTGGCTCTAAACTGTCAGCATGTGAAGTCAGACTATGTGAGATAATGGGCCAGAGAAACGTAGGTCACTGGGGATTACTGTGATAAATTGAGATTAGCGAGTTTGTGTGATAAATTAGGATTAGCGTTTATGACGCTTGGAAATGCAGTTGATTAATGAACTAGCTCCGGCTTTAGCCCAAGCAGACATCTGGAGCAGCTCATTAAAACACAGTGTCCAGGACGGCTTCCCCACAGGACTTTCTTTGTGTTTGTGTCTTGTTGCGTCATTTTCTGTCCCCGCATCCACTACCAAAGATCTTAAAGGTGTACTGTGTAACTTTTCCAGTGGTTGCTGATGTTATTTAACTTATCTATCATACTATTACTCAATTACTGGTGCTTTTACTGCTCAGAAATACCCTGAAAAACATGTATTCTTATTGGATCCCCTCTCCACAAGTCTGACCTGTAACTTGGGCTGATTGCATCTACTTGCACTTGTCTCCATGGGGATAGACAAGTTTAATGCCATACTGTGAACCATTCTCATCAAAGCAATAACGTTAAACTGACTCTTGTGAGCTTTAAGCCTGTTGCTACCTCCTCAAAAACATACCTGGAGTTGTGTTTTGTTTCATTCACATGTCTGAGTAAAATTTAATAAAACTTAAATTTATTATTAGTCTGTCTACATCTCCAAAGCTCAAAATGCTCTGTTCCACCTTGGCAAAAGGAGAGATTCAATTTGTCAACTGGACAAAAGTTTATTTGATCCAGTTGACAAATTGAATTTCTCCTTTTGCCATGGATTCCACCTGGATGACTGAGGGATTCTACACACGTCCATTCCACCTTGTGATGTCATGTAGTGGTAGTTTTCAAGTTAACAGCTCCTTTTACCTTTAGTTCAGTAGAGATGGGCAATTCCATGTCTGAAATTATCCAAATGATTCTAGTGAAGGTGTATGGAGTTTAAAACACAGTGGAGCACGTCCTGTATTACCACATGACATCTCAGATGGAACAGAGTGTTTTCTGTTTGAGAGAAGAACTGTGTGTTAAACAGGTATGAATGAAACAAAACACAACTCCAGGTTTGTTTGTGATGAGGAAACAGAATATATATCCAAAAATACTGTAATATGAGCCCTTTAAGATTCAGTACACGAGCTTCAGACTTCCGCCCCATTGAATTACATCACAGATCAAACATTTCTGCTGATTTTAAAGTCTGTTTATGTGTGTTTGTGATGAGTTGGCAGGAAATTGGCTGTTAAATGGGGCGATGGAGGCAATGTGGGACAGGACTGGGACCAGAGAGACTGAGAGACTCATCCATCTGCTCCTTGTGAATCAGCCTGTGCAAAAACAACTGGGCCTTTCATTAAGCCTGGACTGGCCACCTGCAGAGAGAGCACGCACACACACTGAGATACAGCTCGCATTTCATTAGCTACATGTTACTTCTGCATCATCTACGGTGAGGAAACATACAAACACTGCCAAAGGGCCACTGCTCAGGGGAGGCGGATAGTTATGGTTGATGTTAGCTCCATTAGGATTAGCACTTTGGATATTTTAATTTTAGATGTGTTTATTATGGGTAATTAAGTGGTATTGTATTGCATTTAAATTAGGGCTGCTACAAATTATTATAATTTTTTTTTGTCAACTTGTAAAGGTTATTCTGAATCATATTATTGAGCCTTCATTTAAATTGGATGTTTTGGTTACTTGGTTAGTGATATTGTTAATAGACAAAATTCATTAAAGGGATAGTGCGGCTTTTTTTTTTTCAATGTTAATCTGTATGGGTTTCCTTCTAAAAGTTACGTGTGTTGACACCGGCTTACCTCTGACAGTCTCAGCTGATCCCGGTTCGGCTCGCGTTCTGGAGCCCACGTAAGTAGGTCCGGTAACTTCGCGGGGATATGAAATAAAGCTTGTTTTTCTTCTCAAAACAAAACATTTGTTAGAAAGGTAATATATTTGCGTCTGAAACAGTTGTCAACGAAACATCCAGCAGCGTAGTTAGCATTCGCGTATTGTCTCTCTCGACTCGTATCACTACGCCCATGTTAACTCATTAGTCTGTTCACTTGTAAACTTCTGAACAGGCTGATAGAGTTAACATGGGCGTAGTGATACGAGTTGAGAGAGACAATACTACGCTGCTGGATGTTTTGTTGACAACTATTTCGGGCGCAAATATATCACCTTTCGGACAAATGTTTTGTTTTGAGAAGAAAAACAAGCTTTATTTCATATCCCCATGAAGTTACCGGAACTACTTACGTGGGCTCCAGAAAGCGAGCCGAACCGGGCTGAGCAGAGACTGTCAGAGGTAAGCCAGTGTCAACACATGTAACTTTTAGAAGGAAACCCATACAGATTAACATTAAAAAACAAAACAAACAAACAAAACAAAAGGCCTTTAAGGCCCTTTAATGTTCTGCCTCAATCCCTATCTAGCAATCCTTGGTTTTAAAACATTTATTTCTGTACTGTTACGGTCTTTATCTATGTCAGAATTTAGTTGAATTGAAGACTAATGAGCATTTAAATGTTTTTTTTTTAATGCCATCCACATAAAAACCAGGCCAACTTAATAAAATAATAGTCATCAAATAATAAATTGTCCTTAAAGGTCCCATGGCAGAAATTTTCACTTTCTGAGGTTTTTGAACGTTAATGTGAGCTCCCCTACCTTGTTTAGCCCCCCACCCCCCCCACCCCCATGGTTAAAAGTTGCAAAATGTCTAAACTGAGCATTTGCGATCCTTTTCTGCGTTACAAAAAATCGGAGCTCAAACGAGCGATTTTGAACAAGTTCCACCCCCGTCTGTCTGTACTCAGCGTCTCTGTAAATCACGCCCAAAGAGTTTGGACTGCGAATGCGCTAGACAATGCGAAATGCGTTTTTTTATTTGCCTGGAGGCACGTCCGAGTGTTTCTAGGCTCGGAAGTCCTTTATCTGAGCCTCTGGACCTTTGAACAGCAGTGGTTTAATATTATTTTTCTGTGGAAATGTGTTTATTTTTCAATGGAACTCTTCAAATCTCTCCCCCCTGTGCAAAAACACGGAAATGGATCAGCTGAGGGCTGACAGCGGAGAGTTTGGCCACGCCCCCACCCTCTACTATAGGCCAGCTCTTTTCTCCTCATTTGCATTCAAGCAACAACGCCCAGAATAAAGTGTTTGAGAGAGATATTTATGACTCTTTCTCATCTTATCTCTGTTTCTCATGCACTGAGTGTTGATTTTGAAGAAGGATTCATTTACAGTATTAGGGAACCATTAAGGAGCCATATAAAAGCATCAAGAAGTACCATGTCATGGGATCATTAACTCTTTCACTGCCAGCCTGTTTTCAAAATCTAAGCCTGTAGAGTGCCAGAGATTCAGAGAATTTTCACTGATTTTACAAGACTCACAGAATACTGAGTTCTTTGACTATATAAACATGGCACACATCAAAATAAAGCCTAGACTCTCTTCTTTCACCTGGAAAAAAATTATGTTTCTAACCTTTTCGGTTCTCAAATAACTGATAGTAGAACATAGGGAAGTTTCAGCAAAAACACTGGTTTTTGAGCAAGAAATGGAGAAAACGAGCGTTGAGTTCAGAGAAGGATTTCGAGCAGATCAGTGACTTTGACATCAATATTTATTGATTTAGTGACACCTCAAACATCTAAAATAACAGAGAAAGAGATTTTTGATGACAAAGTACATTTTTTATTTACAAATATAAGAATATAAGGCTCTGTGAATAGTGCCAAGAGATGTTTACAGGATATAATAATATCTTTTCATATAAAATAGAACTTTGTTGAGGCTTTGTCTGAGGCCCAGAGTACAGACCCATAATAAAAACTAATACACACACACACACACCTACACACACACACACACACACACACACACACACACACATATATATATATATATATATATATGTACATACACACAAGCCCATGCATAAACCTTTACACACACACACAGCTACACACGCACGCGCGCACACGCGCACGCACGCACACACACACACACACACACACACACACACACACAACTTCATTCATTACAATTACCACACAGCAGCATTACTGCTCCAAGTCAGTAAACTTCTTCTTTGGAGCTGTCGTAGTTCTGAGGAGACTCCCTGATCCGCGCAGCGCACACATGACACGCCCCCTCCTCGGGCCCAGCAGATCTCTGCTCAGACCTCGCTGCTTGATCCGGCTTGTCTCTGCGATCCTCTGATCCAGGATCCTGGGTCCCAAGAGCGATCTGATCGCTCCATAGGCGCTGATCAACAGTTGTCTGCTTTTCCGGGTTCTCTGGCCTCGCCATCTTACACACATCTATACACACACTGCACTCCTCCTTTCTTCCCCGGCTCTGATCGGCAAATAATGATACAAGATCGCCATCTACAGGTTGAGAGATGTGAATTACACCTCAAAAGTTGCTCCAGGCCGTATCCTAGCAACCCCCGCTGAAAAACGTGTTGAACGTCTATAGACGTTCTGGCAATCAACGGTTGGGTTCGCCCGAACGTCTATAGACGTCTCCGGCAGCCAATGAGTTAAAGGTCCTATATTACATAAAATGGATTCTTTACACCCTGTTAGAATGTGGCTACCCCATCCCATACCTGGAGTTGTGTTTCGTTTCATTCACACGTTTGAATAATCCTTTATTATTAGTCTGTTGATGTCATGAACCTGTTCAAGTCAACAGCTGCATTTTACCTTTAGTTCAGTAGAGACTGGCAATTCCAGGGTTAAATCATCCAAATGATTTTAGAGAAGGTGTGTGGAGTTTAACAACGTAGTGCCGCACTTCCTGCAAGTGTTTTCTATTTAAGAAGAGAACTAAAAATGCAGGGTTTGTGTATTAAAACTCCAGGTATGCTTGTGATGAGGAAATGACATTATAACATAGATCAGATTCCTTAAAAAAGATGATAAAATAGCTCAGTAATGCATGAAAATACATAAAGAAGTATACAGCATTTTTATTTTAGTAACCATACATCTCTGTTTCTCATGTTTACCTGTATATAGTGCATACCACACACAGCATATAGCATTTCAATACTTGTAAACCTGCTTATTTTCATTGGTTGGTGGAAGGTGTCCCTGAAACCAATAATAATCTGGAAGACAAGCTGACATGTTTAAAATTCAACGTATTAATTTCAGTTATTTCTGCGTGGATTTAAGCCTGTCATTTGCACACAATAACAGGCATATTTGTACACATCTTTGTCACCGCAGCTGAAGTCACTGTAATTGCATTGGTATTAGCTCCATTTGGACACATCCTGTTTCTGGGGATTATGGACTCGTGCTGGAGGTGAGAGATGCCGGGTTTCCCTTTAAATCCCTTGCTCTGCTCAGTAACGCACGCTATCATGGAGTGAAGGAAAAAATAAAAACAGAAAATGGAGCGGTACCACACAATAGTTTGATAAAATAAATACGTATATCAGACCCTCCAGGAATTTGCGATGTTGCAATTTGCAACTTCAACGCAACTTCAGCCAGTCCCCGTGAATTCAGGGCGGTGTTGCAATTTTGACCAATCACCACAACTTTCTCGCAATTTTTACCAATTCTGACCAATCATATTGAACTCACGTCGACCAACTTCTTTCTGCCTTACTTCTGTGTGACGAAATTAAACTGCGGCCGTGTCCCCAGTTCAGAGCGTGGTTTGAAGGGGGACTTGACTGACTTGACTGCAGTCAAGGCGGTGCACACTTGCTCAGCCCTGAGTGCACTCCGCGGACCGCATGGCCATCTGCGAAATGCGACAGGTCTCGCAACTATGGGAAGCAGCCGCTGACTCCATTTTCTCCTGTAGAAGAAGTAGCGCGCGGTTCATGCTGCGCGAAGCGTGCTTTTTCACGTGCTTGGTCCACGCCCCGATTTCCATGGAAACGACTGCGGTCTTCGGACCGCGTGTTAACTGTGCATGGGACAAAAAAGAAATGACGCACATGCCCTTCAAACCACACTCTGAACTGTGCACTCTGGGAATTGGGACACGGCTTCTAATGGCAAAGAAACATGTCTGCGGCGCCATTTGCCCACAAAAATAACAGCAAAAGACCGGGCGAAACAGTTTCCCTCATAGTAGTCATTTATTTTCGATGTTGCTAAGGTTGTTTTAGGACCATATCTGTGATCTCTGTGTCCTTGCATTATTCTTTGTCAGTAATAACTCAGTATTCAAAATATTACTCAATTTTAATTACAAAAAGGGAAAATCACAACTATTTATCGCAACTTTCACTCCCGCAACAAAATCGCAACAAAAACCTTAAAAGCACCGCAACTTTCATCGCAACTTTTTGGAAAAGTTCACGCAAATTCAGGCATTTTAGCCCGCAACAATCACAAAAAATGCCAGTGAAATCCTGGGGGGTCTGGTATATTCCTCAAATACAAAATTATGAGAGGTGCGTAAGTTAATTATCTTATTAACTATTGCCAGCATTAGAGGAAGGGATATACTTGTGAGAAAAGTATGTATCCAGTATCAAATAAGATTGTAGAACCAGACAGGTGATTTCCATAGAGAGGGTGATTATAATGGGCAAATCCAAATAAGGTGTCTTAAAAGCGGAGTTCCAATTTTGCTAGAATGGTGCCAGGGGAAAACATTTGACTACATATTAGGAACTTTGTGAACTAATACATACATAATGGTTGCTTTTATAGGCATCTGTTCCCAATTGAAGTCTTGCAGTGTCTTTTAGATATACTCAATTTCTTTTCTTGAATAGCTCTCTGCCATTTTCATTTTGTAAAGGTACCTCGTCAGAGGAAAAAGGTTGGAGAGCTTGTAATTGCGTTTAATTCTTACACATAATTGTAATTGGCTCCATTTAAAATCAAAGTCTCCAGTTGCTCAAATGCACAGTTGTCTCAGTCTCAGCTTCAAATTTTCTTTCTTCATTCAGGTTTCCCATTAGTTATCACAACAGCTGTATATTCTTCCAGCATGGGGTCCACAAACTGCCAATCAAGTTTTGTATAAAAGACTGATAATTTAAGTAATAAGGCTAGCACTTTGATTACTAAAGTACTTTGAGCAGTATTTTTTTTTTCTACTGCAGTACAAATTGGCGACAGTACTTGTATTTACACACATTTTCAGAGTTCAAAGTCAGCTTTATTGTCAAAAATCATATGTACAGGTTGCACACACAGGATTTGAAATTGCAGTGCTCCCTAGGCCCACAGTGAACATAAAACATCTTATAAACAAGACGATAAACACCATGACTAAAAACATCACATATACCTGTAGCAAAAGTACAGTAAACGTGTATATAACACAAATAGGTAAAACACAATGTGTGGCATAATAAAGCTCAAATGGTGTCATTTAAGCAGTAGTGTCAGTGTCCTTTAAGTGTCAGTGTCTTTTAAGTGTCCTTTAAGCAGCAGTGTCATTGGGGGAGGGAGGGCAGGGCAGGGAGAGAGTTCAGCATCCTGACAGCTCGGTGGATGAAGCTGGTCTTTGCCCTGAGGCTGCTCACTCTCCTTCCTGATGGCAGCAGACTGAAGAGATTTTAGCTATGTAATTATACTTTGACTTGAGGACATGTTTTCTTTCTTTCCACCACTGCCTGTTTGAGTCATTTTCATACCAGATTAGTGTATACTGTCAAAGAAGATTACATTAGAATTAAAAAGACACATATTTGCCATAATTCAGACAGATTTTTTTTAAAAGCAGAGTGACATGTTTCCTGATCAAAGCTAGTCCCCCTGGATTATGTAAGTTTCTTACATTAACACTCCACCAAGTCCCCAAACTGTGTCTCTGTTTGTTTAGCTGAAGATCTCTGGGCTTTTCACTGTCCCTGTGGGCCTCAGATAGGAAAGCATCACAAATGTTCCTGCCTTCATGAATTATCTTCTCTTTTATCTATGTAGGTCTCACGGCAACAGCCACAGAAGTGATTTTAATATCCAAGGAACATTTTGTTAGGAGAAGCCACATGCGCTCGGAGCCAGAAGCGACTGAAACGAATGCTTGGTTTATTCGCTGCTTTAAAAAGTTTTCACAACATCAGACAGGAGAGAAAGTTCCCCAAAAAAACATGTCCTTACATTGCCTTGACCTCATTAGAAATTATACTAAGTGTAACTCTTGAAATAAGAAGAGAAAACTTTTTAAAGTGCCTATTAAAGTGCCTATGACAGGTTGGACTACTCATTTTACTAAAACACATGTAAGATCGTTATATTTTAGATTTTCCTAAAAATTGTATACATTTTCCCCTGGTGGCAGTAGCTCAGTTGATAAGAGCATTTGTCCACTGATCCAAAGGTTGGCGGTGTGTTTCCAGCTCCCACAGATGAATGCTGTTGTTGTGTCCTTGGGCAAGGCACTTAACCCACCTCGCCCCTAGTGTCTGCATACACTGGTGTATGAGTATGTGAGTGTGTATATAAAAATGTGACCATTTACCTAACAACCATATTGTACACTATGCCAAAACTCCTTAAATGTACACAGAAATTAATATTTGCCAAATCAAAATATAACAAAACTTTTAGTTTTTAATTTAGTTGAAATTATGTATAAAGTAACATAAAAAATATGTTTCTAGTGTGTAAATTGTTATACATTTTTTGGATATAACTCTACTTCCTGTGGAATTTCTAAATATAAACTGGATAAACTGGAAAGTTGTCTTGAATCAAAGAGTTAATTTATTAAAAGCAATTGTGCACAATTACGCCCTGACTGTCCCTCACAGTCCGCTCTGTCCCTAGATCTGTGTTCATAACAAAACATAGCAAGTCCTTATACCCCACGGGGGGGCATGAGCAAATGCATACATGCATAGTCAAGACATAACATTTAGCATAACAATAACAGGTCAGCTCAAGGCTGACTCCTTCACAGGCACAATAACAACTTTAGAGGCCAGTAGAAATTTACCACACGTGTAACATAGGCCTAAAGCCTTAGGTAGATTTTGGTGTCAAGATTGACACTCCATTTCATTAAGAATCATCAGAACCAACTTAAACATTACATATATATGTGATTATATGCATGATTATTGTAAGATTTCCATTACACTGTAATTCTCAACAATTTTTTCAACTTTTCTGCACAAATTGCTTTTTAATCAGTCTAAAACTATACTTTATATTTACAATAGGAATAAATATCGTGAAATATCGTGATATCCTATCGTCAAAAGTCTCACAATAATATCATGGGCAATCACAATATATCGAATTACAAGTCTCTCTGCTTAAATGAATAGTTATAGCGCAGCAATGTACCTAAAAGAAAACAGACCAGGGGTGTCAAACATTTTGGACTGGGGGCTGTATCCAGTCTACTTTGATCCCAAAGGGGCCGGATCAGAAAATTCATGGCATATATACCCCAAAACTAGCAATAAGTCCAAATATTTTTGCAGATAAACACAAATCTATTACAGAAGTCTTTTTTATTTGATGAACTCTTTCTTTTATGAACAACCTGTAACTTTAAGAAAAATGCAATTTCAACACAAGCATACAGGTTTCCCATTCACCTCTGTGAACAAATAGGAATTACTCAATTTTTCTTGGAAAATCCTGCACTCGGCATCCACTTTTTTCATTTTTGACATTTTGCTGATGAAGGTGTCACAGTCAGCGGTCAAAACGATGGTCCTTTAAAGGGATATGCCACCCCCAGGTCAAACTTGGGCATCTTCCCACAGTCCAGAGACTAAAATAAGTGATGGAAAGCGTTTTTCTGGTGACGCAGCTATTGTCCAGGTCTGTCAGCACTGACCGCCGCGCGCAGCTGCAGCTACTCCGCGTTAGACTGGAGTCTAACGTCGCCAGAGAAAGATTTCGGCCAAAAGGAATTAATTTGCTCGATGCGTTTCCCAATTACTTTCTGTGTAGTGCGCATTCATATCGAGTGCAAATAAATGTGCAAATCAACACGGAGAGCTTGACTTGGTCATTTTGGGTGGGAACTATTTTTCAGTGCGGAAAAAGACAGCCGAAGCACACACCACGCTGACAGGGGAATCCCAGTTACGCACCAGGAAGGGAGTTCCCCTGTTACGCAGCGTGGTGTGTGCTTCGTCTTTTGGCCGAAATCTTTCTCTGGCGACGTTAGACTCCAGTCTAACGCGGAGTAGCTGCAGATACCGCGGCGGTCAGTGCTGACAGACTCGGACAATGGCTGCGTCACCAGAAAAACGCTTTCCACCACTTATTTTAGTCTCTGGACTGTGGGGAGATGCCCAAGTTTGACCTGGGGGTGGCATATCCCTTTAAGAGCATTTGGAAAGAGGTAAGTCTTCATTTGTGCTGCTCTGGTGGGAGGGGCCACGCACAGAGGTGCTAGAGACGCTGCTATGCTAAACTGCGCAGAAAAGAGGTGCAGAAAATGACCAGTATTTTAAGAGAAAATTAAAATATTTTAATAGAAAATAAGCGGAGGGCCAGATGTTTGACACCCCTGACACAGACCATGATCCTTTGCTCAGTTTCAGTGCTGATTACATAAAGAAATAACTGTAATAAGTACTTTTAAAACTTAAAAAAAAATTATGACACAACCAAAGTCTTGTCACAGCATTCTAGGTAAATAGTTACAGTTGTGTTAGCCTCCACAAAATATTGCAATTAATATCGTGCCCTAGAACACCATCCATCCACCAGAATGATCAAAACCTGTCATATGCGGTCTAAAGTCTTATATGTTTCAGGCTGATGCGGTAACAACATCTCACCGCCCCGGGCTCAATTGGCCTCTTTCATGTTTTCCATTTTTTGGGTTAGTGGTTCATCTGTGTCTCGTATTCCCCACAGTGTTTTTTCATTCCTTTGCTTCATGTTCAACAAACCTGGCATGACAATCTTGGGCATATCAGCAGTGCGAGGTACGGAGCTGTCTGTGCTCTTGTGGCCTGAGGAACAGTTAAATAAAATGTGAGCGTGAAGAGGTTAACAGGATTGACCAGATAAGACAGGAATAGACACAAGGAAAGTGTAATGTTTTTCATGGCACATAGCACCCTGGAGTTGTAGCCTTCCAATTTTGAAATTATACATGACGAAAACAAAAATTGACAGAAGAAAAAAAAAACTCTCCACACTCTACTAAAACACTAGGTAAACAAGAATTCAGTCAGTCAAGTCTAGTCAACAAAAATTAAAATCTTGACTCATTTTGGATCTTTGTGATATGATACTGTGGCAATTCATTAGCACTGTGCCAAAAGATGCCTGTAAATGAGGTTCAATTATCACTCAGTATCTGTTAGATTAAAAATAAAAAGTGCACAAATATCCTTTATAGCAGTGTTAGAAACATTACACTGAAAGTTTGTCTAATTTTTATTTCCATTAACTCTTTTTGCAGCATTTAAAGAGTTTTGTTAGACTTAGACTTAGACTAAGGCTGCGTCTCATTACTCTGTCTTACCCCTTCCCCTACCCCTTTATCTACGTCTTTGTCTTGCCCCTCAATACCAAGCAGAGAGGGCTCAGGGTACGAATGTTCCCCTAAGAAATGGGATACCACTCAATTACCGTTTGCATCATCATCCCTTGCCATGTCAAGGATTATCGGATACCTCAGCTTGACAAAAAACTAGCTTGTTTATACATGAAAGTTTGATGAAAATGATAACATCGGCTAAACAGACATCACTACAATTAAAACTGCAACAACAGTTCACTAAAAGTAACGTAGAACATAAGTGTCATAACTGTAAACCTGCTAAACTGTTAATGGATAATTACAACTGCTGAAAATACATTTATGAGACTCCTTGGCTGGTCGATGTGACGCTGCCATCCTGATCCCAAAACCTGCCTGAGCTTGTAGGCCTACCCCTTTGTTCCAAGTCTGGTCGAGAGCTTACTTCATTTCAAGGGTAGCCCTCGGTTGTGGCTCTAGCCCTTGATCAAAATTAGAATCGGGACACCCTTTGCCCTCACATGAACGCACAAAACCAAGGAGTAGGGGTAAGACAAAAATGGGACGCAGCCTTAGACTTAGACAAACTTTACTGATCCACAAGGGAAATTATTTAACAAGATTAACTTAAAAAGGTAGTTGTTTTAGAAAAAACACAGGAGCTACTGTAGGAGCTACACAGGAGCTACTGTACCCAGCTGCCACTCTCTCCGGTGCTCAGGCATGAATGCATGAAGTTGTTATAAGCCATATACTCAATATTCTGATTTTACATACCTTCAAAACAACAATTAAAATAAAAATGTTCTGGTATTAAAATGGTATTAAACATGTTCTGGTTCTGGTATCTGGAACTTAAAGCTTGTTTAATAGACCCCTTTACAGTTAGTATGTGCGGCATGTGCGCGCATTGTTGACCCAGAATCAACCATGACGGACCATAGCGGAGTATCTGAACGATAGGGAGAGCTACATTCAAAAGCTCACGTTGAGCAACGGGGTTCCACTACCAGATCCTTATGCGATCACAGCGTGGCAATACGATCGCAGAAAGTGGCCAGATCTACAGTGGCCAGATATCCACTGTTATTTAGTGGAGAAGCCCAGCGTGTATACAAGAGAGAAAGTGTGCGCATACAAATCCATGGATGCCTACCAGTTTGCCGTGTGTGGCCATGTACAGGAGGTAAAATACCATGATATCGATGGGGAGTTTTGCGTGTTGGCATCTGATGTTCTCCCCAGTCAAAGACAAGACCACAAGACAACCATGTACAATGCTTGGGCTATCATCATCAAGCGCGATAACTATGTTCTGACCGCCAACTGCACTTGCGTTGCAGGGTAAGTAACATACTACGACTTAATTCACGAGTCACAGATGTGATCTCAGTCATGTCAAATGCCATTTATGATGGTCATGCGAAAACTTATCATGAATTTTAACAAAGTTATTCGTGTTTGTTTACATGTGTCTGTCGTAGAGGTTACCCGGTTAATATGTCTGTGAGCTTTGCGGTGTCCTGTGCTTGCTAGTTAATCAGCATTGAACACCTGGGCAAATTACCCTAAACAAGCAGCAGGTGTTCACTTGTGTGTATGTCATTTGAATGATATGAACTATCATTTATTCCATCTGTTTCTCTTTATTAGGCGGCACGGTAGCTGAGTGGTTAGCGCTCTTGCTTCACAGCAAGAAGGTTCTGGGTTCGATCCCCGGGTCGCCCACGCCTTTCTGTGTGTGTTCTTTGTGGAGTTTGCATGCATGGTCTGGGTTCAATCCCCGGGTCGCCCGAGCCTTTCTGTGTGGAGTTTGCATGTTCTCCCCGTGTCTGGGTGGGTTTCCTCCGGGCACTCCGGTTTCCCCCACCAACCCAAAACATGCACCATAGGTACCTCCAGCTTAGGTCCTGACCAAGCCGAAGCAAGAAGATCATGGAGATGGTCCCCGGGCGCCCTAATGTGTGTGCTGCCCACTGCTCCTAATATATGTATATATATATAGGATGGGTTAAAATGCAGAGAAGAATTTCTCCAGTGTGAGATCAATAAAGTCACTTCTTCTTCTTCTTCTTCTTATTCGAGTTCTTCTCTTCTATATCTTTGCTGGGGGTTTTATGGCAGCAGTGGCTTTGTTTTGAGTCAGCACTGCGCACACATTCAGTGATGACGTAGCTTTGAAACAGGTCTATTGCTGGCAGCACGGTGGCTGAGTGGATAGCACTCACGCTTCACAGCAAGTCGCCTGGGCCTTTCTGTGTGGAGTTTGCATGTTCTCCCCGTGTCTGGGTGGGTTTCCTCCGGGCATTGAGGTTTCCACCATCAACCCAAAACATGCTCCATAGGTAAAATCCTCCAGCTTAGGTCCTGACCAAGCCTAAGCAATAAGATCATGGAGATTGTCCCAGTGCTGCCCACGGCTCCTAATAATAAGGATAGGTTAAATGCAGAGAACAATTTCTCCTGTGTGAGATCAATAAAGTCATTTCTTCTTCTTCTTAATTATTTCTTTACATGTTCAGATAGTCGATAGATAGCCCCCGCGACCCGAAGACTCGGAAAAAGCAGAAGAAAATGAATGAATGTTCAGAAAGTTCTTTTCCACCCTCAAAGCGCTTTACATCAGGGAACCACTCACCACACACACGGGAGGGGGGTAAATGTCTTGCCCACGGACATGTGGGAGTTGGAATCACACCGCCAACTTATGGGTCAGTGGATTTGACCGCTCAACCAATAATGTTTATGTTGAGAGTGGAATTTGAACCGCCAACGTTCAGATCAGTGGACAATACTGAGCTACTGTTGCCCCTATATACAGCTCTGGAAAAAATAAGAGACCATTGCAAAATACTTATAGGTATGTGTTTGGGCAAAAGGAACATTTTAGTTTGAGTCTATGAACTACTGACAACATTTCCCCCAAATTCCAAATAAAATATTATTGTTTAAAGCATTTATTTCCAGAAAATGTCAAATGGTCAAAATAACAAAAAAGATACATGTTTTCAGACCTCAAACAATGCAAAGAAACAAGATCAAATTCATTTTAAAACAACATAATACTAATGTTTACACTTAAGAGTTCAGAAATCAATATTTGGTGCAATAACTGTTATTTTTAATCACAGCTTTCATGCATCTTGGGTGACTTTATTGATACCAGGGACTGCGGATGGAAATTAGCTTTGTAGCTATACTCTGGTGCAGAACATCTCTGTCTTTGTACATAATGTCTCTGTACATTGTCCCTTCAAATAAAGACTAAACTAAACTAATTCCCCTGCTGGTGCAAGAACTGAAGTAGCTCAGCTTTGTGTTTGTGTTGGAATTCAACAGATGCTGGAATGGAATGGCTGTAATACATGTAGAGATGCTGATTTCAGAAAAAAAAAATGCAGTGGTCTCTTATTTTTTTCCAGAGCTGTATAGTCCATTCATATAGCCCTTACATGGCCCATACACTATATCACCTGTCATTTTTGGGCTGATCATCACAATGAGAGAGCTGTGTAATTATAGTTTTGTATTAGGCTATTTAAGTGTTCAAATAAAGCTTGATGCATGCTTTAGGCAGCAGACCGGCAGCATTGACTTAAATATCTCTGCTGAAGATTGAAGGTCAACATTAGTCCCTACATGTGCTAAATAAATCTATTATAAAATACTCCATGCAGGGACAAACCCCATGCGTTATTCAAGCTTAAAGGAAAATTAACATTTTTTTTTTACAATCTGAGCCTTCTTTCGGCAATAAAACAAGTAGTTTTACTCACCCATAGCAGTTTGGTGTCAATTGGAGCAGTATCGCAGAACTTATGTTGTAGCCGTTCTGTTCTACTAATGATCCGTATCCGTTAGCGTGAGTGCTCGGGGCACTGATTTGCGGTCTCCAAATAACACAAACTTTAGCACTTTTCAAATCACAGAAGATCGCTGTGTCAGGGTAGACTTTTAGTAGATTCTAAAACGGCCTGAAACCCGATATCGCAACAGAAAAGTAAAGTTCAGAGCGGTGTTAGCTTCTTTCGGACTAGCGGTGTTTACAAAACAGCTGAGTTCACGCATGCGCTCTGTCCTCTCTGATGACGTCATCAAATGAAACTATAGCTGGATATCGGGTTTCAGGCCGTTTTGGAATCCACTAAAAGTCTACCCTGACACAGCGATCTTCTGTGATTTGAAAAGTGCTAAAGTTTGTGTTATTTGGACACCGCAAAGTAATGCCCCGAGCACCATGTTAACGGATACGGGATCATTAGTAGAAGTAGTAGAATCATTAGTAGTAGTTCCTGTTGTCGTTGTTGTTGCTGCTGTTCCTGTTGCTGCTGCTGTTGTTGTTGTTGCTGCTGTTGCTGCTGTTGTTGTTGCTGTTGTTGTGGTTGCTGTTGTTCTTGCTGTTGTTGTTGCTGCTGTTGTTGTTGTTGTTGTTGTTGCTGCTGCTGTTGTTGATGTTGTTGTTGCTGCTGTTGTTGTTGCTGTTGTTGTTGCTGTTGTTTCTGTCATTGTTGCTGCTGTTGTTGTTGCTGTTGTTGTTGTTGCTGTTGTTGTTGTTGCTGTTGTTCTGTCGTTGTTGCCGTTGTTGCTGCTGCTGCTGCTGCTGTTGTTGCTGCTGCTGCTGCTGTTGTTGCTGTTGTTATTGATGCTGTTGCTGCTGTTGTTGCTGCTGTTTTTTTTTTTTTTCCCCTGGCGGCACGGTGGCTGAGTGGCTAGCACTCATGCTTCACAGCAAGAAGGTACGGGTTGCCTGGGCCCTTCTGTGTGGAGACTGCATGTTCTCCCCGTGTTTGGGTGGGTTTCCTCCGGGCACTCCGGTTTCCCCCACCAACCTAAACATGCGCCATAGGTAAAATCCAGCTTAGGGCCTGACCAAAGCATAAATAACAAAACAAAATCATGGGGATGGTCCCCGGGTCAAATATAGAAACAACTTCTCCTGTGCGAGATCAATAAAGGTCAATCTTCTAATCCTTGACCACTGTAAGGCGCTTTGTGCTACAATTTTGTATGAAAAGCGCCTTATAAATGTTTGATTGATTGATTGATAGTAGAACAGAACGGCTCAACATAAGTTCTGCGATACTGCTCCAATTGACACCAAACTGCTATGGGTGAGTAAAACTACTTGTTTTATTGCCGAAAGAAGGCTCAGATTGTAAAAAAAACATTAATTTTACTTTAATAGAAATGCTATATTGTTATTGTCAAGATAAATCTTGTCCAGCCACCCCCCTGACAAGCTTTAAATGGACACAAAACTACAAGGCGTCAACCACTGACGCCAATACATAGTAATGAGAAAGCCCGTCCAATCTCCAAGTGGCATTGTTCTGACCTAAGTGCCATTATCCCGCTGTAAATGGGAAACGTCTCAACAGTGGATCACATTATGGTTATGTCTCCTGGAACCGCACGGCCATATGCTGTCTCAATTACCCAGAATGCATCAGGGCTTTGTCTAGTCATTGCTTCCTTGGCCGTACACTGCTTATTTATCACGCGCCGCCGATAGTGTCACACACAGAATGCATGCATATATTCTCTAATGGTGTTTATGGAGCTGTAGACCCTCCGGCTGACGCGTCGGGGTTGCCGGCGCGATGGCGTTGTGTCTGTGTTGACAAAGGCAGTATTTGTCTGCTTGTGTACTGCCTTGGCTGATAAGGCCATAAACGCACACCGAGCAAGACTTTTTTAGTGTTATTTCTCTCCTCCAGCCATCTCCCGCTGCCTCTCCTGCCGTACCTTCTCTTATTCCAGTAGCCCCAGAGATGAATATATTAAGTCCATGCGTGAGTCCGAATAATTGCACATTCGCAGTTTCTTTGTTTTGCTAGTTCACTTATTCTGGTCACTGCCTTTCTTTGCCTAAAATAATTCTCTGCAATCCCCAGGGGGACATTTCATTTTAGCAGAAAATAATCATTACATTTGTAATGAGTTATTGTAAAGAAAATACAGAGTAATCAAAATTCTGCATTTATTTATAAAATCAATAGATTTTTCTGTAAATGAGCAGGACATGACCTTTATAAATGCACATACATTCCTAAACGAAACAGTTAGTCTTGTAGTTATACTATACAACGTTTCAGCTACCCACATTCTCCACAGATATGCATTGCTTGCCTAGAATGTCCCAGAGTGGCATTTATTTTATCTTTCTATGTGACATGTCAGATCAACGGAGTGGTTTTCCTTTTTAGGTTTGTGGTTCATCTGTATCTCTATTTTATTCCTTTGCTTCATGTTTAACAAATCTGACATGATAATCTTGGGCATGTCAGCAGCAATTTTTAAACTGTCAGTGGTGGAAGAATTTCTTAATTTTGTTACTTAAGTAAAAACAAAACAAAAAACTCAAGTAAAAGTATCACATGAAAATATGTAAAAGTATTAAAGTACCTATTTAAAAATGTACTTAAAGAGTAAAAAGTAGAAGTATTTTGCGTATATTTTGAGGTCTTATAAGGCTACAATGTAAGGATTTTGATCCAGATTTGTGTTGAATTTTGTTCTTTAGAAACAACTGAATCAGTATTTTTTTTCTAGCTGTTTTACTTTGTTTAAGTACTTACTTAAGTAAAGTGCAGATACCTTTTTTTTTAAACTTAAGTACAGTACTTTATTGCTTTTACTTTTTTACATTCCACTACTGGAAATTATACATAACGAAAACAAAAATTGCCACAAAAAAAAAAAAAAAAAACCCCAAACAAACAAACAAACAAAAAACTTCCCACAAACCCCACAACTTCTCTCCACACTCATCATACAGTAAACTACATACAAACACTAGAGTGGCATATTATCTACAGTATGTGACATGTCAGATCAATGGAGAGGCAAGCCTGCTCAGTAGGCCTGTCACGATAACAAATTTTGAAGTATGATACATTACTGGAGAAAATAAACGATAATATTGTAACTAACATATCCTACATACATAACCTCCTCCATATCTCCACACCTGCTCGCTCTCTGCGCTCCTCCTCCTCTCTCCAGCTCTCTGTCCCCTCTGCCCGTCTGGGAACTCTCTCCCTCCTGACCTCCGCAACACTGACACACTCCCAAACTTCAAAACCAAACTCAAAACACATCTGTTCAGACTGGCCGTTTCACTCCAACCATAACTGCACTGTCCTTTTAAATGTTTTAAATGTTTTACTGTTTTAAATTTTTTTATTGTTTAAATGTTTAACTGTTTGTTTTTAAAGGGACAGTGTGTAAGATTTTTACCCGTTAATTACCGAAATTGAAGATACCCATTCAAAAATACATTGTTTTCCAAGCCTTTTCACTTCTATCATGAAATCAAAGTATTCTGTTGGACTTAGATATACCTGCATAAAAGGGGGATCTTCCCCATATAGAGGCAGCCATTTTGATTACGAGAGCTGCAGAAGGACATTTGGATAAATAGTACGCGTTTGGATAAACAACGACAAGCATGTTGCCGGATCACACGTCGTAATGGATCTAACACGTGTTTTGGACTGAATTGTTTTACTGGATTTTATTCACTGGATCCTTACGGACAGATTGAGACCAAGCTTATGGTGAAATACTGAGTTTGACCTGTCCAGAGCCTTCAAAGGTAAGCAAAGTAACAAACCTCGTTTTGTGCTTTTCCGTATAAAAGCCCCATGTGCTCGGGGAGTGATTGTTGTGCCGGGAAATGAATTGCATAGTCAAAAAGAGGAGACTGTAAGGTTTCATTGATGTGTAGATTGTCATGGTACACGATCGGGAATGTGTGCTTTCATGCGAAAAGAAAAAAAAAAACTGTGAACGGGACCGCGTTTTATTTATACAGTAGTGGCGCGGGTACGCGAACTGTCTGTGTTACGGCGCGCCCGGGTGACCCTCGAGGTCTGCCGTAGCTAAAACAGGAAGCGCAATAGCACCATCCACCTATGCGCCACGAATCCTACCTTTAACTATTTGTATTTTATCTTATCCTTGTTGTAAGGCGACTTTGAGTGTCCAGAAAGGCACCTAATAAATAAGATGTATTATTATTATTATTATTATTATTATTATTATTATTATTACTAACACAATAACCCAGAGCAGATTTAAACCACAAAACTATTCTAAATCTAAAATGTTGTTTAAAAAAAATCATGAGCTGCAGTAAATAAATTAAACTGTTTACATCTTAGTTTGCATCTGTAGTGTAAATAACCAAAATATATCCAAAAAACCCCAGTATTGCAAAGAAAAAATACACACAAGCCGATATAGTATTCATTGTGACAGGTCTACCACTCGCGCACAGTAGAAATGCAAGTTTTTGAAGTGAATAAATGCATGATGGGTATTTGTAATAATGTGAAAAGAATGTAGGCAAAGCAGGAGTCAGGCACCAGAAATGTTTTACATAGTTACACAAAGCACCTTTAAATGTTATGAAGAATGACAGGGACGTCAAGTCGAGCACAAAACTCATGTTAACTAAATATTGAAATACAAAATACAGTGGTCTCTCGTTTATCGTGGTGGTTACATTCTAAAAATAACCCACAATAGGCGAAATCCGTGAAGTTTTATATTTTACAATTATTCTACATGGTCTAAGGTTGTAAACGCCTCACCACACACATTGTACACTTTTCTCAGACTGGCATTAACATTTTCTCACATTTCTCTCTCGTTTAAACACTGAAACTTTTGTAGATTTTCAACAACAAAAAAAGATTAATAGTGACTAGAGATGCACCGGTCAATCGGCCGCCGATCAAAAACGCCGGTTTTCTATCCAATCGGCCAAATCGGTGACTGGCCGGTCACTGTCGTCATTTCCGGTTTTTGGCCGGTCACGCTGACATGCATGCGCAGCAGCTCAACGCGGGCAGATCGAAACTGAACCAAAGCAAAACAAAGATGTCGTTGATCTGGACATATTTTACCGTGTGCCAGGACGAACCGAAACAGGCTGTGTGTAATGATTGTAAGTCTAAAGTAAGCCGTGGAGGATCAACGCCTAAGACTTATGGAACAACCAACTTAATACGCCACTTGGAAAAGAAGCACCCGGGCTTGTTTAGCAAGTATAAAGAAGACGTGGCTGCTAAGAGGGATGTACCTGAGACACAGCAACAACACCCCACCATCGCCCCTATGTTCGACACGAGTGTTGAGAAGTCTAAAGCCACCACTCGAAAAATAATGGAGTTCATGGCACTGGACGACCAGCCGTTCAGCGAAGTGCAGGATAAAGGCTTCGTCAACCTGATAAAACACTTGAGTCCACGGTACAAATTACCAAGTAGGCGATACTTTTCTGATACAGCGCTGCCAGAGTTGTTTGAGAATGTTTCAAGCCATATACGCAAGCTACTCGACGCGACCAAATCTATCAGTTTCACGACGGACATTTGGACTTCTAACGTGAGCTTAATGTCAATGTTGAGTCTGACCGCTCAATGGCTGGATGATGAATTTGAGCTACATCAAGTCCTGCTATACTGTAAAGAATGCCCTGGTTCCCACACTGCGGACAATTTACGAGCCAAATTAGAAAAAATGCTGGCGGAGTGGAACATCGACAAGAAGAGGGTTCATGTCGTGTTGCGTGACAACGCTCGGAATATGACCAAGGCACTGGATGATGGCAACTTCCCCAGTCTCCCGTGCATGGCACATACACTCCAGTTAGCGGTGAATGAGGGACTGCAATCTCAACGCGCAATCACAGACGCCGTGGCAACAGGCAGGAGACTAGTCACGCACTTCAAACACTCACCGCTAGCCTACTCGAAACTCCACGTTATCCAGGAGGAGTTGGGTCAACCCAAGAAGCGCTTGCAACAAGATTGTCCCACACGGTGGAACAGCACGTTTTATATGTTGCAGTCGCTGTTGGAACAAAAACGCGCCTTGAGCTTATACGCAACAGAACACGAGCTGCCGACCATATTCACCACACACCAGTGGGAGTTAATTGAGAATGTGTTGAGCATCCTTCAACCTTTTGAGGAACTCACAAAGACAATTAGCTCCTCGTCAGCCACCGCCGCATCCGTCATCCCTGAAATCACTGCACTTAAGCGCCTTTTGGGGAGAGCAGCAGACACCGACCGTGGTGTGGGCACTGCCAAGGCCACGCTGTTGGAAGCGGTCCAGAGACGGTTTGCAGACATCGAGAAGAATCCACTGTACGTTGTGGCCACGGCTATGGATCCTAGGCAAGTAACAACTTAATACTAGCGATGTTTATTAGCCCAGTAGAAAAGAATAGAAAGCCTTTATTGTCTTTATACAGGTACAATGACATTTCAACTTTCTCATAAAGTACACGCAAAAATAAAAATAGATAATCACAGAAACATATGCACAATGAGGAAAAAAGGAGGGGGGAGCTACTATAAACTACTATTACTACTACTAATCTTAAATCAATAAGCATTTGTCCATAAGCTTTTGATTCGTGTTTGCATGGATTTGTCAAAACATAATTTTTGTTGCCATTTTAGTGCCTGTTTATGTACAGTATGTACAGAGTGCACAATATTTATGTATTGTCTGGCTAATATGGCGTTGTAATAAAAATAAAATTCCTTTTGTCTGTTGATACAGATACAAAACTTGCTACTTCTCAGCAGAAACAAAAAATGAAGTGAAAAGGGTACTTCTGAACATGCTGGACAGAGTGGACACCAGTGCCATCAGACCCACACCTGATCAGCCTCCTGAGGAACCTGCCATCGCACCTCCAACCAAAAGGGCAAGCCTACTGCTTTCTGTGCATGATGAGATACTGATGGAGAATGCTAGCAATGAGGAGGAACACCTGCTGGGCCGCCCTGCATCTGTTCAGTTACAGCGTTACCTCTCAGAGCTGCCCATCAAGAGATCTGAGGATGAAACTGTAAATGATGTACTAAAATACTGGCATGAAAACAAAACACACTACCCTGCACTTGCCCCGCTTGCCCAAGCCTACCTCTCTGCTCCATGCACAAGCATTGATAGTGAGCGCTTGTTTAGCTTGGCTAGTAATGTCATTGATGAGAAAAGAAACAGGCTTTCTGGGGAGAAGGCAGAAATGCTTCTGTTTGTCAAGAAGAACTTGCCATTGATGGTTAAGTGATTGTACTGGGAGTGGGACAGAGCACTTTGTTCACAACTTAAAGCTACCTGTTTATTTTAATGTTATTTTTTTATTTAGAGATGTCAAGAGGTCAAATGCAAATGTTAAAAATATGTTATGAGAACCCGTTTCAATTGACAAGAAAATATAGTACACTTTATTTTATCCTAGGCCTATATGAAATCCTGCACTTATTTTGAAATGTGAAAAGAAATCAAAGGCCTAAAATGTGATTTACTTAGAGAACCAGTTTTCAAGTACGCATGGTGCACTTTATCTTTTGTTTGTCTTAATATTTTAGTTTTTTCCTATATTGACCTGTAAACTGGACTGAATGTTATGGTCAGTGTTCTAAATAAATCTGCTCAGGGGGCACTGTTGAAACTCACTATTTCTTATTTTTGATGTTTTATTCTCAAGCCAAGCAAATATGGTGTCTATTGTATGATTGTAATGATTTCTTAGATAGAAAATCGGTATCGGAAAAACCGGTTTTGGCAGGTCAGACCCCCTCAAAAACCGGAAATCGGTATCGGCCAAGAATTTTGCAATCGGTGCATCTCTAATAGTGACGCATGTATTTCACAGTTCCTCTGACCGTGCCTCTTCGTCCTGGAGCCGCTCCGCCTTGGTGCAGGCGTCTTTTTCTGAGTGAAGAACATGGTTATGGGTAGTTGTTGGCGCTCTTTTTTTCTTTTGGGTGAGAAGATTCTTATAAACAGATTGGATAAACGGTTGGTTGGTACGATTTCAGCTCCCACAGATGAATGCTGCCGTTGTGTCCTTGGGCAAGACACTTAACCCTCCTTGTCCCCAGTGTCTGCGTACACTGGTGTGTGAATGGGTGAGTGGTTCCTTGTTGTAAAGCGCTTTGGGTGCCTTCAAGGTGGAAAAGCGCTATATAAAGATGTGACCATTTACTTTGATTATATTTGAAAATGTTTCGTCAACATTGTGGGTTTTGTCGGGGAGAAAACTTGCAAACATACAGCACTTCAGAGTCACACTGCAAGCGATTATTCTGTACTGTACAGGAGACACGGAGGAGAATGACGGACAAATCAAAGCAAAGGTCTACAGTCCCTTAGCCAATCAGGAGGCAGAACACAATGCGCGTTGATACACTATAAAAAAATGTGAATAAAAAAGTCTGCAAAACAACAAGGCGAAAGGTGAACTGAGTTATAGCGAGGGACCACTGTTTCAGAAAGCAACTGAGCTACAGCCATTAAAGGTCCTATATTAGCTCCTCAAAAACATACCTGGAGTTGTGTTTTGTTTCATTCATGCATGTTTGAGTAACCCTTTATTCCTGGTCTGTCTACATTTCCAAAGCTCAAAATGTTCCACTTTGTAATGTTGTGTAGTTTTAGTATTCATAGTGGTCATACCTACTTGTCGAAGCCTGATCTCATCAGATCTCAGAAGCTAAGCAAGGCAGGGCCTGGTTAGTACTTGGATGGGAGCCCGCTGGGATTTCCAGGTGCCAGAAGTGGGGCGCCAGTTGCAAAAAGTGTCATTGTGTCCTTAGGCAAGACACTTCACCCACAGATTGGCGCAGATTGGCAACCTTGCTTCCGTCAGTATGAATAACTGTAATAACTGTAAAGCACTTTGGGTGTCATGAAAGGCGCTATATAAATGCTATGAATTATTATTATTATTATTATTATTATTATTATTATTATTATTATTATTATTATGTTACATTTGAGCTACATTTTATTTAGTGGAGATTGGAAATTCCAGGGCTGAAATGATCAAAGATTCTAGTGAAGGTGAATGAACCACATGACATCTGTCAGAAAAATCACCTTCTTTGAAAACACAGACGAACTCAGTGAAGAACCACAGCAAAACATGTATTTAAATTTTACTTGCAAGGGGAGGCAGACACCAACGGAGTAGTCAGTCATCTTCTCTGCTGGGCTGTTCCTTCTTGCATCTTTTATTAATTCACAGATGGGTGTACACAAATATGTAAATTTCACATGATAAAACAACATGACTTCTTTCCCAGAAACTCAACTTTCCCAGAAACTCAACAACCTTGACATTTACAGCTGCAGGTTACAGTGTACTCCCTTCCCGGATTTTCTGATTCCCTTTCCCCACATCCCATAACAGTGAGATATAATATTCCAATTTAATTTGATCAAAATACATGAAGCAATGATAACACATTTATAATTATTCTAACAACATCACAGGGTGGAACAGAGTGTTTTCAATTTAAAGGTCCCGTGGCATGAAATTTTCACTTTCTGAGGTTTTTGAACGTTAATGTGAGCTCCCCTACCCTGTTTACCCCCCCCCCCCCCATGGTTAAAAGTTGTGAAATGTCTAAACTGAGCATTTGCGATCCTTTTCTGCGTTACAAAAAATCAGAGCTCAAACAGGCGATTTTGAACAAGGCACCTTATTGACGTCAGATCGAAAAAAGAAATGCAAATGCAGTTCCACCCCCGTCTGTCTGTACTCAGCGTCTCTGTAAATCACACCCAGAGAGTTTGGACTGTGAATGCGCTAGGCAATGCAAAATGCGTTTTTTTATTTGCCTGGAGGCACGTCCGAGTGTTTCTAGGCTCGGAAGTCCTTTATCTGAGCCTCTGGACCTTTGAACAGCAGTGGTTTAATTTTATTTTCTGTGGAAATGTGTTTATTTTTCAATGGAACGCTTCAAAAACGTGAAGCAAAAACAAAAACAAGGAAATGGATCAGCTGAGGGCTACAGCAGAGAGCGGAGCGTTTGGCCACGCCCCCACCCTCTACTATTGGCCAGCTCTTTTCTCCTCATTTGCATTCAAGCAACAACGCCCATTATGACCTGTTCTGAGGGAGAAAAAATACTTTCTCAGCTTATCTCTGTTTCTCATGCAGTGAGTGTTGATTTTGAAGAAGGATTCATTTACAGTATTAGGGAACCATTAAGGAGCCATATAAAAGCATCAAGAAGTACCATGTCATGGGATCTTTAAGAGAAGAACTCAGCCTATATATGCAGGATTTGTGTGTTAAACATGTCTGAATGAAACAAAACACAACTCCAGGTATGTTTGTGATGAGTAAACATTATAACATAGATCTGAAAATAGCGCAGTATAGGCCCTTTAAAGCTCTGTTTGAAATATTCAGTATCAAAAGAGTGTGCTCGTCTTAATAATAAGAACAAAATAAACATTTTCCCTCTCATGCTTTATGAAAAAGGCAATTTCAGGTAAAGTTTTTCATCTTTCTACTTGGATTGTCAATCAAAGCAGCAGACAAGAAGAGAAAACAGTGCCGGCATAACTGTGGAGGGAGCGGCGCTAAGCTGACAAATGCATGCACAAGTTAGCATAAATAAAAGATGTCGTACGCACTGTTTTTGCATTAGGGCCACAGTGACACACGCACACTCCGTGCACTGTATTGGAAGCACTTTATTAGGTGTGGGATTTATAGCAGCCACACAACGCCTCTGAGGCCACTGCTATTTCAGGAGATCCAGTCTGAGCAGGAAGTGACAAGTCTCTCAAGGCAGTATACAGACATGAGAAAACAAAAGATGAGATGGAAGCTTTGACAAAAATAACTTAGCTCCTCCTCTGTAGTGTGACGCATTCATATTTTGCTGATTTGCCTTTTTTTTTTTTGGTGTACATTAGGTTATAGAATGTGATTTGTGGAGGGTTACATCTGGGTAAAGCAGTGATTGTTTCATTCTCACATGTTTGAGCAATCCTTTATTATTAGTCTGTCAACATCTCCAATGCTCAGAATGCTCTATTCCACCTTGTGATGTCAGAACGTAGTAGTTTTCAAGATAACCGCTACGTTTTACCTTTAGTTCGGTTGAGATGAGCAATTCCAGGGCTGAAATGATCCAAATGATTCTAGTAGGCAGTAGTAGCTCAGTTGGTAAAGCGTTTGTCCACTGACTCACAGGTCGGCGGTGTGATTCCAGCTCCTACAGATGAATGCTGCCGTTGTGTCTTTGGTCAAGACACTTAACCCACCTCGCCCCCATTGTCTGCGTACACCGGTGTGTGATTATGTGTGTGAATGGGTGAGTGGTTCCTTTCTGTAAAGCGCTGTGGGTGCCTTGAAGGTGGTAAAGCGCTATAAAAAGGTGTGACCATTTACCATTTAGTGAACATGTATGGAGTTTAAAAACACAGTGGAGCACTTCCTATATTGCCACATGACATCACAAAGTGGAGTGTTTCAATTTGAGAGAAGAATTCTGTTCAAATATACGAAACACAACTCCAGGTACGTTTGTGATGAGCAAACAACATTATAACATAGATCAAAAAATTGTGTATTATGGGCCCTTTAAAGGTCCCATGGCATGAAATTTTCACTTTCTGAGATTTTTGAACGTTAATGTGAGCTCCCCTACCCTGTTTAGGGCCCCCCCCCATGGTTAAAAGTTGTGAAATGTCTAAACAGAGCATTTGCGATTCTTTTCTGCGTTACAAAAAATCGGAGCTCAAACGGGCAATTTTGAACAAGGCACCTTATTGACGTCAGATCGAAAAAAGAAATGCAAATGCAGTTCCACCCCCGTCTGTCTGTACTCAGCGTCTCTGTAAATCACGCCCAGAGAGTTTGGACTGCGAATGCGCTAGGCAATGCGAAATGCGTTTTTTTATTTGCCTGGAGGCACGTCCGAGTGTTTCTAGGCTCGGAAGTCCTTTATCTGAGCCTCTGGACCTTTGAACAGCAGTGGTTTAATTTTATTTTATGTGGAAATGTGTTTATTTTTCAATGGAACGCTTCAAATCTCTCCCCCCGTGCAAAAACAAGGAAATGGATCAGCTGAGGCTCAGAGCCGAAAGCGGAGAGTTTGGCCACGCCCCCACCCTCTACTATTGGCCAGCTCTTTTCTCCTCATTTGCATTCAAGCAACAAGGCCCATTATGGAGTGTTCCAGAGAGAGAAAAAATACTCTTTCTCATCTTATCTCTGTTTCTCATGCACTGAGTGTTGATTTTGAAGAAGGATTCATTTACAGTATTAGGGAACCATTAAGGAGCCATATAAAAGCATCAAGAAGTACCATGTCATGGGATCTTTAAGAAGTTGTATTGAATTGAAAAGCTTGCAGTAGCTGAGAGGTTTAGGTTTTGAAAGAGGAGAATTCACATGGGGCTGGTATAAGTGAAGATGTACTGAAACACTCCCAAAGCACTCAAGTGAAACTGCAGCCATAGTCTTCTTCTTTGCATTTCATTTATCACCAGTGCCCTCACATAAAGCATCACACTTTCCATTGTTTTGAGAACAGTCACTTTGGCTGTGTAAAAAAAGGTACACTGTATAACTTTTCTGGTGGAGAGTCCACTCACTGCTTGTTTTCATGGAGATGTTATTGCTTTGTCAGAAATATGCCACAATTTGGTATTAAACTAGTTTGTTTTCATAGTTTTCCCCCAAGCTAAGTTACAGGCCAAGTCTATGGACAGGTGACCACGCTCACAGTAAGAATGCATGTTTATTGATGCATTTTTGACAAAAAAAAAAAAAAGACTATCTGTATTAAGTTACATATTTAGATAAATATTTTTTTATTAAATTAACAATCTAAGTAGTTTTTAATAAGGCAAAATTAAATAAAAGATGAAAAAGAAAATGTTGATATTTTTTTCTGGTATTGCCCAGACTTATTTTATTGAAATACAACAAAACCTTGCTCTAAGTGACTTTTCTATAACTGTTTTGCATCTTTTAAGAGAGAGCTTTTCATTATTGATGTTATAGTCAGGGAAATATCAGGAATAAAAGAATCTGTTTTTTCAGGCAAAATCTGTCACAGCCCAATAAAAAACATCTAGATAATTATATATACCAAGGACGTTGTACTTTATTAACAAATTATTCAGTAACAGGTTAGTTGTCTATGTTAAAGGGTCCATATATGGTATTTTCTGATCTATATGTGTTAATGTTATTTCCTCATCACAAACATACCTGCGTTTTGTTTCATTCATACAAGTTTAACACACAAACTCTGCATATTTCAGATGAGATTTTTGGTCAAACAGAAACACTCTATTCCACCTTGTGATGTCATGTGGTAATCAGTGGCGGCAAGTGCCCCTCATTCCCTAACTTGACCTAGATAAAAAATGCAAGTTGTTATTTTGTATTAGACTATATGAGTTTGCTCTGGCCCAGTGAACTCAATGGGCAGCTCTATGGAAGGGCCTGAAGTTTTGAGAAAATCTGACATCATTATGTTGCTTCTGCTCATTACTTTACATTGCAGCCCTGAAGTGAAGGCGCAGTGTGGGGGCGAACTTAAATCAAGTGATGACCTATGATGACCTATTATGATTCAGCTGCTCTCTCCCGCCCAGCCCCAACTCTCCACTGGCGCCATGTCACTACTATAGGTTAATGAATGGATAACAGCGCTATGTGCTACACGAGTAATGGCGAGTTCAAGTTCAAGTGAAAGTGTGTCCAAGGAATAAGTTTTAGGGAGTAATATGTCTTTTCTTCAGCGGGACCCTTCTGCCAAGCAAGAAAAGAAGCATTCAGCTGAAATAACTGCATTGGCTGCGGTGATATCGTACAACTCTTATTTTGATTCACACACTGATTAGTGGTGGCTACTTACTTTCGCCTAAACCTGCACACAGGAGACACAAAGCTGGCGCATTTGGCTCCTGGATCTTGGGTCGCGGACCTGACTTGACAGGGACTTGGATCAGTTTCATCTCTTCATTTTGGGCAATAATACACTTTTGGAGACAGAACCAACAAGACAGTAGACAGAGAGTGCACTCTGCTTCAGTTCTCTGGAGAAGGTAAGATGCTTGTTTTGTTAGTTTTGGGCAAATCTGAGGACAGAGCCTCACAGGTAAATACTGTGTAAATGAGCTTGTGGGGGAGGCGGAGCTGCTCCAGTGTTCTGCCATGTGCATTGTAGGAGCGGCGCTGATGCCATGTGTTCGTGTTGTGACCGTATCCGCTTATTGTAGTTTTGCTGATGTTGTTGGAGCTGGTTGTGAGCTGTCGATCAGATTGTGTTGTTTGGGCTGGTTGTGAGCAGTGTGTCAGGTTGTGTTGGTGGGGCTGGTTGTGTTGGTGGGGCTGGTTGTGAGCAGTGTGTCAGGTTGTGTTGGTGGGGCTGGTTGTGAGCGGTGTGTCAGGTTGTGTTGGTGGGGCTGGTTGTGAGCGGGTGATCAGGTTGTGTTGGTGGGGCTGGTTGTGAGCAGTGTGTCAGGTTGTGTTGGTGGGGCTGGTTGTGAGCAGTGTGTCAGGTTGTGTTGGTGGGGCTGGTTGTGAGCTGTCGATCAGGTTGTGTTGGTGGGGCTGGTTGTGAGCAGTGTGTCAGGTTGTGTTGGTGGGGCTGGTTGTGAGCTGTCGATCAGGTTGTGTTGGTGGGGCTGGTTGTGAGCGGGTGATCAGGTTGTGTTGGTGGGGCTGGTTGTGAGCAGTGTGTCAGGTTGTGTCATTAGGGCTGGCTGTGAGCAGTGTATCAGCCCTGGAACTGCCATTGTCACTGAATTAAAGGTAAAAGGCTTTGTTAACTTGAAAACTACAGCTTCATGACCTCACAAGGTAGAAAAGAGCATCATGAGTTTTGGAGATGAGGACAGACTAATAACAATGGGTTACTCAAATGAACCAAAACACAGCGCCAGGTATGTTTTTGATGAAGTAACAACATTATAACATGGCTTAAAGGTGCACTATGCAACTTCTAAGGTGGAGGGTCTGCTACTTGCTTGTCTTTTCTGGAGATCCTATTTCTTTGGCAGGAATGTCCCACAGTAGGGTATTACACATATCTCAATTGTGTAATTAGTGTTTTATAGCTCAAAAATACCATAAAAAGCATGAATTATTACCATGTGCAGGCTTGCTTCTCCATAGATCTGACATTAAAAAAAAAAAATCTTTTATTATTACAAGGTACATATTTTGACATCACAATAACATTCGCAAAACACTCAGAAGACACATCAGAGGATGGGGAGTGCAGAGGACCAAAGGGCTTGTTCCAGGTGCAGAAAGGGGGTCTGGGGGGGAGCAAGGGCGATGGTGGTGGTGGCGGACCCTCAATCGGAAAAGTTACACAATGTACCTTTAAAGCTCACAAGAGTCAGTTTAGCACAATATCGGGCTTTTAAAAATGTGAGTGTGTATCCTGGATGCTTTTTTTTTTTCTCTTTTTTTCCCTCTCTGTCTGGCTGTGGGTTCTTCTCTCCCAGGAAACCTTTAAATGGCATCACCTGTCAGCTCTGATGAAGGGGCCGATCCATCCCACTCCAAATAAAAGACGTATGGAGGTGCAATAGAATCAGCACTTTAGACAAACGCCTCCCAAGTCCCTCATTCTTTGTTTCTGTCACTTCCTGCAGAGACTAGTGGATCTGTCCTAGAAGTCATACATCATCTTATTGTCACGATTTTATTATGATCAGGGCTGTGAACTGTCAAGCAGAGATTGTGTCATTTTATGGTGACAGAGAGGTTAGATATCCTGTCACTGAGGGCTTCTGGTGGTGCTTAAGGCCCTTTTCAGGTGCATTATGTAACTTTTCTGGGGGAGGGCCCGTCACCTTCTTGTTTCTATGGATATGTCTTTGCCTGGAATCTTCCACAGTATAACATTAAATGGCTCTACCTTACATTTATTCAATTACAGGTGGTTTTATAGCTCAAAAATACCTAGAAAAACAACTGAATGTGAGCAGGGTTGCCTCTCCACAGATCTGACCTGTAACTTGGTTTGATATGGTCTTAGATAGAAAGGCTTAATACTGTATTTTGAAACATTTCAGACATCGCAATAACATCTCCATGGAGAAAAGCATTTGATGGACCCTCCACTAGAAAAGTTACACAAGTTTCCTTTAATAATTTTTTTTTTCTATTTTGAAATTTTACATATCAAAAATAGACAGAAAAAAAGTCAAGTCCTATCAAACTTGTATCTGTAACTTCTCTGGTTGGGGGTCCATCACCTGCTTGTGGCTGAAAACATGTCACTGCCATTGCCTGAAAAGTTTTGTAGTACAGTATTAAAGATCTTGCAGTCATTCCATTAAAAGCATTTTTATTGTTCAAAAATGATAAATGGTCACATTTTTATTGCTTTACCTCAATGAACCATACACATTCATTGGGGGCGATGTGGTTTAAGTGTCTCGACAGCATTCATCTGTGGGAGCTGGAATCATACCAGCCAATCTGTAGGTCAGAGGATCTGACCGCTCAACCAATGATGCCATGATTTTTACATCAAGAGCTGGATTAGAACCTTCAGATTAGTGGACAAACGTTCTACCAACTGAGCTACTGTCGGCTCAAAATGTATACAAAACATGCATTCTGTGCGAGGACTTGCTTCTCCGTAGGTTTGACCTGTAACTTGGCCTGGTTGTGTCCTTACATACATACTGTACATACATACATACATACATACATACTGTACATACATACATACATACATATATACATACATGCATACTAGGGGTGTTCGATATATATCATCTGCGATATTATCGTGATTGTTGTTTTAAAGATGTGCAAATTTACATTATCGAGTGTTTAATTTAGTTCGCCAAAACCAATGAAACACGCGCCAACACTTACAGACGCCGGCACACAGAGCGCCGTAACGCTCTCCACACTCAGCTTGACTCTGCCGCTCGACTTGTAGGTCTAGGTGATCACAGCCTTGTAACAGGTCAGCAGTGCAGTTTGAGAAAATGCAGGCAGAGGCAGCTAAAGCTGGGTCTACTTCAGAGGATTTAGTGCCGAGACACGGGTCTACTTCTCTGGCCTGGAAATGGTTTGGTTTCAAAAAGACTGACATTGATCAAAACACTGTCATATGCAAGATTTGTCGGAAATCTATCGCTGTGAAACAAAGCTCCACAGCGAACCTCTTTCACCACCTCCGCAGCACAAGAAACTTCAAGACTCTGCAGCTCAAGAAAAAACAAGTAGGCGACCTGTTCAGCACACCCAACAAACCCTTCCTGACTCATTCAGCAGAAAAGTGCCGTATGACAGAAAAAGTCAACGATGGTAAAACATAACCAATGCCATCAACAGATTCATAGCCAAAGAGATGTTGCCGATGCAGTCAGACCTGCCAACATGCGGCTGGTTAGCTCAACTGGTAAGTCATGGACTTTCCCCCTGGGGGTTGTGGGTTCAAATCCCCCCCGGGCAATGAGCTAACCAGTGTGGGTCCTTGGGCAAGACCCTTCACGGTACTGCCCCCCGGGCGCCGAAAAAGATGGCTGCTCACTGCTCCTGAAAAAGGATGGGTCAAATGCAGAAGTCAAATTTCTCCCGTGTGTCACTGTGTGTCATTGTGTGTGAGACCAATAAAGGCTTAAGCCTAAACTTAATCTAATCTAATCTTAATGTACGCATTTTGCGTAGCGGGCACTCAATTTTGACCTCCTTGTACGCTTGTACACTTTGTTGTTCTAAATTACGCATATGGATATCACATTTCGTCCGTTACACTTAGGTTTTCACTGACGTTGATTCTGTGGCTGAGACACAGATCATACATACATACATACATACATACATGCATACATACATACATACATACATACAGTACATACATACATGTATACATACATACATACATACATACATACATACATACATACATACATACATACATACATACATACATGCATACATACTTACATACTTACCGTCCATCAGAAAAGTTACACAGTGTACTTTAAGCTTAGTATATTTTATATATAGTATTTTCATGGCTTTAGTCATATTTATGATCTGATATAGTTAGACCTGGTCTATGCCTGTTTTACTCCCTCATTAGGGGGAGTTATAAAAGAGACTCACGCACTTGAGTCCAGGCTTGTGCACGCACATTGAAATAATGACCTCCGCAAGACCAACTACAGAAAATTAAATTTCCAAAGCTGCACTCCTCATTATCATCATCATTATCATCATTAAAACCATTAAATCTCAGTGGGAAATAGAGGGAGAAAAGAAGACGCAAAGAGCACAATAAGCAAATAAACAAATGGGAATTTTTACAATTCAAATTTTCATGCACAATTCATGATTTTATATCTTGTGTTTTTGTAGCGATGCCTAGGCCATGATAATTATTATACTGACTTATAGGTCAGTACATGAAAGCTGGAATAATATATTTTGGGTCTCAATATTTATCATGTGTACCATATCTTTGCCATAATGGGGAGATTTTAGCTTTTAGATTTTATTTTTATTTAATATGGTAGGATCTGAGCTGTGAATAGTAGAATAAATAAATTCTATAGCTAATTATAGGTTCCCTCTGTTATTTATTTGTTGCAGCTCAGGGTTTTTAATGATATGGTCTATTTAAAAATGGGTTCACTGGGATTATCCTGCTTTGTGCTTAAAATTGTGCTTAAGGTGCATTGTGTAACTTTTCAGGGAGAGGGTCCACCACCTGCTTGTCCCCATGGAGCTGGTATTACTTTATCTGAAATGTTTCACAGTGTGGCATTAAACTTCCAAATATTCATATTCAATGAATGGATGGAGGATGGATATAGTTTATATTGCCCAAAGAACATAGACGCCTACAGTCTGCGAGCCATCCTCTGCACAGATCTGACCAGTATCTTGATGTGGCGGCATCTCCTGCTTGTTTCTATGGAGATAGTTAAGCTTAAGTTAATACCATACTGTGAAACATTCTAAGCAGAGCAATTACAATGTCATGGAGGCAAAAATGTAGGCAGACCCTACACTAGAAAAGTTACATAGTGCGTCTTTAAAGTAGTTTCAGTATTATCGTTTCTCGCCATATTTCCTCTGTAGAGATGTATTTCTTTGGTTTATATTGAATTATTAGTATTATCATCATCATTTGTCTTTCTCATATTTTTCTTGAATGAGTTCTCATTATTGTGCGTTTGAGGCATATGGTGATTCCATTTCATTTGGAACGTAAGGTTTAGCTTTGCCCCTGAGAGCTGATAGTGTGATTAACCCAGTGTGATTGATCTGTCTCATTTGGTTAATGGTTCTCGGTGCAGTATCAGTGACTGGCCTTCCTCTCTCTGCAGAGACTGAAATGTGCCCAGCTCAGCATCGCAACCCTCCTCTAAATGACATAATAGTACGTAAACCCTAAAAATATAAAACTATGGTACATACAGTACTATTCACTCAATGCTGCAGTTTGTTTGACATTATATATAAGTGCATTGTTTTGTAATTGTGAATTGATTCTTTGTAGTGACATCACACTGGGGGTGGTCTGTATGTATGTACATGGAGAAATGTTCATCAGCTGCCATGGTGACACAATGTGAGCATTAGCAAGCACTCACAAATAAGTTTGAAAATAGTCTGAATTTCAAGAAAAAATACAAAATACAACACATTTTCAGGAGACTGTGATCAGTACAAGCGTTCATTGTCCTGTTTAGGTGTTTGATTTTCAACAAAAAGGTGACAGTGACTAATTCAGGGGTGCCCAACCAGTTGATTGTGGTCTACCAGTCGATCGCAGGCAGAGTGTCAGTCGATCGTGAGAAATGTGTGTCTATGACGACGTTCAGACTTTTTGTGAAGTCCGATTTTTTTGCGAGTTCGTTCACATTTCCAATTAAATGCGATTTGTATGTGATCTCCAGTGCATTTAAACGCCCCAAAAGTGTCCCGCATGCGCATTGGAGGACACGACAAGGTCACATGCAGTAAGCGTGCTCAGTGTTTACGGAAGTAGCCTAAAGTTGCTGTCGTACCGGAGCCAGAACATGTACAGCTTATTTGTTTTAAGGAGGAGACGGAGAAGGAGAAGGACAAGGTTTTTGGCCACGGCGTTTTGTGGGGCAGTGGCAGCAACGTCCGTAGAAATGAATGTGTTGGTGCGGAGTCGCAGCCAAGAGTGGTAGGATTGCTTTGTACTTTGCTGCTTCACTGACACTTGAGTTCATATACTATTTTCGCGTGATGAGAAGAATGTTTGTGTACATTTGTGAGTGCCTACTTGTACCACTCTCGCTGGAGGAAACACGCCCAGGTCGGATGAATGTGACCTGGCCGCTCAGACTGAAGTCGCATGCCAAAAGACCCCCCACCCCCTGTTTGAAGAAGAAGAAGAAGAAGTGACTTTATTGATCTCACACAGGAGAAATTCTTCTCTAAATTCTTCTTTAACCCATCCTATTATTATTAGGAGCAGTGGGCAGCACATTACTGCGCCCGGGGACCATCTCCATGATCTTCTTGCTTTGGTTTGGTCAGGACCACGGCTGGATGATTTTTACCTATGGTGCATGTTTTGGGTTTGGGTTTAACAGTACAAAATAAGCCTGTCTGTTATAGTTCCAGCTAAGATTGTTCTTTATGGTCAGATTGTATTAAAACAAAGCTCAGATTAATATCTAACTTGAGTAACAGAGCTTCAAACAGCGCAGTGCCTACAGTTAGCATTACACCCCCAAGGAATGCCGATGACATCAGCTGCAAAGCATCAATACTGCCTCAAGTATAGGTTATTTAAGATGCTTTGTGCAATTAAAATACCATATTCATTACAAAATGTTTATAAAAAATGTACACAGCAATTAACTGCACTTTAGGAGTTTAAAGCTAGCCTGATGTGAGTGATCCTCCTCTGAGATCACTGTTCAGAGAGAATTATAGATTACCATACTTGTTTTACATAAAGTGTGTCAGATTTCTTTCTAACATGCAGTTGTTGTAGAAGGATATTGTATGTTTTTTTTCAGGGATGTAGAAGAAGATGTAGCATGGTAGAATCCAATTTGGTTTCCTAGACCTAAAAGAAGAGCTAGCAAGCAAATATTTATACAGCAAATTCATCAATGTCTTGACAAGCTTGACAAATTTATAAACCACCAAGACATAAACCATAACATAATGATTGATAGCTCTGTTTCCAACTCCAAGCAAACTTGAATAACCAAATTTATGACAGATGACAAACAACATACTGTAGACTGAAAGATCCCATGACATGGTACTTCTTGATGCTTTTATATGGCGCCTTAATGGTTCCCTAATACTCACTGCGTGCACATGGAAAAGTCCAAACCGATTGCAAACTGATTGGGATGGTAACGGTTGCATGTGCACATGCAACGGATTGGATTGGGATTGGCTTCCCCAATCCCACAGGAACCCCTGGCATAGGCCGATAGCAATCCACTTGGCGTCGCCATGTGCACGATTTCAGATCGGATTTGCGTACTGCGCATGTGCCAGGGATTTCACCCAGAAGTGGTAAGAGTGGTAGGAGGTGCCGAGGGCGTCGTAAGTAGCGATTGTTGTTGCCGGACTTTCAGACGGAAACATGACTGCGAAGAAAGCAACAAGCACGCACTACTGGACAGATGAAGAAATGGAGTTCATGCTCAGTTTGAAGATGGAGCTCTTCCCGCATCCGACAGCTGTCCTCCACCCCACAACCAAGAAATTTAAACAAGAAATTTACCGCACACTCACTTGACTTTACTCTTATTCCTTTATTGGGCTTAGAGCAAACAATGCGTTTCGCTTTTACAGCGTCATCAGGTAGAGTCGAAACTAGGGATGTCAACAATTAATCGATTACACACACACACCACGCTGCCAGGGGAATCCCAGTTACGCACCAGGAAGGGAGTTCCCCTGTTACGCAGCGTGGTGTGTGCTTTGTCTGTCTTTTTCCGCACTGAAAAATAGTTCCCACCCAAAATGACCAAGTCAAGCTCTCCGTGTTGATTTGCACATTTATTTGCACTCGATATGAATGCGCCCTACACAGAAAGTAATTGGGAAACGCATCGAGCAAATTAATTCCTTTTAATTCCTTTAATTCCTTCCGTTTGTTCACTCAAACAGGACCAAAGAGTCCACCCCAGACCTTACATAAATGAACGATAAACCCATAGCTACACATTTAATACCTTTATTTGTGGCACAAAAGATGCAAGCAACAAAAAACAGAACATGATTAAAACAATGGTGTGTTATAAAATCCTCGTAATTTTCGTTGTCCTCGATTGCTTGTAATATCAAACGCCGACGACACAGTTCGTGTCATATTAACGAAACCAAAAACGCTGTTTTTTCGTTCATACGAACAACCAAATTCTGCATAATGCACAACACGTACACCAATGCCGCTCGTCAAACTCCACGCACGTAAGTTACTCGTGTTGTGTTTTTATTGAGTAGCCATCACCTGGAAGTAGTTGGACTACAGCGCTACATAGCGTTGCAGAGCTGGCCAGGTCGCTGACCTGAATCCGATTGCGTGAGCTTCATGTGCAATCGGATTGGACGACAGACCACCCGCCGAGTAACGGAAAAAAAACGATCCAATCCTGATCCGATCCTACCATGTGCACGCACTCACTGTAAATGAATCCTTCTTCAAAATCAAGACGCAGTGCATGAGAAAGCCTCGTGAACACAGTCAGAGTCATAAATATCTCTCTGAAACACTTTATTATGTGCGTTGTTGCTTGAGGACAGAGACAGTTATGAGACGATTTCCATTGAAAAATAAACACATTTCCACAGAAAATAAAATTAAACCACTGCTGTTTCAGAGGTTCGGAGGCTCGGATAAAGGACATCCGAGCCTGGAAACACTCTCACGTGCCTCCAGGCAAATAAAAAAACGCATCTCGCATTGCGTAGCTCGTTTGCGGTCCAAACTCTCTGGGCATGAATTCCAGAGATGGTGGGTAGACATCCAGACGGGGGGGTGGAACTATATTAGCATTTTTCCCTGAGTGTGACACAGGGCTCTCAAGTTTTGAGCGGGGTCGTGCGTGAGACTGCCACGATACCATGTGTGGCGTGTCGAATTGCGTGTGTCACACTCTCAATGCGTGAGACTTGAGAGCCCTGGTGACATCAGAAATTTCCCTTGTTCAATTTCATGCCATGGGACCTTTAAATTCTTTTCATGCGCAACATAGTAATTTGTGCTGTCAAAAAATAATAAGGTGAAATTTATACTGACATTTATCCAACTATTTCCAGAGTTGAAACTGAATAGACTCCAGTGATCATCTTTGGCCCGTAGGTTCCATCAAGCAACTTTCAGTGCAAATGTAAAGGGTATTTAAGGTTGTTTGTTGTAGTGCTTGTTGTTTGTAGTATATCTTGTGCACTTAGAGCCCACCTCTCCAGTTAGTACACAGTGACACCTATAACTCCTCCAATTAGCTTGTCTTTTCTTGTCCGCAGGAAGAGAAACATCACAATATAGCAGCATCTTCCCCTCTAAACAAAGAAGGCTTCTTTCTTCCGCTCAGCAGATCAATACAAAATACCAATCAGTGGCAGTGCTGTCACCAGCTGACAGATACAACACAGTAAAGTGCTGTCGTCCAAACACTTGTCATCAGTTTGGCGGTTAAAGGTCGGCACTGAGGAGCTTGGTCCAGACTGCGGTGGGTGCATTCATCCAAATTATGTACAAAACAAATGATACTAACCACAATCCTAAACCAGGATAACAACAATGTGTATTGTTACAGAAATAGAAAAAAACTGCACAAAAACGCCTTTGAACCTTTGAAATAAATAAGACATATTTTTCCTTTTTTATGGAATTGAGAATTCAACTTAAACATTGCTTCACTTAAAATTTAGTTAATTGTAAATCTCATTATTGATCGCAATATTGATTTAAAATATGTTAATAGAAAGTCAGTTGACTTCCGGTTCAAAACTACAGAAACTGCCCCACCTCTTCATGATATTTCATGAGCAGCGGATTTTCCTTTACATGATTTTATTGTTGGAAAAAGATTATGTGACATTTTTAATCCAGCATGTATGACCCAAAGGGAGAAAGTGAAAACACACATTTTCTGTACACTGAAACCTCAATGCAGAATGGTCACTCCTTGCCTGGAAGAATCCATGACTCATCGCTGTACCAGCGGCGAGTCTGGTAACGCTTGGTCCAGAATGCGCTGCTGTTGCGCTTAGACAGACAGATAAGTGAACCAATCAGAGAACAGTTAACGGACAGCGACGTGAACCAAGCCAGTAGGAAGCAATGCAAAAACATCTTTTTTGAAAAGAAAGGCCTCTAGAGCTGTCAGCTGCTGTGGTTTTAAGGAATCGATGTGTTTTAGGTCATTTAAGACCAATTTTACAGCTGAATGGAAGGGACGTTGCGGGCAAAGGCGTCACCATCTGACGTCACCATCTTTGAACGAATCAGAATCGCGGAGTCCGTTGTTAACCGGAGGAGCGAGAGTGGAGCGAGGGTGTCCAAATGGTATCGCGCTGTATAGGAAATACAGAGAGATATCATTTGGCTGGCCAGGTAAGGTCACTCCAACATACATGCAATCTGAATACTACTTGATGGTGAGGAAACACCATTATAACATGATTAAAAGCTCATTTTACATAATATCCTTTTAATAATGTGTTACAGGACATTTCAAATGCCTTTGTACTTAGTACTTAGAACACATATACTCTAATATTACAACTTCCACTTGCTCCATTCTCTAACATGAATATTTGATCAGAACATCATCCTCAGCACAGGAGGATTAATAAATAATTGATTCTACCTCTGCTGGGATTTATTAAGTGTTTTTCCCTGCATGCCTGTCGGTGTAATTACAGCACACTGCACAACATGGGACCATATGTTTCGATGCAATGTGAATTTTCACAGTGTGCGAGCTTTAAGTGTCTGCACTGTTGTCGACAAGAGAAGCACTTTGTTGTTCCTTAAGTAATTCTGTAACTGCTTGTGTCAGCATGCCTGCTCTTAGATACTATCTCAATAATGCAATTATGTAGCGCGTGCTGAAATGCTAGCATACTTTTATTGATGTGGACATGTTTTCTAACCAGGCACCACGAATACGGCTGAGATTTTGTGCAGGATGGTGAGCGTGCCGACAGATGTGAAAGTCCAGTGCAGATTATGCTCCCAATGGAAACCTGCCAAGAGGATCCAGGGGTCAGAGCTGTCCTCCAAAACTATTAGATCATCTGCTGCTTGGCCTAGTTGTTGTCCTTATTTATAGATTCTCTGACTATTATGAAGTATTATGGCGTTAACAACTTTGGGCACTTTTTCTTAGTACTAATGGGAAGCTTTGGTTATTATTCTGTACTACAATTATATTTGAGCTGTAGAGTGCTGAATAAATAACTATGACTCATTTTATAAGCTAACGTTTAAGCTAAGCTAAAGTGTTTCATTGCTATTTATTGCTGTTCGTGTTATTATTATTATATTCTACATTTTGGTTATAACTCTCCTTCAGGTTTATTGCGTCAAGTGGCATAAATTAGTTTCACGATTATCATTTATTGTCTATATTTCCTTCAGCAATATATTCTACTACAAAATTTGTTATTGTGACAGACCGGGTCCCAAGTCACTACAGTTATGCTCTAATGCAAGCAGAGATTTAATTGGCCACATTTGGGTTAGATGGATCAAAGGTGTTACGATTATGCATAGGAAGGTTATCATAATTACTACAATATATCACCTTAACGTTCAATATATGAAAGCTGAGACATTATATTTTTGGCTTCCTTATTTATCACCTGCAAGTTTTCTTTGGATTGATGGGGAGAGTTTTATTTTTATTATAATATAATAAGATTTGAGCTGTAAATGGTTGTATAAGTAACTTCTCTGGCTAATTATCAGTTCATTCTGCTATTTGATTGTTGCAGCTCAGGCCTTTTAATGATACGGTTTACTTAAAAGTCTGTGTAACTTTTCTTGTGGAGGGTTAGCCACCTGCTTGTCTCTATGGAGATGTTATGTCTGTTTTGTCTGGAATCTCCCGGTATGTATGGGTTTTTATTGACCTAAAAACATGCATTTGTACTCGCCTCTCCACAGATCTGGCATGTAACTTGATGTGCTGTCACCTGCTGTCGCCATAGAGAAAAATACGGGTAATGCCATACTCAAAGTTCAAAGTCAGCTTTATTGTCAAAAAACATATGTACAGGTTACACACACAGGATTTGAAATTGCAGCGCCCCCTAGGCCCACAGTGCACATAAAACATCAGATAAACAAGACAATAAACACATGACTAAAACATCACATATACCCGTAGCCAAAGTACAAAAGGCTTTTATCTAATACACATAAAGTGTAGTGTAATAAAGCTCAAATGGTGTCATTTAAGCAGCAGTGCCATTGTCATTTAAGTGTCATTTAAGCAGCAGTGTCAGCGTCATTTAAGTGTCATTTAAGCAGCAGTGTCAGCGTCATTTAAGTGTCATTTAAGCAGCAATTTCATTGTCATTTAAGCAGCAATGTCAGTGTCATTTAAGTGTCATTTAGGCAGCAGTGTCAGTGTCATTTAACTGTCATTTAAGGAGCAATGTCAGTGTCATTTAAGCAGCAATGTCAGTGTAATTTAAGCAGCAATGTCAGTGTCATTTAGGCAGCCGTGTCAGCGTCATTTAATTGTCATTTAAGCAGCATTTAAGCATACTGTGAAACATTCCAGCCAGCTTCCAGAGAAAACCATGACTGACCCTCCACCAGCAAAGTTACACAATGCACCTTTAAAAATACTGACATTATTTTGCTTTATTGTTTTTTTTTGTGTCAGTGGCATAAAGTAGTTTCCATAATATCATTTTTTGTTATGTGTCTTTATAGCAAAAATTATGACAGGCCCAATTATGCATGTCATTCTGAACAATTCTAAAAATTTAATCACAACTTTCGCATTGGTGCGCATTTATGAAATTATTAAAGATCCCATGACATGGTACTTCTTGATGCTTTTATATGGCGCCTTAGTGGTTCCCTAATACTGTAAATGAATCCTGCTCCAGAATCCAGCCTCAGTGCATGAGAGAACCTCCTGAAAACAGTCAGAGTCATAAATATGTCTCTGAAACACTTTCTTCTGGGTGTTGTTGCTTGAATGCAAATTAGGAGGACAGAGACAGGCCAGTGCAGCGGATGGGGGTGTGGCTAAATACGCCGCTGTTTCCTGGATTAGCGGTGCGCTGGTGCGCTAGCCCCACTTCTGCGTTTTAAGCGCTTAGGAAGATACGAATGAAAAAAAAAAACAAATTTCCACAGAAAATAAAATTAAACCACTGCTGTTTCAGAGGTTTGGAGGCTCAGATAAAGGACATCCGAGCCTAGAAACACTCTCACGTGTCTCCAGGCAAAAAAACCCCTGCGTCTTGCATTTCGTAGCTCGTTTGCGGTCCAAATTCTCTGGGCGTGATTTCCAGAGATGGGGTGGACATCCAGACGGGGGGTGGAAACCTTTCCCCGAGAGTGACGTAAGAAAGTTCCCTTGTTCAGAATCGCCCATTTGGGCTGTCTTTTTTTCAAACGCGGAAAAGGATCGCAATTGCTCAGTTTACACATTTCACAAGTTTTAGCCATGGGGGGGGGGCTTAAACAGGGTAGGGGACCTCACATTCATGTTCAAAACCTCAGAAAGTGAAAATTTCATGCCATGGGACCTTTAAACAAGTGACATATTTCTTTTTTCCCCTTCATTTTGTGAGAAAAAACACTGAGAATTCTGAGAACAACAATACTTCAAAATTCCATCTGCTGCTGACAGCTTAGTCAGTTGAATCTGTGGAAACCTTCTGACTGCTCCCAAAATGCTGTTTATACTTTTTGAGGTTTGACTGAGCTGCACGCTAACAAGATTTGTGCTATAGCCACAACACATCTCCACACCCACATTCAAAACTTGGCTCATCTACATATTCAAATCTGCCAACTCCACTGGGAATCTTTTTTATCTTTGACTTTTTCACCAATTAAGCACATGTTGAAGAGTTATTCAAGCTGTCTCATTGGAAGACTCCCAAATATCTGGGTTCTGTTGTGTTTTCTATAGGACAGATAAGATGGGACTGTGAGCTCCGTAAACACTGAGGATGCTCGCTGCGTTTGATGTCATCGTGTCCTCCAATGCGCCTGTGGGACACTTTTGGGGCGTTTAAAGTTCACACTGGAGATCACATACACACCACATTTAATTGGAAATGTGAACAACCTCGCAAAAAATTGGAATTGAGCATTAAGCCCTGCAGTGTGAACGTAGCCCAAGTGGCCTGGGTCGCATTTGAAAAAAATGGATCTGTGTGTCATTAAAAGATCAGATACAGGTCGCATAGAGGCAAAAAAATCAGATTTGGGTCACTTCAGGCTGCAGCCTGAACATAGCCTTTGTTTGCAGCTTGTCAAACCACTGTGACTGGGGCAGATGTCCATTCCGCGTCCACTCTCGTTTGACACATCATTACCTACAAGTCAGTGTACAGCAAGTGTCAGTCCCTTAGAGAGCCTCAGGGAGTCAGGGCCGCCGGTGTCAGACAGGCACAGGAGAAGGCACTGACGCTTTGTCTGCTCAATACTGTGTGTCTGTGCAATGCATTGTGGGAGAAGAATGGACATATAGGACAGAGAGCTAAACCGTATCTCGATCATGAATCCATGTGAGATACGAAAAGAGGAAGACAAACTGTGGAGACCTAAAAAGTTATAATTTTGAGAATAAACATGTTTTAAAATGTCTTCTACAAACATGCTCAAAGGTGCATTGTGTAACTTTTCTGTTGGAGGGTCCGTCAAATGCTTTTCTTCATGGAGGTGATATTGCTTTGTCTGGAATGTTTCATAATATGGTATTAAACCTTTCTGTCTTCAAGGAGACCAAACCAGACCAAGTTACAGGTCAGATCTGTGGAGAGACAACCCTGGTCACAGATAGAATGCCTGTTTCTGTAGATATTTTTGAGCTATAAAACCACATGTAATTGAATAAATGTAAGGTAGAGCTGTTTAAAGGTCCCATGGCATGAAATTTTCACTTTCTGAGGTTTTTGAACGTTAATGTGAGCGCCGCGCCCCCCCCCCCCCCCGGTTAAAAGTTGCGAAATGTCTAAACTGAGCATTTGCGATCCTTTTCTGCATTAGAAAAAATCTGAGCTCAAACGGGCGATTTTTCAACAAGGCACCTTATTGACGTCAGATCGAAAAAAGAAATGCAAATGCAGCTCCACCCCCGTCTGTCTGTACTCAGCGTCTCTGTAAATCACGCCCAGAGAGTTTGGACTGCGAATGCGCTAGGCAATGCGAAATGCGTTTTTTTATTTGCCTGGAGGCACGTCCGAGTGTTTCTAGGCTCGGAAGTCCTTTATCTGAGCCTCTGGACCTTTGAACAGCAGTGGTTTAATTTTATTTTCTGTGGAAATGTGTTTATTTTTCAATGGAACGCTTCAAATCTCCCCCCCCGTGCAAAAACACGGAAATGGATCAGAGGGCACAGCTGACAGCTCTGAGCTCTGAGCGGAGAGTTTGGCCACGCCCCCACCCTCTACTATTGGCCATCTATTTTCTCCTCATTTGCATTCAAGCAACAACGCCCATTATAGACTGTTCAGAAAGAGAAAAATTACTCTTTCTCATCTTATCTCTGTTTCTCACACTGTCACACTGTAGAACATTCCATGCAGATAAATCACATATCCATAGAAATAAGACCAAAAAGTTACACAGTGCACTTTTAAAAACATTACAAATCATTACTAATATTATTAATTATCATTATTAGTTAAATGAAAAGGTATATGATGTAATTTTCTGGGATGGGGTCCACCATTTGCTTATCTCCATGTTATTGCTTTGCTGGAAATGTTTATTGTATGGTATTTAACTTAGTACCTATTTTGAAATGAATTCAGTCATGTTTTTATGGATAAAAAAATACTTTGAATATCACTGTGAGCAGAATTGCTTCCCCACAGATATGACCTGTAACTTGTCACCGTGGAGTTAGATATGCTGTATTCTTTTCTGTGAAACATCTAAGCAAAGCAATAAACTCTCCATGGAGACGAGGAGATAAGGAACCCAACCATAAACATGAGCATTTGTCTGCATTTCAGCAGCTCTAAAGAAAAAATCTCAGAGACATAGATGGGCCCCATTAATATTTCCATCTGTGCCACGGCTATTTGAATCTGTGTTATTCAAACCAGTGCAATGCCGTCCGCTGCTTGTCTTGTGGACCTCTTTTATCCATGTCCCTCAAGGCAACCCTGCTACAATTGTGATGATTTCTTCTATGACTGTGAGGGGAGCTTTAGGTCTACTTATATGGGATCATGAAGTAAGACTGTGTCCCATTTCTCTGTCTTACCCCTTCGTCTTCCCCTACCCCTTGGTTTTACGCGTTCATGTGAGGGCAAGGGGTGTCCTGATTCTAATTTTGATCAAAGGCTAGAGCCACGACTGAGGGCTACATCCCCCTTGAAACGAAGTAAGCTCTCGACCAGACTTGGAACGAAGGGGTACGCCTACAAGCTCAGGCAGGTTTTGGGATCAGGATGGCAGCGTCACATCGACCAGCCAAGGAGTCTCATAAATGTATTTTCAGCAGTTGTGATTATCGATTAACAGTTTAGCACGGTTTACAATTATGACGCTTATGTTCTACGTTACTGTTAGTGAACTGTTGTTGCGGTTTTAATTGTGGTGAAGCCTGTTTAGCCGACGTTATCGTTTTCATCGAACTTTCATGTACAAACAAGCAATTTTTTTTGAGGTACCCGATAATCCTTGACATTTGTTTACGTTTGTTTGCGTCAGTTGTTGTCGCCTCTGTAGACATAGCAACGGGAATCGAGGGGTGTCCCATTTCTTAGGAGAACATTCGTACCACTAGCCCTCTCAGCTCGTTGTCGAGGGGCAAGAAAAAGACGTAGATAAAGGGGTAGGGAAAGGGTAAGGCAGAGTAATGGGATGCAGCCTTAGTCTTGTCTATAGGCTTCATTCATTTATTTAGAAAGGGACAGTACATAATCTAAATTAATACTACTGTACCAGTATTTACAAAACATTCTAACACTAACTCTCTGTTATAACGGAAAATGATGTTAACAGACAATGCAATTCACATAAGAAGTGAAAACACATAAATTTACCAGCCTTTAAAGGTTTGCTATATTATGCAAAATTAACTCTTAATAATCTTTAAGCCATATTATAATGTTGTTACTTCCTCAAAAACATGCCTGGAATTGTGCTTTATTTCATTCACACCTGTTGGAGTAATCCATTATTATTAATCTGTCTGCATCAAAGCTCAAAATGCTCTGTTCCACCTTGTGATGTCATGAAGTTGTAGCTAGCACCTTTACTTCAGTAGATATTGGCAGTTCCAGCCCTGAAATTATCCAACTGATTGTAGTGTATGGAGTTTAAAAACACAGTGGAGCCCTTCCTGTATGACCTCATGACATCACAAGGTGGAATAGAGTTTTCTGAAGAACGCACACACCTTTGTAGGATGTTTGTGTTAAACATGTGTGGATGTAAAACAAAACACAGGTATGTCTGTGTTGAGGAAAAAACATAACATAGCATAATATGGGGCCTTAGAAGTACACCAAATGCAATTTCCATAAGCAATGAAAACATCAACTTTGCCATCCTTTAACTGTAGAGTGAATGTCTGTGGGCGCTCGTTTCTAGATGTAATCAAAAGGAAGGTTGTCCCAAATGTCATCGTTCCATTTAAAGATAAACACTCCAACGCCGGTGTAGTAATCAGGAAGACAATAATGCTGTCTGAGAAATAGCTCTTGTGTGTGATGGGAACAGCAATCACTTAAAAGATTGTCAAATTTTCAATAGTCCCTCACTGATGTTAATTATGATTATGTGCATATGTTTTTGCATCAAATGTGGTCTGTTCAATTAAATTTCACATTGAAGAAGTGTGGACAAAAATGGTTATTGAAGTTGTTTATTAAGACAACTGATTTTGAGGGTCCAAAAACCTGGTCTGGTCTGAGGGTCTGAACACCTTTGTTTTGTGTTTCTTTCCATGCTTTATTTTTAACACATAAAATCCATTAACCTGTCTGTCTATCTTGGTTCGTTGGGTCTAGGGATATCACAATATAAAATTTTAGTATTTAGTACTGTGAGAAGAATCATTACAATTTAAAGGGCCTATATTACCCTATTTGCTGATGTTATAATGTTGTTTCCTCATCACAAGCACACCTGGACAAGGACGTGCACAGGAGTTTTTAGGGGCAGTTGCTCTGACCTGAAGAAAGGGCAAACCAACCCCCCCAACCGCCTCTTTTCCGTGGGCATCACTTAACATAACACACATTACCCAAAACAGTGATAAGATTTAGTCATTTAACCATTTTGAATGAAAGAATTCATGTGATGCATTACTTCCATCATTCATTCTGCTGCTAAAACAAAATGTTAGAAACTGCAGACATGTAGCTTAGTTTGCCTACCACAAAAATTAGCAGCCTATTTAAATAATGTGTTGCTTGTCTGTAAGCTAGCTAGCTGTCTGATTATTTAGGCTAAACGTGGCAAACTGAACATGTATTTATGAACAGTTTTATTCAATTCATAAACCTTCATGGTGATCATTTGTTTTACACCTTAATCTCACCTTTTACGACAACGTCAAGGCAGTCAACAAGACAACCGCGCCAATCTCTTTCCACATGCAGGCTTGAGTCAGCTGCCGGTCGCGTTTAGTGCTGCAGCTTTGTGAACAGAGTCGACTTTTTCCGACTCAGAAGGGCAACGTCAGTCCAGGAGGGCATAGGGGCAGTTGCCCGGGCAACCTGAGCAACCTTCCTGTGCACGTCACTGCACCTGGAGTTGCATTTGTTTCACACAAATCCTGAATTCGTGAAAAGTTCTTGAAAACACTCCAACAATCCACCTTGAGATGTAATGTGGTAATACAATAAGCAGGGCTCTCAAGTCTCACGCATTGAGAGTGTGACACACGCAATTCGACGTGTTCACACGCTCACACGCCACACATGGTATTTCTCACGCTGATTTCTTTTTTTTCTTTTTTGTGCCCAGAAAATCGGTCTGTGTGGCTTAGTTTATGCAGGCTCCGCGCGTTTTCAGCGAAAAAAACTCACCCTGCTCCGGGCGCACGGTCCGAGCGGAGGCCGGAGCAGACGCGCCGTCCCCCGGGCACGTCCTGAGCCTCAGTCCCGGTGCCACGTCTCCTTTGAGACACACCGACTCCGGTCCCGGTGTCTCCGTCTGTGCGTAACGTGTCCCCCCCGACGGCTTACGCGCGGAATACGCGCGGCCCAGAGCCGAACTGCCCATGGTGAGCCGCGGTGAGACGCGGGCCCGGTGCTTTAACCAGACTCTTACATGAATCCGTTAAAAATGTCCCACTCCCCCCCGCCCCGCTCCCTCCTCCCCGCCCCTCTCAGCGCGCACTGACAAAGTGCGGTGATGATAAAACAAACTGAGAACCATCAGGTAATAACTTCATTTATATAACTCTCATTAGTTGCTTTGTAGTTTAAGTTTGCTCTTTAGACAAACAGGGCTCTCAACACGCAATTCGACGCACCCCCCCCCCCCCCCCCTCCCCCCTCCCGCTCCTCGGGAATTACAGTCTCACGCACGACACTGCTCAAAACTTGAGAGCCCTGACAATAAGTGCTCCACTGTGTTTTTAAATTGCATACACCTTCACTTAAATCGTTTGGAAAATTTCAGCCCTAGATCTCTACTAAACTAAAGGCAAAAAAAAACAAAAAACAAAAATTGCTATTAACATGAAAACTACCACTACACAACATCACGAGGTGGAACAGAGCATTTTGAGCTTTGGAGATGTAGACAGACTTGTTATAATGAAGGATTACACAATGAAACACAACTCCAGGTATGTTTTTGAGGAGGTAACAGCATTATAACATGGCTAAAAGCTCACAAGAGTCAATTCTGTCTAGTGTAGGACCTTTAACATAGAATAACTGGTCAAGAAGTCACATTTTTAACAAAGTTTGCTAAGAAACCAAAGAATCATTGTACATTTGAAGCGTTACAAGACAAAAGCCAGCCTCAGCTGTTCTTTGTACCTTCTTCCATCACTTTGAAACAGCAGCACTCACAAAAGAACAGACACAGACCCACAGCGTTAATAGGCCCCGTGGCTGCCTCCATGTCTCCCCTCTTTAATGTCCTCTCATCTATAGCCAGTCTTCTTCCTGAAATCCAATTTAGCTTGACATGCTTGGACTAATGGTTTGAAATGCCCAAATCAAATGGACAATAAATATTTAAACCGCAGAACAAAAACCAAAGACCAAGCAGACTTTTCTTTTTGTTTCATCCATTTTCTTACTTTATTCTACCATTTCTCTTCTGTGCGTATAAATAGCATCCATCTTGTTTAATGCCCCTTACATCTTATTAAATTGTCTTTGAGATCATTGGTATTCATTGTGTTTACTTTATTGCTAGCGCGATATTTCACTTGCCGCACGCTCCATTTGCTGCATTTTTATTTGCTTAAACCACACACTAAAAGTTCCCAATGGAAGCCAATGAAACAGAAAAAAACACATTCAGACGATTCTGCTTGGTGCGACGTTTTGCTATTCTTTGCCTAATGAGCATTTCAGCCCCTGCGCCGTAATAATTAAACTGCTTGTAATTTGTAGTAATTGAATGTGGGTGTGTGAACTGCAGAGGGGGCAGGGGGTGAGTTCGGAGAGCTAGCGGGGTATTAAGGCGCTGCTCCGTCTGCTCGTAGAGGGATCTGAACCGGGTTTTACTGTTGATTGTATTGCTTCCTTAACGGCGGTGAAAAAGGAGCTGGGAGAGGAATTAGGGCGAGGTGCAGATAGGGCAGAGACAAGGGGATGGGATTCAGAGAAGGTTACGGAATTCATGGGAGTGGCAAAGAAATGTTAAAGTAATCTTTAAGGTGCACTGTGTAACCTTTCTGGTGGGGGGTCCGTTATGGGCAGAAATATGTGCCACCAGAAACTGAATTTTAATCACATAATTTGAAATAGTATTTTTAAATTTGAAATTGTATTTTTTAATTTGAATCATTGCATTGAAAAATTTAATCTGAATAATACCATTTGAAATTGAATTTATTAGTTTGTAACAGGAATCTAATAAAAGCTCTCTCGAAATCATTCTCGAAATTCAAATTCAGTTCTCAAAATTCAAATTCAGTTTACAAAATTCAAATTCAAGTTTACTGTGACAAACATCCTGGTACTTTAAGGATGAAGGAAGAGCAATCGAGCTCAGATATACAGGACTCCTCTGTCTGCTGCTTTAACTTGAATTTGAATTTTGTGAAATGAATTTGAATTTTGAGAACTGAATTTGAATTTCGAGAAAGATTTCGAGAGAGCTTTTATTAGATTCCTGTTACAAACTAATAAATTCAATTTCAAATGGTGCTATTCAGATTCAATTTTTCAATGCAATGATTCAAATTAAAAAATACTATTTCAAATTTAAAAATACTATTTCAAATTAAAAAATACAATTTCAAATTTAAAAATACAATTTCAAATTTAAAAATACAATTTCAAATTTAAAAATACAATTTCAAATTTTGTGATTCAAATTCAGTTTCTGGTGGCACATATTTCTGCCCATAGTCCGTTACGTGCTTCTCTCCATGGAGATGTTTTCTGCAGTTTTACACATTATTGCATTATTCTGGTTTAGACAGCAGGTAACACCATAGATTAGTTAAATGTCAGATCAGTGAAGAGGCGAGCCCACTCACAGTAAGAATGACCCATGTATATTTAACAAGATGGATACGTTTAATGCAATACCGGGACATTCCAGACAAAGCAACAACAGCTCCATGGATACAAGCAGACGGGGAACCTTCCACCAGAAAAGGTACACAGTGTACATTTAAAGAATCGTATGTATGGCCAGATAATTCAAAGAAAAATGTAACAATTGTAGTGCTGATCCATTCTTAGTTACAAAAACACTGGACATGATGGCCGTGTTGTTTATGTCGTAATTTGGTGTTTTGTTTCTCAAGACGATTATTGAATCAGAAAATAGAATGAGCCTCACAGGGATATGGGATGCCAGTTTCAGTGGCGAAATCCAGTTGGTTAAAAACTCTCTGTTGTGAATCCTTACTATCTGAATAACCCAGGTTCAACTGTGATTTTAGTACCTTTTTTGAGCATCTTTTGAAATGTTTGCAAGCTATATGGAACTTGTTTGAAATATATTATTTAATGTGTAACTTTGCTCGTGGGGTATCTGCCACCTTGTCTCCTTGTTATAGCTTTGCTTAAAGTGTTACACAGTATGGCCTTAAACCTATCCACTGTACATTTATTCAATTACAGTATTTTTTTTGCTCAAAATATCTGCTCTTTTTGTGAGCAAGGTCACCTCTTTACAAATCTGCCCTCTATTGGCCTGGTGGTGTCACATGCTTGTCTCCATGGAGATAAATAGGTTTAATGTCATTCTGACATTCTAGGAGAAGCAGTAACCGCTTAGAGCTGCAAGGTGGACCCAAAAGGACACAAAAGGATGTAAGTGTCATGGTTTCTTTTAACAAGGTCAGATGGAGGCAGAGGCTTTGAGTTTGGAGCTGCAACTTGTTTGTGTCAGACAGGAGCGGAGATCTAAGAGTGTGCAGAAAAATCAAGGTAAGCAAAAACTCAAAAACAAGTTCAGAAGCGAAGAGCCCAGAGGTCTAAAGAGTCCTTCTCACTGTGGTAGACGCGCTCTGGTAGACTAATGCTCTGGTAGACTAATGCTCTGGTAGACGCTCTCTGGTAGACTAATGCTCTGGTAGACGCTCTCTGGTAGACTAATGCTCTGGTAGAGGAGTGGAGAACAGCAGGCTTATATACTGCAGCTGATGAGGAGGATTAGAAAGCAGCTGTCCACGCCCATAGCAGCAACAAACATGAGTGAGGGAGAGTACACAACTTGGCTTTTCCAACTATTCTAGGTACCGTGGACACCACCATTATCATCCAGGTGATATTATTTTTGCAAGGGGCTGTCAATAAGCAAATAAGTTCTGTATGGACTGTCACTACAAAGTTGTTTTAAAGCCTCCCACAGAAATGCCTGAAATACAGGCGTGTAGGGATGAATAGGGATCGTTATCTAGACGCCAGAGAAACAAAAGATGGAAACCAATGAGATATTTTCGGAAAGTAGTTAGCTAGTTAGCTCCTCCCTGCAGCAAGATATAAGCAAGTGTCTTACCAGTATTCTTATTAGAGCTGATGAAGTCTCTCGGATGAGCGGCGACACGTTTTCGACCAAACATACTTTGTCCAGTTGACAAATTGAACTTCTCCTTTTATCATGGATTCTACCTGGACGACTGAGGGACTTTTCACGCATCTTAAAGGAGCATTGTATAACTTTACTGATGGTGGGTCCGTCAAATGATTTTCTCAGATATTATTGCTTTGCTTACATATTTATAGCACACCTGTATACTTGTTCATAGCTCATCATATATATTAATACCTCTACTGTATACTTGTTTATAATACATCTTTTTATATCCCCCTACACAGTTTAACAACAAAGTACTCCCACATGTTCATATTGCCCTATTTATTTGTACATAATTCACTACAACCATAATATCTATATTGTATATTCTGTATATTACTGTATACTGTGTACTGTATATACTGTATATATCGCATTTGCTCCTCCTTGTACTTCTGATTGTACTTCTTACCTGTATATATATATATGTGTAATGACAGTAAAGTTGAATCTAATCTAATCTAATCTATCCATCCATCTTATTCTGCTTCTCCATTTCTGGGTCACGGGGGCAGCAGTAAGGACATAACAGCAGCACTCATCTGTGGGAGCTGGAATCACACACAGCCAACCTGTCAAGAGCGGGATTCAAACCGCCAACCCCTGAATAATTAGACAAACTCTCTACCAACAGAGCTACTGCCGCCCTTAATCTAATCTAATCTAATCTAATTTGTCTGAAATATTTCACAGTATGGCATTAAACATTTCTATCACCATGAAGACCAAACCAGACCAAGTTACAGGTCAGATCTGTGGAGAGGCAACCGCGCTCACAGTCAGAATACCTGTTTTTATAGACATTTTTGAATGTAAAGTAGAGATAATTAATAACATTTTGTGGAACATTTCATATGAGTGTCCCTGTTCTGAGGGTGGACACATGCACCATTTATTTTTACATCTTTACCAGACTATTTCTAGTTTTTGCTTTTTGCTTTTAGCAACGTTGTATTAATCGCTTTTATCAAACGCTCTTAATGTAATGCAGCCCTCCTCTTTGGCTGTGTGCATGTGTATGCTCTCGGGGCCATATGACACGGGTCTCCAGTTAATTTAGCTGTGTCAACTCCTATCCAGCAGCCTCTCCTGTCAGTATTCATCACACCACAAATAGTTTTCTCTCTCATGAATATGCAGACATCCCTTAAGCCAATCAAAACACCAACCTGTTGTGCTCCTTGTAATATATTACAAGTACTCGCATATGTGTGTGGAAGGCAACAGTAGGTGTCTTATTTGTTAGTCATTTACATATTAGGTGTGTTCGGAGCGTCTCCCATATTTTTACATGAATTGCACTCCATTACAGCTGCCGTAGGGATTATAGTGAATGGGGGCTATGGTTAAGATGCACCGTGTGGAGGTGGCTACATTTTGCTTTTGGATATGATTCTGCCCACGCATTTTTAGGTGTTGGAATTGCATGATTTTGCCGGTTATGTTTTTTATACTGTAGTTGTGTTAAAATATTGTGTAAAATAGTGGTTGAGGAAAAAGGAAGGAAAACTCATAGTGCAAATAAAGACAAGCAGCAATGGGATACGAACACACAGAGACTATATATTTAAATGGACATAGTTAAGAAAGAAAGAAAGCTATGCCTTTATTGGTCCCACAGTGGGGAAATTCCAGTTCTGCATTTAACCCATCCTGTTATTAGGAGCAGTGGGCAGCACATTACTGCGCCCGGGGACCATCTCCATGATCTTCTTGCTTCGGCTTGGTCAGGACCTAAGCTGGAGGATTTACCTATGGTGCATGTTTTGCTCCAATTGACTTTAGAAAAATTTTTGCCTCTCTCTTTAACTGCTGCTGTGAGCCTCATCATTTTTGGGCTTAAAATGTTTGTATTAATCTGCTCTACGTGATCCTGCTGTTTTTATTTAGCTTTTTTGCTCCAAATTCACCCCATAACCACTAGCAACGTGAGCTTCATTTGACTGGACAGGTGATGTCACACTCCGTGACTACGTACAGGTGACAATATGTTAATTAATTCAAATGCATTGAGATAAACTTGAACAGAGAGATACAATTAGCTAATCATGTTGTCCTGTTTTCCATTTTACATCACAGAAAATTACAATTACAGTGGTCGTTTCATACACATACACGCACACACACACACAATGCTGCCATCTTGTGCAATATTACACAATATACTATGTTCTTGTTGTTGTTTTTTTACTCTAGATGCACTGATCCAATACTGTTTTTTGATATTGGTGCAGATTCTGAAAAATTGGCTGGATCGGATATTGGTTTTCAAGAACCAGCTCAGCAGATATCCTATATTTTGACCACATATAAGACCACAGTATTTACTAGTCATAGTCTGGCCCAGAACGTCTCAGAATGATTGTTTTATTTATAAAAAGCTGTTCTGTAATTACTTGAGAGATCAATAACAGCTCCATAACATATTTGGGTCAGTGCTGTCTTTTATTTTTGTTTGAAGGAATTAAATGCTGTTGTCCATCTCTGCACTAGTATCACTTGGTATCAGGTATAAGATAAGATAAGACTTTATTGATCTCACACAGGAGAAATTCACTTGCCACATTAGCTCCAGGCAGTTAAGTGCAAAAGAAAGATTGAACAGGAAAGTGGATGCAGACAATAAGTAATAATAATAAAATAAGTAAATAAGAAAATGTAGAAAAATTGCACGTTTGGACTATATAGTGGAGTGGACAGTCTGATAGCGGTGGGGATGAAGGATCTGCAGTAGCGCTAGCAGTATAAGCAGATACTTAAAGCTATCCCGAATACCTTTTCGCAGTAGTATCTAATAGATTCTGTATTGATTAGTATCTGGACTATGGTTTTTACTACCTACTATTATATTATTATGTGTGTGTTTTTAATTTTTTCATAGTATTATAAAGACTTTATTACTACAAACAGGGCTCTCAAGTCTCACGCATTGAGAGTGTGACACACGCAATTCGACGTGTTCACACGCTCACACGCCACACATGGCATTTCTCCCGCTGATTTTTTTTGTTTTTTGTTTTGTTTTGGTGCCCAGAAAATCGGTCTGTGTGGCTCAGTTTATGCAGGCACCGCGCGTTTTCAGCGAAAACCCCCCCTCCTCCCCGCCCCACTCCCCGGAAAAAAATCTCAGTTAGCGGGTGTCCCTGTGTCTCCTCCTCTGTCTCCCCCGCTGTCTCCTCCTCTCCCCCGGTCTGTCAGCGGACCCTCAGCCCGCGGTGAGCCAGGAAAGGCGCTCGGAGCCCGGTGTACTGTACCGGCTGTGCTGCGGACACACGGAGCGACCTGCAGCTCCCAACAGGTGAGTCACTCCCCGGACCGGTCCTGGTTTGGTCCTGATCTAGTCCTGGTTTAGTCCTTGTTTAGTCCTGGTTTAGTCTTGGTCTAGTCCTGGTTTAGTCTTGGTTTGGTTTAGTCCTGGTTCAGTTTTTGTTTAGTCCTGGTTTAGTCTTGGTTTAGTCCTGGTTTAGCCTTGGTTTAGTCCTGGCTTAGTCTTGGTATTCTATGTAGATGTAGAATGTTTTATTAGTTTAAAGGCACTCAGAGCACGACGGGAAAATTTGTTCACTCGCACCCCCCCCGGTCCTCGGAAATTACGCAGTCTCACGCACGACCCCGCTCAAAACTTGAGAGCCCTGACTACAAATAAATACAGTAACACTTTTCTTCTGGTCCTTCTATGGCTCACACCTCTGCACCACCTCAGACGACAATTACACACCGTTGATCCCGTTCACCTCAGCGCCTTAATGCCTTCAGAGCTGTGTTTATCTACAGAACAGGGCTCACATGCACAGTCCTCATACATGATGTGTATTTGAGCACACAAGCACTGCCCCCTGCTGTGTGGAGGCTGTGTGGAGGGAGTCATTTTTGATGGTGCAGTTGACACAGACCAGCACTGTTCCCGGTTCAGATGAAAAGTGTCTATTTGAAGGAGCCATGAAAGGATTTGACGCTCACAGTCACGGCAGTTTTGTACAGTGAGACCCTCTGTCATTTTGATTAGCTCGGAGTGAAGCACAGAGCGCCACCGTGACAAGTTCATAAGTATGTTTTAAAGGGATTGTATGTGTAATATTGATGGATTTTGCAGTGCCGCTGGTGTGACTCAGGCCAGTAACGATTAGTGTAAAATGACTTCAGTAGTTTACTGCACTCCAAGTTTTTTGTATTATCAAATTTTAATAGGCACATTAGGCACCACTCAAATATGTACATTTATATTTGAGCAAATCTGAATAAATGAAGCCAAAATCTAGTTATTCTTTGTTAGATAAAAGATTTAAAAAAAAAAATAATAATAAATCTGGGTTTTAGACATTCAAATTGCTCCTGATACCAAAAAATATGAATTATTTAGTAATTTGTTTAATTTTGTATTGGTAAACAACTTGTAAATTAAATGCTCTATATTACACCAAATTGACTAATGTGAAGTTTTAGCCTTGTTTTTTTAATTTTTTATTTTATTTTTTTATTTTTATAATTATAATTATGTCTCACTTGACACTGGTCTATTGCTCTTTGGTTGCTATTCCATCTATTTTTGATATCTTCTGTTATATTATATTTGATGAGTGAGCTACTGTACCCAAACAAATGTCCCTTGTGGATCAATAAAGTTTGTCTAAGCCTAAGTCTAAGAGAGAGAATTAGAATTAGAATTAGATCATCATTTGTACTGTCCAGGCATGTTCTGCCTTGTATTGTTTTATATTATTGATATTTATTGTTTGATATTTATTTTATTGTTAGTTATTATTTTGTATTAAAAATAAATTGCTAAAAAAAATTGCAGGAAAAAAAAAGTATGATTCGTTAGAGTACTCGATTACTCGAAAAAATAATCGACAGAGTACTCGATTCCAAAAATACTCGATAGTTGCAGCTCTAGAATATTGTTACCTATTCAAAAACATCCCTGGAGTTGTGTTTTGTTTCATTCACACATGTTTGAGTAATCCTTCTTTATTAGTCTGTCCATGGCAGTTTTCAAGTTAGCAGCTATCTTTTAGCTTTTGTTGAGTAGAGCTGAACTCATCCAAATGATTTTAGTGAAGATGTATGGAGTTTAGAAACAGTGAAGCACTTCCTGTATTACCACATGTATGTATATATATATATATATATATATATATATATATACAGTGCCGTGAAAAAGTATTTGCCCCCTTCCTGATTTCTGTGTTTTTTGCATATTTATCACTCAAAACATTGTCAGATCATCAAACCAATTTTAATATCACACAGAAACAACCCAAGGAAAGACAAAATTCAGTTTTTGAATGATGATTCCATTTATTAGTGCACAAAAAAAATCTAAACCTATCTGGCCCTATGTGAAAAAGTAATTGCCCCCTTAATCTAATAGCCAGTTGAGCCTCCTTTGACAGCAATAACTGTAACCAAACGTTTGCGATAATTGGTGATGAGTCTTTCACACCGCTGGGGAGGGATTTTGGCCCACTCTTCTATGCAGAATTGTTTCAATTCTGCCATATTGGAGGGTTTTCTTGTATGAACTGCCCGTTTAAGGTCACACCACAGCATCTCAATCGGATTTAAATCCGGACTTTGACTTGGCCACTCCAAAACCTTAATTTTGTTTTCTTTGAGCCATTCAGAGGTGGACTTGCTGGTGTGTTTTGGATCATTGTCCTGTTGCATGATCCAAGAGCGCTTGAGTTTGAGGGCACGAACTGATGGCCGGACATTCTCCTTCAGGATCTTCTGGTAAACAGCAGAATTCATTTTTCCGTCAATCACAGCAAGTTGTCCTGGTCCTGAGGCAGCAAAGCAGGCCCAGACCATCACACTGCCACCACCATGCTTTACTGTGGGCACCATGTTCTTTTTATCAAATGCTGTGCCATTTTTACGCCAGATGAAACGGGCTGCAGACCTTCCAAAAAGTTCAATTTTAGACTCATCGGTCCACAAAATGTTTCTCCAAAAGTCTTGAGGGTCATCAAGGTGCTTTTTGGCAAAGGTGAGACGAGCCTTTGTGTTCTTTTGTGAAAGCAGTGGTTTTCTCCTGGGAACTCTTCCATGGATGCCATTTTTGGCCAGTGTTTTTCTAATGGTGGAGTCATGAACACTGACCTTAACTGAGGCCAACGAGGCCTGTAGTTCTTTCGATGTGCGTCTAGGTTCTTTTGTGACTTCCTGAATGAGCCGTCGTCGCACTCTTGGAGTAATCTTAGTTGGTCGACCACTCCTGGGAAGGGTTGCAACTGTTCCCAGTTTCCTCCATTTTTGAATAATGGCTCTGACAGTGGTTCGCTGGAGCCCCAGAGCTTTGGGAATGGCTTTGTAACCTTTTCCTGAATTATAGACTTCTATCACTTTTTTTCTCATTTGTTCTTGAATTTCTTTGGATCGTGGCATGATGTGTTTGTTCTTGAGATGTTGTAGCCAACTTCACTTTGTTTGACAGGAACTATTTAAGTGATTTCTTGATTCAACACAGGTGGTGACAATCAGGTGTGGGTGTGGCATGTAGAACTGAACTAAGTTTTCTCAAAACTGTGGTTAGTCACAGTTAGTTTGTGATTTAACAAGGGGGGGCAATTACTTTTTCACATAGGGCCAGATAGGTTTAGATTTTTTTTGTGCACTAATAAATGGAATCATCATTCAAAAACTGAATTTTGTCTTTCCTTGGGTTGTTTCTGTGTGATATTAAAATTGGTTTGATGATCTGACAATGTTTTGAGTGATAAATATGCAAAAAACACAGAAATCAGGAAGGGGGCAAATACTTTTTCACGGCACTGTATATATATATATAGTGATTGTTGCGGGCATTTTTTGTGATTGTTGCGGGCTAAAATGCCTGAATTTGCGTGAACTTTTCCAAAAAGTTGCGATGAAAGTTGCGGTGCTTTTAAGTTAAAGTTGCAATAAATAGTTGTGATTTTCCCTTTTTGTAATTAAAATTGAGCAATATTTTGAATACTGAGTTATTACTGACAAAGAATAATACAAAGACACAGAGATCACAGATATGGTCCTAAAACAACCTTACCAACATCGAAAATAAATTACTACTAGGAGAGAAACTGTTTCGCCCGGTCTTTTGCTGTTATTTTTGTGGGCAAATGGCGCCGCAGACATGTTTCTTTGCCATTAGAAGCCGTGTCCCAATTCCCAGAGTACACAGTTCGGAGCGTGGTTTGAAGGGCATGTGCGTCATTTCTTTTTTGTCCCATGCACAGTTAACATGCGATCCGAAGACCGCAGTCGTTTCCATGGAAATCAGGGCGTGGACCAAGCGCGTGAAAAAGCACACTTCACGCAACATGAACCGCGCGCTACTTCTTCTACGGGAGAAAATGGAGTCGGCGGCTGCTTCCCGTAGTTGCGAGACCTGTCGCATTTCGCAGACGGCCATGCGGTCCGCGGAGTGCACTCAGGGCTGAGCAAGTGTGCACCCCCTTGACTGCAGTCTGAGCCCCCTTCAAACCACGCTCTGAACTGGGGACACGGCCGCAGTTTAGTTTCGTCACACGGAAGTAAGGCAGATGGAAGTTGGCCGATGTGAGTTCAATACGTCGCCGATGATTGGTCAAAATTGGTAAAAAATTGCGGGAAAGTTGCGGTGATTGGTTAAAATTGCAACACCGCCCTGAATTCATGGGGATTGGCTGAAGTTGCGTTGAAATTGCAAATCGCAACATCGCAAATTCCTGGAGGGTCTGGTTTGAGTAACCCTTTATCATTCTGTCTACATCTCCAAAGCTCAAAATGCTCCACCTAGTGATGTCATGATCACTAGTTTTCAACAGCTGCCTCTTACCTTTAGTTCAGTAGAGACTGGAAATTAAGCTGAAAGGAAAGAAAACACAACTCCAGGTGTGTTTTAATGAGGAAACAACTTAATAACATAGATCAGAAAATAGCACAATATGGTCCATTTAATCACTTCAGTTGTTGCTGGCTGAATAAATAAAAATAGATATAGTGCAGCCTGCGTGTTTTCTCCCCCTGTGACATACAAGACTCATATCTAACATTCCTGCTCCCAGTTTTCAGCCGAGAATTTAGTCTCTTACAAGAATTCTCCTCACGCTTCGCATAGTTCAGTCCTCAAGAGATATTCAGGGCCATGCTGGTAAATATTCACTTTAGTTGTGGGGGATTTGGCAGCCCTTTAGGGACAGATGCAAGTCTATATAATGTAATTCAGTGCGAGCTCCAAGAGGGGGTTCAAGGCTAAGATTTGCTCATTCAAGGGTTATAGAAGGCATTTGTATTTATGTTTCCAAGGTAAATTTTCCAGGCCATACCAGGGGAAGCCAAACGCAGTATGAAGAGAAAACTAACAATTCCACTTTTACGCTCACGGAATCTTAAGTGTGGATTTTTCTGATACATGAAGCTCAATTTGGACTTTTTGTTAAAAATGAACTTGGTTTAAAGAGGAGGTATTATGCAAAATATATTTTTTGTTAGCTTTTTATGATTTTATAACAGTGTTCCCTCATCAAAAACATGTCTAGAGAGGTTTTAGATGTCATCCCTGCATACTTAACTGTTTACTAACCGTTTTCTAAACCCTCCTTATGGTTAGGTTAAGATCCCGTGCAATGCTCAGCCATAAGCCTATGTCATCCATGCTCCCTCACGACAATTCTCCATAAATACTAGTATACAACACATGTACAAACAACTTGACAAACCTGATAAAATGTGCAGGAGTTTCAATAGTGGGATGCACACTGATTGTAATGTGATAGCGCTCTGAAGTGAAGTCTTATAAAAGATGTTATCATTTTAATTTTTTAAATTTTGTTTATGTATTTCATTCATGAAGTATAAAAAGACATCAACATTGTGATAACAATACAAAAAAAAATAATGAAAGGGAGCAGAAAGAATCAATCACAATTATTAATCAATTGTAAACAGAAAGCTACATTTTTATGTGCAACAACTTAGTTTTCTTTTTCATGCATACACATTACACTGGATTTTATGTATTTTTTTAAATGCCATTATTGTACTTGATTCTTTGATTTCTTTGTCAACAAATGAACTCCTTTCACAGCGACGCTTCGCTCCATAATCTTGGTTCTGAATCTAGGTTTTTTTTTTAAACATGTAGGTTCCTTTTAAAATGTAGTGCCTTGTTCTCATCTCAAATAGTCTTTGAATATTTACAGGTCATTGCACTTTGCTTTAAACATGACTTTGAGGATACTTAATTCAACAACATCACACATTTTCAACACTAACTTTAACAAATAATGGGTTGGATGGCTTTCTGTAATGACTGTTCTTGATAATTCTCAAAGCCCTTTTCTGTAAAATGTTGGTACATTTTACATGTTGACCCCCAAATTTCCACACAGTACATCAGATATAGAGCAATTATGGAGCTATACAAGGTTAATAAAGCTGCACTGTTTAGTGAGAACTTTACTTTATGCAACGCAGCAATTGCTTTGGAAATTTTGCTTTTAGTGTAATTTATATGGGACCTCCAGTTTAGACCTTCATCAATCATGACTCCTAAGATTTTCAAAACAAAGAAAAGTAACCTGGTATACTAAATATGTTATGTGTTTGCAGTTAATACCCCCTAGAGGTAAAATACACCCTCTTTAAGAAGATATTTTCTCTGCAAGACCTATTATTCTAATATTCTTCTGCTTTGTTTCGATTACTTACAACCAATAGCTCATCCATTTAAATACTCTTTTTTTGTTCTCAAATCCAAATCGTATAGATGCATTTACTGTATTGATTCTTCACTATTCTTGACAAACTAGAGAACTATTACAAAAATAACATTTCACCAGTCTGTAGCTGCTGTTTTGTTCCATGAAGCTTTATGGGAGCTGAGTGACAGTGAGATTTGACTGAGCAAACACACAAATAGCACAGTTAGTCTCTGGCCTGGAATATTATGTAACACTAAACCATGGGGACGAGTACATTAGAATTTTTCTTTACCTTTAGGCCTCCATCGCTGCAATAATAATAATAATGTGCCTTTATTAAAAGTAATAGAAATACAGACATTTGTTACTGTTTTTATTATGTTTTTTATACATTTATATTTTATTTTTTATGCATTATTGTGTCTAATGATAATATATAATGGTTCAGAAAAGAGTTACACATAAAACCGGCAATGATGATGTACTGACACATAATTGATTAGCGACCCATGTCTTTCTTGTTTTAGCGTGACAAAAGACCTCTCCCAGCATTTTAAAACATCTTCAGCTAGACCACATCCACTGCGCCTCTATACCTTGAAAACTTATGAAGAAAGATCGTGAGATGTCATCAGAGCGTCACTACAGTCTGAGCCAATAAAAGGACATGACATTGTGAGCAGGCCTGGACTGGTAATTGGGCATACCGGGCATTTTCCCGGTGGGCCGACAGTCCTAAACCAGGTCTGAACCAGGACTAAACCAGGACTACATCAGGTCTGAACCAGGACTAAATCAGGTCTGAACCAAGACTAAACCAGGACTACATCAGGTCTGAACCAGGACTAAATCAGGTCTGAACCAGGACTACATCAGGTCTGAACCAGGACTACATCAGGTCTGAACCAGGCCTAAACCAGGACTAATCAGGACTGAACCAGGACTAAACCAGAACTAAACCAGGACTACATCAGATCTGAACCAGGACTAAACCCCAGGACTAAACCAGGTCTGAACCAGGACTAAACCAGGACTAAATCAGGATTGAACCAGGACTAAATCAGGTCTGAACCAGGACTACATCAGGTCTGAACCAGGACTAAACCAGGACTACATCAGGTCTGAACCAAGACTAAACCAGGTCTGAACCAGGACTAAACCAGGACTACATCAGGTCTGAACCAGGACTAAATCAGGTCTGAACCAGGACTACATCAGGTCTGAACCAAGACTAAACCAGGTCTGAACCAGGACTAAACCAGGACTACATCAGGTCTGAACCAGGACTAAATCAGGTCTGAACCAGGACTACATCAGGTCTGAACCAGGACTAAACCAGGTCTGAACCAGGACTAAACCAGGACTACATCAGGTCTGAACCAGGACTAAATCAGGTCTGAACCAGGACTACATCAGATCTGAACCAGGACTAAACCCCAGGACTAAATCAGGATTGAACCAGGACTAAACCAGGTCTGAACCAGGACTAAACCAGGACTAAATCAGGATTGAACCAGGACTAAACCAGGACTACATCAGGTCTGAACCAAGACTAAACCAGGTCTGAACCAGGACTAAACCAGGACTACATCAGGTCTGAACCAAGACTAAACCAGGTCTGAACCAGGACTAAACCAGGACTACATCAGGTCTGAACCAGGACTAAACCAGGACTAATCAGGTCTAAATCAGGACTAAAACAGGATTGAACCAGGACTAATTATGAGGGGCTGGTCTAAGCCAAAAATGCCAGGGCCATTTTTTTGTCCCAGTCCAGACCTGATTGTGAGTCTTGGACAATCATATCTGTTGGAGAAGAAGACAAAGACTGTGGGGCAGTAAATGTGAAGAAGAATATGGGGCAATAAATGTGAAGAAGACTGTGGGGCAGTACATGTGAAGAAGCCTGGAGCGGAGGAGATGACTGTACAGCGACCTTGTACAGGGCTGTGAGGAGCAGGGCCCTTTGGCTATAATTGGCTGTCAGGCTGCAGCATTAGGCTTTGACAGAGTGGCCAAATGTAATAATCCAGGTGTTTGTGTGATCACTGAGGGTCTGGAGCAGCTCTGATGAGGATGGAGAATGGACAGTGACCTTCGTCTCATCAATGATGCTCATCCATCAAGTTTGACTTAGTTAAGGGAAACAAATCACGTTTTAGAAAAGCATGGGCATTAGGGCTGCAGGTTATAACATGATCAAGTCTAAATTATTATTTCAAAGGTTGCAATTAACAAATAGCAAACACTGCAATTATTTGACATAAAATCAGAGTCAGTCAGAGAGTCAGAGTCAGCTTTATTGTCAATTCTGCCATATGTGCGACTTACAGTGAATTGAAATTGCGTTTCTCTCTGGCCAAGCAGAAAGAAAAAATATCGACACAGAGAGGGGTCGCTGCGCCGAGCGCACCGCCATCTTGGAGACAACAGAGTGGAAAAAAATACAATACAATCAATAACAATAGTCACAATCACATACAGCAATACAGTGGAACGGTTTTACATAAGGTATCTTTTTGTTAGGAATACATTACGGGAGGGGGAGGGAAGGGGGCAAGAGTGGAATACAGAGAAATATTTGACAAACTGAGGTGGAAGGCTATGTAAGCAGGGCAGTATGTTTTTATAAATACGTGTCATTGTGTTCTAGCCAGTTGATATGATGTCCTTTTTGATGCATGACATCCATAAGATCCTCTGTAAACAACATAATACCTTATGTAAACCAGATAATGATTGATTTATTTTGAGCTAATTATAATAATTGTTTAGAGCACTATAAACAATGCATTATTTGGCATTTCATACCTGCCAAATAAGGTTGATACAACTGTAAATATATTTATAAGAAAATTACGTATTTGATACTATAACACAGGCTTATTCGTTATTATAAAATTCTACCAAATGTCTTGTTTGATTTTAATAGTTCAGTATATTTTCTCCTTACCTGAGAATACAGTTATTTTTATTTATCTTTCATAAAATAGTTTTTTATTGGTAGTTTTCTTTCTAACAATTTGCGTTTTGCCACAATTGTTCAAAAAGAAAGCCAAACAAAAAGCATTCATTTTCCAGTATTGGCCTCCCGCTGTCTGGACTGCACAGAAGCCCTGGTATGACAGATGAGAGTTGAGGTGTTTGTTGAGGTGTTGAGGTGTTTGCTCAGGAAATTGGAGATCTGGCATCTGATACAGGAGAAAGATGGAGGCAATTAAACTGTTGGACTTTGCACCTGAGGGGAAAAACTGTTATTTGATATTCAAAGATTTCCAAAAGCACATTACCAGCCAAAACCTTTAATAATGAAATATATCTGTGAAGGTTGTGATGATATTTAGCACACCCGTGGGTTAGGCCACTAGTGTGACAATAGGCTTTTAAGGAGACATGTACAGAAGAGCCTTTAACTAAATTATAAAATGATTCCTGCTCATAGTTATCTTAAAGGTACAGTGTGTAGGATTTGTGGCGCATAGGTGGATAGTCGCTATTCCACTTCCTCTTTTGGCTACGGCAGACCTCGAGGGTCACCCGGGCGCGCCGTAACGCAGACAGCTCGCGTACCCGCGCGCACCCAGTGCTGTGCGAGCTCTCGCCGACAACTACGGTATAAATAAAACGCGGTCCCTTTTTTTTTTTCTTTTCGCATGAAAACACACATTCCTGATCATGTACCATGACACTCTACACATCAAATGAAACCTTACAGTCTCCTCTTTTTGACTATGCAATTCATTTCCCTGCACAACAATCACTCCCCGAGCACATGGGGCTTTTATACAGAAAAGCACAAAACGAGGTTTGTTACTTAGCTTACCTTTGAAGGCTCTGCACAGGTCAAACTCTGTATTTCACCATAAGCTTGGCCTCAATCTGTCCGTAAGGATCCAGCGAATAAAATCCAGTAAAACAATTTAGTACAAAACACGTGTTAGATCCATTACGACGTGTAATACAGCAGCTTGTCTTGTTTACCCAAAACCACGAGGCTCCCCCCTCCCCTTCCCCGGCTCCGCTCTCCTTTTCTCCTCTCCCTCATGCAGCGCGGCCGAGCAGGTGTTAGCAGGAGCCTCGGCGAAGGATGAGCCCAAATGTCCTTCTGCGGCTCTCGTATTCAAAATGGCTGCCTCTATATGGGGAAGATCCCCCTTTTATGTGACTATATCTAAGTCCAAAAGAATACTTTGATTTCATGATGGAAGTGAAAAGGCTTGGAAAACAATGTATTTTTGAATGGGTATCTTCAATTTCAGTAATTAACGGGTAAAAATCTTACACACTGTCCCTTTAACTCACTCATAGTTGTTTCACTAGCAAGGACCACACCTTTGGAAAGCGATGACGTCACGATGCTTGTTTGCGGAAGAGAAAGGACTTTATGCACATGCGCTCTTTGTAGAATTGCGTTTCCGGTGGCTTTACAGCACCACATATCGGTGTGGCATATGTATTACATCGTTTTCACTCAGCGCTCCGTTTTCGTCTGGACGCAAAAATTTACTGATCCGTGTGGATGCAAATTTTTTTCAGCCCGCATAAAAAAAATCCAGGAGCGTTGTCATGTGGATGTAGCCTTAGGGTGGGGGCTCCATCTCCAATCCAAAATGGTCACCCAGCTGATTCGGAACCCCCGTCCTTAAAGATGATGTCTTCAGGCTGAAGGATGGACAAGAGACACGGGTTGGGAGGGAGGGGGTCGAGAGAGCTGACGTGGATGGTGTTGTCAGGATTGGCTGTATAAATAGGGGTTCTGGCTCCTGAAACTCAGTTAATCATATTTACTCCACATTTAGAGCAGTCATGTCCAATGGTCTGGGGACCAAATGCGGCCCTCAAAACAAGGTGAATGGGCCCATATTACCTTAAAGGTCCCATGACATGGTACTTCTTGATGCTTTTATATGGCTCCTTAATGGTTCCCTAATACTGTAAATGAATCCTTCTTCAAAATCAACACTCACTGCATGAGATATGACTCTGACAGTCTTCATGAGGCTAGATATGTGTCTAAAATGCTTTATTGTGGGTGTTGCTGCTTCAGTGCAAATGAGAAGGACAGAGAGATTGGCTGAGGAGCGGGGGGGCGGGTTTCCCCCGCTCGAAGCGCAGCTCGGCGCAGCTCGGCGCAGCTCGGCGCAGCTCGGCGCAGCTCGGCGCAGCTCGGCGCAGCTCGGCGCAGCTCGGCGCAGCTCGGCGCAGCTCGTCTCCTCTCTTGCGTGTTTAACACAGGAAGACAGATGGGAGACTTTGCAATGAAAAAGCATATTTACACAGAAAATAAAATTAAACCACTGGTATTTCAGAGGTCCAGAGGGTCGGGTAAGGGACTTGCGAGCCTAGAAACACTTGGACGTGCCTCCAGGCAAATAAAAAAACGCATTTCGCATTGTAGCGCATTCACAGTCCAAACTCTATGGGCGGGATATACAGGGACGCTGAGCGGAGACAGAGGGAGGGGCTGGAGCTGCATTTGCCGATCTGACGTCAAAAAGGTGCCTTGTCCGAACTCGCCCGTTTCAACACTGGTTTTGTGTAACGCAGAAAAGGATCGCAAATGCTCAGTTTAGACATTTGGGGGGGGGGCCTAAACAGGGTAGGGGAGCTCACATTAACGTTCAAAAACCTCAGAAAGTGAAAATTTCATGCTATGGGACTTTTAAGCAGCATTTTTTGCAGTTATTTTTTTCTTATTTATTATTTTTCTTATTTTATTTTTCTTCTTCTACCTTGATAAAGCCAACATAAAATATTTGGTGTAGCCTGCTGGTTATCCAAGTATGAATAAAAGTATGGTGGCTCAGTCAAACCTCTTTTAAATGCACATATTTAAATTATTCCCTGTATTGACCAGTCTATGGTCCTCTGCTTTTTCTGTGTTTTGAAATGTGACTCTTTATGCAAAAAGTCTGGACCCTGATTTAGATTCATGCATGTTTGAGTACCGGTAATCTTTATTGTCCTGCATTTAAAGCACCTTTGCTCTGAAAATCTAGTTGCCACTACCTCCTATACACACACCACCTGCTGTGTAATTTTCTTTACTTTTTCCTTTTTCATTTCAGTTTCAGCAGTATAGTGTAGCCATGAAACAAAATCCACTATACATTCTGTAAACAGCAGCTATCCATTGGAGGGCCCAGCAGTGCAGCAAATTGTTGTGATGATGTTTATTGTAATGTACTGTAAAAGTGCATACAGAAATCAATGTTACAGATTTCAAAGGGAGGTCAATGGACACATTTCTTTTATTAAGTCTTTTTAGAACAATATTGTGTTTTAAAGGTCCTATCTTGTGCAAAATTGACTATTGTGAGATTTTAGCCATGTTAGAATGCTGTTACCACATCAAAAACATACCTGGAGTTGTGTTTTGTTTTGTTCATACCTGTTTAGGATATCCTGAATAATTAGTCCATCTATATCTCCAAAGCTCAAAATGCTCTGTTCCACCTTGTGATGTGATGCAGTGGTTATTTTCAGGTTAACAGCTAACTTTTGTTCAGTAGAGATTGACAATTCCAGGACTGAAACTTTTCAAATGATTGTAGTGAAGGTGTATGGAGTTTAAAATCACAGTGGGGCAATCTTTTGGCGGCACGGTGGCTGAGTGGCTAGCGCTCATGCTTCACAGCAAGAAGGTTCCGGGTTCTATCCCCGGGTCACCCGAGCCTTTCTGTGTGGAGTTTGCATGTTCTCCCCGTGAGTGGGTTTCCTCCGGGCACTCTGGTTTCCCCCATCAACCCAAAACATGCACGATAGGTAAAATCCTCCAGCTTAGGTCCTGACCAAGCCAAAGAAGAAGATCATGGAGATGGTCCCCGGGCGCAGTAATGTGCTGCCCACTGCTCCTAATAACAGGATGGGTTAAATGCAGAGAAGAATTTCTCCAGTGTGAGATCAATAAAGTCGCTTCTTCTTAAAGCAATCTTTAAAAAGTGAATTCCAGTGTGCATGTAAAGACAGTAAAAATACTGTTGCATAAACTTGGCAATGCCTTTGACTTTACACTTCTTGCTGCGTGCATCTGTTGTGTTCTTCTATACTAGAATATAATGTTAAAATTGCACTGTAATCAAATCTAAGGGCCTATAGGGTATACTGAGCTTGTTCTGTTTTATTGCGCAGTGCTGGGAGGAGTGGAGTCTCGAGGAGTGCTCAGGAAGATTAGTGACATGTTGGAGGTGATTCTGAAGAGGATGGACACTCTGTCCAAACTGGACAACAGCTCCAACAGCGATGCACGTCGTCTCCACGAACTCAGCTCTGCAATCAACAGGTCTGTAGCATGTACACACACTTGTTCTTCATCTGTTCTGTCCTCGGCCAATGAGAACAATTTTTACAGCCAAATAAACAAACCGATGGCAGTTAGGAGGATAATGATATGCTTCTTAGTTATTCGAAACTGTGTTGAGCTTCCAAGTAAATCCTGCCCAGTCATAATTAAACTGTCTGATTTGAGCCTACTTCCGAAAAGACTAAGTCTGTAAATGCCAGATTTACTTATAAATGCGGAAGTGCACAAGGATGAACATGCTACATCTGAAAGGTTTTACTTACAGTCTTACTCTAGTTGCAGCTGGGTAGCCATAATGCAGAACGTGGCCAATAATAGGCTGATAGTCGACCTGTCACGATAATTACTATATCGACTTTAATATCTGAAAGCTGGAACAATATATTTTGGGGATCAATATTTATTGTGTGCACAATTTGTTTGCAATGGTTTGGACAGTTTATATAATAAGGCAAGATTTAAGCTTTAGAGGGTAGAATAAATAATAATTAATGCTTCATTCTGCTATTTATTTGTTACAGCTCATGCCTTATAATGATACCATGTCTAAAACTAAATGTATTATGCTGCTTTGTGTCAGTAGCATAAAGTAGTTTTATCATAATATATCGTGACAGGCCTAGCTGATAGGCATGAAGTTCTGCCTCACTGGTTTTGGTCAAGTTAGCTGAATTGCAGAATAAATGTATAATATTGTTACTGTAGCTTCAAGTGTAGCTTCCCCTTCACTCCACATATCAGTGCTTCATCTCTATAACAGACTTGACTCCTATCAGTTTGCTCTCGTACATGGGCGCTTGTTAAAATTGCTGCCTAGTGTGACCTTGCTGCTGAGGCTTTTCATTAAACAACTTGCTCCTTTGCCCACGTCACACAGTCACCAATTTCTCTTGTCCAGTTAATGGTTTCTTTCTTCCACTTCATGCCATTTAAAATTTTGACTCGGCCCCAGCAACGTGATACACTCAGACAACCCCAGACTTCCCTACTTGTGTCCATGTTGTGATAATGTCTTTTGTGATGTGCTGTAAAGGTGCAGGCAGAAACCAATGCCACACTTTCCTGGTGGAGGATTCATCACCTGCTTGTTTTTATCTAGATGTGATTGCTTTGTCTAGAATGTTCCACGATAGAGATTAAACCTGTCTATCTTAAGGGAGGCATGTATAGGCTACATTACAGGTCAGATCTGTGGAGAGGCAACCCTATTCACAGAGAGAATTTGTATTTTTGAGGACGCTCATAATGAATAAACGCTGGATAGGTATGTTTAATGTCATACCATGGAACCTTCCAGGCAAAGCAATAACATCTTCATGGAGACACGCAGGTGATAGACCCTCCACTAGAAAAGTTGTACAATGTGTACAATGCACCTTTAAAGGAAAATTAACATTTTTTTTTACAATCTGAGCCTTCTTTCGACAATAAAACAAGTAGTTTTACTCACCCATAGCAGTTTGCTGTCAATTGGAGCAGTATCGCAGATGTTGAGCCGTTCTGTTCTACCAATGATCCCGTATCCGTTAGCGTGAGTGCTCGGGGCACTGATTTGCGGTCTCCAAATAACACAAACTTTAGCACTTTTCAAATCACAGAAGATCGCTGTGTCAGGGTAGACTTTTAGTAGATTCCAAAACGGCCTGAAACCCGATATCGCAACAGAAAAGTAAAGTTCAGAGCGGTGTTAGCTTCTTTCGGACTAGCGGTGTTTACAAAACAGCTGAGTTCACGCAGGCACACTGTCCTCTCTGATGACATCATCAAATGAAACTATAGCTGGATATCGGGTTTCGGGCCGTTTTGGAATCCACTAAAAGTCTACCCTGACACAGCGATCACGCTAACGGATACGGGATCATTGGTAGAACAGAACGGCTCAACCTAAGTTCTGCGATACTGTGACAGCAAACTGTTATGGGTGAGTAAAACTACTTGTTTTATTGCCGAAAGAAGGCTCAGATTGTAAAAAAAAACGTTAATTTTCCTTTAAGTCCTTCTTAGATCAATATTGTGTTTTAAAGGTTCCATGTTGTACAAAATTCGTAATGTGGGCCCTTAAAAATGTCCATCATATAAAATAATGGTCCAACAGCTCTATAGCAGACAAAACATATCTTCTTTAAAAAGTGAATTCCAATTTGCATGTAAAGATGGTAAAAAATAATGTTGCATAAACTGAATGATGCTTTTGACTTCACTCCTCTGATTGCATGCTATTGTATTCTTTTGTATACAATGTTAAAAGTGCACTGTCAAATATTGCGTCATACTGCAGTAGCTCAGTTGGTTTGTTCAGTGTAGAGCCCTGCACTCCCACGAGAGGCCCGCGGGACCCGTGGGACCTGACGCAAAACAGGGTGCCGTGGAACACATTTTGAAAGGTTATTGCGGGTGCGGGCGGGAGCAGCACTGCACAGTGCGGGAGTAGGCACTAAACTGCAGTCCCACAAACTAAATATAAGGGCAAAGTAAAATATACTAATGATTAGTCTATTTATTTTTCGAGTCGCGAGGGCAACGCGGGGCAGGTCCAATGCCCAGATCACAATGCACCGGCCATACATAATTTGTGCTTGATATTTCATTTGGCATTAATAGAAACATTTTACACAGCCTTATTTGCGGAAGTGGTCTAATCTCACGCACATTTAAAGGCAAATTAACGTTTTTTTACAATCTGAGCCTTCTTTCGGCAATAAAACAAGTAGTTTTACTCACCCATAGCATTTTTCTGTCAATTGGAGCAGTATCGCAGAACTTATGTTGAGCCGTTCTGTTCTACTAATGATCCCGTATCCGTTAACATGGTGCTGTATCATATGCTCGGGGCATTACTTTGCGGTGTCCAAATAACACAAACTTTAGCACTTTTCAAATCATAGAAGCCCGATGTCTTAATGTAAGATTTTGTTTGAAGCAAAAGTGGCCTGTAATCCGAGATTTAGCCATAGTTTCGAGTAGATGAGGACGCCAGTGCGCATGCGCGGATTGTGCTATGAGCTCCCGGGACTCAAACATGAAACGCAAAGCTGAAAACTATGGACATAACATAAGTTCTGCGTTACTGCTCCAATTGACAGAAAAATGCTATGGGTGAGTAAAACTACTTGTTTTATTGCCGAAAGAAGGCTCAGATTGTAAAAAAAAACGTTAATTTGCCTTTAAGACAATTCCTTTCTACTTCTCCATGTTTGATAAAGCTTCAAAAACATGGCAGAAGAACAGAGCACCAAGAAACCTGAAATCAGACATTTGGAAGTCTTTTTTGCTTGTGTACGACACAGAGGGAAATCACCTTGCATGTTGTGATAAGTGCCAAAAGGTCCAGACATACAATGGCCAAAAAATCAGGCACATCAGGCCTGAATCGCCATGCATGCATGTACTGCCCTGAAAGAACAAGTGTTGGAGTTCAGAGGAAACGATAGAGCGATAGATACTGTAAAGGCAAACCGTGGAGAAATGTGTTGATTTTGTTGCTGCAGACCTCCGTCCGTATGACAACATCGCTGGTCAGTGATTAATTCAACTGGCCCAACACTTGACACAGCAGCCACAATAGGCAAATTCGATGTGAGAGAGATTCTGCCCATAACTGTGTCACGTCATGTAGATGATAGGGCACTCAAATTTAGGGCTATTAAATGTTTTTTATGGCTGAACAATAAATATGTCACCAAGTTACCACTTAAGGAATTATGTGCATGTGTTTTTTTTTTTTTTCTCAAGCCAATGAAAAGACCTTTTGTGAGAAAGAAATCAAACGTCCCCTCCCCATCTTGCGGGATCTGCGGGTGGGAGCAGGACAAAATATTCCAGATGCAAGCGGGAGTGGGAATGAAAATTACAATTCACAATTCTTTGGGTATGGGTGGGAGTGGGACTGCACAATGCAGGTGCGGGCGGGAGTGGGACTGAAAAATTCTGTCCTGCGCAGACCTCTAGTCCAGTGATCTGAAGGTTGGTGGTTCGAATCCCGCTCTCGACATAAACATCATTGGTTGAGCGGTCAGATTTCACTGACCAACAGGTTGGCTGGTGTGATTCCAGCTCCCATAGATGAATGCTGTTGTTGTGTCGTTGGGCAAGACACTTAATCCACCTCACCCCCAGTGAGTGTGTGAATGGGTGAGTGGTTCCATGTTGTAAAGCGCCAAGTCACCAATTGGTTTCTTTATTCACTGCTAATTTTAAATTTGCCACAGTGACGTGATACACACAGACAGAAATCTCCGGACTTCCTTGGATCTTGTTAAATGGAGAAGCGCTCAGAGGTTGGGGCCACTGGGGCAGAAAGATGGGACGATTAATGCAGCCTGGCGTCCGTGTTAACTGCAATCAATGTCTAGTAATGGCCTCTGTAATGTGAAAGGAGCACTGCTAGTCTCACTGGAGGACCTGGGTCTGATACTCCATTAGGGCTGTAACCATGTCTACTGTCACCAGCTCGGACAGTGACCACAACATGAGCAGATATGTCCTGTCTGTAAATCTTTAGAAGGAATCTGTGTGTGTGTTTTTTCCAGTGGGATGCTGATTAACTCAATAATTGAATGACAAAATAGTAATGGTCACACTTTTATATAGTACCTTTTACACTTTAAATGTGCTCAAAGTGGTTTACATCAAGGAACCACTCACATTCATACACTAGTATACACAGACTCTGGGGGCAAGGGTGTCAAGTGTCTTGCCTAAGGACTCAACTACAACATTTGTCTTATAATTTTAAAGAACATATGGTGCTTGAGACTGCTAAATAGTTACAATCTACGACATCTGTAGATCATTATGTTCTCAGTTGCACTTTTGAAGTCATAACATTTATCTAAAACAACTTGGAAACTCTGACTGACAGCCACAGATCGCGCTAGCTACACAACACTGCCAAAATCCTACATCTATCCCTGACCAAGAAAATAAAATTGAAAAAGGAGGTAAATCAGAACAGTAGGCGTATGCCGGTGGCGGTGAAAACGGAGGTTTATCAGCAATATGGGGTCTTGAAAATAAGTGATTAAAGATTACTCAAACATGCACTTATCAAATACAACTTTGAGAGGGGAAATGAAAAGGGGAAACAACTACAGTATAATTTGATTTGATTTTAATACATTAATCTTAGCACTTCTCCAGATGCTTAAACTCTTATTACAATTTTGTACATCATTCATTCTTTAAATTCAGTGGTGGTAAGATATTACTTTATGCATGGGTTTCAGATAAATGATTCCTTCTGATTTTGAAGAATTTTGAGAGTACCTTTTCTCCGTTCAAAGATATATTTTATTTGAATACTTAAAGGTCCTATGCAACGCAAAACTATCTACAGTGAGTGTTTTCTTTTTGAGAGAACACTTCCTAAATCCTGCCTAAATTTGCAGGATTTGTGTGTTAAACGCGTTTGAATGAAACAAAACACAACTCCAGGTATGTTCGTGATGAGGAAACAAGATTATGACATAGGATTTTCAGACTGCAGCCTGAAGTGACCCAAATCCGATTTTTTCGCCCCTATGTGACCCGTATCTGATCTTCTAATGACAGTCTGAACGACACAGATCCGATTTTTTCAAATGCGACCCAGGCCGCATGGATCTGTCGTCCTAAAACCGATACATATCCAAACTTTTAACATGCGACTTCAGTCTGAACGGCCAGGTCGCATTGATCTGACCTGGGCATGTTTTCTCCAGTGAGAGTGGTGCAAGTAGACGCTCACAAATGTACACAAACTTTGTTCTCATCATGCGAAAATTGTGTATGAACGCAAGTGTCAGTTAAGCAGCGAAGCACGTAGCAATCCCACCAGTCGTAGCTGCGACTTCGCACCCACATGTTCATTTCTACGGACGTTGCTGCCACTGCCCCGCAAGACGCCGTGTCCAAAAATTTTGTCCTTCTCTTTCTCCGTCTCCTCCTTAAAACAAATAAGCTGTACATGTTCTGGCTCCGGTACGACAGCAACTTTAGACTACTTCCGTAAACATGGCTGAGTGTGAGGTCGTCGTGTCCTCCAATGCGCATGCGGGACACTTTTGGGGCATTTAAAGTTCACACTGGAGGTCACATACAAGTCGCATTTAACTGGACATGTGAACGACCTCGCAAAAAAATTGGATTTCACAAAAAAATCGGAATTGAGCATTAAGCCCTGCAGTCTGAACGTAGCCATAGATCAGAAATAATATAACATTGGCCCTTTAATTATTATGCCAACAGAGTACCATTGCCATAGCTTGAAACTTATGAATAGCTAATTTGTGCCTTGTGGGTGAAGAATCTTGCTCAAGGACACAATAACATGTATGCACTGATTGGAGCTGGGAGAGAACTGCTAACCTTCCCTGTAATGGTATATCATAACCACACATACGCTCTCCGGCTCTCCACGAAGAAAGGATCATTATAGAAGACAATGACTGAATCTGAAATAGTGCTAATGCTAATTGCTGCAGATAATAGCAAAAATAAAGTCTTGGAGCCAGCTTGGAATCATTTCATCGTTGTAAGAATTTTAGCAGCAAGAAATCGTTTTAATTACATGATCCAGCTCCACATAACTGCAAACTGCGCTCATAATAGAGGGTGGTTGAGACCATTCTTCTAGATAATAATCGGTTCGAGTCTCCAATCCCCAAAAATCAACAAGCTAAATGCGTGCCAATCTGAGACAGGTATTGTAACGAGTCTGAAAGGAACCATGGAGTCAGGCAGCTGTTGTTAGTACAGAAACCAGTGGAGAAAAGAGCTGAATGAAAGGAATATTGACAGATAAAAAGTGGTGGGTAATACACATTTCTTCACAAAAAAACATCATTCTAAAGGTTGATTGTGTAACTTTTCTAATGGAGGGTCCGTCAAATGCTTTTCCCTGTGGAGATGTTATTGCTTTGTCTGGAATGTTTCACAATATGGTATTAAACACTATCTATCTTTATGGAGGACAAACCAGGCCAAGTTACAAGTCAGATTTGTGGAGAGGCCATCCCACTCACACTCAGAGTGCCTTTTTTTTTGAGCTTTAAAACCACCTGTAATTAAATAAATGTAAGGTAGAGCTATTTATGTAATGTCATACTGTGGAACATTCCAAGCAGAGCAATGACATATCCATAGAAACAGTCCCCCAACCAAAAAGTTAAATAGTGCACCTTTAAAGGTCCCATGGCATGAAATTTTCACTTTCTGAGGTTTTTGAACGTTAATGTGAGCTCCCCTACCCTGTTTAGGGCCCCCACCCCATGGTTAAAAGTTGCGAAATGTCTAAACTGAGCATTTGCGATCCTTTTCTGCGTTAGAAAAAATCGGAGCTCAAACGGGCGATTTTGAACAAGGCACCTTATTAATAATAATAATAATAATAATTCATTGGATTTATATAGCGCCTTTCATGACACTCAAAGCGCTTTACAGTTCATTGTTCATTCACTCCACACTTATTGACGTCAGATCGAAAAAAGAAATGCAAATGCAGTTCCACCCCCATCTGTCTGTACTCAGCGTCTCTGTAAATCACGCCCAGAGAGTTTGGACTGCGAATGCGCTAGGCAATGCAAAATGCATTTTTTAATTTGCCTGGATGCACGTCCGAGTGTTTCTAGGCTCGGAAGTCCTTTATCTGAGCCTCTGGACCTTTGAACAGCAGTGGTTTAATTTTATTTTCTGTGGAAATGTGTTTATTTTTCAATGGAACGCTTCAAATCTCTCCCCCCGTGCAAAAACACGGAAATGGATCAGAGAGCACAGCTGACAGCTCAGAGCGGAGAGCGTTTGGCCACGCCCCCACCCTCTACTATTGGCCATCTCTTTTCTCCTCATTTGCATTCAAGCAACAACGCCCATTATAGACTGTTCAGAGAGACAAAAATTACTCTTTCTCATCGTATCTCTGTTTCTCATGCACTGAGTGTTGATTTTGAAGAAGGATTCATTTACAGTATTAGGGAACCATTAAGGAGCCATATAAAAGCATCAAGAAGTACCATGTCATGGGATCTTTAACAAGCCTGTAGATGTGTGTAACTACATGTATGATGTACTTTTGAGGTAACTCTTATTAAAGACGGACTGGGCACTGGACCAGACCACAGGAGTCCAACTGAGCACAGCCCTGAGGATTAATGTCCCACGTTCATTTGCATAAACACATATTGCCACAGCAGGCACAGTTAGGGCAACCAGGATTTGTATCCATAATGAGGCCAGAAGTTACAAAATGCAACTCTTTTTTCAAGGTTACTCTGATAACACACATGTAAAATTAGCCAAATTATAAAATGTGTTAAAGTGTATATTCATAACTTATTTATCATTATTTTTATTTATATAGAGAGCTGCATTTCTTCCTAGACAAAATTAATTCTTCTACATCATATTACAAATGAATTTGTAAATGTTGTTCTCTGTCCACAGCAGTACTTCACTGGCTTGTTCACATCTCGTTCAATGATTCATGTTTTTGGTTTGTTGTCTGGGGAGGTACTTATAGTGATAAAAACAGACTTGTGTTCTCATCCCTGTGATGATATGCCGCTTTGAACAGCTCGTTAGAGATTGATTCAGTGGTTTTTAATCTGTTTAATGGAGCTCCGTACTCAAACACCTGCCCACTCCTTCTATTGGTCATTCTATGTCGTGCTCTGAGAGATTGCCTGGTGGATTCAACCAATCAGAGTGACACGTGAAGTCTCAGAAGCAGCAGATGGTTTGTGTTACCTCTTAATGGTATATACTGTATAAAGATGCTATCAATAATATCTGAGGGGCAATTTAAGCGCATTGAGCAGTAAAGTACAATAATAATAGAAAGCTCAGACAAAAGTCTCAGTGCAGCCCAACAGGTGGTCATTAGATCATGTGTCAAGGCAGTTTGAGGAGAGTAATAGCCCTCAGGACAAAAGTGTCCCTCTTTTCTTCTGCCATATACATGTCTGGAAAAAAAATAAAGAGACCAATGCATTTTTTTTTTTTAAACCACCATCTCTACATGTATTACAGCTGTTCCATTCCAGCGTCTGTTGAATTCCAACACAAACACAAAGCTGAGCTACTTCAGTTCTTGCACCAGTCACAAAAGAACAATGTGAAAGACTTGTGGAGAGCATGCCAAGACGCATGAAAGCTGATTAAAAATAAGGGTTATTGCACCAAATATTTATTTCTGAACTCTTCTTAAAGGGATATGCCACCCCCAGGTCAAACTTGGGCATCTCCCCACAGTCCAGAGACTAAAATAAGTGGTGGAAAGCGTTTTTCTGGTGACGCAGCCATTGTCCAGGTCTGTCAGCACTGACCGCCGCGGTATCTGCAGCTACTCCGACTTGGTCATTTTGGGTGGGAACTATTTTTCAGTGCGGAAAAAGACAGACGAAGCACACACCACGCTGCGTGACAGGGGAACTCCCTTCCTGGTGCGTAACAGGGATTCCCCTGTCAGCGTGATGTGTGCTTCGGCTGTCTTTTTCCGCACTGAAAAATAGTTCCCACCCAAAATGACCAAGTCAAGCTCTCCGTGTTGATTTGCACATTTATTTGCACTTGATATGAATGCGCACTACACAGAAAGTAATTGGGAAAAGCATCGAGCAAATTAATTACTTTTGGCCGAAATCTTTCTCTGGCAACGTTAGACTCCAGTCTAAGGCGGAGGAGCTGCAGATACCGCGGCGGTCAGTGCTGACAGACCTGGACAATGGCTGCGTCACCAGAAAAGCGCTTTCCACCACTTATTTTAGTCTCTGGACTGTGGGGAGATGCCCAAGTTTGACCTGGGGGTGGCATATCCCTTTAAGTGTAAACATTAGTATTATGTTGTTTTAAAAATGATCTTATTTCTTTGCATTGTTTGAGGTCTGAAAACATGTATCATTTTTGTTATTTTGACCATTTGTCATTTTCTGCAAATAAACGCTCTAAACGATAATATTTTTTTTTGGAATTTGGGGGAAATGTTGTCAGTAGTTTATAGACTCAAACAAAAATGTTCCTAGTAGTAAAAGTAGTAGTAAAATCAGAAAAACTGATAATATGGCAGTGGTTTCTTATTTTTTTCCAGAGCTGTATAGCGCCATGCCAGGTTGTCATGAATACAGGAAAAACAAACCTCTCAAATCAATGATCAAATACCCAAAACTATAGACATAACTAAACAAGGACATTGGCCTACATATAGAGGAACAGCACGCACACAGCAGATTACTGTGATGAAAAAGTCTGACATCTGACCAATATTGTACTTCTCAATATGCCTTTCCATTAGTCTGGGAGAACTTCGCACTTGGTTCACCCTGTTTTATTCTAACATTTCTCTTACTGTACTGTACGAGTCTCAGTGTTTTCAATCATTCTTTTGTCTATTATTTCCTCATCCCTCTCCTTGTGTGACTGACAGGCAAATGCATTATGAGCTTCACAGCGCTACATGCAAAAGTGTGATTTTCATATGTGGGGAATGGGGACTAAAAATAACTCAAATCCAATACAAATCCAGGGCAGCTATTCACAGGGTAATTGTCTCATCTTTAAATAGACAGTATTATTAAGAGGCCTGAGCTGTAACAAATAAATAATAAAACATAGAGGTCATTTATGTAACCTTTTTTGTATTACAACAAAAAATACCCCAAATCTCCCCATATATACAGTAGTTTCAACTTTCATATTGAACGATAATATAGTAATTATTGTGACAGGCCTACAACAGAGTAATAGTGTTGGGAATGGGGACTAAAAAATAACTCTTACAAATCCAGGGCAGCTATTCACAGGGCAGCAGTCTCATCTCCGTGTGAGCTTCATCGGGGCTGACACGCTCTTGTGTAGTGGCGAATGGGACGTGATGTCTGAGACTGCAGCCAGCAATTCCCCCATAGGGCAGCCACTCTTTAGAGCAGCAAAGTGAGAGAAAATAACGAGGGAGGCAACCAAAAGAGGAAAGAAAAACAGAGAGCTAGGAACCAATGAGGTGCAGTTTCCAGCGTTCTACCAAGCATAGAGATGAATGTAGTGCTTCCTTAGGCACGGGGTCCCTAAAGAGGCGCTTGACTTTACCTTTGCCTCGCACTGTAAATAATCTTTTTATCCCAAGAGCCTGGTGAGATAATCAGATAATAATTTTCAATCTAACAATGATGCAACCTGTGTTCAAAATAAAAACTGAGCATTGCAATGGTGGTATAATGCAGAAAACTGTCCTTCAGGGGGTTTGGTGACCAGTTTGAGTCAAGGAAATATTGTTTTGTTCCTTCAAAGGGGCAAAGAAACTGTTCACAGGACTAGTAATAGATTCTATTAATCATTGTAAGGGAAGATGAAAGCTTTGCCGTTTTTTTAATACTTTTCTTGCATTGTCCCTAGGCCATTTTGTGTTTGGACTATTTTGGCAAAAATAAAAGTACATTAAATGCACTTTTCATGATGTAGTAAATACAGAATAATGAGCAACAAGCTACCACTGTGGGATTAGTTTATTGATACTTTGTCCGTCTTTTTGAGCAGGCAAATGCAATTCTAGACGACAGTGCTCATGTACTGAACTGTGAATATGTCCTCCTCAATTCTGGAAGGAGATTCAGGCTTCCTCTGTGCAGGCACAACCGTTATAAGCACTCCTTTGTCCCCATATCTACAAGGCTACTTAGCAACCAGAGAAGAAATGTGATTGCCTGGAGCGATATGGACCCTTGTTATCGTTTGGGGGGGTATTTTAGAGTGAAAGTGTTTAGCTTGGTGATGGAGTGTAGAAGGAGGAGACTCATTTTATATTTATTTATGACAGGATAAATGTGTATATGTATTTTTATAGAGTGATGGTGCTTGGTTTTGGAGAAGTGGAATGATGGTGGGGATGGGGAATGATGTGGATGTTAGCGGGAATGCTGGGTGGGTGATGTTTGGGGGGAGGAGCGGAGGTGGGAGTGGGAGCACCCGATATGTCTATGTCTGTGCTAACACTGCTATCGTTTTATCTGATGTCTTGTTTGTATATTGTATGTCTTTCTGTCTGTACTGCAACCTTCCCTTACCTCTAAAACAGGAGTGTCTAAATTCTTTTCATCTAGGGCTACATATCTAAACACAGATGAAACAGAGGGCCGATCAAGGGCTATAGATTGGTGCTCAGTACAGTGAATATTTGAAATATATGCATGTTTAACACGTTAGAATGAGCTATCAGTCTTTTATTCATGCTATAAGATCCTCAAAACCACACAATATTGTCTTATCAAGGTAAAAAACAAACAAACTTACAGTCAAAAGTTCTGCTCAAGGTAATTTGGGCCAATTCACGTGGAAGCCTGAGGGCCAAGAAAAGTTTGTCTGAGGGCCGCAGCTGGCCCAGGGCCATAGATTGGACATGCCTGCTCTAATACAAATTTCTCCCTGGTGGAGACTAATAGAGCAAAAAAACCTAACCTAACTTTGCAGCTGATGTCAACATTCCTGGGGGTGTGAAACTAACTGAAAGCATTACTCTGTCTGAAGCTCTGTTACTTATAAGACTTTTTTCCTGAGCTTTATTTTAACACAATCTGACCAGAAAAAAACTGATTTGGTTGGAACTACAACAGGTGCTTTTAAACAAGTCTCTCACAAATAAAATTACAGTCACAATATAGCATTAGCCAACAGTTTTTTAGTTAGTCACTCACTGTTTTGCTGAAAATCAAACGTCTAAATCGAACCAAGAACGCTCATATTGATCACAGGCTCCTGAAAATGTGCTGTTTTGTACATTTTGTAATTTTTAGAGTTTTCAGACAATCTTTAAAAAAAATTTTGTCTGTGTTTGCCAATGTATGCATTGTGTGACCATGGAAATTGCTGAAGATTCCGCCGATAGAAATGATAGAACACCCCCAGCATGATGCCACCCCAAGTATCAATAGGTTACAAGGGCATTTTTTGAGTTCATCAGTTTCATTTCATTTTATATTGTCTTGTTTCTTACACATCCATAGCTGCACTATTCCCCCACACAGAACATCTTTGACTGTGTGGATACAGGTGCATTATCACTTACACCTTTCTATAAACAAAGTGAGTTTTTAGGTAGGCTTTGTCATTGTCACCACATTTTTCTCTTACACTCCGAGAGCAATTTCTTCTATTTTGGCTTCTTGTTTGTGCAATTCATTTTTCTTATATCTTGTGTGAAGAGACCCAAATATCTCAACTTATCAGAAGTGAACAGTCTCTTCAGTCAGTTGCATACCACAGTGGACTATCAAATAAGCACATTCTATTCTCTGATATCATCTTTGGTAATGTTTTGCAGTTTTGCTAGTTTCCACATGAAGGCTCAGACATCGTTTCTATTTTATCTGCTCTCTTCTCTCTGAAGAGCCCTCAAGGTGGAATACCTCTCTTTACTGTCTTATAGAGACTTTGTGCACAGTGCATCCCTGACCTTTAAATCGTACTACATCTTATTTCTTCCTTCTTTTATATCCCTTCATTAGCAATAGGGCTGAACTAGTCTGGTTAACACCTGACCATATCACAAGTGAGATATGGGTCTGGAAACTCGCTTCGAAAAATCCCGTAGCGGAGGTGTGGTTAGCGATTGCCAACGGCCGTTTATTGGGCGTTATGAATGTCTATCATTGAGCGTATACGTAAGTCCATAGCCAATCATGTCAGTTGTCAGTTCAAACTACAAGCTTCCGTTTGTCATGTAGTACGCGTCACCGTCTTGCCACCCCTCCCCCGCTCTCTGATTGGGGCCCTAAATCTGGGACTCTCGCTTGGACGAGTTTCCAGGCCGCCTTCCAGTTCGAAACGAACGGAAGCGGCCTGGGAATTCCCAGGCTAGGGCTGAACAATTTGGGGAAAATATGTAATTACTATTGCTATATGGACATGCATTGTGACTGAGGCTGTGTTTATATGATGACGGTCTGAACACTTTTAGACGAGCGTTTTCGGGAGGAAATCAGAATCAGAATCAGAATCAGAAAGGTTTTAATGCCATATGTTTGAACAAGTTCACAACATTAGGAAATTGCTGCGGTGCTTGGAGCAGAATGTAAACCAACACTTAACATGCAATAAATAAAATAGAATAAAATAGAGTAGCAGAAAACTTAAATCTAACAAATTTACAAGAGTACAAGGATATAGCAGTGCAGGTGCAGGTATGGTCAGGTGCAAAAAGAAGAACCGGCGCAGGGTCATGTGACTGACACAGATCTGCGTGTATACGGTGGCGCAAAAGACTGTGGACTTCTATTGGGTATGCATGTCAGGCGGCTAGGTGGTGCTGTGATACATTATCACTATGTCCGCGCGCATGCATAGAATCTTCCTTCTTCTCATCTGCGCTGTGAAAAGCAAAACAAAACATGGCTACCGGTAGCAAAAAAAAATTGTGTGGTCAGATGAAGAAGTTCAACTGTTGCTTCAGACCATGTTAGATACAAAGCAATGTAGGCGCAACAAGGTGTGGACTGGGAGTCCTGCCAAACAAAGTACACTGATATATGGACCGATGTGACGTAAACGTGTACGCGACGTCAGCAGATTTGACCAGAGTTTTGCGTCTTGGGAAGTGTAGACGAAAACACTACGGCGGAGCGTATTCAAGTTTTCCACAAGGCAGTGTCAGTTTCCACAAGGCAGTGTCAGTTTTTTTTCATTTTTAAGCCCCCAAAACGCCATCACCATCTAAACGAAAGACACTTCTGATAAAATATTTTGTCGTTTTTACCCGTAAATGTTCTCGTGTGAACAGGCCCTGAGATTAATTTGCAATAACTTTAATCACAGGATTCTGATGAAAGTTCAAAATAGACAAAAGTCTGAAATATGAACTCACAAACATTTGTATATAAGATTTGTTCTGTACAGTTCAGAATGACAAGGTTAGCAGTTTTATTCAAAATAACAATGTATATTTTGTTTGCAGAGGAAATTATGGTACTTAAAATTTCCCACCTTAGAGATTTGCGCTGTGTCCATTCAAATAGTGATTGTGATTAATCTTGCTGTCCTAATTAGTAATATATTCAAATAAAAAGAATTGGATGACAGTAGAAGATTTGATTTAGTCATTTCTTATGCAGCAGTTGTGTTTAATTTGTCTATTAATTACATAATGGCATAACCTGTATATTTTTTGATTGTTTATTAAAGTGCATATTTAAGTTATTTGTGTTGATTGCTTAATTAAATCTGATTACACACAGACACTATTATCTATAATTACAAGCATTACCAAATGCGTATTACTTTGCTTTCGCTTACACACATCTCTCATGTGTTTGTGGATGTCAGTTTTTGCCACGGTAGATGATGCTAATGTGTTGTGTCTATGGACAAATTGGAGTGTATGCAACATCAGCAATTCTAAACAATCCAGCTGTGTAGTTACCCAAACATTATTTTGATAACATCATATCACTGTAATGTAATGGCACATTTGTAGTTATCAAAGTTTTCTATTTTTTATTAAAGCCCCAGTGTGTAGGATTCGTGGCGCATAGGTGGATGGTGCTATTGCACTTTCTGTTTTAGCTACGGCAGACCTCGAGGGTCACCCGGGCGCTACTGTATAAATAAAACGCGGTCCCGTTTTTTTTTTTTTTTTTTTTTTTTTTTTTTTCTCATGAAAACACACATTCCCGATCATGTACCATGACACTCTACACATCAAATGAAACCTTACAGTCTCCTCTTTTTGACTATGCAATTCATTTCCCTGCACAACAAACACTCCTCGAGCACATGGGGCTTTTATACGGAAAAGCACAAAACGAGGTTAGCTTACCTTAGAATGCTTTGCACAGGTCAAACTCTGTATTTCACCATAAACTTGCTCTCAATTTGTCCGTAAGGAGCCAGCGAATAAAATCCAGTAAAACAATTTAGTCCAAAACACGTGTTAGATCCATTACGAGTCTGATCCGGCAGCATGGTTGAGTTGTTTACCCAAAACCACGAGCCTTGCCGAAGGCGGAGCCCAAATGTCCTTCTGTGGCTCTCGTATTCAAAATGGCTGCCTCTGCATGGGGAAGATCCCCCTTTTATGTGACTATATCTAAGTCCAAAAGAATACTTTGATTTCAATGATGGAAGTGAAAAGGCTTGGAAAACAATGTATTTTTGAATGGGTATCTTCAATTTCAGTAATTAACGGGTAAAAATCTTACACACTGTCCCTTTAAGAATCCTCCATAATCCTAATTGTGTCGTGACACATTTGCATGCTTTATTTAAATTAGATGAAAGCAATTACAAAGAGCATTAACTGTAATAAATACAAAAATGCTGTGGAACTTATTTCATTACGTTGCATTGTAAAAGTCATAACCACAAGTCATTTTGTTGTTGTGCCAAGCAGTTATTCCTTAAATATAGACAGTGGAGGATAATGGGTCCTTTGTTGTGGAGAGCATAATAAAGAAGAAGCAAACTCACTTAGCGCTGCTCAAAATGACACTTACAGAGGCGTAAATTGAGAGAGGAGACAGAGGAGGCTGGTGTCTGTTTTTTGTTTGTGTTCACAAACCCAGACTCACCTGACTTCACCTAATGCATTTTTACAGAGGGTTACGGTTCATAATAAGAAGAACTTTTCCATTTTACCTTTGCTGGACGACCTGTAAACGAGATGCAAATGTGCCAGTGTCATGCATATTAATGTGCTGATTTACTGATACATTTGCATAGATATAATGATCATATTAACAAGATTAACCACCCAATAATTATTTGTGCAGTTACTTGATGACTTCATTCATATTAAACACAAAAATGGCGTGATCCTAAATTGAAACTTTAACACTTCCCTGGCAGTGTATAATTACATTATAATGTGAGAGGCTTGTAATAGTCTTATTTATAATGAGTAAATTAGTGTTATGCTGTAATGTTGTAATGTTGTTATGTAAACGTTTGTGTTTTGTTTCATTCAAACATGTTTGAGTAATCCTTTAGTCTGTCTTTATCTCCAAAACTCAAAATACTCTGTTCCAACTTGTGATGAAGCATTTTCAAGTTAAGAGCTCATTTTACCTTTTGTTCAGTAGAGACTGGCAATTCCAGGACTGAAATTATCCAAATGATTCTAGTGAAGGTGGAGCATTTCCCGTATTACTAGTCGTGTAAATAATAATCGATTCGTATCGATGCATCGATCCTACAGCCGACGACCCAAATGCGTCGATGTGTCCACAAGAGAATCGATTGAATAGAATTTTTCTGTAATAAAATGTATTCAAAACATCATTAATACATAAAGTGAAAAGTATGCACCATTGAATCGAATCGTATCGAATCGTATCGAATCGTATCGAATCGTGGGGAATTCTCAAGTATCGAAATAATCGAATCGTTGGCTTAAGAAATATATATTGTATCGAATCGGCATGAAGTGTCTGATTTACACGTCTACGTATTACCACATGAGATCACAAAGAGAACAGAGTGTTTTTGATTTGAGAGAACTCAGAATAATTATGTAGGATTTGTGTGTTAAACATGTGTGAATGAAACAAAAAAACAACTCCATGTATGTTTGTGATCAGGAAATACAACGTAGATGAGAAAATAGTGTAATATGGGCTCTTTAAAGACATGTGTGAACCAAGGATGTGTGTATAAGCAGCACTGGTCTGTACGAAGTAATGCAGTGAGATGTTTTGAAATATGCTCCACCACTCACACAATGCTTGCAAATGCAAATGAACACAACAGATTCACACTACAAACAGCACATTTCAATCATGTGAATGGAAAATCTCACTTGCTGGAAGTGGTATTAGCAGCACAGGTCCTTTTCTATTTCACGCTCCAACCAAGTGTCAGCCAGTTTGCATTTTCCACTAATGCTTGGGTATGTAAGACGGTGGTGACCAAGAACTAGCCATGTCACCATAAATACTATATCAGCTTATTGTTCAATATATGTATGAAGGAACTATCATTTTTGAGGGTCAATATTTATTTTGGATACTTTTTCATAGTAATAATAATAATTCATAGCATTTATATAGCGCCTTTCATGACACCCAAAGCGCTTTACAGTTCATTGTTCATTCACTCCACACGTGGTGGTGGTAAGCTACTTTTGTAGCCACAGCTGCCCTGGGGCAGACTGACGGAAGCGAGGCTGCTAATCTGCACCATCGGCCCCTCTGACCACCTCCAACACTCACGCACACTCCACTTTCATACTAGGCAATGTGGGTGAAGTGTCTTGCCAAAGGACACAATGACAGTTTTGGAAAATTTTGGTAATTTTTCTGTTCAACTGTGAGATTTGAGCTTTAAAGGTTTAAATTTAAGTGTTGTGTTCTGTTACACTGGTCTACAAGCAAAATGCTTCCACAACAAAAGTAGTGACATTTTTCTATATATAATCTTATCAATATAAATGAGATTTAGCCACTTTTATCTCGGAAGCAGATCAAGTCCAAAAATTTGTAGACCAGTGTTATTTTTATTTTGCAGGGGAGAATTTTGAACCAGGCTCTATATTATAAATAGGAATTTTTTAACTGACAAAATAGCGGGAAAAAACCCAGGATCATGTAGAGTGGGTTAATACAAACATTTTAAGACCAAATTGACAAGGCTCACTGCAGCCGTCACAGAGAGAGGGGTGACAGTATTCCTGTGTATGTCAATGGGAACCAGAAGGAGCCGTAAGCACCCGCATGTGAACTTCCTATTTGGAACACGGCGTCTACCATAATAGCTGGGTCATTCCAGAATTGGAGAACATTTTGGATTCAAAATTCTTGAAAAATAAACCTTCACATTTCTGATTTTCTGCTACATATTCATCAATAATAGGTAATAAACTATCTAATGCTTGATTAGCTCAGCTTACGGTCAATGGTAATTTTTTTTAATTATATGATTTATATGGTTTATTTATTTATTTACTTTAATCACAGTAACAGGGTTGCAGGTAACAGGGTTGCAAAATCGCGCTAATGTTAGCTTTATCTCAGGAATAGAAGCTAGCTGTTTAGCTAGCTGTTATTACTAATCAAGAGGAAAAACTTATTTATGCAAATACGTAAAGGAAAAAAAATTGTCTTATTCTGATCATTTGCATAACAGGGTTGCATGAGGTAGAGTGAGACATTCAACCAAGGCTAACTGTTTTATAAAAATATGAAAAATAGAAGAGAAGATAAACCTTTGCTCTGCCCATTCTTTTGGAAAACTGTTTGATTATGTCAAGTCCAGGGGATCATGTGGTTCACTGTTTTCTTCTTCTTCTACCAGACTAAAAATGTTCTGGTAACAGGGTTGTGTGCATGTTGTGGGACACATGTTCCATGAATAATAATTATTATTTGAAATATTATGTCTATTAAAACAAATGTTCCCACAGTTACAAGAGATGGCAATGAAACAAATTATAGAAAAAACAATATTAACTGTTTTATTTGAGATTCAATTTGGCCATTAGAGCGGTGGGACAAGAGGAAAATGGCATTTTGGGGGGTACTCCAGACTTATTTGGTATTTTTAAAAGTATTTTCAAGCATTCTTTTCTCTTAGTTTTTTTGATTTGGTCTCAGGACAAGTAAATTCACTCAGAAACTGTATGTTTTAGTATTTTGTATGTGGATTATTTAATATTCGATGGGTGGGACGTAAAATGTCCTCAAATTCTGGAATGACCCAGCTATGTCCATTATATAAAATCTATGAACTGTACTTGTACATGTACAATTAAAGGTGAAAGGTCTGTCGCTTCTTTATTTCTATGGATATGCCATTGCTTTTCCTGGAATGTTCCACCGCCTGAATATTCTGTGAAACATTCCAGGCAGCTCTACCTTATATTTATTTAATTACAGGTGGTTTTATTGTTCCAAAATAGAAATGCCTAGAAAAACAGGAATTCTGACTGTGAGCGGGGTTGCCTCTCCACAGATCTGGCCTGTAACTTGGTCTGGTAATACTATACTGTGAAACATTCCAAACAAAGCAATAACTTCTCTCTGAAAAAAAGCATTTGACAGAACCTCCACCAGAAAAGTTACACAGTGCACCTTTAAGAATACTTTTTGGGGGATAATTCTGCTTTTGTTTATCATATATTTACTTCAACAATATCACACTTCAAAATGTGTTATTGTGACAAGAAAGAATCATATGTGAATAATGAGTAACAGTGGTGTATTCTTGTCTGTGGTAAAGGTCTTGGCAAAGCACCTGTCATCGTTTGTACTGATCGTGCCCTTTTTATTTTTGCAGAATTCAACCAGCTGGTCTGGTGGAGAGAATCCAAGCTATAGCCCAAAATGTGTCCAACATGGCCAACAGAGTGGAGCAGATTCTGCAGAACAGCATTGTCCAAGGCAGAGGTAATTCATACATTTGTGAATTAACTGTTATTTCTTTATATTTATATCTTTTATTTAACCAGGAAAGTGCCATTGCGATTTTCGGAGCTGTCCTGGTCCTTATATTTTTGATCATGTAGATAACTTTAGGTGATTGTTGATATGCTTACTTTTGCTACTATGAATGTCCTGATTAGATAAAACACTAACAGAGGCTTACCACAAAATTATAAACCGATGTTGATTCCTAAACAAGAACAACATGAAGGTCAGACAATTGTAAATGTTATTCCAATTCAATATGCAAATTACTGCACACTCAACTGTCTTTAAAGTTTAGGTATCTGTACTTTACTTAAAGGGATAGTGCGTTTGTTTAAAAAAAAAAAAAAAATTTTTTTTATGTTAATCTGTATGGGTTCCCCTCTAATAGTGTCATGCATTAACACTGGCTTACCACTCACCCCGTCGTCTCAGCCCGGTTCTGCTCCGGTTCTGGAGCTCAGGAACGTAGGTCCGGTAAGTTTGTGGGGACATTTAAAGGTCCCATGGCATGAAATTTTCACTTTCTGAGGTTTTTGAACGTTGAATGTTGAATGTGAGCTCCCCTACCCTGTTTAGCCCCCCCCCCATGGCTAAAAGTTGCGAAATGTGTAAACTGAGCATTTGCGATCCTTTTCTGCATTTGAAAAAAACACAGCTCAAACGGGCGATTCTGAACAAGAAAACTTTCTGACGTCACACGGAAAATGCAGTTCCAACCCCCGTCTGGATGTCTACACACCTTCTCTGTAAATCACACCCAGAGAGTTTGGACCGCGAATGAGCTACGCAATGCGAAATGCGTTTTTTTATTTGGCTGGAGGCACGTGAGAGTGTTTCTAGGCTCGGAAGTCCTTCATCTGAGCCTCTGGACCTCTGAAACAGCAGTGGTTTAATTTTATTTTCTGTGGAAATGTGTTTTTTTCATTGAAACGGCTCTCCTTTCTTCCTCCGCTCTTAAAACACGGAAGTGGGGCCAGCACACAGCGCACCGCTAAAACAAGGAACCAGCGGCGCATTTGGCCCCCCCCCACCCGCTACTCTGACCTATCTCTGTCCTTCTCATTTGCATTCAAGCAACAAGGCCCAGAATGAGTTGTTCAGACAGAGAGATTATGACTCTGACTCTGTACATGTGTCTTTCTCATGCACTAAGTGTTGATTTTGAAGAAGGATTCATTTACAGTATTAGGGAACCATTAAGGAGCAATATAAAAGCATCAAGAAGTACCATGTCATGGGATCTTTAATAAAGCTTGTTTTTCTTCTCAAAACATTTGTCCAAAAAGTGATATATTTGCGTCACAAACAGTTGCACATGAAAAATTCAGCAGCCTAATTCTCATTGGTGCTATTTTCTCTCGATTCATATCACTGCGCACAGATTAGCTGTATTAGCTTGTTCACTTCTAAGCGGATGTTTGCAAATGAACAGGCTAATGCAGCTAATCTGCGCGCAGTGATATGAATCGAGAGAAAATAGCACCAATGCGAATTAGGCTGCTGAATTTTTCATGTGCAACTGTTTATGACGCAAATATATCACTTTTTGGACAAATATTGTTTTGAGAAGAAAAACTGTCCCCGGTAACTTGCCGGAACTATGTTCACGAGCTACGGAACGGAGGAGAACTGGGCCCAGATCTCATTCGCTGTCATGGGTAAGTCAGTGTTAATCTCACGACACTGTTGAAGGGGAAGCAATACAGATTCACATAAAAAAAAAAACAAAACAAAAAACGCGCTATCCCTTCAAGTACATTTTAAGTGGATACCTTTTACTTTTATACTTACTACATTTAAAGGGATATGCCACCCCCAGGGCAAATTTGGGCATCTCCCCACAGTCCAGAGACTAAAATAAGTGGTGGAAAGCGTTTTCCTGCTCACCCAGCCATTGTCCGAGTCTGTCGCCACTGACCGCCGCGGTATCTGCAGCTACTCCGCCTTAGACTGGAGTCTAACGTCGCCAGAGAAAGATTTCGGCCAAAAGGAATTAATTTGCTCGATGTGTTTCCCAATTACTTTATGTGTAGTGCGCATTCATATCGAGTGCAAATAAATGTGCAAATCAACACGGAGAGCTTGACTTGGTCATTTTGGGTGGGAACTATTTTCCAGTGCGGAAGAATACAGTCGAATCACGCAGCACGTTGTGCAACAGGGGAACTCCCTTCCTGGTGCGTAACAGGGATTCCCCTGGCAGCGTGCTGCGTGATTCGACTGTATTATTCCGCACTGGAAAATAGTTCCCACCCAAAATGACCAAGGCAAGCTCTCCGTGTTGATTTGCACATTTATTTGCACTCGATATGAATGCGCACTACACAGAAAGTAATTGGGAAACGCATCGAGCAAATTAATTCCTTTTGGCCGAAATCTTTCTCTGGCAACGTTAGACTCCAGTCTAAGGCGGAGGAGCTGCAGATACCGCGGCGGTCAGTGGCGACAGACTCGGACAATGGCTGGGTGAGCAGGAAAACGCTTTCCACCACTTATTTTAGTCTCTGGACTGTGGGGAGATGCCCAAATTTGCCCTGGGGGTGGCATATCCCTTTAAGAACAGATATCTGTACTTTCTACTCTACTATATTTGTGAACTGGACTGAAAAGTAAAAATGTTTTTTTATGATTGTGTGAGACCTGCTGAAAAGTCTGGAGGTTTATTTTTAACACATTTGTTAGAATAAACAAATATATAGAAATACAAAAAAAAAAAAAAACCCTAGGAGAAAAAGTATTTTATAATTCAATTGTTGAACAAAATTCAGCAGAAATCTTTATTAGACCTCAACATATGAAATATAAGACACCGCAAAAATCCAGACACTCCAAAGAAGTAAAAGTCACACAAGGAAAAATATAGTTAAAAGGCCTTTAATTAAAGCTAAAATGTTTTAACTATGACTGGTCTTCATCAGGGCTTAGTTAAAAAAAAAAAAAAAAAAAAAAAAAAAAAGGGGTGTGAAATACTTAATAATTTTTTACTTGTGATACTTTTATTTGACTTGATTTTTACATGCAGTTAACTTGAGTATTTTTCTTTTGCTCCTTTTTCTGTACTTTTACTTAAGTAACAATATTGAGTAGTGTCTTAGTGTGACATCATACAAATCCTCAAAACATCAGCTCTAAAATATAAGGTATAGTGTCAAAACTGGGTATTATACCTCAACCATGGTATGAAATACAGTGGCTGATTTGAGTGATAAAAATGTTCCATGAAACGCATACACAGCTGGACTTGCGCATCTGTCAGCTCATGTTGGAGCGACTGCTGTTAAATAAAAGAATACAGCAGAGATGTGCACACAGCCCCAACACGAAAATGTGTTTTTAAATGCTTGTTTTCACCAGAGACACAAATCATTCCTGACATCAAACATGGAACTAAGGATTACCCAGTTCAGTTTCAAATTTCAAGTATGCATGTTTCTAACTCAGTGCAGTGGTCGGCTTTAATCTCACTTTGTTTTACTCTAATCAAAATGTATTGTGTAAACGTAAAGGTTGTAAGGAGGATTTTTTTTTGTTTCAAAATGTCAATGATACCATTATAGAGATGCAGCAGCCTTGTAAATATGATGACCAAAAAACAAAAAAAAAGAATGAAAATCCATTAACTGTGGATGTGTTGGGGCCAGATAATCATTAGCCTTGTTATCTTTTGGCTGTTAGGTTGTCAATCAAACGCCCTACGCTTCTAGCATAACTGAGTTGCTGGCGCCCTGGGATCACGTGGTTTACGTACGCCTCTCACGCATTTCACAGACGCAATCTGCTGTTACTCAACCAACGCAGCGGTTCTGAGCGGCTTTTTCCAACTGTAGCAGTTAGCACAAAGTTTGTTGAAGAAGAAGAAGTTACTTTATTGATCTCACACTGGAGAAATTCTTCTCTGCATTTTAACCCATCCTATATATATATATAGGAGCAGTGGGCGACACATTACTGCGCCTGGGGACCATCTCCATGATCTTCTTGCTTCGGTTTGGTCAGGACCTAAGCTGGAGGATTTTACCTGAAGCATGTTTTGGGTTGATGGGGGAAACCGGAGTGCCCGGAGGAAACCCACCCAGACACGGGGAGAACATGCAAACTCCACACAGAAAGGCCCAGGCGACCCGGGGATCGAACCCGGAACCTTCTTGCTGTGAAGCAAGAGCGCTAACCACTCAGCTACCGTGCCGATGGCAGACAAGAATCCACTAATTAGCTGCAAAAGAACGTCCGTTTTTGAGGTTGCTGAAAGAAGGACAGAAGGAGAAATGAATGAAGCTAAACTAAGGTGATTCTCGGAGATTCATTCTAGTGAGGTGTGCACACGAAGGGTCTAAAGACTGATGTGTTGGTCACTAAATTACTTCTGGACAGGAAACTTCTGCTTATCGTCTGAAAACGTACAGTATAGTTACAGCAGCAACAGCGATTCTGAATGCGCACCGGCTGTAAACAAGCAGCGTAAGCGTAAGGAGGAGGCGGGAGGAGGCGTTTCTACTTAGAGAGCTGTGGAGGAGGGGGTGGTTTCACACATGCGCAACATTTGAAAAAGGACAGTCGCTAGATTTCTCCTTCCTTGGAAAATCCTCCATACAACCTTTAACCATACAAAAGTACACACATACACGCATTAAGCCATGACCATAATGCAGAGGCTTTTAATGCTATAGTCCTCAGTAAGACTTTATTGATTGTGCTGTTAAATAAGTCTCTCTCACATAAAATTACAAAAAAAAACCCTCCTAAACAGGACCATGAATATATTTCTATTCATCAAAGGTTCCTTTTTGTATTTTGTATTGTAATTGTCCACTACACACCACAGTATATAGTGTTATCTTCTGCATATACAGTGGCACAGTGATGCGCCTTTGTGGTTTTCTCTAATCACAGATGAATTGAAGCGCTAGTGGCAGAATACATTATCATACAACTCACTGTATTTATCTATAGTCCTACTTGAATGAGGCGTATCAAGAGGAAAGCGCAAAGAAAATGGTTTCCCTCAGGCGGCAGCAGCTTGTTTTATAGAGAGATGAATAAGTAAGGATTATTGACCACTATATTTGCTATTATATTGTATGTTATTGCTTTTGTAGAGACTGCGGTTGTTATCAGAATTGGAATAGAAGCAAGAAGAATCATACTGGCTCATGCAGGCAGAACCTTTAATATGAACTGTACTTAGTGAAGGGACTAATACTTTGAAAATGTAATGCTACAGAATACTAAATATTTGAATGAAAATGTTTTTTTTGTTTGTTTGTTTTTACGTACAGTAGTCCCTCGTTTATCGCGGGGGTTAGGTTCCAGAAATAACCCGCAATAAGAGAAATCCGCGAAGTAGGACAACTTTATATTTTACAATTATTCTACATGTTTTAAGGCTGTAAATGCCTCACCACACACATTATACGCTTTTCTCAGACTGGAATTAACATTTTCTCACAATTGTCTCTAGTTTAAACACTCAAACTTTCATAGATTTTCAACAAAATGTATTAATAGTGACGCGTGGGGGGAGACACGGCTCCGGGAGCCCCGCCAGACGCACGAGGAGCACTGCCACGTCCCGGGACGCGACGCGCACCAACCCCTTGGAGAAGTGCGCGACACGTGCTGCTCTGTCACGGATTTGTCCACGATGAGGGGTTTATCGTGGATCTATGAAAGTTTGAGTGTTTAAACTAGAGACAAATATGAGAAAATGCAGCGCGAGGCCGCGCGTACACCGGGGCTGCGAGCACGAGATAGAACTGCAGCGCCCGGACCGCGTGCTCTCAACCCGAGCCACAAACCGAACACGCACAAACGAACGCAAAAGCCGCATGGAGTGATTTAATCCTGGTTCAGACCTGGTCTAGTCCCGGTTTAGTCCAGGTCTAGACCTGGTCCAGTCCTGGTTTAGTCCAGGGCCAGTCCGGGTTTAGACCTAGTTTAGACCTGGTCTAGACCTGGTTTAGTTCTGGTTTAGTCCAGGGCCAGTCCAGGTTTAGACCTGGTCTAGACCTGGTTTAGTTCTGGTCTAGACCTGGTTTAGTCCACGTTTAGTCCTGGTCTAGTCTCTTAGCCAATCACGACGCAGAACACATTGTTACACTATATTTAAAAAAAAAGTTACACTATAAAAAAAATGGAAAAAAAAAATTGAAAAAAAAAAAAAATCTGCGAAACCGCGAGGCCGCGAACAGTGAACCGCGATAGAGCGAGGGTTCACTGTATTCTTATACATGGTCCAATCAGAGTACTGTATTCTGAATACTTAATATTTAAAATTGCTTTATATTTGTTTCACCATTTGTTAGGAATGTATTTACTTTATTTATATATATTTATTTATTTATTTTATTTTATTTATCACTGATCAGAGAAGGAAAACACTTGCATGCACGACCAGAGCAGTGTTTTCTATTTTTCTTATTAATTCTGTGCAGTTTGAAGTCTTAATTGAGTGAACAAGTACCGCCATGTATTCCTTTGAGTTTAGGAAAGTTATGAAATGAAAAAGTAACTATACCGGAATGCAGTCATTCAAAATTAATATTAAAGGTCCCATGGCATGAAATTTTCACTTTCTGAGGTTTTTGCATGTTAATGTGAGCTCCCCTGTTTAGGGCCCACCCCATGGCTAAAAGTTGCGAAATTTGTAAACTGAACATTTGCGATCCTTTTCTGCGTTTGAAAAAAACACAGCTCAAACGGGAGATTCTGAACAAGGAAACTTTCTGACATCACACGGAAAATGCAGTTCCACCCCCCGTCCAGATGTCTACACACCGTCTCTGTAAATCACGCCCAGAGAGTTTGGACCGCGAATGAGCTACGCAATGCGAAATGCGTTTTTTTATTTGCCTGGAGGCACATTAGAGTGTTTCCAGGCTCGGAAGTCCTTTATCTGAGCCTCTGGACCTCTGAAACAGCAGTGGTTTGATTTTATTTTCTGTGAAAATGTGTTTTTTTCATTGAAACGGCTCTCCTTTCTTCCTCCGCTCTTAAAACACGGAAATGGCCCCACTTCCATGTTTTAACACAGCGCACCGCTAAAACAAGGAACCAGCGGCGCATTTGAAATGCCGTGTACATATTCACGAGCTGCTCACAGCTGATAGGCGAACAGCCGGAAACACATCGGCACTACTCAGAACGTGACTGGCGGGAGCACGAGCGTGGGAATACAGTGGTACCTCACCTTACGAAAGACCCAACAAATGAAAATTCCAAGTTACGAAACGCCTTCACGTTAAATTTTGGTCTCTAGATACGAAACGTGAAATCTCAAAAATTCAAATAATGCGCGCTCAGATGCACGCCCCGAAACGTAAATACACTTTATCAACACACACGGGGTTAGGTTCCAGAAATAACCCGCAACAAGAGAAATCCCCGAAGTAGGACAACTTTATATTTTACAATTATTCTACATGTTTTAAGGCTCACCACACACATTATACACTTTTCTCAGACTGGAATTAAACTTTTCTCACATTTCTCTCTCGTTGAAACACTCAAACTTTCATAGATTTTCAACAAAATGTATTAAATAGTGAAGCGTGGGGGGAGACATGGCTCCGGAAGCCCTGCGCCGCGCGAGGAGCACCTCACCTCACCGCGCGAGGAGCACCACTAGTCCTGGTCTGCACGACCGGCACCGGGTCTGCGAGCACGAGACCGCCCGGATCGCGTCCTCTGGAGCCCGAGCCACAAACCAGCCGCATGAAACCAGCAAAGAGTGGCACGTGGTGGTTTAATCCTGGTTTAGTCCAGGTCCAGTCCAGGTTTAGACCTGGTTTAGAAATGGTCTAGACCTGGTTTAGTTCTGGTCTAGACCTGGTTTATTCCACGTTTAGTCCTGGCTCTACAGTCTCTTAGCCAATCAGGACGCAGAACACAAAGTTACACTATAAAAAAAAAAAACAACTTGAAACGAATCAGGCCTTTTCCATTTAAATAGCTACTCAACTTACGAAAAATTCACGTTACGAAACCACTTCTGGAACGTATTAAAGGAAAAGTAACGTTTTTTTACAATCTGAGCCTTCTTTCGGCAATAAAACAAGTAGTTTTACTCACCCATAGCAGTTTGGTGTCAATTGGAGCAGTTTTGAAGAAGTTATGTTGTAGCCGTTCTGTTCTACCAATGATCCCGTATCCGTTAGCGTGAGTGCTCGGGGCACTGATTTGCGGTCTCCAAATAACACAAACTTTAGCACTTTTCAAATCACAGAAGATCGCTGTGTCAGGGTAGACTTTTAGTAGATTCCAAAATGGCCTGAAACCCAATATCGCAACAGAAAAGTAAAGTTCAGAGCGGTGTTAGCTTCTTTCGGACTAGCGGTGTTTACAAAACAGCTGAGTTCACGCATGCGCACTGTCCTCTGATGACGTCATCAAATGAAACTATAGCTGCATATCGGGTTTCAGGCCGTTTTGGAATCCACTGAAAGTCTACCCTGACACAGCGATCTTCTGTGATTTGAAAAGTGCTAAAGTTTGTGTTATTTGGACACCGCAAAGTAATGCCCCGAGCACCATGTTAATGGCTACGGGATCATTAGTAGAACAGAACGGCTACAACATAACTTCAGCGATACTGCTCCAATTGACACCAGACTGCTATGGGTGAGTAAAACTACTTGTTTTATTGCCGAAAGAAGGCTCAGATTGTAAAAAAAAAACGTTACTTTTCCTTTAATTTCGTAAGGTGAGGTACCACTGTATATGGTGATTTATGCACGCCCCCTTTCTTTCCGAAAAACAAGCCAATTTGAAATGTATGTTTTAAACGCAACTAATGCTGTTATCTGAAACATGGAGTGGGTTCTTCATGATCTCAACTAGCACATTCTGCAAAAAAACAAAAATCACAAATTTTGAAAAAAAAAAAACTAAAAAATGTATTATTTGGGTTTCACTAATGCCGACTTGTGGCCTGTTTCAACACTGACTATACTACTACTATACTAATATCTTCTATTAGTCCACTCCTACATTTTTATTACTAGTGCTACTACTTGAATACTACTACCGTCTTCAGGCCATGGATTTCAGAGTGCTGATATATTAGCTTCATTGCCATAGATTAACATTTAAATGGTCAGAAGTGTTCAAAATGTCTTCTATAAGCAATAACCTGAAAACCATGAATATCCCATTATATTTGGGTTACTGTAGCACATTCCCACTTCTGTATGCAGTGATTTGCATATTGAATCAACATTGCAAAATATTACATTGCATAATCATTCATCTTTAGAGACAGCTGGCCTACGCGCACTGGACTATACAGCGTTGTGCCTGTGGTCGTAATTGTAATCATATTTGTGGAAACTCCATTTGTAAGTGGCAGTTTTTGAGTTGAGAGTAAAAAAAACCCCAGGGAAGACTTATGTGGAGAATGTCTCTTTTTCATTAGGCAAATGGAAACAGGCAGAACCCAGGGGGAAGGCAAATTTGTTGGTTTGGAGAGAAAATAAAATGAAGTGTGCGAGGCAATACTTTGAACGACAGGACTGCGCACTGAAGCTGGATTGGCCCATTACCGTGTGATATGTCTGTCTTTCCCTGCTCCATCACTCTCACAATGTCCCAGTCGAAGGGAGGAAGTTAACTAAGCCACTGGAGCAATTAATGTAGTGCATGCAGTCGTACAGAGGACGACCTGAGAACCCCTGATATTTGAGATAAAGCACAAATGTGTTAGCTCCAGTGAACAGCCCATATGTGCAGAGTAAGAGCAGATTTATGGACCATCGCCGCTCATAGGACAGAATCATAGAACCGGAGAAAGTATATGGCCTTACAATGTTCACAGCTAAATGGAGAAAGTCTATTAATGTGAGTTATACTGTTCCTTTGAATGCAGGGGTCAGTACATGTACAATCATTTTCTGAATTAATTTAAATTAACCTAAGGCTAAAGTCTGAAAGGGGCTGTAACACGCAACATGTACTGCTAAATGATCTCAGAGATAATGCACTTGCACTGGAGAATAAGAATTCACATTAAGGCCAAATGAGCAGCAAAGATTATGGAGTAATGAACTAGCAATGACACACACACACGCACACACACACACACACACGCACGCAACAGGAGCACGCGCACACACACACGCACACACACACAAGTTGTAACAGTACTGGTGGTATTATGTTATGATTTCTCAAACTTATTTCTCTTTCTTCAACAGTGAGAGAAGGGTCAACCAGCCAGTGTGAAGTTCCCAGAGATCCACTCTACCCAGAGTGTCCTGGTAAAGTTGATGTAAGTCTCAGCTTAGCTTTATGTAACAGATACTCTATTTTCAGGCCAGGGACCCCCAAACAGATGGCGAACTGGGCCAGGGACCCCCTACTATATATACGGCATAGAATTGTGTTTTATATTAAATTGAGCTTAGTGTCATGTATAAACATTGCTACTCTGTTATGGTACATCCAATACAAGGAAATAATACACAGGTTAATACTGTATTTTACACTATAAAATATAAAATTATATTATTTTAAAGTGAAATCAAAAGATTTCGCAACCCCCCTGCAGTACCTCCGCGACCCCCCTGTTGAAGACCTCTGCTCTATAGAAATTGGTGTGTAAGTTTGAGTGTAGTTAGCTCCTCTCTTCTGACAGATATAAGGAAGTGGCTCACCAGTCAGAAGTGAAGAAGCCACTTGAATGGTGAAACATATTCACTCCAAAACTTTTGTCCTGTTGACAGAATATTTTCTCTTGCTATGGAACTATAGACTGTACATATAAAAGGAAACAGCTTACCCACTAGCCGCCACATTCCCAAAAGGGAGTGAGCATTGGTGCACTTCCGGCTCCATCGTCTTTGCAATGATGATGATCTGTCTGTAGCTGCTGCAGTGAGCATTGTCATTTTGGTCTTAAAATGTTTGTATTGACCCACCCTACACGATCCTGGTGTTTTTATTTTGCTGATCTATGTATACATTCCTATTTCTAATATGGAACTCAGATCCAAATTCACTCCTAGGTCAGCTTCTTTATATGGTGTATGTACAGCTCTGGAAAAAATAAGAGACCACTGCATATTTTTCCTAAATCAGCATCTCTACATGTATTACAGCCATTCCATTCCAGCGTCTGTTGAATTCCAACACAAACACAAAGCTGAGCTACTTCAGTTCTTGCACCAGGAGTGGAATAAAGTCACCCAAGAACAATGTGAAAGGCTTGTGGAGAGCATGCCAAGACGCATGAAAGCTGTGAATAAAAATAAGGGTTATTGCACCAAATATTGATTTCTGAACTTTTCTCAAGTGTAAACATTAGTATTATGTTGTTTTAAAATTAATGTGATCTTGTTTCTTTGCATTTGTCTGAAAACATGTATCTTTTTTTTTGTTATTTTTTGTATAATTTGTCATTTTCTGCAAATAAATGCTCTAAACAATAATATTTTTATTTGGAATTTGGGGGAAATATTGTCAGTAGTTTATAGACTCAAACAAAAATGTTCCTTTTTTCCAAACACATATCTATAAGTAGTAAAATAAAAAAAACTGAAAATTTTGCAGTGGTCTCTTTTTTTTTTCCAGAGCTGTATGTAACCCACCTGGACAAACGAGGGATTACACAGACATCTTAGTTTTATGTTCTTGAACAGTTTATCTCGATGTGCCTTTAAATGGTTCTTGTCTGTTTGGTCGTAGTGGATGCGTGCTCGTTGGACCTCGGACCCTTGCTATGCCTTCTACGGTGTGGATGGCTCTGACTGCTCCTTCCTTATTTACCTGAGTGAGGTGGAGTGGTTCTGCCCCCCTCTGGCCTGGAGGAACCATAGCAGCCTGCCAACTCAGTTTACTCACCACCAGACGAAAGCTCCCAGGAGACAAGTCAGTAACATTTTAGTTTTTTACTTTGACGCACCAATTCAACAACCACACGTCAATATCTAAACCAGGGTTGTCAAACTCATTTTGGTCTGGGGGCTGTATCCAACCTACTTTGATCCCAAAGGGGCCGGATCAGAAAACTCATGGCAAATATACCCCAAAAATGGCAATATTGGACTTATTGCTTGTGCAGAGAAATGCAAATCTATTACAGAAGTCTTTTTTATTTGAACTCTTTCTTTTACAAAATATTATAATATTATGAACAACCTGAAACTTTAAGAAAAATGCAATTTCAACACAAGCGTACAGGTTTCCCATTCACCTCCGTGAACAAATAGGAATTAGTCAATTTTTCTTGGAAAATCCTGCACTCGGCGTCCACTTTTCTCATTTTAGACATTTTGCTGATGAGGGTTTCACGTTCAACAGTCAAAACTATGGTCCTTTAAGAGCGTTTGGAAAGAGGCGAGTCTTCATTTGTGCTGCTCTGTTTGGAGGCCACGCACAGAGGCGCTGGAGACGCTGCTATGCTAAACTGTGCAGAAAAGGGGAGCAGAAAAGCGACATAGAAAATTACCAATATTTGAATTGAAAATTAAAATATAATTAAATTTAATAGAAAATCAGCCGAGGGCCATATTAAAGGTTTTGGAGGGGCGGATCTGGCCTTCAGGCCGCATGTTTGGCACACCCTGATCTAAACAATGGCACATCCAATATTACAGGTCCCACATTACACAAAATACACTCTTGTGAGCTTTAATACATGTTAGAATGCTGTTACCTCATCAAAGACATACCCAGAGTTGTGTTTTGTTCCATTCACACGTTTGAGTAATTGTTTGTTATTAGTCTGTCTACATTTCCAAAGCTCAAAGTGCTCTGTTCCACCTTGTGATGTCATGAGGCGGTAGTTTTCAAGTTAACAGCGAGAGCTTAACAGGAGTTTAAAAACATTGTGGAGCACTTCCTGTATTACCACATAACATCATATGGAACATAGTGTTATCTGTTTGATAGAATAATACAGCCTAAATATGCAGGGTTTGTGTTAAAAATGTGTAAATGAAACAGAACATAATTCCAGCTATGTTTGTGATGAGGAAACAACATTATAACATAGATCAGATATAGGCCCTTTAAATGAATCTGAATCCCAAAACTAGAATATACTTATACAAATGCAATAGTATCCATCTACTTTAGTGTGTCTGGGTTTAGGCCAACCAACAGTTGCTACAAAAATCATTTACAGTTTGCTAATTACTTTTTAATTATTGTTATTGTTCAAGAATCAATTCAAATAAATGTGTACAGTGAACCCTCGTTTATCGCGGGGGTTAGGTTCCAGAAATAGCCCGCAATAAGTGAAATCCGCGAAGTAGCACAATTTTATATTTTACAATTATTCTACATGTTTTAAGGCTGAAAACGCTTCACCAGACACATTATACACCTTTCTGAGACTGGTATTAACATTTTTCTCTTGTTTAAACACTCAAACTTTTGTAGATTTTCATTAAAATATATTAATAGTGGGGGGGGGGGGGGACACGTGACACGCGGACACGTGCACGCGGACACGTGCGCGCGGACACGTGTGTTTGTTTTGGTACCACATATCCATGCCATGTGCGAAAGTCGAGTGGAAAGCGACCTGGATATCATTTTGGGCAAGACTCAAGCCAATGCTAACAGTGCCAAACCGCTAACAGACGCCTCTGAGCACCAGTCCTCACCACAAGACCAGGTAAGACCAACCTGCGCTCACAAGAGTTGGTTGCATTTCACCCCGGCTCCAAAATCAGACCGCTATCAATGCGTCGCCAATACTCCACAGCTCTCTAGGACGGGGTCGGGTTCGTCCTCTCGGCGTGACGGGGAAGAGCCACTGTCTCCTCTGTGCGCGCGAGTGTCCTCCCCCCGCTGCGGCTCCCTCGAATGTGGCTCTCCCCGCTGCGGCTCCCCCGGACGCCGCGCGGCCAGGCGCCAGGCCCGTCCATGTTGATTCTTGGCTCTTCCATGGTCCGGCTCGCACTCAGTCTCTTCCATGGCTCGTGCAAGTAAACAAAGGCCACACCTCCTGTCACCCAGGCGCCCTCGTGAAGGACATCTGAGACTCTGTCCCTACCATCCCTGGTCTAGACCTGGTTTAGTCCTGGTTTAGACCTGGTTTAGTCCTGGTTTAGACCTGCTTTAGACCTGGTTTAGTCCTGGTCTAGTCTCTTAGCTAATCAGGGCGCAGGACAGAATGTTACACTGTAAAAAAAGTTACACTATAAAAAAAATTGAAAAAAAAAAAAAAAAAAAATTGGAAAAAAAAATCCGCGAAACAGCGAGGCCGCGAAGAGTGAACCGCGATACAGCGAGGGTTCACTGTAATTCCCTTGTACTAGCTGGTCTCTTTTAGTGTAGGCTTCTTGGCCCCTTATGGATACACTGTGTTTGAGGCTTTATTTCTTTTCAGATAAAGTTATATTTCAAGTAAATTCTTCTGTATGCATTTTTTCTACCTTTCCACCCCTACTTTTACTGCTCACTCCTACTGGTCACCAAGGCAGTTCAGAGAGAAATATTTGTATTTGTATCTGAAAAATGCACTGCTTAAAGGTATTCATTATTATTTCCCAGAATGAAAAATATATCCTATTTCTACAGAGCAAATGGCAAATACATTTCCATAACACAATTCTCTAGATGGTTTGCACAGACAGGCAAAATGTTGCGTCACCAGAGAAAATGTCTTTTTATTTAAACAATGTACTAGAAGATTGAAAATGTTTATATGAGCCAAACATGTCCTATAGATTGCATCAGTCTACCTTATTTTATTCCACAAAATTGGCTCTTGTGAGCTTTAAGCCATGTAATAACGTTGTTACCTCATCAAAAAACTAGAGTTATGTTTTGTTTCATTCACACATGTTTGATTAATCCTTTATTATTAGTTGTCCATATCTCCAAAGCTCAAAACACTCACAGCACCTTGTGATGTGTCATGTAGTGATAGTTTTCATGTTAACAGCTCCTTTTATATTTAGTTCAGTAGAGACTGGAAATTCCAGGGATGAAACTATCCAAATGATTCTAGTGAAGGTGGTTGGAGTTTAAAAACACAGTGGAGCACGTCCTGTATTACCACATGACATCACAAGGTGGAACAGTGTTTTCTGTTTGAAAGAAGAGCACAGCATATATATGCAGGGTTTGTGTGTTAAACATGTGTGAATGAAACAAAATACAACTCTTATGTTTGTGATCAGGAAGTAACATTATAACATAGATCAAAAAATAGTGTAGGCCTAATATTTTCTATGCTGATTGTCTCATTTTTTCCAGGCTGCTTTCCGGACAGACCTCTCCATATTATTGGACCAAGTGGGAACAGGAAAAGAGTCTCTGAGTTTTATGAAGCGCAGAATCCGGCGCCTCGCTCAACAGTGGGCCACTGCTGCCAACCGCCTGGACGCCAAGTTGGAGCAGAGATGGAGAGACCAGAAGAAGGTAACAAATTTATTTGTTTTATTTATTGGTTTATTTGACAGGGACAGTGTACATTAATTAAAGGTCCCATGGCATGAAATTTTCACTTTCTGAGGTTTTTGAATGTTAATGTGAGCTCCCCTACCCTGTTTAGGCCCTCCCCCCCCATGGTTAAAAGTTGTGAAATGTCTAAACTGAGCATTTGCGATCCTTTTCTGCATTAGAAAAAATCAGAGCTCAAACGGGCGATTTTGAACAAGGCACCTTATTGACGTCAGATCGAAAAAAGAAATGCAAATGCAGTTCCACCCCCGTCTGTCTGTACTCGGCGTCTCTGTAAATCACGCCCAGAGAGTTTGGACCGCGAATGCGCTAGGCAATGCGAAATGCGTTTTTTTATTTGCCTGGAGGCACGTCCGAGTGTTTCTAGGCTCGGAAGTCCTTTATCTGAGCCTCTGGACCTTTGAACAGCAGTGGTTTAATTTTATTTTATGTGGAAATGTGTTTATTTTTCAATGAAACGCTTCAAATCTCTCCCCCGTGCAAAAACAAGGAAATGGATCAGCTGTCGGCTCTGAGCTCTGAGCGGAGAGTTTGGCCACGCCCCCACCCTCTACTATTGGCCATCTCTTTTCTCCTCATTTGCATTCAAGCAACAACACCCAGAATAAAGAGTTTGAGAGAGATATTTATGACTCTTTCTCATCTTATCTCTGTTTCTCTGAGTGTTGATTTTGAAGAAGGATTCATTTACAGTATTAGGGAACCATTAGGGAGCCATATAAAAGCATCAAGAAGTACCATGTCATGGGATCTTTAAAATGGTCTCTCTAAAAACAATGATAACAAAATAACTAAATAATATTGGTTACAGTATTGTAACATGATAATTACAATATTGACATATATTTGGGGGCTCCATATTTATCATGGGTGCTTTTTCTTTGCAAAAGTAGGGATATTTTTAAAAAATCTTATGTAATAAGATAAGATTTGAGCTGTAGAAAAATAACTGCTACGGCTAATTATTGGTTAATTCTGCCATTTATTTGTTGCAGCTCAATGTTTTTAATGATACACAATGTATATTTCAGAATTGGTTTACTGGGATTATCCTGTTTTATGTCAGTGGCATGAAGTAGTTTCAATATTAGGGCCTGTTTACACGAGAACGCTTATGGGCAAAAACGACAAAATATTTTAAGTGCCTTTCGTTTAGAAAAAATGAAACCACCCTCCAAAGTGGAAAACTTGAATACTTGAATACTCCACTGTAGCGTTTTTGTCTACACTGTTGAAGAAGCAAAACTCTGGTCAAATCTGCTGACGGCGCTTACGCGTTTACATCACATCGGCCCATATATCAGTGTACTTTGTTTGGCAGGACTCCCAGTCCACACCTTGTTGCGCCTTTGTTGCTTTGTATCTAACATGGTCTGAAGCAACAGTTGAACTTCTTCGTCTGACCACACAATTTTTTTTTTGCTACCGGTAGCCATGTTTTGTTTTGCTTTTCGCGGCGCAGATGAGAAGAAGGAAGATTCTATGCATGTGTGCAGACATAATGATAATGTGTCACAGCACCACCTAGCCGCCTGGCATGCATACCCAATCCAATTCCACACACTTTTCCATCACCGTATGCACGCAGATTTCCTCACGAAAACGCTTGTCTAAACGTGGAATAAAAAGACGCTACGGCATTTTGCGTCTTCTGTTCAGACCATCATCATATAAACGTAGCCTTATTGTTTATCGTTATATATATATCACTGTAGCAATACTGTACATCGTGCTTCAAAATGTGTTATTGTGACAGGCCTATATACCACAATGTAAATGAAAACAAAACACAACAGTCTGACTTGATGGACACACAAGTGGTTGAAGTAATAAAAGTAACTGATAAATTAGATAAATAAATTAGTTGATGTGATGTTAGAATAGGCTATGTTTATTTCTGTCTATGCCGCTGCAGAATGAAACCATTCACTTTTATATAAATGCACTGAAAAGTCCCTGCCAGAGTCACAGTTGTTGGATTAAACTAAATGAACAGGAAGTATGGAACATTTAGCCTCAGTGCCAGTGAGATGCCGCCACTAAACAAATTACTGCTCTATAAATCTTCTCTCATAAAATGGTACAAGCGTTATTACTTTGCAGCTGATATCGTCACCATTCGCTGGGGGTGTGATGCTAACTGTGAGCACTGCTCTGTCTGAGGCTTTGTTAAACTAATCTGAGTTTTATTTCAACACAATCTGATCTGAAAGAACTTTTTTTTACTGTTAAACAAGCCACTGTCAAATAATATTACAATCAAACCAACTAGCATTAGCCAACAGCTTTAGTCACTCTCACCTTTTTGTTAAAAATCTAACACCTAAACGGGACCATGAACACTCATAACGATCATAGGAAAAATTCTTGTTTAAATCCTTTCTTCCCCTTGAGATCTCAGACCTAAAAACTTTTTTGGCAGTGTTTGCGAATATGTGCATTGTGTCACTATGGTAACTAACAAACATTCCAACATACACATACACAAAAATAAGAGACCACTGCATTTTTTTCTGAAATCAGCATCTCTACATGTATTACAGCCATTCCATTCCAGCGTCTGTTGAATTCCAACACAAACACAAAGCTGAGCTACTTCAGTTCTTGCACCAGGAGTGGAATAAAGTCACCCAAGAACAATGTGAAAGACTTGTGGAGAGCATGCCAAGACGCATGAAAGCTGTGATTAAAAATAATGGTTATTGCACCAAATATTGATTTCTGAACTCTTCGTAAGTGTAAACATTAGTATTATGTTGTTTTAAAATGAATTTGATCTTGTTTCTTTGCATTGTTTGAGGTCTGAAAACATGTATCTTTTTTGTTATTTTGACCATTTGTCATTTTCTGCAAATAAATGCTCTAAACGATAATATTTTTACAGTGGTACCTCACCTTACGAAATTAATTTGTTCCAGAAGTGGTTTCGTAACGTGAAAAATTCGTAAGTTGAGTAGCTATTTCAATGGAAAAAGCCTGATTTGTTCCAAGGCCCCAATCCAAGTTTTTTTTTTTTATAGTGTAACTTTTTTTTATAGTCTAACATTGTGTTCTGCGTCCTGCGTCCTTTTCTCACATTTGTCTCTCGTTTAAACACTCAAATTTTCATAGATTTTCAACAAAATTATTAATAGTGAAGTGTGGGGGGAAGGAGGAGGGGGGAGAAGAGTACGCTCTGACACGTGTCCCGGCGCGGAGCTGACAGCAGGTCCAGACCAAGGTCTAAACCAGGTCCAGACCAAGGTCTAAACCAGGACTAAACCAGGACTAAACCAGGACTAAACCAGGACTAAACCAGGACTAAACCAGTACTAGCCCAGGTGGATTAAAGCGCCGCGCGTGGGTCTATTTCCTGGTTTTGTTTCGAGTCACAGCTGAGGCGAGCCGCTGCACGCATGCAAGAGTCTACACCTGCTCTCCAGGGCCACTCCAGGCACGGAGCCCCAGACATCCAGGGACCCAGGGGGACACTGCCAGCCCGCCTTAAGAGCTCCCTAAGCGGGCATGGGTCCGGGGATTGTCCCGGTCACCGGCTTGGAGGTCTTGAAGAGGCCGACCTCACGGTTCTATTCAGGCCGCTCTGTGAGCACCTTACGCGGGCAGGTGCAGCGGCTCGCCTCAGCTGTGACTCGAAACGAAACCAGGAAATAGAGCCACGCGCGGCGGTTTAATCCACCTGGTCAAGTCCTGGTTTAGTCCTGGTTTAGTCCTGGTTTAGACCTTGGTCTATACCTGCTGTCAGCTCCGCGCCGGAACCAGGAAATAGACCCACGCGCGGCGCTTTAATCCACCTGGGCTAGTCCTGGTTTAGTCCTGGTTTAATCCTGGTTTAGTCCTGGTTTAGTCCTGGTTTAGACCTTGGTCTAGACCTGGTTTAGACCTTGGTCTGGACCTGGTTTAGACCTTGGTCTGGACCTGCTGTCAGCTCCGCGCCGGGTCCGCGCCGGGACACGTGTCAGAGCGTACTCTTCTCCCCCCTCCTCCTTCCCCCCACACTTCACTATTAATAATTTTGTTGAAAATCTATGAAAATTTGAGTGTTTAAACAAGAGACAAATGTGAGAAAAGTTTAAATCCAGTCTGAGAAAAGCGTATAATGTGTGTGGCTGAGCGCGCATTATTTGAATTTTTGAGATTTCGCGTTTCGTAACTTGAAATTTCATTCGTATCTAGAGACAAAAATTTACCGTGAAGGCGTTTCGTAACTTGAAATTTTCGTTTGTTGGGTCATTCGTAAGGTGAGGTACCACTGTATTTGGAATTTGGGGGAAATGTTGTCAGTAGTTTATAGACTCAAACAAAAATGTTCCTTTTGCCCAAACACATACCTATAAGTAGTAAAATCAGAAAAACTGATAATTTTACAGTGGTCTCTTATTTTTTTTCCAGAGCTGTATATGTACAATGCCCCAACACCCCCCTTCCCCAGCGTAAGGTCACTGCAAAGTATCAATATATTCACTTCTTTTTAAATGATTATGTGTGTTCTGTGTATGGTCGCATACACACACCAGTCTCACAGCGATAATGCAGACATGAAAACTACAGGGTGGCAGTATTATGCAAATGTTCTCGAAGTAAAATGAGACTTTAGGAGGTGAAGCGTCGATCTAGAGTGAGTGATTGAGGGCTTAATGATTGCTTGTCTTCACCGGCGTGCTCTGCTTCTGTAATTGCGGGGACTTTTTCTGTATAGGTTAAAAAATATACACATTGCTGAATAAATGTGAAATCAAACATCAGTATTTGGCAGCGCACTCCTGGGTATAGGGAGACATGCTCTTTGGTGAGAGATATAGATTTAAAAATAAATGTGGGGGAAGAAAATAGAGGCCAGGAAATTGTGATTAATCATTGTACTTATGTGGAGACTTCATGCTGAGAGCTGCCAGACACAGAATAACCTTACAGAGAAATAGAAAGGGTGGGCAGATTCTGAAGGAAACCTGTGGCAGACTCCCTGTGGATACTGTGCATATTGCTGTTTGAAGACATACTTTTTAAAATGCCAGGGAATAGAGTATGTGATTAAAACTTTGCGAGCTGCGAAAACTTCAGCCCATAACCTTTTACAGGTTCACTTTGAAATTTTAGTATCCACATAGGCGTTTATGTCACATTCTGCTAGCATTATGAAAAATGTTATGGTTACATACTATACTGTATTACTGTTAAATAAGGCTGAGCATTTAATCACCTTTTAATTGAGAGTCAGTCTCTCATCATCAGTGATACGTACTGTATACGTGGGGATTTTTATTGGCAGGTTTACAGCCAATTCCCTGTCAGTAAAAGCAAGTGGTTTAGGCTACGTTTATATGATGACGGTCTGAACAGAAGACGCAAAAGTGGCATTGCGTCGTCACTTTTTATTCCACGTTTAGACGAGCGTTTTCATGAGGAAATCTACGTGCATACGATGACGCAAAAGTGTGTGGAATTCGATTGGGTATGCATGCCAGGCGGCTAGGTGGTGCTGTGATACATTATCACTATGTCCGTGCGCATGCTTAGAATCATTCATTCATCTTCTTCTGCTTTTTCCATTCTCTGGGTTGCGGGGGCAGCAGTCCAAGCAGTGTTCCACTGCCCAGAACACAATGCACCAGCCCTCATGAATCCTCCCGCGGGTGGTGGGTCCACAGGAGGACGGCTCACGTCACAACGGGCCTTGATTTATCTTCTGCCATGGGGGCTACCAGTGTCCGCAGACACTGGGGGCGAGGTGGGGTTAAGTGTCTTGCCCAAAGACACAACGCGCAGCGCTCATCTGTGGGCGCTGGGATCACACGCGGTCCACCCGTCAAGAGCGGGATTCAAACCGCCAACCCCTGGAATCACTAGGCAAGCGCTCTACCAACTGAGCTACTGCCCCCCCTGCTTAGAATCTTACTTAATTTATTTACTTAATTTAATGTACTTACCTTTTTAATTGAATTTTAATGTAATTTAATTTATTTAACTTAAAGTGATAGTGCGTTGTTGTTTTTTTATGTGAATCTGTATGGCATCCCCTTCAACAGTGTTGTCTATTAACACTGACTTACCGCTGACCGTGTCCTGTGAGCCCTGCTCCAGTTCTGGAGCTGACGAAAGTAGTTCCGGTAAGTTAGCAGGGACATTTAATAAAACTTGTTTTTCTTCTCAAAACAATATTTGTCCAAAAAGTGATATATTTGCGTCACAAACTGTGAAAAATTCAGCAGTCGGAATTGCTTGGTGCTATTTTCTCTCGAGTTGTATCACTGCATGCCATATTATTAGCCTGTTCACTTGTAAACATCCACTTACAAGTGAACAAATATTGTTTTGAGAAGAAAAACAAGCTTTATTAAACTTACTGGAACTACTTTCGTGAGCTCCAGAACCAGAGCAGGACTCGGCTCATAGGACACGGTCAGCGGTATGTCAGTGTTAATAGACGACACTGCTGAAGGGGACGCTATACAGATTCACATTAAAAACAAAAAACAAAAAACGCACTATCCCTTTAATTTACTTAATTTACTTTATAAATATAAATATTCAGAAATGGTGTCTTAAACACGTATGAGACGTCAGCAGATTTGACTAGAGCAGGGGTCGGCAACCTTTACCACTCAAAGAGCCATTTGGACCCGTTTCACACAGTAAAGAAAACACTGGGAGCCACAAAACCCTTTTGAAATTTAAAATGAAATAACACTGCATATAACATTTACCTTTGTGCCATAGAATTACATTTTAACAATGAACAAAGTAAAATAAAATATATTTAAATTAAATACAGTGGTCCCTCGCTGTTTCGCTGATTTTTAAACAAAAAAAATGTATAGTGTATAAACATGCATTTTGTTCTGCATCCTGATTGGCTAAGGGACTGTAGACCTTTGCCGAGTCGTCAGTCATTCTCCTCTGTGCCGTGTCTCCTATACGGTACAGAATGCGGTCAGTTTGCCAAATTTATTTAAATGTTTGATCACGAGCAGTGTGACTCTGAAGCAGTGACGGACTAAGCGGTCTTGCATTTGGGCACATGCCAGAAGGGCCGCGGTCGTGCGTCTCACCTGGGGCCGGTCGCACCGGTCATGCTCTGTCACGGATTTGACCACGATGAGCAGGTGCACATGTCCGCGCGCACACTTCTCCGGGTGGTTAATGCGATTCAGGAAGTAGCAGCAGTGTTTCTGCAGAACGAACTGGTGGAACCTGGAGTCCAGGCGGTGGAACCAGTCCTGAGAGCGCACTGATGCGTTCTCACTACAACAAAACCCGCAGCGGCGCCAGGTGCCTCGGTCAGAGGAACTGTGGAATACATGCATATTTATACACGCGATATAAAGCTGACTACTTCACTGATTTAGCCTATCGCGGGTTATTTTTATGTAACCCCCACGATAAATGAGGAACCAATGTACTGAGCCGCATCAGAGGGATCAAAGAGCCGGCTCTGGAGCCGCGGGTTGCCGACCCCTGGACTAGAGTTTTGCGTCTTGGGCAGCGTAGACGAAAACACTACGGCGGAGCGTATTCAAGTTTTACACTTTGGAGGGCATTTTCAGTTTTTTGCGTTTTTAAGCCCCCAAAACACCGTCACTGTCTAAATGAAAGACACTTCCGATAAAATATGTTGACGTTTTTACCTCGTTCTCGTGTAAACAAGCCCTTAGAACTGAATTCATACTTTAGAGTATATTCTATATCTGTCTTGTTCAGGTAGATAGATGAATGACCAAGCACACTTATTTTACAAAATACAAAATAGAATTGAAAATCATGATAATTTCTGTCATTTATTCCGCCCAGCCTTACCACTACCCATACACTGTGTAAAGAAACGGATTAAGTGTGTTGTCTCCAGTCAAATGAAGCTCGTTGAGTTTAGCAGTTACAGGGGTGAATTTGGGGTCAAGTTTCATATTTCAAATTCTGACCGTGAGTATCATAGCACCCAAAAACCAATCTGGAGCAAGGCTGTTGAAAGTAATGCCCCTTCCAGCCTGCACCTCTAGTTTAACAGGGAGCAGGCGCTTAGGAACGCTGTCAATCAAACCTGTTGCTAACACTATTGGGAGCAACCTTGAGGAAAAGAAGGTGCCCGATTTGTCTGCTATTAATGTTCATAGCTTGATTTAAGGACACAGCAGCAAAAAATAAAAACACCAGGATCATGCAGAGAGGGTAAAACACAGATATTTTAAAGCCAAAATGACAAGGCTCACAGCAGCAGTTACAGAGAGAGGGACCGCCATGTTCACTTCCTATTTGGGTTAGCTATGTCCAATTATATACAGTCTTTGCCAGTACCCTAGATAACTGAAGAAAATTCTATTAATAAACAAAATATATTGTTATCTATTCTGAACTGATACATGGATATTAGTGTTAGGATATTAGTCCTGGAAAAAACAAATGAGATGTTCTTATTGATAAATCATCGAGAGACCTTTATCTTACTTAACCTTATTGAAAATAATGAAAGGTGATTAATCCATATCCCCCTCATGCAGCTTTCCTCTCCTTCATCTCGTGCTCTAAACTAAGTTAACATGGTGGAAATAGGTCCTGTCACTGTGATGGATGCCCCTCTTTCTTATAGTGCATTCAGGGGATTTGTTTTCCTCTATCTCCACTCTGGGGCTGCCTCAGCAGAAGATAGGCCTTACAAAGTGCCACCACTATCTCCACAGCAGATGTCCAACTGTCTGTATGGGTTAGTTGTGCCTGTCAAAAGCTCTTTGTCACAATAAAAACAGAATTCAAATGAGTCTGTTTGTGGTTTGTGCTTAAGAATGACAACATGCACGCCGAGTACAAGCCTTACAGATCACAGCTGCAGGCAAAAAAAATCATTTATTATGTAGATATGTAAATGCATAAACATTAACTAGCAATATTCAATCAATTAAAAGAAATATTCCAAGAATTACAAAATGCCAATTTCCACTAAAGGTTCTATATTATACAAAGTTTACTATTGTATTGATTAAGCCATGTTTTAATGCTGTTGCGTCCTAAAATCATACCTAGAGTTGTGTTTTGTTTTATTCCCATGTGTGAGTATACTTTATTATCAATCTGTCTACATCTCCAACGCTCAAAATACTGTTCCACCTTGTGATGTCATGAAATGGTGTTTTTTAAAGCCCCAGTGTGTAGGGCACATAGGTGGATGGTGCTATTGCACTTTCTGTTTTAGCTACGGCAGACCTCGAGGGTCACCCGGGCGCGGTCCCGTTTTTTTTTTTTTCTCTTGAAAACACACATTCCCGATCATGTACCATGACACTCTACACATCAAATGAAACCTTACAGTCTCCTCTTTTTGACTATGCAATTCATTTCCCTGCACAACAAACACTCCCCGAGCACATGGGGCTTTTATACGGAAAAGCACAAAACGAGGTTAGCTTACCTTAGAATGCTTTGCACAGGTCAAACTCTGTATTTCACCATAAACTTGCTCTCAATTTGTCCGTAAGGATCCAGCGAATAAAATCCAGTAAAACAATTTAGTCCAAAACACGTGTTAGATCCATTACGAGTCTGATCCGGCAGCATGCTTGTGTTGTTTACCCAAAACCACGAGCCTTGCCAAAGTCGAAGGCGGAGCCCAAATGTCCTTCTGCGGCTCTCGTATTCAAAATGGCTGCCTCTGCATGGGGAAGATCCCCCTTTTATGTGACTATATCTAAGTCCAAAAGAATACTTTGATTTCATGATGGAAGTGAAAAGGCTTGGAAAACAATGTATTTTTGAATGGGTATCTTCAATTTCAGTAATTAACGGATAAAAATCTTACACACTGTCCCTTTAAGTAAACAGTTACCTTTTGTTCGGTATAGAATGACAATCCCGGGGTGATATTGTCCAAATGACTCTAGTGAAGGTGTGTGGAGTTTAAAAACACAGTGGAGCACTTCCTGTGTTACCACGTGACATCACAAAGTGGGATGATTCTGTTTGGAGGAAAACATAGCCTAAGTTGGTGTGTTAAACATGTGTGAATGAAACAAAACACAACTCCAGGTTTGTGATGTGGTAACAACATTATAACATAGATCAGAAAATGGGCCTTATGTAACATTTCTGGTGAAGAGAAATGTCATTGTTTTTTGTTAGGAATGCTTCAAAGTTTGGACATTTATTCAGTTACATGTGGTTTTATTGCGAAAAATATAATAACATTGTCCTTACTTGACTCCTTTAATAATTAAAAATAAAAATTCCAAACTAAACAATGTCTCTTTCACATGGCTCATAAATCAAACCATGAACACCATATCTCTTTGAATTGTCTGAATTGCTAATAATAAATCAGTACTGTGATTTTGCTCCGCTAAATTCTAAACTTGCCTTAAGTATTCTATGTACCTCTTTTATTTTGAGTCTAATCTACATCTTTCCTGTTTGTAGCGCTCAAACAGGAAGCAATTAATCTTTTGGTGCATTATACTTTCAAAGCAGTGTTTTCCCCTCTCTGCTCATATCAGACTTAATCAACAGCTGGGGTCAACCATGCAGCCTCACAGCCCCGACCATGAAATGCTCTTTGTATAACAAATTACTCTGCTCTTTTTTGTTGACATCAAAACATTTATAATTTTATAGAGACAGTGGAAAAGGCTAAATACAAGCGTTGGCGTTCTTTGCTGCTAACCTTTGTTCTTTGTTGGCATGTTCTTCTAACTGTAGAGAAGATCAGACTATAGAGAGTGAAGGGGACGATGAGAGGATGAGGAGAGTGACGGGGATGATGAGTAGACGAGGGGTTGCATGGCACAAACTGAAGCAGACATGCACCTAAAACGGGGGTTTAAACTGGGCAGACTGGCCGCTCTTTGGACGAGGAGGATGTGTATTTGGAGTGAGGTGAAAGGTAAACTCTGGAGAAGCAGTGAGGTACACAGGAGCAAGGTGAGGTCTTTCAGGCTGAATTTACACTAGCTCCATTTCCGTTTAGAGTTATTTGACTTGTAACTAGGGCAGTGTGCATTAGTATGTGAATGAAGAAGGTGAGGTTAAGGATAGGGCGCCGGCGGCTGGTTGTCTCTGGCTGTTGTTGACCCATGCCCCTCTCAGCACAGATATGACCTTCTGTGAAGTTACCGAGCATATTCTAAAGTCAGGCTCAAACTGACTGAGCTTAATACAAATGAGCATGTTGTTAGAGAATGGAAAGATAAAAACACGATAATAACTTCAGCACATGATCGAGAAACAATATTATTAGGCCTTATTTATATTATTATGAGGCGTAATCTATTATCTATATTACAGACACTAGAACAGTGGTTCTTAACCTGGGTTTGATCGAACCCTAGGAGTTCGGTGAGTCAGTCTCAGAGGTTCGGCGGAGGTCAAGACATGGACCCGACTCACATGATACGTGAGAAGTCACACTGATTTGCAGGAAAATATTCATTATTATTGTAGCCTGATGGGAATTAAAGGGATGGTTAGCTCAACTGGTAAGTCACTGACTCCCCGCCCGGGGGTTGTGAGTTCAAATCCCCCCCGGGCAATGAGCTAACCAGTGTGGGTCCTTGGGCAAGACCCTTCACGGTACTGCCCCCCGGGTGCTGAAAAAGATGGCTGCTCACTGCTCCTGAAAAAAAGGATGGGTCAAATGCAGAAGTCAAATTTCTCCCGTGTGTCACTGTGGCCGTTTCCCAATTCAGCGACGGCACGCTTGTTAGCGTCCTTGGAACGGGATATGCGTCATATCCGGCGCGACAAGGGCCGTTCCATTCGTTTTTTTCCCCCTGCACCGTCAAGACGAGCTCTGAACGGCGCCGTCGTTTCCATGGAAATCGGGGCGTGGACCAAGTGTGCAAACATGCACGCTCCGCACACTTAAAAGCCCCAGCATGCACAGCGCGGGACTACAAAGACCGACTTGCCAGCGACATCCACAAGTGAGAGTTGCGACGTCACTATAAAATATACGTACTGGTTCTCCTCACCTACAACTATGCTACATGAAACTCTTCATAAACTACGCTAAACATGTGTGACGTAGCCGTAACGGCATAGATCACGGCACCTGTATTACAGTTCACATGCTTTTCCCCTTACACTTCTATATTTCCTTTGCTGTTGTAATGCTGGATATTATACAGTATCGCCATGTCCAGCGTTTACTCTAAGCTGCGCACTGTTCGCACATTCTCAGCGCACAAGAAAACTTGTGCAGCGCACTGTAAATCAGGGATGAAAGAGCTTTTATTCAGCCACGGGGGCATTTTTTTTATATCTGCAAAGTGCGAGCCGTGCGGGGGGGGGGTTCATTTCGGATGTGGAGTTAGTGTGTTTGCTCAGACACATTAAAAATTAGGGGGAACATTGGCCATGTCCCAATTCCAAGTATTACTAGTCGCAATAGTATAATATTTTTGTCTTTAGGGAACAAGGAGCAGACCACCCGGCTCATTGAGCTGAGGCGGGACCTGTTCAATTTCGCAGGCGGCCATGTGAGAAACGTAGTGCACTAAGGACAGAGCGAGTATGCGCCGTCTCGACGATAGACCGACGGCACACTCACAAGCGTGCCGTCACTGAATTGGGAAACGGCCTGTGTGTCATTGTGTGTGAGACCAATAAAGGCTTAATCGTGTGCGTTTTTTTTATGTTAATCTGTATGGGTTTCCTTCTAAAAGTTACGTGTGTTGACACCGGCTTACCTCTGACAGTCTCAGCTGATCCCGGTTCGGCTCGCTTTCTGGAGCCCACGTAAGTAGGTCCAGTAACTTCCCTGGAACATTAACCCTCCGGTCGTGTTCGCCTCCAGTCCCCTACTTTAGTGTTCCCGGTCAAAATTGACCGGTCTGTTTTAACTGCTCTTAAATTAGCAGAAACATTTTTTTTTTCAACACCAATTTTTTTATTAAACATTCTTTAGTTGAGAACAATGTTTCAAAGTAGTGTCTAACAACAATTTATAGAAGTAAACATTAAATAACATCAGTGAAAATACAATTGGGCACTGAAAATGAACTACAAAATGAACATATAATACAAAAAATAAATGGAAAACCAAACACCAAACTCAACAGGGTGTGTGTGTGTGTGTGTGTGTGTGTGTGTGTGTGTGTGTGTGTGTGTGTGTGTGTGTGTGTGTGTGTGTGTGTGTGTGTGTGTGTGTGTTCATGTTCATGCACATGAGTGGCATGTAACACTCAGGTCAGAGTGGGCCTTACAAACATAAGCATGACATTTGCAGCATGTCAGGCTCGTTTTGATGTCTCTAGGGGCACAGAGGCCACAACGCTTCCTTTTCTGCCCATGTCCTTGTTGGGGGAGAGCAGCCAGGGCAGCGGCTGGGGCTGGAGCTTGCATGCTCCTAACCAGACTGGTGGAGGCTGGTGTGCGGGGAATGTGCTGGTGTCGCTGTATAAGAGGAGTCACCAAAGCTTTCCTCAGCTCTACAAGGAAAAGTCTCCTCTTGAAACTTTTCCCCTGATTCCAGGTTAGGTCGATTGTTGTCCACACCACATACGTGTTGAAAGCTGACACATCCAGGATGTTGTGGAACAGTGCCACAGGCCAGCGAGCCGTCATCCGCTTACAGGTGTATGTACCAGTAAGCTGCAATAAAGGAATAATTAATAATAAGAGATTAGGAACAATATTCAATCTGTTGTACACAAAATGCTATGATTCACCTAGATAAAAATAAAATAAAATGCATGATGAGACTTTACATTACCTTATCAAGGCAGTCAATGCCTCCCTTGTTCTTGTTGTAGTCCTGGATCATCAGGGGCTTCCTGTCCTCTGTGGTGCTGACAGCGGCGTCTTTGTGTACTGTGCTCATCAGGATGACATTTCTGTTCTTCTTGGGAACGTATGACACAAGAGTGTGAGTGTCAGTGAATGCAAATTGTGATTAGAGTGCCTGTCTTCCTCTGGTCGATACCAGCGCAGAGGGAAGTTCGGGCTTGTTCTTCCTCACTGTCCCTACCATGGTGAGCTTTCTTTTCAGTAGCTCCTGACCAAGAGCATGTGATGTGAAGAAGTTGTCACATGTGATATTATGCCCTTGGAGACCGGTTGTCATGTCCAGCACAACACGCATACCCTGGTTTGTGTGTGTGTGTGTGTGTGTGTGTGTGTGAGCTGGGGCAGTGTGTATGGGGATGTTTTCTGTATGTTGAATGAATTTACTCTGGATACCCATTCATTTCCTATGGCGGTCACTTTTGACCGGGAACACCACAGGTGTAACAAGGTTGATTAAAACACTCAAAATTGAATGAAATAGGTGATCATCACTTTTATATGTTCAAGTACACAATGTGGAGGATATCATAAGGTCTTGAGGTAATCAGATGAAAAACATAATATTTATGAGTATTATAAGTTGTAAAACGGTCAGATTTGACCCGAACACGACAGGAGGGTTAAATAAAGCTTGTTTTTCTTCTCAAAACAAAACATTTGTTAGAAAGGTGATAGATTTGCGTCCGAAACAGTTGTCCACAAAACATCCAGCAGCGTATTTCGCATTCACGTATTGTCTCTCTCCACTCGTATCACTACGCCCATGTTAACTCTATCAGCCTGTTCACTTGTAAACTTCGGCGTAGACATCCGCTGAAGGTGAACAGGCTGAATACACTATCCCTTTAAGTGATGGGTGTGTGTTAAAATGTTTAAAATAATAAATAGCTTAAATACAATAAGTTCATTATTGGAATAAATAAGGTTAAAAATTAAAATCATTTCAGTATGGTAGTATTAAAAAAGGTCATGTCTTTGTGAAAAGGTATGTAATTTGTTGTGAGTTCATGCATTGTATTGGTTTTGTGATGTTAATACATGGTTCATTTTGTGCACCAGTAAACCATATACCTATGTCTTGAATTTGAAGAAAAAAAATCATATTTTATTTTTCAATAAAGAAGGGGTTCGGTGAATGCGCATATGAAACTGGTGGGGTTCAGTACCTACAATAAGGTTAAGAACCACTGCACTAGAACTAACTCATAAAACATTTCATAATAAGGGCAAGAAACAAGACAACAAAGAATCTGAACCCAGGAGGAAAGGGGTAGCGATTCCTTACCTGGCCGGCGTTTCGGAGAAATTACAGAGGATTTTCAGACAATATGAAATCCCAGTTTATTTCAAACCCACAAACACTTTAAGACAAAACTCGTCCACCCAAATGACAAAACACCGAGCCACAAACAAAGCGATGTGGTCTACTCCATTCAGTGTAGTGAAGACTGCAGTGAGCGCTACACTGGAGAAACAAAACAGCCACTTCACAAGAGGATGTACCAACACAGGCGGGCGTGCCAGAGTGGACCGTCATCTGCCGTACATCTTCACCTAGAAGCCACGGGCCATTCATTAGAGGACAGTGAGGTTCAGATCTTAGCCAGGGAAAAGAACTGGTTTGAGAGGGGAGTTAAAGAGGCTATTTTTGTCAAAAAAAAGCAAATCCTTCTTTAAACAGAAATGGGGGAGTCAGACATAACTTGTCTCCCATTTCTAACTCCATTCTCAAACCTAAATCAAAACAGACAAAAGAAACAATAGGGCAGACAGGTCAGGGCCAGAGGCGTGGAGACAGTCGTTAGGTGTTGAATAGGTATGCTAAATTGGTATAACAAAAGAGAGAAACTCAAAAACAAATAGTTGAGATAGTTTCAGAATAATTTCAGTATAGTTAGCTCCTCCCTGGAGCTAGATGTAAGCAGTGTCTAACCAGCACTCGAACCAGAACTGACGAAGCCTCTCGGATGAGCGGCAAAAGGTTTTCGACCAAACAAACTTTGTCCAGTTGACAAATTGAATTTCTCCTTTTATCATTTCATAATAACGGTCACTGTCTGGCAGAATGTACCGGATAAAGGCCCATAGTTCTGAGTTTTCATTTCAAATCCTTAATAAGTGGATGCATTTGTGAAACCTGATTTTACTTACAGACATAGACAGGCTGAAAGTGTAAAAAGATTCAAACTGAAGCACCCATCTTTTGCAATTAGCAAATTCAGTTTTTACCCGTGTGCAAACTTGTAAGACTCACCCATCTGAAAAGGCTGTTGTAAAGCTTTGCTAATGGCCAAAAAAATGCATGTGACAACATGTGGGTTTGTGAGAGCTTTAGGAACAAGATAGATTTAAATACCTCTTAAATAATTCTTTCACGGTTTGAAAATCAGAGCCTATATTATGCATTTTTTTAAATCCATGTTATAATATTGTATATCTGTCAAAAACTTACCTGGAGTTTTGTGTCATTTACACATGTTTAGCATACAAATCCTGCACATTTAGACTATGTTCTTCTCTCAAACTGAAAACACCCTGTTCCACCTTGTGATGTCATCAGGTGGTAATACAGAAAGCACCACACTGTTTTTAAACACCATATGCCCTCTCAATAATTATCTGCAGCCCTGGATTTGCAAAACTTTGAACCTATAGCTATCCTTTTTCCTTACTGAAAACACCAGAAGAAATTGTAGACTTTATCTTACAATCTGAACTGAACAAAAGAGAGAAAAACAAAAGGTTTTAAAGGCAACGACTCATGGTTATTCTAGTGTATTGTAGACTAAATCAGTTCAGTTAGTTGTTAACTTTAATGTTACCACTTAATGACATCACAAGGTGAAATACAGCATTTTGATATATAATAATCAAGGGCTATGCAAACATGTGTGAAAAAAACTTTAAACCCCCCCCCCCAAATCCTGATATGGTTTGGATGAGCTAACAACATTCTAACATAGCTCAAAAGAGTCGATTTTGCGTAATATAGGCCCTTTAATCAAATTTACATATCATTCCCAATATGAAAACATAACATTTGCAAGCTCAAATTCTCTGTTTTATTTGTTTTTGGATTTCTTGCTCCCTCGCATTTTTGGTTGACTCACTTGTTTTGGCAGGTGTAACTCCCAAAGGACAGTAACATCAGAAGATTTTTGCAAAAACCACCCACCTCCGGGCGAGTGAGCGGGCTTTTAGACTGAGCACACAAACAGTAGAAGAAGCCAGAGTGAAGCAATAGCATGCAAACAAGCTGGATCTGAAATTCCCTCCGTGCACACCTCCACAGCTCACATATTCTGCATTTTGAGCGCTGACATCAACTGAATAGTGTTTCAGAGTCTAGTGCATGAGATCAAACCTGAGGACGGACAGATCTATTCTCAACAAAAATATAAACGCAACACTTTTGTTTTTGCTCCCATTTTTCATGAGATGGACCCAAAGATCCAAAATTCACTCCAGATACACAACACTACCATTTCTCTCAAACATTGTTCACAAATCTGTCCAAATGTGTGATAGCGAGCACCTCTGCCCCGCCGAGACAATCCACCCCACCTCACAGGTGCGCCACATCAAGATGCCGATCCGACATCATGACCAGTGCACAGGTGCGCCCCAGACTGCCCACAATAAAAGGCCACCCCGAAATGTGCATTGTTTTTGCTTTATTGGGGGTCAATTATAAAGACAACACAAAAACTATCTAAGACAAAATCTTAAAAGCAGTGCAAAGAATAAATACCTATTTACAGATTTAGTAAAATGTGCAATAGAATGTGCATTGAAAATAAGGTAAACATAAAAGTGCAACAGACATGATCTATTATTATTATTATTATTATTATTATTATTATTATTATTATTATTATCAGACATTATCCAAATGATTCTAGTGAGGGCGTATGGACATCACAAGGTGGAACAGAGTGTTTTCTGTTTGAGAGAAGAACACAGCCTAAATATGCAGGATTTGTGTATTAAACAGGGACACATATTCTGAATTTTGAGTACTAGACGGCAACTGAATAAAGTGTCTAGTGCGTGTGATCAAACCTGAGGAGGTACAGCTCTAGTTTTAGAGCACCTCCTTTTGTCTTTGTCCCATTTGTGTGGCTTCTTTACGCGCTCTGTCTTCATTTTCAAGTGTGCACTCGTGTAAATAGGCACAAGTGTGTTGGCGGTGAGAGCCACCCACACCATCTTCTCCTTGTTTAAGACACTGATTTCCTCTCTGTGATATAAGGGTTTCTTTTCCACAGTTTCGCAGTAGGCTTCGCTAAACTACTTCCTAATCTTCTACTGTATGGCAGCATTAGCTCTTGTATCTTATAGAGATAGATTCAGTCTTTTAGTGGCAAGAAACTGCGTATGCCAGTTATTTTGTTGACTTTGTTTTGAATCATTTCTTTCTAATACATTTGTCTACGTTGTTTTTTTAAGGTAGGATATATTATGCTGTAAATAAACATTAATTACTTTGCATATTAAGAAAAGCAGAACCAGAATTTAGATCTCAACTAAGGTGATGATATTTATTTCCAATTGAGATCATATTCTACTCAAAAATCTTAAAGGGATAGTGCGTTTTTTATGTTAAAGGTCCCATGACATGGTACTTCTTGATGCTTTTATATGGCTCCTTAATGGTTTCCTAATACTGTAAATGAATCCTTCTTCAAAATTAACACTCAGTGCATGAGAAACAGAGATAAGATGAGAAAGAGTATTTTTTTTCTCTCTGAACAGGCCATAATGGGCGTTGTTGCTTGAATGCAAATGAGGAGAAAAGAGATGGCCAATAGTAGAGGGTGGGAGCGTGGCCAAACTCTCCGCTCCAGGCTCTGAGCTCTCAGCTGATCCATTTCCGTGTTTTTGCACGAGGGAGAGATTTGAAGCGTTCCATTGAAAAATAAACACATTTCCACATAAAATAAAATTAAACCACTGCTGTTCAAAGGTCCAGAGGCTCAGATAAAGGACTTCCGAGCCTAGAAACACTCGGACGTGCCTCCAGGCAAATAAAAAAACGCATTTCGCATTGCCTAGCGCATTCGCAGTCCAAACTCTCTGGGCGTGATTTACAGAGACGCTGAGTACAGACAGACGTGGGTGGAACTGCATTTGCATTTCTTTTTTCGATCTGACGTCAATAAGGTGCCTTGTTCAAAATCGCCCGTTTGAGCTCCGATTTTTTGTAACGCAGAAAAGGATCGCAAATGCTCAGTTTAGACATTTCACTTTTAACCATGGGGGGGGCCTAAACAGGGTAGGGGAGCTCACATTAACGTTCAAAAACCTCAGAAAGTGAAAATTTCATGCCATGGGACCTTTAATCTGTATGGGTTTCCTTCTAAAAGTTACGTGTGTTGACACTGGCTTACCTCCGGACTCGCTTGGACTTGCGTGGGCTCGCTTTCTGGAGCCCACGTAAGTAGGTCCGATAACTTCCCTGAAACATGAAATAAAGCTTGTTTTTCTTCTCAAAACAAAACATTTGTTAGAAAGGTGATATATTTGTGTCCGAAACAGTTGTCCACGAAACATCCAGCGGTGTATTTCGCATTCGCGTATTGTCTCACTCGTATCACTACACCCATGTTAACTCCATCAGCCCGTTCACCTTCAGCGGATGTCTTCACCGAAGTTGACAAGTGAACAGGCTGATTCACTAGAATCATTTGGATAATTTCACCTGTGGAATTCCACATCTCTACTTATCAGAAGGTGACAAAACAAAGACACTGAAACAAAATATAAAATGTACAAAAACAACTATAATACGGACTTATGAAAAAGCAGCTCGAGCAGAGATTATTCATTGAAATTCTAAGTAAGAAACCTAAATCTAAAAACTACCCTAAACATTTTATTTATGACAATAAGGATGTAAATAATATGTATGAGGTAGGAGATGGTATCAACCATTATTTTGTAAATGTTGGTCCAGAACTGGCTAGAAAAATGTCATCACCCTGTATAGTGGAAACACCTAATACAAAGAAATCCAAATTCTTTATTCCTTAAGCCTGTGAAGAAAACTGAAGTAATTAATTATGAGCACTGTTCCCTCTAAGGTGCGCGTGTGCGCAATCGCGCACTGCCCAGACGTTCAGCGCGCACATCAAATCCTTTTCAGCGCATAAAATAAAATCTAACCTGAACTCAGCGCTGGTTTGACACACGGAATTCAGTCTGATAGATTCAGTTTGCACATGTGAATGTGCACATGCGTTAGGGACAAGCCAACTACAAACATACATTTCGATCGCATTTCGCTCGCTTCCTTCAGTAAGACCATAGTTGTCGTGCGCATCGCCGTGGGTCAGAGCGGCAGGTCCGCACCAGCCGACGGGAGCGCCGCCCGCACAGAAGAGGAGACAGGTAGAGCCATAATGTAATCCTCGGCTGTTTTCTTTGTTTCTGTCCAAGCCATAGGTTTTTGTGAGCAAAAAGACGGGACTTTCTGTGTGAAGTGTGAATCCTCTCCCCAGAGCGTTAAACCACAGAGCTCTGTCACTCTCACAAAATTACTTAAACTGGGTAATGATTAAAAAGCAAGATATAAACTGATAAAAATGTATACTTATTTTGGAGATCATTATTTTGAGAAAGACCCAGACATGGGGACTTGAGACTTAGTGACTTGGACTCGAGTCGACTCGAGTCGCTGTTTTTATGACTTGTGACTTGACTCGACAAAAAATGAAATACTTGAGACTTGACTCGGACTTGGAAGTCTAGGACTCGGGACTTGACTTGACTTGAGACACGATGACTTGAATGACTTGCGTGTTCACATAATGTTTTCGTGCTCATTCAACGGCACTGCCACGTCCTGGGACGCAACGCGTGCACCACGTGCACCACCACCGGCACGAGGCCGCGCGTACACCGGGGCTGCGAGCACGAAAACGGTCCGCGGCGCCCGGACCGCGTACTCTCAGCCCCAGCCACAAACCAGCTGCACAAAATCAGCAAAGAGTGGCCCGTGGTGGTTTAATCCCGGTTTAGTCCAGGTCTAGACCTGGTCCAGTCCTGGTTTCGTCCCCTCAGATGTGAGAGTTGCGCTGTGTTTGCGCTTGTGGTGGAGGGCTGTGGCGTTAATGTCTCTCGCTGCTCAGATCAGTTGTTGGCTTGGTTTTATGGAATGCAGGAGATCACTTGACCGAGGGTCTACGTTCAAATAATAATAATAAACAAAACTCTCATCACTTTTTACTCTTAGTCAGTCTCTTACAAAGGTGTAGTCTAAATACACGAGCTCTCGAGGAGCGCGCCTGACCCATTACGCACGCGAGGAGTGGTGTGTGTGTGTGTGTGTGTGTGTGAGAGAGAGAGTGAGAGGAGAAATGTAACAAAGTTTAATATTAATAAGCTATTTGTTTTAGCTATTATTTGTTTCCTCACAAAAAGGGAATGACTTATGGATATACTGTGTGAGTGTGAGTGACAGAAAGTGTGTGAGAGAGAAATGTGCAAAGAAAAGAGCAAAGAAATGTGACAGTTTAATTTACTGTAAGTATTTGTTTTAGCTGTTATTGTTACTTTGTAAAAGGATAGCTACTTGTGGATATTCTGTGTGTGTGTGTGTGTGTGTGTGTGTGTGTGTGTGTGTGTGTGTGTGTGTGTGTGTGTGTGTGTGGGACAGAGTGAGTTAGGGAGTGTAACAAAGTTTAATACAAGTTTGTTTTAGCTGTTACTGGTTTCAGCTCAATGCTGAAACAATGTTGAAAACATGTGAAACAGTTTGGTTTTCGATGTACAGATCACTTTTACCAATAAATAACCAATAATTACATTATCACTGTTTTGTTTGAGTCTACGATGTATTTTACTGAACATGAGTATTTACAATACAAATATTTGATAACAGGTTGGGCACATTAGCCAGTGATGATTACTTACACTATTGCCTTTCACTTTATTAAGATCAGATTCTGCAGCTAAAATTACAACAATACGCCAAAGGTGACTTGACTTGGACTTGACTTGACCTATTACAGGACTTGACTTGACTTGACTTGACATAGCCTGTGACTTGACTTGACTTGACTTGCCCAAGAAAAAAATACTTGAGACTTACTTGTGACTTGAAGGTGAAGACTTGAGACTTACTTGAGACTTGCACATGTGTGACTTGGTCCCATGTCTGGAAAGACCCATCTTATAGTGTCCTATAGGTCCTACAATCATCCCTAAAAAATCTGCAGCTACATGTAGGCTATATTTATCAAGCTGAAAACATCTCTCTTCATGTGGTTTTACAGGTTTATACACAGGTATATACACAGGTTATTTTTCAAAATATTGTAATGTTCAATGTTTCACTGACCACAGCAGGACCCTCACACTGACATACAACATGTACAAACATGTACTGTAATCTAACAGAAATAACTGCAGTGATTTGATTCATAAGCTATGTAACTTGCCATGATCTCAGGTGTGATACTGGTGTGGCCACAGTGTGCATGTCGGATGTCGCTCACAGGAGTCCAAGGAACGCTCAGGGAGTTAGTGTGTTTGCTCAGACACATGAAAAATAAGGGGGAACATTGATTATGAGTTGTAAAAGTAAAAAGTCAACTGACTGCAATGATCTTGATATGGCCTTGATAAAACAAATAATAAATAAGATTGCTAAACTATTAGCACATATTTTTAAATTATCATTTCAGACAGGCATTTTGCCCAAAAACATGAAAACAGCAAAAGTGATAAATCAAGAAATAAGCATCACTTCACTAATTACACTGGTCTACAAGCAAAATGCTTCCGGAACAAAAGTAGTGACATTTTTCTTGGCTTAGGTCACTAATAAAGAAAAAGTAAATCAGAAGTGCTGATTGGCTATAGTTTCGAAGATAATATTGGTCAAAATAGGAAATTTATGCAAAATAAGGCAAAAACAGTAGTTTATCAGAAGGTACAGTGACTGCGTGCACATGGTAAACTCCAAACCGATTGGTTTGGTTTTTTCACACTTGCTCGGCGGGTGGTCTGTCGTCCAATCCGTGTGCACATGCATGTCACGCAATCAGATTCAGGTCAGTGACCTGACCGCCCCCGCAACGCTATGTGACGCTGTAGTCCAACTACTTCCGGGTGATGGCTACTCAAATAAAAAAACAACACAGCTATCTGGCAGTATACTGCGATGGCTCTTCGAGGAGTTTGACAGAGCGGCAGTAGCGTACTTGTGTATTCTGCAGAGTTCGGTTGTTCGTATGAACGACAAAACAGCGTTTTTGGTTTCTTTTTGGTTTCTGAACTGTGTCATCGGCGTTTGATATTACAAGCAATCGAGGACAACGAAAACTACAGGATCGGGAGCTATACCGCACATGTTTTAATCATGTTCTGCCTTGTTTTTTGTTGCGTGCATCTTTTGTGCCACAAATAAAGGCATAACATTTGTAGCTATGGGTTTATCGTTCATTTATGTAAGGTCTGGGGAAAATTACACAACCACACTTTCATTTTGTATGTCTTTGTAATGCTTATCTTAAATTCTGTTGTCTCTTCCACTCTCTGTTTTGTCCTGTCTGAGTGAACAACTTAAGTAAATTTCCACACTGATTTTAATATTTACGTTTTTAATATTTAAGTTATACAACAATTTAAAAAAAAACACACTCTTCTGATACTATGAGGCCACAATAGATAACTCAAAATGTTTGTAAAAGTACCCTGGGTGTTATTTCAAAAGCTTAAAACTCCGTGCAAAGCTTCCAGGTGCTGGTAACAACAGGAACATTGAATAATCCCAGAAAAAGACGAAAGTTTCCGCATACTCTTATTCCTTTATCGGGTTTTGAGCAAACAACGCGTTTCGATTCTACGTTATGTTCATAGTCCCGAAATGGTGGAAGATGGGACTTGTTGGTGCCGTGAAGAACGCTGTCGTAATGCGGGCAAGTTGTACGGTCTTGACCGCTCTCCCGTTGTTCTTTCTTGCCGTGGCACACGCCGCCCTGGCGTTTTTCCACTTGATTTTGATTTGCTCCGGGGTCCGAGCAAACCCTGCCTCGGTCCTCGGTCGGTTTGGAGTTTCCCATGTGCACGCAGTCATTAAATAATTCCAGAAAAGACGAAATTTACCGCACACGCACACACACACTTTATTGTGCTAAGAGCAAACAACGCGTTTCGATTTTACCTGGGGAAACCCGTTGTTCGCGCTAAGCCCAATAAAGGAATAAGTAAAGTCAAGCGAGTGTGCAGTAAACTCCTTTTCTCGAATTGCCCTGTGCGTTACGTTCATAGTCCAGATATGGTGGAAGATGGGGCTTGTTGGTGCGTGAAGTACCGCTGTCCTGAGTCATCGTAATGCGCTCTCCCGGTGTTCTTCTTGGCTGTGGCGTGCGCTGCCCTGGGGTTTTTCCATTTGATTTTGATTTGCTCAGGCGTCCGAACAAAACCTGCCTGCTCCATCTTCGCTATCTATTCGCTCGCTATCTTCTGATAAAGACTAGCGTTTCTTGTGCGCCGTCTGTCCATAAAGTTTTAAATGTTTATCTCTCGCACCTGGTGCAGCATGAACCCAGTTTCTTAGTCTGTCCAGTAGTGCGTGCTTGTTGATTTCTTCACAGCCATGTTTTCTTCTGAAACAACAATTGGTACTTGGTACTGACTTGGTACTACCACTCTTACAACTTCCGGGTGACATTCCTGAAATTCTGGCGCGCCCATGCGCAGTATGTTAATCCAATCCAGAATCGTTCACATGACGACTCCAAGTGGTTTGCAAACGGCCCAGGCCAGCGGTTTCTGGGGGATGGGGCAGACCAATCCCAATCCAAACCAATCCCTGTGCACATGGGGCCATTACGACCCCAATCAGTTTGCAAATGGTTTGGAGTTTACCATGTGCACGCAGTTAGTGTGTCTACAAGCAACCAGTTCTATCTGAAAGCCTGTCTGCACATTTCAATACATTCATTTTAATATGTCTAGAGTTTTAACATATATCAATATATATAATATATATTATTATTATTATATCATCATTATTATATCATCAAAGATACAATGTTTTCAGACCTCAAACAATGCAAAGAAACAAGAGCAAATTCATTTTAAAACAACATAATACTAATGTTTACACTTAAGAAGAGTTCAGAAATCAATATTTGGTGCAATAACCCTTATTTTTAATCACAGCTTTCATGCATCTTGGCATGCTCTCCACAAGTCTTTCACATTGTCTTTAGGGGACTTTATTCCACTCCTGGTGCAAGAACTGAAGTAGCTCAGCTTTGTGTTTGTGTTGGAATTCAACAGACGCTGGAATGGAATGGCTGTAATACATGTAGAGATGCTGATTTCAGAAAAAAAATGCAGTGGTCTCTTATTTTTTTCCAGAGCTATATCATTATTTTCAGTCCCATTATTGACCTTGGCCATAGCATTCCTAGTTAAAAGCACTTTTTGTACTTCATTAAAAGTTTCTCAAAAAGCCATTATAGCATGTTTTTCTTCCCATATTTATTTTACACTGTTGATATGCCTCAGTCACTGCCAGAAATGCACATCTCCTTCTGTCCTTCGTCGCGTCTTTGTGATGAACCAAAGCCAAAGCCTGAAGAGTGAATGATGTTAGCACCACCAATTTTCATTTTGTGCCATCTGCCACCCAAACTGTAATTATATTTCACTTATCTTTCTCTATGAAGCAGACGTTAATAGAGCAGGCTCATGAGATCAGGGGATATTACACAGCAGCTGAAATCACACTATTACTTGGCGAAGTGTTTCTACTGCTGTGCAAGTTTTTACTCGAGAGGTTAATGACAACTTTGTAAACATAGTGTCTCTTCTTTTCTGTAGAGACAAACTGTGTTATAGTAGATGCAACTGTTTATTTATTTTTTTTACAGCCTCTCCTGAAGCAAATAAAAAAAATATAACAATAGTAATGAAAATGTGTGTTAAAAAGCACTTCTTCAGAGTCTATTTATAATTGTGTGCATTATTCAGTCATTTCATTCTTGATGTACCCTAGAATATGTTATTTGTTATTATACTGTATGATATTGTGATGTGTGAGCTACTGTGTAATAATTTCCCTTGTGAATGCGGTTTAAATTCCAATGCAGCTTCTCACCTGCTATGTGGTTCCTGGGCTGAAGGAAGTGTCAAGAATCATTCAAAAGACAGATGCTCTGATAGTGTAATACTATTTATAAGCCAATAAGTATAAGAGTATAAGCCAATTACAGACAGAACGTCCGGGCGCCTCGAAGCCAATCACGAGAGATCACCGCGAACAAAGGTTTTACCCACATTTATAGCTTTCCTGGAGGACATCCCACAGTAATCTTGATTACTTCTATGTGTTAGAGATGCAGGCTTAAACATTTCCAGATGTCATTAGAATTAGTGGTCCCTTGGACATGACAGATTAGAATGCAGAGACCCTCATAACTTATTTAAAGGTCCCATGGCATGAAATTTTCACTTTCTGGGGTTTTTGAACGTTAATGTGAGCTCCCCTACCCTGTTTACCCCCCATGGTTAAAAGTTGTGAAATGTCTAAACTGAGCATTTGCGATCCTTTTCTGCGTTACAAAAAATCGGAGCTCAAACGGGCGATTTTGAACAAGGCACCTGATTGACGTCAGATCGAAAAAAGAAATGCAAATGCAGTTCCACCCCCGTCTGTCTGTACTCAGCGTCTCTGTAAATCACGCCCAGACAGTTTGGACTGCGAATGCGCTAGGCAATGCGAAATGCGTTTTTTTATTTGCCTGGAGGCACGTCCGAGTGTTTCTAGGCTCGGAAGTCCTTTATCTGAGCCTCTGGACCTTTGAACAGCAGTGGTTTAATTTTATTTTCTGTGGAAATGTGTTTATTTTTCAATGGAACGCTTCAAATCTCTCCCCCCGTGCAAAAACACGGAAATGGATCAGCTGAGAGCTCAGAGCCGAGAGCAGAGAGTTTGGCCACGCCCCCACCCTCTACTATAGGCCAGCTCTTTTCTTCTCATTTGCATTCAAGCAACAACGCCCATTATGGAGTGTTCAGAGAGAAAAAAATTACTCTTTCTCATCTTATCTCTGTTTCTCATGCACTGAGTCTTGATTTTGAAGAAGGATTCATTTACAGTATTAGGGAACCATTAAGGAGCCATATAAAAGCATCAAGAAGTACCATGTCATGGGATCTTAAAAGGAACTGTATGTTCCAGGGTTCAAATGGTAAAGGGTCAAGAGGTGAAGCAGATACTACATGGATCAATAAAGTTTGTCTACGTTTAAGTCTATTGTAGCCGCAGGTGCCCTGGAGTAGACTGCAACCACCACCACCACATACACACACACACCCACACACACACACACACAAACCTTCAAACACAGGCAAGGCAGATGAAGTGTCTTGCCTAAGGATACAACAGCAGTAGGCACTAGAGCCACTGCTACTTGTGGTCTCCCCCATCCCAGTACTAACCAGGCCCGTTCCCACTATTTTCCAAGATTGGACGAGATTTGATGGTGTACAGATATGGTCACACCCAAATCAGATTTTTTCGCCTCTATGCGACCTGTATCTGATCTTTTAATGACAGTCTGAACGACACAGATCTGATTTTTTCAAATGCGACTCAGGTCACTTGGATATGTGGTCCTAAAACCGATGCATGTCCAAACTTTTGACATGTGACTTCAGTCTCAATGACCAGATCACATTCATTACATCATCAACAAGTGAGAGTGTACGAATAGGTGCTCACAAATGTACACAAATTTTTTTCACGCCATACGAAAATTGTGTATGAACTCCGTGTCAGTGAAGCAGCGAAGCACATGGCAATCCTACCACTCTCAGCACCAACACGTTCCTTTCTACAGACAAAACGCCAAGGCCAAAAAACATGTCTTTCTCCTTCTCAATCTCCTCATTAAAACAAATAAGCTGAACATGTTCTGGCTCCAGTATCACAGCACTTGAAAATCTCCATGCGGGACACTTTTGAGGTGTTTAACCCTCCGGTCGTGTTCGCCTCCAGCCCCCTACTTTAGTGTTCCCGGTCAAAAATGACCGGTCTGTTTTAACTGCTCTTAAATTAGCACATTTTTTTTTTTTTTAACACCAATTTTTTTTATTAAACATTCTTTAGTTGAGAACAATGTTTCAAAGTAGTGTCTAACAACAATTTGTAGAAGTAAACATTAAATAACATCAGTGAAAATACAATTGGGCACTGAAAATGAACTACAAAATGAACATATAATACAAAAAAATAAATGGAAAACCAAACACCAAACTCAACAGGGTGTGTGTGTGTGTGTGTGTGTGTGTGTGTGTGTATGTGTGTGTGTGTGTGTGTGTGTGTGTGTGTGTGTATTCATGCACATGAGTGGCATGTGACACTCAGGTCAGAGTGGGCCTTGCAAACATAAGCATGACATTTGCAGCATGTCAGGCTCGTTTTGATGTCTCTACGGGCACAGAGGCCACAACGCTTCCTTTTCTGCCCGTGTCCTTGTTGGGGGAGAGCAGCCAGGGCAGCGGCTGGGGCTGGAGTTTGCATGCTCCTAACCAGACTGGCGGAGGCTGGTGTGCGGGGAATGTGCTGGCGTCGCTGTATAAGAGGAGTCACCAAAGCTTTCCCCAGCTCTGCGAGGAAAAGTCTCCTCTTGAAACTTTTCCCCTGATTCCAGGTTGGGTCGATTGCTGTCCACACCACATATGCGTTGAAAGCTGACACATCCAGGATGTTGTGGAACAGTGCCACAGGCCAGCGAGCCGTCATCCGCTTACAGGTGTATGTACCAGTAAGCTGCAATAAAGGAACAATAAATAATAAGAGATTAGGAACAATATTCAATCTTTTGTACACAAAATGCTATGATTCACCTAGATAAAAATAAAATAAAATGCATGATGAGACTTTACATTACCTTATCAAGGCAGTCAACGCCTCCCTTGTTCTTGTTGTAGTCCTGGATCATCAGGGGCTTCCTGTCCTCTGTGGTGCTGACAGCGGCGTCTTTGTGTACTGAATGCGCATGCGGATGACATTTCTGTTCTTCTTGGGAACGTATGACACAAGAGTGTGAGTGTCAGTGAATGCAAATTGTGATGAGAGTGCCTGTCTTCCTCTGGTCGATACCAGGGCAGGGGGAAGTTCGGGCTTGTTCTTCTTCACTGTCCCTACCATGGTGAGCTTTCTTTTCAGTAGCTCCTGACCAAAAGCATGTGATGTGAGGAAGTTGTCACATGTGATATTATGCCCTTGGAGACCGGTTATCATGTCCAGCACAGCACACATGCCCTGGTTTGTTTCTTTGTGTGTGTGTGTGTGTGTGTGTGTGTGTGCAGTGTGTGTGTGTGTGTGTGTGTGTGTGTGTGTGTGTGTGTAGGTGTGTGTGCAGTCTGTATGGGGATGTTTTCTGTATGTTGAATGAATTTACTCTGGATACCCATTCATTTCCTATGGCGGTCACTTTTGACCGGGAACACCACAGGTGTAACAAGGTTGATTAAAACACTCAAAATTGAATGAAATAGGTGATCATCACTTTTATATGTTCAAGTACACAGTGTGGAGGATATCATAAGGTCGTGAGGTAATCAGATGAAAAACATAATATTTATGAATATTATAAGTTGTAAAACGGTCAGATTTGACCCGAACACGACAGGAGGGTTAAAGTTCGCACTGGAGATCACATACAAGTCGTATTTAATTGGAAATGTGAACGACCTCGTAAAAAAATCGGATTTCACAAAAAAATCCAAATTGAGCTTTAAGCCCTCCAGTCTGAACGTAGCCATAGTCTAAGCTGTATAGAATCTTATCTTACTATATATATATAATTTCTGTTCTGGCTGTAGTTTTGACTGCTCATGCTCATTCACTAGACACAATCAAATGCACCCTGTATGGCTGATTTAAATTCAAGAAATGTGCTTTGGAAATTAATGAACCAGATAAACCCAAACTTTGTTGGCCTTGAGACCATTATAATGTGCTTGGTGAAACATTTTGACTCCGCACAGCAGCAATAGCAGCAGAGAGGGTCCATGCTGGGTTTAGTAATTAGGATTACTCCAGTGAAGCACTCTTAGGTGGGTCTAATCCATTATAAAAACCTACTGTACTCTGAGTGTCTGCAGGTGCCCTCATTATGCAGGAGCTGGGTGGACATGAGTTACACAGGAGATAATCGGTCTGTGTTTATATTGGAGGAACCACTAGTGTTAAATTCTAGGCATCATTTCATTTATTTATTTTTTATTTTTGTTTATTTCATTCATAAAGTATAAAAAGACATCATCAGTGTGATAGCAATACAAAATATTGAATGAAAGGGAGCAGAAAGAACAGTAATCTTATGTTCTCTGCCCCCTCTTCCCTTTTCCAGACATTAACACTGATAGTGAGTATAAAACATTTCATCAAAACATTCCATTTCAATCACAATTATTAATCAATTGTAAACAGAAAGCTTCATAAGCACAACAATTTAGTTTTCTTCTTCACACAATAATTACACTGGTCTACAAGCAAAATGCTTCCGGAACAAAAGTAGTGAAATGTTTCTTGGTTTAGGTCAGTAATAAAGAAAAAGTATGTCCGAAGTGCTGATTGGTTATAGTTTCCAAGTATAGTATTGGGTCAAAATAGAAAATGTATGCAAAATAAGGCAAAAACAGTAGTTTTTCAGAAGGCACAGTGTGTCTACAAGCAACCAGTTCTATCTGAAAGCCTGTCTGCACATTCCAATACATTCATTTTAATATGTCTGGAGTTTTAACATATATCAATTAGGGCTGTCAAACGATTAATTTTCTTGATCGCAACTAATCTCAGAAATTTCATAGTTAATCGCGATTAATCGTGATTTATTTTGCATGTTTAAAATTGATATCTTGCAGTAAGACCGTTCAAATCTAAAGTTAAACTCACAATGCAAAGTGTTTCTCACCATTTTTTTTATTTCAAAAAAGTGCAGAGAAAGGAAAAAGTAACAATGAACCAGTAATAGTGCTTACTTTGAGAAATTGTAAATAAATGATTGAAGCCCGCTCGAGCTGCCTACGGATGCGTAGAAGGAACAAAATACTAGCAAACTCAAAATAGTGCGTTTAACCGACAATGAGTTTAATTAATACAACCAAATGAGCTGCATATGGATGGTAGAATTGCGGAAAATGCTGGCAAACTCTGATCGCGATTAAAAAAATTGTTCGCAATCATAACTTACATTAATCTAATCGCGATTAATGCGTTAATATTCCCAGCCCTAATATCAATATATTATTATTATTATTATTATTATTATTATTATTATTATTAACATTACATATCTTGAATACATTAGCTAAACAGCACAGTTATCAATTGATTTTCAGTTCATCTTATCAATATAAATAAGATTTAGCCACTTTTATCTCGGAAGCAGATCGAGTCCAAAAATGTGTAGACCAGTGTGATCTAATGACTTGAGCCAAACTTATAAAAATAATGGCAAATAATGGGCAAAACTGCCATTGTGTCCTTAGGCAAGACACATTTCCTAGTATGAAAGTGGTGTGAAAGTGACCAATGCTGCAGAGTGGCAGCTTTGCTTCTGTCAGTTTGCCCCAGGGAAATAGTAGCTCACCAAAACCAGGTATGGAATGAATAAAGCACAGAATTGTATTTTGAGTGTCTAGAAAAGCGCTATATAAGACTAATGCATTATTAATATTACCTATAGAGTTGTGTATTATTATTACCTATAGAGTTGTGTATTATTATTACCTATACAGCTGTGTATTATTATTACCTATAGAGTTGTGTATTATTATTACCTATACAGCTGTGTATTATTATTACCTATAGAGTTGTGTATTATTATTACCTATACAGCTGTGTATTAATATTACCTATAGAGCTGTGTATTATTACTACCTATAGAGCTGTGTATTATTACTACCTATAGAGCTGTGTATTATTATTACCTATAGAGTTGTGTATTATTATTACCTAAACAGCTGTGTATTATTATTACTACCTATAGAGCTGTGTATTATTATTACCTATACAGCTGTGTATTGTTATAACCTATAGAGCTGTGTATTATTATTACCTATAGAGTTGTGTATTATTATTACCTATACAGCTGTGTATTGTTATAACCTATAGAGTTGTGTATTATTATTACCTATACAGCTGTGTATTGTTATAACCTATAGAGCTGTGTAGAGGCAACCTCACTCACAATAAGACACCTTCTTTCAAGATATTTCTAAGCAACAAAACCATCTGCCATTGAATAAATGCTAGATCGATATGTTTAATGTCATATATAAAACATGGAGAGAAGCAGGTGGCAGAGGATCCACCTGAAAAATTACACTTTTAATTTAGCAAAACAAAAAAATCCATGCAGGTTTATAGTGAAGTAGGTACAAACTTGGGGACCAAAAGCTATGTATGTTGTCTATTTCTTTTTTGAATTTGTGGTTGTGAGGAATGAGGTGAAGTTGAAAAACTGCGTCAAATCCCTGCTATTTCCGAATACAGCCAATTCCTAGATCCACTCACTGACCGCTACACATGTGCAAGCCTCCTATAACCCACTGTATAATGAATTTTACACTCAAGCCTTAATGAGGGATTTCTATGGACACGTTTCCATCGAAGCATGAGAGGATCATTCAGAGAGGATCATTCAGAGAGTTACTTTTTCCATTATTTTTTTTTCTGAGTTGAATTTCTGATGATTTTAATCCTGAAACTCATTAAAACATTTTGAATGGCAGAGGCTTAACATTCAAGGAGCTTAGCTTTAGGAAATATGCCAATATGTATGTGTAAGATAATGCAAATTTAATTGTCGGGTATAATCATTTACATGCTGTGACGCTCAGACTTTTTCTGCTGCTAGAGCCTTTTACAGTGCTTATATAGTTCATGTGTTATTCCTACTTTATTCCATGGTGAATTTGGATTTTATAATCATAGTTGAGCTCAAATTAAACATTCATTTATATTCATTTATATTTAACCCCGGTGAGATTTTCAGGATTTAGGCTTTTCACCTATTCTCAGAAAAGGCACAGTGTTAAAAGTACTGGTGGGAGGCTGGGGTGGGTTTTTAAATGATCCTGATGGCAATATTCAGGGAGTATTATTTAGAAATAGACTCAAATTTGTAGAGAGAGAAAAAAAGATGTTACTACTACTATTTTTAATCTGCCTTTCAAAAACAGAAATGTGCTTTTGGTTGTTTACAGTACTAGTATATATGCAGTATGTAAATGTTTCTCTCTCTCTTAGCACAAACTTGAAATAAAAAAACAAAAACAAATCAAAGATATTCTAACTTTTGTGATATTATCTTTAAAAAATAAAAACTTCCTGTTCAGTCGTATTTGGGGCTGGTTATGTGCTCTACAGAGACAAAACACAAACACAAGGCTTGAGAATTGTTACTGCAGAGAACATTGTATTCATTTTCCTCCTGTCTCTTGCAGATCCTGGTGCATGTGGGCTTCCTGACAGAGGAGTCTGGAGATGTGTTCAGTCCGAAGGTGTTGAAGGGAGGTCCTCTGGGAGAGATGGTCCAGTGGGCGGACATCCTGACCGCTCTGCATGTTCTGGGCCACAACCTCAAGATCTCCATGTCACTCAAAGAACTGCAGGGGTAAGCTACACTCATTTATAAGTGTGAGATTAAGACATTGCTTTATAATGAAGAGCGTGTGAACGATCATTGTTTTGTCCATGAGAATTTGTTGCACTGATGATGACTTGTTGTTTGAGTTTGAATTCATAGCTGTATCTTTGCAAAACCTGAGTATTTGCAAAAGCAATACTAGTACTTAAACACGTTACACATGTAAGACAAGTATGCCAACCTTTGCCATCACAATATGCTTGTCTCCAATTTTCTGCACTTCACGCTCTAGTACCCACCCACAAACAAACTGGTTGTTACCTCCAGACCTTTAGAGCTATAAGGGCTTGGGGAGAAGACCAGATAGTTCACAATATCAGGATCGCTTACAGCAGCAGAATCGACAAATCGCCACTGTCACTGAACAAACTTGAATCCATCTCATATGGATCTTCTTGCCCAATTAATTTCAGTTTGGCCATATAACACTCCTTTTCTTTGGCATCCAACTTATCTCTATACAACTGGTAAATGTGTCAGAAGTTTTAGATTCCAATGTGGAAGTTTTATCACAATTTTTTTTATTTTTTTTTCTGCATGGTTGCTTTATAAGCATGTTTAATTTTGAGTGCGCAATATCCCCAAGATGGCCCCACATCCGGGTAATCGTCCTGTTTTTCCAGGTTCATGAACACGCTCTATAGTAACTAATTTAGGTTTTGGGGAGCACATTTTTTGCAAAACCTTCTTTTCTAACAGTGCAAAATATGATTACCTGATTACCTTTTTTTTAAAGATGAGTCTGAAGTAAATACAAAATGTATTTAAACGGCACATCTTCCGGAGCCTATGATCAATATGATTGTTCATGGTACAGTTTAGTGTTTGATTTTCAACAAAAAAAGGTGAGAGTGACTAACTAAAAAACTGCTTGCTTGTGATTGTAACAGCACAAATCATCTCACCTGTTGTAGTTCCAGCTAAATCAACTATTTATGGTCAGATTGTGTTAAAACAGAGCTCAGGTTTAAGGCTGCATCCCATTACTCTGTCTTACCCCTTCCCCTTCTCCTACCCCTTTATCTACGTCTTTGTCTTGCCCCTTGATCACGAGCTGAGAGGGCTCGGGGTACAAATGTTAGCCTAAGAAATGGGACACCACTCGATTACCGTTTGCGTCATCATCCCTTGCCTCTACCTGGCTGCTACAGAGGCGACAACAACTGATGCAAACACTAGAGATCGATGAAAACGAGAACGTTGGCTAAACAGACAACAACAGTTCACTAAAAGTAAAGTAGAACATAAGCGTCATAATTGTTGTTGCTGCTGTTGTTGCTGCTGTTGTAGTTGCTGCTGTTGTTACTGTTGCTGTTGTTACTGTTGTTGTTGCTGTTGTTGTTGCTGTTGTTTCTGTCGTTATTGCCGTTGTTGTTGCTGCTGCTGCTGCTGTTGTTGTTGCTGCTGTTGTTGCTGCTGTTGTTGTTGTTGCTGCTGTCATTACTGTTGCTGTTGTTCCTGTTGTTGTTGCTGTTGTTGTTGCTGCTGTTCCTGTTGCTGCTGCTGCTGTTGTTGTTGCTGCTGTTGCTGCTGTTGTTGTTGCTGCTGTTTTTTGTTTTTTTGTTTTTTTTCCTGGCGGTACGGTGGCTGAGTGGCTAGCACTCATGCTTCACAGCAAGAAGGTTCGGGTTGCCCGGGCCTTTCTGTGTGGAGACTGCATGTTCTCCCCGTGTTTGGGTGGGTTTCCTCCGGGTACTCCGGTTTCCCCCACCAACCTAAACATGCGCCATAGGTAAAATCCTCCAGCTTAGGGCCTGACCAAAGCCTAAATAACAAAACAAAATCATGGGGATGGTCCCCGGGTCAAATATAGAAACAACTTCTCCTGTGCGAGATCAAATAAGGTCAATCTTCTAATCCTTGACCACTGTAAGGCGCTTTGTGTTACAATTTTGTATGAAAAGCACCTTATAAATATTGTTTGATTGAATTGTAAACCATGCTAAACTGTTAATCAATAATTACAACTGCTGAAAATACATTAATGAGACTCCTTGGCTGGTCGATGTGACGCTGCCATCCTGATCCCAAAACCTGCCTGAGCTTGTAGGCGTACCCCTTCGTTCCAAGTCTGGTCGAGAGCTTACTTCGTTTCAAGGGGGATGTAGCCCTCGGTCGTGACCCAAGCCCTTGATCAAAATTAGAATCGGGACACCCCTTGCCCTCACATGACAAGGGGTAGGGTTAAGACGAAGGGGTAAGACAGAGAAATGGGACGCAGCCTAAATCTGACTTGAGTGACAACGCTTCAGACAGAGTAGTGCCTACTGTTAGCTTCACACCCCCAGGGAATTTTGATGGCATCAGCTGCTTGAAAAAAAAAAACAAATCTGATATTCTTAACCATTTGGTACTGGCATTTGTTTTAGACATGATGTGTTTCATGGGTGGTGTAACTTCTATCTCACTTCTAATTGACTCATAATTAACAGCATCACCACTTAACCCGAGAGTCCTGAGGTCCCTAAGGATGTGTTGATTAATTTGTTCCAGTATTGATCTGTTGTGCACATGACTCCCCATCACTGCGTTTTGTGTCCAAGTTTTCCTCCCCCCTGTGTCAGCACACATAGCCATGTTTCTGCTGACAGACGCAGCTACGGGGCCAAACTCTTCACTTTACATTCACGCCACTGGATAGACGTAAATCTGCAGTGTAGTGAAAGCTCCCGTAGGCTTGCTGTGTCCGGGCTAATATCTGCTTCATACTTGAGACTGTATAAATCATGTAGTGTGTCGTAGCTGCATTAAGATGGATTGGGTGCAGCTGAATTATGAATAGGTTTAGACGACAACTCTCTCCCCCTGTGGGTTGTCTTTGTTTAGCCTTGATTAGAACGATTCTCTTTGTTTTCCAGTTGTCGTTGATCATTTTGACGACACAGGTGGGGACGTAGATCAATATAATGATGTCTTGAGAGACCACGGCATTTTGAGCCTAGCCTTGCCCATGACAATTCTCACAAATCATACAAGAAGTATCGTGCTATTGACCCCACAGCCTATAGTGGTAATTCACTAGACATATAGCATATTGGTAGGGAACTGAAAAAAGGGTGGAAAAACTGAGAGGAATTTCAGATTTGGGACAGTGGTGGAACATAACAAAGAAAAATAGTAAAGTATTGTACTAAGAATGAATTTTAGGTATCTGTGCTTTACTTAAAGATGCACTATGTAACTTTTTGGTTGGGGGTCTGTCACCTGCTTGTGTCTATAGACATACCTTACATTTATTAAATTACAGAGCAATTTACAGAGTATTTTAAGCTAATTTTATAGCTCAAAAATACCTGCATTCTGACTATGAGTGGGGTCGCCTTTCCACAGATCTCTAATTTGGTCTGGTTTGATCTCCATAATGATAGAAAGGTTTAGGGCCTGTTTACACATACCCGGGTATCTGTAAAACTGGAGACTTTTCCCTTCGTTTGTGCTTTTTGTTTACACACAAACGGAGATTTTTCCTGTGAAAACGATTCTTTCTAAAAACTACAGCAACTACGGTTTTGCGTTTGCATGTAAACTGAGGAAAATGGAGTGTTAGGCAGCTGACGCACCAAAAGTGTCATTCTGATTTGCTTGCAGAGCGTTCCCCTTCATTTTCAAAGGTGAATTTGTCGTTTGCGTGTAAACGATGGGTACAAACGAAGGGAAATGTCTCCGTTTTTAAAAATACCAAAATATAAATATGTAAATATAAACGGGGCCTCATTTTCGAAAACGGAGAGAGATAAAATATTTGTTTCTCAACATGCCCAGGTATGTGTAAATGGTGCCTTAATGCCATACTATGGAATATTCTATACAAAGCACAAAGCAATAACAGCTTCTTGGAAAAAAGCATTTGACAGAAAACTTACACAATGGACCTTTATGTACATTTAAAAATGGTTACTTTTTTACTTTTACACTTACATTTAAGGGCAGTAAAAGTGTTTTTTTTTTAAATAGTTTGCCAACTGCTGAAAAGGCTGAGGGTTTATTTTTAACACATTCATAATAGAAAAAAAACAAATGATTCAGTTGTTTCTAATGAACAAAATTATGCACAAAACTTTATCATTATCACTACATCTGAGGCTTCATTAGATCTCAAAATCAGCATCAAATATTTTTACTTTTTACTCGTGAAGTACATTTTTAACAGGTACTTTAAAGGGATATGCCACCCCCAGGTCAAACTTGGGCATCTCCCCACAGTCCAGAGACTAAAATAAGTGGTGGAAAGCGTTTTTCTGGTGACCCAGCCATTGTCCAGGTCTGTCAGCACTGACCGCCGCGGTATCTGCAGCTACTCCGCGTTAGACTGGAGTCTCAACGTCGCCAGAGAAAGATTTCAGCCAAAAGAAATTAATTTGCTCGATGCTTTTCCCAATTACTTTCTGTGTAGTGCGCATTCATATCGAGTGCAAATAAATGTGCAAATCAACACGGAGAGCTTGCCTTGGTCATTTTGGGTGGGAACTATTTTTCAGTGCGGAAAAAGACAGCCGAAGCACACACCATGCTGCGTAACGGGAACTGCCTTCCTGGTGCGTAACTGGGATTCCCCTGTCAGCGTGGTGTGTGCTTCGGCTGTGTTTTTCCGCACTGAAAAATAGTTACCACCCAAAATGACCAAGTCAAGCTCTCCGTGTTGATTTGCACATTTATTCACACTCGATATGAATGCGCACTACACAGAAAGTAATTGGGAAAAGCATCGAGCAAATTAATTCCTTTTGGCTGAAATCTTTCTCTGGCGACGTTATACTCCAGTCTAACGCGGAGTAGCTGCAGATACTGCGGCGGTCAGTGCTGACAGACCTGGACAATGGCTGCGTCACCAGAAAAACGCTTTCCACCACTTATTTTAGTCTCTGGACTGTGGGGAGATGCCCAAGTTTGACCTGGGGGTGGCATATCCCTTTAACACTTTTACTTAGGTGGATTTTTTCATGTGATACTTTTACTTACTTTACTACTTTAACATAGGCATCTGAAAGGCTGAGAGTAAATTAGATGCCATGGTAACTGTGTTCTTCTTCTTTCTTCATGCTATTTGCCAGTAAAATCAGCTCTTCCAAATGGTATAATGTAACCAAGTGTGAAGGATTATTTGCCCACGCTTAATGACCTATGAAAAAAATTGATATTACTTCAGTTTAAATTGCTGAATGAAGGAAGCAGGCTCTCTTAGTTTGCGTTGGCATTTGAATTCACACATCTTTAAGACACTAGCAGGAGAAATGGCACTGCCTATTGAGTGTGATGTCAGTCATGGCAGTGAGCATGTCATACTAGTCTAGCACCTTTCATTTTCTGTGGAGTCTGCCTTCAGCCAAAAAGTCAAGGTTAACGTATTATTGTAAAGCTGTCACTGTGTGAGAATTGCTTCACCTTTTCGAATTGTAACTTTTGAATTTATTCTCTACCCACTGACTGAAAAGGTCACATTATTATATCATTTATCATTATGCTTAGTTAAGTCTGATCATAATTTCAAGCTTTAGTTTATAAAACTAAAGTAAATGCATGGATCTTATTCAGACCTGCCAACATGTACGGATTTTGCGTAGCGGGCATGCATTTTGACCTCCTTGTACGCTTGTACGATTTGTTGTTCTAAATTACGCATATGGATCTCGCATTTTGTCCGTTTCAGTCAAGTTGTCAGTGACTTTGATTCTGCCACTGAGCCACACATCCACAGAGATGTGCATGTAAGCAGAGTACCAATCAGAGGGCTTCATTTCTTCCCAACTCCCCCGCCCTGCCTTGCTTCACGCCACAGTTCAGTTCAGATTTAGGGATGCGAGGCAGCCAGCGCCAGCCACTCCCCTTTCACCCGTTGAGCCGAAAAAAGGTAATATTAATCCGTAGAGTTAGCCCTACATTAACCCGACGGTGTTGTTAACCAATCGTCAAGGTCACAAGGTTCATCTGTTGTGTGTTGTGTGTTGCAATGGTCATCGCCACATTTCCCCATATTCATTGCAGTTTTTGTTTTAAACTGCTAGGCTTGCGTGACATGGCTGAACTGCCAAAAAAAAAATACTAGGAAACTGTAAAGATTTCTCCACAACTATCGGGAGAGATGGCATTGCCTTAGCATGTCCAGGCTGCCTCATCACGTGTTTTGCACCGTGTGCAAAATTGACGTGGACATCAGTCACCAAGGGGCAACAGGTAACAAACACAGTTCCACACACACAAATACCCCCTCCCACAATGTCCATATCACACCCGTCATCTAGAAGACGGGCAGTTAGGTGAAATGGGTATAAAGTTTTAGACAAGATTAGCCTCACACACACACACACACAGTCATTTCCGGAGTATAAGCCGTTACTTTTTTCTCACACTTTGAACCCAGCATCTCATACAACGATGCGGCTAATTTATGGACGGATTATTCGTTTATCAACACAGCGAATGTGGCGCAGCCTGAGTGCAGAAAGCGCCACTGTCTGTGCGGTTAACATGAAGTTACAGGCAAGTTGGCAGGTTGGGTTATGTTCACTAAAGTACAAAAGTTAAATACTAGTAATTAATTTGTTGACAACAAGCTTACTTTTACCTTTTACTGATATTAAGAATGTGTGTACTGGTCACAGACTGTATATATAAATGGACTTAGCTAATGCTCTAGCCACGACATTCCAAATAGGAAGTGATTATGAGCACGTGTCCAACTCCATCGACCTTACCTCCCATTCACTTTAAAAAAAAATGTCACCCCTCTTTCTGTAACTGCTGCAGTGAGCCTCGTCATTTTGGTTTTAAAATTATCCTGGTGTTTTTATTTCGCTATTTTGTTCACAAATCAAGATATGATTAACAGACAAATCTGTCATGGTTCATGTTTTTTTTGGCTGTTATTTCATATTTTGTGTATTTTATTCCTTTGGTGTGTCCTCAGTGTTTTATTTTGACATTTCTGGTCAGCTTGTTACTTTTAGTTTTACTTCCTGTCTGTTGATTGATTGTTTTCCCCGCCCTGATGTGCTACACCTGTGTCTGTCTGCATTTATACCCCATGTTCTCCTCTGCCCTTTGTTGGTCCATCGTCAATGTCTTGTCACGTTTCGTCATTAGTAGTCATGTCTTGCCTCTTTGGATTTTTGGATTTTGGTCAGTTCTTTGTTTATTATTAAAGTACTTAAACAGTAGTCCTGCATTTTGGGTCATCCCTCCTGTTTCCTCGTGACAGAATGGACCAACCAGATCAGTTGTTAATGTGTGGGAAGTGGATTGTCTCCTGCAGCTGCTCGGCAGCAGGCCCGGGACTATGCCTGCAATGAGTCTGCTACCTCCAGAAGAGTCACAAGGAGGAGACTTAGGCCGTTTCCCAATTCACCGACGGCACACTTGTGAGCGTCCTTGGAACGGGATGTGCGTCATATCCGGCGTGACAAGCGCCGTTCCATTCATTTTTTTTCCCCCTGCACCGTCGAGACGAGCCCTGAACGGCACCGTCGTTTCCATGGAAATTGGGGCGTGGACCAAGCGTGCAAACATGCACGCTTCGCACACTTAAAAGCCGCAGCATGCACAGCGCGGGACTACAAAGACCGACTCGCCAGCGACATCCACAAGTGAGAGTTGCGACGTCACTATAAAATATACGTACTGGTTCACCTCACCTACAACTATGCTACATGAAACTCTTCATAAACTACGCTAAACATGTGTGACGGTAGCCGTAACGGCATAGATCACGGCACCTGTATTACCGTTCACATGCTTTTCCCCTTACACTTCTATATTTCCTTTGCTGTTGTAATGCTGGATATTCTACAGTGTCGCCATGTCCAGCGTTTACTCTAAGCTGCGCACTGTTCGCACATTCTCAGCACACAAGAAAACTTATGCAGCGCACTGTAAATCAGGGATGAAAGAGCTTTTTATTCAGCCGCGGGGTCATTTTTTTTATATCTGCAAAGTGCGAGCTGCACGGGGGTGCATTTCGGATGTGGAGTTAGTGTGTGTTTGCTCAGACACATTAAAAATTAGGGGGAACATTGGCCATGTCCCAATTACAAGTATTATTAGTCGCAATAGAATAATATTTTTGTCTTTAGGGAACAAGGAGCAGACCACCCGGCTCATTGAGCTGAGGCGGGACCTGTTCCATTTCGCAGACGGCCATGTGAGAAACGCACTAAGGACAGAGCGAGTGTGCGGCGTCTCAACGACAGACCGAGTGCACACTCACAAGTGTGCCGTCGCTGAATTGGGAAACGGCCATGGGGCTTGCAGATGGTAGCCCAGCCCTGCTTGTTAAGCCCTTCTTCCTCCACTTCAGCTCCCACCTCCTTCTCAAGAGTCACTGGTGCCCAATGCCATTACAGACTGCCCACCATCCCTGAATTCTATTTTGCTGGAGCTTTTTTTTTTGGAGATTCCTGACCTCGACTTGCCTGCTTCTGTTCCTGAGCCACCGCTGGACACATCTCTCCGTCCAGGGTGGTCGTTCTCCTGAGCCTCTGCAGCAGCTTCGCTGGACAAAGTTCTCTGTCCAGGGAGCTTACCTGCTTCTGTTCCTGAGCCACCGCTGGACACATCTCCGTCTGGGGTGGTCATTCTCCCAAGCCCCTGCGGTAGCTTCGCTGGACATCGCTCTCCGTCCAGGGAGCTTGCCGCCAGATCTCAGCCCTGCCCCTCATCCAAGTTAAGCGTCAGACATCCCACCTAACTTCACTGCCATCTCCATTGTGAACTGCCCTTGCCTTCATGACCCCAGACCATTCTGACTGTTTTCAGATCTCTTGTCCCTCCTCCAGGCCCCCTCCACCCTCCCGAGTTCATTGTGGCTCTTGGGGACGTCTGGGAGCCGTCCCTTGAGGGGGGTACTGTCATGGTTCATGTTTTTTTTTTTTTTTTTTTTTGGCTATTATTTCATATTGTGTGTGTTTTATTCCTTTGGCGTGTCCTCGGTGTTTTATTTTGACATTTCTGGTCCGCTTGTTTTAGTTTTACTTCCTGTCTGTTTGTTTTCCCCGCCCTGATGTGCTACACCTGTGTCTGTCTGCATTTATACCCCATGTTCTCCTCTGCCCTTTGTTGGTCCATTGTCCATGTTTCGTCATTAGTAGTCATGTCTTGCCTTTTTGGATTTTGGTCAGTTCTTTGTTAAAGTACTTGAACAGTAGTCCTGCATTTTGGGTCATCCCTCCTGTTTCCTCGTAACAAAATCAAGCACTCACTTTCACCGAGGTCACTCCTGCTAGCTTTACCAATAGGTTTGATTGAAACTGTTGCTAAGTGCCCGCTCCCTGCTAACCAGTGGTGCGGACAGGAAGGGGCGTTACCTTTCACAGCCTCACTCCTGATTGGCTCTTTGGTTGCTATGATACCCTCGGTCGGAATTGCAAATACGGAACTCTGCTCCGAATTTGGCCTTGATGAGCTGAACACTATGGGTGACGTCACACACACTTATTTATACAGTCTGTGGTGCCGGTCCAGTCTATTTACAAGTCTAGTCCATTTAAATTGTTATCATACATTTAATTCACACTGCCATTACGTTCATAGCTGCAACCTGACCTCATTTAGCTAGCACTGGTGGCCCCCTTGATCATTAGCTCCAGTCAGCGCAGCACCAGCCCAATTACCAGACAATCCTCCAGGTGGAAACATCAACAAGTCAGTATTATTCACACTAATCACACACGGGAGCAGAGGTCAGAGCTTGCATTCATTTGACGAACCAAAAAGAAACTATTATCAGCATGGGAGAAATGAAGCCAAAACTCTGGCACTGTGTACAGTTTTGACAGGAAGATAATTTGCAGTGGCGTTCCTAGAGTGATTTGCGTCCTGGGCGAAAGCCACTCTTGCCGCCCCCATCCCAAGACAAGACCGTTGTCCATACAAACTCAATTCACAACAACTACATAACTTAAAAACATAAAAAAAGACCAAAGGCGCAATTATTTCACATTATAGCCATGTAGGCCTACAGCTATTTAAGAAAGCAAAAGTGCACTCCAGCAAAAAAAAACAAAAAACATTTCGTCGACATTCGCCAACAACTCTTCCCTGTAGCTAAGCGCCATAGGACACGATAAATGTTTGAACGACCATGTATATAGCTTATGCCTTCGTTAACCCAAGCAATGATGATAGCAATATTTTCGTGCTTGGGGGAAGGGCAAACATGCATCAACAATCACATCAGGGGAGTTTAACTAATACAACATTATCATCATTAAGTAAACTTGAAGACTAGTTGATAGCATACCTTTTTCTTTTGCTCGCTTCTCCTCCTCTTCTTTCCGTTTCTTTCGAAATTGGGCACCTGATGGCTTCAATCTTTTTCGGTCCATCACCGCGACTGTTTTGTCATACTGTACACCGTGACCTCCTCAAAACACTGACCGAAATCCGAATGATTACCCCCCTGGCCCCTCCCCCTAAAACAAACTCTGTACTGTGCTCGCAGCGTTGCCTAGTGCGAGAGGTCAGAGTCAGACTGTCATACCTGAACCATTTCGCGCTACTCTGTCTTCACGTAACTGTCTTCACTGTCTTCTGTCTTCACGAACCAGCACCAGCTCCACCCCCCGCGGGCCGCGCGGTGCCCGCGCCTCCGAGCCTTTTTTTTTTTTTTTTTTCGCGCCACCGCGGCTCATTTGATTCGTACGTCAAACCAACTGTACTTTTGATTGCAGAATGCCATTACAAACAAACATACTATATACTGCAATAAACACATAAAAAGGGCCCATACTCTATTTTCTGTTCTATGTTATAATATTGTTTCTCATCACAAACATACCTGGAGTTGTGTTTTGTTTCATTCACACATGTTTAACACACAAATCCTGCATATTTAGGAGTTCTTCTCTCAAACAGAAAACACTCCACTGTGTTTTTAAACTCCATACACCTTCAGTATGAGCATTTGGATGATTTTAGCCCTGGTATTGCCAATCTCTACTGAACTAAAAGTTGTTAACTTGAAAACTAGCACTAAATTACATAAGATGGAACAGAGCATTTGGAGATGTACGCTGACTAATAATAAAGTATTACTAAAACATGTCTGAATGAAACAAAACACAACTCTGGGGATGTTTTTGATGAGGTAACAACTTTCTAACATGGCTTACAGCTCACAGGAATCCAATTTGTGTAATATAGGACCTTTAATGTTTGTATGTGCACCCGGCTTCTGACCCGTATGGATTAGTCTGTTTTGTATTACATAACCTCTCAAGAAGGTTGTATAACAGTAGGTTTCCTTTTCCTTTTGACAAAGCATGCATAATTTTTATATTGTAATTACAGCTCTGGAAAAAAAAAAAAGACACCACTGCATTTTTTTCTGAAATCAGCATCTCTACATGTATTATCGCCATTCCATTCCAGCGTCTGTTGAATTCCAACACAAACAAAAAGCTGAGCTACTTCAGTTCTTGCACCAGGAGTGGAATAAAGTCACCCAAGAAAAAATGTGAAAGACTTGTGGAGAGCATGCCAAGACGCATGAAAGCTGTGATTAAAAATAAGGGTTATTGCACCAAATATTGATTTCTGAACTCTTCTTAAGTGTAAACATTAGTATTATGTTGTTTTAAAATGAATTTGATCTTGTTTCTTTGCATTGTTTGAGGTCTGAAATCAACTTTGTCTGAGACCGCCTCCCATGAGCACCTTCTACATAAGAATAACGGAAAACTACAATTATTCAGTGAGATTTACGTATTCTTTAAGCAGACTGAACAACCCTAAATATTAGATTAATCTAGAGGTAATTAAAGTATTGGCTGGCCGGGGGAGGGTTAGGAGGGGATAATATATATATATATATATTTTTGTAATGTTTGTAATGTAACGTTTAATTGAATATTGGAAATAGAGTACATTTTGGTAACATTTTTACTAATTTTTTTTACTAATTTTACTAAAATGGAATAATGAAATGATAAACTGTTTATCCATTTTATTGTTTTTCGTTGTTAACTGAAATTCAAAAGAACAAACGGCACAAGGACCGAATTGCATTTAATTTATTTCTGTAAATCAGACACATAATGCACCTTTAACGTCTCTATATTGTCTCTTGAAATAAAGACTGAAAACATGTATCTTTTTTGTTATTTTGACCATTTGTCATTTTCTGCAAATAAATGCTCTAAATGATAGTATTTTTATTTGGAATTTGGGGGAAATGTTGTCAGTAGTTTATAGACTCAAACAAAAATGTTCCTTTTGCCCAAACACATACCTATAAGTAGTAAAATCAGAAAAACTGATAATTTTGCAGTGGTCTCTTATTTTTTCCAGAGCTGTATTTGACATGATTTATTTTTTGTGAAAGCCCTGCTGTATATTGGCTTTTATAAATCCAAGTTACTGTGAAGCAATGTTACAGTGGTTTTGGATAAATAACAAACACTCTGCAGTCTGAAGTTGGCTCGAGGCATCAGCGGCCTGCTTTAGAACAAAACAGAACAAAAAGAGTCAAGGGGTCGTCCATCTCCGCAGTCCCACCCCCACCTGAAATACAGCTGTGGGTGTAGAAGTCGATGATGTACCCTATGGCCTCCTACAAACTCGGATTGGCTGAGTAATTAGCCTCAGTGGGAATTATTCAGTTTTCTTACTCCCTAAAATACACGAAATTGTAGTGCCACGGCAATACTGCAGTGCACCTTCTGAGGTATTATTTGTTGTGTATTTATAGCTTATCAAAGTGGATGTTTGTAGCTATATCCTGAATGTATAAAAAACTGGACTAAGAGAGTGTAACCCATAGCATTCCAGTCAAATGAAGCTCACCAAGACTAGCAGTTATAGGGGTGGATTTGGACCTAAGTTCTATTGTCAGTCAAACATGTTGCTAACACTAGTGGGAGAGCCTCGGTGAAAGAATACATGTGATTTTTATGTTATTAATGTTCATATCTTGATTTACAGAAAGAAATAGCAAAATTAAAAAACAGGATCATCATTAAAGGAAAAGTAACTTCTTTTATTTACAATCTGAGCCTTCTTTCGGCAATAAAACAAGTAGTTTTACTCACCCATAGCAGTTTGGTGTCAATTGGAGCAGTATCGCAGAACTTATGTTGAGCCGTTCTGTTCTACTAATGATCCCGTATCCGTTAGCGTGAGTGCTCGGGGCATTACTTTGCGCTCTCCAAGTAACACAAACTTTAGCACTTTTCAAATCACAGAAGATCGCTGTGTCAGGGTAGACTTTTAGTAGATTCCAAAACGGCCTGAAACCCGATATCGCAACAGAAAAGTAAAGTTCAGAGCGGTGTTAGCTTCTTTCGGACTAGCGGTGTTTACAAAACAGCTGAGTTCACGCATGCGCACTGTCCTCTCTGATGACGTCATCAAATGAAACTATAGCTGGATATCGGGTTTCGGGCCGTTTTGGAATCCACTAAAAGTCTACCCTGACACAGCGATCTTCTGTGATTTGAAAAGTGCTAAAGTTTGTGTTATTTGGACACCGCAAAGTAATGCCCCGAGCACTCACGCTAACGGATACGGGATCATTAGTAGAACAGAACGGCTCAACATAACTTCTGCGATACTGCTCCAATTGACACCAAACTGCTATGGGTGAGTAAAACTACTTGTTTTATTGCCGAAAGAAAGCTCAGATTGTAAAAAAAAAAAAACTTTAATTTTCCTTTAACCCATAGAGTGGGTTAATGCAAACCTTTTAAGACCAAAACGACAAGGCTCATAGCAGCAGTTATGGAGAGAGGGGCGAGAGTTTTTCAATAGAAACTGAATCGGAGCCAAAATCACTGGAGCCAGAAGTGCGCCCATGCTCAGTTCCTATTTCCATTTATATATCCAGTCAATGAAAGTTTAGAAATAGAAAGAAAGTAATAGAAAAATAGAAAGTATTAGTCATTTGAAGTTTTCATTCATGCTTATATTTCATCATTTTTCATTCAAAATTTGACCTTTCCACCAAAATAGTAACACATTGTCTACTGATTAAAACAGTAGACACAAACACACACACACACACACACACACACACACACACACACACACACACACACACACACACACACACACAAAATGTTTTGCTTTTGAGTAATAATAGATTTTAATGAATTTTCAGAATAGGTCAATGATTAGCAAAAATGATTATTATCACCACATTGTCTGTAATCAGCAAAAGTTGCAGGGGGAGGCCAGGCAAAGAGAAGATAGGAATAGCTGAATATTACTGACTACCATACACATTTTGCTGCACTACTATACTCTGATGGTAGGTGGGGGTTTTTTTGCCTTCCAAGCATATAGCAATGTAAAGAGTCAGTGGATTTATGAGTAGCTTATTTCTTGCCTACACTACAAAGACGTCCTGTATCGAATGAGGAAAAAAAGAAGAAAGGGAAATACAGATGGGGCAGACAGGGCTGGCCACAGATCATCAGGGCCTTTCTGCTCTAAAATAATTATACTAAAGTGATGAAACACCTTACTAGGTGAAAGAAGAAATCTGAGGAACTCCAATATGCGTAGTTGATTTTATATTTTATTTTTAGTTCAAATTAGTGTTACTTTACTTAGCAGAGATCCTTCCAGCGCCCCAACTATACACACGTGGACAAAACTGTTGGTACCTGTCGGTTAATGAAAGAAAAACTCAGAATGGTCACAGAAATAACCTGAATCTGACAAAAGACATCAAAATTCTATTAAATTTAACCAATGAAAGACATTACTTTTCAACCTTGCTTCAACAGAATTATTTAAAACACACCTGAGACAACTGGAGCAGTTTGCTCATGAGGAGTGGGCCAGAATAGTGCAGAAGTCTTATGGGCATTTACAGTGATTGCATTTTATTGCAGTGATTGCCTCAAAAGGTTGTGCAACAAAATATTAAATTAAGGCTGCCATCATTTTTGTCCAGGCCTGTTTCATGAGTTTATTTTATTTTTTAAGTAATTATGTTGAAGCATGGTTGAAAAGCAATGACTGACTTTCATTGTTTAAATTTAAATTCTTTCTTTAACCGAAGGGTACCAACAATTTTGTCCACTTATTATTTTACCTCAGTACAGTGGTACCTCACCTTACGAAATTAATTCGTTCCAGAAGTGGTTTCGTAACGTGAATTTTTCTTAAGTTGAGTAGCTATTTCAATGGAAAAGGCCTGATTTGTTCCAAGTTTTATTTTTTATTTTTTAGTGTAACATTTTTTTTTATAGTGTAACACTGTGTCCTGTGTCCAAGGTCTAAACCAGGACTGGACCAGGTCTAGACCTGGACTAAACCAGGACTGGACCAGGACTAAACCTGGACTAAACCAGGTGGATTAAAGTGCCGCGTGCGGGTCTATTTCCTGGTTTCTTTTCGAGTCACGGCTGAGGCGAGCAGCGGGGACTCGCCTCGGGACCGCACGCAGTCTGAGCGCATGAACGAACGCATGCAAGAGCCACGGTGGTCTAATCCTGGTTCAGACCTGGTTCAGACCTGGTTCAGACCTGGTTTAGACCTGGTTTAGACCTGGCATGGTTTGAGCACGGGTCTTGTGCTCGCGCCCCGCGCCGGGTCATGCTGCGCTATCACACACGTGTCCGCGCGCACACACACCACCCTCCCGCTTCCCCCCACGCTTCACTATTAATACATTTTGTTGAAAATTTATGAAAGTTTGAGTGTTTAAACGAGAGACAAATGTGAGAAAAGTTTAAATCCAGTCTGAGAAAAGCGTATAATGTGTGTGGCTGAGCGCGCATTATTTGAATTTTTGAGATTTCGCGTTTCGTAACTTGAATTTTCTTTCGTATCTAGAGACCAAAATTTAACGTGAAGGCGTTTCGTAACTTGAAATTTTCATTTGTTGGGTCTTTCGTAAGGTGAGGTACCACTGTACTTTATTTTATTTTTTCCTTCAGGGTGGAAACATAACTTCCTCACATAGTTTATTTTATTTTTGCAATAATCTTCCTGATCCCATACTGAGGACATCCAGACTAAATTTTGAGGTTTGATGATAGAAACTGTTGGTTGTTTACAAAATAAAACACTGTAATAATATGACATAATATAGAAGAAAGGGTAAAGATCTTCATGATGTTGAAGATCGTGTTTGTGTCCACTGAATTTCTGAAAAAAAAAATCTGTTATTTTATTTTTACGTAAAATCGTGCAGCCCTAGCGGAAATCTCTCGCTTTGTATGATTGTCACATATAATTTGAAATGTAATTAATTCAGTTTTCATTTTTAAGGAAATGAGATTCTGAAAACTGCTAATGTACAAAGGAAGAATGATTTTTTTTTTTTTAGTAAAAGACAAGGCAGTGCATCATCCCTGAGGAAACCTTGAGGAAGGACACAGGTTGGTGTGTTTTGCAGACTAAATAAAGGTTTTTCTGTATTTTTTCTAACCAAGCGAGTGCCTGATATTTGTTTTTTTCCTAAGTGAACTGTAGCTCAAATCTGCTTTTTTTTTCAGACTGTGTTCTGTGACTTTGAACTTTATATTAAGGTTCTTTTTATGTTTTATTTCTTGATATAATCCAGAAGTCAATTCAAGATCCAAAGCTATTGACTGACTGTTAATCATCATTTCTTTAACATTTCTGCACTTAATCTGTCGCTAAGCAGACAACAGATGTAAAAATGTATATCCACACATGTGAGGGACAATGCTTAGACTTGTGGAGGTCTATTTTCAGTTCACAGTAATGATACATGTGGACCTCAGCGTGCCACTTCATCGCACACACTGGAGCTTCTGCTGAACGCACCTTCTCCTGAACATCTGCCTCATCCCCATGACAAGAGAAACAGCATGACTGGGCCGTGACCCCCTTTATTTTTTTTATTTAAAAATAGCTGACAACATTGTGTTATATTTCCATCGCAGCTTATATTTTATGAAAAGTGTAAAGCAACTGTACTGTGCTTAGTTTTAATTGATGCCTTTCAAGCGGCCTTTGTGGGCTAAAAGCTAACTTGAGGCACTCTCTGAACTGCTTAGCTACAACATGTGAGCTGGTTTGTACCGTTATACAAGTTTCTCACGGACTGCGTGGTCAAATTCATAGCTTTTGTTGAAAATAAAACATCTTAAAGAGACCATGAACACTGTTGTATATTGCGTGTTCTTATCAAGAGACGACCAAGAGTCAAAAAGCTTTAAATTTACCAAAAGTTTATTTCCATAACAACAATATCTCTAATACAGAGCTCTGGGGCCAAATTTCTGCCCTGGTGCGTATGCCTACATACAACTTACCCAGCGCTTACAAAGAAGTGACTGCCCCTTCCCCCTCAGACCTAGATCGATATCTGTTAAAGGTCCCATGGCATGAAATTTTCACTTTCTGAGGTTTTTGAACGTTAATGTGAGCTCCCCTACCCTGTTTAGCCCCCCCCTTCCCCCCATGGTTAAAAGTTGCGAAATGTCTAAACTGAGCATTTGCGATCCTTTTCTGCGTTACAAAAAATCGGAGCTCAAACGGGCGATTTTGAACAAGGCACCTTATTGACGTCAGATCGAAAAAAGAAATGCAAATGCAGTTCCACCCCCGTCTGTCTGTACTCAGCGTCTCTGTAAATCACGCCCAGAGAGTTTGGACTGCGAATGCGCTAGGCAATGCGAAATGCATTTTTTTATTTGCTTGGAGGCACGTCCGAGTGTTTCTAGGCTCGGAAGTCCTTTATCTGAGCCTCTGGACCTTTGAACAGCAGTGGTTTAATTTGATTTTCTGTGGAAATGTGTTTATTTTTCAATGGAACGCTTCAAATCTCTCCCCCCGTGCAAAAACACGGAAATGGATCAGCTGAGGGCTCTGAGCAGAGAGCGGAGAGTTTGGCCACGCCCCCACCCTCTACTATTGGCCAGCTCTTTTCTCCTCATTTGCATTCAAGCAACAACGCCCATTATGACCTGTTCTGAGGGAGAAAAAATACTCTTTCTCATCTTATCTCTGTTTCTCATGCACTGAGTGTTGATTTTGAAGAAGGATTCATTTACAGTATTAGGGAACCATTAAGGAGCCATATAAAAGCATCAAGAAGTACCATGTCATGGGATCTTTAAAGAAAATTGTATATAGTGCCTTTAAAGAATTATCAAAGTGTTATATTCTTCCTTGTTCTGATTCATCTTGTATGGTTCCACCTTAGAATGTGATAGGACCAGACTGATTAACTGATAAACAACCACATGTTGACTCTTGCAACATGTATAGACTGAGCCTTGGCCACTGCTGATTAGGGATGTATGTATAAAGATTAACTTGAACTGGTTGAATTGGGAATTTTCATTTACACCTATGTGTTTTACAATAAAAGGAAGCTGCGAGGAGAGGTTCTTTGAGAAGTGAGTGTGTGGCGTGGGAAGAGGCAGAGGCGGCTCTGCTTAACACATGCTACACCTCATTCTCCCTCGTTACGAGAATATTACTTCTGTGTCTGTTTTCTCATTTGTTCCCTTTGTTGATTTTTATTAGGAAAAATCCTTGACAATATCCAATACAATTTATGAATATGAAAAAGATCTGGATCGGATTTCACTCACTCCTCCTCCCCGCCGGACACGCCCACTCTTCCTCTCAGTTTGGCGATGTCCCCAACTTGTATCTGCACACATCACACCAAAGAACAACCCCCCTTGTGCTGAAAACATGAATATGCTCCAGTGTTCATTCGAATAATACACAAATAAATGTGTACATGTTGTATGATATAGAAATATGATTAGGTATATGCATGCACCTAAACTTTATTACCTAAACCTAAACTTTATTAATTAAACTTTATTAATTCAACACCAGAAAATGTGCTGCTTAAATCTGTTTAAGAGTGTTTTCTTCTCCAGGTATGTTTTTGGTGTAGAACAACATTATATGGGCCTTTTAACCAGAAAAGTCCCACTAACATTCTTTATCCTGGCCCCAGAGTAGTAAAAGAAATCTTGCATGGGGAGAACACACAAACTCCACACAGATGGTGATTATACACTGAAGCAATAACCCTTAGGAACAATTAGCTATGTAAATGAAAATCAAATTAGTGTTATATTATGCAGATCTGACCTCGACTCCAGCTTAACAGTTCGGTCCCATTCCCAAGGCTGTCAGGATGCAGGTGGACTGATGAGAGCAAGGTAAAGTGAATCCTTTTGGGGGGAGCGAAGTCTGCAAAAGTGCTGAGGCCGCATCCAGTAAGTTTGGTCTAGGCCTCCTGATATTCACATATGCTAATACTACTACTGCATCGGAGATTGGATTTGAGAGTCTTTGCTCTGATAAACTGCACAACAAACAGCCTTCATTTCTGCAAAAAACAAGAATATTACGTGCCATTTACTTGCCCACACACAATAGCCAACCGAGTTAATTTAATACAGATATTTAGCGTCTCTTGCTGACTACACACTTCCTCTACGGTGGGATAACAGAGCAGTGTGAGAATGGAAATAAGCCAGGATTTGGTGCCAATTAGATTAGAGAAGCTTGGGTGATGTATTGTAGGCTTTACCTGAATACAGAGACACATATAGATTGCTCATTCTTCCCGCTCGAGTATAAAGGAGCTGAAATACAATAAAAGTGCTATTCTGGCAAAGATAATGGTTGGATAACGTTGCAATTTTATTCCAATTATGTCTGTTCATTGTGATGGAAATAAGCATCAAGTCATGAGGGAAAACAGAGAGGAAAAGTTTTACAAGTCAAATCCTCTTTCTGAACATTGCTGTGTAGACTTAAAATATACTCTTTAAAGGGTTATAATGTTGTTTCCTAGAGTTGTTTTGTTTCATTCACACGTCTAACACACAAACCCTGTATATTTAGGCTGAGTTCTTCTCTCAAACAGAAAATATTCTATTCCACTTGTGATGTCATATAGTAATACAGGAAGTTCCTTTCCGTATGCCTTCACTAGAGTCATTTGGATCATTTCAAGCCTGGAATTTCCAATCTCTACTGAATAAAAGGTAAAAAGTAGCTTTAACTTGAAAACTATAGATTCATGACATCACAAGGTAGAACAGAGCATAGTGATTTTGGAGATTAATAGGGCCTGTTTACACGAGAACACTTACGGGTAAAAACAACAAAATATTTTATCGGAAGTGCCTTTCGCTTAGACGGTGACAGCGTTTTGGCGGCTTAAAAATACAAAAAACTGAAATCGCCCTCCAAAGTGTAAAACTTGCGCTCCGCCGTAGAATTTTCGTCTACACTGCCCAAGACACAAAACTCTGGTCAAATCTGTTGACGTCGCGTACACGTTTACGAGTGAAATAAATTCAATTTAAATTCAATTAAAAGGTAAGTAAATTAAATTAAGTAAATAAATAAAAGGGACAGTGTGTAAGATTTTTACCCGTTAATTACCGAAATTGAAGATACCCATTCAAAAATACATTGTTTTCCAAGCCTTTTCACTTCCATCATGAAATCAAAGTATTCTTTTGGACTTAGATATAGTCACATAAAAGGGGGATCGTCCCCATATAGAAGCAGCCATTTTGAATACGAGAGCCGCAGAAGGACATTTGGGCTCCGCCTTCGCCTTCAGCAAGGCTCGTGGTTTTGGGTAAACAACGACAAGCATGTTGCCGGATCAGACATCGTAATGGATCTAACACGTGTTTTGGACTAAATTGTTTTACTGGATTTTATTCGCTGGATCCTTACGGACAGATTTCAGACCAAGCTTATGGTGAAATGCTGAGTTTGACCTGGGCAGAGCCTTCAAAGGTAAGCTTTGTGCTTTTCCGTTTTGTGCTTTTCCGTATAAAAGCCCCATGTGCTCGGGGAGTGATTGTTGTGCCGGGAAATGAATTGCATAGTCAAAAAGAGGAGACTGTACGGTTTCATTTGATGTGTAGAGTGTCATGATACATGATCGGGAATGTGTGTTTTCAGAAACAGAACAGAACAGAAAAGAAAAAAAAAACGCAAGCTGTCCACGCTACGGCGCGCCCGGGTGACCCTCAAGGTCTGCCGTAGCTAAAACAGGAAGTGCAATAGCGACAATCCACCTATGCGCCACGAATCCTACACACTGGGGCTTTAAGGAAGATTCTATGCATGCGCGTGGACATAGTGATAATGTATCACAGCACCACCTAGCCGCCTGGCATACCTAATCGAATTCCACACACTTTTGCGTCACCGTATGCACGCAGATTTCCTCCCGAAAACGCTCATCTAAACGCAGAATAAAAAGTGAAGATGCAACGCCACTTTTGCGTCTTCTGTTCAGACCGTCATCATATAAACGCAGCCTTAAATAGACTTCAGACGACATGAATGAAACAAAACACAACTCCAGGTATGTTTGTAAGTAGGTAACAACATTTTAGCACAACTAGAAGCTCACAAGAGTCCTTTTTGCATAATATAGGACCTTTAATGCTATACCTTGGAACATTGTTAGTGCATTTTTAACAGTATAATTAAAATAATAATTATCTTCTTTTATATACATGCTGACATATGTGGTTAACTGCATCCTCTAACTCTAGCCATACACACAAACATACTGTATTTAGACAACAGACTGTGTAACTAGTGTCACAAACTATTTACATTTCAATTCAAACATTCTCTCCTCTGAAAAAGAAGTTTCTCAGCCACCCACTTGTACAAATAATCCAATCCACTTTATAAAGTCAGTTAAACGTTGAAGGGAGGAAGTGTGATTAAGTTTCTGTCACATTTCCTGTTCCCACAGTGAGCATTGAATAAAGTCAGGCAGTTTCAAACTTTCTGTCAGACCTGAGTTGTTTGAACGAGTATCGAGAGGTTAAGGGAGGCCAGTCTCTCCGGGCAGCAGGGCCACAACTGTTATATAAATAAAAAGAGGAAAAGAAATCTAGAGAGACACAGACAGAATATAGTGAGCAAACGAGTGCGTCAGAGCTCCCACAGGAGTCTAGCTGCTTTTGAGGGCAGGAGAGGGGAACAAGGCTTTCCTCATGACTTTAACACTTTATAATATTACTATAAATCTGATGCGGCCAACCTAGATCAGGTTCAGCTGGCTCTTTAACACTAGCTGTTGATGTCACAGGATGATGCGTTATGTTTGACCACTGTATTTATTAGAGATGCATCAGTCCTATCCTGGTATCGGATATCAGATATCAGCTCGCAAATATCAGTTCACTTGTTAGAATATAAATTGATGTAATAAATAAATCAAATGCTTGATTAGCTCAACTTACAGATCAATGGTACAATTTTTTTTTACATGATTTATTTGGTGGAGTAACTGTTACTCAATCACAGTAACAGGGTTGCAGGTAACAGGGTTGCAAATCCACAGTAATGTTAGCTTTACCTCAGGAGTAGAAGGTAGCTGTTTAGCTGTTACTGCTAATCAAGAGGAAAAACGTATTTATGCAAAAAAAAGTTAAAAAAAAAATTATAATAATTCTTATTCTGATAATTTGCATAACAGGGTTGCATGAGGTAGAGTGAGCTATTCAATCAAGGCTAACTATGTTATTAAAATATGAAAAATAGAAGAGAAGACAAACCTTTGCGCTGCCCATTCTTTTGGAAAACTGTTTGATGAGGTCAAGTCCAGGGGATCATGTGGTTCTGCTTTCTTCTTCTTCTACCAGGCTAAAAATGTTACAGTAACAGGGTTGCATGCATGTTGTGGGACACATGTTCCATGAATAAAAATTATTATGTCTATTAAAACTAATTATGGCAATGAAACAAATAACAGAAAAAAATAAATTAAAATTAAATTTTAACTGTTTTATTTGAGATTCAATTTGGTCATTAGAGGGGTGGGACAAGAGGAAAATTGCATTATTTTCAAGCATTTTTTTTTTCTCTTAGTTTTTTTTAGATTTGGTCTCAGGACAAGTAAATTCACTCAGAAACTGTATGTTTTAGTATTTAAAATGTCCTCCAATTCTGGAATGACCCATTTACTGATCATAATTGGCCCAGAAAGGTCACAGTCAAAGGTCAAAGTAAGAATACATGTTTTTAAGGGTTTTCTTAGTGTGATAAACTATTTTTTTAATCTATTTTTCTATAAGCCTTATTTTGTCGAGAAAGAGAACATCCACACTTTCAATAGATAATGCATAATGTCTGTGTTTCTTGGGTAGAAGTTTATATAAATATAATAAGATCTGATATTAATCTTTAATTAATATTTTTGGTAAACATGGTTCATAAACAGAAAAATGCCATTCAATTCAAAACGCTCTTACAATTTGGCTTACTAATGAAAAAAACAGTGCTCAGTATTTGGTCCCATTCATTCATATAAATGTCATGATTAAAACTAATTGCCTCTTGTTGCAGATGCTACAAAAACAGTCACCACCTGCACAGCAAGCACCCGTCTGTGCTAATGCAATAGACAGGAAAAAACTGTAAATGAAGGATCACATTTTCACATTAAAACAAATCTGACCCAGTGAAGCATCTGACTTAAATTGAGGTCAAAGCCCTTTAATCATCCACTTTTGTTGAGCCATCTTGGACGGCTCTTGTTAGTCATATCACAGGGGCTGTTATCTCGGTTGTGGTTGAGAAGACAGTGCCCTGAGTGAAGTCTTGGATAATTGTGTTGGTGCCTTTGTCCTTGAAATAGTGCTAATAGCAGACACCACAGCACCCTGGTCCTGTCCGTGTGTATACTTCATAATAGCTGTGAGCACGTTGAGCTGTCAAAACCTCCTCTCCAATGCACGGCTGCATACCTGACACGCGCCCTCTCCGTCAAAAAACTGGTCCATTATAGAGCAGTCAGCCTTGAAATGAGTCGAAGCAAAGAAAGGCTTTAATTTGGTTAAATATTAATAAGTCCGTCACTTTATTGCAACAGTTCTGCTCTAACTTTCCCTGGTGTTGTTTTCTACTGTTCATGTTATATGTAATTCAGTGAAAAATGTCAATAAACGTTAATTTTCTTCATGTGTACAGTGCACCAACTTGTAGCAATTTGATTCTGCAATACTGGGTATATTTAAAGGTCCTATATTAGACTAAATGGATTCTTGTGAGCTTTTAGCCATGTTAGAATGTTGTTATCTTATTAAAAAAACAAAAAAAAAGAACATACCCCAAGTTTTGTTTCATTTACACATGTTTGAATAATCCTTTATTTTTAATCTGTCTGTATCTCCAAAGCTCAAAATGCTCTGTTCCACCTTGTGCTGTTATGAAGCTGTATTTTTCCCACTTAACAGTTTTCTTTTACCTTTTGTTCAGCGAAGATTAGCAATTCCAGGGCTGAAATCATCCAAATGATTCTAATGATGAAGGTGTATGGAATTTAAAAACGCAGTAGATCACTTCACTTCCTGTATTACCGCATGACATCACAAAGTGGAACAGAGTGTTTTCTGTTTGAGAGAAGAACTCAGCAGGGTTTGTGTGTTAAACATGTGTGGGAATGGGTATGTTTTTGATAAGGAAACAACGTGTTAAAGGTCCCATGGCATGAAATGTTCACTTTCTGAGGTTTTTGAACGTTAATGTGAGCCCCCCCCATGGTTAAAAGTTGCGAAATGTCTAAACTGAGCATTTGCGATCCTTTTCTGCGTTACAAAAATCAGAGCTCAAACGGGCGAGTTTGAACAAGGCACCTTATTGACGTCAGATCGGAAAAAGAAATGCAAATGCAGTTCCACCCCCGTCTGTCTGTACTCAGCGTCTCTGTAAATCACGCCCAGAGAGTTTGGACTGTGAATGCGCTAGGCAATGCGAAATGCGTTTTTTTATTTGCCTGGAGGCACGTCCGAGTGTTTCTAGGCTCAGAAGTCCTTTATCTGAGCCTCTGGACCTTTGAACAGCAGTGGTTTAATTTTATTTTATGTGGAAATGTGTTTATTTTTCAATGGAGCGCTTCAAATCTCTCCCCCGTGCAAAAACAAGGAAATGGATCAGAGGGCACAGCTGACAGCTCTGAGCGGAGAGTTTGGCCACGCCCCCACCCTTTACTATTGGCCAGCTCTTTTCTCCTCATTTGCATTCAAGCAACAACGCCCATTATGACCTGTTCTGAGGGAGAAAAATTACTCTTTCTCATCTTATCTCTGTTTCTCATGCACTGAGTGTTGATTTTGAAGAAGGATTCATTTACAGTATTAGGGAACCATTAAGGAGCCATATAAAAGCATCAAGAAGTACCATGTGATGGGATCTTTAACATAGATCAGAAAATAGCATAAAAGTCCAGTGTAATAAAATAAGTGATATTTCTGCACTTTTGTGGTCAATTTACAGTTAGTTCGTGTTTAGGGCGATACATAAACCTCAACCACTACATTTAAAAGTACAACTAGGGGTGTTTCTGATGAATTGCCATAACATAACATAGTGATAAATTAGGGATCATAAAATACATATTGCAACATTTCTTTCTGTCTGTGGTCAGAGCAAAAGTCACAAATGAATGTCATGAAAATGGTCTAGAACAGAGGTCTTCAACAGGGGGGTCGCGACCCCTAGGGGGGTCGCGGAGGTACTGCAGGGGAGTCGCGAAATCTTTTGATTTCACTTTAAAATAATATAATTTTATATTTTATAGTGTAAAATACAGTATTAACCTGTGTATTATTTCCTTGTATTGGATGTACCATAACAGAGTAGCAATGTTTATACATGACACTAAGCTCAATTTAATATAAAACACAATTCTATGCCGTATATATAGTAGGGGGTCCCTGGCCCAGTTCGCCATCTGTTTGGGGGTCCCTGGCCTGAAAAACGTTGAAGACCCCTGGTCTAGAATCTTAAGGGATCTACTGTATATCATTGTAATTTGTTACTTTGTTAAAGAGTCCAAATTATGCTATTTTCTGATCTGTTATAATGTCAAAAACAATTTAAAAAACTAGAAAACTACCACTTAGATATAGATAGAAGAGAGCATTTTGATATTTTGAGATGTAGACAGACTAATAATAAGGATTACTCAAACATCTGTGAATGAAACAAAATGCAACTCTGGGTATGTTTTTGAGGAGATGGCATCATTCTAACATGGTTTAAAACTCACAACAAGAGTCAGTCTTGCATAATATAGACCTCTAATTTTATTTACATCCTTACTCACGCAAAACAATGCAATCAACAAATGTTTAAAAGACTTTCATTGGCAGATATAAGTTGCTTTTCTTGTGTGGATAAATTTGGAGCTCCCTGTGGTCTACCACATATCAGGTTCCAAGGGTCCGATTTTTCCGTTTAAAATGCTGATTCAGACTCTCTATACACTACAAACCAATAGGGAGCAGTTTGAAAACTTTTAAAGTCCTCTAAATGAAATACATCACACTCTGTGCAACAGCCCTCCAGACACTCATAATCACCTTCTAATCTGGCACATCTATCAGAACTATGGCGCCATTTGTCAGTGTCGAGAATGACTTCATTGCGCTCTTCCATTCCATGTTATGACTCAGGCTTTCAATTGCACTTTTGTATTGCAGTTATTGAAACATGTACAGCAACTAGCCTTAACATTATGACCACTTGATTGTCAATGGTGTTAAGAGAGAGTGAGAGAGATACTTTACACATTCTGAAGGAAATTCAAGTTTTGATGCAGCAACATTTACACAGCCTTTCTCAGTCGCCTTTGTGTCTCAAAGTTCTCAGTGTAGTAACAGGAGGACTGGTCAACTCAGGTCAGCAGATCTGTGTCAAGTCAGTTTGAGGAAAGGAAGAGCCAGAAGAATCCCTGCTCTATGTCCTAAAGCATCACAGCAGCGTCCAGGGGGAACCAGGTGAACACAAAAGGAAAGGCCTCATTCTAAGGGTGTTTTCACATATAGTCCCCTTTAAGCGAACCAAACTCAGTCTCCTAAAAGTGGACCAACAAGGGGACCAAGAGAACACAAACTCAGTTCTGTTTATGTTCACATTGTGAAAGAGGACCGAGTTCTCTTTCTGGTCCACTTAAGCTCTGATGGAGCCTCAGTCCTCTTTCTGTTCACACTGTAGCTTCTCTAGAGCTCTGAGACCTTCACCCCTTGGCATTCTCTGTGACTGCCATCCCTCTTAATCATGGCCCCAGTTCAGAGAAAACCCCCCCAAAAAAAAACCCGGTGTCCTATTCCATTATTCCTAGCTGCAGTATTCAGGCGACCGTGCCTGCCTTGAACACTCCATTTTTCCAAAGTAAACGCTTCGGACCCCGCGGGACACTCAGCCAAGAGCATCGAGGGGGCGCCAAGAGCCAGGGGCTGGGACAGACGGGGGCCCGCCTCGCGGCGGACCGTCAGCTCGGACCCGAGATCCAACTACGAGCTTTTTAACTGCAGCAACTTTAATATATGCTATTGGAGCTGGAATTACTGCGGCTGCTGCCACCAGACTTGCCCTCCAATGGATCCTCATTAAAGGATTTAAAGTGTACTCATTCCAATTACAGGGCCTCGAAAGAGTCCTGTATTGTTATTTTTCGTCACTACCTCCCCGTGTCGCTGTCTACGGGAAGCTTAGAAGGTAATAAAACTGCACAAAAGGCGAAGTGAACCCGGAGTGTTATGTGTACACACTGCGCAGGTTAGGCGAACCGTACCGCAGACCTTTTAGCGAACCGTACTGAGACCACCTCCCGAGATGGTCTCAGTTTGGTTCGTTTTAAAGGGGTCTGAGTGCGCTTAGAGTGTTCACATATAAACCTATAATGCTCAGTTAGCGATCTGAGTTCGCTTTAAACGCTGAAAGGGACCAAGTGTGAAAACACCCTTACTCTGCTCTGGTGTTTCAGTAATGAAATGGTTCATTGTCTCAAAGTATTTTCTCTGGAAGGTCTCGGAGTATTACCTCTGAAAGGTCTTTTGCCACATTTCCTGCCACATATGGTGTAAAAAGCCTGTAGCACAACAGAGGTCCATAGCTGGCTTTTTAGTTAGCTCCTCCTCTAACTTGTGTCATTTGATCTGCATATGCTGCACTTCTTAGGCTATGTTCAGACTGCAGAGCTTAAAGCTCAATTCAGATTTTTTTGCGAGGTCGTTCACATTTCCATTTAAATGCGACTTGTATGTGATCTCCAGTGTGAACTTTAAATGCCCCAAAAGTGTCCCACATGTGCCTTGGAGGACACGACGAGGTCACATACAGCGAGCGTGCTCAGTGTTTATGGAAGTAGCCTTAAAGATCCCATGACATGGTACTTCTTGATGCTTTTATATGGCGCCTTAATGGTTCCCTAATACTGTAAATGAATCCTTCTTCAAAATCAAGGCTCAGTGCATGAGAGAGCCTCATGAAGATAGTTCTATTCATAACTATGTCTCTGAAACACTTTATTCTGGGCGTTATTGCTTGAATGCAAACGAGGAGGACAGAGACAGACCAGTGCAGTGGGTGGGTGGGTTGTGGCCAAATACGCCGCTGTTTCCTGGTTTAGCGGTGCGCTAAACCACTTCGTGTTTTAAGCACGGAGGAAGATATGAGACGCTTTCCATTTAAAAAAAAAACACATTTCCACAGAAAATAAAATTAAACCACTGCTGTTCAGAGGTTCGGAGGCTCGGATAAAGGACATCCGAGCCTGGAGAGACTCTCACGTCTCTCCAGGCAAATAAAAAAACACATCTCGCATTTCGTAGCTTGTTTCGTAGCTTGTTTCATGCCATGGGACCTTTAACATGGACAGTGGCATTGAGCGCCTGGCGATTTTAAAGTGCTGTGATACCGGAGCCAGAACATATACAAATTATTTGTTTTAAGGAAGAGATTGAGAAGGACAAGGTTTTTGGCCTTGGCGTTTTGTGGGGCAGTGGCAGCAATGTCCGTAGGAAGGAACGTGTTCTTGCTGAGAGTGGTGGGATTGCTATGTGCTTCGCCACTTCACTGACATGGAGTTCATACACAATTTTCATATGACGAGAAGAACGTTTGTGTACATTTGTGAGTGCCTACTTGTACCACTCTCACTTGTTGATGACATGTAGGTCAGATGAATGCGACCTGGCCGTTCAGACTGAAGTTACATGCCAAAACATCGTATATTTATCAGTTTTAGGACCACATATAGAAGTGGCCTGGGTCGCATTTGAAAAAATCAGATCTGTGTCATTCAGACATTAGAAGATCAGATACAGGTCACGTAGAGGCAAAAAAAAAATCGGATTTAGGTCACTTCAGGATGCAGTCTGAATGCAGCCTTGGTTAAAATCCCATGATATGATGTTAAAAATTGAGCTCATAAAAACAAACATTTCAAAAAGTGCTCAGTGTGTGAATCAGTGTGTTTTTCGACTTATTGTCCACTTTTCCGCGACTAACACATCACATTTAGGTGGTTGAGATCTTATCTGTATTTTTTTGTGATTTGAATATGAAATACCTGTCAACACCAAAATTAGACTGATTCTATAAGACCTCATTTGCTAACAATTTCTTCATTTCATCGTTACTCTAAATCTGTCTTGTCTAGTGTGAAAGTGTGATTGCGGGGTGTGAGACGGCAGTGCAGGTTGATGATGAGGGAGTGCACACAGAATGATACAAGTGTGCGGTCTCTCATGGGCTGGTCCCTGGTCCTCCTGACTTTAGATGAGCTCATATGAAGTGCAGCAGCTCTCGAGTAAAACACAACTTCAGAGCGCTAGTGTCTGCAGTGTGCGGGTGCGTTACATCCACCCGGTTACAGTGAAAGGCGCACTATGTAACTTTTCTGGTGAGAGAAGCCGGTACAGGGGGTCCTCGGGTTACGACGGTCTCGGGTTACGACGTTTCGTGGTTACGAACGCGCCCCCATTAAAAAAAATATGTATATATTACGCGTCATTCCGTCTTACGCGGTTTAGCGTGGTAAGAGATGTAAACAAACGCGAACGGCGCGCGGCGCACGGCGGAAGAATACGCTTTGTTGTGGTTGTAGGGAGAAGAAGACGGCCTCGTGTGTGTGCCCAATGTGGGCGGAAGTACCTGATGTGGGCTCTGATCTGCTCCTATGAAAGCGGCAGTGATAACCAAGCAGCGTAGTGGTCTAATTATTGAGATGGAAAGGTTATTGGTGCTTTGGTTGGAAGATCAAAGGCAAAATCCGGTTTACGACGAAATTCGGGTTACGACGCGTCTTAAGAACGGATCAACGTCGTAACCCGAGGACCCCCTGTATACACCTCACCTGAAAATGTACATAGATTATCTTGTGCACTGTGTAACTTTGTCTGGTTTCTATGGAGATGTTATAGCTTTGCCATAATCTGTTATAATTTGTTATAATCTGCAGTATTGCATTAAACTAATCTATCTCCACAGAGACACACCAGGCAGTTACAGGTCAAATCATGGTTTTAAAGCCCCAGTGTGTAGGATTCGTGGCGCATAGTTGGATAGTTGCTATTGCACTTTCTGTTCGAGGGTCACCCGGGCGCGGTCCCGTTTTTTTTTTGTTTTTTTCTCATGAAAACACACATTCCCGATCATGTACCATGACACTCTACACATCAAATGAAACCTTACAGTCTCCTCTTTTTGACTCTGCAATTCATTTCCCTGCAAAACAAACACTCCCCGAGCACATGGGGCTTTTATACGGAAAAGCACAAAACGAGGTTAGCTTACCTTAGAATGCTTTCCACAGGTCAAACTCTGTATTTCACCATAAACTTGCTTTCAATTTGTCCGTAAGGATCCAGCGAATAAAATCCAGTAAAACAATTTAGTCCAAAACACGTGTTAGATCCATTACGAGTCTGATCCGGCAGCATGCTTGTGTTGTTTACCCAAAACCACGAGCCTTGCCGAAGGCGGAGCCCAAATGTCCTTCTGCGACTCTCGTATTCAAAATGGCTGCCTCTGCATGGGGAAGATCCCCCTTTTATATGACTATATCTAAGTCCAAAAGAATACTTTGATTTCATGATGGAAGTGAAAAGGCTTGGAAAACAATGTATTTTTGAATGGGTATCTTCAATTTCAGTAATTAACGGGTAAAAATCTTACACACTGTCCCTTTAAGATATTTTTGAGTAGCAATAAAAACACCAAGATTTAAGATTGTTTATTTGTCATATGCAGGATCAACACAAGGTCAACAATGCAATGAAATGCTTAGGATCAGAAGAACCGTTGACTCGCTAAGATAATCCAGAATTACTAATAGCATGCAGTAATCGTACATGGTAAAAAAAGTGTTGCAAAAAAAGTGCAGGAGAAAAAGTAAAACAATATAATAAAAAATATGTAATAAAATACAAGGGTACAGGTAGGTTTAAATAAGGTCTAAGTAGAGTATTTCACAGATTGCACATAATATAGTGTAGTATAATTATTGCACGTGTATTTTGTATTGCACATAGTATAGTATAAGTCGCTAACTGACAGACATGGCTCCAAAAGTGTGCTGCGGTCGTACACATAACGCGGAAGTGCAGTGCAAGTGCAAAAGGTGAAAAAAGTGATTGAAAATAAAATAAAAATAAGAAGATAAAAAGAGCGAGTCGACACGGAGCAACTGATCCGTGCGGCCATCTGGCGGCGCAGCTTGATGACCAGTAACTGAATAAATGCAAGAGATAATGCTATACTGTGGAACATTGTAATCTCCCTGAAATGGATGGAGCCCTCCTCTAGAAAAGTTACATAGTGCAGCTTTAAATAAGTGTTTCAAAGACTCAGTTTTCTGCTTCTCTAATCTTTTTCAGGTCTCTGTTGACTGCTGCTTGTGAATGATTTTTGTCATATAGTATTATTTGAAATGAATACTTCCTGTCCAAATATTTGCAGGTGTTACAAAGTTATTGAGCTATTTTGTTTGCATCACGGCTTGTATGAGCCCAGAAAGAACATATCCATTCTGTTTTCTGTGGAACTAGCTGGATGATTCTAATGGCATTTGCTTGGGATATTGAATCACAACTCAAACAGCTCTTAAAATAACATTAAAATGACTTATTACATCCCTCATTAGCTGTGATTAATGCAACACTACTATACACAGTCCCATAGTGATAATATTTCCAGCTATAATTGTCTGTTTTCAGTTTTTATTGTTGGTCTAAACTGGTTCCTAAACATTAACATAGCTTTGCCCTGTTTATGCACACTTCCCCCGTGTGTGAGTGCATTTCCAGCTCCCTTGTGTTCTCCCTTCACCTTTGATAAAGTCTCCTCCCCCTCTTGATTTAGCTGGATTAGATCAGATGTTGCTGACACAGGGAAAAGCTCAGGCTGCCTGCCGTCTTCAGAGACTAAACAAGAGGGGCCTTTATTAGCACAGCTCTCACATCCACGGGCGACGCCGCTCTGTGTGGGGCTGCTGCTGCTGCTGAGTCTAGTCCTCTGTCTTTAGGAGATGTGTGTTTAATTCCACTAATTGAGCCAAATTGCTTTTCTTTTTCCCTTAAAAGCTCTCATTTAACTTGGGCTGGAGATCCAGAAGAGGATTATATTTATATTAGCTATTATTAGGGCAACATGTTCAGGGCTGGAAATATCCATAACAAAAAAACTACAGGGTTAGTTTGATTTTTTTTATTATTATTTTTTTATTAGCTTAGATTAATGTATGTGCAAAACTGTGTTACGTGGTAAAAAGAGAAATTCAATTTGTCAACTGGACAAAGTTTATTTGGCTGAAATAAACTTTCGACCAAAGTTTATTCGGTCGAAAGTTAATTTTTTTCTATTATTTGAGCGTGAACAGTGTACATCAATAAACATTAGTATAAGCTACACAACTAGTTTCCAACTGTACTACCCAGGCAAATGCCAACACAAAAGGCCAGGGGACTACAAAAATATCAAAATATCGATATATTGTGATACTAAATTTGGTGATACAGTATCATTATCGTGGGCTGCTGTTTTGATATATTGACAGTATCTTTTAGCTATTTATTTTGTGACATTGCTACAATCTTGTTTATTTAGTGGAAGGAAACTTGTTTATGCAATACAATTGACATATTCACTGTTTTCGTGATTAAAATACATTACACAGCAATATATCGATATTGTGATAATATCGTACTGTGAGTTACAGCTCTGGAAAAAAATAAGAGACCACTGCAAAATGATCAGTTTTTCTGATTTTACTACTTATAGGTATGTGTTTGGCCAAAAGGAACATTTTTGAGTCTATAAACTACTGACAACATTTCCCCCAAATTCCAAATAAAAATATTATTGTTTAGAGCATTTATTTGCAGAAAATGACAAATGGTCAAAATATCAAAAAGATACATGTTTTCAGAGCTCAAACAATGCAAAGAAAGAAGATCAAATTCATTTTAAAACAACATAATACTAATGTTTACACTTAAAGATCCCATGACATGGTACTTCTTGATGCTTTTATATGGCTCCTTAATGGTTCCCTAATACTGTAAATGAATCCTTCTTCAAAATCAACACTCAAAACAGAGATAAGATGTAAAAGAGTAATTTTTCTGACTCTGAACACTATAATGGGCGTTGTTGCTTGAATGCAAATGAGGAGAAAAGAGCTGATCCATTTCCTTGTTTTTGCACGGGGGGAGAGATTTGAAGCGTTCCATTGAAAAATAAACACATTTCCACAGAAAATACAATTAAACCACTGCTGTTCAAAGGTCCAGAGGCCCAGATAAAGGACTTCCGAGCCTAGAAACACTCGGACGTGCCTCCAGGCAAATAAAAAAACGCATTTCGCATTGCCTAGCGCATTCGCAGTCCAAACTCTCTGGGCGTGACTTACAGAGACGCTGAGTACAGACAGGCGGGGGTGGAACTGCATTTGCATTTCTTTTTTTGATCTGACGTCAATAAGGTGCCTTGTTCAAACTCGCCCGTTTGAGCTCCGATTTTTTGTAACGCCGAAAAGGATCGCAAATGCTCAGTTTAGACATTTTGCAACTTTTAACCATGGGGGGAGGGGCTAAACAGGGTAGGGGAGCTCACATTAACGTTCAAAAATCTCAGAAAGTGAAAATTTCATGCCATGGGACCTTTAAGAAGAGTTCAGAAATCAATATTTGGTGCAATAACCCTTATTTTTAATCACAGCTTTCATGCGTCTTGGCATGCTCCCCACAAGTCTTTCACATTGTTCTTGGGTGACTTTATTCCACTCCTGGTGCAAGAACTGAAGTAGCTCAGCTTTGTGTTTGTGTTGGAATGCAACAGACGCTGGAATGGAATGGCTGTAATACATGTAGAGATGCTGATTTCAGAAAAAAAAAGCAGTGGTGTCTTATTTTTTTACAGCGCAGTACCTGGAGGTGTGTTTTGTTTCATTCACACGTGTAACACACAAACCCTGCATATTAGGCTGAGTTCTTCTCTCAAACGGAAAACACACCTTGTGATGTCATGTGGTAATACAGAAAGTGCTCCACTGTGTTTTTAAACTCCACACACCTTCACTAGAATCAATAATCTCAGCCCAATCTCTAATGTACTAAAGGTAAACGGTAGCTGTTAATGTGAAATCCACCACTACAGGTGGATCAGAGCTTTTTGACCTTTGGGGATGTAGACAGACTAACAATAAAGGATTACTCAAACATGTGTGAAGGAAATAAATCACAACTCCAGATTCTCACATGGCTCAAGGCTCACAAGAATCTATTTTGTGTAATATAGGACCTTTAACTTCCTTTGATTCCTTCTAATATGTTAATATTTATTATGCCTCCCAAATCTCAATGTAGAAGTGCTCGATCGGTATGCCCAGTGTCCAGCCACCCTTTCATCTACAGATAATACAAATAACCTGCCTTGTATTTCTCCCTCATTCGGCCCTTGGTACCACAGTTGTCATCTCTTCTCCTCCTTCCTCAACAATGCTCCAACCACTCTCTCCCCTGTAGCTTTTCATGTGAGGATTTTATTATCTCAGACAGGAGTGTATATTTCCCCCCCCTTTCATCTCTGATTCATCTTCCCTTCCGCTGCTCTCTCCATCTTCGTCCTCCCTCCCTTCCTCTTCTGTCGCTGTTTACGATGCCTTTAGGCTGTCTTATCTACTTCGCCCTGGCTTTGCTGATAACTGGGCGCTGTCAGCTGCTCCTGCCCCATATACGTATGTGTGTGTGCGTGTGTGTTATTGCATATAAACAGCTTGATTGGTTTGTTTCCATAGGTCCACATCAGATAACAATGTTTAGCAGACTCAACAAGAATTTCTGCTTTTATCTTCAACTTTTTGATGTTAGATGTTACTATTAAACGTCCTCCTATATTGCCAAAAATTGAATCTTGTGAGAGTGTGTTTGGGACTGAGTTGTTTGTTTTATTCACACATTCACGCATGTTTGAGTAATCCTTTATTATTATTAGTCTGTTTACATCTCCAAAGCGCAAAACGCATTGTGTGTTTGTGAGAAAACAGCATTGTAATGTAGATCAGAAAAAAAATATGGGCCCTTTAATGGGGAAAACGAGGTAGAAATGATTTATTGCTATAAATAGTGTAATTATAGCTATAAAAATTTTTCTCTTCACTACTTGTGTGTAAGGATTTGATTTAATGCATGGCACAGCTCGTCAGAGAGAGGCAGAGATGACCGAGTGCAACCCTTATACGGATTAGAGTCTGCACTTGACATTAGCTGACAAAACTGCCCGCTCTCTCCTTGCCCCGACTGTCACTGATTAACTCCCAGCACACACCCATTACTGCCTCACACCCAAGCACACAGAGCCCCACGTGGGTTAGAGCAAATAATTCTGCCACCATCTTGGATCATTGGCTTTTGTCTTCATCGTCCATTATTTGCCTGTTGTTAATATACAGCTCTGGGAAAAAAGAGACCACTGCAAAATTATCCGTTTTTCTCATTTTACTAGCCTACTTATCGGTATGTGTGGGCAAAAGGAACATTTTTGTTTGAGTCTATAAACTACTGACAACATTTCCCCCAAATTCCAAATAAAAATATTATCGTTTAGAAAATTTATTTGCAGAAAATCAATCAATCAATCAATCAATCAAACATTTATAAGGCGCTTTTCATACAAAATTGTAACACAAAGCGCCTTACAGTGGTCAAGGATTAGAAGATTGACCTTTATTGATCTCGCACAGGAGAAGTTGTTTCTGTATTTGACCCGGGGACCATCCCCATGATTTTGTTTTGTTATTTATGCTTTGGTCAGGCCCTAAGCTGGAGGATTTTACCTATGGCGCATGTTTAGGTTGATGGGGGAAACCGGAGTACCCGGAGGAAACCCACCCAGACACGGGGAGAACATGCAGTCTCCACACAGAAAGGCCCGGGCAACCCGAACCTTCTTGCTGTGAAGCATGAGTGCTAGCCACTCAGCCACCGTGCCGCCAGGGGAAAGAAAAAAAAAAAAAAAAAAAACAGGAACAGCAGCAACAACAGCAACAACAGCAGCAGCAGCAAATGGTCAAAATAACAAAAAAAGATACATGTTTTCAGACCTCAAACAATGCAAAAAAACAAGATCAAATTCATTTTAAAACAACATAATACTAATGTTTACGCTTAAGAAGAGTTCAGAAATCAATATTTGGTGCAATAACCCTTATTTTTAATCACAGCTTTCATGCGTCTTGCCATGCTCTCCACAAGTCTTTCACATTGTTCTTGGGTGACTTTATTCCACTCCTGGTGCAAGAACTGAAGTAGCTCAGCTTTGTGTTTGTGTTGGAATTCAACAGACGCTGGAATGGAATGGCTGTAATACATGTAGAGATGCTGATTTCAGAAAAAAATGCAGTGGTCTGCAAATAAATGCTCTAAATGATCATATTTTATTTTACCTGGCCAGCCAAATGATATCTCTCTGTATTTCCTATACAGCGCAATACCATTTGGACACCCTCGCTCCACTCTCGCTCCTCCGGTTAAAAACGGACTCCGCGATTCTGATTCGTTCAAAGATGGTGACGTCAGTGCACCTGCCTTTGCCCGCAAAGTCACTCTTAGGCAGCGGAAGTTCCTCCTCAGTTTTGAATCAAGATGGCGCAATCTCTGATTGGTTCACTTAGCTGTCTGTCTACGCGCAACAGCACCGCATTCTGGATCAAGCGTTACCAGACTCATCCGCTGGTACAGCGATGAGTCATGGATTCTTCCAGGCAATATTTTATTTGGAATTTGGGGGAAATGTTGTCAGTAGTTTATAGACTCAAACAAAAATGTTCCTTTTACCCAAACACATACCTATAAGTAGTAAAATCAGAAAAACTGATCATTTTGCAGTGGTCTCTTTTTTTTTTTTTTTCCCAGAGCTGTATATATATAGAATATATATAGGTAGATATAAATAGATAAATATGTGTGAGTGTGTGTCTTGGGTATTTTCTGCTCTTGTGCTTCTAATAACAGCCTGCTAAATTGTTGTTCAGAGGATCAATATGGTCATACGGTCATATGGTATTGAATGGCTTTGTTACATGGCTCTTTGCACCGGAAAGCATGGGTAGTTACACACAGAATGGAGAGAACCAATATAATCCCATCCCTTATATCGACTGGCTACACTTCATTTAAACCAGTACGGATTCAAATTGTTGATCGTAAAATATTGTGATAACAGACTTCCGGGTTGCCTCGGCAGCAGAAAGGCAAAGCGGTGTCCTCACTAAGCAGAGCAGTGCTGTTTGATTAATCACTGCGCCACAGTCACTCTTTGCCTGTCCTTGTAACCTGTTTGTCAGTTTGCATGTGTCAGAAGAAACACAGGGAAGGTGAACACAGAGCACAGCTGCCTCGTGTCCCCAGCGGAAATGCTAATTCATTAAATACTTGCAGTGAAACTGTTAAAGGGCCCTTATTACGCTATTTTCTGATCTATGTTATAATGTTTCCTCATCACAAACATACCCGGAGTTGTGTTTTGTTTCATTCACACATGTTTAACACACAATTCCTGCATATTGTGATGTCAATGTGGTTGATTTCATCTTGGAATTGCCAATGGCTACTAAACAAAAGGTAAAAGGAGCTGTTAACTTTAAAAAACTACCACTATATATAAAAACTACCACTATACAAGGTGGAACAGAGCATTTTGAGCTTCAGCAATGTAGACAGATTAATAATAAAGGATTACTCTAAGTATGTGTGAATGAAATTAAACATAACTTCAGGTATGTTTTTGATGAGGTAACAACATTCTAACATGGATTAAAGATCACAAGTGTCAGTTTTGTGTAATATAGGAACTTTAATTTGGCTTTTCACAATATTGACTGGCCAAGACTAAGGACATAAGGAGAAATGTAGAACAAAGACTACATGTAGTAAATAGTTAAAGTCTGCAACCATATTAGACAACTTGAGTTTAACCTCAGTGAATTCATTTTCTAACTAATATGAGGGAACATGTATACTGTACATATAACACAGCTCAATGCTAACATGATTTTTCTGTATTTAATGGTGCAGTTTCTTCTGATAAATCTGAACCCAACTTCAACTTTAACCTGCACACAAAGTCACAACAGCGTGCACATTTAGGATGCATTAGAAGCATCATGGTCTGAGAGTTGTATGAAGTAAAAGGTTTTACTGAATAGAAATTGTCATTACATTTATGCAGGGTTGGGAGGGTTACTTTAGAAATGTAATCCGGTACAGTTACTAGTTACTCCTTAAAATATGTATTCAGTAACGTAATCCCGGCACTATAATATTAAAGTAATGTAACTTGATTACTTTCAGTTACTTTTGGATTACTTTAACACCAAATATCCTATAACAACAAGAAAACAAGAAAATTACAATACAATTAAAAGTTTTTAGGAGGACAAATACAGTTCTATGTGTAGTTTTAACAACTGTTCTCACTATAAGCCAAGTCACTAGTAAACAAGGTCACTCACTAAACCAAACACCTAAACACCTATGACTTCAACGAAATTATATTTTCAGTTAAAGTTTTAGTTTTACCGGGACAGTCATCTTGCCCGATCTCCGCAGCTGGACAGGATGTTCATCCAGCTTGCGTGCTGGCCTAGCCTGGGAATTCCCAGGCCGCTTCCGTTCGTTTCGAACTGGAAGGCGGCCTGGCAGCTCGTCCAAGCGAGAGTCCCAGATTTAGGTCCCCAATCAGAGAGCGGGGAGGGGCGGCAAGACGGTGACGCGTACTACGTGACAAACGGAAGCTTGTAGTTTGAACTGACAACTGACATGATTGGCTATGGACTTACGTATACGCTCAATGATAGACATTCATAACGCCCAATAAACGGCCGTTGGCAATCGCTAACCACACCTCCGCTACGGGATTTTTCGAAGCGAGTTTCCAGACCCATATCTCACTTGTGATATGGTCAGGTGTTAACCAGACTAGTGCTGGCCTACATCTAACGACAGCTTTGCTCGGAATTGTCTAAAGGGTCTTCATGGATCAGTTAACATGACTATGTTGCCTAGATAATGTTTAAATATTGTAATATCGTTCTACAAATGCACAAAGTGTACTTGTGACCGCAAACGTTAGCTAGCTTGCTAATAGTTTGCTAGTCGATAGCTAACTCGAAACTGGCTCCTACCAATGAATCAAGACAAAGAAATGACTCATATTCACACATAACATGACTGAAGCAGGACATTTAGGGCCTGTCAGTATCAAAGCGTTAATATTAGCGATCTTACCTGTAAATGTTTCTTGAGATTGGAAGTAGAATCCTTGGACATTGACAGGTGTTTAACCGCTGGAAGGCACAATTTGCACTGCACTGTGATGTTGTTCCCTTTGTCTTCTTTAAAAATAAAATTCTCCCTAAATTTCCACCCGCTAAATGCGTTTTTTGAAACCATGCCCGCTGCAAGTTTAGTCCGTAGTGCGCGACCTGCGTGAAGTTCAGTGCGAGCCGCTGCAAGTGTATTCCACAGTGCGCGCCGCTGCAAGTTTGTTTCACAGAGCGCGCGCGGTGCACGAGTCTGTACGTTCTGTTTTCCCTACATATGACCTCCGGCTTTAAATGAAAAAAATGAAATAACATAAAATTGTAATCCTGTACACTATATGTACATGTAATCTGAGTACGTCTTTTTCTTTGTAACTGTAGGGGAATACCTTTTTTTTGTATCCTTTTACTTAACGCCGTTCCATGTAATCCGTTACTCCCCAAGCCTGCATTTATGAACTAAGCTATTAAAGGGTTAATGGACACTTGAAATCCTATCAGGCTTTCCCCTAATGTACCACAATTATTCTATAGTGCTTGTATGTTGCACCTAAACTTAAAAATACTGGAGCTCTGTGGTACTAGAATATCAGAAGTATCTATTTTGGGTCTATGCTTTTCCGTTATATCGTATTCATTGCATGTTTGACATTCCCTTTTAGGAGGGACTAATGAAGTAACCTTTGTCTTTAATAATGAACTATGGTGATATGTTCATGTTTCCTCCTCCACTCTGCACTTTGTTTATCATGCACCACTGTGTTTTCCATCAGTACTCAGTCCTTCACTCATCACTGCTTTCTTTATGGTTTAGTTGGCTGGACATTGCCAAAAAGCTTCAGAAAACAATATATATATTTTTTTTTTATCAAACCATACTGGGGAAACTTCCAGGGTACTTCAGTTATTGTTGCTTCTCCTCCTACTTTTCAGTGTCCTTTAGTGCCTCACTGAGCTGGGAAAATCAGCTTTTGCTACACAGCACCATGGTATTGGAGCTATCTTTCTTTAGTGTCACTTTTTTTTATATTCAAGAAAAATGTCAAAAGTATGGCGATTGAGATTTTTCATAAATGTTACTGTACTGTTGATTGTGATGGCTGCTACCTTGGAGAAGTCTCTATTTTAGAAGAGATTCTGAATCTCAATGAGACTTACTGGTTAAATGAAGGTAAAAACAAATAAAAAATAGCAGGGTCAAAATAAAATTGTTGCAAGCTGAGATCAATAGAGAGGATTCCAGCAGGAAGACTTTCAAGGTGTGCTAAAAATGTGTGAAGGATTTGCTTGTGACTGAAAAAGGGAGCTGTTTATAATGATTCTATGGGCTTTTAAAAAAATATTTTTATTGACCTTCATTTAACCTGAATACTCACACTTTTTCAGGAGAGTCCTGGCCCTTGAGGGGACTCTACTGTACATGATTTCGTTAATTTAAACCAGAGAGCCCCAGAGGAAACCTACGCAGGCGTGAGAAACATGCAAACTCCTTATTGCCACAGCACCAGTGTTTATAAAGTCCAATAGGGGATTCTAGATTTTTTTCCCATTAAGGCAGATTTCCAGAGTTTACATATTAGAGCTTTTCCATAGATATACAGGCTAGATCAGGGGTCGGCAACCCGTGGCTCCGGAGCCACATGCGGCTCTTTGATCCCGCTGATGCGGCGCACTGCAGTGGTCCCTCATTTATCGCGGGGGTTGCGTTTTAAAAATAACACACATTCTACAGTTTTCTCAGACTGGCATTAATATTTTCTCACATTTCTCTCTTGTTTAAACACTCAAACTTTCGTAGATTTTCAACAAAAAAAGCACAGTATTATAGAATGAAACCAAAGATCCAAACCTGTTTTCAGGCCCTAAACATATTGCGTGTATTTCAAAGTTCCTCTGACTGAGCCTCTTCGTCCTGGTGCCGCTTCGCTGTTGCGGGTTTTGTCGGGCAGAAAACTTGCAAACATACAGCACTTCAGAGTCACACTGCTCGCGATTGAACATTTATATAAATTTGGCAAGTTGAACGCATTCTGTACTGTACAGGAGACACGGAGGAGAGTGACTGACAAACCGGCAAAGGTCTACAGTCCCTTAGCCAATCAGGACGCAGAACACAATGCGCGTTGATACACAAAAAAAAAAAACAGAGAGGCTGCTGTATTTAATTAAAATGTATTTATTTTAGTTTGTTCATTTTGAAAATGTAATTCTATGGCACAAAGGCAAAAATAAAAGCCGTTATATGCAGTGTTATTTCATTTTAAATTTCAAAAGTGTTTTCTTTACTGTGTGAAACGGGTCCAAATGGCTCTTTGAGCGGTAAAGGTTGTTAACCCCTGAGCTAAATCATTCAACCAGTTTGCAAAAGTTGGTGCAGATGTCATTTTCCATCACCATTATGTTCTTGTAGTTTTAAACAGCAAAGTCAATCGGATTCTCCTTGTTAACTTCTCCTTAGCCACTTAAAGCCCTGAATACACAGGTCAAAGATACAAGAGCAGATTTCTAGTGAGAGTTGCAACTACGACTTTGAAATCCTGCATTGTAAAGTTATGTTTTCATTGTTGAACTAAAGTTTGAAAACACTGTCACTGCTCACCTGTCTGTAATCTTTAGTTCTCTTTTGCTTTGAAAGGCAGTTTCTGTAGGACCTTGTCTAACTCTATTGTACAGATGTGGTGATCTAACTTTGCAATGAATATGTTGTGTCCTTGCAAATGTTCTTTGTATCTGTGTTGAACACAAATATAAAGTGTGTGAGGTGCTGAAGGAAGCTTCTTGCTGCTATAGTACCTTTCCTGAGCTCTGTTTGGAGGATTATGTGAGCAGAGCAGTACTTATGAGTGGGTTGTCATCTATCTATCACTTCTTGTTGCCTTAAACGCTTATTTCTCTGTGTGAAAAGGATAGCAGTTTAGCCTCAACAACTCTAGTTATTCTGTGCACCATTTTGTCAGATTGTTTGATTTTAGGTTGTCGGAGTATTTTGATTGCAGCTGTGTCATCTCCTCTTGTCAGTAGCTTTTGCACAGTGCTCGCCGTGGAGAAAATCCTTCATTTAAAATCTTGCTTTTCCTGTGCTTTGCAGATTTCTTGGCGTTCCCCCCGGCAGAGGCAGTTGCCCGCTAACTGGCCCTCTGCCCTTTGACCTCATCTACACAGACTACCACGGCCTGCAGCAGATGAAGCAACATATGGGGCTCTCGCTAAAGAAACATAAGTGAGTACCAGACATTTAGAATGTGTGAGTATAAATCTGCAGCTCATCTGTGTGTGGAGATGGAGGTGTGCACTACAGTCATTTCCTCCTCTAGCAGGTTCCTTTATTGGCCATGTTTATGGATTCATTATAGCCGGTAATAAGATGTGCTTGTCATTGTCCAGATGCCTCACAGTAACTCACTGAGCTTGTTTAGTTCACAGTCCGTCTGCCGCAGCAGGGTTTTAGCCAATCTTTTGGGCGACATTTAACAGAGTATTTTTAGAGGTCATCTTTCATTTCTGCGGTTTGTTTTGAATCTATCTTGGTTTGTCTGATGAAAAGAAATTTAAACACAAAGGGAGTAAATGGATTGGGGTAATGGAAGTGTTTAGGTGTTAATTCAAAATACTGTCTGCATCAAACACTTTGTGGCCAAGTCAGTTTTATGAGAATCTTAAAGGAGCTGTATGTAGCCTCTGCTCAGTGCCTTGCCCTGCATATAGAGCCTTTTCTCATTCACAGTATATGGGTAGGTCATGCCTCAGGTGAAAGCTCAGAACCTCTAGAATTCACACACTGAGCTGCAGAAGCTGTACTAGCACTGATTCATGATCGGCTGCGAGGGTTGGGGTTTAGGTAGTGAAGATTCAGTATGGAATGGAATTTAAAATCCAAATCTTCTGGTTCTTTCTGTTGTTATGTGATCTAGTAAGCTCCAGTTTGTGAAGAGTTGGTTTTGTTGGGATGGCTGTTTAGATTTACTTTGACAAGGGTGCACATGGGCCCGATAGTGTGTTTGTAGGAAGCTACATGAGCGCCATTTTCTAAAAGCTTTGCTGTGTGTGGCATCATAAAAGTGTTCTTAATGGATTGTGGCAGTGTTACAAAGAACCCAAAAGTAGGCCACAGCAGCCATGGGACAGCAAAACAAGTAATGTGCAAAATGAAAGCTTGGGATTTCAAAACGCCACAGAACACTGCACACGCTTTTATTAGGATTATACAATACAGCACTCTTATGTTTAAAATGTGCGGATAATAGAAAGACATGTTGAGAATGAATCAAATGTAGATACTTATGACAGTTCAAACTAGGGGTGGCACGGTATATGTATTCCTATTGAACCGTCACGGTACGGGGGGTCACGGTTCGGACCGCGCATTTTGACGGAGAATATACAGTACAAAAGTTTAAAGGTCCCATGGCATGAAATTTTCACTTTCTGAGGTTTTTGAACGTTAATGTGAGCTCCCCTACCCTGTTTAGCCCCCGCCCCCCATGGTTAAAAGTTGCGAAATGTCTAAACTGAGCATTTGCGATCCTTTTCTGCGTTAGAAAAAATCGGAGCTCAAACGGGCGATTTTGAACAAGGCACCTTATTGACGTCAGATCGAAAAAAGAAATGCAAATGCAGTTCCACCCCCGTCTGTCTGTACTCAGCGTCTCTGTAAATCACGCCCAGAGAGTTTGGACTGCGAATGCGCTAGGCAATGCGAAATGCGTTTTTTTATTTGCCTGGAGGCACGTCCGAGTGTTTCTAGGCTCGGAAGTCCTTTATCTGAGCCTCTGGACCTTTGAACAGCAGTGGTTTAATTTTATTTTCTGTGGAAATGTGTTTATTTTTCAATGGAACGCTTCAAATCTCTCCCCCCGTGCAAAAACACGGAAATGGATCAGAGGGCACAGCTGACAGCTCAGAGCGGAGAGCGGAGAGTTTGGCCACGCCCCCACCCTCTACTATTGGCCATCTCTTTTCTCCTCATTTGCATTCAAGCAACAACGCCCATTATGCGCCACCTGTGGGAGGATTCTCCAGCTGAAGTCCTGACCAAGCTGAAGCAAGAAGATCATGGAGATGGTCCCCGGGCGCAGTAATGTGCTGCCCACTGCTCCTGATGACAGGATGTGTTAAATGCAGAGGACAAATTTCATTGTACTTGTGAAAATGACAATAAATATTCTATTCTATTCTATTCTATGGAGTGTTCAGAGAGAGAAAAATTACTCTTTCTCATCTTATCTCTGTTTCTCATGCACTGAGTGTTGATTTTGAAGAATGATTCATTTACAGTATTAGGGAACCATAAAGGAGCCATATAAAAGCATCAAGAAGTACCATGTCATGGGATCTTTAATATTGAACTGACCACGGGACTTTCATTTTGCAAGGGTTTCCTTGAGGACTCTTTAACCATTGCCATTTGAGAGCCCTGATTGGTCCATGAACATGTATACTACAGGGATGAAAGTCATCAGTCATGAAAAAAGCGGAAAGTCACGGAAACCCCCACCCCCTCCTCCCACGCCGCCGCCGAAATGCGCTCTAATCAGAGGCATTGAGGAGGAAGCGGCTATGAACAGAAGGAGAGAGAGTGTAGAGGTTTGAAAGCTTGAGACTATGTGATGGCTTACACTACAAACTGTTCAACATTACTTCAAGCAGCTAATCCCATTGGTAGTGTATATTAACTCAGCAACACAGTTCAATAAATCCACAGCAGAAACGTTGAAATAAAAATGAAAAATCTCCAGGTTTATTCCTTCATTTCAAATTACAAAAAGAACGAAAGAACGTGAGCTGACTAATAAAACAAAAAAGTCAACAGCGGCAGTTAAGAAAACCATGTGCTTCCGTAGCTCTCAAGCTCTGAAACAACAACAAGCTAACGGAGCTGAAGTTGGCCTGTTCTTAAAGTGACAGTACACTATTTATCAATTGTACCAGATACCATAAGCACATGAATTCTAATAATAATTCTACTGTTTTTAACCCTTTTTAAACTATTACTGAACATTTTAACCAAATGAAATTATTAACTTAAATAAAATCATCTATATTTTTAACATAATGTAAAACGTAAACAAGTGCTTAGGTACTTGTGTGTATTGTATGTGAAGGTACCCATGTGTTAAAACTTCACTGATGTACCCAGCTCAGTAACCAATCAGTATATCAATATATGATAACTCAATGTGGTGCTTGCGTGTTCACTTGTTTTACTTACAGGTTTTAAGTTGCAGCTATCTCAGCTGGAGATTTAAACAATAAAAAGCTGCCTTTGACGACAGCCTTTCTGGTTATGTTTTTTTTCCTGCACTGCACCGAAAATGTACCGAACCGTGGGGTCTGAACCGAGGTACGTACCGTACCATGAGTTTTGTGTACCGTGCCACCCCTAGTTCAAACTCAAGCCTAAAGGATTCTAGCTACACTCGGGATGTTCATCATTATGATTCAGTACAGTTCTGTAAGAAATAAAAATTTTTTGCCTCATATTAATGATCAGCCCTATTTAATACACAAATAAAACATGAATTAATATGAAGCACATCAATTTGAATAATCAAAACACTGAATATTTTATATTGCATAAACAAGTTTCCACTAAATAAGCAACAAATCTCTGTCACAAAATTATTAATACAGCAGCCCATGATATCATTTGTTATTTTTATTTGATTAAATATTTTTTATTGAAATTAATTATTTTTTACATTTTAGTATTTATTTATTTATTTATTTATTCTTTTATTTAATAGGGAGAGTGCATATTAATGATCATCTATAACACTGCAGTGTAAATACGCCAGATTATAGCAAAAATGCTCATTTGGATGGTTTTAATATAAAAAATCTAACACTCTACACTCTAACTCTCACAGTGACTTGTGTGTGTGTCTGTTCTTTCGTTCATTGTCTCTCAAACACTCAAACATATTTTAAAGACCCAGTTCCTGGCTCAGTACAGGTGCAGAGTGATTCTCTAGGCGTGTCTCTGTCTCTTTCTCTCTGAACAACAAATTCTCCCAAACGCCAGTCGGGCTGTGGGCTGCGTCTAATTGTTTGCTGAGGTCAGCGTTGTGAGCTCAGTCATTACCACATGTGATTTCTGCTCCCACTAACACAGTCTGACTTCAGCTGTTTACGCCACAAAGACTTATCTCTGCTTCAGGCATCAGCTGAAGAGCCTATTGAAATGTTTTAGTAATACAACTGAAATATGGAGGTATTCTTACAGTTTTATCTTGACACACCTTTACAATGAGAATATTCAAGACTTGAGACAGTTATTTATCCAAAGGCTGAGCTATGAGAATGTTTATATTTAATTTAAATGATTTGTATGATGGTCTACTAGTTATTATTGGGTCTGCTGTCTGGTATTTTCTCTCTCTCTCTCTCTCTCTCTCTCTCTCTCTCTCTCTCTCTCTCTCTCTCTCTCTCTCTCTCTCTCTCACTCTCTCTCTCTCTCTCTCTCTATATATATATATATATATATATATATATATATGAACAGGGGTTACATGAACAGGATGTGGGATGAATGGTTAATACGATACCCACAGTCCAAGCTAACGGCCAAACAACTAGTAGCTCAGTGTTCCAACATCCACAAATGGCAACTGCTATAACAACTAGAGATTGACGAGGTACACACAAGGGGGAGCCAGGACGCCAGGTCAGAGGGGAGCTAACACCAACTCCCCAACCAGAGATTGGGTACGAAGCCCCAATAAGTATCACGCTGAGCGAGGCAGACATTCAGGAAAGAGTCTCAGGGATGAAAAGTTGGACAGCACCGGGCCCTGACATGATCCACGCATACTGGCTAAAGAAGCTCACTGCTCTCCATGAGCGCCTGGCAGCACAAATGAACCAGCTGCTAAGGGATGGGACTCACCCTGAATGGCTAACCCAAGGGCGTACGATCCTGATCCTGAAGGATCCCTCGAAGGGTACAGTCCCAAACACCAACTCCTGGTTGACCGAACAGTCGCCCGTGATTGCAGAACCCGTCAGACCAACCTGTGCACTGCCTGGATTGATTACAAGAAAGCCTATGACTCAATGCCACACACATGGATCACTGAGTGCTTGGAGCTGTACAATATCAATAAGACTCTAAGGGCATTCATTGCAAACTCAATGTGGTTGTGGAAAACCACCCTTGAAGCCAATGGCAAGCCACTTGCGCAAGTGTCCATCAAATGTGGCATATACCAAGGAGACGCACTGTCCCCACTACTGTTCTGCATAGGTCTGAACCCCCTCAGCCAAATCATTGAAAGCACTGGCTACGGATACCGACTCAGAAATGGGGCCACCATTAGTCACCTCCTCTACATGGATGACATCAAGCTGTACGCTAAGAGTGAGCGAGACATCGACTCACTGATCCACACCACCAGGATCTACAGCACAGACATTGGAATGTCATTCGGGCTTGAGAAATGTAGTAGGATGGTGACCAAGCGAGGGAAGGTAGTCCACACAGAGGGGGTCTCACTCCCAGAGGGAACAATAACAGACATTGAGGACAGTTACAAGTACCTTGGTATCCCACAAGCAAATGGCAACCTTGAAGAGGCAACAAGGAAAGCGGCTACAGCCAAATACCTGCAACGAGTAAGGCAAGTCCTAAGAAGTCAGCTCAATGGCAAGAACAAGGCCCAGGCAATAAACAGCTATGCCGTGCCAGTGATCAGATACTCAGCAGGAATCATAAGCTGGCCAAAGGAGGAGATACAGACCACAGACGTTAAGACACGAAAGCTCCTGACCATGCATGGAGGGTTCCATCCCAAATCCAGCACCCTGAGACTGTACACGAGCCGGAAGGAAGGAGGCCGAGGACTAGTGAGTGTGGGAACCACTGTCCAGGATGAAATATCCAAAATCCATAAGTACATCAAGGACAAGGCCCCAACAGATGATGTGCTCAAGGAATGCCTCAGACAGTGGAGTGCAGAGGAAGAGGTGCTGGAGGGACCATCATGGCAGGACAAACCCCTACATGGGGCGTACCACCAAAACATAACTGAAGTGGCTGATATCAAGAAATCCTACCAATGGCTGGAGAGAGCTGGTCTGAAGGACAGCACAGAGGCCCTCATCCTGGCTGCACAGGAGCAGGCCTTGAGCACCCGAGCAATAGAGGCCCAGATCTACCACACCAGACAAGACCCAAGGTGTAGGCTGTGCAAAGAGGCTCCTGAGACAATCCAGCACATAACTGCAGGGTGTAAGATGCTGGCAGGGAAAGCATACATGGAGCGACACAACCAAGTGGCGGGCAAAGTGTACAGAAACACCTGTGCAGAATACGTGCTGGAGACCCCAAGGTCAAGGTGGGAAACACCTCCGAAGATTGCGGAGAATGACCGAGCCAAGATCCTGTGGGACTTCCAGATACAGACTGACAGAATGGTGATGGCGAACCAACCAGACATAGTGGTGGTGGATAAGCAACAGAACAGAGCTGTGGTGGTGGACATTGCAATACCAAGCGATAACATCAGGAAAAAGGAACACGAGAAACTAGAGAAATACCAGGGGCTCAAGGAAGAGCTGGAGAAGGCCTGGAAGGTGAAGGCATCAGTGGTGCCCGTGGTGATCGGAGCACTCGGGGCTGTAACCCCCAAACTGGAGGAGTGGCTACAACAGATCCCAGGAAAAACATCAGACATCTCAGTCCAGAAAAGTGCAGTACTAGGAACAGAAAAGATACTGCGCAGAACTCTCAAGCTCCCAGGCCTCTGGTAGAGGACCCGAGCTGGATGAGAGAGAGAGACCAACCACCGTGGAAGGTGAGGAGCACATTTTATATATATATATATATATATATATATATATATATATATATATATATATTAGGGCTGGGAATATTAACGCGTTAATCGCGATTAGAGTTATGATCGCGAACAATTTTTTTAATCGCGATCAGAGTTTGCCAGCATTTTCCGCAATTCTACCATCCATATGCAGCTCATTTGGTTGTATTAATTAAACTCATTGTCAGTTAAACGTGCTATTTTGAGTTTGCTAGTATTTTGTTCCTTCTACGCATCCGTAGGCAGCTCGAGCGGGCTTCAATCATTTATTTACAATTTCTCAAAGTAAGCACTATTACTGGTTCATTGTTACTTTTTCCTTTCTCTGCACTTTTTTGAAATAAAAAAAATGGTTAGAAATACTTTGCATTGTGAGTTTAACTTTAGATTGGAACGGTCTTACTGCAAGATATCAATTTTAAACATGCAAAATAAATCATGATTAATCGCGATTAACTATGAAATTTCTGAGATTAGTTGCGATCAAGAAAATTAATCGTTTGACAGCCCTAATATATATGTATATATATATATATATATATATATATATATATATATATATATATATATATATATATATATATATATATATATATATATTTTTTTTTTTTTTTTTAATTGGACCAATTTAAACATTTACAATGCATTTCAGCTTTTTTTTTTTTCAGCAAAGTAGAGAGGCTTTGAAAATGCTTAGGAAAGGCAACTAAAGGTGCATTCATACTTATCCTGCATTCATACGTATCCTGGTTCAATCCTGATGTAGACACCATGTAGACATGGTCCTGTTCTAGTCCTGGTTTAGTCCATGTTTAATCCCATTGGATGTGATGTTTTTGTGAATGCCGAATTCATCTTAGTCACTGCAGCAGGACAATATCCAACCACTGGACAGTGGTGGAACATAATTAAGTGAAAGTAATAAAGTAGTGTACTTAAGTATGCATTTTAGGGTTAGATTTTAAAGTGGATACTTTTTACTTTTACTTTCTACTCCACAATGTTTTTGAACTGGAGTGAAAAGTAAAAGTATGTTTTATTGAAATCTGTTAAAAATTCCTGAGTGGTAATTTGTAACACATTTGTAGTTTGAGAAACAAAACAAAAAAACCTACAAATAAAAACAGCTTGGAAAAAAAACTCTAGTTAGCTGTTTCTGCTGAACAAAAGTCAGGTCAAATCTTTATCAAAATCAATACATTTGAAGCCTGATAAGACCTCAAAATATGCATGAAATTACTTTTTACTCTTACATATGAGTGCAATTTAACTTAAGTATTTAATACCTTTACTTAAGTAGAATTTTATGTGATATTTTTACTTTTACTTGAGTATTTTCTGCTTCTGTATCTGCATTTTTACTTAAGTAAGAAAACCAGCACTTCCTCCACCACTGCCAATAGGTAAAGCCCAATAGAAAATATAAATCATCTGACATAACCATGAACCACCAGTGGGCCCAGTACCACAGCTCGAGAACTCCTGAGTTAGTTTATTTTCTGATGTTCTATATAGGTCTAGTGTAGGTTAGGTTCAGTGCAGACCCTTCCTCCTCACAGTTCCACTATTAGATCCTCAGCTTGGACCAGTCGAGTACTATTGGCTGAAAAGCGCCAGTAATCAAGGGCTGGAGCCTTGGGGCCTCAGCTGTGATTACTGTAGCTTTATGTTACAATCAGCAGCTACATTATTAAACCTGGCTACTACAGCTATACCCAGCTTTAGGCTGCATCCCATTACTCTGTCTTACCCCTTCCCATTGCCCTTTATCTATGTCTTTTTCTTGTCCCTCGATAACGAGCTGAGAGGGCTCGGGGTAAGAATGTTCCCCTAAGAAATGGGACACCACTCGATTACCGTTTGCATAATCATCCCTTGCCTCTACCTGGCTGTTACGTCTACAGAGGCGACAACAATTGACACAAACAAACATAAACAAATGTCAAGGATTATTGGGTATCTCAGCTCGACAAAAAACTAGCTTGTTTATACATGAAAGTTTGATGAAAATAATGTCGGCTAAACAGACATCACTACAATTAAAACCGCAACAGTTCACAAAAAGTAACGTAGAACATAAGTGTCATAATTGTAAACCATGCTAAACTGTTAATTGATAATTACAACTGCTGAAAATACATTTATGAGACTCCTCGGCTGGTCGATGTGACGCTGCCATCCTGATCCCAAAACCTGCCTGAGCTTGTAGGTGTACCCCTTCGTTCCAAGTCTGGTCGAGAGCTTACTTCGTTTCAAAGGGGATGTAGCCCTCGGTTGTGGCCCTAGCCCTTGATCAAAATTAGAATCGGGACACCCCTTGACTTCACATGAATGCGCAAAACCAAGGGGTAGGGGTAAGACGAAGGGGTAAGACAGAGAAATGGGACGCAGCCTTAGTCCAGCATTAGTCATGAGGAACTCTATTTGATATTTCAAAGTTTCTGTTGCGTTTGTGAGAAGTGAACAATGTGTTTAGTGGATTATATACCTCTGTGAGACAAAGTAATTTTATATTCTGAAATACTGTTAACTCCTGAACACTATTTGAGTATGTATTAGCATCATTATCACTTGACAGGCTCAGTGTCTTGAGTCTTTCTTTTGTGCTATATGTGGATTATAACTATAGACTATACAAAGCAGTGGACTAAGGGAGTGTGATGTCACCCATAGCGTTCAGCTCCAGTCAAATAAAGCTTATGGAGGCTAGAGTTATATGGGGTGTATCATAGCAACCAAAGAGCCAGTCCAGAGCGGAGCTGTTGAAGGTAACACCCATTCCTGAGAGCGACTTCGGGGGAAAAAATGCGCCTGAATTGTCTGTTATTACTGTTCATATGGTCATGGTCACATTTTTATGTAGCGCTTTTCCACCTTCAAGACACTCAAAGCGCTATATAAAAATTTGACCATGACCATATGAACATTAATAACAGACAAATCCGGCGCATTCTTTCTCGATTTATGGAACAATTCGGAAATAAAACCTGGGTTAACGTTTTAAGATGAAAATGACGAGGCTCACTGCAGCAGTTGCAGAGAAAGGGGTGACCTTTTTTCAATAGAAAGTGAATAGCGTCAATAAAAAGTGGAGCCAAAACCTGCTCACTTCCTCTTTGTAACGTGGCGGCTTGTGGGTTAGATATGCCCATTTATATATACAGTTTATGACACAGAACAGGGATGGTGGACTCCAATATATTCTTCCAGCTGTTTACAGAAGCATTCTCAATCTGTGGAATAAGAAGACCAACAAGCCAATCAAACTCTTATTACCAACATGGCAAGTGAAACAGCCAACACAAGAGGAGTAAGATGTTATGACATTAATGATGTTAAACAAAGGCAGGGCGTGTTCACTATAAGGCTACGTTCAGACTGCAGGGCTTAAAGCTCAATTCGGATTTCTTTGTGAAATCCGATTTTTTTGCAAGGTCGTTCACATCTGCAATTAATGCGACTTGTATGTGAACTTTAAACGCCCCAAAAGTGTCCCGCATGCGACTTGGAGGACACGACAAGGTCACAAGCAGCGAGTGTGCTCAGTGTTTATGGAAGTAGCCTTAACATGGACACTAACCTGGCGTTTTTAAAGATCCCATGACATGGTACTTCTTGATGCTTTTATATGGCTCCTTAATGGTTCCCTAATACTGTAAATGAATCTTTCTTCAAAATCAACACTCAGTGCATGAGAAACAGAGATAAGATGAGAAAGAGTCATAAATATCTCTCTCAAACACTTAATTCTGGGCGTTGTTGCTTGAATGCAAATGAGGAGAAAAGAGCTGGCCAATAGTAGAGGGTGGGGGCGTGGCCAAACTCTCCGCTCTCCGCTGTCAGCCCTCAGCTGATCCATTTCCGTGTTTTTGCACGGGGGGAGAGATTTGAAGCGTTCCATTGAAAAATAAACACATTTCCACAGAAAATAAAATTAAACCACTGCTGTTCAAAGGTCCAGAGGCTCAGATAAAGGACTTCCGAGCCTAGAAACACTCGGACGTGCCTCCAGGCAAATAAAAAAATGCATTTCGCATTGCCTAGCGCATTCGCAGTCCAAACTCTCTGGGCGTGATTTACAGAGACGCTGAGTTCAGACAGACGGGGGTGGAGCTGCATTTGCATTTCTTTTTTCGATCTGACGTCAATAAGGTGCCTTGTTCAAAATCGCCCGTTTGAGCTCCGATTTTTTGTAACGCAGAAAAGGATCGCAAATGCTCAGTTTAGACATTTCGCAACTTTTAACCATGGGGGGGGGCTAAACAGGGTAGGGGAGCTCACATTAACGTTCAAAAACCTCAGAAAGTGAAAATTTCATGCATTGGGACCTTTAAAGTTGCTGTCGTACCGGAGCCAGAACATGTACAACTTATTTCTTTAAAGGAAGAGATTGAGAAGGACAAGGTTTTTGGCCTTGGTGTTTTGTGGGGCAGTCGCAGCAACGTCCGTAGAAAGGAACGTGTTGGTGCTGAGGGTGGTGGGATTGCTATGTGCTTTGCTGCTTCACTGACATGGAGTTCATACACAATTTTTGTATGACGAGAAGAATGTTTGTGTACATTTGTGAGTGTCTACTTGTACCACTCTCACTTGTTGATGGTCAGATGAATGCGACCTGGTCATTCAGACTGAAGTCGCATGTCAAAAGATTGGATATTTATCGGTTTTAGGACCACACATCCAAGTGGCCTGGACCACATTTTAAAAAATCGGATCTGTGTCGTTCAGACTGTCATTAAAAGATCAGATACAGGTCGCATAGAGGCAAAAAAAAATCTGATTTGGGTCACTTCAGGATGCAGAGCCTAAAACTCCTCCCTTTGGAGCTTTTGCAGCAAAGTTGTGTTTTGTTTCATTCATGTTTGAGTAACCGTTTATTATTATTCTGTCTACATCTCTAAAGCTCACAATGCTCTATTCCACCTTGTCATGAAGGTGGTGTTTTCAAGTTTTCAGCGTATTGAGAGAAGAACTCAGCCTTAAACAAGTGTGAATGAAAGAAAACACAAAGTCCAGGTATGTTTGTGATGAGAAAACATTATAACATTATGACATACAGTAGATCAGCGTAATATGGGACCTTTAAACATGATAAAAATCCAACATCCCAACTTCAAAGCTGCTCACACACTTCGCTCGTAGATATTAAATATAAATATTTTCATACGTTAAATTTAAATTTCAACATTGAAGAACTTCTTTGTATTTTGACCACAGTGGCATTGAAAGTGGCATTTTCCTGCTGACTGCTGGAATTCAGGACCTCAGGGTTTTTCATACACATCTATGAATCTTACAACGTGCTGACTGGGCTTTCTCTTTTTCATTCGCCCAGATTCCTATTTTACAACATATAACCATAAGACTAGTGCCTGTCATTTAATAAAACAAATATGGTAATGTGGAAAGGTAAGGCTTGCATTGGATATGAATGAATGAATCTCCTGCCTGGTACCATGGACAGCTCCCACATAGGACTGTAGTGGATGTAGTCGCATATAACAAATTTTGAAGCAGAGGTGTGGACTCGAGTTATGTGACTTCGACTCGAGTCAGACTCGAGTCACGAATTTGATAACTTCAGTAAAGACAGGGTAAAACAAACAGTAGCAGCAAACAGTAGCAACTCGACTTGGACTTCAGATATCAGTAACTCGTGACTTCACTTGGACTTAGGCCTTTTGACTTGTGATGTGGTCAGGTAGTGTGTTGAGGTGCAGTGGGGGGGTAGGGGGAGGGGTTTAGTGCATGCGTGAGTTCAGTCTGATGATGGCTTGGGGGAATAAACTGTCTCTCAGTCAGTTGGTCCGGCTCCTGATGGACCTGTAGCGCCTGCCTGATGGTAACAGTTCAAAAAGATGGTGTGCTGGGTGGGAAACGTCCTTAATGATCCGCTCCGCCCTGCTGAGGCATCGGGAGGTATAGATGTCCTTCAGGGAGGGGAGGGGGCAGCCGATAATCCTTTGGGCCGTCTTCACCACCCCCTGTAACCTCTTCCGTTCTGCCTCCGTGCAGAGCGTGAACCATACCGTGATGCCGTACGTAAGTGTGGTCTCGATGGAGGAGCGGTAGAAGTTCACCAGCAGCTTCTGACTGATGTTATTGGTCCTGAGGAGCCGCAGGAAGTGCAGGCGCTGCTGAGCCTTCTTTACTAATCCCGAGGTGTTGTCGGACCACGACAGGTCGGCCGATATTGTGGTCCCCAGGAAAGTAAAGGAGTGGACTCTCTCTGCACAGACTCCGTTGATGTGAAGAGGGGGCGGGTCTGCTCTGTTCTTTCTAAAGTCCAGGATGATCTCCTTGGTCTTTGTGGTGTTCAGCGCCAGGTTGTTTGCCGAACACCACGCCGACAGAGCCAGGACTTCGTCCCTGTAAGCAGACTCCTCACCCCCTGAGATCAGCCCCACAACTGTGGTGTCGTCCGCAAACTTCACAATGGTGTTGTTGGAGTGGGTGGGGCTGCAGTCCGATGTGTAGAGAGAGTACAGGAGAGGGCTCAGCACGCACCCTTGTGGAGCACCAATGATCAGCGTCCGAGTAGAGGACAGGTGGCGACCGAGTCTCACTGCCTGGGGTCGGTTTGTGAGGAAGTCCCTGACCCAGTGGCAGGTGAGTGGGTGAAGTCCCAAGTTGGACAGTTTGTTGACCAGGATGTCGGGAATGATGGTGTTAAAAGCTGAGCTGTAGTCGACAAAGAGCATCCGTACGTAGCTCTCCCGCTGCTCCAGGTGGCTCAGTGCAGCGTGGAGGGCAACGGCGACTGCCTCCTCTGTCGACCTGTTTGTCCTGTAGGCGAATTGATATGGATCCAAGGAGGGAGGAAGACAGTTCTTGATGTGCCTCAGGACCAGCCGCTCCAGACACTTCATGATGATTGGCGTGAGGGCGACTGGCCTGAAGTCACACAGTTGGTTTGTGGCTGATTTTTTTGGTATGGGGATGATGGTGACAGACTTGAGGCAGGCTGGGATGGTGGCATGCGCTAGGGAGAGGTTGAATATCATGGTGATGACCTCTGAAAGCTGGTGGGCACAGGCTCTCAGGATCTTCCCAGGTATGCCATCCGGTCCCGCCGCTTTCCTGGTGTTCACCCTGCTGAGCACCTGCTCCACCTCCCATACTTGTACAGTCAGTGGTTTGGAGTTGGGCGCGGGGAGGAGCTGGGCTGGTGTGGCTGGAGACTGCGGAGGTGGGACCTCAAAGCGTGTGAAGAAGACATTCAGTTCCTCTGCCAGAGAAGCACTTGTCTCCCCCCCTGTGGTGTTTGTCTGCCTGTAGTTGGTCAGTCTCTGTATCCCCTGCCACACCTGCCGTGAGTTGTTATGAGAGAGGTGGTCCTCTATCCTCCTCTTATAGTCCAACTTGGCCCCCCTGATGCCCCTCTTCAGGTTAGCTCTGGCAATGTTATAAAGAGCTCTGTCTCCTGACCTGAAGGCAATGTTGCATGTCCTGAGGAGTGCCTTGACCTGGCTAGTCATCCAGGGCTTCTGGTTGGGGAACACCCGGATGCGTTTTTCCACTGCTACGTTGTCCATGCAGAACCTGATGTAGGACAGCAGCGTCTCAGTGTGTGCAGCCAGGTCCTCATGGAGAAAAACACTCCAATCCGTGCTGTCAAAACAGTCCTGGAGCTGGGAGAGGGCATCCTCAGGCCACGTGGTGATGGTCTTTGTCAGGGGGGTGGACTGTCTCCTGAGTGGTGTATAGGCTGGGATTAGGAGCAGAGAGAGGTGGTCTGACTGGCCAAGGTGTGGGAGTTGTATTGCTCTGTATGCATGTTTAATGTTTGTGTATACATGATCCAATGTATTTGCCCCTCTGGTTGAGCACTTCACATGCTGGTAGAATCTAGGGTGAACAGACTTTAAGTTTGCCCGGTTAAAATCCCCAGCTATGATGTGCACGCCATCGGGGTGGCACGCCATCGGGGTGATGGCGTGCCACCACGCCATCGCCATTTTGAAGCATGATATATCGCTACAGAGATATACAGCAATATTGATATGAAAACATTAATGCATTAATGATAGTAAACAATTTTTAAATTGACAATATTGTGAAAAGTAATGAGCTGCAATAAATAAATAGCAGGATTAATCAATAATTAGCCATAGAAATAACTTATTCAACCTTTTACAGCTCAAATGTATTGTATTAGCAATAAATCTCCCCACTTTTACATAGAAATAGTACACATGATAAATACCGAGCCCCAAATACATTGTTCCCGCTTTCACATATTGAACAATAAATCAACATAGTAATATCGTGAAATCGTGATTACTTATGTAGAATGTCTATAATATATCAAAGGTCCAAGTATTAACAATTGGATGAACAGTCTACAGTAACTCCGTAATGTTAGTTTCCCAAATTATTGCTTAAAATGTGAATTGAATAATATTTTTTTTTTGCCAAGCAGTGCATTGAATCAAAATCATTTAAAAATACTGAAACAGAATAATTTCTTTTTAAGCTGTGTTTGAGCTCCTCATGCACAGATGAATAATGGAACCGAACACCTGCAGAACTAATGGGGGATGAATGAAAGATGGACGAGGCAGGATTATTCACTCCTCAGCTCTTAGCGCTGAGTGTCTCTCATGTAATGGTTTAACATGTGAAAACCAAATGGCTCTCTTCCGCTCAACTGCACATTACATTACCTCTCTGTGTTAGCCCGCAACACACCCTTAATTTCAGTGCTATTTTAACAAGAAATCTTCCATTACATTAACTGCACTGCAACACCGTACTACCTTGTCAATGCCCGATCTCGTGTCATCTTGAAGCTATTAGTACATTTTTGGGAGACTGTTGGGAATACCAGGTCCACAGTGGGGCAGCAGTGGCTGTTGTGTTAATGTTGTTGTGTCTTTAGGCAAAGCACTTCACCCAACTTGCCTTTGTATGAATCTGGAGTGTGAGTGATTGATTAGTTGTGGGGACAAAGGCTTGCTTAGGCCACGTATCATAACTAATACACAAACTTGAGCATTATAATTAGTGCTTTCAGCAGTGCTCGAGTTGAAAATCATCCCTCTTCTAAAACGGGCATCCCTTCTTCCATCCCTTATGGCATTTTATCAATCAGGCATGAAAATCCCTAAACTTTTGGTGAATTTCGCCAGTGCCCAAGAGCCAATCATAGGCTGAACTGCGCTCCAGCTTCCAATCATGTTGCAGCATAATTACGCACCGATACGCGCTCCCGCCAATCATGACGATTGCCGCTGTTGTGTTTGCGCCTGTTCGCCGATCAGCTGTGAGCGAGCCGCGTGAATGTTTACGCGGCATTTCCAAGAGAAGAAGAATCCTTAACTTCCTACGTTAATGCTACGTTAGAAGGAACTCTCGCCTCGGGACACGGGATACGTTCGGGATATGTCCTTTTCTCCGGAGCTCCGGATTATTGAAGACAACACGGCAAACTGTTAGAATGGATCTGACCTAGTTTTTATGGGTGAGTCATATTATCAATCAGATTATTTCTGCATCTATTTCGGCACTAAACCAGGTCTAAACCAGGTCTAAACCAGGTCTAAACCAGGACTAAACCAAGACTAAACCAGGTCTAAACCAGGACTAAACCAGGTCCAAACCAGGACTAAGCCAAGACTAAACCAGATCTAAACCAGATCTAAACCGGGTCTAAACCAGGTCTAAACCAGGACTAAACCAGGACTAAACCGGGACTAAACCAGGACTAAACCGGGACTAAACCAAAACTAAACCAGGTCCAAACCAAGACTAAGCCAGGTCTAAACCAGGTCTAAACCAGGTCTAAACCAGGTCTAAACCAGGTCTAAACCAGGACTAAGCCAGGACTAAACCGGGACTAAACCAGGACTAAACCAAGACTAAACCAGGACTAAGGTGTGTGTGTGTGTGTCTGTGTGTGTGTGTACGTGTGTGATAACATATATCCTGTGTATTATTGAATTATTGAATGATTATATGGGTTCCTTTCCGCAGTCGTTGTAGGGATGAATAGGTATGGTAATCTAGACACCAGAGAAACAAAAGACTGAAACCAATGAGATAGTTTCGGAAAGTAGTTAGCTAGTTAGCTCCTCCCTGCAGCAAGATATAAGCAAGTGTCTTACCAGTATTCTAATTAGAGCTGACGAAGCTTCTCAGATGAGCGGCGAAACGTTTTCGACCAAACAAACTTTGTCCAGTTGGCAAATTGAATTTCTTCTTTTATCATAAGAGAAGAGAAGATTTGAAATCCACATTATTATTGGTGAAGTGTGTTTCATAAATGAATAATGAAGAAAAAGGTCAAGCACATCCCAGCAAACCAATCAGGCCAGGTGCATTATTCAAAAATGCAATACAAATACAGGTAAAAAAATAAAATGAAATTGGCCTGCCATCAGGAGCAACCGACTTTGCGATTGAGTTTGTCAGTTTTTGCTCATTCGTTTCCCAAATTCTGTGAGCGTAGTTTGGTGGTTTGTTGAAGTGCACTCACACTCGCCAGTAACAATGGAACTTGTCTGGACAGATTTATCATTCAAATGATCCGTCAGGCTGGAGCTGCTTTGGTGATCACAAAATTCTTTTTGACAAAAGCTACAAATCACTGCGTTCTTGTTGATAGTCCCGTCTTCGTTCTTTTTATTTGCCTGCCACACACCCCTGAGTCGAGTCCACGTCAGTTTCCACCAGGCTTTATTTGTTTGATTAGTGATGCAGGTGGAAGTGATGCGCCACTGACAAGTCGCCTACAGGTCCTTCAATGGGCCAAATTTAAAATGCCGCTTTTTTCAAGATTCAAGATTGTTTATTTGTCATATGCAGAATCAACACAGGGTCAACAATGCAATGAAATGCTTAGGATCAGAAGAACCGTTGACTCGCTAAGATAGTCAGAAGTACTAATAACATGCAATAATAGTACATGGTAAAAAGTGTTGCAAAAGTGCAGGGGAAGAAGTAAACAATATAATAAAAATATCTAATAAAATGTAATAAAAATACAAGGTACAATGTACAAAGGTGCAGGTAGGATTAAATCAAAGATCAAATAAGGTGTAAGTAGAGTATTTCACAGATTGCACATAATATGGTGTGGTGTAGGTGTTGCATGTGGATTTCGTATTGCACATAGTATGGTATAAATATTGCACATAGGTTATTGCACAGATTATTGTACAGGTAACAGTAGTTTACAGTGAGGTAATGACAAACATGATACATTCATACAGAGCAGCAGCAGTAAACATATTGATGCATAATGAAAAGTAGTTTAGTGCAGTATTATTGAGAGTTCAGTATTTAGAGTATTACCCAGAGTTCAGTAGTCTGACAGCTTGGGGGTAATGGCTGTCTTTGAGTCTTTTTGTGCGTGCTGGCAGGCTCCTGTATCGTCTACCAGAGGGTAGCAGACGGAAGAGTCCTTGTGCCGGATGAGTATGGTCCTTAGTGATGCTGCGTGCCTTACGCAGACCCCTGCTGTGGTAAATGTCCTGGATGGAGGGGAGACTGCTGCCAGTGATGTCCTCTGCCGCTCGCACCACCCTCTGTAGTGCTTTGCGGCTCTGAGCGGTGCAGTTCCCATACCACACTGTGATGCAGCCCGTCAGCAGGCTCTCGATGGTGCACCTGTAGAAGTTTGTGAGGATGCTGGTGTTCATACCAAACTTCCTCACCTTCCTCAGGAAGTAGAGTCTTTGTCGGGCTTTCTTAACCACAGTGTCTGTATGTAGTGTCCAGGACAAATCCTCAGTGATGTGGACCCCAAGGAACTTAAAGCTGCTGACCTGCTCCACCTCAGCGTTGTTGATGAAGATGGGGGGATGCTGGTCTACACGCTGTCTCCTGAAGTCCACAATCATGCTTTGAATTGCCACTCATAATTAATTGTGTTAATTTTTATAACATGTTAATTTGCAGTGTAATTAATCAATCTATTTAACGCGTTAAACTGACAGCCTTATAATTCATTTCTTGGCAACAAAAAAGTTCAAAGTTCAAGTTCAAAGTCAGCTTTATTGTCAATTCTGCCATATGTGTTCAACATACAGTGAATCGAAATTTCGTTTCTCTCTGGCCAGGTAGTGCAAAAAGACAGTGTACAAAATACAATATGAAGACAAAACACAACAAAAACTATCTAAGACAGAGATCTAAGTTAAAACTAAAGTCTACGGTCTAAAATCTTAAAACAGTGCAACATAATAAATAACAAATAACCTATACTAATAACCTATACTATAAAAAGTATATATTCACTACATAGTGTATAGATGGAATTGTGATGTGCTAGAAATATGTAGGAGGTACATGTGTATGGTGCCTCACAAAGTAAAAATGATATTACTCTAGCATTCATTGTAAAAAGGATATGTAAAACTGAGAGTTTAATTCTGTTGACAGGCATGCCCCTGTTTGTTATTACAGCTCTATGAAATCACAGCAGGCCTTCTGTGGACGCTTCAGTGTTTTGTAGGTGTCCCGCAGGTGACACTGGCTTGTTAAACGTCATTGAGCAGTTGTTTAATGCGCTGTTTTACCTTGCGATGTCATGAAGTGGTAATTTTCAAGCTAACAGCTACATTTGACCTTTAGTTCATTAGAGATCACCAATTCCAGGGCTGAAATCATCGAAATGATTCCAATTAAGGTGCGCAGAGTGTGTTAAACATGTGTGAATTAAACAAAACACAACTCAGATATGTTTTTGATGAGGAAACAACACTGTAATCACCATAATCAGAATTGAGTTTAATTTTGTTGATGAACATTTTCTGTTTCCTATTACAGCTCTGTAAAATCATAGCAGGCTGTCTTTGGTCACTATCTCTGACTGTGTGTGTTTATTTGGTGTATTACATGTGTCCTGCTCCTTTTTTTAAATTTCTCCTCCCTCCTTTACGTCTTATCTCAAGGCACCAGCACTTTTACCCTTTCACTGTGAGAATGACCTAGCTATTTTCAAGACAAGTGAAACTAGCGTTGGATATTAATAATTCAAGTTGAGTTTCCAGTGGCTTCTACATAGAAACACAGAATGTTTAACTTGAAATTGCAGCCTTGGTGTCAGAATTCACAGGAGCAAAAATAGGATTTCTATGAGACAAACCTATTTCTGGCCGTCCCGGTTTGTCTAAATTACCTTAGGGGTGGGACTGAATGTGTTTTATTCTTCTCACTCCTTTTTAACTCTAAATAAGAAAAACTCTTTGTTAAATGGGCTTAAAGGGCCCATATTACGTTATTTTCTGATTTATATTTTTAATGTTGTTTCCTCATCAAAAAAATGTTGTGTTTTGTTTCGTTCACATAATGATTATCACACAAACCCTGCATATTTAGGCTGAGAAAAGACTTTGTTTCCCGTTGTGATGTCGTGGTAATGCAGAAAGTGATCCACTGTGTTTTTAATCTCCATACACCTTGAATAGAATCATTTGGATTCGGGTATATTTTTGGGGAGGTAATAACATTCTTACATGGCTTAAAGCTCACAAGAATCAATTTTGTGTAATATAGGACCGTGCTTATTCTTGTGTTCATTGACTTACTGTAAATCAGTAAATAAATGAAATCACATATAGGCCTATATATTAGTTAGTGACCTGTTCTTGAGCTGTGAATGATAAAATGTAATGTATCATCACGTATCATGTAATGTGTGGTGTTGAATAGTGTGAGGCAGACTGGTAGCCTCTTGTTCACAATGCTGAATCTGACATTTTTTTGTTTGAATTTATGTCCATAAATCATACATTGTTTGAGTTATTCCATGATTTAGGTAAATATTTGGCATACAGCTCTGGAAAAAAATAAGAGACCACTGTATTTTTTTCTGAAATCAGCATTTCTACATGTATTACAGCCATTCCATTCCAGCGTCTGTTGAATTCCAAAACAAACACAAAGCTGAGCTACTTCAGTTCTTGCACCAGGAGTGGAATAAAGTCACCCAAGAACAATGTGAAAGACTTGTGGAGAGCATGCCAAGACGCATGAAAACTGTGATTAAATATAAGGGTTATTGCACCAAATATTGATTTCTTAACTCTTCTTAAGTGTAAACATTAGTATTATGTTGTTTTAAAGATCCCATGACATGGTACTTCTTGATGCTTTTATATGGCTCCTTAATGGTTCCCTAATACTGTAAATGAATCCTTCTTCAAAATCAACACTCAGTGCATGAGAAACAGAGATAAGATGAGAAAGAGTAATTTTTCTCACTCTGAACACTCTCTAATGGGTGTTGTTGCTTGAATGCAAATGAGGAGAAAAGAGCTGGCCAATAGTAGAGGGTGAGGGCGTGGCCAAACGCTCCGCTCTCGCTCTGTGCGCTGTCTGATCCATTTCCTTGTTTTTGCATGGGGGGAGAGATTTGAAGCGTTCCATTGAAAAATAAACACATTTCCACATAAAATAAAATTAAACCACTGCTGTTCAAAGGTCCAGAGGCTCAGATAAAGGACTTCCGAGCCTAGAAACACTCGGACGTGCCTCCAGGCAAATTAAAAAAACGCATTTCGCATTGCCTAGCGCATTCGCAGTCCAAACTCTCTGGCCGTGATTTACAGAGACGCTGAGTAGAGACAGACGGGGGTGGAATCGCCCGTTTGAGCAGAAAAAGGATCGCAAATGCTCAGTTTAGACATTTCGCAACTTTTAACCATGGGGGGGGGGCTAAACAGGGTAGGGGAGCTCACATTAACGTTCAAAAACCTCAGAAAGTGAAAATTTCATGCCATGGGACCTTTAAAAATGAATTTGATCTTGTTTCTTTGCATTGTTTGAGGCCTGAAAACATGTATCTTTTTGTTATTTTGACCATTTGTCATTTTCTGCAAATAAATGCTCTAAATCAGTGTTTCCTCATCAAAAAAAAATTGTGTTTTGTTTCTTTCACATAATGATTATCACACAAACCCTGCATATTTAGGCTGAGAAAACACTTTGTTCGCCCTTGTGACGTCATGTGGTAATGCAGAAAGTGCTCCATTGTGTTTTTATTCTCCATACACCTTGAATAGAATCAAGTACCCCTAGAGGTACGCGAGCACACTGCAGGGGGTACTCGGCAATGTTGCTGCCAGGCGCAGGGGGAGATTTTTTTGAATTTTTGAATTCTAATTTGAGTTCAAGAAAAGAGAGAAAATGCCTGAGAATTAAATTTTCAAATTAAGGAGATGAAATAAAATGATTTTCATTTAATAATCTGTTGTGTCACATTCTACTTTTGGAGAATTATCAACATGTATGAGTGAGGGGGTACTCAAGGTATGACAAAAAGGCTCAGGGCGTACACAAGACAAAAAAGGTTGGGAAACACTGCTCTAAATGATAATATTTTATTTGGAATTTGGGGGAAATGTTCCTTTTGCCCAAATACATACCTATAAGTAGTAAAATCAGAAAAAACTGAAACACAATGCTTACTGAAATAAAATGTACTCATTAATTAGTAAATTATCTACAGTGCTTAAAGGTCCCATGGCATGAAATTTTCACTTTCTGAGGTTTTTGAACGTTAATGTGAGCTTCCCTACCCTGTTTAGGGCCCCCCAATGGCTAAAAGTTGCGAAATGTCTAAACTGAGCATTTGCGATCCTTTTCTGCGTTTGAAAAAAACACAGCTCAAATGGGCTTTTCTGGACAAGGCACCTTATTGACGTCAGATCGAAAAAAGAAATGCAAATTCAGTTCCACCACCGTCTGGATCTCCACCTCCTGTCTCTGGAAATCACGCCCAGAGAGTTTGGACTGCGGAGGAGCTACGCAATGCGAAATGCGTTTTTTTATTTGCCTGGAGGCACGTGCGAGTGTTTCTAGGCTCGGAAGTCCTTTACCCAACCCTCTGGACCTCTGAAACAGCAGTGGTTTAATTTTATTTTCTGTGAAAATGTGTTTTTTTTCATTGAAAAGGCTCTCCTTTCCTCCTTCGCGCTTACACACGCGGAAGTGGGGCCAGGCACAGCGCACTGCTAAAACAAGGAACCAGCGGCGCATTTGCCCCCCCTCCCCCACCCGCTCCTCTAACCAATCTGTGTCCTTCTCATTTGCATTCAAGCAACAAGGCCCAGAATGAGGTGTTCAGAGAGTTATTTTTTGACTCTGACTCTGTACATGTGTCTTTCTCATGCACTAAGTGTTGATTTTGAAGAAGGATTAATTTACAGTATTAGGGAACCATTAAGGCACCATATAAAAGCATCAAGAAGTACCATGTCATGGGATCTTTAAATATCTTCTATTTTTAGAGGATTAAATAACATCTGAAGTATTTGTCATTGCAGATGTCATATCCGAGTGATTGACACATTTGGGACAGAACCAGCCTATAACCACGAGGAGTATGCCACACTGCACGGATACAGGACCAACTGGGGCTACTGGAACCTCGACTCCAGACAGTATATGACCATGTTCCGTGAGTACACTCATATAGACAATTAGTGTCATCAATTTCATTTATTTATTTATTTTCAGAAATTACACACTTTCAGTTTGAGCTTGGAAATAGAAAATCACAGAACCAATACTTCTATGTAGCCATTCTAAAATAACAAAACTCATCTTTCTGTTGTAATCTCTTTTGACAGGTCTGGCTGCCTGCTCACTTTAATTGAGACTAATGCGTTGGACATCTCTATTTTTAACATACCTTCGAGCATGCTTAAAAAACATATCAACGCCTTTGTTTCTCTTTTCTAAACCCTATTCTCTGCTCTGTTATAATGTGCTTTACCTGCCACAATTCTGCTCTTCAGTGTAACCTGCCCTCTGTGTTCTTATTTAGAGCTTCTTATTTATAATGTAATATTCAAAAATGTAACACATACAAAATACCTTTAATTAAGAATGAACATAAATGCAACATTCTCCTTCTCTGCTTGCTCAGATAAAACGAATCATGTCATGTAGCTGTTAATGATCATTTATAACAATATATAACAATACATACATTTATCTGGTATAATTCTGATCTGTTCTATTGTTTCCTCATCAAAAACATGCCTGGCGTTTTGTCATGTGGTAATACAGGAAGTGCTTCACTGTGTTTTTAAACTCCACATACTGTACCTTCATTAGAATCATTTGGATGATTTCAGCCCTGGAGTTGCCTCTATTGAACTTAGGGTAAAAGGTAGATGTTAACTTGAAATCTACGACTACATAACGTCACAAGGTTTGAGCTTTGGTAATGTAGACAGACTAATAATAAAAAAATACTCAAACATGTGTGAAAGAAACAAAACAACTTCGGGATATGTTTTTAATGACGTAACAAGATTGTAAAATGGTTAAATTAAAACTCAAAAGAATAAGGTACATCGTTCAGCACCAGTTACCTTGATACATTTACAATAAAACGTTCCTCGACAGTGTATCCATAATTTAAAGTTGTGAATTTAACTCAGTCACTTAGAACAGACGGCTTTATAACACAAACATATGCAGAATGCTTAGTGGAGTAATTATCCCACTGAACAAGTACAACCATGATTGAGTGTTTCTTCTTGTTTTCCCTTTGCTCTCATTAACAACCTCTCTGCACTGCCATTTTCTTCTCTGCACTGGCCCATCTGCTCCCTCACTCGCTCCTCAGCTCACACCCCGGACAACTCCTTTATGGGGTTTGTGTCAGAAGAGCTCAATGACACCGAGAAGAGGAACATCCAGCAGAACAAGGTTAACAACATGGCGGTCGTGTACGGCAAGGAGCCTAGCATGTGGAAGGTAACATAAAGAAAATACTCCCTGCCCCTCAGTATTTGCATTAACGGCTGTGTGGTTCATCATTTGCTCCTCACATAATCCTAATAAAGCCTTTTTCTACTAATGTAAGGTCTCTCTGCTGCGCAACAATGCCCAGCAACATCACTGTTAGCGTCATTACTAATTGTATATTATGTTTTTTTTTGTTTTTTTTTGTGAGTCATGCTAAAATCAATAAATATTTAAAGGTCCCATGGCATGAAATTTTCACTTTGAACGTTAATGTGAGCTCCCCTACCCTGTTTAGCCCCCCCCCCCAACTTTTTTATGGCTAAAAGTTGCGAAATGTGTAAACTGAGCATTTGCGGTCCTTTTCCGCGTTTCAAAAAAAGACAGCCCAAACGGGCGATTCTGAACAAGGGAAATTTCTGACATCACACTCAGGGAAAAATGCAAATGCAGTTCCACCTCCCGTCTGGATGTCTGGATGTCTCACTGCTCCTGAAAAGGATGGGTCAAATGCAGAAGTCAAATTTCTCCCGTGTGTCACTGTGTGTCATTGTGTGTGAGACAAATAAAGGCTTAAGCCTAAACTTAATCTAAACTTAATCTTAATCTTAATCTTAATCTTAATCTTAATCTTAATCTTACCCACCGTCTCTGGAAATCACGGCCAGAGAGTTTGGACCGCGAACGAGCTAGGCAATGCGAGATGCAGTTTTTTATTTGCCTGGAGGCACGTGAGAGTGTTTCCAGGCTCGGATGTCCTTTATCTGAGCCTCCGAACCTCTGAAACAGCAGTGGTTTAATTTTATTTTCTGTGGAAATGTGTTTATGTGTGGAAATGGAAATCGCCTCATATCTTCCTCCGCGCTTAAACGCGGAAGTGGGGCCAGCGTACAGCGCACCACTGAAGAGGAAAGAGCGGAGAGTTTGGTCACACCCCCACCCGCTGTCTCTGTCCTCCTCATTTGCATTCAAGCAACAATGCCCATAATAACGTGTTTGAGAGAGATATTTTTGGCACTGAGTCTTGATTTTGAAGAAGGATTCATTTACAGTATTAGGGAAACATTAAGGTGCCATATAAAAGCATCAAGAAGTACCATGTCATGGGATCTTTAAAGATCAGGCAGTGAACAGGGAGCTGTGGGTTGACATCACTGACATGTTAAGAAGTACACAAATAAAATGAATACTTGAGCAAAGGACACTTGAAAGAAAGAAAGATGCTTGTGTCTCAGTACTAACACTGATGTGAAAAAATATTTTCGTAGTCTTTATTTTAATTAATTTGTTTATTCATTTATTTACTTAGAGTGGGACAGGAAAAGACTTAATAAGCTGGTCAGGAGGACCAGCTCTGTCCTGGGCTGTCCTCTGGACTCTGTAGAGGAGGTGGCCGAGAGGAGGGTACTGGCCAAATTCACGTCCATCATGGACGACACCTCTCACCCTCTGCACCGGACTATAGAGGAGCTGAGCAGCTCCTTCAGCAGCCAAATGAGGCACCCCCGGTCCAAGAAGGAGCCCTACCGCAGATCCTTCATCCCCACCGCCATCAGACTATATAACTCTACTATATAGTCCAAATGTGCAATATTTTTTACATACTCTCCTAGTTACTGTTTATTATTATTATTATTATTATTATTATTATTATTATTATTATTATTATTATTATTATTATTATTATATTTTATTCTTGCCTGCATGCACTTTCTTTCGTGTTCAAACTGTCTCTGCCTGGAGCTACTGGGGCAAGTAAATTTCTCCTATGTGAGATCGATAAAAGTCTTATCATATCTTATAAAAGTGACTATTAGCTTGGAGACACAGTGAGCTAGTTAGTGTGCTGCTGTGTACAGAGCCTATTGTAATGCCCTCCTCTCCAGGCTCCAGGCTATCCAAAATCCATATCACTCATCACACTGGTCCTCATTCAACTCCACTGGCTTCACAGAATTCAGTTTAAACTCCTCCTCCAGCACTTTCAAAGGACTTTGTAGTCAGGTCGCAGGATCTGTATGTCATGCTCCATTCCATATGTCCACAATGGGACCAGAGCATTTGACCCACCCATCTGGACATATCAGAACTCATAGTATACTTCTTCAAATCTGCATATTTACTGGAACCATACTGTAATCAGCATTTTTCACTGTGACTTTAAATTTGTTAAAGAGGAGGTATGGTGCAGAATTGACTTTTTGGAGCTTTCTTTTATTTCCATACAAGATACATTGCACAGTCTCGTGTTGCTCCTTCAGGCCTGACACAGACACAGTATTATGACTAGACAGTGGAGCTTTGTTTTTTTAGATCCTTACATCTGATTTAGTTTTTAGTGTTAAATTAAACGTAATCAAATACTCCTGAATATATGACAGTTTGCATTTTATTCATTCATTCATCATCTTCTGCTTTATTCGGACTGTTGCCTGCTTGGCAACAGTCCAAGCAGATCTGCAACCCAGATCTCAACGCACCAGCCCCCATGGATCCTCCTGTGGGTGGTGGGTCCACGGGAGGATGGCTCCACGTCGTTTGACCGGCCTTGATGTAACTGGCATGGGCTGCCGTTTGCATTTTAACTCAAATTAAATCTGCTTGCCGCGATGACGGCCCTCACCCTGGTGTGCACATCCGGCATGCTATTGTGCCTTCACTGTCACACTATCTTAGTCCAGTTACTACGTTACTACGTTACCTGGCGAGGGCCAATAATGGGCGGGGCATACATCTACTGCCCATGAATATTTTTGACTTAAAGTATTAACTGATAATGTTACACAAAGAACTGTCTTAAAAGGATATTCCAGGATTTTTGACATGGGGGCTCATTTCCGAGTTAGCCAGAGTGCTGCAGAGATGTGGAGACACTTTTTAGCGAATTTCATGCAGTCCTTCCAGCTGCAGAGTTTTCAGATGCTAGGCTAGCGCAAGTCAATGGTAAATGGTAGATTTTAATCAGGCTTACCCACTCCATAGTGCACCCAAAACAAGTCAACTATAACGCCAGACTGTCAATGTAAATGTCTGTGTTGATGGAACAATTTTAGAAATATAATCAACCTTGTACTATAAAGGATTTATGTCCTTATGCAACAGGCATGGGCGGAGTGATATCACCTTGCAGTTAGGTTTCCAGCTGATATTTGTTTACCTTCAGCTGTCATCGTTAGCCGTAGAGTACAGTAGCCTGCCCTGTTCTACAATCCAGACATGGCCACGTTTGGAGGTCTCCCCGATGCTTGGAATATACAGACGAAGAGTTGAGAGAGATGGATTTTGAAAGGGCAGAACGTGAGAGAGTGTCGGTGAGTTAGCCCCCGCTACAGCTACAGAAAACCGGGTTGTTGCATTGTTCGTTGGAATGAACGATCAATGCGGGGCTGTCTTTTCAGTTCCGTGCTCAACAGTGTAAACATCTCTTCTGTAAATCGCGTCACTGTGAAACGACATATAAATTTGCATAGCATTGCATGCGCATGTGAGCTTGAGCCTATTATTCCACTCTGCCAAGCTATAACACATAGCGTTACCTTTACATGAATGTTCACGGGCTAGCAACAACTTTATGAGCATGCATGCTTTTTCTGTCAGCCGCGTAGACTACAAGAGTGAAGCAAAAGCTCTAGCACAGTCTTCATCAATCGACCAGCAGGCTAACATAATGACAGGAGCAAGCTTGGGTAAAAAAGGTATAAACCTGTTCTTCATCACGGGATCTTGCGCTTGGAAAGACAGATGGTACTGCAGCGGTTGTCAGACTAGGCTTTCCAAGGGATTTGGTGTAGTCGTCTGGTCCGAAATGATCACTGCAAATCTTCTGTTTATGTAGCGTCTCCACCGGTGTGTTGATGTCTAAGCCAGCAGCTACAAGCCACAGTCGCGTCCTTTCTCGATCATGCACTTCAAATCTGCATGATCTGCATGATCTGCATGATCACACCATTTACCATTGACTTGCGCTAGCCTAGCATCTGACAACTCTGCAGCTGGAAGGACTGCATGAAATTTGCTAAAAAGTGTCTCCACATCCAGGCCCGGCGCCAGACATAAAATAATAGGGGGGCGATGAATTTATCAGAGGGGGCGGGGTCGCGTCGCACACACACGTACACACACATCCCACAACAAAGTTCGCTCCTCGCTCGCGTGTGTAATGGGTCAGGCGCGCTCGTGTATTTAGACTACACCTTTGTAAGAGACTGGCTAAGAGTAAAAAGTGATGAGAGTTTTTTTTTTATTATTATTATTTGAACGTAGACCCTCGTGATCTCCTGCATACCACAAAACCAAGCCAACAAGTGATCTGAGCAACGCCAAGAGACAGTACATTAACGCCACATAGCACTCCACCACACATATATTTATAACAACACATAACTTTTCTCTCACTATAAAGTCCACACCTTAACATAAAATACTGTGTAGGAACTAGAAGCTAGCCTACCTCAGAAAAGTTGAAGCCTTCGGTTGGATGCTCCGCTGAAGAAGTCTGTAAGGCTGTGTCGGGTGGTGCTGGTGAACAAGGTCTCGGATCCTCTGGAGGAATCTTACTAGGTTTAATCCACATTCGTATATCCATCATTTAATCCACTTCCACTACAATGAAGCCTAGCAACCATATCCCGCGCAAGTTGTGCGGTGCGCGGCGCAACCCTCAGCCTATCAAATCGCTTGGAACAATTGCCGTATCCGTTTGTTTTAAAAATAATTAATTTGATCTATGTTTTAACTCATTTATATTGCTGAATAGCGTGGGCTAGTATTTTTGCAGTATTTATTTTAATTTCCTTTTTCTTTTACAACTCTCACCTGAGGGGGCGGGACTGATGACGTGAGGGGGCGTCGCCCCCAAACGCCCCCTCGTGGCGCCGGCTGTGTCCACATCTCTGCAGCACTCTGGCTAGCTCGGAAATGAGCCCCCATGTCAAAAATCCTGGAATATCCCTTTAATGTTGTTATTTACCTGAAATGTAAGAATTTCTTTAGCATTGTCTAGATTCTCGCTGTGTCCCATGTCAACTCCAGCAGGTTACGAAACCTGCGTGAAAAGAAAATGTTCGTCAGATGATCGGGGGTGTTGTTATTCTAAATACATTCTATATCAGGGTTTCACAATCTGTGGTTCTGGACCCTCTGGTGGTGCGATACCGTTGCTTGTTTTCAATATTATGGTTGATTTTTCAGTTCATGTTATGTAGAGACTGGAGGTGTTTTTTTTTTATTTTTTATTTTTTATGCTGACACCAACAAAAGAATGAAAAAACAAAACAAAAAATAACCTGCTGATACATATTGTACTCGCTGTAGTTTTTGGAACAGTGGAGCAGCAGTGACATCTGATACCTGCTGTGTCGGGCCATTACGGCTCACTTGATTGTGGTTTCATTTACACAATTGAGTCCAATTTGCAAGCAATTTTCCTTTCAAATACTGTCCTCCCATTCTGCAGCATTCCCCAGGCTTCTGCTATTCAAGTCATTACGGTGATGTTTTCTTTAGATGCAAAAAGTGATGTGGTGTTTTTTAAATGCACCAAAGCAGCAGGAATATACACTTTTTCACCTGCACAACAATTGTATTTGTGTCCTAATTGCTTATGTTTAAGTGATTTTCTCTTGACTAATGTTTTTTGTTTGTGTCCCTCTTATTTCTTCATGGCAACCCCTGGATTCGGCTCAATGTTACTTACTGTAGCTTCAGGTAAGACAGTTTATATCAAAGCACATGCACTGACACCATCACTTTTGCCGTGTAATTTTTACCCGATATTTGCCTGGAAGAATCCATGACTCATCGCTGTACCAGCAGCGAGTCTGGTAATGCTTGGTCCAGAATGCGCTGCCGTTGCACTTAGACAGACAGCTAAGTGAACCAATCAGAGAACAGTTAACGGACAGCGACGTGAACCAAGCCGGTAGGAAGCAATGCAAAAACATCTTTTTTGAAAAGAAAGGCCTCTAGAGCTGTCAGCTGCTGTGGTTTTAAGGAATCGATGTGTTTTAGGTCATTTAAGACCAATTTTACAGCTGAATGGAAGGGACGTTGCGGGCAAAGGCGGGTGCACTGACGTCACCATCTTTGAACGAATCAGAATCGCGGAGTCCGTTGTTAACCGGAGGAGCGAGGGTGGAGCGAGGGTGTCCAAATGGTATCGCGCTGTATAGGAAATACAGCGAGATATCATTTGGCTGGCCAGGTAAACCCGATATAATACCCAAAATACCCAAAAAAGTACTTGTCATGAAACATAGATCAAAATATGACAACACATGATAGATTAGAGTGGTTTTCTTTTATTTTCAACTGTGATATGTGTAACTAACTAAATAAATAAATGAATAAAACATATGAAGACCCTAAAAATATGCTCCAAAATTACTGGAAAAATTAGGAATTCGAGAATAAAAAATTCCTAAAAAAAAAAAAAAAAAAGATACTGGAAACTTGGTGCTTGGTCCACCCATTCCTGGGACATGTGAGACTTCCCTGGTGAAGACACAGACTCCTTGACACATGAACAGTTGCAGGAGAGAGGAAGAAAAAAAATAGTATTTCTTCAGTGGGTAAAAATGACCAGTTGACTTCACCATAAGAATTCCCTTTGAAATCACCACTTTGTGATATTTGTTCATAACCACTGCACTAAATAAGGATAGATACACATTCCAGGACCACTCTTACTTATCTATTCCTTACATCCTCTTACATTAAATTCATTACATTCTTACATTCCTCTTTCACTATTGCCGGGTGAAAATCACCCTAAAGCCTGTAGGAAAAAGTGGGTTTTGGGGTAGGGAAACACCTTCAAAGATGTCAAAAACAATGGTGAAGCTACAGGGACCCATGACACTCAGAAAAATGCAACATATTGAAAATCATGTAAATACTTCTGCTCGGGTGAAAATCACTCAGCGATAGTGCTCTAGCATCAAGCATCATTGTCTGTGAGATATATAAGATTTAATTTGAATGCATAAACAGTTTTCTTATTAAAGGTGCACTGTGCAACTTTTCTGGGTCTGCTGCCTACGTGTCTCCATGTCGTGTTTATTCATTACTTGTGTTTCTATTGCTCAAAAAAACAATTTAACCTTCTGTGAATAGGGGCAACTTTCCACAGATCTGAACTGTAATGTAGCGTAGTGTCTTATCTCCTTTGTAACAGATAGGTTTATTCTATACCGTGGCACATTCTAGACAGCATTTCCATGGAGACAAGCAGGTAGCGGACCCTCCAAAAGAAATTGATTTATTCATTCATTCATTTATTCATTTCGAGCAGGTCAACACAGGCAAATAAATGCAGGTGACCAACAAATATACAGTCAAATTTATTTATTTTGCTCGAAAACGAGTGGGAAGAAGAAAACTTATTAAATCCCACCCCTGTCTTCCAAAACATAACTTAAATTATTAATTAGCTTCCTTATTATGTTGCGCAGTGCACCTTTAAATATTCATTATGCATATCCAGTATTTACTGTACGGTTTCATACAAAGACTCTTAAAATACTAAATTCGAATGCTGAAAAAAGAATTCATCCAGTGACATCCTGCTTAGAAAGGAATAGAATGCCTTTTATTGTCAGTGTTCACATGTACAATTTACATCATACATACTAGAATGAAAGCATCTCACTTCAGTGCAGACAGTTAAGTAGGATGTTTACAACACAACAGGATATTTATAACACAGTATAGAAAAAAAGTGCAAAAAGATTAAAATAAAATAGTGCAAAAAAAGACAATTAGTGCAACAACAAAAAAAAGTCCTCTACGAGCTGGTACTACACTTCTCAGTCTTGCTGTAGGGGAGACACATACAACCATATATACCGTATTTTTCGGACTATAAGTCGCTGTTTTTTTCATAGTTTGGCCATGGGTGCGACTTATACTCTACTTATATATGTTTTTTTCTTCTTAATTATGCATTTTTTGGCTTTTTGGATTTGGAGTGAAACTGATAGTTTGGTAAACTTGTTAGCATGTTCTTTATGCTAGAGTTATCTGAATAACTCTTAATATGTTACGTCGTTACTGACATTACCAGGCATGTCTGTCATGTAACGTTAGTATTCCATACACTTATTCAGCCTGTTGTTCTCTATTTTATTTTTATTTTAAAATAAATAAATAAATAAAGATGACATGTATGTTTTTGGTGTTGGATTTTATCAAATTTCCCCCAAAATGCGACTTATACTCCAGTGCGACTTATATATGTTTTTTTCTTCTTAATTATGCATTTTTTGGCCGGTGCAATTAATACTCCGGAGCGACTTATAGTCCGAAAAATACGGTACACACACTTGCAGAGGGAGATGTTTCACAGAACTCAGTTTAGCATATTGTACTGTATTAGATGTTGCCAACAAGCTATAGCACTGTGTTAAGTATTGCACCACAAGATATTGCAGTGTAATTAGGTATTGCACAACAACAGGTGGATAAGCTACAAAACCCAGTTTAAGATATTACACAGTGATAAATATTGCCCAGGTGGATATGCTACAGAAACTATATTATTACACTGTAATAAATATTGTGAGCTTTCAGATTAGGGATCAGAAAGGGCATGGACTCAAGATTGAAGTTATTAGCATTTAATGTTGAATTAGGCAGAGATACAAACGTAATATGGCATCAGGACATCTCTTCAGTGACACATGTCATCCCCATTGTCCACACAATCGTCCACACACTGAACTGAAGTTGGACAGTCGGTTATATAGACAACACTGGCACGCTGGTACTGAGTTAAACTCCATGTATGGATATGCAGTTACTTACCAAGTTTAACTACCTATAGTTCGCTTCCTTGTGAGGGTCTTTAAGTTACACAAACACAGCTTGAAATAGAAGGAGAAAAACAGGTGGTATACAATTACAGACAGCTAAGACCCCATTTAACATATGGACACAGCTTCCCAGTACTTGAATTCAGAGAATACACCATGTAAAGAGAATACCCATGTAAATACACATGTATTAAATAATGAAATCCCACAATATTGTCCACAATATTGCACCGTGTTAAGTAAATTGTACAAGTGGTGGATGGAGGAGAATGGGGGGGTAGGAATATGGGGTAAGTCAGTGCGTGTGAGGGTTCAAGGTGGTTATGGCCCTTGGGAAGAAGCTTTTTGAGTCTGTTGGTCCTTGTTTTAATGCACCTGCAACGCCTGTAATGCTTAGAGAAATGTCCTGATGTTCTACTGCATGCACACAGTTAGCACACTGGCTTTGATACTGTATCTTTAGAAACAACCTTGCAAAAAGAAAATGGAACTCTAGACTGAAATACAGGTCACCCAGTCTGTGCTCTTGTTCCTTGTATGCTAATTTTTGTTGTCTATTGCACTTAGCACTTGAGCTAATCTCCTAATTGGCTGGGAAAATCCTAGTGGAGGAAGCTATTGATCGGTACAGCTTCCAATTACAGCTGCTGGGGGCCTCAGCACGGAACAAGGAGAGAGTAAACTGTTTAACACTGGTCAGACACTCAATACCATAGCCCAGGGTCCTGCTCCGCTCATGATTTAATGTAGGCTGTTACTGTACCGGCACGCTCCTGTGTTTTATCCTCTAACTGCGCATCAACCTTGACTTTGAACCAGAGCCTCCATGTACCTGTTGTTGGTAAAATTTTGTGTGTCTATGAATGTCACAGGAACCAATAAAACACAGCATATAAACTGGATAAATGAATTGACGTTTTTCCTTCAAGTCAGTCAATGTTAGAGGGGGAAAAAAAAAGAAAAAAAATATTTATTTGACAGTTTATAATGAGCTATAATTAAGATTAGTCTAAGAAATAACTATTGAATACTACCTTGTCAGTGCCAATTTTAGCAGGGTTCGGGCTGGTTAGTATTTGATGGGAGACCACTGGAAACTAAGTGGGGAAGTAGTATCTCTAGTGCAAACTGTTGTTGCATCTTTAGGCAGGGCGCTTCACCTACATTGCTTATGTATGAATCTGGTGAATAAGTGACAGTTTGATGGTGGTTGGAGGTTTTGATGGTGCATTGTTGGCAGCCTCTCTTCTGTCAGTCTACAGTTGTGGCCAGTGGCGCACCATCACAGAGTAAAAGAAAAAAGAATAATTCATGTGAAAGAATAATTAATGAAATGGTCAGGTGACTTTTAGCATCTTTGTTCATAAAATTAATGCATGATTAAAGGTACACTGTGTACATTTTCTGATAGCGGGTCCACCATTAGCTTAACTCTTATGTTATTTTTTCTTAAAATATTCTACACCAGGTCAGACTGTAATAATGCATGTTTTTGTTTTTGTTTTTTTTACTGTGGAACATCCCAGGCGAAGTAATAAGATCTCCATGGAGACAAGCAGGTTATGGACCCTCTACCAGAAAAGTTAAAGAAAAAGTAAAGTTTTTTTTTACAATCTGAGCCTTCTCTCGGCAATAAAACAAGTAGTTTTACTCACCCATAGCAGTTTGGTGTCAATTGGAGCAGTATCGCAGAACTTATGTTGAGCCGTTCTGTTCTACTAATGATCCCGTATCCGTTAGCGTGAGTGCTCGGGGCACTGATTTGCGCTCTCCAAATAACACAAACTTTAGCACTTTTCAAATCACAGAAGATCGCTGTGTCAGGGTAGACTTTGAGTGGATTCCAAAACGGCCTGAAACCCGATATCGCAACAGAAAAGTAAAGTTCAGAGCGGTGTTAGCTTCTTTCAGACTAGCGGTGTTTACAAAACAGCTGAGTTCACGCATGCGCACTGTCCTCTCTGATGACGTCATCAAATGAAACTATAGCTGGATATCGGGTTTCAGGCTGTTTTGGAATCCACTAAAAGTCTACCCTGACACAGCGATCTTCTGTGATTTGAAAAGTGCTAAAGTTTGTGTTATTTGGACACCGCAAAGTAATGCCCCGAGCACTCATGCTAACGGATACGGGATCATTAGTAGAACAGAACGGCTCAACATAAGTTCTGCTCCAATTGACACCAAACTGCTATGGGTGAGTAAAACTACTTGTTTTATTGCCGAAAGAAGGCTCAGAATGTAAAAAAAAACGTTACTTTTCCTTTAAATAGTGCACCTATAAAAATTATTTTAAGTTTAAGACTGAAACCCTTTGCTCTACTCTAATATTTCTGTTATTTGTTTTCTCTGATGTCTCCCTGCAGGGTAAGGAGGGCTTTCTTCAGATTTTGCATCGTTACATGGAGGTCCATGGCACAGTGTACTATGAGACCCAAAGACCTCCTGAAGTCCCAGCCTTTGTGAAGAACCATGGTCTCTTGCCACAACATGAACTGCAGCAGCTGCTAAGGAAGGCCAAGGCAAGACCGCTACAACCATCCAACTGCCTCTCAGTGTTAACAATGTTTGTCTGTTTGAACCCTGAGATCTTATTCTCCTCACTGTCCAGCTCTTCATTGGCTTCGGTTTCCCCTATGAAGGACCTGCTCCTCTAGAAGCAATAGCCAATGGCTGCATATTCCTCCAGCCCAAGTTCAACCCACCACACAGCTCTCTCAATCATGAATTCTTCAGAGGCAAGCCCACATCCAGACAGGTATTGTATCACACCAGATATTAAAGGGTTTATATTACTCAATTTTTTGATCTAGTATGTTACAATGTTGTTTCCTCATCACAAACATACCTGGAGTTCTTTTTTCAAACAGAAAACACTCTGTTCTACCGTATGATGTCATGTTTGTGTGAATGTGTTTTGTTCTTACCTGCCTTCAGGACTTCGGATGTAAATTAGCTATTGTGCTAACTCCGGCATATTTACATTGAAGCTCTCTGCAGCCATGTTCATTAATATGCATTGTCCTAATTTAAATAAATAAATAAATAAATACATTTTAACGTGGCAATAAAGCTCACAAGAGTCAGTTTTCTTAAAATGGAACTTTTACTTAATCAGTTAATTATTTTCTTCACTTCTACTTCATCTGTACCATTTGTGTGAATGCTTTTCAGGTCTCCTCTCAGCACCCCTATGCAGAGCAGTACATTGGCAAACCTCACGTCATAACTGTGGACTTCAACAATTCAGAGGAGTTTGACGCAGCCATTCAAGAAATCATGAGAACCATGGTACACCCTTTTCACTTCTAATTATGTATTTTGCATTTGCACATTTTAACATTATAACATTTACCGTGTTTTATTTTTTCTTTCATCTCAGGCTTAGTTGGAATTTAAATCCACGCACTAACAAATGGGAACTGAACTCAAGTGAAACTGAGCTAAAATAGATCTAACTTTTGATAGAGAGCTGCTCTGACTTCGCCAAATACAATTTGCTGTAGTATTTCAGAGCTTCTCTGTGCTCATTGCAAATGCAGGCAGAAAGAAATTATGAGGGCATGAGGCAGTGCCAAGAGTGGGAAAGAGGTTAATTAAGGAGTCAAGAGGGAGATTCAATCTTTTTGGGCAGCTGAGAAATATGAAAAGAATCAGGAGAAAACGAGCACAAGTCTTGCTTTGATGGATGCATATGTCATTAGAACATTAATTACACTTATAATGAATAATGGCTTTAGAACTGCACTTGTCATTAAGTGGGCTACGACTAAAAGTTTCATTTCACACATAAAATTAAGCTGCATTAAGAAAATGAAACTGAAGTGTGTCTGAGTATTTAATAATTAAATACTCTAGAAGAATGAATTGTCCGTCAGAGAAATTAATTTGCACTTTACAAATCACTCTTACTTAATTGAAGTCCTATATTACACAAAATTGACTCAACCCATGTTATAATGTTGTTACCTCCTCAAAAACATAGGTTGTGTTTTGTTTCATTCACACATGTTTGAGTAACCCCTTATTATTAGTCTGTCTACATCTCCAAAGCTCAAAATGCTCTCTTCCACTTTGTAATGTCATGTAGTGGTAGTTTTCAAGTCAACAGCTCCTTTTACCTTTTGTTCAGTAGCCTAGATATAGACTATTCCAGGGCTAAATTCATGAAATGATTCTAGTGAAGGTGTATGAAGTTTGAAAACACAGTAGAGCACTTCTCTGTATTACCACCTGACATCACAAAATGGAACAGAGTTAACCAAAGGAAACAAAACACAACTCAGTGTATGTTTGTGATGAGGAAACGATAGTATAACAGAGATCAGAAACAGCATAATATGGTCCTTTTGTATGGTGAAAATAATTATGTAGGGAGTTGCTCTTTTATTTGAGGTTCAGACCGTGTAGATGCATATAACAGTAAAAGCTATTTTACACACACACCTTTTTTTCTTCACTGCGCAATCCTTTCATATTGAAATCATGAACTTCACACTGTCTATCACAGGAAGTGTGGTTATTATGCGATATTACTCCCCTACAATTCTTAGCCCTGACAGCTTATTCCATATAGTTTTCTTTTCTAAATAAGTACAGAGTGGCAGTCTAAACAAAAGATTCATCTCACTTTCACTTCACACAGACAGAGAGGAGACAGCTGTCAGAAAGATTGTTTAAACACAGAGTAAATGTGGGAGCGTGGAGCAGATTAGCAGCCGTGTATGGGGAGATTAGGAGGTGATTTCTGCCTGTGTGGATGCTTGTGTTGTCAGAGGAGAGGCACTCGCTCACTGCACCTCTCTGTTGGGTCCCTTCATCCTTCACTGCAGTAGCCACCACGCTCCAGTAAATAGCCATATGCAGAGGGCGTGCTGATAACGGACACTGCGCGAATACCTCCCCCTACAGGTTGCTGTAACTCATAACGGACAAGAGCGGCGGACGAGAGCTGCTCCCTCATGCAAGACAAAGCAATCTCTCGGTGTAGTAAAAGACACCAAATCTTCTTTCTTCTTTTTGCTTCACGCGTAAAATGTAACCTTTATCTTTGCTTTCTTTTCTGGTCAATATAATATCAGATATATATAATTTGTAGGTATTCATACATCAGAATTAGGATTAAACTTGGACCAAAGCCAGATCTTAAACTAGTTTAGACCAGGACTAGAACAGAATCAAACCATCAAACTGGGCTCAAACAGAACATAAAACATTTTGACACTTTGTACCTTTTCTGGAGAGGGTCCTCAACCTGTCCTTTGTCCCCATGCTTTAGTTTAAATTATCCACAGTATGATATTAATTTAATCTGCCTTGCATTTATTCAAATACAGGTGTTATTTATTGCTCAAAAGATCTTAAGAAACATCCATTCTTACTGTGGATTGCCTCTACACAAATCTGTAATTTGGCTTGAAAGTCTCCATAAGTTTATGGTCTTACTATGGAACATTCTAGGCACATCTCCATGGAGACAAGCAGGGGACGGACCCTCCACCAGACAAGTTACACAGTACACGTTTAAGTTAAAAGAAGAACTAGATTTTTCATCTGGTTCTGCATTTGTATGTGAGATAATCTAAAAAAAATATTTATTTATGTATTTTTGCCCTTTGCTTTCATATGAATTTTATGTTAATCAAACATGTGAAAGTTTTAATTTTGACCACATATGCTATGAGTAAACAGTGACTCAGAGGACTGACCATTTCCCAACCAAATGTTGGTTCTGAAGAACTAAAAGAACAACATATTGGTGGTTTTCAGATTCCAGAATGTGATGACGGGGTCAAGGGACAGTTTTTCCTATTGATTACATTGTACTTTGCCATTAAATATCCCACTGTAAATTCACAAATGTTGAATCTGATGATTTCTATTAATTACTAGACCCTAGAACTCACTGTATTATAGCGAAAATCTGCATTTTAACAATTATGTTTCCTGCCCCCCATGTGCATTAATTATCATTGGCCTATAGAATGTTGTGATGACATCTGAAACCCAGACCAAGGCTGCGTCCCATTTCTCTGTCTTACCCCTTCGTCTTACCCCTACCCCTTGATTTTGCGTGTTCATGTGAGGGCAAGGGGTGTCCCCATTCTAATTTTGATCAAGAGCTTGGGCCACGACCGAGGGATACATACCCCTTGAAACGAAGTAAGCTCTCGACCAGACTTGAAATAAAGGGGTACGCCTACAATCTCAGGCAGGTTTTGGGATCAGGATGGCAGCGTCACATCGACCAGCCAAGGAGTCTCATAAATGTATTTTCAGCAGGTGTAATTATCGATTAACAGTTTAGCATGGTTTACAATTATGACACTTATGTTCTACGTTACTTTTAGTGAACTGTTGTTGTGGTTTTAATTGTAGTGATGTCTGTTGAGCCGACGTTATCGTTTTCATTGAACTTTCATGTATGAACAAGCTAGTTTTTTTGTCGAGTTGAGGTACCTGATAATCATTTGTTTGCATCAATTGTTGTCGCCTCTGTAGACGTAGAAGCCAGGTAGAGGCAAGGGATGAAGACACAAACGGTAATCGAGTGGTGTCCCATTTCTTAGGGGAACATTCGTACTGTCAGTTTCATAAAATGGGTCAGAAGGAGGTCTGAAGGAAGGCATTAGTCGAAATTGAGGTTATTCAGCATTTTAATGTAAAAATAGCAGAATACAAACGAAATGGTGACATCAGACATCTTCAGCATTCATGTTGTCAGAGAGACGTCGGCCGTGGAGAGGGACATGAAGAGAACCCCCCAGTGGGGTCAGCTCACACACACACACATGACCACAAGGTGTCTTTAAATACAGTACAGACTGTTGCATATTTATGACATCAGCAACAGCTAACCTATAGGAGAATAGCTTAGCTATGCAGACCATGTAGAGAACTTCCCAGCTTTAGCTAAGAAGACCAGTTTTCCCAATAGTCAGCCAAAATATTGATGGATAGGGAGCAGGTGATGTCAACACAGCCCAGGATAGTCTATGTATGTATTGAATTACACTTAGCTGTTCACAGGACACTGGGTTAAAACACAGAAGAACCAGTAGTATACAGAGATTACAGAAGTACACATGTAAATTAAATATGAGATCCCACAGTACCCTGAACCCTCTCAGCTCGGTATCAAGGGGCAAGACAAAGACATAGATAAAAGGATAGGGGAAGGGGTAAGACAGAGTAATGGGATGCAGCCTAAGACTAAAACCCAGAGGACTAAAAATATGAGTAGGGCATCTGCTCTAAAAAAACAAAGCAGATGGTCCACATGTATCTAGTCATCTTCCTGCTAAAGTGTAACTAAATAAAACTTGAATAGAAGTTTCAGGTGCCGTCTGCTGCGTTCCTGCTTATGAGTTTGTTTTGTGTCTGTCCTTACAAAGCAGATTAGCATAAAGCTTTGATCAGATCTGCAGCCCGTGTGACTTCTGGAATTGCATCATCTCTGCGTACTTGCTTGTGTGGGCTTTCACTTAAACTCGCCCTCTGTCTGATTTCACACATGGCTAAACTTGGGGCCGGCGCTGATTTGAGATCGGAAATGCAATTCTGCGAGTCGTGTATCATTTGCAGAGCCAGGTCCTTTTCAGTGGGGCATAAAACCACTTTGATCTCGCTGAAGTCCAAACTTTGCTTCCATTTTCTTTCTTTCTTTCTATTCTTCAAAAGAATGTGGATTGCACTGACTTTTATTACTGCAAATATTATTCATTTTTTTCCCCAGAATTATCAAAAAGATTCATAATTACTGGCTCATAATAATATTAAAGTACTTGGGCATTTGGTCCCAGATTCTGGAACAAACTGCCCCCGATATGCACATCATCACAGACTTTGGCCTGTTTAAATCAGGACCAAAACTTCTATTTAGACTGCCTATCCGGACATTCACTACAGTAATGTAGTGACACTTTGGCAATTTGTTTAATTTCATTGTTTCATATTTTTAATTTTGTGTAATATTGTGTTGGTGTTAATGGAAAGCACACTGGTCAACTTGAGTGTTATAAAGGGCTATAATAAAGTTTGATTGATTTTTCTTCAGGAGATGCCACAGTGAACTATTTGTACATGAAGCTGGGATGTGGAGTTGTAGTTACAAATACACTCGTACTATCCACATGTATATACACAACAGAAACAGGATTAGGCAATATGGCTTTAGAGTCACAAGGACCACAACGACAGTGTAAAATGTACTTTATTATGGTGAAGACAGTGGAATTGAAGGCTCATTTGAGATTTCTGAGGAGGCGATCTGCACTCAGGCTTGGCAACCATCCACTCGTGAAAGAGAGAAGGAATGAGAAATAGAAAAGACGGGAGGGCCGGAGAGGCATTTAAACGAGAAGACAGAGAGGAAGATGGCAGGTGATATAAATTAGGGATGCATTGGCTTCCTGATATCGTTTCAGTCAATATCCTGATTTGGCATATAAACTAATCTAATCTAAGATCGTAGTCAGCCCAAGTTTTTACTTACACAAAGTTGTTCTATAGCTCCATAATACATATGGGTCAGTTTTGTTTTATTTTAGTTTAGTTTAGTTTAAAGAAAATAAATGCTGTTATCTGTCTCTGTACCAGTATTGGTTGATATTGGGTATTGGCAGATATAATATCGAAAATCAGTATCAGGACTGAAACCGCTGGATCGGTGCATCCCTAATATAAATATAAAACAGCAGCCAGAGCAAGTGAGCAAATGCCAATCACCATATGCACTGAATGTCATTTTTATATAACAATTAAGTTGAATTAGTGCTTGAAGAGGCTTGACAATGAGAACATTCTTCTAAAGAAACAATGGAAATGTGTGGATGGAATGATGGATTTTATTTTTTTTTTGTGAATAATGAGCAATTAGCTGTGCACGACTGAGATCTGTATGTTCTTGTGTTTCCAGGTTGAGCCGTATCTGCCTTATGAGTACACATGTGAGGGTATGCTGGAGAGAGTACACGCCTACATACAGAACCAGGTATGTCCCCAATGTGCCCTGGCCCTCCCTGTTGTACTCAAGATTTCATCATGTGTTCCATTCAATCCCCAAACCAGTGCTTAGGGCCTCTTAACTGTGTACCCCTGACATGTATGTAAGCAGACTTTTGATGAATGCACACTTAAGCTCATTAAGAGCTACAAATTCAGCCTGGAGCCGTGGAGCAGAAGGCCCGCTGACAGTAATGAGGAGGGATGAGTAAGGAGAAACACAAGTGTGCCTATGACCAAGATGGAGGATGTGACTAAGACAAGACTCAATACAATCACATCAGAGCTTGTACACTGTGTCTGCTGTGTCTACCACCACCGTCCAAACTGGTCACAACAGATGTTCAGCCAATAAAGGGTCATTTTCTTTCATTTTTTTGGTTTTGGTCACTTTGTCAGCAATATGTTTCAACGTAAATTATGACCATATGCAACAGGGATGGGATGAGATACGATTTTCAGAGGATGAGTCTTCCTGAGTAAGCCATACCTACTTGTCAAAGCCTGATCTCCTCAGATCTCAGAAGCTCAGCAAGGCAGGGCCTGGTTAGTGCTTGGATTCGAGACCGCTGGGAATTCCAGGTGCCACAATGGCACCTGGAAGTATGAAAGTGGAGTGTGCGTGAGTGTTGGAGGTGGTTGGAGGGGCCGATGGCGCAGATTAGCAGCCTCGCTTCTGGCAGTCTGCCCCAGGGCAGCGGTGGCTACAAAAGTAGCTTACCACCACCAAGTGTGGAGTGAATGAACAATGAACTGTAAAGCGCTTTGGGTGTCATGAAAGGCGCTATATAAATGCTATGAATAATAATAATAATAATAATAATAATAATAATAATAATAATAATAATAATTATTATTATTATTATTATTATTATTATTATTATTATTATTATTAACAAGATTGGGCCCATGAGAATGAGTCAAGACATAATTAATTCATTGGAAACTGCAATCCAGTTTCCAATATCACCTCACTAAATGATTCTAGTGAAGGTGTATGGAGTTTAAAAACACATCGGAGCTTCCTGTATATCCACATAACAGCACAAGATGGAACAGAGTGAAGAACTCAGCTTAAATATGCAGGGTGTGTGAGTTAAATATGTGTGAATGAAACAAAACACAACTCTAGGTGTGGTTGTTATGAGTAAACATTATAACATAGATCAGAAATAGTGTAATATGGGCACTTTAAGGTCAGGGTATATACAGCTCTGGAAAAAAATAAGAGACCAACTGCATTTTTTTTTCTGAAATCAGCATCTCTACATGTATTACAGCCATTCCATTCCAGCGTCTGTTGAATTACAACACAAACACAAAGCTGAGCTACTTCAGTTCTTGCACCAGGGTTTTTTGAGGGGTGGCAAGAAAACGTGTGCTCACTTTGCAAAGCGTGCCCTCCTTTTATAAGTCGCGCGTTCGTGTTTATTAAGTCGCGCGTTCGTGTAAGTAGAGCGTGCTCTCAGTTTACCAAATTGCGCGCTTGTTTAAATATAACGTGCGCTCGTTTACCTAAATCGTGCACCCTGGTTTACTAAATCGTACGCTTGCTGTATGAAGACGTGCCCTCGTCTATCTAAAACGTGCTCTTGATTAAATTTACTCAAAATGTGTACACGAGATGTATAAAATGTGTGCTCGTTTTTATTCAGTCATTATGCAAATTTGTAAATTAAGTGCAGGTTTTAAAACGTTTCCGAAATCGTGACCCGGCTTTAGTAAATTGTGTTCATGAGGTATATAACGTGGGCACAATTTTAGTGAGCACACAGTTTTAGTAAGACGACTCCACGATTTAGGTAAACGAGTGCACGCTCTATTTACACGGACGCGCGACTTAATAAAATGAAGACGCGATTTCACAAAACGAGGACACGCTTTGCAAAGCGAGCGCATGTTTGATTGACACCCCCCCAAAAAAGATTTTCTGTGAGCCCTCCCGGGTCGCCCAGGCCTTTCTGTGTGTGTTCTGTGTGGAGTTTGCATGCATGATCTGGGTTCGATCCCCGGGTCACCCGAGCCTTTCTGTGCGGAGTTTGCATGTTCTCCTCGTGTCTGGGTGGGTTTCCTCCGGGCACTCCGGTTTCCCCCATCAACCCAAGCACCATAGGTAAATCCTCCAGCTTAGGTCCTGACCAAGCCGAAGCAAGAAGATCATGGAGATGGTCCCCGGGCGCAGTAATGTGCTGCTCACTGCTCCTAATAACAGGATGGGTCAAATGCAGAACTGGAATTTCCCCACTGTGGGACTAATAAAGGCATAGCTTTCTTTTCTTTCTTTCTTTCTAAACGATAATATTTTAATTGGAATTTGGGGGAAATTTTGTCAGTAGTTTATAGACTCAAACAAAAATGTTCCTTCTGCCCAAACACATACCTATAAGTAGTAAAATCAGAAAAACTAATAATTTTGCAGCAGTCTCTTATTTTTTTCCAGAGCTGTACTTTATTGTCCGTGAAGAGAAATGTGCCAAAGCCAAAAGTATTCCCTCCAAACCCACAAAAAAATCAATCTAACTTTATTCGTATAGCACTTTTCATACACACACAATGCAGAACGAAGTGAGAAGTACGAATGACAAAATCACTAGCTCTTTCAATTTTAAGAAATATAAAGTATAGCTGCTCCTGCCAAAAGCATCTGATACACTGCGCATAGTGAATTAACTGCTCCTAAAGTTTGATAACATCCAATTACCCACATATATCTGACCGTAGTCGACAGTTGTGTAGGTGGTGTATGATTGATGGTGTTTTCAGAACTGCTTGATAAATTAACACACTTATAGATGGAATTTCTACACACATCTCCCATGTTAGGTTTCTTATTCATTCATGTCTTCATGCTTCCTCATGCATTATATCTCAAGGTCTGGCTCAGTACTGTAAAAGCATCATATTGAGCTGCATCTTGAAGTACAAGCTGTGCAATAGTAGGAAGGTCATTGCCGCATGAAGTTTCGTCCATGAGGCAATGGCAATGAGTGAGCTGTGGCCATAGCAACCACACATCACCCTCGGCATGATATAGGACTATAGACTAGACATATTCATCACAGTAGCTAGATTATAAAATATGGTTGGACTTGTATAAATACATAATAAATTGCAAATTGCTGCCAGAGCCTTTGAACAGCAAGTTTATTTATAAAAGGAATGAAGACGGGACTATCAACAAGAATGCGGTGATTTGTAGCTTTTGTCAAAAAGAATTTTCTGATCACCGAAGCTGCTCCAGCCTGACGGATCATTTGAACAATAAACACGTCCGGACAAGTTCCATTATTACCGGAGCGAGCGTGAGCGCACTTCAACAAACCACCAAACCACGCTCACAGAATTTGGAAAACGATTGAGCAAAGCAACCACAGAAAAACTGACAAACTCAATCACAAAGTGGGTTGCCGCTCTCTCTCACTCTCTCGGTCTGTCTCTCACGAGATTAAAATGCGATTAATTAGATTAATGAATTACAAATCCTGTAATTAGTTTGATTATTTTTTTAATCGCCTGACAGCACTAATAATAATACATAACTCTAGGTGTTATTTCTAGGTATAATTTTCATGAAAACCATTGGTATACACTCAGTTTTGCATAACCTTGATATGATCTTAATGGTGTACTTTGGAACTTTTCTGGTTGAGGGTCCACTACCTACTTGGCTCCATGGAGATCTTATTGTTTTGCCTGGAATGTCCCATAGTATGACGTTAAACATAATAGTTAGGGTTTATTCATTATGGATGTTTCTATTGCTCTAACCTGCTCTCTCCCTAGTGATAGTTTAATCTATACTGTGGAACATTCTAGACAGAGAAATAGCATTTCCATGTAGACAAGCAGGAGGTAGAAATGTTATGCAATGCACCTTTAACTCTTATATGTCTTGATTTGTTGCAATTTTTATTACATTTACTGTATTTTAATTCTTATTCAAATAAAGGAAACTGGATTTTCATTTTCATTTTATAAAACAAAACATGTCCGTGCCATTTAACACAAAGAAATCCAGTTGCGTTCTTTCAAAACCTAAACCCTTCTCCAAACCAAGTGCTTTTAGAATTGGCTCCTACGTCATATCGAGAAAGCTCCAAGTTGATCATTGAAGATTTTTGATGACTGAACATTTGTTGGATTCAAATGTAATTGTTTGCATAGGCCAGATAACAACACACTCAGCAATGATAAATGAAACAGCTCAGTAATCATTTAAATAGCTTTTAGAGAATAATCGGAATCAGAAACAAATTTTATGGCCATTATCAGTGAACAAAATAATTTGCTTTGGTGTTAAACTATGAAAAATAATAATAGAATACAGCAGTGGAATGTAACAACAACAACAACAACAACTACTACTGCTGCTGTACTTTTAAAGTGAATACCTTCTACTTCATTACATTACAAATTTTTTGAACAGGACTGAAAAGTAAAAGTATTTTTTATTATAGTTTGCAGAAAAGGCTGTCAGTTTATTATTATCACGTTCATAATCAAACAAAAATGTAGCAATAAATACACAAATACAGCTAGAATAAAAAGAGCTATTCAGTTGTTTCTGTTGAAGAAAATTCAGCACACTGATACATTTGAAGCTTTATCAGAAAATCTCCATGAAATACTCTTTAAGTACATATTTAAACAGGTACTTTAAAGGAAAAGTAACGTTTTTGTTTTTTTTTACAATTTGAGCCTTATTTCGGTAATAAAACAAGTTGTTTTACTCACCCATATCACTTTGGTGTCATATGGCGCATTTCCGGAGATGTTTTAGATTAGCGTTAGGCTAACGCCGTTAGCCTAACGCTTTTTTTAACGATTTCGTTTGGTCAAAAGTGGCCTGTAATCCGAGATTTAGCCATAGTTTCGAGTAGATGAGGACACCAGTGCGCATGCGCGGAGTGTGCTCTCAGCTCCCGGGACCCAAACATGGAACGTAAAGCTGTAAACTATGGATAAATCTCGGATTACAGGCCACTTTTGATTCAAACGAAATCGTAGACTAAAGACATCGAGCTTCTATGATTTGAAAAGTGCTAAAGTTTGTGTTATTTGGAGCCCGCACGGGGCATATTACATGCTCGGGGAATGCCCCGAGTTATGGCTATAAGTCGCGCTAGGCTAACGGCGTTAGCCTAGCGCTAATCTAAAACATCTCCGGAAATGCTCCATATGACATCAAAGTGATATGGGTGAGTAAAACAACTTGTTTTATTACCAAAATAAGGCTCAGATTGTAAAAAACGTTACTTTTCCTTTAACATTTTACTTGAATTTTTTTTTTTTTTTTTTTGCTCCAGTAGCTGTACTTTTACTGAGGACTTCTTACACCACTGGTAGAATATACGATAAAATAAGCGCACGTGTATATTCTAGTGAGTATCTTGTTACTCTGTACACTAAACGCCTCTGACCCCTGCAGGACTTCTGTGCCCCTGATCACCCCTTCGTCCCGGCTAACCTGTCCAGACAGGGGTCAGCAGGCGGGAGCAGGCGGCAGGGCCCTGTGTTCGTGCCCCTGTCCAACTCCACGGCGCTGGGATGGGCGCCGAACGTGACCGCGCCCACAGCCTGGCCCCCTCTGAGCTCGCTCCGTCTGCTCGTGTCACAGGAGGGACAGTCGTGCGTGGAGGCCTGTCAGAGCTCGGGCTTCATCTGTGAACCTGCTCACTTCCACTACATCAACAACAAAGACGCTCTGCACGCGTGAGTATACCACTGCTCTCATCAGTACTGAATCGTTGGCATTACAATTAATAATACATATGCATTTTAAATGACAAACACTGATATTACCCAACTGTACATGTAAATGGACTAACCCGCCCGCTGCCACATTCCAAATAAGAAGTGAACATGGGGCACTCCATTGACTCCAGTTGGCTTTACATTCATTTAATTTCATTTTCATTTATTTATTCATTTCGAGCAGGTCAGCACAAGGGAATAAATACATGTAACCAAAATACAGTCAAATACATTCACTTTTTATTTTGTTATTTTTTTTTGCTCAAAAAGGAGTGGGAAGAAGAAAACTGATTGAATCCCACCCGTCTTCCAAAACATAAATTATAGTTCAGAAAAACACAAAACAAACACAAAACAAAACAAAGGCAAATTCCATTCTTGTACAAAAAAAACAACAACAAACTTTTGATCAGGGACAATACATTACACATAAGGTGTTTCTATCCAGAACATTTAAAGTCCGCAACAAGTAAACTTACCAGGAATGGTAAGCACAAAAAATACCAACAATGGAAGCACAACTACAATAACACATTCAAACTTGTCTCTCTCTGTATTCAGACCAGACCATGTCTTTATACAAGAACTTAAATTTGTGAATATTCTGGCAGAGCTTTTGCTGTAAATCCAGAGCATTCCACATTTTTACCCCACATACAGTCACACAGAAACTTTTACGAGTGGTTCTAACATTAGGCAAAATGAAGTTTCCATAACCTCTCAAATTATAAATGTTCACTGAAAAATTGTCACCCTTCTCTCTGTAACTGCTAAAGCGAGTCTTGTCATTTTGGTATTAAAATGTCCGTATTAACCCGTGATCCTGATGTTTTTATTTAGCTATTTTGTCTCCTAATAAATTCCTATGAATGTGGCTCCAAATTCGCTCCTGTAACTGCTAGCCTCATGAACTTCATTTGACTGGAGCCAAACACTCCCTTAGTCCACTTCTTTATACAGTCTATATGGCAACCTTGTAATATCTACACTTTTAAAGCATTAGAAAATACTTTATTCATGATGAACAAAAAGTTTATTAAGGATGATTCTAGTTTAGTAACTATTTAAAGATCCCATGACATGGTACTTCTTGATGCTTTTATATGGCTCCTTAATGGTTCCCTAATACTGTAAATGAATCCTTCTTCAAAATCAACACTCAGTGCATGAGAAACAGAGATAAGCTGAGAAAGAGTAATTATTCTCACTCAGAACACTCTATAATGGGTGTTGTTGCTTGAATGCAAATGAGGAGGAAAAAGCTGGCCAATAGTAGAAGGTGGGGGCGTGGCTAAACGCTCCGCTGTCTCTCTGTGCGCTCTCTGATCCATTTCCTTGTTTTTGCACGGGGGGAGAGAGTTGAAGTGTTCCATTGAAAAATAAACACATTTCCACATAAAATAAAATTAAACCACTGCTGTTCAAAGGTCCAGAGGCTCAGATAAAGGACTTCCGAGCCTAGAAACACTCGGACGTGCCTCCAGGCAAATAAAAAAACGCATTTCGCATTGCCTAGCGGATTCGCAGTCCAAACTCTATGGGCGGGATATACAGGGACGCTGAGCGGAGACAGAGGGAGGGGCTGGAGCTGCATTTGCCGATCTGACGTCAAAAAGGTGCCTTGTCCGAACTCGCCCGTTTCAACACTGGTTTTGTGTAATGCAGAAAAGGACCGCAAATGCTCAGTTTAGACATTTCGCAACTTTTAGCCATGGGGGGGGGGCCTAAACAGGGTAGGGGAGCTCACATTAACGTTCAAAAACCTCAGAAAGTGAAAATTTCATGCCATGGGACCTTTAATGAATACCCTCAGGAGTTAAATTAGGCTACGTTCAGACTGCAGCCTGAAGTGACCCAAATCAGATTTTTTTTTGCCCCTGTGCGACCTGTATCTGATCTTATAATGGCAGTCTGAATGACACAGATCCGATTTTTTCAAATGCGACCCAGGCAACTTGGATATGTGGTCCTTAAACCAATACATATCTGATCTTTTGACATGCGACTTCAGCCTGAACGGTCAAAAACACCAAAAAATACTAACTGAGCTTTAAGCCCTGCAGTCTGAACGTAGCCTTAGTTTAAGTAGTTATTAAGCCTGAATCATTCAATAAACTATTAGTTCAGTTGTAGTTATTATAAAGAGGTACCCAAACATTCACTGATGAATTATTGCAGAAAGCTATAAAGCTATTAAAGGTCCCATGGCATGAAATTTTCACTTTCTGAGGTTTCTGAACGTTAATGTGAGCTTCCCTACCCTGTTTAGCCCCCCCCCCCCACCCCCCCAGGGATAAAAGTTGTGAAATGTCTAAACTGAGCATTTGCGATCCTTTTCTGCGTTACAAAAAATCGGAGCTCAAACGGGCGATTTTGAACAAGGCACCTTATTGACGTCAGATCGAAAAAAGAAATGCAAATGCAGTTCCACCCCCGTCTGTCTGTACTCAGCGTCTCTGTAAATCACGCCCAGAGAGTTTGGACTGCGAATGCGCTAGGCAATGCGAAATGCGTTTTTTTATTTGCCTGGAGGCACGTCCGAGTGTTTCTAGGCTCGGAAGTCCTTTATCTGAGCCTCTGGACCTTTGAACAGCAGTGGTTTAATTTTATTTTATGTGGAAATGTGTTTATTTTTCAATGGAACGCTTCAAATCTCTCCCCCCGTGCAAAAACACGGAAATGGATCAGCTGAGGCTCTGAGCTCTGAGCAGAGAGTTTGGCCACGCCCCCACCCTCTACTATTGGCCAACTCTTTTCTCCTCATTTGCATTCAAGCAACAACACCCAGAATAAAGAGTTTGAGAGAGATATTTATGACTCTTTCTCATCTTATCTCTGTTTCTCATGCACTGAGTGTTGATTTTGAAGAAGGATTCATTTACAGTATTAGGGAACCTTTAAGGAGCCATATAAAAGCATTAAGAAGTACCATGTCATGGGATCTTTAATACTGTAACATATCAGGGACCAGTATTATAGGTAATAAAATGGAAACAGATCTTCAAAATGATTTATCCTAGGCCATTTCTTTCCTGTTACCATGGTAATACTCTAAAGTAAAGACAGATGGAAATTAGCCACACTGGCTATAATCTTTACATATTTACATTTTAAATGTTCATTAATATGTGCTGTCCCTTTACAAATAAATAAATAAAAATACAAACTGCGAGTTTCCTGTCAAAACTCCATCAGTCCTTTATCGCGCAGATGTTCACAGCATGTCCTGCAGGGCCCCACACGACATATGAGCGGCAGGTAAGCGCTCTTAATCACTGAAGTCACGCTCTATGCTCTCCTGTCTACAGATCTAGACTTTTCTGAATGAGTTTATTTCAGATTTGATCAAAGGATTATCTAGGCCTGTTACAATAATATATTTTGAAGTGCTACAAAAAATATCACGGTAATATTGAAACTACTGAGTTGCAAGAAATAAAACAGAATAAAACTTTAGTTATAGTATTGTCAGAAAAATCACCTTCTTTGAAAACACAAACAAACTCAGTGAAGAACCAGAGCAAAACACATATTTAAATTTTACTTGCAAGAGGAGACCGACACAGAGCAGAATGGTCAGACGCCTTTCTCCACTGGGCTGTTCCTTTTTGCTTCTTTTATTGATTCACAGATGGGTGTACAAAAACATGTAAATTTCACTGATAAAACAACGTGACTTCTTTCCCAGAAACTCAAAACCTTGGCATTTAATGTTGCAGATTACAATGCAACTTCTTTCTGTCTCCCTTTCCCGGATCCAATAACCTTGAGACATAATATTGCAATTTAAGCTGATCAAAACTGCGGAAGTCGACAGAGGCCATATTCATAAGCAATATTTTTTCTTCCTTGTTATCCCGAGATAACGAGATAATTGATTCAATCAATCAATCAATCAATCAAACAATATTTATAAGGCGCTTTTCATACAAAATTGTAACACAAAGCGCCTTACAGTGGTCAAGGATTAGAAGATTGACCTTTATTGATCTCGCACAGGAGAAGTTGTTTCTATATTTGACCCGGGGACCATCCCCATGATTTAGTTTTGTTATTTAGGCTTTGGTCAGGCCCTAAGCTGGAGGATTTTACCTATGGCGCATGTTTAGGTTGGTGGGGGAAACCGGAGTACCCGGAGGAAACCCACCCAGACACGGGGAGAACATGCAGTCTCCGCACAGAAAGGCCCGGGCAACCCGAACCTTCTTGCTGTGAAGCATGAGTGCTAGCCACTCAGCCACCGTGCCGCAAGGAAAAAAAAAAGCAACAGGAACAGCAGCAACAAGAACAGCAAGAACAGCAACAACAACAACAGTAACAACAGCAGCAACAACAGCAACAACAACAGCAGCAACAACAACGGCAACAACGACAGAAACAACAGCAACAACAACAGCAACAACAACAGTAACAACAGCAACGACAGAAACAACAGCAACAACGACAGCAACAACAACAGCAACAACAACAACAACAGCAACAACAACAACAATAACAACAACAACAGCAACAACAACAGCAACAACAACAACAGCAGCAACAACGACAGCAACAACAACAGCAACAACATTCGAGATCTCGAGAAAACAACGCAATTAATTTGTGATCTCGAGAAAACAAAACAGTTATTCCGTGATCTCAAGAAAACACCTGGAACGTCTACCGCCACGTTGTGACAGGCTGACTCCAGGACTATTTCTCATTCTGAATAGACGCGTTTTTGGTCATTAGAATGTCTGGAATAATAATCAATCAGCTGATAAGGCAATATTTTGACCAGGGGTTGACACCTGGAGATTGCATTACGTCTTTTAATTCGGGATAATTTCCTTGTCCCGGGTGATGTTCTCCTCTGGGACCCCCCTCTCTCTCAAGGCATCATAAAAAGCCATTTCTATCTTTTACATTGTCCGTAGCTATGTCTTCGTGTCATCTCCTGCCTTCGTTGTCTGGCCTACAAGGGGGCGTAGCAGTAGCTAGGCCTACATCTCAGCTGTTTCCTCGAGATCTTGAGATAACAGTTTTGTTTTCTCGAGATCACGGAATAATTTTTTTTGTTTTCTTGAGATCTCGAAATAACTGTTTTGTTTTCTTGAGATCACAAATTGTTGTGTTCTCGAGATCTCGTGTTAATTTTCTCATTATTAAGGTGGAAAATAATAATTACGAACATGGCCACTGTTGGCTTCCATACAAAACACATAAAGTAATGATAACACATTTACAGTTATTCTAACAAGTATTATTACTTATTTGAACCTCTACAGCTCAAATCTTTTATTATTATTATTATTACCTTTATTTAACCAGGAAGTCCCATTGAGATTCAAAATCTCATTTTCAAGAGAGACCTGGCCAAGTTAGCAGCCAAACCACATAAATACCCACATACATACAATAGTTACACATACCCACATACATATCAACGCTACACTTTACATTTTCATTATAAATAAATAAATACAGTATGTTAAAAACATCTCAAGAAAAACAAGTGCATGTGTTCGTTACCATTTTTCTTATGGAAGTTTTAAATTCATTTATGGAGATGAGAGTTTCTAGTTTAAGGTCTTTCTGTAGGTTATTCCATCCCCAGGGTGCTGAATAGGAGAAGGCAGTTTTTCCTAACTCAGTTAAAACTCTAGGTACATTAAAAAGTAACCACCTTGAGGAGCGGAGCTGATAAGTACCAGAGCTCACAGAGAGGAGGTTACCAAGGTACAGTGGGAGTTTACCTAGTATTGCTTTATAGATAAAGATAAACCAGTGCTGTTGTCTACGAACTGTAAGTGCTGTCCAACCAACTAAATTGTAGAGAATGCAATGATGAGTGAGGGACTTAGCATTTGTAATAAATCGTAGTGATGCATGGTAAACTGAATCAATGCGACGCAAGATGGAGGATGCAGCATGCATGTATAATATGTCACCATAATCAATCACAGCTAAAAAAGTAGCTTCCACAATCTTCCCTACTAGTACAAAGAAATTGTACACATGATAAATCTGCATAGTACTGTAGCAACATTTTAGAAAAATATTAATATAGTAATTACACTGACAGACCTAGTATTTAGCCCCATGCAATATTTGTGTATAATCCAAAAGGTCCTACATTACACAAAAGATTCTTGTGAGCTTTCAACCGTGTTATAGTGCTGTTCCCTCCTCACAAACATATCCTTGAGTTGTGTTTTGCTTCATTCACACATGTAACAGTAATTCTGGCTTAGTCTGTCTACGTCTCCAACGTTTTAAATGCTCTGTTCCACCTTGTGATGTCATGAAGCGGTAGTTTTCAGCTTTCTTTATTGTCTTTATTTCGCTTAATTTCACTTTACAGTAGTTCTAATGAAGGTGTATTACCACATAACATCACTAGGTGTCTTGGTGACATCACTAGGTGTCTAGGTCTGAGAGAAGAACTCATTCTTAAAGGCAAATTAAGGTTTTTTTTACAATCTGAGCCTTCTTTCGGCAATAAAACAAGTAGTTTTACTCACCCATAGCATTTTTCTGTCAATTGGAGCAGTATCGCAGAACTTATGTTGAGCCGTTCTGTTCTAGTAATGATCCCGTATCCGTTAACATGGTGCTGTATCATATGCTCGGGGCATTACTTTGCGGTGTCCAAATAACACAAACTTTAGCACTTTTCAAATCATAGAAGCCCAATGTCTTAATATAAGATTTCGTTTGAAGCAAAAGTGGCCTGTAATCCGAGATTTAGCCATGGTTTCGAGTAGATGAGGACGCCAGTGCGCATGCGCGGACTGTGCTCTCAGCTCCCGGGACCCAAACATGAAACGCAAAGCTGAAAACTATGGATAAATCTCGGATTACAGGCCACTTTTGCTTCAAACGAAATCTTACATTAAGACATCGGGCTTCTATTATTTGAAAAGTGCCGAATACAAATGCTAACGGATACGCTACAACATAACTTTCTTCAAACAGCTCCAAATGACACGAACGTGATATGGGTGAGTCAATCGACTTGTTTTATTACCAAAAGAAGGCTCAGATTGTAAAATAACGTTACTTTTCCTTTAATATGCAGGATTTGTGTGTTAAACATGTGACTGAAACAAAACACAATTCCAGGTATGGTTTTGATAACAGAATTATAACATAGATTAGAAATATAGCATAACATAGACTCTTTGCTGACACTTTGCTGTATGGAATCCCATCACAGAGCTGCTTGAAGAGGTGAGACGTGTATTAACTGAGTTGTGGGTTGCCGCATTCTGCAGGGAACAGAGAGTTTGCGCCTCAAACACTGAACAGTTCCTCCCCTGTTGACTTTATTCTCTGCACTGGTTTCATTGTGTGCGTGTGTGTGTGTTTTCTCTCATCCCCTTCTTCTTTGACACCTCATACCTTCTTCACTCGTCTTCCATCTTCACTGCACACTTTCGTTTAAACCGTGGCACACATGAGTGCTCTCTCCTGTGACATAGTTTCTTTTTACTTTGTCACTTTATTATCCTCTGATCTATATCAAGAATTGCATTTGTGTGGCTAAGTGGATTGTCCTCTAACTACTAACTACTACTCTAACTACTCTACTCAGAACTTAATAATAATAATCACCCATGGGCCTTCGTATCAGAAAAGGAAAAACATATCACGGGGGGGATGATTTGTGCCTTGATTTGAAACACTGTTTAAGTTTAATAAGTTTTAAGAAGAAATATAAAGGAATGGAATTGACGAATTATAAAAATAGTGAAAAGTGCCAATTCTAATGCTCTTTTTTTCTCTTCTGTAAATAACCTGTAACACTAAACTGGAAGTTGTAAGTTATAATTAGGAAAAGGGGTAGTATTAAATAAAGTCTACTTCTTCCCACCTCTTTTTGGACATGTAAATGTAAAGCTCTGTGGTCTTTGCATGTCTATCTATTATTTTGATTGTGATGTTATTTATGACATGACTTCTGTTTTATAGTTTGCATCTTTGGTCAAAAACATTTAATTTAATGAGCATGTTCATTTCCCATCTGACACTGGAAAAAGACAAATTCGATTGCATGATCACATTTGTCAGGGCTTGAGATGCAATGGAGGCCGTGGAGATCACACCAGACATCAATCTGTATTAAAAATACAGAGATTTCATTCAGGATTTATCAGGCACAGGAACAGGTAGTGACTAAGCCTAAATCATTCTTAATAAACTATTTGTTCATTATGGTTTAAGTCAGGGCTCTCAAACTCAATTCGAGCAAGGGCCAAAGTTATGTATTATCTGTACCTCTCTCTCTCCCCCCTTAAAGCCCCAGTGTGTAGGATTCGTGGCGCATAGGTGGATGGTGCTATTGCACTTTCTGTTTTAGCTACGGCAGACCTCGAGGGTCACCCGGGCGCGGTCCCGTTTTTTTTTTTTTTTGTTTTCTCATGAAAACACACATTCCTGATCATGTACCATGACACTCTACACATCAAATGAAACCTTACAGTCTCCTCTTTTTGACTATGCAATTCATTTCCCTGCACAACAAACACTCCCTGAGCACATGGGGCTTTTATACGGAAAAGCACAAAATGAGGTTAGCTTACCTTAGAATGCTTTGCACAGGTCAAACTCTGTATTTCACCATAAACTTGCTCTCAATTTGTCCGTAAGGATCCAGCGAATAAAATCCAGTAAAACAATTTAGTCCAAAACACGTGTTAGATCCATTACGATGTCTGATCCGGCAGCATGCTTGTGTTGTTTACCCAAAACCACGAGCCTTGCCGAAGGCGAAGGCGGAGCCCAAATGTCCTTCTGCGGCTCTCGTATTCAAAATGGCTGCCTCTGCATGGGGAAGATCCCCCTTTTATGTGACTATATCTAAGTACAAAAGAATACTTTGATTTCATGATGGAAGTGAAAAGGCTTGGAAAACAATGTATTTTTGAATGGATATCTTCAATTTCAGTAATTAACGGGTAAAAATCTTACACACTGTCCCTTTAAAGTATATTTGATTCCAACATCAAAGCTGTCTGCCCCCCTCACTCTGTCTACCCCTCTCACTCTGTCTGCCCCTTTCACTCTGTCTGCCCCTTTCACTCTGTCTGCCCCTCTCACTCTGTCTGCCCCTCTCACTCTGTCTGCCCCCCTCACTCTGTCTGCCCCTCTCACTCTGTCTGCCCCAACATCATAGTTTAGAGGGGAAAAACTCTATCATTAACATTGTCATTTTAATCTTTTGTTTTCTTTTATCATGTATTATATTATGTTTTTCTACATTCCTTTTACCTATTTCTGCATAAATCAACAACCCAAAACAGTATGCTATGTCAAAAAAATAAACACTAAATAAAAACCAATGCACACATTTAAAGTCTTTTTTTGTATTTTTTATAATGCAAGTGTAAAAGTAATGGTTGGAGGTGCTTTAGCGTTGTTGACGCCTCTGCCCTTTCCTCTGCTCCTCCACTCTCTTTGAGCGGCTGGATGGCTGTGCTCTTTCATTTTCACAATGAAACTCTTGTGCTGAGAGGAGTTCAGAAGACAGCGTCTGCTCCTTCCTGGACAGTTTCTTATTTTCTTTGTTGGGTGGATCTCCATCAACATCAATACAAGTGGTTTGAGTGTCCATTATAGGTGCTGGTGATGAATGCCAAAGGGTTGGGTGTGTTTAGTATTTCCATATAATAATATTTAGAATTTCGGGAGAAAGTTACTCTCTAGTCCAGGGGTCTCAAACTCAATAGGAGCAATTGTATCAGTGTTGGTCAGGGGCCACATATTATATAACATTATATTTTTCATAGGCTACAATTGATTATAATTATTATAGCAATATGTTATAATCATAATATACTAGGATACTATGTTATTGTATATATAATGCCCTCATGTGGTTAAGAAAATAATATGCTAGGTAATAAAAGTAATATTCATGACTTATTACAGGCTTTTAAGCAGTATTCTAAATCCTGAAGTGTCTCTGTGTTGTTTTCACTTCAGACATAATTTCAACCTCTCTGTTACCCATCTATTCTTTGCACTTTTGTACAGTGGTCCCTCGCTCTATCGCGGTTCACTGTTCGCGGCCTCGCTGTTTCGTGGATTTAAAAAAAAAAATTTATATTGTAACATTATTTTTTATAGTGCAGTATTGTCTTCTGCGTCCTGATTGGCTAAGAGACTAGACCAGGACTAAACGTGGACTAAACCAGGTCTAGACCAGAACTAAATCAGGTCTAGACCAGGTCTAAACCAGGTCTAAACCTGGACTGGTCCTGGACTATACCAGGACTGGACCAGGTCTTGAACTGGGCTAAACCGGGACTAGACCAGGTCTAAACCAGGATTAAATCACTTTGTTCGGCTCTTGCGTTCGTTTGTGCTTGTTCGGTTCGTGGCTCGGACTGAGAGGACGCGTACCGGGTGCCGCGGTTCGATCTCGTGCTCGCAGCCCCGGTGCACGCCTCGCGCGGTCACGCTGCTCTGTCAAGGATCTGTCCATGTGGAGGGGTGCACGTGTCGCGCACTTCTCCAAGGGGTTGGTGCGCGTCGCGTCCCAGGACGTGGCAGTGCTCCTCGCACGTCCGGCGGCGCTTCCGGAGCCGTGTCTCCCTCCACGCGTCACTATTAATACATTTTGTTGAAAATCTATGAAAGTTTGAGTGTTTAAACTAGAGACAAATGTGAGAAAAGGTTAATTTCAGTCTGAGAAAAGCGTATAATGTGTGTGGTGAGGCATTTACAGCCTTAAAACATGTATAATAATTGTAAAACATAAAGTTGTCTTACTTCGCGGATTTCTCTTATTGCGGGTTATTTCTGGAACCTAACCCCCGCGATAAATGAGGGATTACTGTATTGTCTTTATATTGTATTTTGTACACTGTCTTTTTTGCACTGCTTGGCCAGGGAGAAACAGAATTTCGATTCACTGTATGTTGAACACATATGGCAAATTGACAATAAAGTTGACTTTGACTTTGAACCAGAGCACCAGGGTCAATCTTTACCTCTACAGAGACACTTTAGCAACAAACCATCAACCTCTGAGTAGATATTAAGTCCTGTACATGCGATGTACAATACAGTGTGATGGTAAACTACTTCTCTCCCTATCTTCTGTAGTCTTGGCTCATGAGGCTGCTCCTCTGGCTTTGACAGTCACTCACACTTGTTTCTGAAGCTTCTGTTCTCACACTCCACGTGTTTTGTGTCCATTTCTTGGTTGAAGTGTGAAAGTCTGTGTAGAAGCGTTGTCTGCCCCTGTACTGTCAGATAGAGACGCTTTGTCAGATTGAGACGCCTCCTGCGCTACTGCGCAAGCGCGCATGATGTAATGGTTTTGAAACAGCTGAGCTACAGCGCCGAGATGAGCGCTACTGCGCAAGCGCGCATGATATAATGGTAGCCGTTGTACTGTCAGATTGAGACGCTTTCTGAGAGTACACCGTACGCTTTTATTGGTTTTATTGTATGTTTTAACCAATTAAGCATGTAACGAACGAGATGATGTAATGGTTTAGAAACAGCTGAGCTACAGCGCCGAGATGAGCGCTACTGCGCAAGCGCGCATGATGTAATGGTAGCCGTTGTACTGTCAGATTGAGACGCTTTCTGAGAGTACACCGTAGGCTTTTATTGTATGTTTTAACCAATTAAGCATGTAACGAACGAGATGTGAATGTTAGATTTGTGGCAGAATACCTACGTCAGATAAGCAGACGCTTTGACAGCCCAGCTGTTTTTAAACCATTACTTCATATACCGGCTGGTTAGCTCAACTGGTAAGTCATGGACTTTCCCCCTGTGGGTTGTAGGTTCAAACCCCCCCCCGGGCAATGAGCTAACCAGTGTGGGTCCTTGGGCAAGACCCTTCACGGTACTGCCCCCCGGGCGCCGAAAAAGATGGCTGCTCACTGCTCCTGAAAAGGATGGGTCAAATGCAGAAGTCAAATTTCTCCCGTGTGTCACTGTGTGTCATTGTGTGTGAGACCAATAAAGGCTTAAGCCTAAGCTTAATTCTAATATGCGCAGTAACAAAGCGTCTCATTCTGACAGTACAATAAAACTGTCAAAGCGTGTCGCTTTGACAGCCCAGCTGTTTTTAAACCATTATTTCATATGAAATAATATGAAATATTATGAAATATGAAATAATGTTTTTAAACCATTATTTCATATGAAATAATGGTTTAAAAACAGCTGGGCTTAAATTATTATTGTACTGTCAGAATGAGACGCTTTGTTACTGCGCATATGAAGTAATGGTTTAAAAACAGCTGGGCTGTCAAAGCGTCTCACTTTGACAGTTTTATTGTACTGTCAGAATGAGACGCTTTGACAGTTTTATGCGCTACTGCGTAAGTAACATTTTAACAGTATTGGTTTTATTGTGTTTTAACCAATTAAGCATGTAAAGAACGAGATGTTAACGTTAGATTTGTGCCAGAATACATACGTCAGATGATAATAGTTTGGATTTAACATTTGACTGCATCGTTAGTTTTCATTCAAAATAATTAAACCAGACAGGTCAGTATTTAGTTATTTTCTTGTGCTTTTTTAACATAATCTTTTACTGTTATTAATTGCAAGCCGCTCTTAATAACCTGTTTTAATTATTTTGTTTGTCATTTGTCTTCGCTATGATTCACTGCTCAAGACTTAATGCTTTTCTACTTCTTAACCACGTCTGCAAATGTCTTTAAGGAGCCATCTGTACACCGTGACAACGGACAACAGATGAAAACTAGCCTCTTGGCTAATTCTGGCATGTTAAACAGTTACTGTTGGTCAACATTATAAATAAATACATTTCATGCAATTGAATTTAAAACAATGGGCTTGTCTCTTATTCATGATTTATGAGGACAGGAAAAGGTACAACAGAAGAAACATTTATTTATTTATGATGAGGCCTCTAGGAGTGCACGTGTGACGTCTAGTCGAGCCTTCAAGACTTCTGTCGGGTCGGTCTTGATTGACGTTTCAAAATCTCTTCTGCAAAATTCAAAATGCAATTTTAGGCATTCACTTACATATAAGAAATTAGTGGAAATAGTGAAAACTTTACCTTTACACTCCAAAATCCCACAGCTAGTGGCATCTTGCTGAAGGAAATTAACGCAGTGATGAGGCCTCTACGAGTGCACGAGTGACCTCTAGTCGAGCCTTCAAGACTTCTGTCGGGTCTCTTCTGCAAAATTCAAAATGCAATTTTAGGCATTTAGTAACATATAATTGGATAGATACAAGAGAAAGAAATTAGTGGAAACAGTGAAATCTTTACCTTTAAAACCAAAATGCCACAGCTACTGCCATCTTGCTGCATTTCATGTGGAACAGTTTGAAGAGTCCATCTGTCTTGGGACTGAACGGCCTGCCATCCTCAAGAAGTTCCTATTATTGTGTGAAAAGCATAACAAGCATATGCAATACATTAGACACATTATCACATACAAAAGACCAAGAACTTTACTTCAAATTTTTCCTCAGACTTTACATCCAATTTCGAAGGGTCTTGCGTGCATACTTCGTCTCATTAGCCAGTGGATCCACAAGAACGAGGGTCTTCTCTGACATGTTGATCTATAAATGTTTACCACATTCATGTTATTTCATAACATTCACATACCGTATTTATATACATACATACACATTATATATGTATACAGTGCCGTGAAAAAGTATTTGCCCCCTTCCTGATTTCTGTGTTTTTTGCATATTTATCACTCAAAACATTGTCAGATCATCAAACCAATTTTAATATCACACAGAAACAACCCAAGGAAAGACAAAATTCAGTTTTTGAATGATGATTCCATTTATTAGTGCACAAAAAAAATCTAAACCTATCTGGCCCTATGTGAAAAAGTAATTGCCCCCCCTTGTTAAATCACAAACTAACTGTGACTAACCACAGTTTTGAGAAAACTTAGTTCAGTTCTACATGCCACACCCACACCTGATTGTCACCACCTGTGTTGAATCAAGAAATCACTTAAATAGTTCCTGTCAAACAAAGTGAAGTTGGCTACAACATCTCAAGAACAAACACATCATGCCACGATCCAAAGAAATTCAAGAACAAATGAGAAAAAAAGTGATAGAAGTCTATAATTCAGGAAAAGGTTACAAAGCCATTCCCAAAGCTCTGGGGCTCCAGCGAACCACTGTCAGAGCCATTATTCAAAAATGGAGGAAACTGGGAACAGTTGCAACCCTTCCCAGGAGTGGTCGACCAACTAAGATTACTCCAAGAGTGCGACGACGGCTCATTCAGGAAGTCACAAAAGAACCTAGACGCACATCGAAAGAACTACAGGCCTCGTTGGCCTCAGTTAAGGTCAGTGTTCATGACTCCACCATTAGAAAAACACTGGCCAAAAATGGCATCCATGGAAGAGTTCCCAGGAGAAAACCACTGCTTTCACAAAAGAACACAAAGGCTCGTCTCACCTTTGCCAAAAAGCACCTTGATGACCCTCAAGACTTTTGGAGAAACATTTTGTGGACCGATGAGTCTAAAATTGAACTTTTTGGAAGGTCTGCAGCCCGTTTCATCTGGCGTAAAAATGGCACAGCATTTGATAAAAAGAACATGGTGCCCACAGTAAAGCATGGTGGTGGCAGTGTGATGGTCTGGGCCTGCTTTGCTGCCTCAGGACCAGGACAACTTGCTGTGATTGACGGAAAAATGAATTCTGCTGTTTACCAGAAGATCCTGAAGGAGAATGTCCGGCCATCAGTTCGTGCCCTCAAACTCAAGCGCTCTTGGATCATGCAACAGGACAATGATCCAAAACACACCAGCAAGTCCACCTCTGAATGGCTCAAAGAAAACAAAATTAAGGTTTTGGAGTGGCCAAGTCAAAGTCCGGATTTAAATCCGATTGAGATGCTGTGGTGTGACCTTAAACGGGCAGTTCATACAAGAAAACCCTCCAATATGGCAGAATTGAAACAATTCTGCATAGAAGAGTGGGCCAAAATCCCTCCCCAGCGGTGTGAAAGACTCATCACCAATTATCGCAAACGTTTGGTTACAGTTATTGCTGTCAAAGGAGGCTCAACTGGCTATTAGATTAAGGGGGCAATTACTTTTTCACATAGGGCCAGATAGGTTTAGATTTTTTTTGTGCACTAATAAATGGAATCATCATTCAAAAACTGAATTTTGTCTTTCCTTGGGTTGTTTCTGTGTGATATTAAAATTGGTTTGATGATCTGACAATGTTTTGAGTGATAAATATGCAAAAAACACAGAAATCAGGAAGGGGGCAAATACTTTTTCACGGCACTGTATATACATATACATATATATAACCTAAACATGCGCCATAGGTAAAATCCAGCTTAGGACCTGACCAAAGCATAAATAACAAAACAAAATCATGGGGATGGTCCCCGGGTTAAATATAGAAACAACTTCTCCTGTGCGAGATCAATAAAGGTCAATCTTCTAATCCTTGACCACTGTAAGGCGCTTTGTGCTACAATTTTGTATGAAAAGCGCCTTATAAATGTTTGATTGATTGATTGATATATGTATATATACACACATGTACATACGTACACACATACATACACATTATATATGTATATATACACACATATACATACGTACACACATACATACACATTATATATGTATATATACACACATATACATACGTACACACATACATACACATTATATATGTATATATACACACATATACATACGTACACACATACATACACATTATATATGTATATATACATACATACACACATACAGGAGTGCGTTTGATGCACAGGTGGTGCGCCAAGAGCTGCACGAGCTCTGGCTACAGACTAGCCGTGTGCTAGCACACTAGCGCGGTTTAATACGATAAGTTTAATACGAGACACGTAGCATGCAGTCAAATGTTAAATACAAACCACTATCATCTGACGTAGGTATTCTGGCGCTAATTATCGTTCTTTACATGCTAAAACATACAATAAAACCAAAACACTCTTAAATTGTTACTTACTTGCGTTGAAATTGTAGAAAACTCCACTCCTGTTGAATTTTTTTTAACTTCTGCCTCGTTATGTTGAGAATAACTCGACGTCCGCCTTGTTTTCCGCCTCGTTTTGTTGAAAATAACTCGACTTTTGCCTGTTATGTTGAGAATAACTAGACTCCTGTCTCGTTCGGTAGCAAACAAAAGGACTTCTGCCTCTGGAGCCAAGATGGGCGTATTTATACGATTACATCACGGCATGCATGCGCGCGCATGAGGAGGCGTTTTAAACTGACCCAGCTGTTTCAAAACCATTACATCATGCGCGCTTGCGCAGTAGCGCAGGAGGCGTCTCAATCTGACAAAGCGTCTCTATCTGACAGTACACCCCCTCACTCTGTCTGCCCCTCTCATTCTGTCTGCCCCTCTCACTCTGCCCCCTCACTCTGTCTGCCCCTCTCACTCTACCCTTCTCACTCTGTCTTATGGGAAATGTAGTTCAAATTGTAATTCAAATTGTCATGCATTTATTTGGCAGGTCACTATTAACAGAAATAAAAAATGGTCTCGCGTTTGAGATCTGTGTATTAAGTATTTGTTTATGCTTTATAAGGTGTAATTATATAACAGTTGTTTTAGCATTATATTTTAATCTATTGACATAGTTTTGTTTTACAGTCTTTAAAGGTGCACTGTGTAACTTTTAGGTCGGTGGTCCGTCACCTGGTTGTTTCTATGGATATGTGATTGCTCTGTCTGGAATGTTCCACAGTATGACATTTAACTGCTTTACCTTACTTTTTTTTGTAACCATATATTTAATTATTTAAGGTGGTTTTGTTGCTCAAAAATACCTAGATTTGGTTTGGTCTCCATGAAGATAGAAAGGCCTAAAACCACACCGTGAAACATTCCAGTCAAAATAAAAAAAACACATTCACAGAGAAAAACATTTAACAGGCCCTCCACCAGAAAAGTTACACAATGCACCTTTAAAACTTGAACCATTTTCTACATTCTTAAAGTGACCTTTTACAATATTTGACATCTTTCCGTGGCACAGACTTGTCTCGAGTTTAAACTTTGAATTGTGTTTTAATGTTTTTGATTGTGTTTCCAGCCTGGAGGTGCAGTGTGAGGTGGTGGACTCAGAGATGAACCACATCCTGCCTGCCTTCTCTGTGACACGGAGAGAGTGTGGTCTACAGAGAGAACCACTGCTGTTCAGCTGTGCGGGACATTCCCCCAAATACAGGCGTCTGTGCCCCTGCAGGGACTTCCGCCGGGGACAGGTGGCGCTGTGCCGAGACTGTTTATAGTGACTGGACATGGAAACAGCCCACAGGGGGCAGTAGAGCTGTAAAAGAGACACCTGCCCAAACTGGATGGAGCTGTGCTAGATTTGGGTTGTTAACCATCTCAGAAGGTCATACCAGTGGTGGATACGGCATGAGAGGTGATGGAGACCGTTTGGTAATAAAGTCACCTATGATATACAGTGGTCCCTCGTTTATCGCGGGGGTTACGTTCTAAAAAATAACCCGCAATAAGCGAAATCCGTGAAGTAGTCAGCTTTATATTTCACAATTATTCTACATGTTTTAAGGCTGTAAATGCCTCAAGACACACATTCTACACTTTTCTCAGACTGGCATTAACATTTTCTCACATTTCTCTCTCGTTTAAACATTCAATCTTTCGTAGATTTTCAACAAAAAAACTCACGCGTGTATTTCACAGTTCCTCTGACCGTGCCTCTTCGTCTTGGCGCCGCTCCGCCTCAGTGCAGGCGTCTTTTTCTGAGTGAAGAACATGGTTATGGGTAGTTGTTGGTGCTCTTTTTTCTTTTGGGCGAGAAGATTGTTATAAACAGACATGCCACCTTTGATTACCGTACTTTTCGTACTATAGAGCGCACCTGACTATAAGCCGCACCAACCAAATTTTTTTTTTTTAATTAAGATTTGTACATATATAAGCCGCACCTGACTATAAGCCGCAGGTGTCCACATTGTAACTTGAGATATTTACACAGAAAGATGGTACACAAAAGGATTTTTTTAAAATTGTAATTAATGTAAATACCGGTACGTGTTTTTTGCGAACAGCGCCTAGGGCAGTAACATGGCAAAAACACGGCAGTAAAACAACTGTAAAAAGGCCAGCCTGTAGCCTCTGGAAGCCTTAAAATAAATTTTCAAGTTTAACTTTAAGGGTAAACCCCCTGAACTCAATCTCACGGAACTGTTGATACCTGTGTAGGAGATTTTAAGTGGCTTCCTTAATTCATAAACTCTCCTTACTTATTTACCGTACTACCTTCACTGTCTTGATAAAGAATTAATCCATACATAAGCCGCACCTGGCTATAAGTGTGAGAAAAAAGTAGCGGCTTATAGTCCGAAAAGTACGGTATATTTGAAAACGTTTCGTCGACATTGTGGGTTTTGTCAGGGAGAAAACTTGCAAACATACAACACTTAAGAGTCACACTGTTAGCGATCGAACATTTATATAAATCTGCCAAACTGAACCCATTCTGTACTGTACAGTAGACACGGCACAGAGGAAAATGAGTAGCAAATCAGCACTATAAAAAAACTGGAATAAAAACAATCTGCGAAACAACAAGGCCGCGAAAGGTGAACTGCAGTATAGCGAGGGACCACTGTATTTGTTTTTCACAAGAAACAGAAGTGAAAATTCCAATTTGCTTTGTATTTAAAACCTTGCCTGACCAGCCAGTCCCTTTTACATTCTGTTCAAGTGACTAGAATCAGTCAAGAGAGGGGGAAAATCCTCCGTCCAAACTTGAGACAGTCCAACCACAGCTACTGTAGCACGTGTCTCTCAAATGTGGAAGACGTCTCCAAAATTCTCGTAACATTCAGAACAAAATATATATAACCTGTTACACCTGAGATCAATAATACGCTGGTGCTTGGATTGTTGAATAAATCCACTCCGTTTCTCAGTCCTTTATGTAGTTTTTAGCGCTGTCAGTTTAATGTGTTAATTAGATTAATTAATTGCACTGTAACGCTTTATAAAAATTAATTATGAGCGGCAATTTAATGCGTGCACATTTTAAATTTGGCATGTGGCGAGCAAATCGCTGCCAGGGCCTTTGAACGGCAAGTTTATTTATAAAAAAGAACAAAGACAGGACTATCAACAAGAACGTGGTGATTTGTAACTTTTATCAAAAAGAATTTTCCGATCACCGAAGCTGCTCCAGCCTCCAGCTCGCAGAATTTGGGAAACGAATGATCAAAGCGACCACAGAAAAACTGACTCAATCGCAAAGTGGGTGGGTCTCTCTCTCTCTCGAGATTAAAATGCAATTAATTCGATTAATTAATTACAAATCCTGTAATTAATTAGATTAATTTCTTTAATCACCTGACAGCACTAGTAGTTTTTCCCATTTTTTACATGTAAACCGCCGTTTGTTTTTGACTCGAATGGAGCATGCGTCTCTCTGATTGGTTAATCTGCCTGTCAATCACACCCTCTGGAATCATGGAGACAGGATACAGCTCCAGATCCACTCTTTTTTTTAAAGTTTTGTCAAAGCGTGTGATTCTGGCTGGTCAGGTAATTTAAAAATCCCTGTTACAGCTTCTTTTGTTTTGTTTTCTTAATGCACAGTGAAGAGAGTCTAAATTTTGCTTGTCTGCATCAAAGTGGTTCTGTTCAGTTATTTTTGTTCTTGTTTCTGCATGTCATTAGGACTTGTGACAGAAAATGTTAATAACGTGCATTATTTATTCCACAAATTCTCGGTCACTCAAAGCTACTGGACTGCAGCGGTCTAAAGGAGTGCCAAAAAGTGCCAAACCAAAATCATGTCACTCAAATGAGAAGAGTTTATTTAGTCACATTTTAAAATGCATATGACAGGTTAGATTTGAAATTTCACTAAAACGTAGTAATATTAAAAGATGCACTATGTAACTTTTTGGCTGGGGGTCTGTCAGCTGCTTGTTTCTATGGATACGTCATCGCTCTGCCTGGAATGTTCCACAGTATGACATTAAACAGCTCTATCTCACATTTATTTAATTGCAGGTGGTTTTATAGCTCAAAAATACCTACAAAAATAGGTATTCTAACTGTGAGCGGGGTCGCCTCTCCACAGACCTGACCCGTAACTTGGTCTGGTTTGGTCTCCGTGAAAATAGAGAGGTTTAATGCCATACTGTGAAACATTCCAGACAAAGCAATGATATCTCCATGGAGAAAAGAATTTGATGGACCCCCCACCTGAAAAGTTACACAATGCACCTTTAAGATGACCTTGTTTGAACATTTTTGTGAAGTCGATTTCCTTCCTGGTTGGACATGGGCAAAAGATATTTTCATATATAAAAGATATAAGTAAATCCATGATTTCTAGTAGCCATACTGTGCAAACAAGGGCCAGAGCGTCTTTAATTTACTCAATACAACTAAACAAATAAAAATACAGTTAGAAAAATGTGTGCTTGTGGGTAAATTTTTGCAAGGAAATTTGTGTATTTTTGTTATTTCTGTCATTTTCAACTTTCTTCACTGATGTAAAACTATGATAAATATTTAACACAGGTACTATCCCACCAAAACCAATAATAATAATACATATAGCAGGCCCTCACTTGCACTCGCTAACGCACCATTTATTTTCGATTAAAGTTTATTTTCGATTAAAGTTTATTTTCGATTAAAGTTTGAGTGAAATCGGCCAAAGTATGCACGGATTATCACTCGTGGAAATTTGATGGCGAACTGCAAAAACAAACCTGAAATTTGTGGCGTTTTCACTGAAATGCTGTTAATAACTTTTAATGCCCCACTTGTCTAGATGATACAGCACAATTCTGGTGAGTCTGGGTCAAAAACCCTAGGAGGAGTTCGTTAAAATACGAGGACAGGAAAATTTGCCTTCGGCGCCGGGTCACGTGCTCGGTCCAATATGGCTGACTTCCTGTTGGTCGCCTAGCAACGGTGTAATATACTTTTTTGTTCCTATTCCCATGATGCATCTGTGTACCAAATTTGGTTTGGCTATGATAAAGTTTTTGCCGGGCGTCTCATTGGCGAGGACAGATGTTTGGCCTGTTACCATGGCAACACGGGTATAGCCATAGGCACAATGTATTTTGATTTTCCAGGGGGTGCTGTCGAGCCATTTTTTTAGATTTTTTAATACAGATTATTTGTAAATTCCTTTTTGGCATTCTTGAATTTTGTGCAAAATTTCGTGAGTTTTTGGTCAGTGGGAAGTACCTGAACCTTGAAAAAAGTGTATAGGAAAATAAGAATAAGAATAAGAAAAACCAGAACAATAACAATAGGCCCTACGCTTTAGCGCTCGGGCCTAATGATAAAAAAAAACAAAAAACACGAAAACCTGCCATATGTACTTAAAAGGTGCACTTTGGAACTTTTCTGGCAGGGAGTGCACCACAAGCTTGTTTCCATGGAGATTTTGGTTTGGCTGAAAATGTAAACTCATCTGTGTTGCATTTATTCAATTACAGGTGATTTACTGCTCAAAAATACTACGAAAAACATGCATTCCCACTGTGAGTGACCTCATCTCTCCACAGAGCTGACCTGTAACTTGACCTGGAGCCAAGGAAATAGTGTAATGCCATACTGAGGGACTTAGACTTAGACTTTAAATGAAAATAAATGTCTAAGGATAGGTCTAAGGATATCCTAGACAAAACAAGAACATTTCCATGAAGACAAGCAGGTGGTGTACCCTGTTCCAGAAAGTTCCACAGTGCAGCTTTAAATCCTTTCTCTTGTATCCGGCCCTCCAGAGTGGAAAAAGAGCGGTATTTGTCTTCGGTCTCCAGGCTATTGTGTTTCAATGGCAGGGTCTTCAGATGTGTCATATGGAAAAGTCACCCCGGGTCAATAACCAATCTCCGTGGTGGACTTTGACAAAGGGATGATGGACAACTGGGTTATCTGTGTGGCCCCTTCAGTGATGGACAGAGTCATTTATCAGAGCAGGCCCAAATGGAGGCTACACGGCTAAACGCAATCATCTCCTCTCTCAAAGGAAGCAGGGGGCGGGGTCAGAAAACTCAGATTAAAGGTACAAGATTATTTTTCAACAAGTAAGCCTTCAGAGTTTGAATGTGAGTTTTCGTCCTGGAGGCTTTGTGATGGAAATATCAAAAAATTAAAAAATCTGAATGAACCCAGGTACTTGGCTTGGTTTTATTTTGTGGTGGTGGAGTGTTGTTTTGTGTTTATTTCACTCTAATTTACGTGTGTTGGAAAATGTGCTCTTGTAAGTGTTATTTCAGTTTTCAATCAATCAACAAATTGTTTCATATAATTAGTCTTTGTTTTGACCCCACGTGATTAGACAATATATTTATATACAGATATTTATCAGTGCTTATGGGGTAACAAATATCATTAAATAAATGTTGTCTTAAATGAATGCATTTCAGTTTAATAAGAGCAATATTATTAAATTAAATTGAAATGACTGATATGAAATCACATTGTCATGTGCATGCAGTTGAACATTTCTCAGATCAGATAGAACACCCTTTTTTTGCCCTGCTTTTACACTTTCATCCAAAAGTCTCCTAAAATTCACCAACTACAGCATCAGTATTATATAAGTATTATAACCTTCATTTGCCTCCACAACACATTTGGATTGAATTACTCTGATATTTTAGAATTCCTTCAGCCCATTATAACGCAGATGTCATTACAGTACAATCTGCTGTGTGTCACTCTAAGCCAGTGCTTCTCAAATAGTGGGGCGGGCCCCCCTGGGGGGGCTTGGCGTGATGCCAGGGGGGGCACGTATGACCCTGGGAAACATGTTTTTTTGCTGTACTGTACTAGAACTAAGTGTAATTGCACATCAACAACAGTAGTTGGCAGTGGCGTTCTCACATGCGATTTACGCACAGTCTCACCATTAACAGAACATCCTCTGTCACAGAAAAAACACGTATATTCCACTGAGTCGTGTCCTTTAGTCCGACAGAAGCTGACGCATCAGTGGCACAAGGAGAGAGCGTTTTTTTTTCAGTGCTTTTAGCTTATGCAAATGAGGTGGTTTTAAGTTTCATTTCTGTAAAACGTAAACAAATGTGCGCAAAGCTGCATTAAAAACACATTAATATTTGAGTCCTCAGTGCAGTCTTTGTTGTAAGTTTCTTTTTTTTCTTTATAATGTTAATAAAAGGATACAATGGTGTTCTCATAACAATTTTCTAGACAAATAATACTATTTAGAATCGCGCGCAGGAAGGGGGGCGTGAAATTTTTTCTTCTTCCTAGGGGGGGCGTCACAGAAAATAATTAAGAAGCACTGCTCTAAGCTGTGGGGTGAATTCAGTTCATTCAATGATTTTATAAAATTCTCTTGACTTTTCCTGAAAATTCCTGACTTTTCATTTTTTGTAAATGTCACCTCATTATCACTGATTGAACACCAACATCATTTCAAATATGAATCACATATCTTTGCTTTAGAGTGGTCATATTTATTGTGAAAATCCACCCAGTGTACAAAAACAAGGATGACTAAACTTTCTCTTTCTGTATTAAACCATAATTAATATTAGGGGAAATGGTTCATTATGACATTGATGGATACCAAACCAAACCAAATATTTTAATCTTCTTGTCAGTGGCGTGCGGTGAGGGTCATGGCTGGTGAGGCACTGATGTCATCAGGTGTCGGCAAGTAAATTTGGCCCGGGCCAATTTCTCTCCCTGTAAGTGACTGGAGCTCGTAATATTTTTGATGTGAAGCTGAAAATTAATTATTATTGTCCAGTGCATTTTCCAGAGCGCACTGAGTAGCGTCATAAATGAAAATAACATTCTTAGCGCGATCTGGCTCTGAATGTGAGTGGTGGACCGCTCATGTTTAACAAGACTTCTTTGCAAATTTTTCAGGTCACAATAATCTGAGTCCAGACATTGTCACAGCAGGTTAAGAAAAGAAGGCAGGAAAAGCAGAAAAAATTATTTCTTACCACGCTGTTTGAAAAGAACAGAGGGTTACTGAATGAAACAAAGTACAACTCCAGGTATGTTTTTGATGAGGTAACAATATTATTAAATGACTTAAAGCTCACAGGAATCAGTTTTATGTAATATAGGACCTGTAAAAGCCATGGTTTTATCAGTGCTCAGCTTTTCCATTTCCATTTTGATAAGCGAGGTCTTTAGCTGAACTCAGGGTGACTTTCAAACTTTACAAGGCCACACACCAGACGGATTTGATGTATTTTTTTCTCCAACAGCTGGGTTTTATATTTCGTTCCATTTCATATTGAAATGCTTCTGAGGGACTATAGCCTTTAACAGGGGCCTGCTATGTCACCGAGGACTCCATCAAGGCCATGAAACAGCGAAGGAAATAGTACAACATTAATTTAACTGGCTACGATTAAGCTGATGGTTTCATCATGGGCCAAAATAGTTGATTTTGATTTGTGTGATGTGAAATTACAGCTCTGGAAAAACTGCATTTTTTTCTGAAATCAGCCATTACAGCCATTCCATTGAAGCGTCTGTTGAATTCCAACACAAACACAAAGCTGAGCTACTTTAGATCTTGCACCAGGAGTGGAATAAAGTCACCCAAGAACAATGTGAAAGACTTGTGGAGAGCATGCCAAGACGCATGAAAGCTATGATTTAAAATAAGGGTTACTGCACCAAATATTGATTTCTGAACTCTTCTTAAGTGTAAACATTAGTATTATGTTGTTTTAAAATGAATTTGATCTTGTTTCTTTGCATTGTTTGAGGTCTGCAAACATGTATCTTTTTTTATTTTTGACCATTTGTAATTTTCTGCAAATAAATGCTCTAAACCAGAGGTCTTCAACAGGGGGGTCGCGACCCCTAGGGGGGTCGCGGAGGTACTGCAGGGGGGTCGCGAAATCTTTTGATTTCACTTTAAAATAATATAATTTTATATTTTATAGTGTAAAATACAGTATTAACCTGTGTATTATTTCCTTGTATTGGATGTACCATAACAGAGTAGCAATGTTTATACATGACACTAAGCTCAATTTAATATTAAACACAATTCTATGCCGTATATATAGTAGGGGGTCCCTGGCCCAGTTTGCCATCTGTTTGGGGGTCCCTGGCCTGAAAAATGTTAAAGACCCCTGTTCTAAACGATAATATTTTTATTTGGAATTTGGGGGAAATGTCAGTAGTTTATAGACTCAAACAAAAATCTTCCTTTTGCCCAAACACATACCTATAAGTAGTAAAATCAGAAAAACGGATCATTTTGCAGTGGTCTCTTTTTTTTTTTTCCAGAGCTGTATAACACTAACATTTGCATTGTTACTGAAATAGTTTGTTTACTGATTAAATAGCTAAATTGTATTAAAGGTACACTGCACAACCTTTCTGGTGGAGGATCCGCTACCTTCTTGTCTCCATGGAGATGTTATTGCTTTGCCTGGAATGTTCCATGGTATGACTTTAAAGGGACAGTGTGTAAGATTTTTACCCGTTAATTACTGAAATTGAAGATACCCATTCAAAAATACATTGTTTTCCAAGCCTTTTCACTTCCATCATGAAATCAAAGTATTCTTTTGGACTTAGATATAGTCACATAAAAGGGGGATCGTCCCCATATAGAAGCAGCCATTTTGAATACGAGAGCCGCAGAAGGACATTTGGGCTCCGCCTTCGCCTTCGGCAAGGCTCGTGGTTTTGGGTAAACAACACAAGCATGCTGCCGGATCAGACGTCGTAATGGATCTAACACGTGTTTTGGACTAAATAGTTTTACTGGATTTTATTCGCTGGATCCTTACGGACAAATTGAGAGCAAGTTTATGGTGAAATACAGAGTTTGACCTGTGCAAAGCATTCTAAGGTAAGCTAACCTCGTTTTGTGCTTTTCCGTATAAAAGCCCCATGTGCTCGGGGAGTGATTGTTCTGCAGGGAAATTAATTGCATAGTCAAAAAGAGGAGACTGTAAGGTTTCATTTGATGTGTAGAGTGTCATGGTACATGATCAGGAATGTGTGTTTTCATGAGAAAAGAAAAAGAAAAAAAAAACGGGACCGCGTTTTATTTATACAGTAGCGGCGCACGGCTCGTGTGCGGGTCCCTCAAGGTCTGCCGTAGCTAAAACAGAAAGTGCAATAGCACCATCCACCTATGCGCCACAAATCCTACACACTGGGGCTTTAAACATTTCTAGCACTTATTCATTACAGGTGTTTTTTTGCTCAAAAATGCAATAATTCTCTCTGTGAACAGGGTTGCCTCTTCACAGATCTGACCTATAGTTGTCGTCCTTGAGACTGACAGCTTTATTCTCTCCTGTGGACATTCTAGACAAAGCAATAACATCTCCGTGAAGACAAGCAGCACCAGAAAAGTTGCACAATACACCTTTAAATTGTTTAAATTGCTAAATTGTATAGAAAAATTTTTAAAAGCTGGTTTGAATTTGGGTTGCTGACACATTTGGTTGACTTAAAGTAGTTTTACATTATCTTTATTTGCATTTATCTTAGTATCCTTAGTATAAACATTCGCTTTCAGATTAGCCTTTCCATTTCTTCCTCTGTTTGTTGAATAGCAAACAGAATAGATATGATAAATTATTGTGTTTGGTCTATACATTTAGATTTAAGATGCCTTTATCCACAGAGCAGTCATTACAAGCTCATTTATTGGCTTGACTGACAAATCTAATTTAGGAGCTTATTCGTGTTTCTTATATATGCTGTTTAAATAATGTTAATCCATAGTACAAATGCAGCCGAATAATTGGATTGTGTGAAATGCATAATCACACATTTAAAATAGTCATTTTGGGATTTTTGAACATCTGATTTCCCTTATTTCCTCTATTGGTAATGTTAATTAAGGGATTGCTGTTGGTGATACAAACACACACAGTATTTGTATGTATTTGCTTTATTAAATGCTTTCTTTGGTTTGTTTCATTCTACACTGTGTTCTCTTCACATTGAGGCTGTTTTTGCTCCACTCTAATCTGCTGAAAGCTACACAAATAGTTACAGAAGAATGCTCATAAAAAGTACATTGTCCCAGTTCAACCATTAGCGCACATCCTCCGTGTGCCATTATTGTTAGACCAAAGCGCTTAGTCGGTTACTTAGTTTATGTAGTACAACTTAGAACTATTTTGAGGAGCAAAGCAAAATCATAAACTCTGTGAAAAGTATTTTAAGCAGGATATTCCTGTTGATATTAAATATTTTATAATGATAATAAATTTTTTAATAATCCATCCATTTTCTTTAGTTTTCTCCGTATTTCAGGTCGCCGGGGCAACGGTCCAGACAGATCCATCGCCCAGATCACAACGCACCAGCCCCCATGGATCCCCCTGCGGGTGGTGGGTCCATGGGAGGACGGCCCCACATCACTTGACCTGCCTTGATGTACTTTGTGTCATGGGGGCTCTCTTCCAGTGTGCACAGACCCTGGGGGTAAGGTGGGGTTAAGTGTCTCGCCCAAGGACACAACGGCAGCATTCATCTGTGGGAGGTTGGGAGCTGGGATCGCACCACCAACCCAGTTAGTGGATCCGACCGCTCAACCAAAATATATTATTTTATAATAATAATTTTATAATTTCATATAATATAATATTACACAAAATTGACTCTTACCTTTAAGTCATGTTATAATGTTGTTACCTCATCAAAAACATACCCAGAGTTGTGTTTTTGTTTCATTAACACGTGTTTGAGTAATCCTTTATTATTAGTCTGTTTACATCTCCAAAGCTCAAAATACTATGTTCCTTCTTGTGGAATGGAAGCTGTATTTGTCATAAACAACAAAAAGACTTGGAAATGGACGGGTCCATGGACCTTAAAGATCCCATGACATGGTACTTCTTGATGCTTTTATATGGCTCCTTAATGGTTCCCTAATACTGTAAATGAATCCTTCTTCAAAATCAACACTCAGTGCATGAGAAACAGAGATAAGATGAGAAAGAGTCATAAATATCTCTCTCAAACACTTTATTCTGGGCGTTGTTGCTTGAATGCAAATGAGGAGAAAAGAGCTGGCCTATAGTAGAGGGTGGGGGTGTGGCCAAACTCTCCGCTCTCGCTCAGAGCCCTCAGCTGATCCATTTCCTTGTTTTTGCACGGGGGGAGAGATTAGAAGCATTCCATTGAAAAATAAACACATTTCCACAGAAAATAAAATTACACCACTGCTGTTCAAAGGTCCAGAGGCGCAGATAAAGGACTTCCGAGCCTAGAAACACTCGGACGTGCCTCCAGGCAAATTTAAAAAATGCATTTCGCATTGCCTAGCGCATTTTCGCAGTCCAAACTCTCTGGGCGTGATTTACAGAGACGCTGAGTACAGACAGACGGGGGTGGAACTGCATTTGCATTTCTTTTTTCGATCTGACGTCAATAAGGTGCCTTGTTCAAAATCGCCCGTTTGAGCTCCGATTTTTTGTAACGCAGAAAAGGATCGCAAATGCTCAGTTTAGACATTTCATAACTTTTAACCATGGGGGGTAAACAGGGTAGGGGAGCTCACATTAACGTTCAAAAACCTCAGAAAGTGAAAATTTCATGCGATGGGACCTTTAAAGCAACCGACATGGGGCGCTAACATCCCCCTCTCTCTTCAGTGATACAAGAACATAAAAAGTACATACGAAATGCAGATACAATCATAACAATAGTCACATACACATAAGACATAATACAGTGGAAGGTATCTTTTTGTTTGGAAAACATTACGGGGGAGGATATGTGACAGCTGAGGCGGAAAGCTATATAAGAAGGGCAGAGTGTTTTTATAAATACGTGTTTGTCGTGTTCTAGCTAATTGATAAACATGTCCTTTTGATTAACAAAGGGTCCTGTTTTGCAGAATTTCTGGGAGATTATTGCCAAGGATGAGAATAAACATAATCAATACATTTTAACTTTAGAACTCAGATGAACGGACAATTTGTCAGAAACCTGGTACCGCAAGGCCCCCATTTCAAGTCACCATGCAGGGCCATGAGACCCAGACAGACAAAGATCCACTTGTGCAAGCGTCCCATTGTGTGTCCAGCAGCATTAGACCGTCCGGATATGTCAGCTCTCCCGAAACCACATTCCTTCGTGCTGTCATGTTGTAGTAGTTTTCAAGCTAACAGCTATCCCATCACCTTTAATTCAGTAGAGATAGGCAATTCCAGGGCCGGAATCATCCAAAATATTTTAGTGAAGGTGTATAGAGTTTAAAAACACAGTGGAGCATTTCCTGTATTATCACATCAACAACACAAGGTGGAGTGTTTTCTGTTTGAGAGAAGAACTAATCCTAAATGTGCAATGTGTGAATTAAACAAAACACAGCTCCAGGTATGTTTGTGATGAGGAAACATCATTATAACATACAGTAGATCAGAAAAATAACGTAATATGGGCCCTTTAATAGGCCAATTTCCACATAATTTTGCTGCTGGAAGGGGCTTGGGTAATGGGCAATGAAGGGCGTCTGGTGTAAAATGATCAATCTACATCTGCAGTTACCTTTGAACAACAGAGGCAATCAAAACTGACCGCTTTAGCGAGGATGGAGATTTATTATTCAAAGTTTCGCCACACCACAAACTCTACTTTTCTACTTTTCTGCCTTCTGTAATCTGCAAAGTATTCCTAATTGAAAGAAGCCAGAAAAGACAAGAGGCCAGAGACAATTCCTGTGAAATACAAAAACGTTTTAGCTGATATGTGAATTAATGGATTTATTTTTGTTCTATTGTTGAGAGATTAAGGGAATAAAATAGTGGATTTGAACAGCTTGTGGTGCAGATAGGAGCCTGCATTCATGGTCAATAATGCATGAGTATGAGCGACGACGCAGGCTTGAATAAATAAACATTTGTGTAAATAAAAAAAAAACACTCAAATATTTAAAGAGCTGAAAATCAATTTGAACAACAAGCAAGAGCAAAGAGTTATTACATGAAGATGGAGATATGATTATCATTATACATTTTAGTTTAGACTTTCTGCTCTTATTTAAAACACTGTTCTGTATTATTTTCAGGCCTTCAGACTGCTTTGTGTCCTCGTCTCTGGATCCTTCTTTCACCATAGAGAGATAAAGGCAAAAAAGCACATGATTTTGCATGGTTCATTTTAAGCTGAAGGGAGGTGATACAATGTGATACAATGTTTTTATAAAATCCAAATTTGTATTCTTATTGTAAGCAGGTCACCTTCCCACAGTCCTCTGCTGGTCTCTGTGGAGTTTTATCATTTTAATGCTGTACTGTGGAACATTTCAGGCAAAGCAACAACATCCCAAGAGAAAGATCCTGCTTGAACCAATCAGTGCCTTTCTTTTCACTAGCAAGGACCACGCCATGACCACGCCACCAACATGATAAAGATATTTATTGACAGTGGGTCGAGAGAGCTGACATGGACGGTGTTGTCGGGACAGGCTGTATAAATAGGGCTTCTGGGTAATTGAAGGCGTGGTCGAAATGAGCTGTGGTTAGCTGGCAAGGAGGTTCAGGCGTGGTCCAGCTCCTGAATCTAACTACACGTTTATACGGCGACGATAAAAACAGAAGACGCAAAAGTGGCGTCTTGTCTTCAATTTTGTATCCCCGTTTAGACGAGCGTTCTCAACAGGAAATGTTTGTTTATACGAAGACGCAAAAGTGGGCGAATTCGATTGAATATGCATGTCAGGCCGCAAATAAAAACACCTACCTTTTTCAGGACACCGACAGGGGCTCTCATCACGGTTGTTTTGCCCTCGATGTCGGGTCGGAGCTCTTCGCTTAATGCAACAAGAGCTTGTTTAGTCATTCTGAAGTTTTCCACCCAAGCACTGTCAGCAACTAATCCATTCTCAAAATTGTCCCACCACTGCCCGGTCTTGTCCAAACTCGCCTCTGTCACCTGCGACGTATTGTTATTGTTTTTACCGGCTTGGCGCATCAGTTCAGATGTATGCGGAGTGAACATGTTTTGCGCTTCTTGCCATTTAGACGGAGACGCGACCCGAGATGTCTTCAAAACTCCACACTCTGGAAGGAGTCTTCAGATTTTTGCGGTTTCAGAGCCCGACGGCGCCGCCGCCGTGTAAACGAAAGACACTTCCAATAGAATATTTTGTCGTTTTCAGTCGCAATCGTCCTCGTCTAAACGGCCCTAATCATATTAACTCCACATCGCAGAGCACAGGCAGTGCAGGCAGGAGCCTATTCATGTATGATGGCTGGCTGTTTGTGACTTTTGATTTTATTGAATTAGATTGAACCTGCTAAAACTAAAATAGACCTAACACTCAACATTTTAGTTTTAAGTGACAATGATTATTACTGTTTTAGAATTGTTGACCATTTACTGTTATGGTAGATATTAATTTTGAGCAATAGCATGTAATATATTATCAACTTATAATTTAGGCTTCTCGTCTGTAAATATAAAAGAAAAGTGAACACTGTGTTCCCTGTTTATGTTGCTCTCATTTCCATTTTTGTGTCAACTCCAAATCAACAAACTGAACCCAAAGCAGTATCAAGTATGAGCTTTGATTGTAGAGTGCATACGATGAGGACTGGCTGTAATAACTGTGTTGGCCACAAAGATCGATGTGCAGCTGCTGCAGGTGGATCCAAATCTGCTCTAATGACATTTTAATGGGATGTCAGTGTTTTATATATGAGCATTATTAATCAGTCATTTAAGAAGATCACTGTTTTGGCAAATGTATGACAGATCTTCATTTTAAATTCCATAAATATGGCCTACCCAGTGTTGTATAGTAATGAAGTAATAATACTTCACTACTGTACTTAAGTACATTTTGGGAGACTTTGTACTTTACTTGAGTTTTTAAAAAAAATGATAACTTTTACTTTTACTTCACTACATTTCCTAATTTAATTGCATACTTTTACTCCGATACATTTTCAATGTGCCGTTTAGTTACTCGTTACAAAAAAAACCCTCTACTGACTGAAGGAAGTCAGGACGTGCCTGGGCTTGTTCACTACTTGCGCATGACAATCAGCCTACACCTGTTGGTTTCATGCAGCTCGTTTAATCAATCAACATCCCTGATGGAAGAGGAGACAGCATCCACGTCGGCTACAAATGAAGGGGGACCTGACCATGAGCATCCCTGGCCGTACTTAAACACAATGTTTTCTTACGCTGATATGAAAGATTCGTCATATCGAATGAAATTGTGCCTTCCAAGAAACGTGGAAATCCTATCTTACAGAAACTCCCCGTCCAACCTCAAGAAACACATCGAGGTAAGTTCTAGATTAATGAAATTGTTAGCTTCTATATTCCAATTTCAGTAACCACAGCATGGACATTCTAGACACCGTTGTGAAACCTTGAGCATAACATGTAGAAATTAACTTTGTGTGACATTGTTTCGGTTACACAAAGAGTATTTGACGATGTTGGAGCTAACAGGCTACCTAGCTTTTTGGGCTCAAGGGAAGGCATAGCTGTAGGCGAAGTGTAACGAATGAGAAAGGACAAAAAATAACATTAACATGTGCCTACTTTTAAAAATGTAAACAAGCGCTGTGTGTTTGTGCTGTCTAAGTAACAAAGCGAGGGTTAGCTTCAGACTGCCTTTGCTTGATACTTTTACTTGTACTTTTAATTACATTACTTGAGTACATTTATTAAGTCATTTTTGGGAGGGGTACCTATACTTTTACTTGAGTTTGATTTTCCAGTACTTTATACAACACTGGGCCTACCTGTGTCTCCAGATACGAGGTAGACATATTCATAGCAAATATTGCTCTTACTGGTGAGAAATGTGACACTGATTTATTTTTAAGTATAAAAACATTGGACATGATGGCCAAGTTGTTTATGTTAGAATTTGTTGTTTTGGAGCCCAAGACAAAAAGCAGAATGAGCCTCATATGAGTGTCCCATTTGGGTTTTCAGTTTCTATGCCTAAATCCAGTTGTTTTGAACCTAAAACGACTCTCTCTGATCTGAATGGTCACTACCTAAAGCACCTGCTGCCAATCATGAATCAGTGCTAGTGCTGCCTTTGCAGCTCAGGGAGGGAATTTTGTAGGTTTTGAGCTTTCAGAAGAGTCCATAAACTGAGAATGAGACACATTTGTATGTGTCCCTAAATGCAGGTAAACACACTGGCAACCCAGATTCAGTTGTGTTTGTCATAACTGAAGAGCACAGGTTACATACAGTTCTTTTAAGAATATTTATTGTGTCTGCACATTCTAGTATCTCTTTTTATTTAGGTTCAGTTCAATGCATAATGTTGAAAATACAGTTATAATAACTAGTATGGAAGCTCTCCAGACCCATCATCAGGCATCATCTTCTATAAGCCAAAGTCTCACAGGAGGCTGAATAAGACAGATGAAGGTTTAAAGAGGGTGGACAGTTGCTAACAATAGAACAGTGTAGTCGCATTTGATCCCGTACATCAATCATAAAGTATCGTGTGTGGGGGAGCTTCTAAGATCAGAGTAAACCTCAAAGCCCCAGAGACACAGACACAGAGAAATGATATGTGAAAAAGCACTGTTTACATTAAAGATGAGTCAGAAACAATCAATGCATCATAATGCATTATGTCACTTTTCTGGTGCAGGGTCACCACCTGCTTGTATTTATGCTGTAGATTTATTAATGAGTTTCACCTTCCTGTTTCGTGGGGCATTTGGAGTACTTTTTCCAATTAAAATTATAGACTATTTTGATTTAAATTGGTAATTACTATGGAAATTGTCTTACTGTTTCATCATTCCCACAATGTTCTACAGAACAACATTCAACTTATGTCTATGCAGACAAACAGGTAGCAGTTTTAGATAAGATCTGTGGAGAGGCAACTCCACACACAGTAAGAATATATGTCTTTCAGGGTATTTTGAGCAACAACATAACAACATGTAACTTAATAAATGCATGTTATTAAATTCCACTGGAGCAATAATATCTCCATATGTATTTATTTTTTTTAAGAGAATAGTTGGTGGATACATAGATGGTTAATTATCATCATTTAATTTTGTAAACTGTTCACTCACTGTTTACAAAGAAATACTGTTATACTGTAAATATTGTTCCTTTTAAAACAGCGATATATTGCAGAATATCATGTGCAATTTTCATTAATTTTCAATTGTAAAATCCATATCAGGACATTATAGTAAGACATACATACTATACATACATACGTATTGTATAATAGCTGAAATTGTTTAAAGATGATTGTACTGCACAATTACCTGTGATTTTAAAGCGCAGTGGTGCAGTGGCTCTTTCAGGCTGTTGACTTCTCTCAAACTGGTCCCATTGGCTTGTGTACAATAATATTGTGTGTGTTTGTGAGAGTGAATCACACCAAGTGCTTTGAGCCACACAGGCAGAAAATGTTTTCTATGTTAATGTTCCCATTTAGAAGAATGTGTGTGTAAGTGCTGCTTGGGTCTCTTTCTCAAATGCTTAAGTGGTGGATAGTAGTTACTGTGATTGCTGAAATCAAACACTGTTATTCGGCATGTTTGATAGAGAAGCTTGTGATTAGTTTTATTGTCATCACTGTGTTGTGTAAAATTGTGATGACAACTGTGATGAGAACTATAAAATCCCTGTTGAGGTACCACATAGCACAGGTGCTCACTCTTTATTATCATTTGACTCATTAAAAAACTTGGTAATAGATGTCACATTGACCATAAAAGTGTGGGGAGCCGCCATAAGGGAGGACACAGATGGTGGATGTGATGAGACTGCATTACGTGTTTCACCTTTAGATGGTTTGTGTAAAGTGTGATGTGCACTAAGAGACTTCAGCTCCTGTTGAAGCTAAGACCGATGTGCTTAAATAATATACAGTATATCCCCACAGCTGTAGCGGTCGAAGCAGCGAGGAGGAGTTTACTACAGGATTCCAAGCTAGAAGAGAGAACCAAACTTTCTCCTAACCAAATCTGCCAACTGCTGGAAATTTGTCTAAATACCACCTATTTCCAGTTCAGAGGGAACTTCTACAGGCAGATCCATGGCTGTGCGATGGGCTCACCGGTGTCCCCTATCATGGCTAATTTATACATGGAACAATTTGAACAGAGTGCCTTAGCTTCATATCCAGGCACTCCGCCCACACACTGGTATCGTTATGCTGATGATAATTTTACAAAAATCAAAATTCAAGATTTGGAACCTTTCACTGCACATATCAATTCTGTAGATCCGAACATCAAATTCACCCGTGAAGATGCCAAGGATAACACATTGGCATTCTTAGATGTGCAGTAACGATAGGAGGAGACCGGCGACTCCAAGTAGAAGTCTTCAGGAAGCTCACACACACAGACCAATACTTGCTTTTTGATTCACACCACCCACTGCAGCACAAACTGGGTGTTATTCGGACTTTACAACACAGGGCCCAAGTGGTTCCCACAAGCACAGAGGGTAAGGAGAAAGAAGAACAACATGTGCAGGAAGCCCTCTCGGTTTGTGGATATCCTAAATGGGCTGTCAACAAAACCAAGAGAGACAAGGGCAAGAAACAAGACAACAGAGAATCCGAACCCAGGAGGAAAGGTGTAGCGATTCCGTACCTGGCCGGCGTTTCGGAAAAACTACAGAGGATTTTCAGACAATATGAAATCCCAGTTTATTTCAAACCCACAAACACTTTAAGACAAAAACTCGTCCACCCAAAGGACAAAACACCGAGCCACAAACAAAGAAATGTGGTCTACGCCATTCAATGTAGTGAAGACTGCAGTGAGCGCTACATTGGAGAAACCAAGCAGCCACTTCACAAGAGGATGTACCAACACAGACGGGCGTGCCAAAGTGGACCGTCATCTGCGGAACATCTTCACCTAGAAGCCACGGGCCATTCGTTTGAGGACAGTGAAGTTCAGATCTTAGCCAGGGAAAAGAACTGGTTTGAGAGGGGAGTGAAAGAAAAAAGAGAATCCGTCGTTAAACAGAAATGGGGGAGTTAGACATAACTTGTCTCCCATTTATAATTCGATTCTTAAACCAACCAAGTCATAACAGACGGGGAAAAAACATTAGGGCAGACGAGTCAGGGACAGAGGGGTGGAGACGGTCTGTAATCTGAATAGAGATGCTAAATATTCGAATAACAAAAGGAACAAATGAGGGGATAGTTTCAGAGCTATTTCAGAGCAGTGAGCTCCTCATAGGGCTAAATAGAGATGCTAAACGAGACGCCAGGGAAACAAAAGATACAAATTAGTTGAGATAGTTTCAGAATGATTCCAGGGTAGTGAGCTCCTCCCTGCAGCTAGATATAAACAGGGACTAACCAGCACTAGAACCAGAACTGAAGAAGTCTCTCGGATGAGCGACGAAACGTCTTCAACCAAACAAACTTTGTCCAGTTGACAAATTGAACTTCTCCTTTTATCATGGATTCTACCTGGACGACTGAGGGACTTTTCACGCTTCTCACAAATATACAGTATACTGTAATAATTCATGTTCAGCTTAATCTGCAGTGACAGGAGCTGTGAGCAAAGCCGAGTATTGATGGGTCTTGGCAACACAGCTGACACATGTACACACACAAGTAGAAATATGTGATTCCTCCATAATATAGGAAGCAAGAATTCAGTTTTGGTTACCACTGCTGGGATTCAGGCACAAAAAGTAGAATACAGAGGCACAAGTCTGTTTACTCTGTTCCATTCTCAATAAGAAGCTTTATTTAATATTGCACTAAGTTAAATAACTCTACACATTTTATATTTATATTTTCTAACCAAATCTTCACATTAGCCACATTTTGCTCTTTAGCCACATTTTTTAATAGCCTGTTTATCTTGGTTCATATATTGGATGTCTTGTGTGTGTATTCAAAATGCAGTAAGAAAAAAGAAAACACTGCACGAGAGAGTGAGTCCAGTCTTTTGACTGGTAGTGCATATCTAACCTATAAATCAATATGACACAGCCACACACTTGGAGCCATGAATGTCTGAAAATTTTTACTCCATATTTCCCTGAGACTGATTCAAACTCTTGTACCTTTGACAGCAGATGGTAAAAACAGGTCTAGAGACATAACAAAGTGGCCCTCCCCCTGCAGCCCATGACTCTCAGGTGAAGACGGGGCACTTGTCTGGAGCAGAGCGTCTCCTCGGGCGTAACTTGAAAAGAGCAATGATTTTCCTCGGAGCAGTTTCGCACAGCCTCCATCACTTCTGCCATTCTCCGAGTCAACTTCAGTAGCAGGTACCAATTCCTCTCGTCTCACAGTGTTTCATCCACACATCACAAACGGTCAGGGGGTCTTTGAGCAGAGAAGAGGTGAAGGGGAGTGAAGCACTTGTCCTCTATAACCTGCTCCATTTTTTTGCAGAAATATATAGAACACTGACAAAAGCCACATTTTACTTTGTTGATTGGGAATAAAGCTTATATTCAGGCCATACCTCCTTGTCAAAGACTGATCTCGGCAGATTTCCGAAGCCTGGATAGTACTTGGATGGGAGACTGCTAGGAATTCCAGGTGCCACAGTGGGGCACCAATGACAAAAACTGTGCTTGTGTTCTTAGGCAAGACACTTCACCCACATGGCCTAGTGTTTGTGAGTATGAGTGTGAGTATTGGTGGCGGTTGGAGAGGTCAATGGCACATACAGCTCTGGAAAAATTCCAAATCGTCTGTTGAATTCCAACACAAACACAAAGCTGAGCTACTTCAATTCTTGCACCAGGAGTAGAATAAAGTCACCCAAGAACAATGTGAAAGACTTGTGGAGAGCATGCCAAGACGCATGAAAGCTGGGATTAAAAATAAGGGTTATTGCACCAAATATTGATTTCTGAACTCTTCTTAAGTGTAAACATTAGTATTATGTTGTTTTAAAATGAATTTGATCTTGTTTCTTTGCATTGTTTGAGGTCTGAAAACATGTATCTTTTTTGTTATTTTGACCATTTGTCATTTTCTGCAAATAAATGCTCTAAACAATAATATTTTAATTTGGAATTTGGGGGAAATGTTTTCAGTAGTTTATAGACTCAAACAAAAATATTCCTTTTGCCCAAACACATACAAAGTAGTAAAATCAGAAAAACTGATAATTTTGCAATGGTCTCTTATTTTTTTCCAGAGCTGTATTGGCAGCCCCGAAATATAAATCCAGTGATTACTTAATTAATTAATCATATCATACTGTACTGTCATTTATTTACTGACCAATGTTAATTTTTGTATTTATTTATTTGTAATGCATATCTCTCCATCAAATTCTGACCTCTGCTTTCAAAAGGGCTGCTACTAAAGCAATTAGTATTTTATTTACAAACCCTTAAAGGAATATTAACGTTTTTTACAATCTGAACCTTATTTCTGTAATAAAACAAGTTGTTTTACTCACCCATAGTACTTTGGTGTCATTTGGAGCAGTTTCGTAGATGTTGTGGTGTGGTGATATTCGTTAACGTGAGTGCTTGGGGCAGGCGATTGCAGTCACCAAATAACACAAACTTTATCACTTTTCAAATTACAGAAGCTCAATGTCTTAGTATACACTTTCATTTGAGTCAAAAGTGGCCTCTAATCCGAGATTTAGCCATAGTTTCGAGTAGATGACGAGGACAGTGTGCATGTGCGCGTTCACAGCTGTTTTGCAGATAAGAAGACGCTAATAACTTTTCTGTTGCGAGTGACACATGGCAGAAGATTCGGACTTTGAGGCTGAAGAGGACTTATGGAGGACTGAGGACTGAAGAGGAGTAAGAAGAAGAAGAAGAAGTGAAGAAGTGAACTTTATTGATCTCACACTGGAGAAATTCTTCTCTGCATTTTAACCCATCCTATATATATATACATATATTAGGAGCAGTGGGCAGCACACACCAGGGCGCCCGGGGACCATCTCCATGATCTTCTTGCTTCGGCTTGGTCAGGACCTAAGCTGGAGGTACCTATGGTGCATGTTTTGGGTTGGTGGGGGAAACCGGAGTGCCCGGAGGAAACCCACCCAGACACAGGGAGAACATGCAAACTCCACACAGAAAGGCTCGGGCGACCCGGGGATCGAACCCAGACCATGCATGCAAACGCCACACAGAACACACACGGAAAGGTCTGGGCGACCCGGGGATCGAACCCGGAACCTTCTTGCTGTGAAGCAAGAGCGCTAACCACTCTGCTACCGTGCCGAGTATACGGATGAGGAGACAGAATGGATACGGCAAGAATGACGCGGAGACAGTTTTAGGAGCAGCGGACCAGAGAACAGCCATCGGTATCGCATTACTTCTCAGAATCGTGCGCTGAATTCGCTGGCCTTCTTTCTTTGCCTTTGCTGGTAAAAAATCGTCTTGACTGAACTGGGTACAGTACTGCAAACACGGTGGTCCAAACGTCTTACAGCTTTGCGTTTCATGTTTGGGTCCCGAGAGCGAAATCAGCTGTGAATGCACGCATGCGCACTGGCCTCCTCATCTACTCGAAACTATGGCTAAATCTCGAATTAGAGGCCACTTTTGACTCAAACGAAAGTGTAGACTAAGACATTGAACTTCTGTAATTTGAAAAGTGATCAAGTTTGTGTTATTTGGTGACTGCAATCGCCTGCCCCATGCACTCACGTTAACGGATATCACCACACCACAACATCTACGAAACTGCTCCAAATGACACCAAAGTACTATGGGTGAGTAAAACAACTTGTTTTATTACAGAAATAAGGTTCAGATTGAACTGATGCCCACAAAGATCTGGGCAAAATTACCCAATATAAGGCTATGTATTCCTGTGAGTGGGGGCAAGGGGGCACCATCAGAAAGTTTGCCAAGGCTCTAAAAGATCTTGGGCTGGCACTGCTCACACATCACCTTCACAATTTAGGCAAGATGGGAAACTGAAATAAGCCTTTGTGTTTGATCTTGTTACATTGATGGAATAATTATATATATTATTAACTTTTGTGATTCTTTAATCTTTAGAAATGAAGTTTCAAATGTGTACGTGACTTGTGATCATATGTTTTGAGTTGCAGAAATGTCAGATATCTGAGGGGAGACGTGAGCAGACGGCTTGGCTCCTCCAATATCTAGATAGATGTCATATCCGGAATTATCTTACAAGTGTTTTTGTTTTAATGATTATGTTTTTGTTTTATTGATTATGTTTTGTCGGCTGTCCTGCCACGTGTTTCCCCCACCCCTTTATGGGCAGGACAGCGGGTGTAACTAGGGTTGTGAAAAACTGAATAAATACGCAACGGAGGGCACAGAGAACCAGGGCGCTCAGAGCAGATTGTGCCAAGAGCATTTGTCATCTGGGCTTTCTCTCTGATCGTTCTCCGCTTGCAAGTGAAAAAACTAATCTGTCTTGTCTTCCTTTCCTTGTGTACAGTATATGTTGGGTTTTACCAGCACCCATCATGCATGACATTCGTTCATATTATATTCCATTTCATGTTTATTTAATTCATAAGTGATATTTAAAGAGGGGGTAGTATGCAATATAAAACATTTTTAACCTTTCTACCATGTTATAACAATGAAGATTTTTTAGATGTCATCCATTCATGTTTCAGTAATTTTGCTATCTCCCAGGCCCTGTTGGCTGTAAGATTCTGTCCAGTATTCTACTGCAATGTGCAGTAGTTTCACTAGCTAAATGTGTACTGACTAGTGTGATGGTGCTCTGAAGGGGGAGTGACTTAGCGTGGAGAGCAGAGGGAGAAGAGACTTGGAGCGCCAAAAACAACAGTGAAACTTATTAAACATGTTAATACTGTTTTTGACAAATACAGCATTTTCAAAACTACAAAAGGCAACACAGGGATCTAAATATGATATGTGTTTGCAGTTAATACCCCATAGAAGAAAAACACCCCCGCTTTAAACCTTTGAACTAGTGCTGTCAGGCGATTTAAAAAAATATTGTAATTAATTACAGGATTTGTAATTAATTAATGTAATTAATCAAATTTTAATCTTGTGAGAGCGAGAGAGAGAGAGATTGAGAGTGAGAGAGAGGCAATCCACATTGCGATTTAGTTTGTCAGTTTTTCTGTGGTCGCTTTGCTCATTCGTTTCCCAAATTCTCCAGCGTGGTTTGTTGGTTTGTTGTGTTTTTATGCTTTATGTTCATTGTTTGGGATGTTGTTTGTCTCAGGGACTGCAGATGGAAATTAGCTCCGAGAGCTAAAGTCTGGTACAAAGCATACAGTATTTTTTTTTAAAAAATTAGTGATTAATGCTCCTGTACCCTGTCAAATAAATCAAATAAACTAAACTGGTGGTTTGTTGAAGTTCGCTCATCCTCGCACTATCACCGGTAACGATGGAACTTGTGTTTGTCGATGTGTTTGTCGTTCAAATGATCCGTCAGGCTGGAGCAGCTTCGGTGATCGGAAAATTATTTTTGACAAAAGCTACAAATCAGTGTGTTCTTGTTGATATTCCTGTCTTCATTCTTTTTATAAATAAACTTGCCACTCAAAGGCCCGAGCAGTGATTTGCTCTCCACACACCAAATTTAAAATGCGTGCTCATTGAATTGCACACTGTATAGAATAAATAATCATAGCATTTTTTTTTGGTAGGAAGCTGAACAGTAAACCCCATTCATGAGCTATAATAAACCTGCTGACTTTATGAAGCCAATTGTGCTCAGGATTGTCCCAGATTTATCCTTAAGCATCCTCTCATCCTCCTCTCCATCTGCTCTCAGAACCTGGGAGCCTGCACCTCTCCTGCTGAAGCCTTTTGTGATTTCCTCTAAAAGAGATGTCTGCTGCTCAGTTGAGCTTTTTAGTCATTTCCTCCTTTAAAGTCAGTCCATTTCGCCTCTCGGCCTTCACCTCAGCCTTGTACGCCTGCAGTGCTTCACTTTGATTCCTAAATCAGGTTTATTTTTCAAGCCAAGTCTATTTTTCATGATTTGTGCTGCGTTTTCACAAGTATCTTCCAACAATGCTGACGCGCTGAGAGAAGTGTCCTATCAGGGGCTTTGAAATGAGAGCTAGTGGCAAAGTGTCAACACAAATAAACACTTTGATTTTTCTCCACTGTGGTGTTATGAGGTGTTTGGCTCATGTACAGAGACGATGTACACCGCTGTATTACAATTTGAAAGAAAAGTGAAACTGTATTTGAGTAAATTTGCAAAAACAGATCATTTTAAAAGGTGATCTTAGTTTACACTTTGTATACAAATGTTTTCAAAATCTAAATGTATTTTACTCTAATCTAAATATTATTCCATAACCCACTGCACATTATTGTCACTGGTATCTGTAGATGATGGCAGCAAATCGAAATATTGTCAATATTGGTGCAGAATTGCTGGCTCCATTTGACATTTTACAGATGTGAAACCTGCAGTTAGTGATGGTATGTGTACAACAGGCTGAGTCATTCAGTCTCATTACAATTACAAAATGACGTGGACAAGACCAAGGAACTGCCGATTGACTTCAGGAGAAAGAGGCTACCAGTGGAGCCCATTACCATCCAGGGTCATGATGTGGAAAGTGGATTGCTACCTCGGCGTCCATGTAAACAACAGGCTGGACTGGAGGGACAACTGTAATGCTGTCTTCAAGAAGAGCATGAAAGCTCATTTCTTTCAATGTCTGCAGTAACTTACTGGAGATCTCTGTGGTTACCAGCGCCCTGTACTTTGCTGTGGTCTGCTGGGGGAGCAGCAGCAGTAAAAGGGACATTGGGGTGGCAGTAGCTCATTTGGCAGAGCGTTTGTCCACTGATCCAAAGGTTGGCGGTTCAAATCCTACTATTGACATAAGAAACATCAGTCGTTGAGCGGTCATTCTCCAACAGCTCAGCTCAAACAGTGATACAGGACTACATTCATACCATACTCCATACAACTGTACAACTCACCCTTGTGTAACAGATAATACTCCCTACATCTGTATATAGCTGGGATTGGACATCTTATTTGATATTGTATTTTATACTTTATTATTTACTTTTCAATTTAATGCTGATTTGTATATATACATTTATTTAGGGGCAAAGCACCGTAGGTGCTAGGCACCCTATAGTGTTTGTACTGCGTCGCCTAGCGACGTTGCCTAGCAACCCTTTGATCTTTCCTTTGATGTGTCTGGTCTCCTGATTCTTATTATTCTATATTCTTTTCTCAGTGACTCTATGGCAATCCCTTGAACCGTCTGGTAAAAAGTTGTGAAATTTTGCATTCCAGCCAGTCTCCTCATTACCCACAGCGATTTATAGGCCCCCAGCCCCAACCGTCTAGTGGCACCAACAGGTCAAAGTTGCAGGAATTTGTCAATTGCCTAGCAACGCACCTAGCAACCTTTGATCTGTCTTTGATGTGTCTATTCTGACAGGGTTTAACCCTGTCAGAACAGACCCTGTCAGACTCTGTTAGACCCTGTCAGACCCTGTTAAACCCTGTTAGACCCTGTCAGACCCTGTTAAACCCTGTTAGACCCTGTCAGACTCTGTTAGACCCTGTCAGACTCTGTTAGACCCTGTTAAACCCTGTTAGACCCTGTCAGACTCTGTTAGACCCTGTCAGACTCTGTTAGACCCTGTTAAACCCTGTTAGACCCTGTCAGACTTTGTTAGACCCTGTCAGACCCTGCATGCGGCCTACATGCTGAGGCCTACATGAACCTTCGGTGCTTGGCCCCACATTGCTGCTTGCAGCTATATTTATTATTATTATTATTATTAGTAGTAGTAGTAGTAGTAGTAGTAGTAGTAGTAGTAGTATGTCTCATCTGACACTGGTCTATTGCTCTTTGGTTGCTATTCCATCTTTTTTTGTTTACTATTACAGTATACATTATATTTGATGAATGAGCTACTGTAACCAAACAATTTCCCTTGTGGATCAATAAAGTTTGTCTAAGTCTAAGTCTAAGTCTAGCTTTAAAGGTGCACTATGTAACTTTTTAGGTAGAGGGTCCACCACCTACTTGTCTCCATGGAGATGATATTTTAAAAAGGAAGTAAATGTATCTTCAAGCGCTGTCAGCTGTTGGGGGCTATTGTCACTATGGAGATCCTACACTGTGTCACCGTCTTCATGTCAAATCCAGGCATGTTAATGAGAGCGGAGAGGAGCAGCTTGTGTTGGTACACAATCTCACTTGTTAATAAGCGTATTGCCTGGTGAAGGATTGTGTGGCATACTAATAACTCTGAGCATGATGCCTTCTGGTGTTACTCCAATCCCAGTTCCATCACCAAACCCACAGGAAAAATGTTTTAAGAATGACATGATAATGGATGCAACAAGCAGTAGGCATGGTACAATAATGACATTTTGTGTCACAATTATCATGGTTAAAATAATTGCAATTAACAATTATCTTATATCATTATATACATCAATTATTAAAGTTTCTGACAGTTTTAAAGTGTTATGCATTATTAATTATACTTTTAATAGTATTCCATATTTAAACAACAATGATCTAGAAGAAAACATCAAGGATAAGTACTGTAGCTTTTTTCTGCACATTCTGGTGATAAATGGCAATTATCTTTGTTTGAGATGATCACGATTATATAAAATGTTCCACAAATGATTATTGTCTACCCTTCTTATCACGATAAATTATACTATTGTTGATTGTCCCATCCCTAACAAGCAGTACGCTTGGTGTAATGCTGCACAATCTGGTGAATTTGGTTTGATTGGAATCTGATGGGAAAATGTACTTGTACTTGTGTTTATACTGTGCCTGCATTATGGATAGACTTTCATATTGTCAGATGAGCTGTATGCTGTATATAATTTATAATGTTATGTTTTTGCAAAGTCTGCAAATATACAAAAAGTGTTAAAAAAAAAAAAGTGTACTAAAAACACAAGTACAATAACAATTCCGCAATGCTGTTATAATACAATACAATACAATACAAAAAATAAATCAATTAAGTACATAATTTATATTTTAGTTCATCAGCACATATAGTATATATTTTTTGGATCAACTCAAACTGGAGTTGAGCAAAATTCATTATTTGTGATAAGACAATATTCTTTGAGGTAGAAAAGTTTCAGTGCTTAAAGGTGCATTGTGTAACTCTTCTGGTGGAGGGTCCGTCACCTGCTTGTTTCTATGGATATGTCATTGCTCTACATGGAATGTTCCACAGTATGACATTAAACAGCTCTACCTTATATTTATTCAACTGCAGGTGGTTTTGTAGTTCAGCAATATCTAGAAAAACAGTCATTCACAGTCATGTCACTCCCCAAACAAACCAAACAAAAAGACGCCTCTTGTAAACCGTGCCTGTGTTATGTTGTATGTGTTTGTGACTACTTGTTATTGATTGTTGCTGCATTTTCTATTCTGTTCATGTTCTTCTATCACTGATGAGAGAGGTGGGATATTAGTGCACCTTGTCGGCTGCTTTAAAGACGGACCGTCTTTGTCCTGATAGGGGGAAGATGTTGACCCATCCATTTACAATCTCATCTTGTTGTAGAAATACAATGACAAATAAAGTTTCCAATTTCCAATTCTGACTGTGAGTGAGGCTCCCTCTCCACACATCTGACCTGTAACTTGGTGTAGTTTGGTCTCCATGAAGATAGAAAGGTTTAATACCATACTGTAAAACATTCTAGACCAGGGGTGGGCAAACTTTTTGACTCGTGGGCCACAAAGGGTTCTAAAATTTGACAGAAGGGCCAGGAGCAGGTGGATTTAGTGTTTTGGTAATCCACCTCATAAGAGCAAAAAATAACATGGGATATGTAGAAAACATGTGATTTATTTCAATTAAAAATGAACAAAATCATTACAACAAAATGTCCATCTTTCAAGTTCCATGGTATTTAGCTATTTATTGAAATGACTCTTAAAACACAGAAAATGTAATTAATAAAATACAGCTTTTTAAAAAAATTACTAACAGTTTTAAAGCACTGAAAGTTCTGTTCTCCTTCAGGTTCTTTTGTTCTTTCATTGAGTGTTTTGTGGCAAAGTGATGGCTGATATTATATTCTTAAAAACCGCTACAGTCTCTTGGCATATCGGGCATACAACAGCTGATAAGTATTCAGTGAAAAAATATTTACTTGTCCACTTTTTATTAAACACTTGACATTCTCTGTCCACTTTTCTTTTCTTAGCTCTGTTCATCTTCACAGGAGGGCTGAGGGGTTAAAGAGTAAAGCACAAATATGGAGCAAAACGCTGCACCTCAACAAAGGTCAATGTATGTAGTGCGCCAGCTATTGGAAAACGCCAGAATTGCAGGGAAATTAAAACATTAAAACATTAACAAGGTTTATTAATATAATTTCTTCAAATTCGGCGGGCCGGATTAAAAAGCTTAACGGGCCGCATATGGCCCCCGGGCCGTAGTTTGCCCATGCCTGTTCTAGACAAAGCAATAACATGTCCATGGAGAAAAGCATTTGACAGAAAAGTTAGAATGTCACAATACTATCTCAATACTTTCCATAGCATTACTTGTTAATTATCTGATCAAAAACAAAAATCACTGATATGTCTTATCATCAGCTGTAGTCCTCTGTTATAATTCAATAGTTTGTTTCACTGAGGGGGATGCCAGTAGTCAACACTCACACTCAGGGGAGTAGACGGGGGGGACAAAGGGGACTGTTGTAGCTTGTAGTCCTCTGTTACTCTGGTGTTTCCAGGCCTTCTTACAACGACAAACACCTAAATGGCTCTTGCATGCGGACTTGTGGCTGTATAGTACTTGAGCTGGCCAATCACCATCTGTACTGCCTGGCACCCCATGTAACACTGCGGATACTGGATCCGTTTGGCCTGGCACAAGACATCTTCAGTTTGGATAATGACTACAGAGATGAAATGGGGTGGAAGAGACTTGGCTGTGAGACTATTGTGCTCTGTGCGGTGTATAATATCTTGGCCAACCATGCACACAAAGAAGAGTTAGATCAAATTTTGGCTGGCTGATGATGTTGATGCTAGTTCTAATTAAATCATGGAAATCTTTTTTTTTTTTGCTGTTTTTTTCTTTCTCTGCCTTGCATTTCTTGGCTCTGTGTGAAAGGGAGGTTGTAGCAGTAATTGTCTGAAGGGTTTGAAATCCAAAGTTTAATCTTGTTTGATAATACACGTGGCGGCACAGTGGCTGAGTGACTAGCTTCACAGCAAGAAGATTCTGGGTTCGATCCCCGGGTCGCCTGGGCCTTTCTGTGTGGAGTTTGCATGTTCTCCCCGTGTCTGGGTGGGTTTCCTCCGGGCACTCCGGTTTCCCCCATCAACCCAAAACATGCATGATAGGTATCCTCCAGCTTAGGTCCTGACCAAGCCGAAGGAAGAAGAACATGGAGATGGTCCCCGGGCGCAGTAATGTGCTGCCCACTGCTCCTAATAACAGGATGGGTTAAATGCAGAGAAGAATTTCTCCAGTGTGAGATCAATAAAGTTGCTTCTTCTTCTTCTTCTTCTTCTAAGAGCTCACAAAGCATCCCATTTACTCAGTGAGGGCTCTGGTCTGGTGCAGAATAACTAATGGGGAGTAAGGCTCTAATGCTAAACTTGGTCAATATATAAAAATAAAACCAGTGAATGAAAGTAACTGTTGTTATATGAATAGGTCAAAGGGTCACATTACATGTTTCCAAAAGCTAATTCAAACAGTTTTGGTGTGATTTTAAACCTATGATTAAAACCAGCTTTAAATCCAAGACAAATACACTATGAATAATTTTTTGCGGGATTATGTCACTTGATGTTTTTGCTCTAATGTTCCATGGTATAACATTACATAATTACCAAGACTAAACCAGGACTAAACCAAGGACTAAAACAGGATTAAACCAGGACTAAAACAGGACTAAAACAGGACTAAATCAGGACTAAACCAGGACTAAACCAGGACTAAAACAGGACTAAACCAGGACTAAACCAGGACTAAAACAGGACTAAATCAGGACTAAACCAGGACTAAAACAGGACTAAAACAGGACTAAATCAGGACTAAATCAGGACTAAACCAGGACTAAAACAGGACTAAAACAGGACTAAATCAGGACTAAAACAGGACTAAAACAGGATTAAACCAGGACTAAATCAGGACTAAAACAGGACTAAACCAGGACTAAATCAGGACTAAAACAGGACTAAACCAGGACTAAAACAGGACTAAACCAGGACTAAATGGAATAAAACAGGACTAAACCAGGACTAAATCAGGACTAAACCAGGTCTAAAACAGGACTAAAACAGGACTAAATCAGGACTAAAACAGGACTAAACCAGGACTAAATCAGGAATAAAACAGGACTAAACCAGGACTAAAACAGAACTAATCCAGGACTAAATCAGGACTAAAACAAGACTAAACCAGGACCAAAACAGGACTAAACCAGAACTAAACCAGTATCAGTACCTTCTAATTCTGACCTGCCCTGAACATTAACACCACACCACAGTGGTAGACGATCTGTAGGGGGAGGGCTGAGCTTAATGTCATGCAAATAAGCCCAGAAGGCCTGGAGTTAGAGAACTTCACGAGTTGTTTTCAGAGCTTTCTAAAATCTGGTGTGCATGCTTTCAAATGGCCACAAACTCTTCAAATGTTCTCAGATTTCCATGTGTAAAGCATTGTTGGAAAGCTTAGAATCTACACTTCCAGAATCTGTGAATAACTCAAAATGCCTCCGGGACAACTTGTGTCTGGTTTTTCCATGGCCAGGCACATATCTATCATTTTCTTCAACTATCCCATTGTCCAATATTTATTTAAAATGTATGAATATCAGTGGTGGAAGAAGTACTAAATATTGTTACTTAAGTAAAAGTACAGTAAGTGAATTATATTAAAGTATGTGGCAAAAGGAGAAATTCATACATTTCGCAGCTCATCCAAGCTACTTCTTCAGTAGATTGCTACTTCAAGCAAGCTACTTCTTCAGAACTGAAGAAGCAGCTTGGATGAGCTGCGAATTGTATTCGACCAAATAAACTTTGTCCAGTTGACAAATTGAATTTCTCCCTTTGCCAACTGACAACTGAGGGATTCTTCACATATATTAAAGTATGTTTTAAAAATACACTAAGTAAAGGTATTTTGGTCAGATTTTGAGGCCTTATAAGGCATCAAAAGTATTGATTTTGATACAGATTTCTCATGAATTTTGTTTAACAGAAACAATTCAATCGTTTTTTCTTACGATTTTTATTTGTATATTTTTGTTTGCTAAAACTATGAGCCTGTTAAAATAAACCCATTTTAGCACATCTCAAACAATAAAGAAAATGCTTTTACTTTTCAGTGTAGTACAAAGTACAAAGCAAAGATACCTGCTCTCAAATGCAGTGATGTAAAAAAAAAAAGTACCCACTGTAAAATGTTGCACCACCTTCCACCACTGATGCTACGTTATTTTATGTTTCCCCTATTTCCTGTATGTCAAGACACCATTATGGGTGAGTTTGTTGTGCTCCTTCTTGCACTGGCTCACCTTTGCTGTTTCCTCTTCCTGGCAGCCTGTCTTATGCAAATGTTCATTTTGATAACTGGAATGCTCTGCAGCTTAATAGACCAGGGCCCGGAACAATGGCGAGTGTAGCCTCCATCACATGTGGCCGAGGGATAGCTACAAAAGACACATAATGAAGCAGAGATAGCTTTGTGATCCACAGACAGACAGAAGTGTGTGTCAGACAGGGGAAGGGGAAAAAAGGGTTTTGAGTGGTCATTGTGTGTGTGTGTGTGTGTGTGTGTGTGTGTGTGTGTGTGTGTGTGTGTGTGTGTGTGTGTGTGTGTGTGTGTGTGTGTGTGTGTGTGTGTGTGTGTGTGTGTGTGTGTGTGTGTGTGTGTTCAGGGGAAACAAAGAAACTGCCAATCAGTCATGCCCTGAACAGAGTGACTATTCCTGGAACAGAGACACACAGACACACACAGACACACAGACACACAGACACACACAGACACACACACAGAAACACAGAAACTCACACAGACACACACCAGGCATAAACACCAGATCAATAGCCTATTCAAGGATAATGAAACTGCACTCGATATCGCCACCCACACTCAGGGCTGCTAAGTGATGACAGTCTGTACCACAAAACACTGGTCTAATAATAATATATATTTGCACGGTTTTCCTGTCTTCAGCTCTAATATTGTCAGTATTAGACTTTGAATTAGACTTTTAGATTTTGACAAACTTTATTGATCCACAAGGGAAATTATTTGGACACAGTAGCTCATACAAAACACTTGAGACAATTGTTTTCAGTGGAGGAGTGCCTGTCCAGCTGTAATAATTATTATTATACACAAGAAGCATACAGTATACTGTAATTTAGCAGGAGTCTACATAAACAAGGCACTGAATAAGCTCTGATGTCTTGTATGAGGAGCCTGAGAGTGTCCAAACCATTCACCTGGAGCATACGATTAGCGCTTAGCGCTTGTGCAGGTGTCAGGTTAATTATGCACATTGAAGGCAGCATCTGGCAATCACAGCCTCTTCCATTTTCTGCTTCACCTCTGTTCTCATACACTCAAGTGAAAACAATGAAAGTACCGTAACTATCTTCATTTTAGATTCAATCTGGCTGTAGCACAGTCCTTGAGCAAGACACTCCTCTTTTACACTTAGAATATCATGAAAAAGTTACTCATTTCAGAAAGTCAGAGCCATAAATTATATAGACTCAATGAGGGACCTTCCCTCTTAAAGTTTCAGGTCACACACAATAGGCAGGTACACAGGCCTACTGCCACAGCACTCTGTGAACAAGCAGCTTCTTTAGCAATGCCCTTTTACCCTCCCTTGGAGGTCGTCAGTTCCCCATCATTGTGGAGACCCACTGACCCAGACTGAGAGACCATTCAAAGGCTCAGGAAACAATTGCAGGTGTTTTCAGTTTATTAGCAAATTAAGATGTGACCCCAAGATTACCCAGTATTTAACTTTTCACAATATTCAAATTTCCTTGAGACTCAGAATTTTGTTTTTTCATTACCTGTAAGGCACAGTCATCAAAATTCAAGAGATAAACTCTTGAAATAGTTCACTCTATGTGTCATGAGTCTATATAATATATGGATTTGACTTTCTGAAATGGGTGACTAAAAATATTCATCTTTTTCATGATATTTTAATTATTTGTCAAGGACTAGTATGTGTAAGACATTGAATGTATTTTTAAGAGTTTGGTTCAGCACACACTCATCACACTGAAAAAAATAAGCCTATATAAAACCCACAGTATGATGCTGGTGTATGTCACTGTCTCGCACCGCATTGCATCACTCCACAAAAATCTACTTTCAGAAATCTTGTACTCACTTGATTACATCAAATACGTCTCACCTTGGACTGTGTCAAAAGGCTTTCTCAGGCCTTTTACAAAGTTCATCTGAAGCAGCCTGTGTGAATAATGATGTGACATAAAGTGCACTCAGCCTCACATGGATACACAACCTCAACAACACCCATATGTAATGAGGGGAACCTACTAAACGTTAGAAAAATAAGCATTCTGACTGTGAGCGGGTTAATAAGTATTTTTGAGCTGTAAAACCACCTGTAATTGAATAAATGTAAGGTAGAGCTGTTTACTGTCTTAGAACATATCCATAGAAACAAGCAGGTGAGTTACATAGTGCACCTTTAATGCCAGCATAGAATGCACTGTTTTAAAGTTATCCCTTTTACACATTTTTACAAGCTTTTTGGGACACAGACACACAAGTAGTTTGCTTTTTGTGGCTAAAAAATAATACATATATGCTTTTACATATGCTGGATCATTTTCATATTAAGTCTAGCATAAGGTGTCTGTCACCCTCTACTGACAAAAAAGAGAAGTGGACAGTACATAAAATAGTTTTACAACAGGTATTTGATTATACATTTATTTTTTGGTATTTGTTAATATTGGCACAACTATACTTTTCTATATCTGCTCTAGATGTTTTGTTTGAGTTCTGCTGTGTTTGTTTGTGTTTTGTATATGCAACAAAAGCTTAAAAATAAAAAATAAAGTATGAAAAAATAGCTTCATAGACTACTGGTGGTTTTCAAATTCTAAAATGCTGATGTTATACTCGCAGATTGGGGACAAGAGGCATTTTTCTCTATTAATTACACTGTACTTTGTCACAAAATATCTAAAAGTTAAAGTAAGAAATGCTGAACCTGGTAATTTCTCTTATTGGCTAGACCCAAGAACTCACTGTATTACCAGGAAATTTGGCATTTTGGCAGATTTTTTTGATGTTTTGTTGTGGTTTATGCATTTTGCTTTTCACTAAAACAGATTTAACCTTTTTTTGTGTGTGTGTGATTTATAATTTTATTTACGCAGAGATAATTGCGTAGCTGTAACCTGCAAACCATTAACAAGGCCCAAAATTAATAGATTAGACTAATTAAAAATAAATTACAATATATTTATTTGGTTATATAGTGTCTGAATTTAATGAGATAGTATTCCCTTTTAAAAATCAGCTCTACTTCCTGTATTTGTAGTACTTTTCTTTCTTCTTTCTCCAAACTGTTCATCCAACCAAACCAAGTAATAATTAGGAAAAAAAAGTAATATGCATTTAAAGCAGAGGTCTTCAACAGGGGGGTCGCGACCCCTAGGGGGGGGTCACGGAGGTACTGCAGGGGGGTCGCAAAATCTTTTGATTTCACTTTAAAATAATACAATTTCATATTTTATAGTGTAAAATACAGTATTAACCTGTGTATTATTTCCTTGTATTGGATGTACCATAACAGAGTAGCAATGTTTATACATGACACTAAGCTCAATTTAATATAAAACACAATTCTATGCCACATTCTATTTTTAGGTCTATTTTTAAATGATCCTAGGCCATTATTTATTTATTATATTGTTCTGTTGCATGCTCCTTTTTCCTGCTGTTCTTGATCTGTGCGTTGCAACACTGGAATTTCCCCACTGTGGGACTAATAAAGGCATATCTTATCTTATCTTATCTTATATACAGTAGGGGGTCCCTGGCCCAGTTCGCCATCTGTTTGGGGGTCCCTGGCCTGAAAAACGTTGAAGACCCCTGATTTAAAGGATGCCTCTAGGCCAGATGTCTACAGGACAAAACATGCAACTTTTCAGAAATAGATAGACTTACAGAGGGTTAGGCCTTACCCATCAACTCAATATAATGTCCTGTAAACACACAAAGAAGTGATTGACAGTTGGTGACAGTTGATCTGCCCATGTCCCGGTCAATACTGTCTGCCAACATTTTTGAGCCGATAACTGATATTTGGCTATACTGATATTTAGGTTTTAAGATGCTGCTTGAATGACACTATTTGAGCTTTATTATGCCACACATTGTGTTTTACCTATTTGTGTACTTTTTGCTACGGGTATTTGTGATGTTTTAGTCATTGTGTTTAGTGTCTTGTAGTTCGGCTAGGGGTGTATGTGATGTTTTAGTCATGTTGTTTATTGTCTTGTTTATAAGATGTTTAATATGCACTGTGGGCCTAGGGAGTGCTGCAATTTCAAATCCTGTGTGCAACCTGTACATATGTTTTTTGACAATAAAGCTGATTTTGAACTTTGAACTCTGAAGATGCATAGCAAGGCCCATAAATGTATCAAAAGTTGAATTAACCCTCCGGTCGTGTTTGCCTCCAGCCCCCTACTTTAGTGTTCCCGGTCAAAATTGACCGGTCTGTTTTAACTGCTCTTAAATTAGCACAAACATTTTTTTTTCCACACCAATTTTTTTATTAAGCATTCTTTAGTTGAGAACAATGTTTCAAAGTAGTGTCTAACAACAATTTATAGAAGTAAACATTAAATAACATCAGTTAAAATACAATTGGGCACTGAAAATGAACTACAAAATGAACATATAATACAAAAAATAAATGGAAAACCAAACACTAAACTCAACAGGGTGTGTGTGTGTGTGTGTGTGTGTGTGTGTGTGTGTGTGTGTGTGTGTGTGTGTGTGTGTGTGTGTGTGTGTGTGTGTGTTCATGCACATGAGTGGCATGTGACACTCAGGTCAGAGTGGGCCTTGCAAACATAAGCATGACATTAGCAGCATGTCAGGCTCGTTTTGATGTCTCTAGGGGCACAGAGGCCACAACGCTTCCTTTTCTGCCCATGTCCTTGTTGGGGGAGAGCAGCCAGGGCTGGGGCTGGAGCTTGCATGCTCCTAACCAGAATGGCGGAGGCTGGTGTGCGGGGAATGTGCTGGCGTCGCTGTATAAGAGGAGTCACCAAAGCTTTCCCCAGCTCTGCGAGGAAAAGTCTCCTCTTGAAACTTTTCCCCTGATTCCAGGTTGGGTCAATTGCTGTCCACACCACGTGTTGAAAGCTGACACATCCAGGATGTTGTGGAACAGTGCCACAGGCCAGCGAGCCGTCATCTGCTTACAGGTGTATGTACCAGTAAGCTTCAGTAAAGGAACAATAAATAATAAGAGATTAGGAACAATATTCAATCTGTCATACACAAAATGCTATGATTCACCTAGATAAAAATAAAATAAAATGCATGATGAGACTTTACATTACCTTATCAAGGCAGTCAACGCCTCCCTTGTTCTTGTTGTAGTCCTGGATCATCAGGGGCTTCCTGTCCTCTGTGGTGCTGACAGCGGCGTCTTTGTGTACTGTGCTCATCAGGATGACATTTCTGTTCTTCTTGGGAACGTATGACACAAGAGTGTGAGTGCAAATTGTGATGAGAATGCCTGTCTTCCTCTGGTCGATACCAGCGCAGGGGGAAGTTCAGGCTTGTTCTTCCTCACTGTCCCTACCATGGTGAGCTTTCTTTTCAGTAGCTCCTGACCAAGAGCATGTGATGTGAGGAAGTTGTCACATGTGATATTATGCCCTTGGAGACCGGTTGTCATGTCCAGCACAACACGCATACCCTGGTTTGTGTGTTTGTGTATGTGTGTGTGTGTGTGTATGTGTGTGTGTGTGTGTGAGAGAGTGTGTGAGTGTGTGTGTGAGAGAGAGTGAGTGAGCTGGGGCAGTGTGTATGTGGATGTTTTCTGTATGTTGAATGAATGTACTCTGGATACCCATTCATTTCCTATGGCGGTCACTTTTGACCGGGAACACCACAGGTGTAACAAGGTTGATTAAAACACTCAAAATTTAACGAAATAGGTGATCATCACTTTTATATGTTCAAGTCCACAGTGTGGAGGATATCATAAGGTCTTGAGGTAATCAGATGAAAAACATAATATTTATGAATATTATAAGTTGTAAAACGGTCAGATTTGACCCGAACACGACAGGAGGGTTAAAGTTCATCAACTTTTCACTTTGGTAAAAATGATCAGAACATGTTTGTGTAATCATACAGTAATGCTCTTAGTCATTAGTTCAAAAAGACAAATCTGATGCACTGAGGACAATCTGGTAATGACACATGAGCACGCAGAGAATGGGGCAGCGCCAAAACAGCTGTATCGAATACTGATAGCAAATATCTGGGTGTCAATATTGATCAATACCGATATTGGGATATTCATGAGTTGTGTCATTTTGAGTGTTCCATCACATACAAATCACAAATCAAATTCATGACATTTAGTGTTTTTTTCACTTGCTACTGTAGTGTGTGAAGGAGAATGACAACCAGGATTCATCTGTTTCACTTCAAGCCAAAGTTTTTCACTCTTATTGATTATCTAATACAAAGAAGCACTGGACTAATACATGAATCTGGGCTGAGGCCATCTTTCCCTACATGATGTTGGTAGGTCTTACGGATCAGGCACTCTTTTCATCCCACTATCCCTGGCCCCTCATATAGACACAGAAAGATAAGAATATTGCTGATGGTGCTGCATCTCAGTCCCAGTCCAAGCAACACGTCACGACAGGTGGCCCATTCCCGTGCGATATAAGGACTGTCCATGGATTCTGCCAGAGTCTCACTGTAATCATTCATTTCATAACACCATTACATAGAAAATGTGGACAAGCCGCTAAAACACACCATAAGCATTATTTGATTTAATAAGTAACTGATTCATTGAAGTGTGGGAAATGCCCACTTGTGCGTGTGCTTGCAGTGAAAAATAATAGCTGCGTCTGTAAATAAAATACACTGCTGTATCTACTGTATGTGTGAATGCTAAAATATTTCCTCACTACACATTATGGTTTACACGTTTTTAAGACACTTCAAACTACGGGTGTGCAAAATAATCGTCATGACAATGCATCGCGATACTAACTTTCACAATATACTGCATCGATTCTTGATGCCAAAAATCGATTATTATTAATTAATAATTTAATATTTAATAATTTAATATTAATAAATAAATAAATTATTAGTTTATTTTTTTATAAATCCTATGCACTTTTTTCTTTGTGAAAGGGTATTGCTTGTTATGATGGTAGCTACCTCCAAACCGCAAGGGCTAGATGCGGTTTAGACCTGCTTTAGACCTGCTTTAGGCCTGTTTTAGTCCTGGTTTAGTCCTGTTTTAGTCCAGGTTTAGTCCTGGTTTATTCCCGGTGCAGTCCCGGTTTACTCCTGTTTTTGTTCTAGGTGTTTAACCGGGTTTAACCAGGACCGCGTGGCTAGACGCTAGTTAGCTAGCGTTTAGTCCCGGTTTTAGCCCTGGTTTAGCCCTGGTTTAGTCCTTCTTTAGTCCTGCTTTAGTCCTGGTTTAGTCCTGTACACACACGCACATACACACGCGTACACACACGCTAATCAGGGCTCTCAAGTCTCACGCTTTGAGAGTGTGACACACGCAATTCGACGTGACTCACACGCCACACATGGTATTTCTCACGCTGAAATTTTTTTAAGCAATTCAAAACTGTAGCCACTGTTCACAGCGCTTCTGTGCCCAGAAAATCGGTCACCCCCCCCTCAAAAAACAGCCACTTCACAAGAGGATGTACCAACACAGGTGGGCGTGCCAGAGTGGACCGTCATCTGCCGTACATCTTCACCTAGAAGCCACGGGCCATTCGTTTGAGGACAGTGAGGTTCAGATCTTAGCCAGGGAAAAGAACTGGTTTGAGAGGGGAGTGAAAGAGGCAATTTTTGTCAAAAAAGAGAATCCTTCGTTAAACAGAAATGGGGGAGTCAGACATAACTTGTCTCCCATTTATAATTCCATTATCAAACCAAAGTCAAAACAGACAAAAGAAACAATAGGGCAGACAGGTCAGGGCCAGAGGGGTGGAGACGGTCATTAGGGTTGAATAGGTATGCTAGACGCCAGAGAAATTCGAAAAACAAAAGAAACAAATTAGTTGTGATAGTTTCAGAACAATTTCAGTGTAGTGAGCTCCTCCCTGCAGCTAGATATAATCAGTGTCTAACCAGCACTAGAACCAGAACTGACGAAGCCTCTCGGATGAGCGGCGAAACGTTTTCGACCAAACAAACTTTGTCCAGCTGACAAATTGAATTTCTTCTTTTATCATGGATTCTACCTGGACCACTGAGGGACTCTTCACGCAATTGTAACTCATGTTGGAAAATGAAATTAAAAAACAGAACAGTTATTTGCTAATTAAATATTTATTTGACATTCACTGTGACATTTGGGAGAAGGCACCACAGTCCTAGATCTTCCTGACTCTCCATCAATATCACCATCATTGTTCCTCCACTCAGGAGGACGCCTTGAAAATCCCTTGAAAATTTGTGTCTCCAAAATGTGCTTTTCCTCGGGCTCCTCAACATTTATCTGCCCATCACTGGTTCTTTGACTTTGGGCATAATTTGTGTCTTCTTTGCTGGGTTTGTATCCTTACTTTGATATGTTGATAGTTGAGTGAGGTTGGGCTTGACCTGTGTCTACTTAGGCGGCTTTGTCTCTTCAGGAATAGTACGGGAAGACTTGTCCTGGACATTATTTTTAGTCTTTAGTGATGGAGCCTGGACTCTGACTGAAGGTTCCTCAGTCTTTTGATGAGTCAGATCAGATCTCTGTTTTTTAGAGGTCTTCTTTTTCCTGTTTTGCATTTTTGTGTTGTTGGGTTTTTTTTTCCTTTTTTCCACCACCTTTGGATGGGCTGATCAGGTCATTGTTTGCAGGACTAACAGTTAGTTATCGGGATCATGATCTGTGGACTCTGGTGAGGCTTCTCTTTGGTTACAGCTATAGGCTCTTTGGTCTATTGAGTACCTGTGTTGTCAATTAGATTATGGTCATTTGGAGGATCTGTGATCTTAGTGACCATCTCTGCTGCAGTCACTGTTTTAGATGGCTGCTTATTTCGCTTTTGCCTTGTCCTTTTAACTTTGTCTGCTTTGATTTGTCCTCATTGATTTTAGGTGGTGTATCAACTGGTTGAGGGACATCTTCAGTATTACAAGTGAAATTTTCAGGTTCCTCTTTTAACTCTGAAGGTTCCTTCATGTTCTCATGTTGCGCATCACTAATCTCTTCAGGTCTCAGAGGAGCTAAAGGAAGCTCCAATTCAGCCAATTTCTGTTTATTCACCTATGCACTATCTGCCTCACCTGATACGATAATGCTGTGTAGATCATCTGGGGAAGGTGTAACACAGCTGGGATCATCTTGGACAATATCTGGGGACTCTGGTGATTGATATTCCTCCTTGAGTGATTCTCTAGTCTTCTCAGACTTTTGATTGTGATTGTGTGCTGACTGTTAGATCTTCATGGTCATTTGGAGGAAATAGGATATTAGTGGCCAGTTCACCTTCAGCAAATCTACTGGTATCTTCTGCTGAAAGTTTTTCATCCTTGTTGTTTTTAGGCCCTAGAGCAGCAAGAATAGATTCCTTTAATGACTCCATTTCATTAACCTGGAATTCAGCTTCACCAATCTCAGGTTTCAGAGGAGCTGAAGGAAGTTCTGCCAATTCAGGACATCTCTGGTTATTCATCTCTGCGCTCTCTGCCTCACATGATATGATGTTTCCATGGAGATCATTTGGGGAAGGTGTTGCACAGTTGGAATCATCTGGGACCTCGCCTGTGAACTCTGGTGATTGAGGTTCCTCTTTGATTACAACTGTACGCTCCTCAATCTCTTGACTGTGTGTGTTGTCAATCAGATCTCCATGTAATTTGAAGGAACTGTAATTTTTTTTTTGAAGGAACTGTCATTTTCAGCGATTTCAGTGTCAGTGAACTGAACAAGAGCAAGGAGACTTACCTCGGACAGTATTTTGTGAGGTCGGTGGCTGAACCGTCATCTTTGGTCATCTGCAACCCAGCGATTAACAAAAACAGTTTAATGCCCTTCATTTCCATATTTCTGTGCAGAATAAGAACCCATCAAGTACAGATTCAAACATGGATTAATGAAATAATTACTCAAATGTCTTTTCGTGTATTTTATTATTGAAACATTATATTTTACTAGCATGTGTGGGGGGAAAAAGCCCCAAATATCTCTGAGAAGATTAAGGAAGTAAAATCCATTTCTCCAGAGCGGGGAGTGTTCTGGTAGCCCCTTGTCTTTATTAGCGGCGCTGACAGCTCATGTGGCTCAGCGTGACAGTGACAGAGCAGTCCATCTCCTGGCTCCTGATGGGGGGAGTAAGGAGGGGCTGGAGGAGAGAACCAGCCTGACCCATATCGCTCCTGTCCATTCACTCACTCTGGGCGAGAGGGAGCAGGGTGGGGGTCACGCCGAGAGAGAGCAGTGACGGATTACATCGCTCACTGCTTCTGATGTGCCCTGGATGCTGGAGCTCCATTTTTTTGGCAAATCCTGACATATCCTTCAGCTTCCATGAAAAGACTCTGATTAGCTATTTTTATATGTATGTTATGCATATTTTTTAATGTATAATTTAAAATCCAAACACAAAATTACAGCTGCAGTCACCTCACTGGGCACAAAATTGTTGATACCAATAGGAAATTAGAAAATCAAACAACAAAACAGTCAATGATCTAAAAAAAGACTAAAACTATGTAAGATTATTTTTTTTAAGATTATGATTTTTTTTTTTTATTGATTTTTATAGTTAAAGGTGCATTGTGTAACTTTTCTGATGGGTCCATACGCTTTTCTTCATGGAGATGTTATTGCTTTGTCTGGAATTTTTCACAGTATGGCATTAAACCTTTCTATCTTCACAGAGAGCAAATCAGATCAAGTTCAATGACAAATCCATAGAAATGGGCAGGTGACAAACCCCCAACCTAAAAGCTACATAGTGCACCTTTAACAAAACAAAAATACGTGAAAAGTCCCTCAGTCGTCCAGGTAGAATCCATGATCAAAGGAGAAGTTCAATTTGTCAACTGGACAAAGTTTGTTTGGTTGAAAACGTTTCGCCGCTCATCCGAGAGGCTTCGACAGCTCTGGCCCTCATGCTGGTTCGACCCTGTTTATATCTAGCTGCAAGGGAGGGGCTAACTACCCTGAACAAAGCTCTGACCTATCCCCGCTACTCTCTTTTGTTTTACGAATTCCTCTGGCGTCTTGTATTAGCATATCTATCAGCCCGCTCACTACACTGAAACAACTCTGAAACCATCAGCTAATCTGTCTCTTTGTATTTCAAATTTCTCTGGCCTCCAATTCCCTATTCAAGACAACGACCCTCTCCACCCCTCTGCAATGGCTTGTCTGTCCTAATGATTCTTTGTTTGAGAATCGAATTATAGATGGGAGACAAGTTATGTCTAACTCCCCCATTTCTGTTTAACGACGGATTCTCTTTTTTGACAAAAATTGCCTCTTTAACTCCCCTCTCAAACCAGTTCTTTTCCCTGGCTAAGATCTGAACCTCACTGTCCTCAAATGAATGGCCCGTGGCTTCTAGGTGAAGATGAACGGCAGATGACGGTCCACTCTGGCCCGCCCGCCTGTGTTGGTACATCCTCTTGTGAAGTGGCTGCTTGGTTTCCCCAATATAGCGCTCACTGCAGTCTTCACTACACTGAATGGAGTAGACCACGTTGCTTTGTTTGTGGCTCGGTGTTTTGTCCTTTGGGTGGACCAGTTTTTGTCTTAAAGTGTTTGTGGGTTTGAAATAAACTGGGATTTCATATTGTCTGAAAATCCTCTGTAGTTTTTCCGAAACGCCAGCCAGGTACGGAATCGCTACCCCTTTCCTCCTGGGTTCGGATTCTCTGTTGTCTTGTTTCTTGCCCTTGTCTCTCTTGGTTTTGTTGTACAATGATGATGCAACAGCAAACATTCACTTTGCATTCACTTTGTTTTTGTACATGCAAAATTCTTGCATTATTTGTATTTGCAAATAATGATTGGGAATGCCAAATAAAATGCAGTTTTATTGAATTGTTGCAATGACAATGTATTCTGAATATTCTGAAATTATGCTGCAAAGATTGTTTCTATTTGAATATATATATATATTATGGGTGTGAATCTTTCACTCACAAAACGGTTCGATTCGAATTCGAATCTCGATTCACAGGCTACGATTCGATTCAGGGACGATTCATAAAATTATTAAACGATTCGGTACGATTCGATTCGATTCGATCCGATCTGATCCGGATCGGTTATTTTCGATTCAATACAAATTGACAACTTTACTCCCAAGTGCTTTAAAGTTATTGAAAAGAAAAAGGGAGAAACAGAAATTAAATTTCAAAATAGTATCCTTTTGTTTATTTAGTGTCCAACAGACAATACACCAGGCCTACTGAAAAACTGGCAATCCGGTTTGCAAAAACATACTTAAAATACAACACATTCCTTCCCCCAAGCAACACAAAACAATAAGGTTAGATATCAAAAATAAAAAATACCTTATAAAACAAGCAAGTTGCCTATTAAAGTCAAAAATCAGAATGAATCAGAATGAGTTAGTAATTAGTGCTTCAGTCACTCATGAGTTTCAGTAACTGTAAAAGTGTAACATATCACTGACAAGAAGATAGATATTACTAGGCAGTTATAGAAAACACTAGCATGTTAAATCCACTGAATAACTAATACTTTCTCTCCATCTTATAACATTTCCTTAGTCTCCTTTGAGACAAAAATCATCTGTGTGTGTGAAGTACATTTCTATACACACAAATCATAAGTATCTAAATACAGAAATGCACCAATTCTGATTATACATGGTATTTTCAACACAAAAGTAAATTAGCCAAGTCAATTTTAGCCCAAATCAAATATACATTGCCAATACATGAATGTTGTCTAAATAAATCACCCAATCCACTAACTGTGACAATAAAAATGCTAGTATCATACAATTGTTATGGTCTATAGCTGCCATGGAAACTATCAAGCTGACAGTGAAACATCAGACTGATATCAACGCGACACAACACTGGCACAAAAGTTAACCACACATACGAACCATGTCCATAGCGGTAGCGCACCAAATTAACTTAAACAACAGCTCAATAAATGGAAACAGCGTATCTTACCGGTGTTCTGTCGAATCTTCCGACCTTGTCAAACAAGGCGATCTGTCCTACGCTGTCCTGACACATACAAACATTGCTCGCTTCCGCATACAGCCCGTGCCGCTCGCATGATTGGCAGTTAACCAGCCAATAAGCTTCAATCCCAGGTAAGTGAACCACCCATCATTCGCTAAAGAACGCAAACACACACAGGCGGCTTCTGCACCATGACAGAGACCGCTCAGGAGCCGAGAACAGATTCTTGGCCGTAAATCCGGTGCATCGGACCTTTCGTAATGAATTTGGACCGATCCGGGCTCCGCTGATCGGTACATTCAGATCGCAGAGGTCACAGATTGATAACCGATCCAAATCGGTTCATCTTTACACCCCTAATATATATATATATATATATATATATATATATATATATATATATATATATATATATATATACATAATATACATATATGTGGCAAGCCACTTGCACAAGTGTCCACTTGGGTCTCACTCCCAGAGGGAACAATAACAGACATTGAGGACAGTTACAAGTACCTTGGCACAGGATTGAAATGTAAGGTACGCCCCGCCCCTCCAAAAAAAAAAAAAAAAATCACGCGGTGCATATAGGCCTATTGTCCCAAATCTGTAGGCTACAATACAACAAAAGAACTTGAAATTGAACAATGTGAACAATATGAACGTAATATGTGAACAACACACGAACAATAAACATTGGAACATATTTTAAAACTCACATTCGTGCACAGTAGCCTACATGGGCCACACGTCCGTAAGCACAGCAAAGAGCGCGCACCCCCCCATCCCCCCTCTCTCTCCCCGGGAGCACAGTTGAAGGCGCAACTGTAACTTGTAGAGCGATCTATTTGAAATTTAGTCACCTTTTACCAGATGCGTCGAACTGTCTCATCATCACTTCACTATCGATTTTCATGTCGAAGTGAATGTTCATGAGAGCCTCACATCACCCATGGTGTTTTGCAGGTACGTTTTTAGGCGTCTCAGTGTGCTGAACGAGCGCTCGGCAGAGGCAGTGGAAACGGCTCGACATGACATCAAAATTATATCTTGTAAATGTCTGGAACCAGCAGTGCCATCGGCGGGCAAATAAAGTAAAAGCCGGCTTACCTTAAGTTTGATCCGTTGTCTGCTAGTCCACAAACGTCGTAGGCTACAGTTTAATATCGCATTTGCAACACTTTAATTACGTCTTTCCAGCCAAACATATCGTTGAATTCGAGCAATATCACTATTTCAGTAAAGAGGACTCGAACTTCGTTGAGTGTATACTGAGGAGCTGCTGCGATGTAATGTTGGATGTATCATTTTTGTGGGGGGGCGTGAGGAGTGTGCTGTAGGGCTGTGAACTTGGTGCTTATCGCACTTCCAGTCTGATCGGACCCAGTTTGCTTGGGCTCTCCATCTCACACATTCTATTTATATTAAAACATCCAATTTCTATAAAAATGCATTTTATTCGCTTAATGTTGTCTTGCAAAAGTGTCAAACAGGAATTAAAAAAAAAAAAAAAATCTCTCCAAGGTACACCTAGTGCGTACGGCCGTATGCCTGGCGGCGCCACTGCCTTGGCATGCCACAAGCAAATGGCAACCTTGAAAGCAGCTACGGCCAAATGCCTGCAACGAGTAAGGCAAGTCCTAAGAAGTCAGCTCAATGGCAAGAACAAGGCCCAGGCAATATATATATATATATATATATATATATAAATGTGCTCCTCACCTTCCACGGTGGTTGGTCACTCACTCTCATCCAGCTCGGGTCCTCTACCAGAGGCCTGGGAGCTTGAGAGTTCTGCACAGTATCTTTGCTGTTCCTACTACTGCACTTTTCTGGACTGAGATGTCTGATGTTTTTCCTGGGATCTGTTGTAGCCACTCCTCCAGTTTGGGGGTTACAGCCACGGGCACCACTGATGCCTTCACCTTCCATGCCTTCACCTTCCAGGCCTTCTCCAGCTCTTCCTTGAGCCCCTGGTATTTCTCTAGTTTCTCATGTTCCTTTTTCCTGATTTTACCATCGCTTGGTATTGCAATGTCCACCACCACGGCTCTGTTCTGTTGCTTATCCACCACCACTATGTCTGATTGGTTCGCCATCACCATTCTGTCAGTCTGTATCTGGAAGTCCCACAGGATCTTGGCTCGGTCATTCTCCGCAACCTTCGGAGGTGTTTCCCACCTTGACCTTGGGGTCTGCAGCCCGTACTCTGCACAGATGTTTCTGTACACTATGCCCACCACTTGGTTGTGTCGCTCCATGTATGCTTTCCCTGCCAGCATCTTACACCCTGCAGTTACGTGCTGGACTGTTTCAGGAGCCTCTTTGCACAGCCTACATCTTGGGTCTTGTCTGGTGTGGTAGATCTGGGCCTCTATTGCTTGGGTGCTCAAGGCCTGCTCCTGTGTAGCCAGGATGAGGGCCTCTGTGCTGTCCTTCAGACCAGAGGTTATTTTCCTGACACCAGCTGGTCAGTGATTTCACCTCGTCTCTGTAGGCGCTCTCATCGTTGTTGGTGATGAGGCCTAGGATGGCGGTGTCATCAGCAAACTTGAGGATGATGTTGGAGCTGTGCCTGGCGGTACAGTCATAGGGAGTACAGGAGAGGGCTGAGAACACAGCCCTGGGGTGCACCAGTGCAGGACACGTGTGGAGGAGAGGTGGCTGCCGATCCTCACCGCCTGTGGCCTGTTGGTGAGGAAGTCCCATATCCAGCAGCAGACACACAGCAGTACTACACTGTTACAAATTCACTACCATAATATAAACAGAAACAAAACTGCATGACATTTGCCCTTACTGTCCACACACTGTGACCTACTGTTATCACTGCACCTCAAATGAGTCAGTAAATGATAGTAAATCTTTGTGCAAATGGTGAACTTTTAATGAATTTTCTGCACTACAATTTGAGATGTAGCTGTAGAGCTGGCGGATTTGAAATTGCAGCGCTCCCTAGGCCCACAGTGAACATTAAACATCTTATAAACAAGATAATAAACACAATGACTAAAACATCACATATACCTGTAGCAAAAATACAAAAAGCTTGTATATAATACAAATAAGTAAATAAGTGAAACACACAATGTGTAGCGTAATAAAGCTCAAATGGTTTCATTTAAGCAGCAGTGTCAGAGTAATGTGTACAGAGTAATCTTCAAAACAAGTACAGCTTTTACTGATATCAGAGACTGATATAAGAGCCTCTGCAGCTCTGTGACTGAATTCTGGAGGTTCTGAGCAGAGGCAATGCCCTTCCATTTACTGAGGAAAACTTGAATGTGTGAATATGTTTGGAAACTGGTAAACCATTTTCATTTGTTTTAGTACCTTTTGAACAATAAGAGTGCAGGGTACATACAATTTCTTTATCCAACAAGCAGAGGAAAAAAGTATATAACCTCATCTTCCTTCTCAGCAAGGACAAAACTCCCCAAAACCCTGTGAGAACGAAAAACTGTAGACATGAAAAATGCTACGATAAATCAAAATGTACAGATTTTAGAACAGAACAGAACATTTCTGTGTAATTGTGTTTTCTGGTTATATTGCAACTTTGACTGCATAAGAGCTGGCCTATGATTTTCTGTGGTATTTTTAAAGGTGCACTGTGTAATTTTCTGTCTCCATATAGATATTATTGCTTTGACCAGAATACTTTACAGTACAGAATTAAAACATAACGTCTCCTTGGGAAAAAGTGGTTGGCACCCTCAATGCAAGTTATTATTGATCAGATCTGTGGAGATCAAGATCATACACAATGAAGATGTATGTTTTCAAGGTATTTTTGAATAATAAAACAACTATAATGGCAAAAAGGGCCAGATATATGTTTAATACCTTACTGTTGAACATTACAGACCAAGTGATAATTTCACAGTGGAGACGAGCAGGTCAGAGCCCCTATTCACCTCCTTACACAGTGCACTTTTAAAAGATTTGGGTACATTTTTATGTTTTTAGTTTACGAGTGAATTAACAGTAGTGGTGGATGAAGTACTCAGTTTTACAGGTTTTTAATTTTTAATTTTAAGGTAAAAAGTTACACATGAAAAAAAATCTACTTAAGTGCAAGCATTTAAGTACCGTATGTGAATATTCTATTTTCCTTTTGTCTTTGCAAAAAATTCTCAAGCATACAAAACTTTGACCAGGATGTCATGACCCCATCCCTCTTATCTTGAGCACAGAGGAGGATGTTGCGGCCAGTTTCCATGTTTTTGCTCATGGGCGCTCGTTTTAGCATCATGTGCAATGATGATGCTACAGCAAGCATTCACTTTGCATTCACTTTGTTTTTGTACATGCAAAATTCTTGCATTATTTGTATTTGCAAATAATGATGAAGAGAAGCATGCAATATATATATATATATATGTATATATATATATATATATATATATATATATATATATATTCATATGAATATATATATATTCATGGCCCCAAACCCGAACCCAGAAATGGAAAAAGCGGAAGATGGATGGATGGATGGATGGATATATATATATATATATATATATATATATATATATATATATATATATATATATATATATATATATATATATATATATGGGCTTTTTTTCCATCCACAACCGCATGAAAAAAACGTCATCCGTCCGCTATCCATTTGCACGCACGTTTTTTCAGGAATTTTCAAAACCGCACCCGTCCGTCATCCGCCAACTTATGATAATTCCAAAATTCTCTGCGCTGCACAGCCCCATGGTTGTTCAACCGCCACCCACCCAAATTTAATAAAAAAAATATAGCTGCAAGCAGCAATGTGGGGCCAAGCAGTGACCCAGCCTAATTTGATGTGCGTTGGATCGGTCTTCGCCCAAGGATCCCAGAGATACCAAGTTTTTGAAAATCGGACTTACGGTTCAAAAGTTACAAGCAGAAATGTCCCTCAAATTTTGACCTGTTAGTGGCGCTAGAGGGTTTGAGCTGGGGCCCTGTAATTTTTTGTGGGGAATCCTGGGACAGACTAGAATACACGTGTGAAAAGTTTGAAAATAATCCTATGAAGGGTTCCCGAGATATGAGGTCACTTCCTGTTTGGCGACTGTTAGGATGGGAGTCTATGGCAACCCCTAGAACCGTCTGGTGTGTACCTTTGATCTGTCTTTGATGTGTCTTTGATCTAGCCAAAGTGAGCTCATATCTTGGGAACCCTTCATAGGAAGCCTGGGAGCCTGGGAAGCCTGGCTAACAGACCCTGTTAGACCCTGTTAAACCCTGTTAAGGTCAAAGTTGCAGGAATTTTAATAATACATGCTGAGGCCTACATGCACCTTCGGTGCTTGGCCCCACATTGCTGCTTGCAGCTATATCAGATCAAAGGTACATAAAGATCAAAGATCTTTGATCAGGGCGTTGCCTAGCAACGCGCGTGAAAGGTCAGTATCGGGTGCATCGGCTTTCAGACAGACGCGTTTGATTGGCTGTCACGACAAAACGATAAGAGATATCAAAAATCCAGCGATGTTTTTGATGAGGCTCGGTCCAAAGATGCTATGTACCAAATTTGAGCAAAATTGGTCCAAAATTGAGGGAGGAGAAGCATTTTGAGTGTTTTTCATAATTGACCTGTTGGTGGCGCTAGAGGGTTTGAGCTGGGGCCCTGTCATTTTTTGTGGGGAATCCTGGGAAGGACGCGAACATCTGTGAAAAGTTTGAAAATAATCCTATGAAGGGTTCCCGAGATATGAGCTCACTTCCTGTTTGGCGACTTTTAGGACGCGTTTGATTGGCTGTCACGACAAAACGATAAGAGATATCAAAAAATCCAGGGATATTTCTGATGAGGTTCAGTCCAAAGATGCTATGTACCAAATTGGAGCAAAATTGGTCCAAAATTGAGGGAGGAGAAGCATTTTGAGTGTTTTTCATAAAATTCTAAATGGCGGAAAATCTCCCCAGGCGGAAAATGTCGTCATTGGTTGGATTCTGCTTGGCCCAAGGAGTCCAGGGATACCAAGTTTTTTTGAAAATTGGACATACGGTTCAAAAGTTACACGCAGAAATGTACCTGAAAATTCCTGCAACTTTGACCTGCTGGTGGCCCTAGAGGGTTTGGGGTGGCATGTTTCTCCCCGTGTCTGGGTGGGTTTCCTCCGGGCACTCCGGTTTCCCCCACCAACCCAAAACATGCACCATAGGTACCTCCAGCTTAGGTCCTGACCAAACCGAAGCAAGAAGATCATGGAGATGGTCCCCGGGCGCCCTAATGTGTGCTGCCCACTGCTCCTAATATATATACTGTATATATAGGATGGGTTAAAATGCAGAGAAGAATTTCTCCAGTGTGAGATCAATAAAGTTCACTTCTTCTTCTTCTTATATATATATATATATATATATATATATATATATATATATATATATATATATATATATATATATATATATATACACAATATATAAAAAACATGCTTCTCTTCATCTTATTTGGCTCTTGGCATCCAGGGTGGGCAGCAAAGTAAGAATTTCATTGTACAGGGAAACGTGTTTCTTTACTGTGCATATGACAATAAAAAAAAATTAAATAGTTTGTCAAATTAACATCTGACCAAATGGTCCGGATCACCAGGTCAACAGTCAGTGGCCAGTGTACAATACCCAAACGTAAAACATCACTGGGACAATCTGCATTTTCTGTTAAAACAACCTCAGAATGGAACAAACTTCCCACTGAGCTAAAACTGTGCAAAGATTTCAAACAATTTAGTGTAGGAGTCAATCGACATTTCCTAAGAATACAAAGCTGTCAGCATTAAGACAAACCTGAGAAGGGGATGGGAAGGTGAAGGGGAATCCATTTTATCTAATGAAAATGTACCTTTGATTAAATGTTTATGAAATGCATTGTTTTATGCTATGTTTAATGTTTTGTCGTGTTGTGTGTCTCAGGGACTGCAGATGGAAATTAGCTCGAAGAGCTATAGTCTGGTACAAAGCATCTCTTCATTCATTGTAATGCTCCTGTACATGGTCCCTGTCAAATAAATCAAAGAAAGAAAGAAAAATAGAAAGAAAGAAAGAAAGAAAGAAAGAAAAGCTTTGAATCTTGAATCTTGAATGTAGTATTAGATTTTAAATGGTTTCATAACAACATGGATGGTTATTCTTGTGAGGTCTATATACAACCAAATCAAAAGATTTGTTAACCAAAGTTTTTTTGAACTATAGGCATAATGCTTTACATAACATGACACACAGCAGTACTACACTGTTACACATTCACTACCATAATATAAACAGAAACAAAACTGCATGACAATTGCCCTTACTGTCCACACACTGTGACTGGTACTGCCGAATGATGGCTGCTCACTGCTCCTGAAAAGGATGGGTCAAATGCAGAAGTCAAATTTCTCCCGTGTGTCACTGTGTGTCATTGTGTGTGAGACCAAATAAAGACTTAATCTTAATCTTAATTTTATATAATACAAATAAGTAAATAAGTGAAACACACAATGTGTAGCATAATAAAGCTCAAATGGTGTCATTTAAGCAGCAGTGTCAGTGTCATTTAAGTGTCATTTAAGCAGCAGTGTCATTGGAGGGGCAGGGAGAGAGTTCAGCATCCTGACAGCTCGGTGGATGAAGCTGTCTTTCAGTCTGCTGGTCTTTGACTTGAAGTCTGCTGGTCTTTGCCTTGAGGCTCCTCAGTGTCCTTCCTGATGGCAGCAGACTGAAGAGGCAGTTGGATGGGTGGGTGGGATCTCCCGCAATGCAGAGGGCTTTGTGGGTGAGGCGGGTGCGGTAGATGTCCTGCAGCAGATGTCCTTCTGTGCTTCATGGACCTGGAGAAGGTATTCGACCATGTCCCTCGTGGGGTCCTGTGGAGAGTGCTCTGGGAGTACGGGGTTCGGGGCTCTTTGCAAAGGCTGTTCGGTCCCTGTATGACCGGAGCAGGAGCTGTGTTCACATTGCCGGTAGTAAGTCGAAATTATTTCCGGTGCATGTTGGACTCCGCCAGGGCTGCCCTTTGTCACCAGTTCTGTTGATTATATTTATGGACAGAATTTCTAGGCGCAGTCAGGGGCCGGAGGGGATCCGGTTTGGGAACCACAGGATCTCATCTCTGCTGTTTGCAGATGATGTTGTCCTGATGGCTTCATCGAATCAGGACCTCCAGTGTGCACTGGGGCGGTTTGCAGCCGAGTGTGAAGTGGCTGGGATGAGGATCAGCTCTTTAAAATCCGAGGCCACGGTTCTCGACCGGTAAAAGGTGGCTCTCCGGGTGGGTGGAGAGTCTTTGCCTCAAGTGGAGGAGTTCAAGTATCTCAGGGTCTCAGGGTTCATGAGTGAGGGGAGGATGCAGCGTGAGATTGACAGGTGGATGGGTGTGGGCAGCGTCCTACCAGGACAGCCAAGCTCCTCTTGGCTGGCCTGGGAATGCCTTGGGGTCCCCCTGGAGAAGCTGGAGGAAGTATGGGAGTCCCTGCTTAGACTGTTGCCCACGCAACCTGGCCCCGGATAAGCGGAAGAAAATGGATGGATGGATAATTTGAGCAGGTATCACTATTGAAAAAGAAAAACAAAAAACAGGCCTTCTAAACAGGTCATCTATATCATAACCAGTTTAAGATGAAATGGTAACATATAGAAAATACTATTTTTTGTGCGATAGTACTAAATAATATTGAGTCTGAAATGTTAGTACTGAGGAAACAGTATTGTGGTGAATCTGCAGTGTTTTGCATTGTCATATCATAACATGCAATCTAAAACATTTTGAAATCTGACAGTTGGCCAAACATCTAATAGAAGTACTGTAATACATTAAATTAACAGCACAAGCCAAAGCAAGACTATATACAATACACTTTTATTTATTGATTGATTTATTTGACAGGGACAAGTATTTACCTTAGACAACATTTATAGCCATGGGTTAGGGTTAGAAGATTTTACAAGAAAGCAAAAAACACAGGGTTCACATTATAGTTTCACTAGCAAAGACCACACCACGACAATGAAATACGATAAAGATATTTATTGACGGTGAATAGATGTGATGGCTGGGGGGAACGGCTCCGTCTCCAATCCAAAATGGTCCCCCAGCTGATTCAGAACCCCCCCTCCTTAGAGATGATGTCTTCAGGCTCAAGGATGGATGAGAGACACGGGGTGGGAGGGAGGAGGTAGAGAGAGCTGACATGGACGGTGTTGTCGGGATTGGCTGTATAAATAGGGCTTCTGGGTAACTGAAGGCGTGGTTGAGATGAGCTGTGGTTAGCCTATCTGGTGAGGAAGTTGAGGCGTGGTCCAGCTAATGGTCCAGTTAATCATATTAACTCCACCTAACAAAGGTAAATGCAGGTCCTCACTGATTTTTCATCAGTGATTACATGTTTGACTACACTTTAAAACATGTTTAAGTTCAAGTTCTATATGTTAAATATATGTAACCAGGTGGTCACAGGGACTAGATTTTCCCACCACATCCCTTTCTCTGGCGTCTAGTTTAGCAGTTTAGGTGTGGGGATGGTCGTTAGGGTTGAATAGGTATGCTAAACTAGACGCCAGAGAAATTCGAAAAACAAAAGAGAGAATCGCAAAACAAATTAGTTGAGATAGTTTCAGAAGAATTCAGGGTAGTGAGCTCCTCCCTGCAGCTAGATATAAGCAGTGTCTAACCAGCACTCGAACCAGAACTGACGAAGCCTCTCGGATGAGCGGCGAAACGTTTTCGACCAAACAAACTTTGTCCAGTTGACAAATTGAATTTCTCCTTTTATCATTTACAAGGGTTGATTTTTTTAGCTGTTACTGGTGTACCTGAAAAAAATGAAATAACTTTTAAATGTCTAGGATATTAAATAAAGATGTATAACTTTTTATACCACATTGTTCTCTTTTATGCCAGAATGGATTGTGTGAGTAAGTGAGACTATGGCTGCGTCCCATTGCTCTGTCTTACCCTTTCCCCTTCCTCTACCCCTTTACCTACGTCATTGTCTTGCCCCTCGATAACGAGCTGAGAGGGCTCAGGGTACGAATGTTCCCCTAAGAAATGGGACACCCCTCGATTACCGTTTGCGTCCCTTGCTTCTACCTGGTTGCTTGTTAAAGAAAATTGTATAATAGTGTCTTTAGTGAATTATCAAAGTGTTATATTCTTCTTGTGTTGGTTCATCTCCTATTGTGAAACCATAGGATGAGACAAGGACAAAGACTGATTAACTGCTTAGACAAACAATCAAAGCAACTGCTGATTAGTGATGTATGTATGTATGGTAAAGATGAACTTTGTTGAAGACTTTGTGTTTTGAGCTGGGAATTTTCCGTTACTATGTGATTCTAAATAAAAATTATTATTATTATTATTATTCTAAATAAAAGGAAGCAACGAGGAGGTATTCTTTGAGATTTGAGTGTGTGGCCTGGAAGGAGGCAGAGGTGGCTCTGCTTAACAAATTCTCCCTCGTTAACGAGTATAATACTTCTGTGTCTGTTTTCTCATTTGTTCCCTTTTGTTGATGTTTATTAGGAAAAATCCCTAACATTGCTACGTCTACTACAGAGGCAGGGACGTGCACAGGAATTTTGAGGGGCAGTTGCTCTGACCTGAAGAAAGGGCAAACAGGCGACAATAACTGATGCAAACAAACGTAAACAAATGTCAAGGATTATTGGGTACCTCAGCTCGACAAAAAAACTAGCTTGTTTATACATGAAAGTTCAACGAAAACGATATCGTCGACTAAACAGACATCACTACAATTAAAACCACAACAACAGTTTAACTAAAAGTAACATAGAACATAAGCGTCATAATTGTAAACTATGCTAAACTGTTAATTGATAATTACAACTGCTGAAAATACATTTATGAGACTCCTTGGCTGGTTGATGTGACGCTCCCTGATCCCAAAACCTGCCTGAGCATGTAGGCGTATTCCTTCATTTAAAGTCTGGTCGAGAGCTTACTTCGTTTCAAGGGGTATGTAGCCCTTGGTTGTGGCCTGAGCCCTTGATCAATGCCCTCACATGAACGCGCAAAACCAAGGGGTAGGGGTAAGACGAAGGGGTAAGACAGAGAAATGGGATGAAGACTATCTCTCTGTACTTTTCATGTACTTAGAAAATATGAATGTACTCTCACTAGATTATTCTTTACAGTTTAAGACCACAACAGATTCTTAATAGATTCTTGACAGATCTGGGTAAAGAACAGATTTTGGTGTTTAGTACCTCAAACGCAGATGAAGTAGAGTCCCTTCTCACAGTCCCAGCTCTTCAGCAGTCCCTGTGAGCTTAATGTTCCACAGCAATCGTAGCCTGGACACTGACTGACCTCATTCAGACTCATTCAGGCTCCATTAATCCACAGACACTGAGGTTCAAAGAAAAGAAGTCCATTCCACACCAGGCTAACTCCATCCAGTATCTGATCTTACCCATGCAAATAGGAATAGCTCATAGTCAACAACAGGCTTAATGAGACTTTTATTTCTTAATCTGCAAGAGGCCATCGCTTTCTCACACAGCACAGAAAGCTAGATGCAGTGAAATAGTTCTGTTGTTGTCATAATAATCATTCCATCTTCCATTAATTTCAATAGGAACAGTCTCAAATGCCTTTATAATTATTTGGTTAAGAGTTTGAGCCACTGTGAGAGGTCATCTGTCTTTCTCCAGACCACCTCCACAGAGACACATTCTCAGGATCTCAGTACAGAACAATCCATCCTCTTGAGTTCAGTGGTCCTGCAGCCAGAAGAAGCTGATCTGAATCTTGATCTGAATCTGTTTGACTTTTGACAAATCCCAGATCTGTGTAATAGCTTTGACGATATCTCTGAATATATCATTTTCTGAGCAATATAAATGTATTTTCCAAAAGTTGTTCCCAAAGTGCAAAAAATTATAGCAAGTATAAATGTTGCCATAGTCAAACCTCAACATAAAAGCAGATGTTCTCACCACATGAGGTTAGATGGCGTGAAACAGATTTCAACATGCAAAATACATTAAACCATATGTAATGATGTAACACAGAGAACATGAGGAAAGCATTTTTCTGGTAGTTTAAAGGTGCACTGTGCAACTTTTCTGGTTGGTACTACTTGCCTCAATGGAGATGTTATTGCTTTGCACGGAATTTTCCATGATTTGACTTCCATCTAGCATTTATTCATTATGTGTGTTTCTATTGCTCAAAAATACAATAATTCCTCCTGTGAATATGGGCGACTCTCCACAGATCTAAATTGTAATATAGCACAGTGCTGTAACCTGTGATAGATAAATTTAACCTATACTGTGGAACATTCTAGAAACAACAATAAAATTTCCATGGAGACACGCATGTAGCCAGCCCTCCACTAGAAATGATATGCAGTGCATCTTTAAACTGTAATTTAGCAAAATAAAAAAGGTTGTCATTCATTTTTATTTGTCAAATCATAACTATTGTGTAATTTGGAAGAGTTTTGGCCCTTGTTTACATGGTTGCTAGATAACAGTTATGGAATGACCTTTATGTCTGTCACATCTTCTGCCCATGTCTAACCAAGTAAAATTCCTAGTAATTTAATTTCAAAGTTGTAGACCTTGCCATCCTGAGTTGTCATGTTGGAAAATGGTAGAGAATGGAAACATATTTGCATTAGATCTATTTTGCTACAGAAGCAAATGAAATGCAAACATGTCATGGTCAGATCATTTGGTCTCTGCTCTTATTTGTGTGTCCATCCATCCATTTTCTTACGCTTATCCGGGGCGGGTCGCAGGGGCAACAGTCTAAGCAGGGGACTCCCAGACTTCCTTCACCACGTACACTTCCTCCAGCTGGGTCCTGGGTCTTCCCCGGGGCCTCCTCCCGGTGGGACATGCCCGGAACACCTCTCGAGGGAGGCGTCCAGGAGGCATCCGGAACAGATGCCCGAGCCACCTCAGCTGGCTCCTCTCAACGTGGAGAAGCAGCGGCTTTACTCCGAGCCCCTCCCGTGTGACTGAGCTCCTCACCCTATCTCTAAGAGAGTGCCCAGCCACTCTATGGAGGAAACTAATTTCAGCTTCTTGTATCCGCGATCTTGTCCTTTCGGTAATTTCCCAGAGCTCATGACCAAGAGTGTGTGTGTCCAAACCAAGCCAAATTACAGGTCATATCTGTGCAGAGGCAACCCCACTCACAGTCAGAATGCTTGTTCTGTCTAGGTATTTTTGAGCTATAAAATCACCTTTAAAATAAATGTAAGGTAGCATTGTTTAATGTCACACAGTGAAACATTCCAGGCAGAGCAATGACATAGAAACAAGCAGACAGACGCCACAAGAAAAGTTACACAAGGCACCTTTAAAGGTGCAGTTCCTGATTTTTACTGTCTTAAAATGTGAAAAACAGAAGCAGTTCATTTTCATCTGTCATGGCTGATAATAATTAATTTGATTTAGACAGCACACAGTTGATTTATTTTGACAGAAAAAAAAAAATAGGCACAGGTCCTTTAATAAATCTTATATTAAGACTGACTCTTTTTCCTGCCAAAAATATACTTGCATTGTCATGACAAATAACAAACAGCAGTTTTGTTATTTATCTCATTATTTAACTCATTCACTGCCGGCCTGTTTTCAGAATTCCAACCCCAGACTGCCAGAGGTTTTACAGCATTTTCACTGATTTTACAAGACTCACAGAATACTGAGTTCTTTGACTATATAAACATGGCACACATCAAAATAAAGTGTAGATTCTCTTCTTTCACCTGGAAAAAAATTATGCTTCTAACCTTTTCGGTTCTCAAGTAATTGATAGTAGAACTTAGGGTAGTTTCAGCAAAAACGCTGTTTTTTGACCACAAAGTGGAAAAAAGAGCGTTTTGTGCAAAGAGGGATTTCTACCGGATCAGTGATTTTCACGTCAATACTTATTGATTTAGTGACACCTCAAACCAGTGGCGTTCCTAGAGTGATTTACTACCCCGAATCCGAATGATTAACCCCCTGGTCCCTCCCCCTAAAACAAACTATGTACTGTGCTCGCAACGTTGCCTAGCGCGAGAGGTCAGAGTCAAACTGTTATACCTGAACCATTTCACTTGACCAATTGACCACCACGGCCACTACAACCACAATATTAGAATTCTTTCGGACAACACGGAATGAAACGTAATGAAATGTAGACAATTTCGACCCCTTAATTGAAGTATATGCCGCTAGGGGCAATTGCCCAGGTGGCCCCCGTCAAAGAATGCCCCTGCCTCAAACATCTAAAACAACAGAGAAAGAGATTTTTGATGGCAAAGTACATTTTTTATTTACAAATAAGGCCTATAAGAATATAAAGCTGTGAATTGAAAATTCCTTCAAATCAATAGTGGCAAGAGCTGTTTACAGGATATAATAATATCTTTTCATATAAAATAGAACTTTGTCACTTCACACTTTGTCACTTCACAACAAAATTAAGGCTCAGAGTACAGATCCATAATACAAACTAATATATATACACACACACACACACACACACACATATAGATGTACATACACACAAGCCCATGCATAAACCTTTACATACACACAGCTACACACACGCGCATGCGCACACGCACGCACATACACACACACATAACTTCATTCATTACAATTACCACACATCATGTAATTCTTCTCATCTCATGCCTCTCTGGAGACGAGGATCTACCGCTCCAAGTCAGTACTCGTCTTCCTTTGCGCTGTCGTAATTCTGATCAGAGTCCCTGCTTCGTGCAGCGCGAGCACGACACATCCCCTGCCTCGCAGATCTCTGCTCCGACCTCGGTGCTTGATCCGGCGTGTCTCTGCGATCCTCTAATCCGGGATCCTGGGTCCCAAGACCGATCAGACCGCTCCAGAGGTGCTGATCAACAGTCATCTGCTTTTCCGGGTTCCCTCACCTCGCCATCTTGCTCCTCTTGCCAATACACACTACATGCACTACACTCTTCCTCTCTTCCGGTCTCTGATCGGCACATCATAATACAAAAGATCGCCACCTACAGGTTGGGAGGTGTGAATTACACCTTAAAAGTTGCTCCAGGTCGTATCCTAGCCACACCCACTGAAAAACGTCTTTGACGTCTATAGACTTCACGGCACTCAACGTTTGGATTCGACATGACGTCAATCGACGTCTCTGGCAGTCAATGAGTTTAGTAGATTACACATGACACATGATACTGCAGCCCCTCACCTTTTGAACAGTGAACACAGTGCTCTGTAGTCTGTGTCTACCCATGGTGGTGGTTTCCTGAACCTGATGAAGGTGAGGATGAACTGTACTATCATGTACATTTACATTTCTGCTTTTCATTTATTTTTTATACTGCTTACATTTTAGCCATGCAAACTTTACCTTTGTGTACACACATGTCAAATATCCATATATATCCATACATATATTTCGTCATATAGAAAAACATCTTGACTGCCGCCCAAATCTCCCTGCACCGGCCCCCTATGGCTCCTGTGGGTGGTAGGTCCATGGGAGGACAACCCCATGTCACTCCTTTGGGCTATGCTTGCTGATGCTCGCTGTCAGGCACCCACCCTAGGCCTGGCCTGGCTAGGGTGGGGTCCCAGTACACCAATCCGGGCGATGTAATTGGCCTTGCTGTGTTTCTCATCATAGGGGCTTCTGAACCGCTCTTAGTCTGACCCATCCCCCAGGCCCTGTTTCCCTTGGGTGACCCTACCAGGGGCATGAAGCCCCCGACAACATAGCTCCCGGGATGATCTCTTTCTTTCCTGCTTCTCAGATAGCCTCCCTTCTTTTAATCACGTCATGGCATGGCCCTACACTGTACCAGGAAGAGCTATGATGAACCAGCCTAAGCCTGCTCTCCATCATGTCACCATGACGACCTTGGATCAAAAGAACATTTAGGAGGAAGGCTATATTGTTTTTGGGTTTCTGTGTTCTCACTTTCACAACTCAATCGATGTGTCTAATATAGACCTAAAAGATTTTCAGATCATCAACTTTCATCTATCAGTGTATTTGGGGCATTGTACAAATGCATTTTCTGTCTAATGGGGGTCTGGCAGAACCAGGGTTCCAGCTAAATTGCTTGCTCGCCTGGGTCTCTAAAATGTATTTCATCATGCTAAATTAATGCCCTGTAAAAATCTGTCTCCTGTGAAAATCTGTACTCTGATGGGTTATCTATGTTTTGACTTGGCTTCCTTGCATGAACACTCCCAAGGTCACAGATGTGGCTTGTTATCACGGCACTCTACAAAAACATTGGCACTCTATTCGGACTCACTGAGATGTATTTATGTAAACACTTGCCCTGTCTATTTTTAGGAATGTCTGCCTCTACTTCAGTTTTCAATCAATTTCATTGATTTCTGATCTGCTCCCTTGCTCCACCCTTCCCTTTGTTGCCAAAGAAAAAACACTGTATGTTACCTGTCCAATTGTTTTTCTGTCATTACATGTTGTGAATAATTGTCATTGATTGTAATTGCGTCTTTTCCATTCTGTATCTCCGAGTCAGCAGTGCGCACATGCGTGTGGCCCCTCCTGTAGCCGCTCTATCACTTTCCTGCCTGGTTAGCGGGTAAACAAAATTTCGAATTTACTCTATGTACATGTACATATGGTTTTTCGACAATAAAGCAAACTATTACTATGACTATGACTATGACTATTGGGATCAGTGGGCTTACACTAGTATAATAAAAAACGTTCTAATTGCTATTCTAGATGTATTTATTGTTTTCACCTTTACATTTTAATAGAAAATATTCCATTAAAAATATGTTTTCTTCGTATATAGCATAGGCTGTATATATAAAAGGACATAACTAACGAGTTAGCCGCAGCGTTCCAAATAGGGAGTTTGCATGCGGCTCTTCTGGCTCCTACGGACCCTGGCTCCCATTGACTTACATTGGAATATTGTCGCCCCTCTCTCTCTAACCGCTGCAGTGAGCCTCGTCAGTTTGGTCTTAAAATGTTCGTATTAACCTGCTTTACACAATCCTGTTGCTTTCACTATTTTGTCTGTTTAAAAAGTTCTATTCATAATATAGAGCTAAATTCACTCTCACAACCATCGGCATCGTGAGGTGAGCTTCATTTGAGTGGAGCTGACGTCGCACTCCCTTAGTCCACTTCTTTATACAATTTATGGTATACAGGTAGTAATGAAAATGAATAAAAAAGACACAGTAAAAGTATTGTTGTCAACAGTCACATCTAGTCTGGTGCTTCAGATGGCTGAGCCTGCACCTTTGACTGAAGCCTCTCATCAGTGACAATAACAGCCCAAATGAATTTCCTCATTGTCTCCCACTGAACCAATGCACATCTCTTTTATCCCACTTGGTTTTCATGTTGGACAGGGAAAATTCTGCTCTTCATCCAGACTTTAGTGATTTTTTGTATTTGTGGCTGTCCTTGTAAATGCTGTGTTTGTGGTTGAGGGTGTTAAAAGGATTTGTGGTTGAGACAAAGGCTGGGTTGTTTATTTTGGTCAAAACAGGCCATCATTTACAGATGTTTGTCAAGAAAATAACACTTTTAAAGGTCCTATATTACACAAAATGGATTCTTGTGAGCTTTAAGTTGTTACCTCATCAAAAACATGGAGTTGTGATTTCTTTCATTCACATGTGTATGAGTAACTCTTTATATTAGGTTGTCAACATCTCCAAAACTCAAAATGCTCTGTTCTACCTTGTGATGTCATGAAGTGGTAGTGTGTTTAATATGTATGAATGAAACAAAGACAATTTTTAGGTATGTTTCTGATAAAGAAACATCATAAAGTATTCCCTTACATTACAAATATTCATTGTACAAATTCTCATATTTTTCTTTTAAAATGTTTTACACTGTCTGTATACTGGGATGAAGTCGAGACAGTGATGTATGTGCTGCGTTTTCGTTAGCGTCATTTCCCCATCAGCAGCTCTGCACAGCCCTCCTGTTCTCTGACTGGGACAGAGCAGAGTAATGGAGTGGAGAATCAGTCTGGACACTGATCTCTTCCCCAATGGACTCCAGAAAAACTCCACTAAACTCTGGCCAAACCTTCACTCTGTTGTCCTGATTAAGTTTAGATTTACTCACTGCTGTAAACAGTTAATCAGTGGTGGAAGGTAACACAGTACAAGGAGTACATTTTTAGGTGTCTGTACTTTACTTAAGTATATTTTACAGTGGGTACTTTTTACTTTTACATCACTACAATTGAAAGGTATATGTACTTTTACTTCACTACATTTCTGAACAAGACTGAAAAGTAAAAGTATTTTTCAAATGATTTTAGGAGTTATTTTACCATATTTGTGCTAATCCTGACATCCTGATTTTTTTTTTTTTTTTTTATTCAAGCGTTGGCTTTGAGCAAACATAAATAAATACACTAAATTCATGAAAAAGAATAAGAAATTGCTAAGTTGCTACAAATATATGTATAACAAGGTTTGTGCAATAATTATCTGTGCAATAATTATTTGTGCAATAGAGCTGGTGCAATAAATTGAACACTGTAAGGTTGTGCAGTGCACAAATGGACAATGGGCATCAATGATGGACAAATGTATCTGGCAATGAGCTGCGACTGCTTTCTGTTTGTCTGTCTGTACTGGATGTGTGAGTGTAACTGTGTTTTTAAGCTGCGGGCAGTGAGCCCAAGACAAATTTCCCCTTGAGGACAATAAAGTTTATCTTATCTTATCTTATCTTATCTTATCTTACATTTTACTAATACTAATAATTTTACTTTTTACTCTTAAAGTACATTTTTAAACAGGTACTAAGACAAGACAAGTTTCATTAACCACTGGCAACACCCACAGGCATGTTTATATAACTTTTCATATGTATTTACATGAGGATTTGTACAGACTAAACTGACACGGCGCCTCAGGCCATCCTCATACTAACACAAGAGACAAAAGAAGAACAATGGCTATGGCAAAAATGATCTTCATAACCATATTTTTAGGATTTTTAAAAGAACCTGTTGGAAAGTACATTCATGTATCAGACATCCTGATTTGGAGTGAGGCTCAGAGTTACTGCAGAAGCTACTACACTGATCTTGCAGTGGTCAACAGTCAAACAGATCATGACCTTCTCGTGGCATCAACAGATCAGGGTCTGCGCGGATGGATTGGTCTGCACCGAGACTCTATGAACAAATCGCTATGGAACTGGTCAGGAGATGGACAGATAAGGTATCAAAACTGGGGATTGGGTCAACCAGATAACAATAACGATTATCAAGTCTGTGTGACCATGACCTACTGGGGAAAATGGAATGATCGGTATGAAGGAATGTCCTTTTCATTTTACTGCATTAATATTTCTGTGGTGAAGATTAGAATGTCGTGGGAGGAAGCTTTAGAGCACTGTAAAGCTCAACAGTTCACTGGTCTTACATGGGACAAACCCATCCTGGCTGCAAATGAAATGCAGAGAGAAGGACTTAGTAGCCTGGTATGGATTGGACTTCGTTTTCTTGGAGACCAGTGGCTGTGGGTCAGTGGAGCCCCAGTGGAGTCTAAAATACTACATGAGGTCAGTCAGTGTCCAGTCCAGGATCGCTGTGCAGCATTAAGTTCAGAGGGGCTGTTGGAGAGCAGGGACTGTAAGGAGGAACTTTACTTCATCTGTGAATGACTAAAACGTCATTGTCCCATTTTTAATTGTTGTCCGTGATTTACAACCATACAGGTTTAGTTATGTTGTATAACAAACTAAAATGAGGTTCTCTGATGTCTAATCATAAGGAAAATACACTATTATTGATTTTAACACCTTACTGCCTTTTGAATGTAGATTCTTGCACCTTATTTTCTCAAACTATTGTTTATTCTGTTTTGGCACATTTCTATTAGTGATTAGACCAAAGATCTCACTGTATTACAAAAGAAATCTGCATTTCAACAATAGTTTTTTTTTCTGTCATCCTCATGAAAATAATTTTGCATAATTCTTTCTTTTGTGTGTGGATTTTGACAGATTTCTTTAAAAATATATATTTCTGAGTTGAAATCATGGACTCTATCTGTAGAATTGCTACAGAACATACTGATCTCTCCTTTGCCAATACTCAGATGAATCTCAAAAGGAGAAGTCAGTCTAAGCAGCTGTTTGGATTGGTCTCCATCGTGACATCAGGGAGGCTGTCTGGAGGAGCCATTATCATGATACCCCAGATTTGGAATATCATGACAATAACAGGGAGACAAAAATGAGGTTTGGTTTGAGAGTTAATGTCTCCAAAGACAAAACAATCGGCTGTAATGACATATACAGAAAAATACACAAAACTATACTGATTAACTAGATAACCAATGTGTAGTACCAGCTCATAGAGGACTTTTTTTGCACTATTTTTTCTTTTTTTGCACTATTTTTATTTAAATCTTTTTTTCTATACTGTATACTACTTAAATGTCTGCACTGAAGTGAGATGCTTTCAATCTCATTGTGAGTATGTATGATGTAAACTGTGCATATGAATAGTGACAATAAAAGGCATTCTATTCTATTCTATTCTATTTACATGCTTCTCTTTACCTTATTTACCTATTTAAAGGGACAGTGTGTAGGATTGGTGGCGCATTGGTGGATGGTGGGTATTGCAATTCCTGTTCTAGCTACGGCAGACCTCGAGGGTCACCCAGGCGTGCCGTAACGCGGACAGCTCGCGTACCCGGAGGTGGATTCACCGGCAGCCACGCACGAACCGCGCGCATGCGTGAAGCGCACCCGGCGCTGTGTGCGGGTGGGGGGAATCGGGAACCGGACCGCGGAGGGCGGAGGTCGGTCTGAACCCGGGGTGCGGGCCCGCGCTGCAACAAATCCCCAGCCGCGGTAGGTACTATGTCCTTCTTCTTTTCCTCTTAGATGAAGGTGCTTGCTCCTGTGATGTATGTGCGGAGTAAGTGTGATCCGGCAACATGCTTGTCGTTGTTTATCCAAACGCGTACTACCTCGTTGTGTGAAAACCACGAGCCCTTGCCGACTACTGTATAAAGAAAACGGCAAAGGCAGAGCCCAAATGTCCTTCTGCAGCTGTCGTAACCAAATGCCTGCCTCTACATGGGGAAGATCCCCCTTTTATAGTCATAGTCGTAGTTTCATAGTCATAGTTTGCTTTATTGTCGAAAATTGAAAGGGACAGTGTGTAGGATTGGTGGTGACTTATATCTAAGTCCAACAGAATACTTTGATTTCATGATGGAAGTGAAAAGGCTTGGAAACACTGTATTTTTGAATGGGTATCTTCAATTTCGGTAATTAACGGGTAAAAATCTTACACACTGTCCCTTTAAAAAATTTTGCGTGCTCTTGGCATCCAGTGTGGGCAGCAAAGTAAGAATTTCATTGTACAGGGAAATGTGTTTCTTTACTGTGCATATGACAATAAAAGCTTTGAATCTTTGAATCTATTACCAATTACATAGGTTGGAAATGCACAGGGCTCCACCAGCCACTAGGGGGCCCTCATGTACCACAGGTGTACAATGGAAGTAAGAACGTGCTAATGCTTAATTTTGCGTTTATTATGTTTTAAACAATAATTACCGTATTTTCCGCACTATAAGGAGCACCTAAAAGCCTTCAATTTTCTCAAAAGCCGACAGTGCGCCTTATAATCTGATGCACCTTATATATGGATCAATATTGGTTAATCATGGCTACCGTAGTCAGCCACTACTGTAGCTTCTATTCTATGCGTCTTATAATGCGGTGCGCCCTATATATGAAAACAGTTTTAAAATAGGCCATTCATTGAAGGTGCGCCTTATAATCCAATGCGCCTTATAGTGCGAAAAATAGGGTAATATGACCTGTATAAAATACAGTATCTGGGCTAGCACTTAAACACAGAGAAATGGCTTTAATGTTCTGATGTAGCCTAGTCCCCCCTCTGTGTATGTCAGAGGCATACTTAAGATAGTAAGTAAAGTATGTTGTTTTTGCACGTATTTATGTTTACCATAAGAAGTGTAGATATTTATTAATCACAACCATCGTGGCTGACCCGTAGCTATGAAGTCGTTAATCTTGTGAAACATTTCTTTTGGCACTAGACCCGTTATTTTGTTTAGTAAGCTGTCTATTTCAGATTTTAAGTTATCAATTTCATAATTGAGACGGCTAATTCTAAGGCCTTAAGAATAACCCCAAGGGTCGGAGTGACAATATGAAGGAGGACAGACCGAGCCAATCAGTGCAAAAAGAACGCTGGGTGAAAAATCTTTCCAACCGGGTACTCACTCAGACAGAGAAAGAAGTTCTGTGCAAAGGACTGAATTTCTCGGTGACTCCCAACCACATCCCCACGGTGGATTACATCACGGCAGCGGAAACCGCCATTAGAAACAACAAGCTCACAGAGACAGAAGCTGGAGACCTTAGACTGAAATTAACAGCTGCATTGAGCAATGCAAAACTTCCACCCTCAAACGTAACACCAGAGGAGAGGAAGGCCATCATTGCTCTAGAGAGGGACCAGAGCATCCAAATCCTGCCTGCAGACAAAGGGAGATGCACGGTGATCTTGGACGCAGCTGATTATGAGGCTAAGGTGAACAGCCTACTCAGTGACACGACAACATACGAAATACTGAAACGGGACCCCACCAATGGGTACAAAAAGAAGATCATTGATTGCTTGCAGAAGTTGAGGAAAGAAGAAGTCATTGATCTACAGCTGTATTACAGATTGTACCCTGGTGATGCTATCCCGTGCATCTATGGCCTCCCGAAGATTCACAAACAAGGAGTACCACTCAGACCCATTGTGTGTAGTGTTGACTCTATCACATATAATTTGGCCAAACACCTTAAAACCATCTTGGCGCCATTGGTGGGTAACACGGAGCACCACATTGAGAACACAGCCGAATTTGTAAACAAAGTTAAGTTTCTCCAGTTTGGTCAGGATGAGACAATGGTTTCCTTTGATGTAACCTCTCTTTTCACTTGTATCCCCACAGCTGTAGCGGTCGAAGCAGCGAGAAGGAGTTTACTACAGGATTCCAAGCTAGAAGAGAGAACCAAACTTTCTCCTGACCAAATCTGCCAACTGCTGGAAATTTGTCTAAATACCACCTATTTCCAGTTCAGAGGGAACTTTTACAGGCAAATTCATGGCTGTGCGATGGGCTCACCGGTCTCCCCTATCATGGCTAATTTATACATGGAACAATTTGAACAGAGTGCCTTAGCTTCATATCCAGGCACTCCTCCCACACACTGGTTTCGTTATGTTGATGATAATTTTACAAAAATCAAAATTCAAGATTTGGAACCTTTCACTGCACATATCAATTCTGTAGATCCGAACATCAAATTCACCCGTGAAGATGCCAAGGATAACACATTGGCATTCTTAGATTGTGCAGTAACGATAGGAGGAGACCGGCGACTCCAAGCAGAAGTCTTCAGGAAGCCCACACACACAGACCAATACCTGCTTTTTGATTCACACCACCCACTGCAGCACAAACTGGGGGTTATTCGGACATTACAACACAGGGCCCAAGTGGTTCCCACAAGCACAGAGGGCAAGGAGAAAGAAGAGCAACATGTGCAGGAAGCCCTCTCTGTTTGTGGATATCCTAAATGGGCTGTCAACAAAACCAAGAGAGACAAGGGCAAGCAACAAGACAACAGAGAATCAGAACCCAGGAGGAAAGGGGTAGCGATTCCGTACCTGGCCGGCGTTTCGGAAAAACTACAGAGGATTTTCAGACAATATGAAATTCCAGTTTATTTCAAACCCACAAACACTTTAAGACAAAAACTGGTCCACCCAAAGGACAGAACACCGAGCCACAAACAAAGCAATGTGGTCTACTCCATTCAGTGTAGTGAAGACTGCAGTGAGCGCTACATTGGGGAAACAAAACAGCCACTTCACAAGAGGATGTACCAACACAGACGGGCGTGCCAGAGTGGACCGGCTTCTGCCGTACATCTTCACCTAGAAGCCACGGGCCATTCTTTTGAGGACAGTGAGGTTCAGATCTTAGCCAGGGAAAAGAACTGGTTTGAAAGGGGAGTTAAAGAGGCTATTTTTGTCAAAAAAGAGAATCCGTCATTAAACAGAAATGGGGGAGTGAGATATAACTTGTCGCCCATTTATAATGGGATTCTTAGACCAGTCAAACAGAGCCAGGGCAGAGGGGTGGAGAGGGTCGTTAGACGTTGAATAGGGGGTCAAAACAGCCGTCAGAGTAATTTGAAAAACAAAGAGACAGATTAGGGGGATCGTTTTTCAGAGCTTTTGTCATTGTCGGACGCGCCTCCCGGCAGCTAGATATAAGCAGGGTCTAACCAGTACAATAACCAGAACTGACGAAGCCTCTCGGATGAGCGGCGAAACGTTTTCAACCAAACAAACTTTGTCCAGTTGACAAATTGAACTTCTCCTTTGATCATGGATTCTACCTGGACGACTGAGGGACTTTTCACGCATCTTTTACTTTACTTTTTTAAAATTAAAGTTTGAAAGCATGCTCAAGCAGCTACATGGAAACTAATGACCACAAGACCTATAATTTTAGACTTAGACTGAGACAAACTTTATTGATCCACAGGGGAAATTGTTTTGGTTATGGTAGCTCACTCAATATATAACAGAGGGTAAAAAGGAAAGAAAGGAAAAGAAGTAGATGGAAATGAAAAAAAAAATGAATAGAATAGCAACCAAAGAGCAATAGACCAGTGTCAGATGCGACATAATTATATACATAAAAATAATAATATATTTTTTTTAACACTAGAAGTCCCGGGAATTTTGACAGCCCCCCTAAAGTCCTGGAGAAGGGTCAAAAGACCCTTAGTCCAAACTGATGGCTCTGATGGCCACAATTAGCATCTCTTCATTTGTAAATGCGTCCATTACCTGTTGAATCAGCAGGGGGGAGGACAGCACTCAACAGGCATTGGAAATTATCCTGGATGGAGCTGACCCTTGCGAATCGGATGGAGAAGACATCAATCTCCAGGTGGATTCAGACTCCGACCTGTCTCAGTTGTCTTCAGGTAATATTTCATTTCATATTATTTCCCATTTTACATTTCATTTCAGTGAGGGAGTAAATCACCTCAGAACTAGTATTTTTTTGCGTGCCAATGGGGCAAGCTTTTTTACTAGCTAAGATTTACTTGATTTACTCATTTCCAGCAAATGTTGTTTGCCTAGCAAATTTTGCCTGGCAAACTGGCTAGCAAATATTGCTAACCTAGTAAAAAAAATGCTTGCCCATCGGCAAATTTCTTAAAACAAGTAAAAATAGTCTAATTTGAGGTTTTTATTTCTATTTGAAAAATACTAGTTCCAAGGTGATTTTTACTACATTACTTGAAACTAGAAAAATAAACCAATTTTGCAGTGATTAGCTTCTATACTTGCATTTGTGATATCATTTGAATTTCCCATTGCTCATTATTACATTTTTTTCACGCAACAGATGAGGAGAGTGCTCCCCAACCAACAAAGAGAGCTCGGCTGGCGACTGATGTGAGAGAGACTGCAAAAGATGGCACAGTATGGCATGAAGAACAGGTGGGAACCGGTCCACATTTCACCCCACCATCGCCATACAGCGCAGATGGAGAGCCAACAGCTAAGGCCAGGAGGTCAATCACAAGTCGCCTTCAGAGCTTCCTTTGTTTCATCACTCCGGACATGCTTGACATCATTCGAGACTGCACAATTCAACATGCGAAGCAAACTGAGCATGTGGATTGGTTCATGGGCATACCTGAACTAATGGCATTTATTTCCATCACCATCATGAGGGGAATCTTCAAGGTGCCATCACTGCGTGACTGCTGGTCGAAAAAGCTGGGAAGCCCACACATCATCGAAACCATGTCCCGAGGCCGTTTCCAAAACATCATGCATCACCTGCGCTTTGATGACAGAGACACCCGCAGCGAGCGAGTACAGACTGATAGGTTTGCGGCAATTTCAAACATATGGGGATTGTTTGTCACCAACTGCATCACATCCTACATCCCTGGTCGACACATCACCATTGACGAACAACTTTTCCCGTGCAAGACTCGCTGCTGTTTCCTACAGTACATTGCAACTAAACCAGACAAGTTTGGTATCAAGTTTTGGGTGGCGTGTGACTTGAAAACCAAATACGTCTGCAACATCCTCCCATATCTTGGCAAGGACCCCACTCGACCTCGTGGGGAGAGAGTGTCTGAGAGTGTAGTCATGAGGCTGATGGAACCATTCTTGGACAAGGGCAGAAATGTTACCACAGACAATTTCTTTACATCACTGTCACTTGCAAAACGACTACTTAGCCGGAATTCAACCATCCTCGGCACAGTCAACAGGATTCGCCAAGAAATCCCACCGTCAACTCGACAGATGCACCGCGATGAATTTACCACCCAGGTGTTTTCATCCACTGGTGCCACACTGACTGTGTATGCACCCAAGCGGAAGAAGACTGTGTATATTCTCAGCAGCATGCACAGCACGATTCAGACACAGGAAACCACCAAAAAGAAGCCAAACACCATCACACTCTACAACACAACAAAGTGCGGCGTCGATATCATGGACCAGATGGTGCGGGAATACACTGTCCGCACAGGAACAAGGCGCTGGCCAGTAGCAGTGTTCTACAACATGATAGACATTGCAGCACTGAATGCCCACGTGCTCTATCAATTATGCACTGGGAGAAAGGAAAGACAGGTGGATTTCCTGTTTGAACTGGCAAGAGAGTTGGCTCACTCCCACGTGGGTATGAAAAAGGCCCAAAAGGAGCAATTGCTTCGGCAACAACCCTCCACACCACAACTCGGACAAAGAGCCAAGTGTCAGGCTAAAATCAAATGCAAGGACAATCGTGCAACAGTGCGCTGTGATGACTGTTACAAATATACATGTGGGAAATGCCGAAAGGAGCAATGGCAGTGCCAGAATTGTTAGTGACTGCTCAAATGTATTTCACTCATTTGCATTCTTTGTAAATATGCTTTTTTCCTTTGTAATTTTTTTTCTTCTATTTTTGGCACACAAAAATAAGTTACTTCTGCAACAACCTTCCACACAAAAACTGGGAAAACAGTTGCTTTTGCATTCATTGTAAATATGTTTTGTTTTGTATTTTTTTAACAATAAATGTTTAGAGTTTTTGATCCCAAATTCTCGTTGATCCTGATGATTCACTGCATAAAAATCCACCATATGTTTATAAATCCACCATATGGGCGCACACGCACACACACACACACACACACACATGCAAAAACACGCATTACCTACGCTTGCCTGGGGGTCCCCTCCCCCACACAGGCTCAAGCGACTCTGTGACTCAAGCGACTGCTGTGAGCCGCTAACAGCCACATTTCCACAACAAAAGGAGTGTCCACAGGGGGTCCAAAGGGTCAGATGACCCCTCTGTGGGTCTTTTAGGTAAAAAGGTCAATTGACCCCTCCGCGGGACTTCTAGTGTTAAAGATAATACATATATATGTACAAATCAGATTTAAAGGTACACTGTGTAAGATTTTTACCCGTTAATTACCGAAATTTAAGATACCCATTCAAAAATACAGTGTTTTCCAAGCCTTTTCACTTCATCATCATCAAGTATTCTGTTGGACTTAGATATAGTCGATTTCACCTGCATAAAAGGGGGATCTTCCCCATGTAGTGGCATCCATTTTAACTACGAGAGCCGCAGAAGGACATACTGTATTTTGGGCTCCGCCTTCGCCGTTTTCTTTATAGCTGTCAGCAGTGGCCCGTGGATTTCACACACTTTCACTTTCGGGTTAATGGCGGGTTACGTGTTGCTTGCGCTTACCGCCACCTACTGGTTCCTGGGAGATTCTGCTACTTATTACTGTTGTTTCTGACCCTCGAAGTCTGCCGTAGTTAGAACCGGAATTGCAATACCCACCATCCACCAATGCGCCACCATCCTACACAGTGTACCTTTAAATAGAAACATACTAGTCAAATATAAAAATACAATATCAAATAAGATATACAATACCAGCTATATACGGTTGTAGAGAATATTTTATTTCAGATCTGTTTCTGAAACTTTATAAACTGTAGTTATTAAAACATTTCACAGAATCTTGTATTTTAAACATCCTGTTTGAACTTATAACAACAGTGTTATGGATATTAGTTACCAAATTCTTAATTTTTTCAAAGTGAAAATGAATGGAAAGTTTCCTTTCAGAACCAGAGCGAGTTGTTGAGCTCTAGAGTGTCCCATATCAAAGTTTGCCACTGACAAATTTGTAGTCACTTTTAACATCAAGATTTAAGACATTCAAAAATATTGTTTGTCTTGACCATGGGGTAGAACAATGAGTGTGGCAAGCAACAATTACCATTATCACCATATTTTTAGACATTTTTGAAGAACCTGTTGGAAAATAAGATAAGACTTTATTGATCTCACACAGGAGAAATTCACTTGCCACATTAGCTCCAGGCAGTTTAGTGCAAAAGAAAGTGTGAACAAGAAAGTGCATGCAGACAAGATAGGTAATAATAATAAAATAAGTAAATAAGAGAATATAGAAAAATATTGCACGTCTGGACTATACAGTGGAGTTATACAGTCTGATGGTGGTGGGGATGAAGGATCTGCGGTAGCGCTCCTTCTTGCACTGGGGGTGCCTCAGTCGGCTGCTGAAGGAGCTTCTCAGCTCCTCTACAGTCTAGTGCAGAGGGTGAGAGGTGTCGTCCATGATGGACGTGAGGCCAGTACCCTCCTCTCAGCCACCTCCTTTACAGAGTCCAGAGGACAGCCCAGGACAGAGCTGGCCCTCCTGACCAGCTTATTGAGTCTCTTCCTGTCCCGCTCTGTGCTGCGCGGGGCCCAACAGACGACAGCGTAGAGGAGCACAAAGGCCACCACAGAGTCATAAAAAGTCTTGAGCAGAGGCCTGCACACTCCAAAGGACCTCAGTCTCCTCAGGAGGTGGAGGCGAGGTGGAGGCGACAGGGCATTGGTGTTGTGGGACCAGTCCAGTTTATTGTTGAGGTGAACACCCAGGTACTTGAAACTGTCCACAGTCTCTATGTCCTGCCCCTGGATGTTCACCAGTGAGTAAGGTAGTGGTCTTCTCCTGAAGTCGATCACCATCTCCTTGGTCTTAAATGTAAAATTCAACCCACAACTAACTAAACACAACAAATCAAAGTTAGTAATGTCAAACCAAGCATTAATGAAAAACAAATAACATTAAATAACCCTACATTTACAATAAGTTAAAGTACTTGTGCTGTGCAAACATGAATTATGTACATAAAGTGCCTCTGCTAAGGTGCTTTGGCGTTAAGTTAACATGCATGGAGTTCTAGGTGGTGAAAGTACATTGTGCTAAGGGGGGCTATCTGGGCTAAATAATAATAATAATAATACATTTTATTTCAAGGCGCCTTTCTAGACACTCAAGGACACTGCACAAAGACAGTCAATTAAAAACAATTAAAAACAGGCAGTATATACAAAACAAAGAATGGACAAACCAATACAAGTAAAATGAGGGAGAAAATGATTAAGTGGGGTAAGCTATTTTCAAAAGGTGGGTCTTGAGTCTGGATTTAAAAATTGGTAATGATTGAACGTTCCGGAGGTCTGGGGGGAGTGAGTTCCATAGATGGGGAGCAGAGCGGCTGAAGGCCCTGCTCTCCATGCTGCTGAGACGAGCGGGAGGGACTGTGAGGTGGATGGAGGAGGAGGACCTGAGTGAGCGGGTGTGTGTGGTGACATGAAGGAGTTCTGTGAGATAAGTAGGAGCCAGGTTATGGATGGACTTGAATGTGAGGAGTAGGATGTTGAACTGAATACGATAGTGAATAGGGAGCCAGTGAAGCTGCTGCAGAACCAGGGTGATGTGGTGAATAGAGGGAGTTCTGGTGATGATCCGGGCAGCAGAGTTTTGGAGAAGTTGTAGTTTATGAATAGTTTTTTGGGGGAGACCATACAGGAGGGAATTCCGGTAGTCAAGGCGTGAGGTGACCAGGAATAGCGGCTGTGTGAGGGGTAAGTGAGGGATGGAAACGGTTGATATTTCTGAGGTGGAAGTAGGCAGTGCGTGTGATATTGTTGATGTGTGACTGGAATGAGAGAGTGCTGTCCAGGATGACACCCAGGCTCCTGAGGGGAGGGAGAGATGGAGGAATTATCCACAGTGATTGAAAGGCTGTCTATTTTGTTTAGTGTAGATTTGGTGCCGATTAGTAGAAGAAGAAGAAGAAGAAGAAGAAGAAGAAGAAGAAGAAGAAGAAGACAGAGTTTATTCATCCCCGTAGGGAAATTATTTCTCTGCATTTGACCCATCCTTCAGGAGCAGTGGGCAGTTCGTCTTTCAGGCGCCCGGGGACCCATCTCCATGATCTTATTGCTCGGCTTGGTCAGGACCTAAGCTGGAGGATTTTACCTGGAGCATGTTTTGGGTTGATGGGGGAAACCGGAGTGCCCGGAGGAATCCCATCCAGATACGGGGAGAACATGCAAACTCCACACAGAAAGGCTCGGGCGACCCGGGGATCGAACCTAGACCACGCATGCAAACTCCACACAGAACACACACAGAAAGGTCTGGGCGACCTGGGGATCGAACCCGGAACCTTCTAGCTGTGAAGCATGAGTGCTAGCCACTCAGCCACCGTGCCAGACTTCAGTTTTATTGCTGTTTCGTTTTAGAAAGTTGGAGGAGAACCAGGATTTGATTACCTGAAGACAGTGGGTGAGGGAGGAGGGTGGGAGGATGTTGGATGGTTTGGAGGAGATATAGAGCTGGGTGTCATCTGCAAAACAGTGGAAGTGTATGTTATGTTTTCTGAAAATGTGACCAAGGGGAAGGAGGTGGATAATGAATAGGAGGGGGCCAAGGACTGAGCCTTGGGGGACACCTGAGGAAAGAGGGTAGTGCTGGGAGGAGTAAGAACCTAGTTGGATGTACTGAGAGCGGGAGGAAAGATAGGAAATGAACCAGTGGAGAGTTGTGTGTGAGATGCCAATAGAGATCAGTCTGTCAATGAGGATGGTGTGAGTGATTGTGTCAAAGGCTGCACTTAAATCCAGTAAAATGAGTATTGTTAGGAGTCCATTGTCAGCTGCAAGTAGGAGATCATCTGTGATTTTAGTTAAGGCTGTTTCGGTACTATGGAGGGGTCTGAAGCCAGATTGAAATTGTTCATACAGGTTATTTTCAGTGAGGTGAGAGTCAAGTTGAGAGGCAACAATTTTTTCAAGTATTTTAGAGAGAAATGGGAGATTGGATATGGGGCGTAGGTTATTAAAATCGGTTGGCTCTGTACCGGGTTTTTTGATGATAGGAGTGATTTCTGAAATTTTAAATGAGGAAGATACAATGCCTGTGGTCAGAGAGGAATGTAGGATAGAAGTTATTAAGGAGATGAGAGAAGGCCTTGAGCTGACGAAGTTCAGGAGTGAACCAGGGAGCTGAGTGTGAAATGGTGACTGTTCTGGATTTGATGGGGGCCAGGGAATTTAAAATATTTTGCAGATTGGTATTGTAAAAATGAACAAGATCATCAGGAGTACACAGACTGGATGGGGTACAGTGGTGATGGCAGAGGAAAGTGTTGTAGTGTCAATGTTCTTGATATTACTGAAAGATATAGTGCGGGGTATGTTGATTTTAGACAATGAAATCTTGATATTAAAGGATATTAACATGTGGTCAGTAATGGGAAGGTCAGTAGATTTACAGTTATACGGAGTGAGTCCGGAACAACAGAGTAAGTCCAAAATGTGCCCTTTTGAGTGAGTAGGAAAATTAAGGTGTTGTTGAAGTCCAAAACTGTCCAAGCAGGATAAAAAATCTTTGGTGATAACGCTGTTAAAATCGTCCACATGAATATTAAAATCACCCAGTACTATAATGTTTGGGGAGAGAGATGAAAGGTGAGTGAGAAAAGAGGCAAATTCAGTTAAAAAGTCAGGATTTGGCTTGGGTGGCCAGTAAACCGTTGCAATAATTGTTGGTGTAGGTCCTATTTGCTCTACAAGGGATTCGAACGCTGTGAAGCTAGGCGTACTCACAGGTGAGACTTTCCAGCTGTCCCGGAAGAGTATTGCGAGACCTCCTGCCACGTTTCCGCCAAGCATAAGAAATCCAACTTGCGATGGTGGACGAGGTCTTGAGCTGTCCCTTCCCCGTGAGCGAACCGATATTTAGAAGACCAAAGTTGACAATGGAGTATTCCTGTTTGACAGCTGAGTTAGCGTTGGCCGACCTCGGCAGGTAGGCTAACACGCTGTGGTTCACATCACAGCTGGAACTACGTGAAGGACGCCGAGACTCAGACCAGATGGAGTTGATCTGGGTGGATCTGTCAATCCGTAAGCTCCGACGGGACCCTCGATGTACATATCTCCGGTGGGGCTGGTAACAGATCTCTGGTTCCAGATGTAGTGCTAAAGGCGGTGGCTCGAACAGATGGAAGCGGAGCCGCCGGAGCTCAGCTGCGCAGTACTGTTGGAGACCCGTCGCTGGACTGTGGATCACGGAGAAAACCGCCCAGATGATCGCTGTTAAGGCGTGTAGTTTGTAGATCCACATAATTCCGCCAGATACAGTGAACTTTGTTGCTGGGTCTGGGAATGAGTGACAAGCTAACAGCCAAAGGTAGGCTAAAAATCGCGCCAGGTTCACTTGCCGTTTACAAAATGGCTTGTATGCATGTCCAAATTCAATGAAAGATGTGATTTTGAGCAAGCATAAAACTCAAAATCGAACCTTGATCGGGAATTGGTGAGCAGCGGCAGCAGGACGCGCCAGCGTTCACTCAGCCAACCCGGAAGTGACTAAAGTGACTTGTGCTAACCCTGAGGCCTAACCTTGCATTTCACTACAAACCCGGCCACATATTACACTTCCCTCCAAGACATCAGCTATTACCCCATAACATTCATCAAATAACCAACACTAGGAATAAGAATAGAGAGCAAGAATATAGCAGTGATGGGAATAACGGCGTTACTTTTTTCAGTAACGGGTAATCTAACGAGTTACTTTATCTATCGTTATAACGCCATTACCGGCACCAACACGCCGTTACCGCGCGTTACTGAACCTACTCATTTTGAAACTGGCATCATGCGCGACACACATAGGCACAGGGGAATTTTTTTCTCCCTTTGGTAAGGGCGGGATAAGTAATGATGATTGGCTAAAGCAGAGTAAGATTTCATGTTGAGCCAACCAGAGACACCCAGTGGGCGGTGAGCGGGTATCTACACACAAACCCAGCACACAGTAGTAGCGCGCACACATAATACACACACCCCGTGTCAGATGGCGAGTCCCGAGTCGAAGACAGAAGTATAGGCAGTATTTTATAAGAAGCAACTTTATTGATCTCACACTGGAGAAATTCTTGTCTGCATTTAACCCATCCTGTTATTAGGAGCAGTGGGCTGCACATAACCTCGTCGAGGTAAAAGGTAAAAACGTACACATTGTGTCTTTGGTCTTTGCACATTGTGTCAAAGACCAAAGACTTCCAATGTAAGCAACTCGAATTTAATGAAGCATCTCTCGAGGGCGCACGCTTCTGTTAAACTAGTGGCCCCCAGCAGGCCCCATGATGATAATCACATGCTAGGTGCCGTTAACAATGAAGGCCACGGTGACGGAGCCACGCCAGCCAAGCAGCAAAAGCTGTATAATGCACTGTAAAAAAATCCAAATTATTTGACATTTTTTAACTAAAAAAAAAGTATTGCATTAGTTACTTTCCTAGGTAACTAGTTACTTTTATAGTGTAGTAACTCAGTTACTAACTCAGTTACTTTTTTGGGTTAGTAACTGTAACTAATTACTTTTTCAAAGTAACGTGCCCAACACTGGAAATCTGTTACACAGGGATGGGTAACAGACACGGATGTGGTGGGAAAATCTAGTCCCTGTGACCACCTGGTTACATATATTTAACACATAGAACTTGAGCTTGAACTTAAACATGTTTTAAAGTGTAGTCAAACATGTAATCACTGATGAAAAATCAGTGAGGAGCTGCATTTACCTTTGTTAGGTGGAGTTAATATGATTAACTTAGGTTCAGGAGCTGGACCACGCCTCAACTTCCTCACCAGATAGGCTAACCACAGCTCATCTCAACCACGCCTTCAGTTACCCAGAAGCCCTATTAATACAGCCAATCCCGACAACACCGTCCATGTCAGCTCTCTCTACTTCCTCCCTCCCACCCCGTGTCTCTCATCCATCCTTGAGCCTGAAGATATCATCTCTAAGGAGGGGGGGTTCCGAATCAACTGGGTGACCATTTTGGATTGGAGACGGAGCCGCCACCCTGAGTCTCCCCCCAGCCATCACATCTATTCACCGTCAATAAATATCTTTATTGTATTAAATTGTCGTGGTGTGGTCTTTGCTAGTGAAACTATAATGTGAACCCTTTGTGTTTTGCTTTCTTGTAAAATCTTCTAACCCTAACCCATGGCTATAAATGTGTCTAATGTAAATACTTGTCCCTATCAAATAAGTAAATCAATAGATAAAAGTGTGTCTTGCTTTGGCTTGTGCTGTTTATTTAATGTATTACAGTACTTCTATTAGATGTTTGGCCAACTGTCAGATTTCAAAATGTTTTAGATTGCATGTTATGATATGACAATGCAAAACACTGCAGATTCACCACAATACTGTTTCCTCAGTACTAACATTTCAGACGCACAAAAAAATAGTATTTTCAATATGCTACCATCTCATCTTAAAACTAGTTATGATATAGATGACCTGTTTTTTGTTTTTCTTTTTCAATATTGATACCTGCTCAAATTATAGTTTTGATTAATAGTAATAGTAATATTAATAGTTTTGACAATCCTACAACTCACTTTTTAATTAACAGCGTACAAATATGATTACTTTGAATCACAAACTTGAAGTAGACCAAATACACCACATTGATCCATGGCACAGTTTTTTCCTCAGAAAACATTGAAATGTCTCTATAAGAAACATCATGCATATTCTGTTGTTTTGCAAGTCTTACTCATGAACAGGGACGTGCACAGGAATTTTGAGGGGCAGTTGCTCTGACCTGAAGAAAGGGCAAACCAACCCCCCCACAGGCTATGAAGCGTCTGGAGGAGGCTTGTGGCTGCTCCTCGTATTAAATGTGCTGTAATTTTGAAAAATTGCCATTAGTAGGCTATAATATGAGTCTGATTAATTAATCAATTAGCCTACACAGTATCATCTCATCACAATGCAATGTCTCTGTCTCACCTGCTGGTTGGCTTTTTCTTTGCCAACCCTGCAGTGATGTGCTCTCCTTTGCTGCCTCCCTGAGGGTGTTCTCTCTCTCTCCTGCAACCGCCTCTTTTCAGTGGGCATCACTTAACATAACACACATTACCCAAAATAGTGAGAAGATTTAGTCATTTAACCATTTTGATTGACAGAATTCATGTAATGCATTACTTCCATCATTCATTCTGCTTGCTAAAACCAAAATTTTGAAATTGCATGCAGCTTAGTTTGCCTACCACAAAATTAGCAGCCTGTTTAAATAATGGGTTGCTTGTCTGTAAGCTAGTTAGCTGTCTGATTATTTAGGCTAAACGTGGCAAACTGAACATGTATTTATGAACATTTTTATTCAATTCATAAACCTTCATGGTGATCATTTATCTCAATCTCTCCTTTTACGACAACGTCAAGACAACAGCGACAGTCTCTTTCCACATGCAGGCTCGGGTCAGGTGCAGACCGGTCGCGTGTATCAGCAGTGGGCACTGATCGCAAGGCCCCGGGAAGCGGCGAAATCCGGGCGGGAGGCGCCGTAAAGCACGCAGCCAGGGCGGCATGCCACCTTAAAAGCACCGCAACTTTCATCGCAACTTTTTGGAAAAGCTCCCGCAAATTCAGGCATTTTAGCCCGCAACAATCACAAAAAATGCCCGCGAAATCCTGTGGGGTCTGAATACCAGACCCCGGTGGGGGGAGGCGGAGGCGGGCTCATGGAGCTCCGGTGACCGCCGCTCGCAAACCTGTCTGGCTCACGAGTGAATGAGGCTGCTTTTATTTTAGGAAAAATGTTTTGAGAGTTTTGTTTTCGACTCGGAAGGGCAACGTCAATCCAGGAGGGCAGTTACCCAAGCAACCTGAGCAACTCCCCTGTGCACGTCCCTGCTCATGAAAATGATTTTGCATCCATCTACCCATATCACAGAGCACAGTCTCAATCAGTCAGAGGCAAGTTCTGACTATGGCAGGTGCAATCTTGTTATTTCTTTTGTGCTTGAATTTTGACGGAATTCTTGCGAAAAATATTTACATTCCTGATATAAAAAACATGGCCCCAAGCTCAGAATTACTGCAGAACCCATCACACCGATTTCTCCTTTGCAAGCAATCAGGAGGGATACAACAGCATTTTACAAGCAAATCCAAACTGTTGTCAAGGATGGATTGGTCTTCATCGTGATCCAGGCAACTCATCCCTCTGGTTGTGGTCTGGAGGAGGACCTATGACATTCAAGAACTGGAATACTAATCAACCAGATAACACTTTGGAGACAAAGGTACATCTTCACAGTAATGGAAAATGCAATGATATCTCAGAAAACTATACTTTTCCATTTTACTGCGTTGAGCTGCCCGTGGTGAAGACAAAGATGTTGTGGGAGAAGGCTCTGGAGCACTGTCAACAATCAAATACAAGTCTTGGTAGTTTCTCTTCTGACACTGAGTTTCTTTTGACTGTAAAAATGCTCCCTAAAGACGCATATGGACACATATGGGTGAGCCTGCGTTTCCTTGGTGACTACTGCCTCTCGGTTGATAGAGATAGTCCAGAGCAGTTCTGGACCAGCAGAGGGGCTCTGGAAGAGTGTCCGATGAAGAATCTCTGTGCAGTGCTGAAAGGAGATGGAGGGTTGGAGGCCTGGGACTGTCAGGGTGAACTGTGCTTCATGTGTGTTGTCACGATAACAAATTTTGAAGTGTGATATATTGCTGAAGAAAATATAGATGATAATACTGAAACTTACGGAAGTCGACAGAGGCCATATTCATAAGCAATATTTTTCCGAAGCAGTTGAAGTGATTGTGCCGGAGGCTGAAACACAGTTCGAAACTCTATCCACAGTGACATCTAGTGGCGATATGTTAGAACTACAACATCCAGAATGTTTCATGTTTTGAGACGGAATCATTTTTTGTTTTCTCGAGATCTCAATACAACAGTTTTGTTTTCTCGAAATCACGAAGTAATTGTGTCATTTTCCATTGTCGGCTTCCATAGAAACTAATTTATGCCACTGACATAATAATCCTTAATCCCCAAAACACTACTGTAAATGTGAAAAAAATGTAAAGACCTGAGCTACAATAAATAAAGAGCAGAATTAAACACTTCAGTTTATTTATTTTTTTATTCAGCCCTTTACAGCTCAAATCGTAGTGTAGAAAAATAATAAAAAGTTCACCACTTGCACAAAGATTTGCTATCATTTACTGACCCATTTGAGGTGCAGTGATAACAGTAGGTCACAGTGTGTGGACAGTAAGGGCAAATGTCATGCAGGTTTGTTCTGTTTATATTATGGTAGTGAATGTGTAACAGTGTAGTACTGCTGTGTGTCATGTTAGGTAAAGCATTGTGTCTCTAGTTCAAATAAACTTTCTTTAACAAATCTTTTGATTTGGTTGTATATAGACCTCACAAGTATAACCATCCATGTTGTTAAGAAACCATTTAAAATCGAATACTTGTATACATTGTCACTGCAACAATTTAATAAAAGTGCATTTTAGCATCTTGGCATTCCCAATCATTATTTGCAAAAAAAAACAAAAAAAACTGCAAGAATGTTGCATGTACAAAAACAAAGTGAACGCAAATTTATTTTCCTCCTTGAATCAAGTTGCCCTCAGTTCAGCTTGCTGTGGCATCATCATTATACATGACAATAAATCATAAAGGAGCGCCCATGCGCAAAAGCATGGAAACTGGACACAACATTTAAAATTGTTCTTAAAATTGTTCCCTCCTCTGCAGGGCTCTCAAGTTTTGAGTGGGGTGGTGCGTGAGACTGCGTTATTTCCGCTCCACGGAAATAACGTAACTAAATTTCAGCGTGAGAAATACCATGTGTGGCGTGTGAGCGTGTGAACACGTCGAATTGCGTGTGTCACACTCTCAAAGCGTGAGACTTGAGAGCCCTGCCTCTGTGCTCGAGATGAGAGGGATGGGGTCATGACATCCTGGTCAAAGGTTTGTATGCTTGAGAATTTTTTGCAAAGATAAGACAAGTTTCATTCACCACTGGCAACACCCACAGGCATGTTTATATAACTTTACATATGTATTTGCATGAGGATTTGTACAGACAAAACTGACACGGCGCCTCAGGCCATCCTCATACTAACACAAGAGACAAAAGAAGAACAATGGCTATGGCAAAAATGATCTTCATAACCATATTTTTAGGATTTTTAAAAGAACCTGTTGGAAAGTACATTCATGTATCAGACATCCTGATTTGGAGTGAGGCTCAGAGTTACTGCAGAAGCTACTACACTGATCTTGCAGTGGTCAACAGTCAAACAGATCATGACCTTCTCGTGGCATCAGCAGATCAGGGTCTGCACGGATGGATTGGTCTGCACCGAGACTCTATGAACGAATCGCTATGGAACTGGTCAGGAGATGGACAGATAAGGTATCAAAACTGGGCATCGAATCAACCAAATAACGCTGAAAATATTCAAGGCTCTGTGGTCGTGAACAACTTGGGAAAATGGAATGATCGGTATGAAGGACATGACTTTTCATTTTACTGCATTAATATTTCTGTGGTGAAGATTAGAATGTCATGGGAGGAAGCTTTAGAGCACTGTAAAGCTCAACAGTTCACTGGTCTTACATGGGACAAACCCATCCTGGCTGCAAATGAAATGCAGAGAGAAGGACTTAGTAGCCTGGTATGGATTGGACTTCGTTTTCTTGGAGACCAGTGGCTGTGGGTCAGTGGAGCCCCAGTGGAGTCTAAAATACTACATGAGGTCAGTCAGTGTCCAGTCCAGGATCGCTGTGCAGCATTAAGTTCAGAGGGGCTGTTGGAGAGCAGGGACTGTAAGGAGGAACTTTACTTCATCTGTGAATGACTAAAACGTCATTGTCCCATTTTTAATTGTTGTCCGTGATTTACAACCATACAGGTTTAGTTATGTTGTATAACAAACTAAAATGAGGTTCTCTGATGTCTAATCATAAGGAAAATACACTATTATTGATTTTAACACCTTACTGCCTTTTGAATGTAGATTCTTGCACCTTATTTTCTCAAACTATTGTTTATTCTGTTTTGGCACATTTCTATTAGTGATTAGACCAAAGATCTCACTGTATTACAAAAGAAATCTGCATTTCAACAATTTTTTTTTTTCTGTCATCCTCATGAAAATAATTTTGCATAATTCTTTCTTTTGTGTGTGAATTTTGACAGATTTCTTTAGATATATATATTTCTGAGTTGAAATCATGGACTCTATCTGTAGAATTACTACAGAACATACTGATCTCTCCTTTGCCAATACTCAAATGGATCTCAAAAGGAGAAGTCAGTCTAAGCAGCTGTTTGGATTGGTCTCCATCGTGACATCAGGGAGGCTGTCTGGAGGAGCCATTATCATGATACCCCAGATTTGGAATATCATGACAATAACAGGGAGACAAAAATGAGGTTTGGTTTGAGAGTTAATGTCTCCAAAGACAAAACAATCGGCTGTAATGACATATACAGACAAATACACAAAACTATACTAATTAACCTATGGCAACACCCACAGAAATAGTTTTATATTATTTACTTACTTTATTTTATTTTATTTACTTTGATTTACTTTATTTATCTTATATATTTTTATGAGGAACTGCATAGAAAAATAGAAAAACTACTGTATGTTGGCAACATTTAATACAGTACAATATGCTAAACTGAGTTCTGTGAAACATCTCCCTCTACAATGTAGAGACTCTCAGGTGTGTGTATATATGGCTGTATGTGTCACCCCTACTGCAATATCTTGTAGAGGACTTTTTTTGCACTAATGTTTCTTTTTTTGCACTATTTTTCTTTTAATCTTTTTGCACTTTTTTTCTATACTGTGTTGTAAATATCCTACTTAAATGTCTGCATTGAAGTGAGATGCTTTCAATCTCATTGTGAATATGTATGATGTAAATTGTGCATGTGAACAGTGACAATAAAAGGCATTCTATTCTATTACCAATTACATAGTTTGGAAATGCACAGGGCTCCACCGGCCACTAGGGGGCCCTCATGTACCACAGGTGTACAATGGAGGTAAGAACGTGCTAATGCAATTTTAGGTTTATTATGTTTCTAAACAATAATTAATATGACCTGTATAAAATACAGTATCTGGGCTAGCACTTAAACACAGAGAAATGGCTTTAATGTTCTGATGTAGCCTAAGAGATAAGATAAGATAAGATAAGATAAGATAAGACTATATTGATCTCACATAGGAGAAATTTACTTGCCACAGTAGCTCCAGGCAGAGACAGTTTGAACAAGAAAGAAAAAGTGCATGTAGGCAAGAATTTGGACTATAAAGTGGAGCTATACAGTCTGATTCGGTGGGGATGAAAGATCTGCGGTAACGCTCCTTCTTGCACTGTGGGTGCCTCAGTCGGCTCCAAAGGACCTCAGTCTCCTCAGGAGGTGGAGGCGACTTTGACCCTTCTTGTACAGGGCGTCGGTGTTGTGGGACCAGTCCAGTTTATTGTTGAGGTGAACACCCAGGTACTTGAAACTGTCCACAGTCTCTATGTCCTGCCCCTGGATGTTCACCGGTGAGTGAGGTAGTGGTCTCCTCCTGAAGTCAATCACCAGCTCCTTTGTCTTACTGGTGTTAAGGCTCAGGTGGTTTCGCCCACACCAGTCCACAAAGTCTGATGACCGAGCGGTACTCCAGCTCGTTCCCCTCAGACACACAGCCCACAATGGCCGAGTCATCAGAGAACGACTGGAGATGACAGCTGTCTGTGTTGTATGTGAAGTCCGAGGTGTATATGGTAAACAGGAAGGGTGAGAGGGCAGTTCCCAGGGGGACCCCAGTGCTGCAGACTACCACTTCTGACTTACAGCCGCACAGCCGCACGTACTGTGGATGGTCAGTGAGGTAGTCGATGGTCCAGGCAGCGAAATGTCCATCAACTCCCGCGTCTTCCAGCTTCCCCCACAGCAGCACCAGCCTGATGGTGTTGAAGGCGCTGGAGAAGTCAAAGAACATGACTCTCACAGCACTCCCGGCGGTCTCTAGGTGGGTGAGCGTCCGCTGCAGCAAGTAGATGGCGGCGTCCTCTACTCCTACGTTTGGCTTGTAGGCAAACTGCAGCGGGTCCAGGGTGGGGGTCACCACAGAGCAGAGGTGAGTCCCCCCCTCTGTGTATTTCAGAGGCATACTAAAGATAGTAAGTAAAGTATGTTTTGTTTTTGCATGTATTTATGTTTACCATAAGAAGTGTAGATATTTATTAATCACAACCATTGCCACAAATTTGATGTTTGATCTCCAAATGTCTGCTTAAAATACAGTATTTTCTGAGAAAAGATATTTTCTTAACTTTTACTTTACGTTTGAAAGCATGCTCAAACAGCTACATGGTAACTAATGACCACAAGACCTATAATTTTTATTTCAAATCTGTTTCTAAAACTTTATAAACTGTAGTTATTAAAACATTTCACAGAATCTTGTATTTTAAACATCCTGTTTGAACTTATAACAACAGTGTTATGGATATTAGTTACCAAATTCAATGTCTTTGAACGCTTAATATTTGATTTTTTTCAAAGTGAAAATTAAAGATCCCATGACATGGTACTTCTTGATGCTTTTATATGGCTCCTTAATGGTTCCCTAATACTGTAAATGAATCCTTCTTCAAAATCAACACTCAGTGCATGAGAAACAGAGATAAGATGAGAAAGAGTATTTTTTTTTCTCTCTGAACAGGCCATTATGGGGGTTGTTGCTTGAATGCAAATGAGGAGAAAAGAGATGGCCTATAGTAGAGGGTGGGGGCGTGGCCAAACTCTCCGCTCTGAGCTGTCAGCTGTGCCCTCTGATCCATTTCCGTGTTTTTGCACGGGGGGAGAGATTTGAAGCGTTCCATTGAAAAATAAACACATTTCCACAGAAAATAAAATCAAACCACTGCTCAAAGGTCCAGAGGCTCAGAAAACGCATTTCGCATTACCTAGCGCATTCGCAGTCCAAACTCTCTGGGCGTGATTTACAGAGACGCTGAGTACAGACAGACGGGGGTGGAACTGCATTTGCATTTCTTTTTTCGAGCTGACGTCAATAAGGTGCCTTGTTCAAAATCGCCCGTTTGAGCTCCGATTTTTTGTAACGCAGAAAAGGATCGCAAATGCTCAGTTTAGACATTTCGCAACTTTTAACCATGGGGGGGGGGGCTAAACAGGGTAGGGGAGCTCACATTAACGTTCAAAAACCTCAGAAAGTGAACATTTCATGCCATGGGACCTTTAATGGAAATTTTTATTTTAAAAACATTAATTACTCTGCCATTTTACTGTATCTATGTACCTGGTGAAGATAATGATATGATTTATATGGTTTGATTATTTATTTACTCTAATCACAGTAACAGGGTTGCAGGCAACAGGGTTGCAAAATCGCGCTAATGTTCGCTTTATCTCAGGAATAGAAGCTAGCTGTTTAGCTAGCTGGTATTACTAATCAAGAGGAAAAACTTATTTATGCAAATACGTAAAGGAAAAAAATAATAATAATTGTCTTATTCTGATTATTTGCATAACAGGGTTGCATGAGGTAGAGTGAGACATTCAACCAAGGCTGTTTTATAAAAATATGAAAAATAGAAGAGAAGACAAACCTTTGCTCTGCCCATTCTTTTGGAAAACTGTTTGATGATGTCAAGTCCAGGGTATCATGTGGTTCTGCTTTCTTCTTCTTCTACCAGGCTAAAAATGTTCTGGTAACAGGGTTGTGTGCATGTTGTGAGACACATGTTCCATGAATAATAATTATTATTTGAAATATTATGTCTATTAAAACAAATGTTCCCACAGTTACAAGAGATGGCAATGAAACAAATGATAGAAAAAACAAGACATTTCAATTCAATTTTAACTTTAATTCATTAGAGGGGTGGGACAAGAGGAAAATGGCATTTTAGGGGGTACTCCAGACTTATTTGGTATTTTAAAAAGTATTTTCAAGCATTCTTTTGTCTTAGTTTTTTTAGATTTGGTCTCAGGACAAGTAAATTCACTCAGAAACTGTATGTTTTTGTATTTTGTATGTGGATTATTTAATATTTGATGGGTGGGACGTAAAATGTCCTCCAATTCTGGAATGACCCTTGTATTTGCAATCTTAAATTTGCAAAAAAAAATTTCATGTAAATGTCAGTCTATTTGTTTTTTTTTTACGTAAACAGGGATTTGCATCAGGAAATTCAGTGCTTCATCTGACCTATACATTACCTTAAATCTTTACACAGAACAGAAGAGTCACATGAGCCACATCGATATAGAGCAATGGAATCTAGAACAATTTTTTCAATATTTTTTTCCACTTTGATTGGAGTAGTAATTGGAAAATACTTCTATATTCTGCAAAATAATACCTGGGGTGAAGCTCTGGAGTACTGCAGACGCCATCACACTGATCTTGCTCTTATCAACAGTCCCAGTGATCAGGACGAAATTCTACTGGCTGCAGCTTCAAACATAAGTAAGGCATGGATAGGTCTGTATCTTGTAGACAGGTTAAAAGAGGAGTGGAGGTGGTCTGGTGCAGGGTTGATGACATACACAAACTGGTTTAAAGGCCAACCAAATTTTTACTTGGATAGACAGTGGAAAGTTGAAATGCACCCTAATGGAATGTGGAATGACATTTGGGAAACCACTAAACAGCCATTCTACTGCAGTGATCTTATAGTGAAGACAAAACTTTCCTGGGAGAGAGCTTTGGAATACTGCAAATCCGAGAGTAAAAACCTCACTAGATTAACATGGGACAATGAACGCCTCCAGGCCATGAACCAAATGCAGAGAGAAGGGATCAGCCTGGTGTGGATTGGACTTCGTTTCCTTGGAGACCAGTGGCAGTGGATCAGTGGAGCCCCTCCGGTGTCTCTAACACGACATGAGGTCAGTCAGTGTCCAGTCCAGGATCGCTGTGGAGCATTAAACTCACAGGGACTGCTGAAGAGCTGGGACTGTACGAAGGAACTCTACTTCAGCTGCATATGACACTTTCTGCCTGGGCCACTTGACCAACACATATTTTGTGTGTGTAAACTTGCAGGATAGTCCAAGAATGTGTCCAAAAAGGGAAGTTTTTTGAGAAATAAATACAGTACATTCTTAGTGATCAGGAAACATTGTAAGAAAATCAAAATGTGTGTGTTTTTATAGAGATAAGCATAGTGACTGTAGTAGCCATTTTGAGCCTTGGTGTAAAATTTTGTCCTACTGATTAATTTATTTAATTTGTTGAGCAAGTTTTCAAATAATAAAATTTCACATTAAACCTATGTCTTATTTATTTATTTGTTTGTTTGTTTGTTTTCACTCTAAGGACAGGAGGGTAAGGGTAGAGAGAGACATTCTGCAGGCAGTAAATTTTGGGGGGTGAAACCACAGCACAGAGTCTTATAACACTGCACCAGCTGAGGATCTATTATTTATTTCTTTTGATCTACTTCTGACAAGTGAGTCAATTCTTGAGTACTAGTATTCTTTGGAAGAAAGCGAGGCCTCAGACGGTAGAATCTGAGTGTGTTGTCAGCTGTACGGAAGCCCTCAGTGACAAGTAAAAGTATTTATTTATTTGGTACAACAAATATTTGTATATATTGCTATATTTGAGGTGTACGTATTCACTTTAACTCAAAAAGTCACAATCTTACACACTCACACAATGTTTAGGTCAGTGTGTATGAAGCCACCCAAGTTCAATCAATCAAATTTCATTTATAGAGTGTTTTTTTCATTAAAATTGTAAGACAATGAGCTTTACAGTCCATTAAAAACAAGCACCCCAACCACTCCCTACAACTGCCTTAACCCCAGTGAGCTGGTACTGGTGTGGTCTTGCGTCTCTGTGTGTGCATATGCCCCCAGCAATGTGTTAGTTCCTGTGTGTTTCTTCTTTATGCCATGTAGCAAGACTCTTCTAACTTGGTGCATAAAACCATTGCGCAATTTAGAGTCATAACAAAATTGTTATTTGGTTTTGAAATAGCATTTGCCAACTTGAATGGCTACATACACTAAACAGTGTGTGATTGTGTAATTATTGATTCATATATCCCACTTACTATTCACAGATAAAATAATATTAACATTCAAACCCCATACCATACAAGCTCACGCTTCAGCCACACCAAGACAAAAATGACATGATTTTTTTTCTTTTTCTTTTGAGCTGATGGTGCAATAAATAAATAAATAGAATGGAGCCCACTTTTTTTTTTTTTTTCGCTTGCCACCCAAAAATAATAATCACATTTGAAAGTGTGGACATTCCTTTCATTCACCTTCACCAACTATGACAAGCTTATGGTGAAAGCCTTGGCTGCTAAACAACATTATCTCTGATATAACACTTTCCACTATCTCAACTCAGAACCTTGAAAGAAAAGTAGTTTTGAATAAAAGGGTTGTTTGGTTGGTGAAATGGTTGTTTGATTTGATTTTCCCACACAACCAGTGGCTAACCAAACTATCTGAAATTATGAAGCGTAGCTGTCGTGTTAAACCGGATTATTTCAAAATAATACAGGAATAATCATAATCATAATGCCATATCATAATGATTCTGTATAAACATTCTAGTAATTGGCATTTGTGTGTAATTTTGAATCATTTTGACGTGAGTACTAACACAAGTGGGTGTCTAAAGGCCGCAACACACTACAGGATTAAAACTATATTTCAACACGCAACAAGCGCACACTAGAGACACAAGGAAAATCCAGTGCGATTCAAAATCTCTGATCACAAATACTGCTGCGAAATACGGCCGTGTATCACAGGCTATAAAGTAGTGAGTGCACCTCGCATCAGCTGATTCCTGTCTAGAGTAAAACTTCTGGCTTTAAGATGCTTAAGTGTTCAAAAGATCACAACACTGCCCTTTTAGTTTAGATTTAAAACAAAACTGTGTTATTATTTGTGCAATACCTTTTTATTTTTAATCAGATTCAACATTTGTGAATTTACCTTTCAGATATTTAATGGTAAAGTGCAATGTAATCAAATGAGAAATCTGGCTCATCATATTCTAGAATCCAAAAAATCACCAATAACAAATAATTATTACTTAGTTAGTAATTAAAAGAAGTGTGATTCTGAATATGCTTTGATTCAATGTGAAGAAAAATGAACAACAAATGGAAAAATGTTGCTGTTACTATATGAGTTTTACACATTACACATTACACGTACCCAGTGGTTGTTCGAGCTGTTGTCCTTTTGTGAGTGTTTTGTCTAAATCTGCATACTCTCTTTACCCATAAGCTGTTTAGCCTATGTTTCCTGTCTTCCTTGCCCAGTGAAATCCTCCCTTAAGCAAATTGCAAATGGTCTGAAGAGAGCTTTCTATGACCATATTTTCAAAACAAATGGAAGGTAAACAAATACATTCATGGTGTACTTTATTGCCCTTGTAGAGAAACTTGTCCTCTACACTTCATTCATATTGGTGCAGCCTGTTTGGAGCTGTTGGTGCCACAGTGCAGAGCCCAGGAACCCATCTCCATGATATTGAGTTAGGCTTGGTCAGGACCACCTGAAACCACCTGAACTGCAGGATTTGACCTGGAAAAAAAAGGGAATCCAGTATATCATTGGATTAGGTATTTATATTTTAGCTTTTTGTTATTATAATATATTGTGAGTGTGAGTTATTGTGCCCAAATAATTTAAATAATTTATCTTGTGGATCAAAGTTTGTCTAAGTCTAGGTATCAGAAATACAGACCACAGACGTAAAGACACGAAAGCTTCTGACCATGCATGGAGGGTTCCATCCCCAGCACCCTCAGACTGTGTACAAGCTGGAAGGAAGGAGGCTGAGGACTAGTGAGTGTGGGAACAAAACATCCAAAGTACATCAAGGACAAGGCCCCGACCTATGATGTGCTCAGGGAATGCTTCAAACAGTGGAACCAGAGGAAGATGTGCTGGAGGGACCAGATCTACCACACCAGACAAGACCCAAGGTGTAGGCTGTGCAAAGAGGCTCCTGAGACAGTCCAGCACATAACTGCAGGGTGTAAGATGCTGGCAGGGAAAGCATACATGGAGCGACATAACCAAGTGGCGGGCATAGTGTACAGAAACACCTGTGCAGAGTATGGACTGAAGACCCCAAGGTCAAGGTGGGAAACACCTCCGAAGGTTGCGGAGAATGACCGAGCCAAGATCCTGTGGGACTTCCAGATACAGACTGACAGAATGGTGATGGCGAACCAACCAGACATAGTAGTGGTGGATAAGCAACAGAACAGAGCTGTGGTGGTGGACATTGCAATACCAAGTGATGGTCAGGAAAAAGGAACATGAAAAACTAGAGAAATACCAGGGGCTCAAGGAAGAGCTGGAGAAGGCCTGGAAGGTGAAGGCATCAGTGGTGCCCTTGGTTGTAACCCCCAAACTGGAGGAGTGGCTACAGCAGATCCCAGGAAAAACATCAGATATCTCAGTAATATATATATGTATATATATATAATATATACACACACACACACACACACATACATACATACTGCAATGTAGTTGGTTAAAATCCCATGAAATTAATATGTTTAAAAACTGAGCACAAAAAAACAGGTAGAACCATGAACCAGCTATAAGCAGCCAACTACTGCTCCATTACATCTCTTTTCAATTCTTTTCAATTCAACTGATTGAAACGGGGTAGGCTACTGTCACTGCTGAAAGAACATGCACATGTATTGAATTTAACAGGAAAATCAGCCTTATATGAGACGAATGAGATAATAAGGATAAATTATTAACAGAAACATTTAAAGTATCGTTGCAAGTCAATACATTTCTTGTTTGCAATAGAATAATTGTTTTAGGAAATTCATTTTTGTAAAAGCCCAAATCCACAAAATGTGGATTAAATCAGTTCATAATAAGTCATGATGATCTTTGGAAACCTCTTTCTACATAAAAATGATATCTCCGATATAGATGCTTTCCTTTTGGGAGAGGCTGTTTAATCAGGCAGGAAATTCGTTCAATACATAGATCTACAAAAATGTTCTAAACCAGTAACTAATCTAACTTCTTAGATTTTTTTTTTTTTTTTACGCAAATTGAACCCGGGTGATACAGTGTCTGGCTCCCTCTGGTGACAAAAAGAGATATGTGCATTTTGGGGTAAGCTTGTATCCATAGAGCTCATTGTTTAGAAACCAAACCTCAAAAAGCTAACACCCTCTTACAATGAAAGTAGGTCTAGTTAAAAGTTATTCTTAGTTATGGCATTTTAAATAAACCTTCAAATGCTTGCTACAAATATAGTTAACATTTTCCACCAGAGGAAGACATAACTAATTGCAAATGATTATATCATTTCACAAGTTTGGACAGCTCTGATGCTGTCCAGACTGCACTGACACAGGTTTTATGTAGGCCTAGTTAAATTTAGCTCATAACATAGTCTTTGTAATGCCATGGTCCTTGACACTGTGTTTCGTTTCTGTAGTTTCCTCTCTCTTTCAACACAGCTTCAAAGGATCTCTACTTTTTCCACTAAAGAAACTAATTTAATCACCCAAATACATTCAAACACAACAAGATATTTCACTTACACATACTTTTTCTTGTTTTTTGGGAGGTTTTTGATATCAAACTAAATCCTGTGATAATATACTCATGCAGGAAATTATTACAAATCAAATTAAAATCCATTCAGTGCATCACATCTTTTCCATCCTCCGCTTGACACAGTCTTGCTTGGACACTCCTTTCTACTCGCTCCAATGTGCCCCATAATTCTGCTTTCTATTTTGGGCTTCAAGAAAAAGCTCACCCCAAAATCATTGATGCTGTGTAGATCCAGAGCTGTGATTTATAGCATTACTTCACGGCTTCTTTGCTCGTGCCACAACCGAGCGAACCTTTACCCATATAGTTCCAAAACGAGCCATAGGATTGGGACACGTGTGCGTATCAGTGTTGTATAAAGTACTGGAAAATCAAACTCAAGTAAAAGTATAGGTACCCCTCCCAAAAATGACTGGTAAAAGTCGAAGTCACTGACTGAAATGTTACTTGAGTAAAAGTCTTAAAGTATCTGGAACTTCTTGTACTTAAGTATGACAAGTAATGTAAAAATAAATGTACTCAAGTAATGTAATTAAAAGTACAAGTAAAAGTATCAAGCAAAGGCAGTCTGAATTTAATATTTTTTAATGTTCGCCCCCCCCAAACCTTAGATTTTTTTTAAATAACAGTGCTGAAAATAAGGCATACATAACACCATTGAAGGAGTGTTTTTGGAGGAAGAGGGTTTTTTGCAATTGGGCCCTTAATTCTACTGTAAAACACCATGTTCGGCTCACCCATGGTAGTTTTGTGTCATATAGAGCACTGTCGAAGATATTGGGTTTGGTGATATCCATGAAACGCCGTCTTATGAGCAAGTAAATGCAGGCACAAAATACGTTATACGAATCCTTCATATCAGCGTAAGAGAACATTGTGTTTAAGTACGGCCAGGGATGCTCATCGTCAGGTCCCCCTTCATTTGTAGCCGACGTGGATGCTGTCTCCTCTTCCATCAGGGATGTTGATTGATTAAACTAGCTGCATGAAACCAACAGGTGTAGGCTGATTGTCATGCGCAAGTAGTGAACAAGCCCAGGCACGTCCTGACTTCCTTCAGTCAGAAGAGGGGTTTTTTGTAACGAGTAACTAAACGGCACATTGAAAATGTATCGGAGTAAAAGTATGCAATTAAATTCGGAAATGTAGTGAAGTAAAAGTAAAAGTTATAATTTTTTTTTAAACTCAAGTAAAGTACAAAGTCTCCCAAAATGTACTTAAGTACAGTAGTGAAGTATTATTACTTTGTTACTATACAACACTGGTGTGTATTGTGCGTATTGTGCGTAAACGGCACCAGATGTGCGTGCACACATCACCCTTTATGATCGGTGTCACCAACCACTGGGTAAGGTGCACATCGCCATGCCCAACAGCACAGAGCCTGTAAGGGTACACTTGTGCCTATTACGCACAGACAGACGCTCCCAGGATGCGCGCTCTGCATAGGCACTCTGGTCTCCTGGTGCGTTGGCCCGGAGATTACAAAGGCTCCAAAGGCGCTCAGGTTCACCTTTGCCAATTTCCAGGGAACTTTCTCGAATGGTTAAGGTCCTCTTTTGGCAGCGCAGCGATAACAGTGCTATAATCACTTGACTATTTTGCCAGACTTGCCTTGCTGTATAAGCCTGGGTAATTTCTGCCACTCCCAAACCAGATCAGAGGAGAGTTACATCACATATGAAATGTTGAGTTTATAAACTAAATGTCTGTGTAATCCCTCAGTCATCCAGGTATGTTCCACAGCAAAAATAAATAAATAAATAAATAAAATCAACTGCACAGAAGTTCTACAGTGAAGAGGTTTCACTAACACTTTAGATATAAGGCAGTGTCCACCAGCAATCTGTCCAGAACACCGCATGGATGAGCAGTGAAACATCTTCTGTTAGATGACAGAATTACATTTTTGTTTTGATGTAAATAAATTGGACAAAATATATATTTTTAAAAATAAAAATATATATATTTTCAGAGGCTGAATTAGCAATGAATAATGGATAGCTGCAGGTGCAGGTGTCTTTTTTAGGTTTAAACCAGCTGATTTAGGGTTATAACCAAACTCAAATGAGGGACTCATGTGAGGCTCATTCTGCTTTCAGATTAAATGATCGTCCCAAAACACCAAATTATAATGACAACTTGGTCATTCTTGTATCTGGGTACACAGTGATTTTTTTTTTTTATGAAAATGCTACATACCCCCCTTTTTCAGGTCAACATTTAATTCTTATTCAAATTAAACATGTAAATTGTGTTATTTGGTAACGGGGCCTAACTTGTGTGTTTGGAGTTTTTATGATGGTTCTGTGCTTGGCTGTTTCACAGTGGTGAGGATAAAAACAGCAACAGTGTTAGGATTGTAAAAGTGTGTGTACTGTTACTTCAGAGGATTAAAATAGATGGGGCATGACCCTGCCCTCTCTCGCACTATTAGAGCTCTGACTGACAGCTTCCTGCACAAAGTCACTCAGCTTTCTATTCAAACTCACTCATGTCTTCAACCAACCACTTCTTTTATGTTTTTCACTGAAACTCGATCTTATAGCAGAGTAACACAAGGGCCTAAACCACAACATTTCACTTTTATATGGCCCTGGGCAGCTATAAGGTTGAGTTATAGAGCTATTGTTCCCTTGACAGTGACCAGAGTGGAGACAGCTGAATCAAGAAAAAAATTCTCTGCCATAGTTGTAAAGTGAGAAACTAGGTGAATAGGAAAAGGGTCTTAACTTAGAGATATACTTTTTAAACTTCTCCTATAGTTTACTCACATAAATGTAAGAAAAATGTATCATCATGTAATGTTTTTATATAAAAATAAAGCATTTTATGTGTAAAAAAAAAGCCATTTGGACATTCAAAACTGAAACATCAGAAGTAGTCTTTTTTTTTTAGCAGGAGACAAAAGTTTGTCTCTCGAGATTTCCTCATCAAAGGTTGATTTTGTGTGTTGTTGAAAGTGTGCGGTTGAAACTAAAGATGTCCCATATGAGCTGCTTCTAAAAACAATAATAAAGCGATTTCTTTCATATCCTCCCTGTTCCCATGTCAGCACCATGTGGCTAGAAATACCCAGACCCAGCCAGACCTCCTCCTGTCAGACAAAGAACTAAGAAGTAATAACAAACCCACCTTTAAAAAATAAAATATATAAAAATGTCTGTTTAATCTTTTAGTTTAAGTTAAGAATCAGCCCACAGGATTGTTGTTGGAAATGCTTGTTGTTTTTACGGGTGGGACAGCACAAAGTATAATTTTACTTTAAAGGTGCATTGTGTAACTTTTCTGGTGGAGGTTCTGTCAAATGCTTTTCTCCATGAAGATGTTATTGCTTTGTCTGGAATGTTTCACAGTATGGTATTAACCCTTTCTATCTCCATGGAGACCAAACCAGACCAAGTTACAGGTCAGATCTGTGGAGAGGCGACCCGCTCACAGTCACAATGCACATTTTTCTGTATTTTTGAGCTATAAAACCACTTGCAATTGAATAAATGTAAGGTAGAGCCATTTAATGTCACACTGTAGAACATTCCAGGGAGAGCAGTGACATATCCATGGAAACAAGCAGGTGATGGACCCATAAACAAAGTTACACAGTGCACCTTTAAGAATACATTCTGTCCCTGCACTTATTTTCGTCTGTAAAAAGTCCGCTCCCTCTCCCTTGAAGTGTGTCTGTATTAGAATTGCTAAGCTCTGAGCGTGTTGAAGCAGATGAATATATTTACTTAGCGTTACAAGAGCGGCACCCACAAAGGCAGGAATGAGCCTGTTACGTTTAAATGTATAACTCATAAAATAAATATAGAGTAGACCTGCGCATTTTTATGAATGACTGCGTTAAATGCCTCCAACCAATCAGCTCTGCATCCTTGTGTTATAGCCCCGCCCACTGGAAATACCTGCATTCTAATTGGTTGGCTGAGTGGAAAGGGGAATGGTCTCTGCCTGTTCTTCAGGGGTATAAAAATGAACTTGGATGTTCTACAAGTCACAAGTCAAACAAGGATTCCGAACAAGAGTACTCAAAATTGAAGGTGCCAAAAGATGCAAAAATAGGCACTACTTTGGTTATTTATTTTCATCGTAAGGTGATACTAACATGTTTTGGATCTATATGACTATGACAACAGCAGTCATCACTCAGGTAAGACTTATCTTATCTTATATATTTAACTATGGCATATATATGTAAATATAAAATTAGGTTAGTTACATCCTCAGATGCACATCTTTACCACAGGACCCTGTACTGTCTATATTCTGAATGTCTTTGTTCAAAAGCCAATAATTAGAGTTTCCTGGATTGGTTTGTCAATGCTGATAATTAGCATGTCTCTTCATGTCTGCCTTTTGTGGCTCTCACAATCCGACTGGGGACTGGGCATGCAATGTTGCCGTCTAGACATTCAAGCCTGTAATTTGAAATTGTGCAACCTTTTTAGACTGAATTTGAGAGTAACTCTACTACTAGTAAGACAGGGTATTTAAAAAATTAGAAGATAAAGTAAGATTAAAGATTAAAGGTACCTATACTTACAATATAAGTATATAATGTAACTTTTTGATGGATATTTTCCTGCTCATCTCCATTGAAATTTTGTTGCTTTGCCTAGAATGCTCACAGTATGACATTAAACTTGTACATCATTTATTCAATTACAGATTTCACTGTGAGTAGGGTCGCCTCTCCATAGATTTGACTTATAATGAGGTCTAGTGCCAACAGCCTGTCTCCAAGATGAGAATAAAATCATGCCAATGTCATATTCATAAAGATGAGTAAGTGACGGACCCTCTAACAGAAAAGTTACACTGTGCATCTTTAATAAACATGCACAATATTAGCCTATATCACACATCTTTGATTTGATTTTGGTCCACTTTCTTCAGTAACATTGTTATGTCCGAGGCTTTTTCAGTACAAGAGTATCTTACTTTAGTTTAATGATGATTATTTCTGTCTCTTTTCCCACTGCCCTCCAGGTGACGGCGAGCTGCCCAGCCCAATGCCAGTGCCCCGGGGAGCCCCTGGTGTGCCCAGCGGGCATGAGCGCTGTGCCCGATGGGTGTGGCTGTTGTAAGGTGTGTGCTGCTCAGCTCAACCAGGACTGTAGCCCACTGAATCCTTGCGACCACCATAAAGGGTTAGAGTGTAACTATGGCAATGATGTGACCACAACTGAGGGCATCTGTACAGGTGAGAGGTTGTAGTAGCTTATAGTAGTAAGAGAAGCAGTAATACAAATGTGACCATTTACCATTTAATAATAGTAGTAATTGCAGTAATAAAAGGCTTTGGTAAACTTAACTCTAACTCTTCTTTAAGTCAAGGACACTCTTTCTGTTGTTACCTAACCAGCCAGAACCACACGCTTTGACAAAACTTCACAAAGATGAGTGAATCTGGAGCTGTGTCCTGTCTCCCAGATTTCACAGGGCATAACTGACTGGCGGATTAACTAATCAGAGAGATGCATGCTCGTTCGTGTCTAAAACAAACATGGTCGCTTAAATGTAAAACAATCGAAGCATCAAACTATTTTTTGTCTCGGGTAAAATAAGCTTTGGAAACCGTCTTGTTTATAAAATGTGCTATACAAATAAAGTTTGGGAGTTATATGTTTTGTTCCGGATGTTACCAGAATTTTGGAGAGATGTCTTCCACATTTGAGAGACAAATGAGCAGCTGTGGTTGGATGTTCTCAAATTAGGTCGGACAATAAGAACGCAGAAGTGACTGACTGGTCAGGCAATTTCTATAGTTGAAATATATAAACACGTTTTGGTGAGTCTTGTGGATGTGGGCAGTGTTGAAAAGAGTGAATGTAATGTATGCACAACATTTAAAGCACACATACACTGAAATCAGAGATGGCTTTCCTTTCAACTGAAGCATGTTGTCTTTCAGAGAGGCCAGAGGTGTGTCACGGGTTGGGTCATGTATACACTTTGGAAGATCTTATCATAAATTTCTCCTTTTGTGTAAAGGATTTGCTTAAGTTATTTTGTTTCAATCATTTAAACCTTTGCACATCCCAGAGACTGCCATATTTTGGTCCCTGTTTAGATCAGCAAACATGATAGACCAAATAACAGAATTATGGTATTATTAAACTGTATGAAATGTCATAGAGATTAGATTGGACTTTTGTTTGTTTTAATTAAGTTCCGTTCACTCAGATTTGCAAATTTGCCACAGATGTTGGGACTTATGAGAAGAAAATAATCCTGCACTCCGCCTTACTTGCAAAATGTAAGATTTATTAGGACATACAACGTGTCGGCACTAGGCAAAATCAGGCAAATGGATGAGGAGCTCAGGTGGCCATTTTAAATAGGGTGTGGCCCCTCTCCAGAATGAATAATCACACATATAACATTACTTAAAGGACAATATCATGCTATTTTTTTCTATTTGTTCTATGTTATAATGTTGTACTATCTAGACTTGTGTTTTGTTTCATTCACGCACGTTTAACATACAAACCCTGCATTTTAGGCTTATTTTTTCTTCGCTCAAACTGAAAACACTGAAAACTGTTCCACCTTGTGATGTCATGTGGTGATACAGGATGTGTTCCACTATTTTTAAACTCCATACACCTTCACGAGAATCATTTGAAGAATTACCTTGGAACCTTGTTCAGTCTCTATTGAACAAAATGTTAAAGGTAGCGGTTGTTTGAAAACTACTACTAAAAACTACCGCTCCGTGACATCACAAGGTGGAACTGAGCATTCTGAGCTTTGGAGATGTAGAGAGACTAATAAAAAGGGTTACTCAAACATGTGCGAATGAAACAAAATACAACTCCAGATATATTTTTTTTTGAGTAGGTAACAGCATTTTAACATGGATAAAAGCTAATAAGAGGCCATTTTGTGTAATATGATCACTGGTCTACAAGCAAAATGCTTCCGGAACAAAAGTAGTGACATTTTTCTTGGTTTAGGTCACTAATAAAGAAAAAGTAAGTCAGCTATAAGTAAGCTATAGTTACAAGATATAGTATTAGGTCAAAATAGGAAATGTATGCAAAATAAGGCAAAAATGGTAGTTTATCAGAAGGTACAGTGTGTCTACAAGCAACCAGTTCTATCTGAAAGCCTGTCTGCACATTCACATACATTCATTTTAATACGTCTACAGTTTTAACATCAAATATTTTTTTATTTGACATAAGAGAGATGCCTCGAAATTGTGTGCACCTGATGTCTTAAAGCCCCAGTGTGTAGGATTCGTGGCGCATAGGTGGATAGTCACTATTGCACTTTCTGTTTTAGCTACGGCAGACCTTGAGGGACCCGCGCGCCACGGTCACGTTTTTTGTTTTTGTTTTTTTCTCATGAAAACACACATTCCCGATCATGTACCATGACACTCTACACATCAAATGAAACCTTACAGTCTCCTCTTTTTGACTATGCAATTCATTTCCCTGCAAAACAATCACTCCCCGAGCACATGGGGCTTTTATACGGAAAAGCACAAAACGAGGTTAGCTTACCTTAGAATGCTTTGCACAGGTCAAACTCTGTATTTCACCATAGACTTGCTCTCAATTTGTCCGTAAGGATCCAGCAAATAAAATCCAGTAAAACAATTTAGTCCAAAACACGTGTTAGATCCATTACGAGTCTGATCCGGCAGCATGCTTGTGTTGTTTACCCAAAACCACGAGCCTTGCCGAAGGCGGAGCCCAAATGTCCTTCTGCAGCTCTCGTATTCCAAATGGCTGCCTCTGCATGGGGAAGATCCCCCTTTTATGTGACTATATCTAAGTCCAACAGAATACTTTGATTTCATGATGGAAGTGAAAAGGCTTAGAAAACAATGTATTTTTGAATGTGTATCTCCAATTTCAGTAATTAACGGGTAAAAATCTTACACACTGTCCCTTTAAGATATTTCTTGTTTATTTCTTGACGGATAAAGAAGTGCAAGTTAAACATTTTCAAAATATACATGTTTTTTTAAAGCAAAAAATACCTAAATCTATTGTATAAACAGATGTGATTTTGATGTAAAACAATATGATTAAATATCTTGGATACATTAGCTAACCAGCACAGTTATCAATTGATTTTCAGTTCATCTTATCAATATAAATGAGATTTAGCCACTTTTATCTCAAAAGCAGATTGAGTCCAAAAATTTGTAGACCAGTGTAATAAACCATTTTTCATTTGTTTGTTTGTTTGTTTGTTTGTTTACCTTTTTAGCCAGAAGTGAGGGGCGCACTTGTGAGTACAACGGCCGGATGTACCAGAATGGGGAGAGTTTTCGAGCTGGCTGTAAACACCAGTGCACCTGTATGGACGGGGCTGTGGGCTGTGCTCCTTTGTGTAACAACAAGCTGCCCCAGCCCTCCCCCACTTGCCCCTTCCCCAGACTCATCAAGACCCCCGGGAGGTGTTGCTCCACTGTCACCTGTCACAAACGAAACTGGCATCTCCCATGGAAAAAGAAGGTTGTTCAACATGTCACTGTACCATCAGGTCAAAATAGTCTTGATAAAAATAGTTGTGTTAAAGGATACTTGCTTGTCTTCATGGAGATGTTATTTCTTTGGAATTTTCCACAGTATGGCATTAAACTTAGTTGCCTTCCATGTATTCAATTACGGGTGTTTTATAGCTTCTTGCTTCTCCATAGATCTGCCCAGTAACTTGTTCTTTGGTGATAAGCCAAGTTTATTTCAATGCAGTAGACTGTTCAAAGCAAAGTAATTATATCTCCATGGAGACAAGCAGATGGCAGTTACACAATGCACCTTTAAAGTTACTTAATAAATAAATGTTGGAATATTATGAAGGACACAAAAGTTGATTCATGCAAATGTTGAGGGATGTTGAAATATACTACTACAGTTTATACCACCATATATTCTGCTTAGACTTGGACAAACTTTATTGATCCACAAGGGGTATTACTTGGAAACAGGAGCTCAAAACATCACAATAAATATAATAACAAAGAGCAAAAAATGTAACTGGTAATAATAAATTCAAAAGTAGAAAAAAATAATAAGTAGAATAAAGAGCAAGAGACTGATGTCAAATAAGGCAACATGTACATATACAAATTTATTTACTACTACTTGATCTTATTTATCATCTAAAATATGCTCAAGCTAATTTTAGAGTACAGACCAAGTACCAAAAATACCAGCATATAGTGCCTGGATACACATTACAGCCATGATCACACTGCCAAACCTCCTTGTCAAAACCCGTTCTCATCAAATCTCAGAAGCTAAGCAGAGCTCGATCTGGTTAGTACTGTGGTACCAGGTGTTACAGTGAGGCTTCAGTGCCAAAACTGCTGTCGTGTCCATAGGCAAGGTCTACATTGCATAGTATGAATGTGGTGCTCCAAAAAGCAGTATATAAATCAAATGCATTATTGTTATTAAGCAGCAGTAGACTTGCTTAGTTATATTGCATTTATTGTCCTGTTTGTACAGTTACGTTACAGAAGTATCCCAAACAGAGCCTGGTCCTTTGTTTAATCTCATGTTATGACAGGTGCTTCCTCGGAAAGACCACCTGCCCAGACTGAAGCTGTCCAATGACCTGAAAGAAGACTGGGGAAAGTACAGACTTCACCACCTGCCAGGTATGAAACAAACAAACGAGCAGTTTTTCAGTGTAATAGTAGATTAGATATAATCGCATTTGAAACCTTGAATGGTTGCTTTATTCAGGGAAAAATGTAGTATCGAAGAGGACCAAGGAGAATAACTGTCCAGTGCAGACCACCAGTTGGTCCCAATGCTCCAGGAGTTGTGGAATGGGAATTTCATCTCGAATCACCAACAAAAACCCTGAGTGCAAACTGCAGAAAGAGACCAGAATCTGCACCATACGACCCTGTCACAGCCTCATTGTTCCCACAAAGGTAATGTAGCAGACTCAACAGAGACACAGCTAAAATGTAGTTATTAGTGAATACCCATAACTGTTTGATTCTTCTGACATGGTTGTTTTGTATACACCACCATAAGACCTCTTGAAAAGCATGGAAACTCAAATGGATTATTATGTCTGGCCCTGTGTAAACAGTCTCTCGTCTCTAGGGCTGTCCTAATCCTCGATTTGAGGAATATGATGATCCTCCCAGTGGGTTGGGAAGTGCTTGTCCATAGCTCTGTTTTATTCAGATGGTAGTGGTGGCACCAAGGCACCTTTTTAAATATAGTCCTGACCCTCTGCATTCCTGCTTAGCAACTGTCCAGAGGACAGAGGTCTCTTTTCTATATTTATCCTGCCGACACACCACAGTTTAGCTCATTAATGGGGACCAACAGTGTAAATGAATGAGTAAAAGTACTTCAACCAAGTAGTATTTGGTAGTTTTCAGTTTCAGTGTTCTTCTAAGATTTGTGACTAAATTCCAAATTCCTAAATACAATGTTGAACTCACCAGAATTATTTCTCCACAGAAAGTTCAAAAGTGTTCACCAACCGAAAAGGCCCCAGGACCACTGCGCCTGTCCTATGGGGAGTGTGTGAGTGTCAGGCTCTACCGGCCCAACTACTGCAGTGTGTGTGCAGACGGACACTGCTGCTCACCTCGACAAACACGCACTGTGCCAGTGATGTTCGTCTGTCCTAACGGAGAGCACTTTCAGAAGTCTGCCATGTTTGTACAGTCCTGTAAATGCAGCACTGACTGTGGCTATCTCAATGAAGTAGCTTTGCCCCCACAACACTGGATGTATGGAGACACACACAAGTTCATTGACTAGATTTGGTGTTTCCTGGGGAAAAAAAAAACTTTATTGGATATGGCTCCAAATGTCCCCTGGTATAATTCTGTCCCACTGGCCTTGTGGGAAAATGAGTGAAAAAGACAAAGGGACAAATCTGAATGCTTGAAGCATGCAACACTTTACTAATGACACTCAAGTTGTGAGGTCATCTCCCCAGGAACGATCAAGAGCAACAAAGCACTTTGCACAGTGATATTATAGATCACCTTATTATTGAAATGCAACAGTCTATGACAAGGCAGCTCTTCTTTGACTGCTGTACATTGAGTAAGAAAGCTTCAATTTGTGTTATGGATAAATGAATGTACATCTCTGCAGTAATTTATCACAGCGTTGTGAATCCTGAATGTTTTAGCTGGAGGTATGATTATGAATAGAAATGAAGAGTAGGAAATTGGACCAATATCAAATGTTTCTTGTGCCTTATTTGGATAAAACTTGTAGTTTGTCTGCCTTTGATTAAACAAATATTGACAGCCAGTGGCTACTAAAATCAATTTTTGTCCTACTGACTTGACAGTGCTTCACAGTTTGATTTTCTGTCGCTTGACAAGGGCACCTACTTCCTTTGAATTTAAAATGCAAAATTAACAAGGAAGGTATAAAAACTTTATTTAATCAAAAACTATATATCCATGCTTTCAACATCGAAAAACAATAAAACAGGGTTGATACATGATAAAATAAATTATCATTATGAACTTTCTAACAAATATGGCTGGAATATGAAGGTGAATTTAGAACTTTTTTCCTCCTCCCTAAAAATATAGAAACACCAACGGCCATAATGGTCAACAAACAAGACGCTCATCTGGACTGCTCAACTGTAAAAGAATAAGAAAAATCACCACAAAGTTTGAAAACATTAGACACAGGTATCACCAAATGAAATCTGTGACAATTTAAATAAATAACTCACTGTAAGAAGAAATGTCAATCTCCTCTGGAAGCTCAGGCACGTTAACCTCAAAGCGATCTTGGACTTCGTTCAAAGTCTTGGCATCAGTTTCGTCCGACACAAATGTGACGGCCAGGCCTTTGGTACCAAACCTTCCTGCACGGGCCACCTAAAGATTCAGACATTCACAGTGGTTACATACATGACAGTACAGGCATATCCATACAGGTATATTGACGTTTTAATAATCAACATACTCTGTGAAGATAAGTATCTGAATCCTCTGGCATGTCATAGTTGAACACGATGTTTACGCGCTCGATGTCCATGCCTCGGCCAAAGAGATCGGTCGCTACCAGAATTCGCCTCTGGAAATCTTTAAACTGCTGGTATCGGGACAACCTTTGAGGGAAAAGAGCAGTTTAAAAAAAAAAAAAAAAAAAAAAGATCCATCTACACTGCTTTGTTATCAATCAAAAACACATACCGCTCTTCCTGAGCCATGCCTCTGTGGATAGCTATGGCAGGAAAGTTCTGTTCAACCAAAAGCTGGGATAAAGCTACACAACGATGGACCGACTTCACAAAAATGACCACCTAACCAACACAAAGAACGAAGTGTTATTTGGTGATAGTAACTAACTAAATCTAATGTATTGTTCATATATGAAAGGGTACACATACTTGATTGAACTCAAGTACATCGAGTAGGTCAAACAGCTTGCGGTTCTTTTCACTGTCTTTGAGTTTACAGTAGTACTGCTGCAATCCATGAAGAGTCAACTTGGTCTCATCATCCACAAACACCTCCATAGGCTAAACAAGATGGGAAATATTAGACCTTCAATGACATCGTGTGAAAACAGAATGCTGGGGTTGGGTCAAAGTTAAATAAACACGACTGAATAGAATTTAAAGGAGAATTAACGTTTTTTACAATCTGAGCCTTATTTCGCTAATAAAACAAGTTGTTTTACTCACCCATAGCACTTTGGTGTCATATGGAGCACTTCCAGAGATGTTTTAGATTAGCGATATCCGTAGCGCGAGTTATATGCCCCGAGCATGTAATATATGCCCCGAGCGGTCTCCAAATAACACAAACTTTAGCACTTTTCAAATCATAGAAGCTCAATGCCTTAGTCTACACTTTCGTTTGAGTCAAAAGTGGCCTGTAATCCGAGATTTATCCATAATTAGCAGCTTTGCGTTTCATGTTTGGGTCCCAGGAGCTGAGAGTGAAATAAACTGACTCTGCAGATGCGCACTGGCGGCACAGTAGCAGAGTGGTTAGCGTGGTTAGCGCTCTTGCTTCACAGCAAGAAGGTTCCGGGTTCGATCCCCGGGTCGCCCAGACCTTTCCGTGTGTGTTCTGTGTGGCGTTTGCATGCATGGTCTGGGTTTGATCCCCGGGTCGCCCGAGCCTTTCTGTGTGGAGGTTGCATGTTTCTCCCCGTGTCTGGGTGGGTTTCCTCCGGGCACTCCGGTTTCCCCCACCAACCCAAAAACATGCACCATAGGTACTCCAGCTTAGGTCCTGACCAAGCCGAAGCAAGAAGATCATGGAGATGGTCCCCGGGCGCCCTAATGTGTGTGCTGCCCACTGCTCCTAATATATGTATATACATGTATATATATAGGATGGGTTAAAATGCAGAGAAGAATTTCTCCAGTGTGAGATCAATAAAGTTCACTTCTTCATCTACTCGAAACTATGGATAAATCTCGGATTACAGGCCACTTTTGACTCAAACGAAAGCGTAGACTAAGACATTAAGCTTCTATGATTTGAAAAGTGCTAAAGTTTGTGTTACTTGGAGACCGCTCGGGGCATATAACTCGCGCTACGGCTATCGCTAATCTAAAACATCTCTGGAAGTGCTCCATATGACACCAAAGTGCTATGGGTGAGTAAAACAACTTGTTTTATTACCGAAATAAGGCTCAGATTGTAAAAAACATTAATTCTCCTTTAAAGGAAAATAAAGTTGTTATGAATGTTCCCCTCGCCAGTGGCAGATACAGCTGGTTTGACTGCTCTTACTTAAACTAAGTGCTTAGGAGGATCACTCTAGCCCACTGTTATGGCCATTTATCACACAGAAAGCCACAAATGGGCAAAGCTTAGATGGGCTTTCTAGATCTGTTGATACAGTGTTAAAAGCATTGAAAATAATGATAAATATGGCTAGGACGAAAATCATGCAGTTACTTACATCTTGCATAAACTTGCGACACACAGGGCGGATGTCTTTGCTCAGGGTGGCACTGAACATCATCACCTGTTTCTCATGTGGGGTCAATCTGAAGATTTCCTGAACATCACGCCTCATATCTGGTTTAAAATAGCAAAACGAATCGAAGTAAATATTTAGAGTCAACTGAACTAATCAAATAAAGACATTTTAAAATTATGATTCTGATCCATCATAACACATCATCTTTGTCTCTTTGTGTTCACTCACCTAGTGCTTCAAGCATCTTATCACACTCATCAAGCACAAAGTGTTTGATGCTCTTGAGGTTCAGGGACCTGTTGCGAACGAGAGCGAGAATTCGACCTGGTGTTCCAACAACAATGTGGGGGCAGTTCTTTTTCAACACTTCCTCGTCTTTCTTGATTGCCAGACCACCAAAAAACACAGACACCTTTACAGTCGGCATGTATTTGGAGAAGCGCTCATACTCTTTGCTGATCTGGAAGGCCAGCTCTCGAGTGTGGCACATCACAAGGACAGACACCTGATATCACAAAAACATTGGTTATACGCAGATGAAATCTGAGCAATACCACAGCAGTTAAATCCCATTTTAAATGAAAGTAATACAAATGTAACATCCTACTCACCTGACCATCTACTGGCTCCAACTGCTGCAGTGTAGCGAGTACAAACACAGCCGTTTTTCCCATACCTGATTTGGCCTGACATAAAACATCCATGCCTAAAATTGCTTGAGGAATGCACTCATGTTGGACTGTCAGAAGAAAAAAAACAATATTTCATTTCTAAGTATATAATATTACAGTTACATGGGGCCATACATTTCTAAGTACTAATGATATTTACCCTCTGAGGGGTGTTCAAATCCACAGTCCACAATAGCTCGCAGCAGCTCTGGTTTGAGCAGAAAGTCTCTAAACCCGGAGCTGTGGATGGACACATAGGACCCCTTCACCTCCTTCTTGGCTGGAACAGTTTCTGTTACTCCATGGGTATCCTCATCTTCCTCATAGTCTAAAAGTTCGTTGTCAACGTCAGACATCTGTAAAAAAAATAAAATAAAGAAAAAAAAATATGCAAGGACTACTGGACAATAATCCTTACTAGAATCACCATTAAGAATATGAATGATAATATATAATATATCATATCATATCGACGTCTAGATGACCACAGCACTGGATCAACCAAAGACCGAATCGGTTCATTCAAAGACGATACCCACCAGGAACCACCATTAGCAATTCAATAATTATATGAAAACATCATAGTATTTGCACCACATCTTGTATACAAGTTAGGAGACAAGAATGCAATGGTTTAGCTTTTATTTAAACTTGGATGTAAAATATGCGCAAACAAGAAATGTTAGCCGTGTTTGAGCGTTTAGCTTAAAGCTAGCAAAATGGCACCGCGACCGTAAATGTAAAACTTTTCAAACTATGTTAAACAAACGGGGCATATTCACGGCAAAAACAATGAATAAAACCAGAAAAAAAACATTTACACAATTACCTTGTTACAGTACGATAGATAGTACTGTTTTTCTTTGCCGTGCTCGCAGTTTGTTTTACACAGGCAGCTCTTCGGCGTCGTGTGAAAGGAAGCACATGCGCGTAGCGGTAAAGGACAATCCGGAAAAAGAGAAACTACTATATACACCTTTAGTAAAATAATTGTACATGCTGTTTTGGTAAAATAAGTGTAGCCTTCTAATTGGCTTATTTAGTTTATTTTAGTTTATTTACTTTTTGTGGTGTGTGTGTGTATATATAAAATACTTTTTGTATACCATGGCATCTTTCCCATGGCTTTTTAAAGTACGTGAAGGGTACTTGGCTCTAGTTTACACCAGTGTTTCCCAATCAGGGGTACCATTACCGCTAGGGGTACGCGAGCACACTGCAGTGTTGCTGCTAGGCGCAGGGGGAGATTTTTTTTTTTATTTTTTTTTTTTTATTATTCTAATTTGAGTAAATTTGAGTCAAAGAAACGAGAGAAAATGCCTGAGAATTAAAATATAAAATTAAGGAGATGAAATAAAAATTATTTTCATTTAATAATCTGTTGTGTCACGTTCTACTTTTGGAGAGTTATCAACATGTATGAGTGAGGGGATACTCGAGGTATGACAAAAAGGCTCAAGGGGTACACAAGACGAAAAAGGTTGGGAAACACTGGTCTAGAGTCTTTGGCCACAATATAACGCTCTCTAAAATCCTAACATGTTATAGTAGGCCTTATATTATAATATAATATAATAGTCTGAATGTTATAGCCTACATGTATTACATAAAAATAGCGGCACGGTATTGTTCAATATCTATTCAATATGCCCTTTCTATAAACTTTTTCAGATGAATTAGTCTAAAACTTGTCTTAAAAATGTCATAATTTGTGTCCACTTGGTGGCAGCATCGACTGACGATTTAAGTAGAATGCATTTGAAGCGCTGTCATTTTGGTGAAAAGGTTTATATTCGTATGAATAGATGGATAGGATATATGCCCTTATTGTTGATGGAGATAGCTCAGTTTCTGAGGCTTCTGAAGTAAACTATGGCAAAAATAAATAAATAAATAAATAAATAAAAGATGGTAATTAATGACCGGCTGCTTGTTTTCATTAAACAGGGACTAACTCCTCTGTTGCTACCTCTGTGTCTGTAGCACCTGTACAGTCCGCCTTCTCGCAGAATAAAGCTCTACATTGATTGGTCCTAAGTGTTGTCTTTCTTTTGTATAGCTGCATCCGATTGGTCAATAACCTGCTCGTCATGTGGAGTTCTGCCCGGTGATTGGTGCGCCCCTCCTCGAGCTGCCAGAACCCGTAGAACATCAGCCATTCTGTGATTTATTTGTAATGATTCATGTCGCCATGTAAGCGTCATTCTGCCTCTACGCGGTAACAGCATCAGCCCATCTGAATGTTTTATTGTGTTTTCCCGTGGACACGTACTCTCTCTGTCATACCCCGGACACAGTGCACTGTGCGGAGCGGCTGGAGGAGGGTCGAGGATGGCACAGCGTTGGACGGTCCCTGAGAAGCTCCTCGGTGGTCCATAAAGATTTTAATTAGCCGACTACAACCATCTGACCCCTGGATGCTGGAGTAAGCATGACGGCTCACCATTAGGATCATGAAAAGGAAGAACTGGTAAGATGTGGTTATGTTGGCCTACATGTAAATGTTTACGGCCACCGCGTTATTTAGAGGAGCAGTGATGTCCAACGAGCGCTTTAGCTTCGTGATCTCTTTCCAGACGCACGGGCCTATATTTTATAGCCGCATTTATCGAAAAAGGGAAGCGTACGTGCCCTGACGAGAACGTCACAGTCCGTGTTGGGTTCTGTTCCCATTTGATGTTGCTACACAAGCAGAGGCATTCACTTCTGAGGGAGTGTGACACAGCGGCTCTGTTGACAGGAGCGAGGCGACTGCAGAGCGTCGGGCCTGGTGCGCGCACGGAGGACCAGCGGCACGGTGCAATTCACCAGGGTGCTCCAACCTGCAAGTGGCCAGTGTTTTTATACAGGCCACGGTTTATTTATCAATCTGGCAGTCTGTTTGTTTGATCTATAGCTTTTCAATAGCCTTCTGTGAACTCTAGCCTATAGAGAAGTCTTTTCCAATTAGGCCTAAATCAGAGACGGCCCACTTATTGCGACAATCAACGTTTTTTTTCTTTAAATATCCTATTCACGGGTAAACAAGGTGCAGATATCCTGACCTTTTCAGCCACATTTGATCCCTCAAATCCCCAAGGCCCTCGCAGCAAAAGGGCAACCATTCAACAAACTATGTACTCCCATGTTAACTCTAATGAGTCAGCCACGTTTCCAATATTATGGTTTGTCATATCCTCATTAAAGATGTGATGGGATTATGCTCACGTTTCTGCTAATCCACTCTCACTTAAGAAAGAGATCCCTCAGTGCATTGATAAAAGAGGAAACAGGAATGGCGACCTTGTTTGGCCACTCTCTTCAACCTACACTGACTACTACATTACATTAGTACATGTTATGCCACAATGTACTGTAGTCACTTATGCCAAGCAATTTGTCCTTTCTTGTATCCTTTCAGACAGCTCCTGCTCACCCTGCTCTTGTGTCAGTATTTTAACAACTGAAACAGTGAGGATAAATTATGGATAAGCATTTGTGCATTCTTGTCAAAAAGAGAATATGTTTTATGAACAAAAATCAAGAATTTGATTCTGTATTATGGTGCAACTTTAAACAAAGAACAATAATAGCAAATATAAACTAAGATAAAATAAAAGAAGATTGCAAATGATATAGATATTATACTATATAACAGGGGTCTCCAACCTTTTTCCCCCTTTAACCCCCTGTGAGCCATTTTTTGTAAAACAAAAATGCCCAGGAGCTACAAATTTTAGCGGCCACTAGAAATTTAGTAAATATAAGAGCCATGGCAAGCTGTAGATGAGATGAAGTTAGATGGCTATGAAACATAACCCATTATCCAGTAATCAGCGCACAAATCCATTTACAATGGAAATAGAAATGCCTATTTCCATTGTAAATGTATCATTTGATGCCTAATTTCAATCAAATTTGGGTTAGTCAGCACAATACGTTTAATTCAGAAATCCCTTGGTGAGCTTTTGGAGGGAGTGGAGAGCTACAGGAAGCTCCCGAGCTACAGGTTGGAGACCCCTGTAAAATAATTCAGTGATTATTATGCATTCTCTTCATATGCACCAAGGCTTTGGAATGAACTTCAAGCCACTTTAAATCTCACAATTCTTCCATCCATACATTCTTTTAAAGACCTGTTAAGGGAAACAGTAACTGAGCACTGCAATTGTTTTTAATTATATGTTTTGTTGTGATGTCTGCTTTTTAGTTGTCTGTATACATAGACAACAGAATTGATGTGTTTTGTCTGTTTAGAGGCGATGTAGCTGTGGATTGTCCTGTCATTTGTGTTTGTTGTTTTTATTGAAATGTAACTTTTGTCCGCCTTCTTGGCCAGGACTCCCTGGCAGAAGAGTTATTGTAACTCAATGGGACCACTTCCTGGTTAAATAAAAATTATACTGTATTTAATAAATCAATTGTTACACAGCTCTGACAATGACAACCCAAACCTTTAAAAGTGAAATAATTAAAGCATCTCACAATTTTATAATTCAGATACTTAACACACACGCACACGCACACGCACACACACACACACACACACACACACACAGGTTGGCAGCAGAATGCAGGAAGTGAACACATGTAACTCAATTTACAATAAGGTAACAAATTATCGACAGTTGGAAAGGGAAGTATACATTTGCGGTTGAGGACTTTCAGATTTCAGGCATCAATGTTAAATATGGTAATATTAGTAAACAGTAGTACAGGTCTGTTACCATTTATTGTTGGTTAGTAAAGTTATCCTTAAATGCTTTTCTCCATGGTATGTCAGAGTATGTTATTTTCATGGAGACTAAAACAGACAAAATGACTGGCTAGATCTGTGGCGAGGCAACTCTGCTCACAGTCAGAATGCCAGTTTTTCTAGATATTTTTGAGCTATAAAATCATGTGTAATTTAATAAATATAACGTAGATCGGTTTAATGTCATACTATGGAACATTTCAGTCAGAGCAGTGATATCTCCATAGAAACAAGCAGGTGACGGACCCCCTACCAAAAAGTTACATAGTGCACCTTAAAATGTTCTCTCATTCAATTGTATTTTCTATTAACGTATTCAAGACTTTAAACTGCATTGCCAGTGTGTAGTTTAGGTCATGTCTAATTATATGTAATTCATAATGTAAAGTAAATTATGTTTTGAAGTTAAATTTTTAAACTTTTGTCTTAGCCCTAGCTCCACGGCCCGGTTTCTGTGCTGACACATGCACACAGTTACAATTGCTGACCCTCCTCTCTGTCCCTCCTTACTCCATTGTTCTTGTCAGTTTCACATTTGTAACTGGAGCTGCACATTTACTGAAACGTGCAATGCATGTACGGCTCAGCTACAGGGAGGAACAAATATTAATAGGAACATGATACATCCTCCCATATTTTTGTATGGCTGGGTATGTATTCCCATGGTACTACTACAGCTAAAGGGAAACAAATACTGTATGTGACTCAGTGAATGTTTCAGTAGGAAAATGTCCAAGATGGTTTTTATTTTGAACTGACCCTTTTAAAAATAATTTACAGCCCCAGAAGTCATCTATGGAGGATCTTTTATTAACCTTATAGCTGTGATGTGGGAACTTGTGTTGTGTTTGGTTTAGCTAAATAACTTACAAATTCAAATCAAATTGTATAAACTTTTGCTAATTCTAACTGTTCTAACAACTAGCACTGGTCTACACATTTTTGGACTCGATCTGCTGGCTAAATCTCATTTATATTGATAAGATGAACTGAAAATCAATTGATAACTGTGCTGGTTAGCTAATGTATTCAAGATATGTAAAGATATTATTAAAAAAAAGAAGAAAGTGCTCCTCACCTTCCACGGTGGTTGGTCTCTCTCTCTCATCCAGCTCAGGTCCTCTACCAGAGGCCTGGGAGCTTGAGAGTTCTGCGCAGTATCTTTGCTGTTCCTAGTACTGCACTTTTCTGGACTGAGATGTCTGATGTTTTTCCTGGGATCTGTTGTAGCCACTCCTCCAGTTTGGGGGTTACAGCCCCGAGTGCTCCGATCACCACGGGCACCACAGATGCGTTCACCTTACAGGCCTTCTCCAGCGCTTCCTTGAGCCCCTGGTATTTCTCTAGTTTCTCGTGTTCCTTTTTCCTGATGTTACCATCACTTGGTATTGCAATGTTCACCACCACGGCTCTGTTCTGTTGCTTATCCACCACCACTATGTCTGGTTGGTTCGCCATCGCCATTCTGTATCTGGAAGTCCCACAGGATCTTGGCTCGGTCATTCTCTGCAACCTTCGGAGGTGTTTCCCACCTTGACCTTGGGGTCTCCAGCCCGTACTCTGCACAGGTGTTTCTGTACACTATGCCCGCCACTTGGTTGTGTCGCTCCATGTATGCTTTCCCTGCCAGCATCTTACACCCTGCAGTTATGTGCTGGACTGTCTCAGGAGCCTCTTTGCACAGCCTACACCTTGGGTCTTGTCTGGTGTGGTAGATCTGGGCCTCTATTGCTCGGGTGCTCAAGGCCTGCTCCTGTGCAACCTGGATGAGGGCCTCTGTGCTGTCCTTCAGACCAGCCCTCTCCAGCCATTGGTAGGATTTCTTGATATCAGCCACTTCAGTTATGTTTCGGTGGTACGCCCCATGTAGGGGTTTGTCCTGCCATGATGGTCCCTCCAGCACCTCTTCCTCTGCACTCCATTGTCTGAGGCATTCCTTGAGCACATCATCTGTCGGGGCCTTGTCCTTGATGTACTTATGGATTTTGGATGTTTCATCCTGGACAGTGGTTCCCACACTCACTAGTCCTCGGCCTCCTTCCGGCTCGTGTAGAGTCTCAGGGTGCTGGATTTGGGATGGAACCCTCCATGCATGGTCAGGAGCTTTCGTGTCTTAACGTCTGTGGTCTGTATCTCCTCCTTTGGCCTGCTTATGATTCCTGCTGAGTATCTGATCACTGGCAGGGCATAGCTGTTTATTGCCTGGGCCTTGTTCTTGCCATTGAGCTGACTTCTTAGGACTTGCCTTACTCCTTGCAGGTATTTGGCTGTAGCCGCTTTCCTTGTTGCCTCTTCAAGGTTGCCATTTGCTTGTGGGATACCAAGGTACTTGTAACTGTCCTCAATGTCTGTTATTGTTCCCTCTGGGAGTGAGACCCCCTCTGTGTGGACTACCTTCCCTCGCTTGGTCACCATCCTACTACATTTCTCAAGCCCGAATGACATTCCAATGTCTGTGCTGTAGATCCTGGTGGTGTGGATCAGTGAGTTGATGTCTCGCTCACTCTTAGCGTACAGCTTGATGTCATCCATGTAGAGGAGGTGACTGATGGTGGCCCCATTTCTGAGTCGGTATCCATAGCCAGTGCTTTCAATGATTTGGCTGAGGGGGTTCAGACCTATGCAGAACAGCAGTGGGGACTCCTTGGTATATGCCACATTTGATGGACACTTGCGCAAGTGGCTTGCCATTGGTGGTTTTCCACAACCGCATTGAGTTTGCAATGAATGCCCTTAGAGTCTTATTGATATTGTACAGCTCCAAGCACTCAGTGATCCATGTGTGTGGCATTGAGTCATAGGCTTTCTTGTAATCAATCCAGGCAGTGTACCTCTTTAGGCGGCTGCCAAGGCTTGTAGCCTTTGCTTGGCAGTTTCGAGTGCTTCAGGTATGGGCATCTGGCTGTACCTCTTGGGTACTTGCTTTTTCATTCTGAGTTGTTTGGCCGTTAGCTTGGGTTAACTGTTAACTGTGGGTATCGTATTAACCATTCATCCCACATCCTGTTCATGTAACCCCTCTGCCTAGGGTTACTGGAGTAGTAGCATTCCAACAGAGCCTTGTTCTCGCATCTCGCCCATTTCCACCTAGCCCATTTTCCAGTTCCAGTTCCAGTAGCCCATTTTTCATCAAGGTGCTCTGGTTCCCCAGCACCTGACGCAGACCTTGTTTGGCCGGGCGACGTCTGAGCCGGCATCTCGTAAGTTTCATTGTCTCTCATCTATACCGTGAAGGGTCTTGCCCAAGGACCCACACTGGCTTGCTCATTGCCCCTTGGGGGGGGGGATTCGACCCCTCTACCTTACATTTCTTAAATTACTGATTTTATAGCTCAAAAATACCTAGAAAAACAGGCATTTTGACAATGATCGGGGTTGCCTCTCCACAGATCTGACCTGAACTTGGTCTGGTTTGGTCTCCATGATAATAGAAAGGTTTAATACCATAATGTGAAGCATTTCAGACAAAGCAATAACGTAACAATAGCAATAAGCATTTGACGGACTCTACACCAGAAAAGTGACACACCTTTAACCATTAGTTCATTAGTTCATTAGTACATTTAGTTAACACTATACACTTACTCTGAGAACATTACATGGGAGCTAGTTTTTACTCTAGAATACATTTACAAATCCCTGTCTGGTTTTATTGTTGCAATTCCGTTTAATCCATCTTTGAGATTAGCCATGAATCATACTGCTGTCAGGGGAGTTACAAGCTCTTTAACAGCCTTGTCAATATGATAGATGTCATTGTATTACAAGCGTTTTGGGATGAAGAGATTTCTTGTCTTTGCTCATTTGTTTCAGTCTGATAACTGTGCTTGTAAACACATTAGAACTGAATAGTTGGACACTTTATAATGGCGTACTATGTTAGTTTTCTGGTAGTGAGCCGCCATTTGCTTGCGTGGATGGAAATATTATTGCTTCGCCCAGAAAGTTCCACACTATGGCATGAAGCTTGTGCATCTCTATGGTGATGAGTAGGTATCACTATAACATGTCTGTATTTGTGGGGAGGCAATCCAGCTCACAATAGGAATGCATGCTTTTTCTTCAGCCGTAAAAAACACCTGTAATTGAAAACAAGATAGATAAGTTGAATTCAATACTGCTGAGATTTCAGCTCCATGGACACAAGCAGACATCCTACTGCCAGAAAAGTTACATTGTGCACCTTTAATCCTACAGCTCTGGAAAAAAATAAGAGACCACTGCAAAATTATCAGTTTTTCTGGTTTTACTACTTATAGGTATGTGTTTGGGCAAAAGGAACATTTTTGTTTGAGTCTATAAACTACTGACAACATTTCCCCCAAATTCCAAATAAAAATATTATCGTTTAGAGCATTTATTTGCAGAAAATGACAAATGGTCAAAATAACAAAAAAAGATACATGTTTTCAGACCTCAAACAATGCAAAGAAACAAGATCAAATTCATTTTAAAACAACATGATACTAATGTTTAAGAAGAGTTCAGAAATCAATATTTGGTGCAATAATCCTTATTTTTAATCACAGCTTGGTCAGTCTTGGCATGCTCTCCACAAGTCTTTCACATTGTTCTTGGGTGACTTTATTCCACTCCTGGTGCAAGAACTGAAGTAGCTCCGCTTTGTGTTTGTGTTGGAATTCAACAGCCGCTGACATGGAATGGCTGTAATACATGTAGAGATGCTGATTTTAGAAAAAAATGCAGTGGTCTCTTATTTTTCTCCAGAGCTGTATATTATGTAATATAACTCGTCAAAGTCATACCTGGAGTGTGTTTTGTTTTATACACCCACATTTGAATAATCCCTTATTATTAGTCTGTCTGTAACTCCAATGCTCAAAATGCTCTGTGATGTGGGTTGTGGGCATGCGGTGAAGACTATGGAAATATTCAGTCCACATGTTGTAGACAAACATTTAATCATGAGTTAGAGACATCGAGGTTAGTGAAGTTACTGACCTTAGCTGCTGGTGTTACGGCTGAGTGAGTCTGTGTTATTGTTATGGATGGAGCAACAGAGGCCAGGGAGATCAGAGAGCACTGAGGAGACTTAAACATTAACATGGGCATAGTGAGAAGTGGGAGATGTACAGCTCTGGAAAAAAATAAGAGACCACTGCATTTTTTTCTGAAATCAGCATCTCTACATGTATTACAGCCATTCCATTCCAGTGTCTGTTGAATTCTAACACAAACACAAAGCTGAGCTACTTCAGTTCTTGCAGTGGAATAGTGTAAACATTAGTATTATGTTGTTTTAAAATGAATTAGATCTTGTTTCTTTGCATTGTTTGAGGTCTGAAAACATCTATCTTTATTGATATTTTGACCATTTGTCATTTTCTGCATTAAATGCTCTAAATGATAATATTTTTACTTGGAATTTGGGGGAAATGTTGTCAGTAGTTTAAAGACTCAAACAAAAATGTTCCTTTTGCCCAAACACATACCTATAAGTAGTAAAATCAGAAAAACTGATAATTTTTTCCCAGAGCTGTATTGAAAAACACAGATGGAATTCGAGTTACGCAAAATTAAAAACATCAGTATTTTATCTATAAGAAAAAAAAACATTTATAGCAATCTAACAAACTTCACAGAGATCCAAATCTCTCTATACATTTTTTTCCATTTTGTGGAGGCTAAGAACTGCTTTTTCTTTTCAAATGCCTTGGCAAGCTTTTGGTTCTGTCATGACCAAAGAATTCAGACTTAAAATTGTTTAATAGCAGTTATTTCTTCTGTAGTCTGCGCTGAAATGGAGCAAAGGATCATGGTCTGTGTAGTTCACCCTGTTTTTTAGCTGTTGCTGCACCACAACAATGCATTTAATAATACATTTTATAATGCATTTCAGTTATTGTTACATCCTGATTAATTTTTCAGTCCATTCAGGTTAATGCAAAACTTAAACTTCAGTTATAATTCTCAACAAAAATTTACTAGAACGTGGGATCTTTTGACCATGCTTAGGACTATACTATTTTCTGTAATACTGCCACAGCTCTGATTTTGCTCAATATCCACAGATATACAGAACTAGTAAAACAGGGACTGTGGATAATTGGTCAATTTTTCTATTACATCCCACATTTACTGTATAGCTCATCTTCCTTAAGCTTTTATAGTTTTTATAGTTACCAGTTGTTGCCATGTTGCCTGATGGTATTATAAAGCAAAAAGGAAATTTAATCTGTCCATGCTAGTACTCATCACACATCTTTTCCAGTTGTATTTTCTGTCACAGTGCCTTTGTCTCGTAGCCCCGAGTGTCTGGAGTGAGCATGAGCGTTAGCGTCTGTCACACTGTGATCAGCCGTGGGCTCAGCAGAGTGTTGTGCTTTGTCATAGACCTTCACAAGGTCCTTCTGTTTGGGCCTCTCTCTGCTCTCCTCCATGACTCAGAGCTTTACAGCAAACCCAGGCTACAGTCACACTGCTAACTACCAGTGTGCTGCTAAACTGGTATTCTGTGGTCAGGAGGGATGTCACATTATATAAATTTAATGTGACAGTCATTATAAGAAGAGACATAACATTTTGACCATAATTTGCAATTGTTGACTCCCTGTGAAATCCATCACATTCATTCACATTCACAGACACACTAAAAGATTTTCACATTCCTGTCTAACTCTAAACTGTTCACATGAAACCACATTTACATTTATAGGTAGAGTATAGGTAAAATGAAGTACTTATATACACATGTCTCATGACTACTGTTTATTAGACATGTATACGTATAAACTCATTAATCTTTGTTTTCATAAAATTTCAAATTTCAAGTTGTTTTCTTCACAGTCACAATGAAATTTCTTTTGTAATACAGTTAGTTGTAAGTGTTGTTTTTCATTTGAAAGGCAAGCTGTTGTCTTGTAGCTGGAGTCTGTTGTGATTGGTTCCATTGGCTTCTTAATGGATCTTTTGATTGGCCTGGTCGTGGTGAATGATTGCACTCCTTGTCTGGCCATGCGGATTTCTGATGTTTTTTCTGTGTTTTGTTACATTTTGTGTTAGCCAGTGGATATTTTTCTCTTAAAACTAAATTTAGTGAACGAGGGTTCAATAATGTAATGTTCTCCTTGTAGCTCATAGGTTCATTATTAGCAGCAGGACATGGTGAAGGTCATGAAGGTCATTGCTGTATCGGACCATTGTGCTGAAGAAGATTGCTGACAGAAGCAGTGGAAATTAGTTTCCTCTGCAGGCTTGGAGTAGAACCACTGCTCCTTCACATCATAGAGGAGCCAACTGAGGGGAGGGCATCTGCTCCTGATGCCTCCTCGACGCCTCCCTGGGGAGGTGGAAGACTCGGGGAAGACCCAGTAGATGCTGGAGGGACTATGTCTCGGGGGGAGTGTCTGGGATGAGGGAAGTCTGGGAGTCCCTTAGATTGTTATCGTGGGGGCTGCTTAGACTACAGATCTGGATTTGGCTCAAGATAAGCAAAAGAACATGGATGGTCAAAGCCTTGTTTATTTTGCATAATAGTCTGTAGTGACCATTTTGGATTTCTGTTTAATACAGCGGTGGACACAGCAGCACAGCCCGTTGTAAGATTGTATCACGCAACATAAGCACAAAATCTGTCTCACATCCGGAAGCTAACTGCAGTTCTATATTTAGCCACCTGCTGTATGGGGACAACAAGGGATGTGGCTCATGCTGAAGGGCTGCTGGACACTGCAGAGTAATGCCTTAACGTGACAAAAATCTGTTGCTTCTAATATTAGAAAATTATTAATTTAATCAGTCAGGTTCCTTTTCTTGGAAAAATGAGGGATCAGTAATGTAGACCCATCTCTTTTGTTGCTCTGTGATCATTTTGCCTATTTACCTTCCAATTTTCAGTCTGATTAGATGACCACAATTGCCTTTATCATCACAGACCAAATTAATGTTAGACAAGATTTGATTGTATTTTAAAAGTGCCATCAGTGATTCACGATGATCTCATCAGTAACCAGGACCAGTCCTTCACAACAGTTGAGACGGAAGGAGCAGGCACCGCTGGTATTGTACTATGGGTTAGCTTAATAGTTATTAATAGACGGCTCAAGATTCTAGTTACAAACAAGTTACATGTCTATAGGAAATGTCAGCAGTGAAACAGTGAAAACCTGCCAAACATGTGGTTTCATCCTCATATTTAAGGTCAAAACAATACACTATTCATGGGTTTCAACTTCCCCTTTTTAGATGACATATGAAGACCATTTACCATTCAAAAGATATCGTATTTATATCGTATTCGTATATCGTATAAGATATCGTATTCAACAATTATTGAATTGTTAATTGCTTTGGCAACAGTGCCAGATTAGATGTGAAACCCATGTATAGCTTCTTATATAATAGCTATTAAGGAAATATAATACAGTACACCCTATTTTTTGTGTATGTGCTTACCAGGTTTGAAGAGCTCTGATCAGATTGGCTCTCATCCTAACCTGCTGGTTGATTGGGAAATAGCAGGGCCAGAGGACAGTGAGAGTGAACCATGTCTATTGCCAGCAACAGCCCTGAGAGAGAAGGCTCCATGGCTCAGCTGGAGTGCCCCTATTCCCCTCCGGGCATCGACCCTGACCCCTCCACAGGAAGCCCCATGCTCAGTCCGGACTCATCTTCCCATGATGCCGTGCTTTCAGCTCCAGCAACGTCTCCTGCAGACTCCGAGAACCTCAGTCCAGACGAACTAGAATTACTGGCCAAATTGGAGGAGCAAAACAGGTATTTAACATCTAGAATATGCCACCAAGCCAATATACATTAGACTCAATCTGAGCTCAAAGTGTGAACGTACCCAAAGACTAAGGATTAGAGTTGATAGTAGAAGGAAGACCAAAATTGGCACAATCTTTTGAGAAACAGATACAGTACTTCTGATACCAGCCCTATATAAACATCTGTTTTCCATGGCTTACTATCTTTTCTCAGATTGTTAGAAGCTGACTCCAAATCCATGAGGTCCATGAGTGGCTCACGGCGCAACAGTGGCTCCTCCCTTGTGTCCAGCTCCTCAGCCTCCTCAAACCTGTCCCACCTGGAGGAGGACACATGGATCCTGTGGGGACGCATAGTCAATGAGTGGGAGGAGTGGAGGCGCAAAAAAGACAAACTCCTAAAGGCAAGTCACTTCTGAAGCATTACCCTGGACCCTGAACTGCAGTATTTCCAGGAATTTATTCATTTCAGTTCAGCATCTATTTGAGGACTTTTTCACACTAAAAATATTAGTTGAAATTGTTCATCACAATTTCTCATCATTCTGAATCCCACGGATAGCCACTGCTACTACCGTATGGTTGTCAGTTTCTTTGTTTATCAGCCACAGACAGCAGTCACAGCAACTTATCCTGCATTCTTTCACTCATGTGCCCTCTCCGGAAGGGGAAACAAGAAGGGAAATGATGAGACTACACATTTGTCAAGATAAATGGAAAAGTAGTTGTTTTCAATCTCACTTATTTGGAAAAAAGAACATTTTAAAAGATGACACCGTATTAGAACAAGGATCATACTGATGTAGAATGTTAAATAGCCTTTTGGTGAGGGCATGCATTTGAACCGCTTGCTGAAGAGCCTTGTGGATTTAATTTATAATCAGTTTACAAAATTACATTGTAATCTGCAATCATATCAAACTTTATTTATAAAGCACTTTTCATACAAAAAAATGTAACACAAAGTGCAACCAGCCCCACAGCTGCCCGACACCACACAACCAACCAAACAACCCAAACAGTACACACACACACACACACACACACACACACATACTAACATGCTAAAATACATAAAATTACGCATAGTAAAAATTGAGGCTGAATACAGACGAAACATTTGAGAAAGCACCATCAGAGGAGCCGTCTACACCAAGAGCAGTGAGCCGTCCAGGGCCCAGGGGAGAGATGAGGCCCAAGCACCATCCCCCCACCAGGAGCCCACAGGACAGACCCCAGCAGCTGCAGCCGACCACCACTCCCGGTTCAGAGGCTCCTACAGAGGAAACACTGGAAATCCTAAAAATGATAGATGAATATTAGTTTAAGCTAATAAAATGCCTAAAATAAATATGAATAATAAAAACAGGTAAAAGGATAAAATTTCAATCAAAGGCCAAGATAAACAGGTGGGTCTTGAGCCCTCTCTTAAAAACATGAACATTCTCTGCAGCCCTGAGCTCCTCTGGCTGTTCCATAGACAAGGGCCACCCCTTGAATGTGTGTCCTGACTTTGGGAATGACCAGGAACCTGCTGCCGGGGGAGCGCAGGGTCCGCGAGGGTTCGTAAGGTAAAAGCAGTTCTGAAAGATAAGAATCAGAATCAGAAAGGTTTTATTGCCATATGTTTGAACATGTTCACAACATTAGGAAATTGCTTTACAGCGGAATAAAATAGAATACAATAAAGTAGAAAACTTAAATTAACAAATTTACAAGAATACAAGAATACAAGAATATAACAGTGCAGGTGCAGGTAATGATCTGGAAGGCCCAAGACCATCAAGACATTTAAAAACCAGTAAAATCTGAAACCTGAAACTCACAGGGAGCCAATGCAGTGATTTTAAAACCGGTGTAATGTGGTCCTCTGGTCCTAGTCTGGACACGTGCTGCTGAATTTTGTAATATGTGCAAACCTGAAATACTCTTTTTGGGAAGACCAGAGAGCAGGGCATTACAGTAGTCTATTCAACTGGTGATAAAAGCATCAGTGTCTCCGTATTGGCCCGAGAGAGAATGGGACGGACTCTGGCTATGTTTTTTAGGTGAAACCTATTTTTATGATGTTCTTAATGTGTGGGATAAAAGCCAGCTCAGAGTAAAAAATGACGCTCAAGTTTTTCACTTGAGGAGATGGGTTAAAAGACTGTGCTTCTTCATATGACATTTTAAAATCATAGAGTGCATTTAGTCATATGAATCCTAAGTCCATCTTACTCTCTTTGGCTTTCACAGGAGCTGATCAGGAAGGGCATCCCTCACCATTTCCGTGCCATTGTGTGGCAATTGCTGGGTAATGCCACAGATATGCCAGTGAAGAACCAGTATTCTGAGCTGTTAAAGATGTCGTCTCCATGTGAGAAACTGATTCGCAGAGACATCGCTCGCACATATCCAGAGCACGAGTTCTTCAAAGGCCAGGACAGTCTGGGCCAGGAGGTCCTCTTCAACGTCATGAAGGTACAGTACACTGACATTAAGAGAAGAACTGAAAAAAAGAAGAATAGTAATTTTCTTAGATTTTGCTTAGATTTTGTTCTTGTTTCCAAGCCTGACAAGCCTGAATTATTATTATCCAAGTGGCTGTTTTCAGACTCTGCTAATATGATTTGTGGTGGAGCTCTGGCGAAAGGAAATCTGCCTAAAATTTGATGCAGAAACCCCCAAATGCAGGCTGTTTTCTGCTGCTCAGGAAATGAGATGCCTCTGGTCTTCTCATCTGTTTGAAGATGACAGATGTAAACAGGACATCAGTCTAAAACATATGTCTGTATTTCACAGGCTTACTCCCTTGTGGATCGAGAGGTGGGCTATTGTCAAGGCAGTGCATTCATTGTAGGGCTGTTGCTAATGCAAGTAAGTGAACAATCATTTCAATAAAGGCACATTAGAATCTGCACCCAAAGATATTCATGAGAGATCATGTGCCTCTCATCCCTCCAGATGCCTGAGGAAGAAGCCTTCTGTGTGTTTGTGCGTCTGATGCAAGAGTATCGTCTGAGAGAGCTGTTCAAACCCAGCATGGCTGAACTGGGCCTCTGCATCTACCAGTTTGAATATCTCCTTCAGGTAAAAGCTGCAGAGTGGATTTGCCCCACAAGGGGGCACTACTGTCATGACACTTGTGTTGAAACCAATGCTGATGTTAAGCATTTCTATTAACACAGGAGCAGCTCCCGGAACTGAACATACACTTTAAGTCCCAGAGTTTTCACACATCCATGTATGCCTCGTCCTGGTTTCTCACCCTCTTCCTCACCTTTCTCCCTCTTCCTGTTGCAACACGCATATTTGATATTTTTATGTATGAGGTGAGTATACAGCCCTTTGTTGCTTTACATCAGGGGTGCTCAACCTCAACCGGGATCTACTTTTGAGGTTGATGGTGTGCTGAGATCTACACACACACACACACACACACACACACACACACACACACACACACCTTAGTCCTGGTTTAGACCTGGTTTAGTCCTGATTTAGACCTGGTTTAGTCTTGGTTTAGTCCTGGTTTAGACCTGGTTTAGTCCTGGTTTAGACCTGGTTTAGTCTTTGTTTAGACCTGGTTTAGTCCTGGTTTAGACCTGGTTTAGTCCTGGTTTAGACCTGGTTTAGTCTTGGTTTAGTTCTGGTTTAGATCTGGTTTAGCCCTGGTTTAGTCCTGGTTTAGACCTGGTTTAGTCTTGGTTTAGTCCTGGATTAGACCTGGTTTAGTCCTGGTTAGTCCTGGTTTAGTCCTGGCTTACACCTGGTTTAGTCTTGGTTTAGACCTGGTTTAGTCTTGGTTTAGTCCTGGTTTAAACCTGGTTTAGTCTTGGTTTAGACCTGGTTTAGTCTTGGTTTAGTCCTGGTTTAGTCCTGGTTTAAACCTGGTTTAGTCTTGGTTTAGACCTGGTTTAGTCTTGGGTTAGACCTGGTTTAGTCTTGTTTTGGACCTGGTTTAGACCTGGTTTAGTCCTGGTTTAGACCTGGTTTAGTCCTGGTTTAATCCCTGTTTAGTCCTGGTTTAGTCCTGGTTTAGACCTGGTTTGGACCTGGTTTAGTCTTGGTTTAGACCTGGTTTAGTCTTGGTTTAGACTTGGTTTAGTCCTGGTTTAGACCTGGTTTAGTCTTGGTTTAGTCCTGGTTTAGACCTGGTTTAGTCTTGGTTTAGACCTGGTTTAGTCTTGTTTTGGACCTGGTTTAGACCTGGTTTTGTCCTGATTTAGACCTGGTTTAGTCCTGGTTTAGTCTCGGTTTAGTCCTGGTTTTGTCCTGATTTAGACCTGGTTTAGTCCTGGTTTAGTCTCGGTTTAGTCCTGGTTTAGTCCTGGTTTAGACCTGGTTTAGTCCTGGTTTAGTCCTGGTTTAGTCCCGGTTTAGTCCCAGTTTAGACCTGGATTAGACCTGGTTTAGTCCTGGTTAGTCCTGGTTTAGTCCTGGTTTACACCTGGTTTAGTCTTGGTTTAGACCTGGTTTAGTCCTGGTTTGGACCTGGTTTAGTCTTGGTTTAGTCCTGGTTTAGTCTTGGTTTAGACCTGGTTTAGTATTGGTTTAGTCCTAGTTTAGTCCTGTTTAGACCTGGTTTAGTCCTGGTTTACGCCTGGTTTAGTCTTGGTTTAGACCTGGTTTAGTCCTGGTTTAGACCTGGTTTAGTCTTGGTTTAGTCCTGGTTTAAACCTGGTTTAGTATTGGTTTAGACCTGGTTTAGTCTTGGTTTAGACCTGGTTTAGTCTTGTTTTGGACCTGGTTTAGACCTGGTTTAGTCCTGGTTTAGACCTGGTTTAGTCCTGGTTTAGTCCCTGTTTAGTCCTGGTTTAGTCCTGGTTTAGACCTGGTTTAGTCCTGGTTTAGTTCCAGTTTAGTCCTGGTTTAGACCTGGTTTAGACCTGGTTTAGTCTTGGTTTAGACTTGGTTTAGTCCTGGTTTAGACCTGGTTTAGTCTTGGTTTAGTCCTGGTTTAGTCCTGGTTTAGACCTGGTTTAGTCTTGGTTTAGACCTGGTTTAGTCTTGTTTTGGACCTGGTTTAGACCTGGTTTTGTCCTGGTTTAGACCTGGTTTAGTCCTGGTTTAGTCCCGGTTTAGTCCTGGTTTAGACCTGGTTTAGTCCTGGTTTAGTCCTGGTTTAGTCCTGGTTTAGTCTTGTTTAGACCTGGTTTAGTCTTGTTTTGGACCTGGTTTAGACCTGGTTTTGTCCTGGTTTAGACCTGGTTTAGTCCTGGTTTAGTTCCGGTTTAGTCCTGGTTTAAACCTGGTTTAGTCCTGGTTTAGTCCTGGTTTAGTCCTGGTTTATACCTGGTTTAGACCTGGTTTAGTCCTAGTTTAGACCTGGTTTAGTCACGGTTTAGATCCCAGTTTAGTCCTGGGCCCCTGCTGTCAGATAATCTGTCCCTTTGATGCAGATAATATAATACGATAATATGAGATAAATACGATAATATGACTCACCTGAACGTATCGGCGAATTTCGCCGAGAGGTGAGGGATTTCCATGCCTGCAGTGAAGCGGTGAAGCACGTAGCAATCCCACCACTTTTGTCTGCAACTCCGCACCAACACGTTCATTTCTACGGACTGCCCCGCAAAACGCCGTGGCCAAAAACCTTGTCCTTCTCCATCTCCATAAAACAAATAAGCTGTACATCTTCTGGCTCCGGTATGACAGCAACTACTTCGGTAAACATTGAGCACACTCGCTGCATGACCTCGTCGTGTCCTCCAGGGCGCATGCGCAAAAAATCGGATTTCACAAAAAAATCGGAATTGAGCATTAAGCCCTGGCGATCGACTGACACTCAGCCCGCGTTCAACTCGTAGACCGCGGTCGACCGGTTGGGCACCCCTGCTTTACATAATGCAATGTTTATTGGTTAATGAAAAAAATTGTATGCTTAATTTATCCATAGGGCCTGGAAATTATTTTCCGTGTTGGCCTGGCCATCCTACAGTACAACCAGACTGACCTCATTCAGCTGGACATGGAAGGCATGTCACAGGTAAGAAGCAGAAATACATTTTAACCTTAAAAATACAGCATTATTCATATTACAAAAGTATATTTTGTGTTTTTGCAGCATTTCCAAAAAGTGATCCCCCACCAGTTTGACAGCTGCCCCGACAAGCTGATCCTCAGGGCCTACCAGGTCAAATACAACCCCAAGAGGATGAAGAAGTATGAACACTTTCTTAGTACTGATGCAACTGTAATATCCAAACACCCTGAATAAGATAAAATAGACTCCCTGTAAAATAAAACTCCCTGTTTCACAACAGGTTAGAGAAAGAATATACCACAATAAAGAACAAAGAAATGGAGGAACAGATTGAGATAAAGGTAAGTAGCCTGTATAATGATACTAACTCTACAACAAGAATCCCACTCATTCATTTTGTCCTTTTCACTTTCTGCCAGCGGTTGCGCACAGAAAACCGACTCCTGAAGCAGAGAATTGAGACATTAGAAAAGGTAAACATATTTTATCTTTTAATTACATTTTCTGCTAAAGGTGCATTGTGTAAATTTTCTGGTGGAGGGTCCGTTAAATCCTTTTCTTCATGGAGATGTTATTGCTTTATCTGGAATGTTTCACAGTATGGTATTAAACCTTTCTGTCTTCATGGAGACCAAACCAGACAAAGTTACAGCTCAGATCGGGAGAGGCGACCCTGCTCACCATCAGAATGCCTTTTTTTCTAGGTATTTTTAAGCTTTGAAGCCACCGATAATTTAATAAATGTAAGGTAGAACTGTTTAATGTCATATTATAGAACATTCCAAGCAGACCATGGACAAACAAACGGACCCCCAACCAAAAAGTTTAAGAAGATGTGAAAAGTTTCTGAAATTTTGTGCTATAATGTTACATAGATTTTTATTTATAGCAAATTTGTGTCAGATTGTGTATAGATTCATCAATACTGCTTTTATTGTTTCTTTAAGGCTGAAACAGGTTATTTAAAAATGTTTCTTTTCTTCATATTTCCCAATTCTACTGTGTCTCTCCATGGCTTCCTAATATGTACATCTGTTCTTCTTGTTTTCTGTTGTGATTTTCCGGTGGTTTCCAATTTCTTCACACCGTTTCTACCCCTCCTTTTCTTCTCTCTCACTCTCTTTTTCATCAGGAGAGTGCTGCTCTGGCAGACAGACTGATACAGGTACAGTACTGCTATCCACTGTCCTCTCCTTCAGCTTTGACCCCTGCACTTTGTCTGATGCCCTTTAAACTCCTGTCAGTGCATGAATGAAACCATCTGAAAAACTGAATGCATGGTGATCTCCGGATTCATAGTACAGTGAGGGTCTGTACCTCCCGCATGTGGCATGGAACAGTTTTTGAACGTCATAAAATGTTAATGTTTAGCAGGGGTTTTTTTTACATCAAAAGATAGGTTGTCATGCTTATTTTTGTTGTTCACTGCAAAGTTACGTTCAGACTCACATGTTCATATTCTCAGATTTGAATTGAACTAGTGAAAAAAATAAATAAATTCATTTAAAGGTTTATTAAAGGTGCATTATGTAACCTTTCTGGTGGATCTACCACTTGCTTTTCTCCATTCAAATGTCATTATTTTTGCCTGAAATGCTCCACAGTGTGACTTTAAACAAGGCTGGCAAGGCTGTAAGCTTCCATGTTTTACAGCAATAAATAATACCTGCTTTTTGATTCACACCACCCACTGCAGCACAAACTGGGTGTTATTCGGACTTTACAACAGAGGGCCCAAGTGGTTCCCACAAGCACAGAGGGTAAGGAGAAAGAAGAACAACATGTGCAGGAAGCCCTCTCGGTTTGTGGATATCCTAAATGGGCTGTCAACAAAACCAAGAGAGACAAGGGCAAGAAACAAGACAACAGAGAATCCGAACCCAGGAGGAAAGGGGTAGCGATTCCGTACCTGGCCGGCGTTTCGGAAAAACTACAGAGGATTTTCAGACAATATGAAATTCCAGTCTATTTCAAACCCACAAACACTTTAAGACAAAAACTCGTCCACCCAAAGGACAGAACACCGAGCCACAAACAAAGCAATGTGGTCTACTCCATTCAGTGTAGTGAGGATTGCAGTGAGCGCTACATTGGGGAAACCAAACAGCCACTTCACAAGAGGATGTACCAACACAGGCGGGCGTGCCAGAGTGGACCGTCATCTGCCGTACATCTTCACCTAGAAGCCACGGGCCATTCTTTTGAGGACAGTGAGGTTCAGATCTTAGCCAGGGAAAAGAACTGATTTGAGAGGGGAGTTAAAGAGGCAATTTTTGTCAAAAAAGAGAATCCGTCGTTAAACAGAAATGGGGGAGTTAGACATAACTTGTCTCCAGTGTTGTGCAGTAACGCGTTACTAATAACGCGCACTTTTAAAATAAAGGAACTCAATTACCGTTACTAAACGGCGCGTTACCGCGTTACTGAACCTGCTCATTTTGAAACTGGCATCATGCGCGACTCACATAGGCACAGGGGAATTTTTTTCTCCCTTTGGTAAGGGCGGGATAAGTAATGATGATTGGCTAAAACAGAGTAAGATTTCATGTTGAGCCAACCAGAGACACCCAATGGGCGGTGGGCGGGTTCTACACACAATCCCAGCACACAGTAGTAGCGCACACACACAATACACACACCCCGTGTCAGATGACGAGTCCCGAGTCGAAGACAGAACTATAGGCAGTATTTTAACCTCGTCGAGGTAAAAGGTAAAAACCTACATGTTACGTGCACATTGTGTCAAAGACCAAAGACTTTGTCCACGTCCAATGTAAGAAACTCGAATTTAATGAAACATCTCTGGACGGCGCACGCTTCTGTTAAACTAGTGGCCACCAGCTGGCCCCATGATGATAATCGCATGCTATGAAGGAGAGAGGAGTAGGAGGAGAGGAGGAAGAGGAAAGGAGGAGGAAGAGGAGAGGAGGAGGAGAGGAAGGGGCAGAAGGGGCAGGCCCCATGATGATAATCGCATGCTAGGTGCCGTTATTAACAATGAAGGCCACTGTGACGGAGCCACGCCAGCCAAGCAGCAAAAGCTGTATAATGCACTGTAAAAAAAAAAAATCCAAATTATTTGACATTTTTTAACTAAAAATAAAAGTAAAGCATTAGTTACATTCCTAGGTAACTAGCTACTTTTATAGTGTAGTAACTCAGTTACTAACTCAGTTACTTTTTTGGGTTAGTAACTAGTAACTGTAACTAATTACTTTTTCAAAGTAACGTGCCCAACACTGCTTGTCTCCCATCTATAATTCGATTCTTAAACCAAGTCAAAACAGACAAAGAAACATTAGGGCAGACGATCCAGGGCAGAGGGGTGGAGAGGGTCATTAGACGTTGAATAGGGGGGTGAAACTAGTCGCCAGAGTAATTTGAAAAACAAAGAGACAGATTAGGGGGGATCGTTTTCAGAGCTTTTTCAGGGTAGGGAGCGCCTCCCGGCAGCTAGATATAAGCAGTGTCTAACCAGCACAAGAACCAGAGCTGACGAAGCCTCTTGGATGAGCGGCGAAACGTTTTCAACCAAACAAACTTTGTCCAGTTGACAAATTGAACTTCTCCTTTTATCACAGCAATAAATAACTTATAATTAAATAAATGCAAGCTCGATATGTTTAATGCCATACCGTGGGGCATTCCAGGTAAAGCACTAACAGCTCCATGGATGCAAGCAGGTGGCAGACTCCCCTGACCAGAAAAGTTTCATCATGCACCTTTAAAAAGCCCATATTATAAGTTCTGATCTATGTTATAATGTTCATCAAAAACATGCCTGGAGTTGTTTTTGTTTCGTACACACATATTTAACACATAAAACTGCATATTTAGGCAGGTCTTCTCTCAAACTGCACTTTGTACCAGCTTATGATGATGTCATGTGGTAATACAGGAAGTTTTCTACTGTGTTTTTAAACTCCATGCACCATCACTAGTAGCTCAGTAGCTCAGTTGGTAGAGCGTTTGTCTACTGATCTGGTTGGCGGTTCGTATCCCGCTCTCGACGAGTTGGCGTGTGTGATCCCAGCTCCCACAGATGAGTGCTGCCGTTGTGTCCTTGGGCAAAACACTTAACCCCACCTCGCCCGCAGTGTCTGCAGACATTGGTAGCCCCCATGGCAGAAGTGCATCAAGGCCTGTTGTGACATGAGCCGTCCTCCCATGGACCCACCACACACGGGAGGATTCATGGGGGCTGGTGCATTGTGTTTGGGGTGGCAAATCTGCTTGGACTGCTGCCCCTGCGACCCAGAAATGGAGAAGCGGAATAATATGGATGGATGGATGGATGCACCTTCACTAGAATCATTTGGATAATCTCACCCCTGGAATTGTTCTACTGAACTAAAGGTGAAAGGTTTACATGAAAACTACCTCATCATGATATTACAAGGTGGAACAGAGTGTTTTGAGCTTTGGAGATGTCGACTAATAATGTAGGGTTACTCAAACATGTGAATGAAACAAAACACAACTCTAGGTATGTTTTAGATGAGGTAAAAACATTATAAAATGGCTTAAAAGGGTCAAAAGAGTCAATTTTGCATAATATGGGACGTTTAAATTAGGCCTTACTCTTTGCTGCTCACACAGTGAATCCATTTATTTGATTACCTGTAAGAGCAGCTGTATGAACACGTTTTCCCTTCAGGGTCAGGTGACGCGTGCACAGGAGGCTGAGGAGAACTACGTGATCAAACGGGAGCTAGCAGTGGTACGGCAGCAATGCACCACCGCCACCGAGAACCTGGAGAAAGCACAGGACACCATTAGAGAGCTGATGCAACAGAAGGTAACAATGTCTGACGGAGACTTTGTGTTTTTCTTCTAATAAGATAAGGTTTTTATATAACAAGAAGTCAAAATGAATTTTCTAAACATAATTCATGGAAGTTATGGGGAGATGTCTGGAAAATATTAGAAAATCCCAACCCCACTGTAACAACCACCTGAGCTTTTGCCTAATGTCAGAAAAAACACAAAGTTTCTATATAACAAGAAGACAAAATGAATTTTCTATACATAATGTCTGACAGGGAAAACAAAAGCATTAAAGCACAGTTTTATTCTTGCTTGTCCTAGTATGAAAACACTCAAAAGTGTATATTATTTGATCAAATGGAATAAAACAAAGAAATGTTTTGAGAAAAGGAAAGAACAAAATCCAGTTGTTGTAATAATATAAGTAAGTTAAGAGTTGTTTAATTTGCTTATACCAGGGGTGGGCAAACTTTTTGACTCGTGGGCCACAAAGGGTTCTAAAATTTGACAGAAGGGCCGGACCAGGAGCAGGTGGATTTACTGTTTTGGTAATCCACCTCATAAGAGCAAAAAATAACATAGGAAAAGTATGTGCTTTATTTCAATTAAAAATTAACAAAAGCATTACAACAAATATGCCAACACCTGGCATATCAGGCATACAGCAGGTGATAAGTATTTGGTGAAAAAATATTTACTTGTCCATTCCTTATTAAACACTCGACATTCTCTGTCCACTTTTCTTTCCTTAGCTCCGCTCATCTTTACAGGAGGGCTGAGGGGTCAAAGAGTAAAGCACCTCAACAAAGGTCAATGTATGTAGTGCACCAACTATTGGAAAACGCCAGAATTGCAGGGAAAGTAAAACATTAAAACATTAACAAGGTTTATTAATATAATTTCTTCAAGTTCGGCGGGACGGATTAAAAAGCTTAACGGGCCGCATATGGCCCCCGGGCCGTAGTTTGCCCATGCCTGGCTTATACCATGGTACCAACTAGGGCTGGGCGATTAATCGAGATTTGCGATATCTCGAGATGTTTTATGAAATCGAGAAAGATTTTGGCATATCGAAAAACTCGAGATAATGCGCTAAATGAATAAGATTTCGCCACTCTGCTTATTTTCCTCAACTGTTTGTGGAGCTGTCCGCCCCGCCTCCTTCTTGCGTTTGCGTTTCACTGCCGTGGTTCCCCCTCCCCTCCCCTCCCCGTGCGCACACCGCGTGTGTTTGTTGATATCCAGTGTTGCCAACTTAGCGACTTTGTCGCTATTTTTAGCTACTTTCTGGACCCCCCTAGTGAGAAAATTAGACAAAAGCGACTAGCGACAAATCTAGCGAGTTTTTTTGGTGATCAGAGGCTCCAAGATCGCGGGAGGGGGGAAAAATAATTGCGCCGTTTTCTCTCTTTCCCCGTTCAGAGAAAGAGACAGAGAGGGGCAGTGGAAGAGAGACACAGGCAGAGAGGGCGGGGGCGGACTGTTGCTTCGTTGTTGTTTTTTCCTCACTCACTCACAGGCACAGACACTCACCAGTCTCTCCTCTGCTCCCTCCCATCTCATCAGATCGCCTCGGAGTCTGGTCATTCCTCTGCCATAGGCTCTGATTCTCAATAAGTGTATGCCTATGCGCTCTGATTTGTTTTCCTTTTCTTTTTGGCGACACAAAGTCACAAGTAGCACTGCTTAAAAAGCTAGTTGTACAGCACAGAAAGGTTTTTAAAAAGCTAGTTCTTTAGCACCAAAAAATAAAATAAAAAAAATAAAAAGCTATAGTTTGCCCACTATAGCACAACAAAATAAAAAAGAAATAAACTACAACACAAAACTACAGCACAAAAAAGCAAGTTATAGATCTTGGACTACAGCTAAAAAAAAAATATCTAAAAAATAAAAAACAAATAAAAAAATAAAAAACAAACAAACAAGTATATGTAATAACAACACCAATAAAAGGTTAGTGTCACGGGGTAAGGAAGGTTAGGATGTGCTGTCTGTACCTTTTTTTTATTAATTATGAAATGAGGGATTTTTTTGTCTCATCTTACATTTTTTAGTTTTTTTATCTTTGCACTATATAACTGTCTACCCTCAGATTTTATGTTTACAATTAAATAAGGCAATATACTACTTCCTTGGTTTGATAATGTTAAAACTGGTACACAAGCACAGCACTTTGTACCTGTCTACCTCTAGGGACTTGGCTACGAAATGAGGGATTTTTTTTTTTTGTCTTTTATCTTAAATGTTAAAGAAGCACTTTATAAGAACTGTCTACCCTCAGATTTTATGTTTACAATTAAAATAAGGCAATGTACAACTTGGTTTGGTAATGTTAAAAATGGTGCACAAGCACTTTGTTACTAGTACCTGTCTACCTTTAGGCACTTGGCTACCTGTTTGCACTTCAATAAAAAAAAAAAATCCTTGCTGAATTTGGCGCGTTTGTTTTTTGTTTTTTTCCCCCTGCATAGATATCGAGATATATATCATATATCGAGATATAGCAAAAACATATCGAGATAATTTTTTTTCTCCATATCGCCCAGCCCTAGTCCCAACCCAAAACATGCACCATAGGTAAAATCCTCCAGCTTAGGCCCTGACCAAACCGAAGCAAGAAGATGATGGAGATGGTCCCCGGGCGCAGGAATGTGTCGCCCACTGCTCCTAATATATATATATATATATATCAATAAAGTTCACTTCTTCTTCTTCTTCTCCATCGACTAAAAATAGTTCACTTTTAAAGGTGCACTGTGTAACTTTTCGGTTGGGGGTCTGTGCCTTCTTATTTCTATGTCATTGCTCTGCTTAGAATGTTCCACAGTATGGCATTAAACATATCTACCTTAAACTTATGCAATTACAGTTTTAGCAGTTGGTTTTATTGCCCTGACAGTGAGCATGTTCACCTCTCCAAAGTTCTGATCTGTATCTTTGTCTGGTTTGATCTCCATGAAGATAGATTTAGGTTTAATGCCATACTGTAAAACACTCCTCCAGATAAAGCAATAACATCTCCATGAGGAAAAGTATTTGATGGACCCTCCACCAGAAAAGTTAGAAAAGTTACACCTTTAAATCTGACAGCCTTTTAGCTGTCTTTGGATGTTCAATGCATTCGTTTTTCATATTTTAGTTAAACCTCCAAACAGTAGCACATTTATTTACCCGTTGCTATGGTGATGGTAACAGCGTAGTCATATTGAACAGCGATTGACTGTTTGAGTATCTTAAATAGTAATTCTTTAGTCGTGTTGTGTTTCAGTGAAAGGAGGGTGGGAAAAGTACCTCTTAATAATCAGTGTTGGGCAAGTTACTCAAAAACTGTAATGCACTACTTATTACTTGTTACTGTCATTTTAAAGTAATGCCTTACATTACAATATTACTCTAAATTAAAAGTAAGGCATTACACTACTTTTGCATTACTTTAGTTACTCTCGCCAAAATGACTGGAAATAAGGATTTGGCTATCTACAGTGCAAATCTCTCATGTGTCATGACGTTCACCTGCCATCCAGGAGGTTTTGGGAGCCTGCAGACTGAAAACCAACATGTTCACTAATTGCTTCTTACCCACTTACAATACCAAAAGATAAATCGTCCTTTCCCTTCTTGCCACACCTTACCATGCACTCCAGCACCTGTTCACTGCCATCCTCTTCAATTCTGTAGCAAATGGCATTTTCACATTTCATAGTCATAGTCATAGTTTGCTTTATTGTCGAAAAACAATCATGTACATGTACATAGAATGAATTCGAAATTTCGTTTCCCCACTAACATTTGGTATACACATCTGTGAATATAGCCCATATGTATAGTTATTAAGATAGTTCCAGCTGTATTGACCTCTAGGAGCTAGCACTATCCGATTCTTCTGGTTCTGTCATCCTTTGTCAGTCTGCCAGTTCGAGATGAAGTAAAAGGAAATGGAATGGTCTGCGTGGACTTTTATACCACTAGCTGATCTCGCGGAACTTTGTATGAAATGTAATGTTCTGCGCGGACTTATCAGATTCAGTAGCTGATCTCGCCGTGATCCGCGAACTTTGTATGAAGAAAACGCAAAACCCACAAAAACAAAGCAGGTTAAAAATGCATTGTAATGTGCATTACTGGCATTGTAACGAGTAATATATTACCAATTTTCTTCCCTGTAATGCGTTACATTACTGCGTTACACCAAAAAGTAATGCATTACAGTAATTAATTACTTTTGTAACGAGTTACTCCGTTAATAACTGGTAAGTGCATGTAACTTCCTTTTTTGAAGTACAATATAAACAATATTGGAGTACTGTCCTTAACCATCACATCTCTTACATTCAAAATCATCGTTGTACCTATACCTGTTATGTCAGTTGTTTGCCTGTAAAGTGCAGGTAATTCACAGTTTGAATCACTGAATACACTGAAACAGATACGTTCATAATTTACAGTCAGTCTTACTTTATTATAACTTTAACATAGCCACATGAAAACACTACAAATATCACTGAAGACCTTTTAGTCTAAAATTGGCGTAACCTTTCTCTCCATTCTTCTGTCACGCTCATCTTTCATCAGTGAACTCTGATACAAATGAAATGACTAACCGAAAGACTGATCCTCACGCTATGCACTACGCCGATTTCACTCTGTTGTGTTTGGGTCTGATCTAAGGCTTTTTTTCCACCTAGCGCTTTTAACCTTGGTACTTTCACTTTGAAGTGGTAGAGTTGACACTTGCTGTGGCTTTTTATATTTTCACAATTCAGAGAAGTAATTTCCCCTTTACCTGGTTAACACTTTATTGAAACTATACTTTCAGTTACTTTCATTTCACGCACCTAGAAAAATAAATGAATGTATTAACTTTATTTATTTATATTTATTATTATTATCCTTCAGTACACAGAGGAATTTGTGAGCAACTTGCAGACCCAGCTGGAGCAATCTCGACTGCATGAGGCTGAACTTTTGGGGGCTTTGAAGGAGATGCAGGACAAAATCCTCGACCTGGAGAAGGTAACAGCACGTCACACTGCAGCAGGTCTGGACTGGGACAAAAAAACGGCCCTGGCATTTTTGGCTTAGACCGGCCCCTCATAATTAGTCCTGGTTTAGTCCTGGTTCAATCCTGGTTTAGTCCTGGTTCAGACCTGATTTAGTCCTGATTTAGTCCTGGTTCAGACCTGATTTAGTCCTGATTTAGTTCTGGTTCAGACCTGATTTAGTCCTGATTTAGTTCTGGTTCAGACCTGATTTAGTCCTGATTTAGTCCTGGTTCAGACCTGATTTAGTCCTGATTTAGTTCTGGTTCAGACCTGATTTAGTCCTGATTTAGTCCTGGCTCAGACCTGATTTAGTCCTGGTTTAGTCCTGGTTCAGACCTGATTTAGTCCTGATTTCGACCTGATTAGTCCTGGTTTAGTCCTGGTTTAGTCCTAGTTTAGTCCTGGTTTAGTCCTGGTTCAATCCTGATTTAGTCCTGGTTTAGTCCTGGTTCAATCCCGATTTAGTCCTGGTTCAGTTCTAAATTGTGGGCCTGTCTCTAAGAAAAAAAAAAAAAGAACGGCATCAGCCCCTAGGACTGTCGGCCCACCGGGAAAATGCCCGGTATGCCCGATTACCAGTCCAGGCCTGCACTGCAGTATATTCACAAAAATGATCTAGAAGCCTGAACACATAAGTAAACAGGCAACTCTAATGTTGAACCTAAAAACTAAAATATTTAGTTTTCTGTTTGTGAAGCCAACGTTATTTAAATCTTCATTGATTTTCTTGCACAGAAGAACAGCTGTCTGCCTGATGAGAACAACATGGCGGCTCTGCAGGAGGAGGTGAAGCAGATGAAGCTCAGAGAGCTGGAGACGCTGAGTTCATTCAGAGAAATGCAGGACACAGTCACTGAACTGAACCAGCGCTGGCAGGTGACAGCATTACCATAGTCATATAAGTATAAATAATATACTTATAAATTCATTAATTATTTAATACAAAATAAATACATTAAATACAAAGCAGTACAGACATTCTCTGTACTTTATATTCACCGTATGTCCCACAGCACCATATGTCTCGTGGGAGCAGCCACTGGAAAGAGTCCCCAAAGAAGAATGCCATGAACGAGCTCCAGGACAAACTGATGACGGTGCGTCTGAGAGAGGCTCAGGCCCAGGCCGAGCTCCGGGAGGTCAAACTCAAGGTGCTGCAGCTGGAGAGCCAGGTCTGATGCTCACAGAGTAGTAATAGTATGGAGTGTGGTTTTAAACAAGGTATTATGAAGGGCTCTTTTCTTATAGACTCAGATCCACAGCAAACAGATCGGTCGCCACGAGCAGGAGCGCTCGGCCCTCCAGGACCGGCTCCAGATGGTGTCCAATCAGAACAAAGCTCTCCAGACACAGCTCAGCGAGATGAAGAGAAAACAGGCAGAATCAGACTGCAAGGTCTGGGTTCAATGAGCAAACAGAAGGATTATAGTAAATGGCACATAGTTTGTACAGTGTGTGATGCTCGAACTGTTTTGTCCCTTAAATCCCTCAGAGTAAAGAGGAAGTGATGGCGGTGAGGCTGAGAGAGGCAGACAGCATGGCTGCCATGGCTGAGCTCAGGCAGAAGATTGCCGAACTGGAGATACAGGTGCTGTTGTGGTTTGATTTGCATATTTGCATCAAATGTATGTAGTTATTATTTATATTTTCTTTATTTTGCAGAAAGAAGAAGGTCTGATTCAGGGTGAGCTCAACAACTCTGACTCCAGGCAGTACATCAACCAGCTCCGAGACCAGATCACTGAACTCAAAAATGAGGTGTGACAAATAAGAACATTATTGTCAAATAATTCAAATAATAAATCATCTTCTTATTTTCATTTTTTTTTCTAAGTTAACATTTATCAAAAAACATGAACATTTGTTCATTCAGGAAGTTGCAGTGCGTGACTATAAATGTGCTCTTTTCTGCGCCTCTTTCCTGCTGACATTTGATCTACATTTTGATTTAATAAATTTACCTGAAACTTGCGTGAGTACAGTTTAGGAGGCAGAAAACCATACAGACAAATCTCAGTACAGGGAGCTACATCACCAGCTTTGCTTTGAGTCACACAGATGTAGTCTTACACAAATGTTTCATGTGGTGAAGTCTGACAGGCTGCTCACCATGACAACAGAAGAAACAAGCTGCTTATTTTTATATTCTATATGAGAATCAAGTCAGAACATTTCCCCTATTAACCACTGCTGCACACCATTTAGGGTTAAATATATGAAGCCCCCCCCGGCTAAAACCCCCCTGAGATTTTTCATGAGTGTGTGTGGTGCGTCCAGGCTGACACACAAACTACACTGGAGCTCGTCTGCACCTGTGAGCTCTGAGGCCGCAGACCACAGGTCTGTACATGATTTTAAAGTTGTAACCAGCACATGTAGCAAAGTGGACATCAATATTAGTCACAAAACTTTGTATTATGTATTATTATTGTACATGAATGGTGCGCTATGCACACTATGTAACTGGTATCCCTAGTAAGTATTGGGCAGCCCTGGATGCATACCAGTTGAATTTCATTCTGTAGAACATTTGAGGTAAAGCAGTAACAAAGCAAGCGATGCACCACTCCCAACAAGTTACAAAAGTTACATAGTGCACCTTTAATAAGATACATTTTAAGATACATGAAACACTCCGGACCACTCACTTAAACACTTTTGCTTCCACAGATTCGAATATTGCGCGGCCAGAAAACGACCACTGGCTCCCGGATCAGCAGTGGCAGCGGGACCACCAACTACCAGGACCTGACCAGCCCCACGTCTGCAGAGGGGGACTACCTGAGCTCAGATGATGACCTCCTGCCCAGCCCCCTGCCTCCCAACGCCCTGTACCCCTCTCTGTCAGGGCAGTGTCACCCATCGGGCACCCTGGACAGCGAGGGCAGCACTGACAGTGAGGTGGAGGAGCGGACTCAACCCACTCCTCAGCAGATCTACGGCAGCATGGTGTGTGCAGAGACCATGGATGGAGTCAATTAAAGGGCCGTATTACGCTTTTTCTGATCTGTGTTATAATGTTGTTTCCTCATCACAAACGCACCCACAGTTGTGTTTTGTTTCATTCACATGTTTCTACTCGAAAACAGAAAACACTTAATGTGGTAATACAGGAAGGGCTCCACTGTGTTTTTAAACTCCATACACTTTCATTAGAATCATTTGGATGATTTCAGTCCTGGAATTTCTAATCTTTACTGAACTAAAAGTAAAAGGAGCTGTTAACTTGAAAACTACCACTACGTGACATCACAAGGTGGAACAGAGCATTTTGAGCTTTAGAGATGTAGACAGACTAATTACACTGGTCTACAAATTTTTGGACTCGATCTGCTTCCGAAATAAAAGTGGCTAAATCTCATTTATATTAATAAAATTAACTGAAAATCAATTGATAACTGTGCTGGTTAGCTAATGTATTCAAGATATTTAATGATATTGTTTTACATCTGTTTATACAATAGATTTAGACATTTTTGCTTAAAAATAATATTTATATTTTGAAAATATTCAACTTGCCTTCTTTATCCATCAAGAAATAAACAATAAATATCTTAAGACATCAGGTGCACACAATTTCAAGGCATCGCTCTTATGTGAACTCAAAAAATATTTGATGTTAAAACTCTAGACATATTAAAATGAATGTATTGGAATGTGCAGACAGACTTTCAGATAGAACTGGTTGCTTGTAGACACACTGTACCTTCTGATAAACTGCTGTTTTTGCCTTATTTTGCATACATTTCCTATGTTGACCCAATACTATATCTTGGAAACTATAAATCAGCACTTCTGACTTACCTTTTCTTTATTAGTGACCTAAACCAAGAAAAATGTCACTATTTGTTATATTTGTTCCGCATTTTGCTTATAGACCAGTGAAATAAAGGGTTACTTAAACGTGTGAATGAAACAAAACCAGTGTTGTATAAAGTAGTGGAAAATCAAACTCAAGTAAAAGTATAGGTACCCCTCCCAAAAATGACTTTGGTAAAAGTCGAAGTCACTGACTGAAATGTTACTTGAGTAAAAGTCTTAAAGTATCTGGAACTTCTTGTACTCAAGTATGACAAGTAATGTAAAAATAAATGTACTCAAGTAATGTAATTAAAAGTACAAGTAAAAGTACAAGTAAAAGTATCAGTGCTGAAAATAAGGCATACATAACACCATTGAGTGTTTTTGGAGGAAGAGGGTTTTTTGCAATTGGGCCCTTAATTCTACTGTAAAACACCATGTTCGGCTCACTCATGGTAGTTTTGTGTCATATGGAGCACTGTCGAAGATATTGGGTTTGTGTGATATCCATGAAATGCCTTTCTCCTTCGTTACACTTAGCCTATAGCTATGCCTTCCCTTGAACCGAAAAAGCTAGGTAGCCTGTTAGCTCCAACATCATCAAATACGCTTTGTGTAACCGAAACAATGTCACACAAAGTTAATTTCTACATGTTATGCTCAAGGTTTCACAACGGTGTCTAGAATGTCCATGCTATGGTTACTGAAATTGGAATATAGACGCTAACAATTTCATTAATCTAGAACTTTTCTTGAGGTTGGACGGGGAGTTTCTGTAAGATAGGATTTCCACGTTTCTTGGAAGGCACAAGGGGCACTTCATTCGATAGGACGAATCCTTCATATCAGCGTAAGAGAACATTGTGTTTAAGTACGGCCAGGGATGCTCATCGTCAGGTCCCCCTTCATTTGTAGCCGACGTGGATGCTGTCTCCTCTTCCATCAGGGATGTTGATTGATTAAACTAGCTGCATGAAACCAACAGGTGTAGGCTGATTGTCATGCGCAAGTAGCGAACAAGCCCAGGCACGTCCTGACTTCCTTCAGTCAGTAAAGTTTTTTTTTGTAACGAGTAACTAAACGGCACATTGAAAATGTAGTGTAGTAAAAGTATGCAATTAAATTCGGAAATGTAGTGAAGTAAAAGTAAAAGTTATCATTTTTTTAAAAACTCAAGTAAAGTACAAAGTCTCCCAAAATGTACTTAAGTACAGTAGTGAAGTATTATTACTTCGTTACTATACAACACTGAACAAAACACAACTCCAGGGATGTTTTCGATGAGGTAACAATATTATAACACAGTTCACAAGAAATCTGTTTTGCGTAACATAGGACCTTTAATACAACAGACTGTTATTTCAGCTGTTGGATTCTGTGATGACTTTCTACTTTGTGGCATTATGCGGACTACAAGAACCACAAGCCACCCCTGTATTTCTGTCCTTGCCGCCATTCAAAAACGCTCTTTAGAAGAAAACCTATCCGACTTTAGCTGCTGATCATTGCATTTTGTCAAACTCCAGACCTGAATCTGTGATGAGGAGGTTAACATCAACAACGACAAAGAAAACTGATTAAAAAAACTACGTATGGCAAACCTGAACTCATTTGACTATTTTTGAACCTTTTCATTCACACACTTCATCACTGCCTTCAGAAAAAAGAAACAAAAAAAATCTACATTTCCACAGCAACCAAAAGAAAAACTACTCATCAAGCTCATCGAGATGTCCAGTAACGACGATTTCAATTTGAACAATGATTGAAACGGAGATGTGTTGTGAGAAACCACCACATTTTATCAGACTAAAAGATGGACTAAAAGAAGAAGCAAACTGTTGCCAAATTCATTTTTATTGTTTTACTTATATGTTGTAATTTATTTTGATATGTTTAATATTAATTTGTACAGGATTACAGAAGTGTACAGATTTTAATTTGATTTTTACATTTTGACCCATCATTGTTTGTGCCAACTCGAGCCCTGTTTACTGGGCCAGTGGAGACAGGAGACATGCTGCTATGGTGTTATTACTGTATATTAAATGTCAATATGCATACATCAACAACATTTGTTTACAGGTCAATTATAAGTCTTAAACTACTGAAAAATTCGTATTCGTAAGTTAAAGATATAGAAAAAAGTTTTAAAATGTTTTTCACATTTAGTTTATTTGCAAATTCTATGTTTGTTTATTGCAAGCCCAAAATACTGGAGAACACCCGTATCATATAAGTATTGAGTAATTAATTGAACTTTTTTAAATTGTGCAGGTTGCCCCGTGGAACATAAAGTCATTTTATCATAAAGGTATATTATGTTACCAGAGAAAACAAAAAGTTTCCATGAAATGTGTCTCAAAGCATTCACATATCATACAATACTATATTATTATTATTATTATTACACAGCGTTTAACAGATATATGGCTTCTGTTGTGACTGGGATGTGATGTAATAATATATTTCTATGACATGGCGTTATTCAACTAACAGGGTGTTGTTCTGCTCTTTGCACTACAGAGAATCGATTTTAGTCTTTTAGCGTAGCGTCAGGGCATTCATTGCAGATTACGTGTGGATATCAAGGCAGTCTGCGCCATACTGGTTCTTTCAAACTTTCAAACTTCAAACCGGAAAGCTGAAATTTTCCTAAAAACAGGTTTAATACAGATATTTGGACAGTTAACGCATGTTGGCCTGTCACAATAAATATTATATCCACTTATTGTTCAATACATGAAAGCTGGAGTTATATATTTTGGGGCTCAGTATTATCTTGTGTGTATTTCTTTATAATAGTTGGGAGATTTGTGGTATTTTTGTTGTAACCAATGTACATTTGAGCTTGAGTAAGTGAATTCTATTCTAATTGACCAATAACAGTACATTATACAGCTCTGGAAAAAAATAAGAGACCACTGCAAAATTATCAGTTTTTCTGATTTTACTACTTATAGTTATGTGTTTGTTACCTGGCCAGCCAAATGATATCTCTCTGTATTTCCTATACAGCGCGATACCATTTGGACACCCTCGCTCCACTCTCGCTCCTCCGGTTAAAAACGGACTCCACGATTCTGATTCGTTCAAAGATGGTGACGTCAGTGCACCTGCCTTTGCCCGCAAAGTCACTCTTAGGCAGCGGAAGTTCCTCCTCAGTTTTGAATCAAGATGGCGCATCGGAGAACTGAACGTCCCTTCCATTCAGCTGTAAAATTGTTCTTAAATGACCTAAAACACATCGATTCCTTAAAACCACAGCAGCTGACAGCTCTAGAGGCCTTTCTTTTCTTTTTTTTCTTTTGTTTGATTGGTTCACGTCGCTGTCCGTTAACTGTTCTCTGATTGGTTCACTTAGCTGTCTGTCTAAGCGCAACAGCAGCGCATTCTGGACCAAGCGTTACCAGACTCACCGCTGGAACAGCGATGAGTCATGGATTCTTTCAGGCAAATGTGTTTGGGCAAAAGGAACATTTTTGTTTGAGTCTATAAACTACTGACAACATTTCCCCCAATTTCCAAATAAAATATTATCGTTTAGAGCATTTATTTGCAGAAAATGAGAAATGTTCAAAATAACAAAAAAGATACATGTTTTCAGACCTCAAACAATGTGAAGAAACAAGATCAAATTCATTTTAAAACAACATAATACTAATGTTTACACTTAAGAAGAGTTCAGAAGTCAATATTTGGTGCAATAACCCTTATTTTTAATCACAGCTTTCATGTGTCTTGGCATGCTCTCCACAAGTCTTTCACATTGTTCTTGGGTGACTTTATTCCACTCCTGGTGCAAGAACTGAAGTAGCTCAGCTTAGTGTTTGTGTTGGAATTCAACAGATGCTGGAATGGAATGGCTGTAATACATGTAGAGATGCTGATTTCAGGAAAAAATGCAGTGGTCTGTAATTTTTTTTCTAGAGCTGTTTGTTGCAGCTCAGGCCTTTTAATGATACTGTCTATTTAAAAATGGTTTACTGGGATTATTCTGCTTTGTGTCAGTGGCATAAAGTAAATTCAAAATAGTCATTTATCACAGTATATCGCTGTACCAATACAGTATATCGGCGACCTTGAGAGCCTTGAAAGGCGTCTTAACAAATAAAATGTATTATTATATTATTATTATTATTATTATATTACGCTCCAAATTTTATTATTGTGACAGGCCTAAATGCTTGTTTTCTTTGGACTTTACATGTGTTCACATTAGCAACTAGAACCGATATGGCGACAGGTGACAAAAACTGAAATTACTTTTAGTCTAAACCACATCATTTGTTCATATCCTAAAGCTTGTCTGAAAGAGAAGAAGAAAGAGGGGAACTGGATTTGTCTTTTCCTGTAATGAGTGAGCGCAACAGGATGTAACGATCTGTTGCAAATAACCTTTCATGAAATCACAACACTCAAATCTCAGCTCGCACGAAGGGTTTCTGGTTTCATTTACACACATCAGTGCATTGTTATTGTATTCAAAGCATTTTCTGGTACGTGCAGATCTTATGAATGAAAATCAACTCATTTTTATTTTTATTTTTTAACAAATTTGACGCTGTTGTTCAGTTACGGTGCTCTACTCCCTTCCCTGTCTAGAGGATCTGTGTGTACCTTCATTTAAATACAATACTGGGTCTATGATTTTACCAATGCTACAGCTGTTACATTATGTGCCATAGAACTAGATTTTTACCGTGTTTGGTGAGGGCTTGACTGCAGAGGCACACACTTCCTCATCATCAGATTAAATAACCAGATCATTGTTTTATCTTGAGCTAATGTTGTCAAAGTCATTATATTAAATTACATGAAAGATTATATTAATTCCAGTATGATAGGGGAAGTACATGTCAGTGTTCTGTATCCTATGAATGATACAAAATAAACTTTGCATTGCACCTTTGCAAACACCTGACTGTCTGTGATTTGTGCACCCGCCATTTCAAGTATTTACTGAAATCCTACATTTAATTTTATCTGTTAAAGTTGCACTACTTAACTTTTTAGTTGGGTGCTTGTTTCTATGGATCTGAATGTTCCACAGTATGACACTAAACAGCTCTACTTTACATTTATTCACTTACAGGTGGTTTTATATTTCAAAAATACCTAGAAAAACAGGAATTCTGATAATGTGAGCGGGGTCCCCTCTCCACAGATCTGACCTATACCTGATTTGTTGTCTGGTTTGGTCTCTATGAAGATAGAAAGGTTTAATTTCCATAGAGAAAAGAATTTGACGGCCCTCCATCAGAAAAGTTACACAATGCACCTTCAATAAAAATATGTATTTTAAGTAAGTAAGTAAGTAAGTAAAATATTAAAAAATAATGAAATATTGTTTTGAGGTTTTTTTTGTTTTTTTTCCAAAGACAAAATGTATTTCCTATAACATTTTAAACAAATTGATTAATTTGTTGTGCAGTGTGTGTTTGATCATATTTTAGCTTTTAAAAGACTTATTTGGTTCTGAAATGCCTGATGAAAATGCAGCCTACAGCTCTGGAAAAAAATAAGAGACCACTGCAAAATTATCAGTTGATAGTAGTTGATTTTACTACTTATAGGTATGTGTTTGGGCAAAAGGAACATTTTTGTTTGAGTCTATAAACTACTGACGACATTCCCCCCAAATTCCAAATAAAATATTATCATTTAGAGCATTTATTTGCAGAAAATGTCAAATGGTCAAAATAACAAAAAAGACACGTTTTCAGACCTCAAACAATGCAAAAAAAACAAGATGAAATTCATTTTAAAACCACATAATACTAATGTTTACACTTAAGAAGAGTTCAGAAATCAATATTTGGTGCAATAAGCCTTATTTTTAATCACAGCTTTCATGTGTCTTGACATGCTCTCCACAAGTCTTTCACATTGTTCTTGGGTGACTTTATTCCACTCCTGGTGCAAGAACTGAAGTAGCTCAGCTTTGTGTTTGTGTTGGAATTCAACAGACACTGGAATGGAATGGCTGTAATACATGTAGAGATGCTGATTTCAGAAAAAAAATGCAGTGGTCTCTTATTTTTTTTCCAGAGCACTGTATTTTGCCTTCTTCACTTCACAAAATGCCCTTATTTTATTTCAGCTAAAGATTTAAGCTTCACTATTAATGCATATTTTGTTGTCAGTTTAACATGTTCACACACTTCTCATTTCCATTTCACAGTTATTAGTGCTTTGGTGATTTCAGAAGAATCAACTGTTGCATTAGTTGTACTTCTTTCTAAATTGGTCATACGGCGGTCTCTTTTGTCACCATAATGTACCAACAAATGTGTCGACACATGTTAAGCCCGTGGCCCCGTCTCGTCTGCTTTAAATCTGGTGTTTCATGAAGATGAGTGGGTTTGAGTGAGGAAACCGCGTGGTCTCTCTGTTGTTCTGTAACACTTCCCCGTTTTATCTTTTCGCACAGAGTTTGAGCAGCTCACGAGAGACACACAGCTACCACTTATCACGAGGAAAACACACTGCAGGTGAGACGGCAATTTCTGTGCCACATCTGGTTCATTATAGATCCACGTTTATGTTTGATTAAAAGTTTAAACTGTGCTGTTTAAAGCTGCATAGTGGAGGGCTTATCATGTTATGTTTTTCTCCATGGAGATGTTATTGCTTTGTCTGGAATATTTCACAGTATGGTATTAAACAAACCTTTCTATCTATATGGAGACTGATCAGGTTACAGGTTAGCTCTGTGGAGAGGCGACCCCGCTCACATCAGAATGCCTGTTTTCTAGTTTAGTTTTAGTTATAGTTTTGTAGTTATAAAACCACCTGTAATTTAATAAATATAAGGTATGTTTAATGTCATAGAGTGGAATATTTCAGGCAGAGCAGTGTCATATCCATAGAAACAAGCACGTGACGGACACCCAAACAAAAAGTTACATAGTGGATCTTTAAGGATTGTGATCTGTAAAGGCAAACGTGTGACCTGTTACTTTATTTTATGTGTGAGTTATAATGTACTGCTTTCATTTTGTCTGGAACACCGTGTCTTGTCCAACACTTAGTCAAATGTGTTAAACAGTTACTAATGAGGCCAAAAAAAAAAAGAAAAGAAAAAAGAACAAAAAGAACAAAAGACAAAAGACTACAGCATCAATTTTAAAAGTATATATGCTACAGGAAAAGTTGATAATTCTATAGACTGTCTGGCAAAGTAGAAAATATTGATATTTTTTATCTACTTTGCTTAGGCAGTATGTGACCTGGTTTATGAAATCAAACTTTCTGAAGGATATAAATACATTAATTGTACATAAACTGTATTTTTCACTTTAACTATTCACTTTAATCTTTAATCTTCACCCATCTACCAGCAAGAATGTGGTAGATTTGAGGATGTGGAATGAAGTCCAATAAAGGAATAATTTAAACCGCCCACTACATGCTACTTTCAGAGTAGCATACTCTAGGAAATATTTATTTGTTTATTTAAATTAGGACAATGCATATTAATCAACATGTCAGCAGAGAGCTTCAGTGTAAATATGCCGGAGTTAGCACAATAGCTAATTTACATTTGTAGTCCTAAAGGCAGGTAAGAACAAAACACATTCACACAAACAGAGAAAACAGAATACACAATAGATATTACACCAAGAGCATGTAGTTGCAATAGACCCATCTCAGAGTTTACGCAGAATAATCTACGTGTGTGAGCAGGTCTGGTTAGTTTTCAACCAATGTTTCAGAGACGTTTTAAAGGCTGAATTGGTGCCACAGTTCCTGACGTGTGTTCCATGTCTGTGAGCCTCTGATAGACACCACCATTTGGCCAAAGTTAGTCCTACGCCTTTTTATGTTACAGTCTCCTCTGGTCGATTCTCTGGTATTTACTCGGTCGCTAGGTTTTTTTACCTATAAAATCCAGTAGAGGAGGAGGAGCAAGCCCGTTTACAACTTTAAAAATGAGACAAGCATCCATAAATATCTGATAACTATCAAAATCCAAAATGTTATACTTACTTAAGATGTTACTCTAAACGCTTTTTGTCCAAAGTTTTCAGTGTTTTCTTGAAGACAGACTTTAGTGGCTTCAAAACAGCCTCTGAAGTGTGAGACCATGTGGTATAACAGTAGGTTATGTGGCTAAATATTAGTACTGTATATATTCACCCTAAAGACTACAATCAGGCTTGAAAACATTTGTGAATTTACATTTTTGGATATTTCATGGCAAAGTATAATGCAGCTAATGGAAAGGAAAAGCTGTCTTCCCCCCAGGCCCCCATCTGGGAGTATGATATATGCACACTGTAGATGGAAGAACGTTGTGTTGGCTCAAGAAAATCTAAAATAAAACTGGTATGACATGATAATAGAGATTTTTGGAGAACAAAGCAAGCTGATATTCAAACATAATTAGAATGCTACAGTAAGCCTAAGCTTTAGATTAAACTTGTCGGGTTCATGTATATTTGCATCTCGTTTGCATTCTATGAAATGGAGGCTCCACTGAGATTCTCTACTCCGCTCTGCCTAAATCCATGTAGGCATTAAAGCCCCAGTGTGTAGGATTCGTGGCGCATAGGTGGATAGTCGCTATTGCACTTCCTGTTTTAGCTACGGCAGACCTCGAGGGTCACCCGGGCGCGCCGTAGCGCGGACAGCTCGCGTACCGGCGCAAGAACCGCGCGCCACTACTATATACATAAAACGCGGTCCCGGTCACTTTTTTTTTTTCTTTTTCGCATGAAAACACACATTCCCGATCATGTATCATGACAATCTACACATCAAATGAAACCTTACAGTCTCCTCTTTTTGACTATGCAATTCATTTCCCGGCACAACAATCTTTCCCCGAGCACATGGGGCTTTTATATGGAAAAGCACAAAACGGAAAAGCACAAAGCTTACCTTTGAAGGCTCTGCCCAGGTCAAACTCAGCATTTCACCATAAGCTTGGTCTGAAATCTGTCCGTAAGGATCCAGCGAATAAAATCCAGTAAAACAATTTAGTCCAAAACACGTGTTAGATCCATTACGACGTCTGATCCGGCAGCATGCTTGTGTTGTTTACCCAAAACCACGAGCCTTGCTGAAGGCGAAGGCGGAGCCCAAATGTCCTTCTGCGGCTCTCGTATTCAAAATGGCTGCCTCTGCATGGGGAAGATCCCCCTTTTATGTGACTATATCTAAGTTCAAAAGAATACTTTGATTTCATGATGGAAGTGAAAAGGCTTGGAAAACAATGTATTTTTGAATGGGTATCTTCAATTTCAGTAATTAACGGGTAAAAATCTTACACACTGTCCCTTTAAAACAATCTGGCAAAGTAGTAAATGAATCATTATTCTCTACGTTCATTCTATAGAATCCATAAACTGGCCCAGTTAAGAGAATTGATTTTTTTTTTTCCTAAATATCGCAGAAACATTTTGTTTAGTTTACACGAAGAATGATTTCCGTTTTAGGTGATTATATTTAAATCATATGACACATTTATAAATATAGGTTATAATTCACTTCAAAAATACTACATTTGATGGATGAATTGTCGGGGTTTCAGAATGATGGAAAATTAGGACAATAGCCATTAACAATTCAAAAGAAAATATTATTACTTTTGAATGGGAAATGTCCTCAAAATGCTGAAAATAACAGGAAGATGAAACCCATGAATATAGTTTAAAATGCATTTACAAATTTCTATCTTCAAAAAGAAACTACAATCCAATGCCTTGATGAATAGTTAGGGATAAGGAGACTATTGCCCCCTGTTGGGAGAACAGATTACACTGGTCTACACATTTTTGGAGTCGATCTGCTTCCAAGATAAAAGTGGATAAATCTCATTTATATTGATAAAATGAACTGAAAATCAATTGATAACTGTGCTGGTTAGCTAATGTATTCAAGATATTTACTGATATTGTTTTACATCAAAATCGCATCTGTTTATACAATAGATTTAGGCATTTTTGCTTAAAAATAATATTTATATTTAGAAAATGTTTAACTGGCACTTCTTTATCCATCAATAAATAAATAGGAAATATCTTAAGACATCAGGTGCACACAATTTTGAGGCATCTCTCTTATGTGAAATCAAAAAATATTTTATGTTAAAACTCTAGACATATTAAAATGAATGTATTGGAATGTGCAGACAGGCTTTCAGATAGAACTGGTTGCTTGTAGACACACTGTACCTTCTGATAAACTACTGTTTTTTCCTTATTTTGCATAAATGTCCTATTTTGACCTAATACTATATCTTGGAAACTACAGCCAATCAGCACTTCTGACTTACTTTTTCTTTATTAGTGACCTAAACCAAGAAAACATTCACTGCTTTTGTTCTAGAAGCATTTTGCTTGTAGACCAGTGTAATAGAATTGTATTTAAAATGCACATGGGAGACAGGTCTTATACTGGATATTTCACCTCAGCTGTGTTTGTAGCTCGTTCAGCACAATGCCACGTTCATTCTTGGTGAAGAGAGGAGGTCTCCGTCTGGGCAGTTCCACAGCCAGAGCAGGACTAGATCCGAAGAACCAGAGAGGAGGCTGGGACCCACCAACAGGCAGCAAAGACACTGTGGACAACAACACAAAGCTCCTCGCATCAATGCAGCATTTTATTCCATGTGACAAAACTTACAAAACTATGAACTTACCTGTGAATCTGCCCACATGTGAAGGTAATATATGATTTACTTTGAAATAAGAAGCAACGCAAACTATCTCATCTGGATTTTATATTACAGAAAGACTGCAGGGTGGACTGGAGGAGATGAGGAGCCAAAGTTACATCAAGAACACAAGACTTCAGCGCTCCGTCTGTGATAAAGTCAATATTTTCCTTGAATATAAAGAGTAGTTATTACATAGTATATGTAGTTATGATATATTATATAGTATATGTAGCACACTGGTGTTTAGTTTTGCTTATTGCACTGCAGTTTGAATTGTACGAGGTCCCGTATTTGACCATTTTCTGATCTGTGTTGTTCTGTTGTTTCCTCTTTAAAAACATAACCGGAGTTGTGTTTTGTTTGTTTGTCATTCACACATTTTAACACACAGACCTCAAGTCTTTAGACTGCATTCTTCTCTCAAACAGAAAACACTCCGTTCCAGCTTGTGATGTCATGTGATGATACAGGAAGTGCTCCACTGTGTTTTTAAACTAAACTAAGCCATGGAATTCCCAATCTCTACTGAACTAAAGGTAAAAGGTAACTTGAAAACTATCACTACATGACATCACAAGGTGGAACAGAGCATTTTGAGCTTTGAAAATGTGGAAAGACTAATAATAAAGGATTACTCAAACATCTGTGAACTCCAGGTATGTTTTTGAAGAGGGCTCAATTTTCCATAATATAATACCTTTTAAATGGTATATTTGTTGAACTGTAAAGATGATCTCATACTTCTGCTATAACCTAATACATATTAATATTATAATTAATACTTAATTACATTTTTGGGGATAACATAACAACATAAGTAATAGGTAAATAGGAATATTGTTCATATAAGTTCATAAAAGTATAAACATAGTGAATAATATTAATACTTAAGATTCTAGGCTGCCTTCGGACAAAGTTCAAGTCACTGTAGGAATGACACTTGTTTGGTTTTTTTACATTCTTTTTTTTTTTCAGGCATTTTCTTGTAACAGTTTGACCGTCCACATGTCCAAGTCTGACAAAAACAGAACGAAAATGAACTCCAGTCGATCAGAGAGTGAGCGATCTCTGTCTAGAAACAAGGTCAGTAGTATGTACGCAGTCTTTTATTCACAGGACGTTCTAGTATTTGTATTTTACTGTCGCTATAGGACCGTGCATTTCCTTGTAGTGTGTGCGGGAAGTCCTTTAAGCGCTCTTCGACCCTGTCCACCCACCTGCTCATTCACTCGGACACGCGCCCTTTTGCCTGTCAGTATTGTGGTAAAAGGTTCCACCAGAAATCTGACATGAAGAAGCACACGTTCATACACACAGGTGAGAAAGACTTTGTCGCTTCATTTATTGTTATCATATTCAGAAGGAAAGGAAATATTTTAGTTCTTTTTGTAACATATTGTGATGTGTGAATTACAATCAAGTTAAGTCTAAAACTGAACAGTATCATTGTACTCAAGTTGAAGTGCTGCAACCTCGAAATTAAATCAATCAAGTCAAGGCAAAGCAATAGTGGTGTTTGCAGAATAGTACACTAAAATATTGTAGACAAAAAAAAAAAACATAATCTTTTCACATTTAAACAGCCTACAATATGTTATTTTCTGATATATGCTGGAATGTTGTTTCTGCATCATAAACACCTGGAGTTGTCTTTTGTTTCCTTCACACGTTTAACACACAAACCTGCATATTTAGGCTGAGTTCTTCTCCCAAACTGAAAATTCCCTGTTCATGTAGTAATACAGAAACTGCTCCTGTTTTTTAACTCCATAAACCTTCAGAATCATTTGGATAGTTTTAGCTCTGGAATTGTCAAGCTGTTCTGAACAAAAGTTAAAAGCAGCTGTTGACTTGAAAACTCCATGACATCACAAGGTAGAACAGAGGATTTTGAGCTTTGGAGATGTAGACAAATTAATAATAAAGGATTACTCAAACATGTGTGAATGAAACAAAGTGCAACTTCAGATATGTTTGTGACATAAAATAAATTTTGTCTAATTAACTTTTTCAATATTCTGATTTTTTGTCTTTTTGTCTCCATGCCTGGAATGTTCCAAAGTATGACCGGCCATTAATGTAATATATTTTGTATTTATTTATTTTTTTTAACAGTATTTTTAGTTACCAAAAATAGGCATTCGTACTGTCAACAGGGCTGGCTTTTCACAGATCTGACTTGTAACTTGGCGTGGTGCAGTCACCTGCTTGCCTCATGGTGAAGGGTTTAATGCAATACTGTGGAACATTCACATTCAGCATGCTCAAACAGCTGGGGGATCCTCCAGCAGAAAAGTTACATAATGAACTTTATACAAGAATGAGAATTTCGCACTTTAATTTCTTCAAACGGGTGAGGTACTTGCAAAATGTAAGATTTATTAGGACATGCAAAGGCAAAATAGCCTGATGAAGGCCTAGTGCCGAAACATTGCATGTCCTAATAAATCTTACATTTTGCAAGTAAGACAGAGTGCGGGATTATTTTCTTCACATAATGAACTTTAAAAGTATGCATTTCAAGTGGATAAACATACAAAAAAATGCATTGATCTGAATCAACAAAGAAACAGATTTAGATGGAAAAAGGTGACATAATAAAGGTAGTTTAAGTAAATCAAGTTGGTGTAATCCTTCATTGGTCCAAGGTAGAAAGTCAATGTTTCATTTTTGATTGGGTGAACTAGCAAAAGTAGCAAAGTAGTAGTAGTAGAGTTGTTAATATTTGCAGTAACAAGAGAAGATTTTAATGTAGTATGTACTTCATAAATAGTTTGTGAGTATAACAGCAGGGTGTTTTGGTTTCATTTACAGATTTAGAGTAGTTTTAAACCCTGTCACTGACACTGGCTGCTGTGTTTTTCTTGTGCAGGAGAGAAGCCCCACATGTGTCAGATCTGTGGGAAGAGCTTCAGTCAGAGCTCCAACCTCATCACCCACTGCCGAAAGCACGAGGCCCGGACCTTCCACTGCCCCCTCTGTCTCCACAGCTTTACCAGAAAATTAGACCTGAGGCGCCACCAGGAATGTTCCTGCACCCAGACATGAATGCACCCCAACCACCAACTAACCTGACTAGACAATACAACACACACCCAGCTATTGTTATTTCTTTAATTTTATGTTTTAATATAATGAACGCATAAAGCAAAATCATAACTTCAGATGTATACTATTCTAAATATTGCTTTACCACATTGACCATTAACTTATCTAAAGAGATTCTCTTTGTACCACTGAGCCCTGATCACAACATCATTGGAGTAGTCTCCGCCTGTTGTCTTTGCATCCACTTTCTCATAGCTTTCGACATTCCCGTCCCCCATGTTGTATGCAGCAATTGCTCCTGCACAGATATGAATTTCATTGAATTGTAATGGAACCTTTATGTTTTGTACTATTTGAGTTCAACACACCTTTCAGCTGCTGCGCTTCCGTCCAGTCTTCAAATTTCTTACGAATCCGACCAATAAAATAAATCAGTCTTTCTGTGCCGTGACGTAGGTGCTCCTTACTGTTCCAGTCACCCTTCTTTTCCTGATTTCCTCCAGTCGGAGTCACATCAACCTGAAGAAACAGGAATATTCAAGACATGGGGTTTTATCCATGGGTTTTATCCATGGGTTTCCGAATAACTAAAAATTAAAACAGTAGTAACTATTTAAAACACATATCCTGTTTTTTAATGGTGGAAAGTCCTCAAAATGTTGCCTATAACAGGAAGATGAAACCCATGAATACAATGCAAAATTGTGTATTTGTTGTTCTGAGAGTTGTTTAAAGGCTAGTAGTCGAAATATTCTTAATCTAATAAGCAAATCAAATTTGTCAAAACTACTGAAACTATTCAGATCCATAACTCTGGAAAGAAAAATATAATAATTAATTAACCTGCATCAGCCCCCAGGCACGGCGATGGTCTCCCCAGCCATTCTCCAAAGCATTTCCAGCTCGTGATTCCCTGGAGATGATCCCTGCAATGAGAGCTGGGTCGATGTTCTTTTCACGACCTACAGCTTTAATCATTTCCTTGTATTTCTCCATTCTTTTCAAGTCAGTCTTTGCCATTTGTTGAGATGCCGACACTCCTAAAACATAAAACAGGCAGTATAGCTTTCCTTAAAGGCAAAGTAACGTTATTTTACAATCTGAGCCTTCTTTCGGTAATAAAACAAGTAGTTTTACTCACCCATAGCATTTTTCTGTCAATTGGAGCAGTATCGCAGAACTTATGTTGAGCCGTTCTGTTCTAGTAATGATCCCGTATCCTTAACATGGTGCTGTATCATATGCTCGGGGCATTACTTTGCGGTCTCCAAATAACACAAACTTTAGCACTTTTCAAATCATAGAAGCCCGATGTCTTAATGAAAAATTTCGTTTGAAGCAAAAGTGGCCTGTAATCCGAGATTTAGCCATAGTTTCGAGTAGATGAGGACGCCAGTGCGCATGCGCGGACTGCTGCGGGGACCCAAATAGGAAACGCAAAGCTGAAAACTATGGATAAACCTCGGATTACAGGCCACTTTTGCTTCAAACGAAATTTTTCATTAAGACATCGGGCTTCTATGATTTGAAAAGTGCTAAAGTTTGTGTTATTTGGAGACCGCAAAGTAATGCCCCGAATACAAATGCTAACAGAAACACGACAACGTAACTTTCTTCAAACAGCTCCAAATGACACGAACGTGATATGGGTGAGTCAAACGACTTGTTTTATTACCGAAAGAAGGCTCAGATTGTAAAATAACGTTACTTTTCCTTTAAGCCACAGGGAATTAAAAGATAGTAATACATACCTGCTTCACGCAGTCCGTCTTGATTAGCTGTTTGTTGCGATGCGCCAGTAGCATCTTTAATGATACTGATGTCTGTGTAAAATAGACACATTAACTGTAGGCTATGTAAAAACAAAGAACAAGAACAATCTTCAACTCTGTATACAAAGTGAGTCTCACCCGCCATGGTTCAATTCTGACGTGCTCTTCTGTCCAGTGTCTGCTCCACAAAGCTCCAGGAGTCCCGCTTTTATAGGCAGCTAAAGCGAGCAGCAGTTTACTTTCACTTTCAATATGACTCCTGTTTCCTGACTCATGAACATAACATTATTGTTGTGCTTGTGTTAAATAGAAAGTGCCCCACTTTGTATTTAAAGGCAAAGTAACGTTATTTTACAATCTGAGCCTTCTTTCGGTAATAAAACAAGTCGTTTGACTCACCCATATCACGTTCGTGTCATTTGGAGCTGTTTGAAGAAAGTTGTAGCGTAGCGTAACCATTAGCATTTGTTTTCGGGGCATTACTTTGCGGTGTCCAAATAACACAAACTTTAGCACTTTTCAAATCATAGAAGCCCGATGTCTTAATGTAAGAAATCGTTTGAAGCAAAAGTGGCCTGTAATCCGAGATTTATCCATAGTTTTCAGCTCTGCGTTTCATGTTTGGGGCCTAGCAGCACTCCGCGCATGCGCACTGGCGTCCTCATCTACTCGAAACTATGGCTAAATCTTGGATTACAGGCCACTTTTGCTTCAAACGATTTCTTACATTAAGACATCGGGCTTCTATGATTTGAAAAGTGCTAAAGTTTGTGTTATTTGGAGACCGCAAAGTAATGCCCCGAGCAAATGATACAGCACCATGTTAAGGATACGGGATCATTACTAGAACAGAACGGCTCAACATAAGTTCTGCGATACTGCTCCAATTGACAGAAAAATGCTATGGGTGAGTAAAACTACTTGTTTTATTACCGAAAGAAGGCTCAGATTGTAAAAAAAACGTTAATTTGCCTTTAAGATCATTTAATTTTGGTTTCAATTTGAACTGTCTTCAAAGGCTTGTATGGACATGTTGATTTTTTTCTTTTTTCCCCTTTTGCTTTTGCTTTTGTTTTCTTATAACACTTAGATAATGCATATGGTTTGCCCAGTAACTGCTATGTGCATATCTAATAAACATTATGTCAGTATTGCCTATGTATTTATGCATGGAAGTGAAGCTCTTTAGGTTTGTCTAAAATATTTGTGCTTTTTACCTAATAACTCTTAGAGGTAACTTAACTATTAACTTTATTATACAGTATTATAAAGTTGCAGTTTCCATTAGTAATACAGAAATTCTATAAGCACTATTAAACACCAAAAAGTTAAAAAATAAAAAGTACATTTTCTGATTTTACAGATTTACTTAAACACTTTATCTCTTTCTTTATTAGTGACCTAAACCAATTTCACTGCTTTTGTTCTAGAATCATTTTGCTTGTAGACCAGTGTCATAGAATTGTATTTAAAATGCACATGGGAGACAGGTCTTATACTGGATATTTCACCTCAGCTGTGTTTGTAGCTCGTTCAGCACAATGCCACGTTCATTCTTGGTGAAGAGAGGAGGTCTCCGTCTGGGCAGTTCCACAGCCAGAGCAGGACTAGATCCGAAGAACCAGAGAGGAGGCTGGGACCCACCAACAGGCAGCAAAGACACTGTGGACAACAACACAAAGCTCCTCGCATCAATGCAGCATTTTATTCCATGTGACAAAACTTACAAAACTATGAACTTACCTGTGAATCTGCCCACATGTGAAGGTAATATATGATTTACTTTGAAATAAGAAGCAACGCAAACTATCTCATCTGGATTTTATATTACAGAAAGACTGCAGGGTGGACTGGAGGAGATGAGGAGTCAAAGTTACATCAAGAACACAAGACTTCAGCGCTCCGTCTGTGATAAAGTCAATATTTTCCTTGAATATAAAGAGTAGTTATTATATAGTATATGTAGTTATTATATATTATATAGTATATGTAGCACACTGGTGTTTAGTTTTGCTTATTGCACTGCAGTTTGAATTGTACGAGGTCCCATATTTGACCATTTTCTGATCTGTGTTGTTCTGTTGTTTCCTCTTCAAAAACATAACCGGAGTTGTGTTTTGTTTGTTTGTCATTCACACATTTTAACACACAGACCTCAAGTCTTTAGACTGCATTCTTCTCTCAAACAGAAAACACTCTGTTCCAGCTTGTGATGTCATGTGATGATACAGGAAGTGCTCCACTGTGTTTTTAAACTTCACACAACTTTAACCCTAGAGAACCCAAGAACCCTTTTTTTCTTTGGAAAATTATGAACTATGCATTAAATGACTGCTATAGGTTCACTGATCACCAAAATATCAACTTTTTCAATTTTAACCCTTTATTCCCTAATTTAGGATTTCGGTCAAATCTGACCTATTGGGCTTTAGGCGTATCATTTCAAAGAATCACAATAACTATAGCTATGCATGTAAATACATTACTATATAAAGGGGTCTATATTCTATTGATTTATTTCATTCAATACCAAGTGTCTGTGGATATATTACTAAATATTACCTTGGTAGTATAGGGCCACAGACTAATAAAGTAAATATCTATTATCTTTTCAGGGAGTATGGCTGCACGTCTTTCAGCACAGGGAAAGCAAAAGGGAAAGTTCACTGTAAAAGAAGTATTAGAGCAACTTGAAGCTGATGAGAGTGACTTTGGCCCTCCACAGACACTTGGTATTGAATGAAATAAATCAATAGAATATAGACCCCTTTATATAGTAATGTATTTACATGCATGGCTATAGGTTTCTATATACAGTAGCCAATACACTATATAAATAGAGTATATATACTCAACAAAAATATAAACACAACACTTTTGTTTTTGCTCCCATTTTTCATGAGATGGACCCAAAGATCCAAAATTCACTCCAGATACACAACACTACCATTTCTCTCAAACATTGTTCACAAATCTGTCCAAATGTGTGACAGCGAGCACCTCTGCCCCGCCGAGACAATCCACCCCACCTCACAGGTGCACCACATCAAGATGCCGATCCGACATCATGACCAGTGCACAGGTGTGCCCCAGACTGCCCACAATAAAAGGCCACTCTGAAATGTGCATTTTTTTTTTTATTTTTTTTTTTGCTTTATTGGGGGTCTGGGGACTCAGAACCAGTCAGTATCTGGTGTGACCACCATTTGCCTCATGCAGTGCAACACATCTTCTTCGCATAGAGTTTATCAGATTGTCAATTGTGGCCTGTGGAATGTTGGTCCACTTTTCTTCAATGGCTGTGCGAAGTTGCTGGATATTAGTGGGAGCTGGTACACGCTGTTGTATACACCGGTCAAGCACATCCCAAACATGCTCAATGGGTGACATGTCCGGTGAGTATGCTGGCCATGCAAGAACTGGGACATTTTCAGCTTCCAAGAATTGTGTACAGATCCTTGCAACATGGGGCCGTGCATTATCTGGCTGAAACATGAGGTGATGTTCATGGATGTATGGCACAACAATGGGCCTCAGGATCTCATCACGGTATCTCTGTGCATTCAAAATGCCATCAATAAAATGCACCTGTGTTCTTCGTCCATAACAGCCTTTGAAGAGGAGTGGACCAACATTCCACAGGCCACAATTGACAATCTGATAAACTCTATGCGAAGAAGATGTGTTGCACTGCATGAGGCAAATGGTGGTCACACCAGATACTGACTGGTTCTGAGTCCCCAGACCCCCAATAAAGCAAAAAAAATGCACATTTCGGGGTGGCCTTTTATTGTGGGCAGTCTGGGGCGCACCTGTGCACTGGTCATGATGTCGGATCGGCATCTTGATGTGGCGCACCTGTGAGGTGGGGTGGATTGTCTCCGCGGGGCAGAGGTGCTCGCTGTCACACATTTGGACAGATTTGTGAACAATGTTTGACAGAAATGGTAATATTGTGTATCTGGAGTGAATTCTGGATCTTTGGGTCCATCTCAGGAAAAATGGGAGCAAAAACAAAAGTGTTGCATTTATATTTTTGTTGAGTGTATATATATATATATATATATATAGAGAGAGAGAGAGAGAGAGAGAGAGAGTGTGTATATAAATAGTGTATTGGCTACTGAAACCTATAGCCATGCATGTAAATACATTACTATATAAAGGGGTCTATATTATTTTGATTTATTTCATTCAATACCAAGTGTCTGTGGATATATTACTAAATATTAGGTAATATTTAGTAATATTTAATATATTTTGTTACATTATAATCTACAAATTTATTTATTTCAAGGCTTTAGCCAAATACAGGACTGTCACCATTCTCCATCTATGAAGTCACTAATTTTTTCACCCATATACCCGGAGTGTCATTTTTGGCCCATTGTTTTTTGAACTAGCTCAGAGTCACTAATTTATCCATAAAGAACATAAAAATTACTTCTAGGCATTCTGCAGGCTCATACTAAAGAAATTAACAACAAATACACAATTTTACCTAGCGCTGGTTTGCTGAGAAGATGATTTTGTTTGGGTAGTTTTTCAGCTCAAAAAAACAGCATGTGGTCAACCATCTTGTCCCTTCCACTCTGGCTCCTGTCAGTTCAATTTTCATCCACTAGGTGTCTTTATGAAGGGGTCAGAAGTGGCACTATGGGCTTTTGAGGTTAAATTTGACATTTTTTTTAATGTTAGTTAATTTTGGGGAGCAGCAATTAACAGTGGGCAAATTTGACCCCGGGGGTTCTCTAGGGTTAATAGAATAATTTGGATAATTTCAGCCCTGGAATTCCCAATCTCTACTGAATTAAAGGTAAAAGTTAACTTGAAAACTATCACTACATGACATCACAAGGTGGAACAGAGCATTTTGAGCTTTGAAAATGTGGAAAGACTAATAGTAAAGGATTACTTAAACATCTGTGAACTCCAGGTATGTTTTTGAAGAGGGCTCAATTTTCCATAATGTAATACCTTTTAAATGGTATATTTGTTGAACTGTAAAGATGATCTCATACTTCTGCAATAACCTAATACATATTCATATTATAATTAATACTTAATTACATTTTTGGGATAACATAAAACATAAGTAATAGGTAAATAGGAATATTGTTCATATAAGTTCATAAAAGTATAAACATATATAGTTAATAATATTAATACTTAAGATTCTAGGCTGACTTCGGACAAAGTTCAAGTCACTTGTTGATTTTTTAAAAATATTTATTTATTTATTTATTTTTACTCAAACATGTGTGAATGAAACAAAGCGAAACTTCAGATATGTTTGTGACATAAAATACATTTTGTCTAATATACGACCTTTACTTTTTCAATATTCAGATTTTTTGTCTTTTTGTCTCCATGCCTGGAATGTTCCAAAGTATGGCCGGCCATTAACGTAATATATATATATATTTTTTTTTTTAATAGTATTTTTAGTTACCAAAAATAGGCATTCTTACTGTCAACAGGGCTGGCTTTTCACAGATCTGACTTGTAACTTGGTGTGGTGCAGTCACCTGCTTGTCTCATGGTGAAGGGTTTAATGCAATACTGTGGAACATTCACATTCAGCATGCTCAAACAGCTGGGGGATCCTCCAGCAGAAAAGTTACATAATGAACTTTATACAAGAATGAGAATTTTGCACTTTAATTTCTTCAAACGGGTGAGGGAGCAGCCCCAGAACATAATCCCGCAGTCCGTCTTACTTGCAAAATGTAAGATTTATTAGGACATGCAAAGGCAAAATAGCCTGATGAAGGCCTAGTGCCGAAACATTGCATGTCCTAATAAATCTTACATTTTGCAAGTAAGACAGAGATAAGATAAGATAGGATAAGCCTTTATTGATCTCACACAGGAGAAATTTACTCGCCACAGTAGCTCCAGGACATTTGGACAAGAGGGAAAAAGTGCATGCAGGCAGGGAGGGGATAAAGTAAGTAATAAATAATACAAATAGTAATACGTAGTAATAATAATAATAATGGAAAATAGTAATAATGATAATAGTAACAACAAGCATCAACATGAAAAAGGAGGATATATGTTAGAATTATACAGTCTGATGGCGGTGGGGATGAAGGATCTGCGGTAGCGCTCCTTCTTGCACTGGGGGTGCCTCAGTCGGCTGCTAAAGGAGCTGCTCAGCTCCTCTACAGTCCGGTGCAGAGGGTGAGAGGTGTCGTCCTTAATGGACATGAATTTGGCCAGCACCCTCCTCTCAGCCACCTCCTCTACAAGGTCCAGAGGACAGCCCAGGACAGAGCTGGCCCTCTTAACCAGCTTATTCAGTCTTTTTCTGTCCCGTTCTGTGCTGCTCGGGGCCCAGCAGACGACAGCGTAGAGGAGAGCAGAGGCCACCACAGAGTCATAAAAAGTCTTGAGCAGAGGCCTTCACACTCCAAAGGACCTCAGTCTCCTCAGGAGGTGGAGGCGACTTTGGCCCTTCTTGTACAGGGCGTCGGTGTTGTGGGAGTGCGGGATTATTTTCTTCACATAATGAACTTTAAAAGTATGCATTTCAAGTGGATAAACATACAAAAAATGCATTGATCTGAATCAACAAAGAAACAGATTTAGATGGAAAAAGGTGACATAATAAAGGTAGTTTAAGTAAATCAAGTTGGTGTAATCCTTCATTGGTCCAAGGTAGAAAGTCAATGTTTCCTTTTTGATTGGGTAAACTAGCAAAAGTAGCAAAGTAGTAGTAGTAGAGTTGTTAATATTTGCAGTAACAAGAGAAGATTTTAATGTAGTATGTGCTTCATAAATAGTTTGTGAGTATAACAGCAGGGTGTTTTGGTTTCATTTACAGATTTAGAGTAGTTTTAAACCCTGTCACTGACACTGGCTGCTGTGTTTTTCTTGTGCAGGAGAGAAGCCCCACATGTGTCAGATCTGTGGGAAGAGCTTCAGTCAGAGCTCCAACCTCATCACCCACTGCCGAAAGCACGAGGCCCGGACCTTCCACTGCCCCCTCTGTCTCCACAGCTTTACCAGAAAATTAGACCTGAGGCGCCACCAGGAATGTTCCTGCACCCAGACATGAATGCACCCCAACCACCAACTAACCTGACTAGACAATACAACACACACCCAGCTATTGTTATTTCTTTAATTTTATGTTTTAATATAATGAACACATAAAGCAAAATCATAACTTCAGATGTATACTATTCTAAATATTGCTTTACCACATTAACCATTAACTTATCAAAAGAGATTGTCTTTGTACCACTGAGCCCTGACCACAACATCATTGGAGTAGTCTCCGCCTGTTGTGTTTGCATCCACTTTCTCATAGCTTTCGACATTCCCGTCCCCCATGTTGTATGCAGCAATTGCTCCTGCACAGACATGAATTTCATTGAATTGTAATGGAACCTTTATGTTTTGTACTATTTGAGTTCAACACACCTTTCAGCTGCTGCGCTTGCGTCCAGTATTTAAATTTCTTACGAATCTGACCAATAAAATAAACCAGTCTCTCTGTGCCGTGACGTAGGTGCTCCTTACTGTTCCAGTCACCCTTCTTTTCCTGTCTTCCTCCAGTCTTAGTCACATCAACCTGAAGAAACAGGAATATTCAAGACATGGGGTTTTATCCATGGGTTTTATCCATGGGTTTCTGAATAACTAAAAATTAAAACAGTAGTAACTATTTAAAACACATATCCTGTTTTTTAATGGTGGAAAGTCCTTAAAATGTTGCCTATAACAGGAAGATGAAACCCATGAATACAATGCAAAATTGTGTATTTGTTGTTCTGAGAGTTGTTTTAAGGCTAGTAGTCAAAATATTCTTAATCTAATAAGCAAATCAAATTTGTCAAAACTACTGAAACTGTTCAGATTCATAACTCTGGAAAGAAAAATATAATAATTAATTAACCTGCATCAGCCCCCAGGCACGGCGATGGTCTCCCCAGCCATCCTCCAAAGCATTTCCAGCTCGTGATTCCCTGGAGATGATCCCTGCAATGAGAGCTAGGTCGATGTTCTTTTCACCCCCTACATCTTCAATCATTTTCTTGTATTTCTTCATTCTTTCCAAGTCAGTCTTTGCCATTTGTTGAGATGCCCGCACTCCTAAAACATAAAACAGGCAGTATAGCTTTCCTTAAGCCACAGGGAATTAAAAGATAGTAATACATACCTGCTTCACGCAGTCCGTCTTGATTAGCTGTTTGTTGCGATGCGCCAGTAGCATCTTTAATGATACTGATGTCTGTGTAAAATAGACACATTAACTGTAGGCTATGTAAAAACAAAGAACAAGAACAATCTTCAACTCTGTATACAAAGTGAGTCTCACCCGCCATGGTTCAATTCTGACGTGCTCTTCTGTCCAGTGTATGTGTCAGGAAATCAGTACACAAACAGTGTATAGATTAAACAGATTTATCTGGAGATCAACCTTCTACCAATTGAGAATTAAATAAGAGGGTCAGACACCGAACTTAAGTTTTATCACGCATGGGGAGTCAAGTGGCGCTTCTCAAGCTCATCCCACGAACCCTCACTCAAACAGAGTCTTTTGGGCCTTCTAAAAGTCTCCTCCGAAGCTCAGTTGAGTCCTCGTGCCTTTTATTTGTCACACACACAGGGCTGCACCCAAAACCACGCAGGGGAGGGTGCCGATAACTATAAGAAGTTATCTTACAACTGTACTCATCTTGTGACTGTCTGGAGACTGTCTGATAGAGCAGGTGGTTTCGTTTCCTCCCAATAACAACTTACACAAAAATAACATTCCGTTACATCTTTAAAATGGCAGATAGCTTATATACATTTTGACAACTTTGTACTTTTCTGCAAAAGCTTATCACAGTATGCTTCACAAAGCTCCAGGAGTCACGCTTTTATAGGCAGCTAAAGCGAGCAGCAGTTTACTTTCACTTTCAATATGACTCCTGTTTCCTGACTCATGAAAATAAAATTATTGTTGTGCTTGTTTTAAATAGAAAGTGCCTCTGGTGGCAATGGGGGACGGCAGTCAGAGGACCCCTGGGCTATGGGGTACGGCAATCAGGGGCCCCTGGGCTATAGGGTACGGCAATCAGAGGCCCCTGGGCAATGGGGGTAGGGTGACCATTCGTCCGGATTTCGTCCGGACAGTCCGGTTTTAGAGCTGTCTGTCCGGCCGTCTGTCATGTGTCCTCCTTTTTTACATTTTGTCCTCCTTTCGGACCCTCATCGGCCACCCTTGCATAAATCGTCATAAATCCCCACCCATTATTTACATTTGCTACTCTGCGATGTTGTGTCGTATGCAAACATTCGCGATGCCGCTGATACAGCCCGTCAGCCCCTCGTATTGTCCACTCTCTATCTGCGCTATCAGCCACTCTTTGAAGTGCAACTTGGCTCCTTCTTCCATCTTCATCGCCTTATTACTGTCCCTTAAAATTTTGTTTTCTTTAGTGCCATGCGTAACAGGTTTCGCTTACGTTTCCTCTCAATGTAGACAGTTAAAATACGTTACAATATTTACATTACGGCTTTCATAATTGCAAATAATATTTTGGGGATTTTGTGCGAATTACACAAATCCAGATAGCGAGATCTTACCTTTTAAAAGTGAAATGGAGAACTACTAGTTCTGCATTTCTTTCTTCTTTGCCATGGCATATGATGGCATGGCAAAGACTGTGTTTTTTCAGTGAATTAGTGATGATATTGTTTTTTGTTCATATCATCTTGACCATAATTTGCCACATTTTTCTTTTTGATGGGTGTTTCATGTTAATAAATATATGTTGACTTCATACATTATTCATAATCCCCCCGAGGGGGAAAAACAACAACAACAACAATGTGTCCTCACTTTAGGGCCTTTGTCCTCCTTTTTGGACACAAGTGTCCTCCTTTCCTGTTTCATGCCGGTGGTCACCCTAAATGGGGGACGGCAGTCAGAGGGCCCCTGGGCTATGGGGTACGGCACTCAGAGGGCCCCTGGGCTACGGGGTACGACAGTCAGAGGGTCCCTGAGCTACGCGCTACGGCAGTCAGAGGACCCCTGGGCTGGCCCTGCTGTAGTGCCTCTCTCTGTAGTGCCTCTCGGGAGCCCTAACCTTTACCAACTAGGGGTTCAAGGAAGTAGGAGGGAATGCTTTCAGAGGGCCCTGTGATTATGATTATGGGTTGGGGGGGGGCAAACTCAGACCAGACCCCCATAATCCGGCCTGTGTGTATATATATATATATATATATATATATATATATATATATATATATATATATATATATATATATATATATATATATATATATATATATATATATATATATATACACACACATATACACACACACACAGACGTCAGGGCCTCTGTCAGTGGGGACTGTGCAGTTCCAAGTTCAGATTTAGAGCATGACCTAAAAACCACTGACCTAAAAACTTAGACCGACTTAAAGATCATCAACAGACCAGCTATATGCTACATTACTATACTGTATTGTGCGTGAAGAATCCCTCAGTCGTCCAGGTAGAATTCATGATAAAAGGAGAAATTCAATTTGTCAACTGGACAACGTTTGTTTGGTCGAAAACGTTTCGCCGCTCATCCGAGAGGCTTCGTCAGTTCTGGTTAGAGTGCTGGTAAGACACCTGCTTATATCTCGCTGCAGGGAGGAGCTAACTAGCTAACTACTTTCCGAAACTATCTCGCCTATTGGTTTCTGTCTTTTGTTTCTCTGGCGTCTAGATTAGCACACCTATTCTCCCCTACACGACTGTTTTTCACACCTCTGGCCCCGACCTGGCTAGCCCTATTGTATCTTTTGTTTGTTTGATGAAGAATGGAATTATAGATGGGAGACAAATAATGTCTGACTCCACCATTTCTGTTTAAAGAAGGATTCTCTTTTTTGACAAAAATCGCCTCTTTAACTCCCCTCTCAAACCAGTTCTTTTCCCTGGCCAAGATCTGAACCTCACTGTCCTCTAATGAATGGCCCGTGGCTTCTAGGTGAAGATGTACGGCCGATGACGGACCACTCTGGCACGCCCGTCTGTGTTGGTACATCCTCTTGTGAAGTGGCTGTTTTGTTTCTCCAATGTAGCGCTCACCGCAGTCTTCACTACACTGAATGGAGTATAGACCACATTGCTTTGTTTGTGGCTCGGTGTTTTGTCCTTTGGGTGGACAAGTTCTTGTCTTAAAGTGTTTGTGGGTTTGAAATAAACTGGGATTTCATATTGTCTGAAAATCCTCTGTAGTTTTTCCGACACGCCGGACAGGTAAGGAATCGCTACCCCTTTCCTCCTGGGTTCAGATTCTCTGTTGTCTTGTTGCTTGCCCTTGTCTCTCTTGGTTTTGTTGACAGCCCACTTAGGATATCCACAAACAGAGAGGGCTTCCTGCACATGTTGTTCTTCTTTCTCCTTACCCTCTGTGCTTGTGGGAACCACTTGGGCCCTGTGTTGTAATGTCCGAATAACCCCCAGTTTGTGCTGCAGTGGGTGGTGTGAATCAAAAAGCAGGTATTGGTCTGTGTGTGTGGGCTTCCTGAAGACTTCTACTTGGAGTCGCCGGTCTCCTCCTATCGTTACTGCACAATCTAAGAACGCCAATGTGTTATCCTTGGCATCTTCACGGGTGAATTTGATATTCGGATCTACAGAATTGTAGAATTGTAGAATTGTAGAAAACGTGACACCAATAATCCAATCTGCCACACATATCTAATAAACATTATAGTCATAGTCATAGTCATAGTTTGCTTTATTGTCGAAAAACAATCATGTACATGTACATAGAATGAATTCGAAATTTCGGTCAGTATTGCCTATTTATTTATGCATAGAAGTGAAGCTCTTTAGGTTTGTCTAAAATATTTGTGCTTTTTACCTAATAACTCTTATAGGTAACTTAACTATTAACTTTATTATACAGTATTATAAAGTTGCAGTTCCATTAGTAATACAGAAATTCTATAAGCACTATTAAACACCAAAAAGTTAAAAAATAAAAAGTACATTTTCTGATTTTACAGATTTACTCAAACACTTTATCTCTACATCCTTAGTATTTAGTAATATCACTTTAGACCACACATTAGGATTAGTTTCTGTAAAAGACTCCTGCCAGCTGTCACTCCCTAAAGTTGTCCCATCCTTTTATTTCGGAGAAGAGTGCGTCTCCAGGACAGGTCGTATAGTTGACCATTTGTCTGTGGCCTTTGAGGAAGAAGTTGGAGACCAGTCGACCTCCATCCACGGCACACTGCACAAGCCGGTGACGCAGCAGACCTATGGAGTAGCGCGAGGGCAGGACCGCAGAGTAGTTCCCAATGAAAGACACTCCATACCCAATGCTGTTCTGACCTTTGGTGTGCCTCCCCATTATATTCCAGCCAGCGCCTTCATACACATATCCATCTGAACCCACCACAAAACTGCAGAGAACAAAATCAAACATATTATCTAATGGTAGACAAAGTACTACATTACTAAAAAGTCAAAAATGCATAAATAAGTTAGCGAACAGCAACCATCATGCAGATACTAACATAAGACAATTTTTTTTTTTTATTGAATTTCTATTATTTTCAGAGCAGATGAAATTCAAGAAATTATTAGTCATGCATTATTTTACCTGGTTCCCTACTAAATGTCAATAATGATTCATTTATGAATGATTCCATTAATAGGTACTTCTTGGACATTGTCGCATTTTTAAATTCTCATTTGTGATAAATGTCCATTGCTGTCATAATCATCCCCCATAAAACTAACAAGGGGATGTATGAAGTAAATGTGATATTTTAATGTTAACAGGGTAATAAATGTTTTACCAATCAAAATTACATTCTAATAAAGTTTATATTTAAATATGAGATACAGTATATATCCTGTATACAGGCACAAATGTTGAGGTAGACTGGTATACTATTTCGACACAGTATAGATTAAAATCCATCAATCCATTTTCTTCCGCTTATCCGGGGCCGGGTCGCGGGGGCAACAGTCTAAGCAGAGACTCCCAGACTTCCTTCACCCCAGACACTTCCTCGAGCTCCTCCAAGGGGGCGTTCCCAGGCCAGCCGAGAGACATAGTCCCTCCAGCGTGTCCTGGGTCTTCCCCGGGGCCTCCTCCCGGTGAGACATGCCCGGAACACCTCCCATGGTAGGCGTCCAAGAGGCATCCGGAACAGATGCCCAAGCCACCTCAGCTGCTCCTCTCGATGTGGAGAAGCAGCGGCTCTACTCCGAGCCCCTCCCGTGTGACTGAGCTCCTCACCCTATCTCTAAGGGTGCGCCCAGCCACTCTGCGGAGGAAACTCATTTCGGCCGCTTGTATCTGCGATCTTGTCCTTTCAGTCATTACCCAAAGCTCATGACCATAGGTGAGGGTAGGAACGTAGATTGACCGGTAAATTGAGAGCTTTGCCTTTTGGCTCAGCTCCCTCTTCACCACAACGGTCCGGTACAGCGACCGCATCACTGCCGATGCTGCACCGATCTGCCTGTCAGTCTCACGTCATCCTCCCCTCACTCGTGAACAAGACCTCGAGATACTTGAACTCCTCCACTTGAGGCAAGGACTCTCCACCCACCCGAGATAGATTTAAATAGTCAGAAATATCTCACATTTGTTCACACATTTTCTTTTTCCATAAGTTCCTTAAGAGATATACCTGTATCCTATATCACTCCATCCGCGGTCCTCCTGATGGAAGCGCTGCATGGACCTCATGTCCCGGGCGCACTCAGAGAAGGTCAGACAGGGCGAGGAGGGATCGTAGGTGTGATGGACAAACAGATGGTTCAGAGGCAGGGACAGGGGGATCGGGGTCCCAATGCGTGGCTTTGCTCCCCATTGGCACCGGGGAATAACCTGCGGGCAGTCTAAACAGAGAAAGAACAACAGAGATGTGCTTGAACAAACAAACTTCCCACCCACTCATCTTATTGATTGGTTATGTGCTCAGTGATTTATGATCACAGTGATGAATGAACTCTCAGAAGCAGCAGATGGCTTTAATACCCTTTTAAAGACAAAAATAAAAATACCAAGGAAAACGAAAAAAACAATTTTTGCATTGTGTCTTATTGATACTTTGCAGCAACATCAAGCTAGGGATGTTCTACATGTATCTCTATTGACCCAATCTTCAATAGTTACTATGGTGACACAATGCACACATTAGCAAACAAAAAAAAGTTTTAAGATCTAAAGAAAAAACACAAAATGGGTTTAAGCAACACGTTTTCAGGAGCCTGTGATCAGTACCAGCATTCATGGTCCTGTAGGAGTTTGGCTGTTAGGTAATGCTGGTGACTGTAATTTCATGTAACAGAGGCTTGTTTAAAAGCACAAATCATCTCACCTGCTGTAATTCCAACCAAGTCAGTTCTTTCTGGTCAGATTGTATTAAAATAGAGCTCAGAATAAAGTCTAACTTAGTCTTAGTCTAACCCCCTGGGTTATTGACATCAGCTACGAAGTAACAATACTTACAAAGTTAAATTGACCATTACTTGGATTAAGATTTTTTTGCCCATCCATACATTTTTTTTACATTTTTCCGTAGTTCGGGTCATGGAGGCAACATTCCAGACAGATCTGCTGCCCAGATCACACAATGCACCGGCCCCCATAAATCCTCCTGCAGGTGGTGGGTCCACAGGAGTACGGCCCCACGTCGCTTGACCCAACCAGCCTTGATGTACTTCTGTCATGGGGGCTCCCAGTGTATACAGACACTGGGGGTGAGTTGGGGTAAAGTGTCTTACCCAAGGACACAACGGCTGTATTCATCTGTGCGAGCTGGGAGCGTGCCGCCAACCTGTGGGTCAGTGGATCTGACCGCTCAACCAACGATGTATTGTCGAGAGCGGGATTCGAACCTCCAACCTTCGGATCAGTGGACAAACGCTCTATTGCCGCCCCAGATTTTTATTTTTTGTGTGTGTGTAGCAAAGAAAAAAAAAGGCTACACACACAGATTTTGTGTGTGTGTAGCAAAATTACATTGCATTGAAACAGGTTTCTTACCCCAGTACTTGCGTGCAAACTCTTGTAGACCCTCATTCACTGCTTGGCCAATCCCAGTGTCAAAGGCTATCCACTCAGTCCTCTCCAGTTTCCACACCAATGCCAGAGTCTTCATCACCTCATTCTGAAGATCAACAGGCTCCAAGATCAACCGTGATAACTGTCTTCTTTTTGGGCTAATTTTTTCAGTCAAACCATCCAGACCCTGCCCCTCCCGTAGGTCAAAAATGTAGTATCCTTTCAAAATCTCACTCAGGGGTGGCAAAGTTTCAGATTTAGGCAAGTTGCTTAGATGTTTCCCAAGTATAAGCCCATCCATTCCTCCACTTATGACAGCCTCTGTAGCTAAAGTAGGTGTGTGGTAGAGTTTGAAGACTTTTGGGTACTCTACGTTGTCCCAGCATCCGTTTGGCCCTAAACGGTACGCCACAGGGAAATCTTGGAGGCTGAGGAAAGTCAAACCCAATATTCTTCCAAGTGTGAGGGGAAATAGCCCTACAGGAGCAGTCCCTTCATTCCAGGCATTTAGTCCTGCTTCTATCCCGAGCATCAACGGTGCTAGGGCCACAGTGGTACCATCGGGAGCCAGGACTACCCCCCTCTCTTCGCCATTGTCAGTGACTATGTGGTGGAGGGCCTTGTCAAAAAAGCTGAAGGATGAGCTGTTGAGGATGGCAGTCTCTAGACCAGTGTCAGTGAAAACATGGGATGTGCCCAAGAAGTGAACAGTCATAGCGTCATCGTGACCAGCGATTCTGCGCAGAGCTCGCACCAAACCCAGGGGGGGCAGGCCGGGGTTCGATTCTTCCACCTGCTGCACGGACCGAATTAAACTGTTCATGTTACGCAAGTGGCCAACTGAAACAAGAAAGGTAAATTATAGACAGGTCAACTATGTAACTATATTTTATCCAAAAACTGTGCAAACGCTCTGTTCAGGTGTGTAGCATTTACATCTAATATCAGGGAGGCCTGTCACAATAATTACTATATAGAAACTTATCGTTCAATATATGAATGCTGGAACAATATATTTTTGGGGTCACTATTTATCATGTGTTCTTTTTCTTTGTACTACTGGGAACGTTTTGGTTATTCTTTCATTTTTAATATGTAAGCCATAAAAGGTTGAATTACTCACTTCTATGACTCATGACAGCGGCAAACTAACTAAGATGTTTCATTCTGCTGTTTATTTATAATGATTTTTGACAGTCATTTTGATTTAGAATAGTTCTTGTGGTTTAAATCTGCTCTTGGGTTATTGTCAGTGGCATAAATTAGTTTAAGTATTATCGTTTATCGTCTATTCTTACTGAAAGGCTAATATCAGTCAAAGGCCAAAACAAATTAAAGGAACTGTTGATTACTTTTCAGACTCTGGGTTGTTTGTGGGATAAAATACGTTCAATTTTGAGATATTTAAGATAATTGCATTTATTAAAAGAACTCATAGCCTAGACCCTATAGGCCCATGCTGTCTCTAGATAACTTTTGAAATATATACAGTACAAGTAGAAGATATTTTAGGTAAGCCCTTATTACATTAAATGATACTTAATGTTAAAACTTCTGAAGTTGTTATTTTCTGACACTTACCTGCTGGTCTGCTCTGGACAGTGAAATGGCCCAAAAAAGTCAGACTAAAAAACAACAGTTCCAGTGAAGTCATAGTGTTGATAAAAATAGATGTTCTTGATGAGACTATAGCTTCACACTACTTCACAGATTTTATGTTAAAGTTGCCCTGAAATTTCAAACGAAAGTAGGTTAGTTAGAGTAGTAGCCTACCTGAAAGTTCTCTACTCTTTGTACACAAATATTGATTCTGACCTCAGTTCAGTTGGCCAGTTCTGTTAGCAAAACAAACTACTCCCATTTGTCAGTCAGTACCGTAGACTATTTATGGTCAATGCTCAAGAGACTGAGTTTTCATACTAAAGAGTTATATACTAGTAAATATATTTTTAAAAAATCGAATAGCCCTGGCTTATATGAACACAAAATTATGTATGGCCTGCTGTAATTTACATTAATAATATTTTTTTTTAATTTATTATTATTATTTGTGATAGTCAAAAGCAATTCGTTTAGCTATCTTTAACATTTTTAGTGATAAATTTAAAAACGTAACGATCTGACTCTTCGGTCATGTGACCTTATGTCATGTGACTGAGTGACGTTTCATTTGACACCCGGAAATAGACGAAACCACAACAAAACAAATTGTAAGTGAAGTCCATGGTGAAATCTGTTTGTTACCCTGTCTTTCTATCTTCTTTGTGTCATATGCAAAAGTAAAAATCTAATATTGTATAAAAATCTGTCTTAAACAACACCGCCGTTGCATGATGGTCTTTTGTTTTGTTTGGCATTAGTAAAAGATGGAGACTCGCTTCACGAAAGGTAAATCCGCCATACTTGAGCGACCTCTGTCTCGACCCAAAACCGAGGTGAGCGTGTCCGCCTTCGGGTTACTCTTCTCGGAGGTGGTGCAGTACTGTCAAAGCCGCGTGTACTCCGTGTCCGAGCTCCAGGCCAAGCTGTCCGAGATGGGACAGCGAGTGGGGGCCAGTCTGCTGGACGTGCTGGTGCTGAGGGAGAAGAATGGCAAGAGGGAGACCAAAGTATTAAATATACTGCTTTTTATCAAGGTAAAGACACACAAAGCCTACACATTTAAACATTGTGTATGCCACTCAGCTTGTATTGTCCTGCTATAACTATTTTCCAGTGTTTCCTCTGTAGGAGCCCTCTGCACCAGGAGTGGTGGTCAGCTGTGGCTGCCAGGGTCTGTCCCGTGGGCTCCTGGAGGGGGATGGTGCTTGGGCCTCATCTCTCCCCTGGGCCCTGTGTCCTGGTGCAGGGATGGTGCTTGAGCCCCTCATCTCTCCCCTGGGCACTGTGTCCTGGTGCAGGGATGGTGCTTGAGCCCCTCATTTCTCCCCTGGGCACTGTGTCCTGGTGCAGGGATGGTGCTTGAGCCCCTCATCTCTCACCGGGCCCTGTGTCCTGGTGGAGGGATAGTGTTGGGTCTCATCTCTCCCCTGGGCCCTGTGTCCTGGTGCAGGGATAGTGCTTGGGTCTCATCTCTCCCCTGGGCCCTGTGTCCTGGTGGTGGGATAGTGCTTGGGTCTCATCTCTCCCCTGGGCCCTGTGTCCTGGTGCAGGGATGGTGCTTGAGCCCCTCATCTCTCACCGGGCCCTGTGTCCTGGTGCAGGGATAGTGCTTGGGTCTCATCTCTCCCCTGGGCCCTGTGTCCTGGTGCAGGGATGGTGCTTGAGCCCCTCATCTCTTCCCTGGGCCATGGGTCCTGGTGGAGGGATAGTGCTTGGGTCTCATCTCTCACCTGGGCCCTGTGGGGGTTCCTGGTGGTGGCGGGTGGCTCTTGGTGTAAACGGCTCCTCTGATCGTGCTTTCGCATTATTCATATTCATATTCATATTCAGCCTCACATTCTACCATGTGTAGTTTTATGTATTTTAGCATGTTAATATGTGTGTGTGTCGGGCAGCTGTGTTACATGTTTTCGTATGAAAAGCTCTTTATAAATATAGTTTGATTGATTGATATGTTCATATTTACAAATTGAAGATATATATGTATGTAGGCCTAAGATGAGTTTGGGTCTCTGCTATATCTCTATATTCTATATTCTTTACATATAAATAAGTTTATTTGCAAATGTTTTAAGTTTACATTGTGTTTTTCTACCAAATTGCCTTTTTTATGTTATTGTATTATATTTTATTACTATATTTTATTACTATGTAGTTAAGCTACAGTTTCTACTGCTATTGTGATTAAATAAAAACTTCCACCTATTTACAGGTAAATGTCTGGAGATCCTTATTTGGAAAAGAAGCAGACAAACTGGAGCAGGCCAATGATGATGACAAGACTTACTACATCATTGAGAAGGAGGCTCTTGTAAACACTTATATCTCTGTTCCAAAAGACAATAGCACCTTGAATTGTGCATCTTTTACTGGAGGGATCATTGAGGCCATTCTCACCAATAGTGGCTTCCCCGCTAAAGTCACTGTCCACTGGCACAAGGGCACCACACTCATGATCAAGTTTGATGAGGCTGTCATCGCCAGGGACAAAAGTCTGGAGGGCAAATAGAGACAAGTCAAAGTGCACCAACTAAAAACGTCAACGCAAATCTCATGGAAAAGGCTAAATTCTTGTGTCTTAATAGATCATTCCTCAGCTGAATTTAGGCTTTGTTTTTCTTTGTCTGTTAAGGTAAATTACACAACAGTGTCCACTGTCCAAACATGTTTACCTCAAAAAGCGGTGAACGAAAGTTCAAAAGCTCTCTGAGGCATATTTCATGGGACGTCATCTGATTTTTACTTTACAAAAGTTTACAAAATACATGATTTACTTATAGTACATATTAAAGAAATTATCTGTGTGCCACTGTTAAATATGGCGAAAGGAGAAATTCAGTTTGTCAACTGGACAAAGTTTATTTGGTTGAATACGTTTTGCAGCTCAACCAAGCTACTTCTTCAGTTCTGGCTAGAGTGCTGGTGGACACGGCTTATAAATGGCTGCAGAGAGGAGCTAACTGCAATGAAATTACTATGAAACTATTGCACTTATTTGTTTTCAGTTTCTGTGTGGGGTCTTGTTAGCATAGACATTCAGGACCATAATGGGTATTTTCACACCTCTGGACCTGACCTGGCTGCCCCGATTCTTTTCTTTGTTTTGATTTAGGTTTGAAGATAGAGTTATAGATGGGAGACAAATTATGTCTGAGACCTCCATTTCTGTCCAAGGAAGGGTTCTCTTTCTTGACAAAAATAGCCTCTTTAACTCCCCTCTCAAACCAGTTCAAGAAGAAGGTAAGAAGAGAGGGGAGTTGAAGAGGCTATTTTTGTCAAGAAAGACAAACCCTTCCTCCAGAAATGGAGGTCTCAGACATAATTTGTCTCCCATCTATAACTCTATCCTCAAACAGCTTGGATCCTGACCAAGCCTAAACAACCCCGGGTCAAATGTAGAAACAATTTCTCTTGTTTGAGATCAATAAAAGTCAATCTTCAAATCCTTAATTACTGTAAGGCGCTTTGTGTTACATTTTGTATGAAAAGCGCTTAATAAATATTGTTTGATTGATTGATTGATTGAAACCTAAATCAAAACAAACAAAACAGGTGTGAAAACACCCATTATGGCTCTGAATGACCATACTAAACAAGACCCCACACAGAAACTGAAAACAAATAGGTGTGATAGTTTTATAGTAATTTCATTGTAATTAGTTCCTCCCTGCAGCCAGGTATAAGCAGTGTCCACCAGCACTCTAGCCAGAAGTGAAGAAGTAGCTTGGATGAGCTGCGAAACATATTCAACCAAATAAACCTTGTCCAGTTGACAAACTGAATTTCTCCTTTTGCCATGGATTCTACCTGGATGACTGAGGGATTCTTCACACACTGTTAAATCTGTTATATATGTGTGAAAAGATTTCTTAATTTGTTTTTGAAGCTGCTACAGTTTCAGCAATGGCAACAATGGAAATCTGGTGTTGTCAGCAATTTGTCATTGATAATTTAAAGTTTGTCCAGTAAATGTGCTTCTTGGTTTATTTATTTCATTTTGTATTGTAATAACTGTATTATTTATTATTTAGACATTCACGGTTTCATTACTCAGAGAAAAAAATGTATCTATTTTAGTCATATACTAGACTGAAAAAAACACAAAACAATAAATTATTATTAAATATATAACAGAATTTTTAGATGTGTCACGCGTGGTTGCACACAGGATGAAGAGTCAGAGGATTTTGGTGAAGTCAGACTCAGAGGATTTTGGTGAAGTCAGATGACTGGATTCTGCTGAGTGCTGCTGTGTCACGTGGTGTGGGTCACATGACCTCATAGGAAGAGCAGGGACTGTTCTCTGTTCACTGTTGAACAGCGGCTGCTGGAGAACAAGTCTGTTTTTAAACTGCACTGCTCTATTTATTACTTATTTATTGTGTTTTAAGAAGTATCACAATGGCATCCGAGGGCCAGCAACACTCTTCGGGTATGTAGTGCCAGTCTGGGACTGAACCTATTTTCTAGCACTTGTTTTCACACTCTGATAACTCCGTTAGTTCACGACTTGTTTACAAAGATAAGGCAGATATTTCTTTTGTCTTTCACGAGACCAGACACGATCTGTCATACTATCTCTTAGAGAGTTCAAAGAGGTATTTGTCTTAAAGTGTGGGTTACCAGATACAATCCGTTTTTCTTTGTTTCTATCTGGTTGGTTTAGTTCAGTGTAGCACAAAGACCTCTCCTAATTACCCCGGCTGTAGTTACACAGGGAGATGGCCTTTATTACTCTAAACAAGAACTGTGGGAACTCTGGGCTGTCTCACGTTTACCATAGTCTAACGCAACTCTGCATTATGCACATTTGTTTTAGGGGATAGCTACTCTTTTATTTTCCTGTCCTGTTTGACCTTTTTAACTATGAAAACTTACTCTCATAATTGGGTCAGCACTTTAAAAATCCCTTATTCTTGTCAAGAATGGAGTGTGCAGACATTGGCAGTATTAAATGTTTCTAAGTAGGTTTTGTGAGCACCCAAAACAATAATCACATCACCGCCTGTATTTTAATAAGTACTGTAGCTATAGCACAAATGTTAAATCAGCACAACACCTGCCTCTTTGTCTGTAATGATGTTCAAATTCATTCCTCTATAGAGTTTATACAGTGAGGAGCTTTTGCAAAGGTCTTTTTTTCCCCCAAATAAGTAGTTTTACATTGTTGTTCATGTTAGTGTAACCCTCTTGGACTAACTCTGTCTATCTGTGGTCCCAGTTGTCTCAGTACACCCAGGTTCGGGACCCTGCGTTGTGTAAGTTGGTGGCTTAGTGGCTAGGTGTAGTGCGGAGAAGGAGCACAGCAGACACAGTGGGGTTCTTTAGATTGTGGAAAGAGCAGCCGTCAGAACATTTATTATTGAGGAGTTCCAATGATGAACATGTGGTTGTAATGTTGCTTGGCTCACAGGACCTTACGGTGTGAGGGCAGAGAAAAGAGCGGACCTAATTAGTAATCTGATACATCATGCCCACTCACTCAGAACAGAACCAGTAGTTAGCAGAACATCATATATAACAAATTGAGTGCAATAAACTCATGGATGGCAAATATTGACAAAGATATTTAAGGATTTGATCAACATAAATGGCGGTGCGTACCTTACGGTGTGTGAGGGCAGAGAAAAGAGGGCGGGCGCTGTACTGCGCAGCCTCTTTGCGCTGCCGTCACGGTGGCCGCACGTGGACATGAAGGGCCAAAACAGTAACAAGCAATCTAATCACAAAACCAAAATACAAGTGCACCACCTAGTGGTCACTCCCTTACATCCACCCCTCCTTTAATTGATGGCGTCCCAGCCATCGGACACACCCAACAAAACAGTAAACAGTACAAACAAAAAAAGGAAAACCCAAACAGTTCACTTTCTGGGTTTAGGTGCATCCAGAAGCCCTTTTAGCTTTTGCCCTCTTCCATATCTCCCTGCCTCTCTCTATCATCCTAAGGTCATTGCCAGTGATAGTTACTTGTGTCTCATAGGAAAGTCTCTTTGGGGCACGTCGTTCTCTTGTGGGGTTCCTCTTTCGGAAATTGGCCCCCTGGGGTAAAACAGCAGAATCACCCCCCACCTCTTCCTCCCGCAGCCCAACCACCACTTCCACCTTTTCCGCACCTTGCTGGTCCGGCTCCTGGCCAGTGAGTTCAGGACTGACACAATCAGCGGGTTCCACATTCGACTCATCCATAGCATCACTGTCCTCTTGTTCATTTTGGCTCTCTGTTGCATTTCCATGCCCCTCACGAGTGTCTGTTTGTCTGTGCTGCACTGGAAGGAACATGCACTGTGTTAAGAGATTACGATGGACCACTCGCTCCGTTTCCCCATCCTCCCTCCTGATCACATACACAGGTACATTAGGCTGCTTTTTGACCACAATGTACGGGTGTGACTCCCACCTGTCTCCTAGTTTCTGGCGGCCCTCGACATGACAAATTTTGACCAGGACCCTATCCCCCGGGCTAAAAACCTGATTCTTAGCTCTCTTGTCATAGTGCTTTTTCTGCAACTGTTTGGCATGATGGGACGACTGATTGGCCTGGGCATAGGCTTCTGACAAGGCAGTGTGTAAGGTTTCGACATACTCAGAGTACTCACAAGGCTTTCTAGAATCAGAGAGCCCAAAAACGAGGTCAACCGGGAGCCTGGGGTGTCTGCCGAACATGAGATAGTACGGTGTATAGCCGGTGGAGTCATGTTGTGTGCAGTTATAAGCATGGGTCATTGCGTCAACATGTTCGTGCCAGCGGGGTTTTTGGTGGGGCTCAAGGGTACCAAGCATATTCATTAACGTGCGATTAAATCTTTCAGTAGTGCCGTTACCCTGTGGGTGGTATGGTGTGGTGTGGGTTTTTGTAATGCCAACACATTTACACAGCTCTTTTACAATGGCACTTTCAAAATTTCGGCCCTGGTCTGCATGAAGCTTGGCAGGGGAAACCGAAACGACAGAAGAAGTTTTTCCACAATGTCTTAGCCACTGTACTGGCTTTCTGATCTCTGGTGGGGTATGCTTGGGCATAGCGAGAGAAGTGATCTGTTACAATCAGCACATTTTCAATACCACCTCTGGATTTTTCTAAGCTTAAAAAGTCAACACAAACAAGTTCCATGGGGGCGCTAGAGTGAATACTGACCAGGGGAGCTCTGAGGCCTGCAGTGGGGGTCTTCCTCAGGCAACACCTTTCGCATTGCTCACACCAGGCTTTAATCTCCTGAAACATCTTCGGCCAGTAAAACCTCTCTCTTATCATTTGCAAAGTCCTTTCAAACCCCAAATGCCCTGAGTCATCATGCAAGGTGGTTTTCACTTTGGTGTGCAGTGTCTCCGGCAGTACAAGTTGCTCCACCATGCCTCTCTGTTGGTCCTTGACTTGGCGGAACAAGACTCCATTTTTTATTACCAACCTCCTCCACTCTTTTAAGAGAAGGCGCCCATGCTCGCCTATCCCAGCTCTCTCACTGTGGCCTGGCTTTTGGTTGCGGCTCTTTGAGAACAGGACAGGGCCAATGACAGAATCCTCTTTTTGTGCCAAGCGCATTTCATTGGTGGTCATGGCTGGGAGAGATTCTGTTCCCACATCGAAATAGGGCTCGTTTGCGCCGTCTCCTGTCTGGGGCCCAGACCTCGTATCAGGGGCATTTTTAGGTGTCTGGGGGTGGTTGTGGTTTGTAATCTGGTGGGGACAGGACTGCAAGGCTACAGCAACATCTTGGCTCGACATGCGTGAGAGTGCATCAGCATTTGTGTTATTTCTGCCCTTGCGATACTGAATATCGAAGTCGAAAATAGACAGTTGTGAAACCCACCGCTGGCCTGTAGCGTCAAGTTTTGCAGAGGACATGACATACTTAAGGGGATTATTGTCTGTCAGAACTGAAAAACGGCGCCCATATAGATGATCATAGAATTTATCAGTTACCGCCCATTTGAGAGCAAGGAACTCGAGCTTATGTGCCGGGTAGCGGGTTTCAGGTGGGGTTAAACCTCTGCTTGCATAAGCTATAACTCTTTCCTGCCCCCCTTGGATCTGTGCCAACACAGCGCCTAACCCCCCACCCGACGCATCGGTCTGGAGCACAAAGGGCAGGTTGTAGTCTGGGTACCCAAGCACAGGCGCAGCAATCAGCTTGTCTTTTAACAGTGAGAACGCATTCTCACACTGTTCAGTCCATACAAAGGGGCGGGCAGGCTCACGACATCTGTTTGTACCCCGTTTCCTTTTTCTAGGGTCTCCTGATGTGAGGCAATACAAGGGCGCAGCAATGGAGGAGAAGTTTGGGACATACCTCCTGTAGTACCCCACAAAGCCAAGAAACTGGAGTACCCCTTTCCTGTTAGTAGGTCTCGGCCACTCTTTAACTTTACTGATTTTCCCTGGGTCGGTTTTAACCCCTTCCGCGGACACTACGTGCCCCAAATACTGTACTTCTTTCCTCACAAGCTGGCATTTGGAAGGCTTAAGCTTTAACCCGTGCTGTCGGAGGCGGTCAAACACTACCTGGAGCCTCTCTAAATGTTCATTAAAAGTTTTTGAAAATATGATCAAATCATCCAGGTAGATTAACAGATGAGTAAAGTTGAGATCCCCAAAACAGCATGTCATTAGCCTCTGAAATGTGGATGGGGCATTTTGAAGGCCAAAGGGCATTCTATTTGCCTCAAACAGTCCCATTGGTGTGCTGAATGCAGTTTTGTGTTTGTCCTGTTCCGCCACTTCTACCTGCCAGTAGCCTGATGTGAGGTCAAGGGTGGAGAAGTATTTAGCCTGTCCCAGTGCCTCCAGAGCCTCCTCTATTCTCGGCAGGGGAAAGGCGTCTCTCGTGCTGCATGAGTTTAGCTTTCTATAATCAATGCACAGCCTCAGTGACCCGTCCTTTTTAGTGACGACTACCACTGGAGAAGCATAGGGGCTTTTACTGGGCCGAATGACTCCGGCTGCCTCCATCTCAGTTAACAGCTTCCTAACATCCTGCCATTGTGAAGGAGGAATTTTACGATACGGCAGCCGAAAGGGTTTTGAGTCAATGAGCGGTATTTCGTGTTGCACTGTATGAGAATGACCATAATCTGATGAGTGTTGTGAGAACACATCTTTGTTTTTTTCAACGAGCTGTCGGAGGAGAGTGCGCTGTTGCTCGTCATCTGTTGCAGCCCCACTCAGGTCTACTATGCTTTCAGAAGTAACATGGTCACGACCAACGCTGGTTTGGACTGCACCAGTGGGGCAGGCACTATCTGGATATTCAACCACATTTTCAACAAGAAAAGCGTGGGCCAGCGGAGTTTGGGGCCTAATAGTGACACTGTGCTGGGACATGTTCATAACTCTGATTGGGACATAGCCTTTGTCAACATTGGCCAGAACTTTAGCAACAAGGAGGTCTTGGGGGAGACCTAAGGAGGCGTGGCTCTCAAGGAGGGCAGTGTATGTTCGCTTTTGGGGGCCAGCTTTTATTTTGCATCTTAAGTCCATTTCCTTCCCAGCAGGAATTCTCAGTTTGCGGCCAGCAAATACGGCAGGCCCCACCAAGTCACTGGTTTTATTTGTTTCACATTTTTCTACATCAAGCAAGGCAGTATACCACTCTGGATGTTCGTCTTTCACTTGATGGAGGAAGTGCTGCCCATAAGTTTCTTTAAGATGACTCCTGGAGGCCCGGAGCACATTGGTCCCCACTAAAAGAGGGACGGAGGAGCGATAGTCTGAATCAGGAACTACAAAGGTAGGTACCGAACTAAACAGTTTGCCCAACACCTTCAAATCAATGTTAATGAAGCCACTGTAGGGCACGGCGTGGCCTGCTGCCCCTTCTATAGGCACCGTGGAGGGCTGAGGCTTCTGCTTTCCCAACACTGGGTGACTAGAATAAAAGCTATTAGTGATAGTAGTCACCTGTGAGCCAGAATCAATGAGAGCTGTGCACTTTAAACCATTGACTACCACCTCTCCCTCATTTCTCGGTCCCACTAAATGCATTTTCTCCTTCTTTTGGACAGTTTTTTGGGGGAGGGGACATTTTGAGGTGCCCATGGCAGCCCCTTCTACCATGGGCTCTAAGAGTTTAAAGGCGGAGCAGGAGAAGTGGAGCTATCAGGGATCTCAGCGGGCGGTGACCGTCTGGACTGCCCAGGCCCGATATTTTGGAGGACGGCCCGGCAGACACGAGCTATGTGTCCCTGTTTACCACACCTGTGACATGTGACACTGGCACTCGGGGGCTTACTTCTCAGTGAAGGCTTAACTAAGGGTGCAGGGCTGGACATTTTTAACTCGAGATCAGCTAGTTTATTCATTTGCTCTTCTTGACTAAGGGCAAGCTTTTTCACAATCTCTGTTAGCTCAAAAAGCTCAGTTTGCTTGTTTTTCTTCGTTTTCATGTCACTATTCTGCTCTTCAGAGGTGTGTACATGGGCATACGACTTTCTTTGCTTGTGTGGTGATTGGAACCTATAACCTTCTCTGGATAGGTCACGGAGCTCAGCTTGAAGCTCTCTGAAACTTAGCAGTCGGGGCTTGAGAGGGGCAATTCTAGTGTACACATTTCCATCAATAAGACCCCTCAGAAACTGACGTGTGAGCTTACTGTCTCTGTCGGGGAAGGGACGGCCACTACGCTGGCTCTCCTCAACAGTGCGCAGTATGGCTTCTAACGCTATAGCATAGGAGCAGGCCGTCTCACCAGGCTTTTGACTGCGCTCATAGAAGTCTGCTAATGGATCGAGGGAGGAGTGTGTGTCACCGTATTCTGCTTTCAACTCATCAAATGCTCTTTCAGGGGTTTGCTCACGGGGGGGCAGATTTAACACAAGCTTTCTGGCTTCACCACCCAGGTGTCTCACAACAGTAGAAAAGCGGAGGTGCACCGGAAGTTCAATGGCCTCAAGGAGGTACTGCATGTCCCTTATCCAATCCTCCACCAGTATCTTGCTGTCTGCGTTACCAGAGAAAATTTGCACATTTTTCACCTGGTGTGTTTGCATGAAGCCTCCATAGGCAGGTACAGGGGAGCTTTGGTGGAGTGAGGCTCTGGCAGGCATGGCATGAGGGGGCGTTGGCGCGACCTGGTACATTGGAGCGGGTGTTGCCAGGTCCAGCAGAAATGGCACAGGGCTCAAGGCAGGAGGGGGCACCGCTGCTGGGCCCCATAGGTGGGCTTGAGGTAGAGGCATGGGGGCTGCACCATTTACAACAGGTTGCCGTTGCACTGACCCGTTGACTGGGTGGTTGGGTCTGGTGGCTGGACTGTGGTCCAAGGTGGGGGTGGGGTGCAGCTTGGAGACATCAGGCATGGGCAGACCCGTAGAGTGAGCGGGTGTTGGGTAATGGTCCGCGTAAGGGACCGGTGTGGCTACAGTCCGTGTCTGGTGTGTAAAAGGTCCTACTAGGGGCCCTTGCTGATCTACTGGCATGTCAATTCTGATTTGGTGCATTTTAAGTTAACAATGTGCAAAAGTGAATTGACAACCTTGGCTATAACGCTATTGAGAATACACCATAAGGAGCACAACTAAGCTAGGTATTACTCAGAATGACCACCCACAATGCTTTAAAGGGGAAAGCTCAAAACTGTTAACACACTTTGCAATCAAGAGGAAATAATGCCCTGTTGTGCTACTGTTATGCAATGTTACAGACTTATCACATACAGAACTCTTGGTATATACCACTGCACCCAGCTTGATCAAGGCCGGGGGCTACCTTGGTTTTATGGCTGAGTTCGGTTTGTAGGTGTAGGTGCACAATCAACAGGAGACGCACACCCAGGCTCAGTGTCTGTAACAAGGGACAGCCAGTGGATCCAAGGCAGAACACACAGATGGCGAGGGCAGGTACAGCCAGTTCCAGGCCAAGCACGCGGTCTACACATCCACGGTCACTCGGCTCCACAGCAGCTGCAGCAGCCAGGACACCATCCAGGGAGAGCCAAGCAACACCACCTCTCTTCACTCCTCTGTCTATGAACTGAGCTCTGGTCTGAAGCACCACAATCCGGGTCACGGCACCAAAAAGATGTAACCCTCTTGGACTAACTCTGTCTATCTGTGGTCCCAGTTGTCTCAGTACACCCAGGTTCGGGACCCTGCGTTGTGTAAGTTGGTGGCTTAGTGGCTAGGTGTAGTGCGGAGAAGGAGCACAGCAGACACAGTGGGGTTCTTTAGATTGTGGAAAGAGCAGCCGTCAGAACATTTATTATTGAGGAGTTCCAATGATGAACATGTGGTTGTAATGTTGCTTGGCTCACAGGACCTTACGGTGTGAGGGCAGAGAAAAGAGCGGACCTAATTAGTAATCTGATACATCATGCCCACTCACTCAGAACAGAACCAGTAGTTAGCAGAACATCATATATAACAAATTGAGTGCAATAAACTCATGGATGGCAAATATTGACAAAGATATTTAAGGATTTGATCAACATAAATGGCGGTGCGTACCTTACGGTGTGAGGGCAGAGAAAAGAGGGCGGGCGCTGTACTGCGCAGCCTCTTTGCGCTGCCGTCACGGTGGCCGCACGTGGACATGAAGGGCCAAAACAGTAACAAGCAATCTAATCACAAAACCAAAATACAAGTGCACCACCTAGTGGTCACTCCCTTACATCAGCATTCAAGACATTCCCTTTAGTGTTATGTGACATTGTTTTTAATTCACTTGTGGATGGCCCTAGACTTCTAGACCCGATCCCAGAGCTGATAGTGAAGTGTTGACAGATTTTTGTTACAGTTGGTGCGAGTGACAGGCAGGTAGACTTTTTGGTCCTTATTAGTTTGAACTTTGAAGGAGGACATGAACTGGAAGAGTGTGATTGTTTTAAAGATTAGATAAGCTGCTCCTGTCTAAAAGTGTCATTTGTAGTATCCTGGTCCATGGCCGCCATCCTGCACCCAGTTTTGTCTGTCAGATTACTGTCTGCAGTGGCACATACTGTGATCAAAGATAGCTGCGCTCGGCTTCAAAAATGTACTCAGGATGAAATGGTAAGTGGACTGTGGCCTAGCAGTTTTTGAGTCACGCAAATCTTCCAACACTATTTACAAATTGGTCTGGCAATCCTATAGAAATGCACAAAAACATGTTTAAATGCCTCTGAAATTTGGAAGGACACCAATAGTTAGGTCTTTGGCCCTTTACATGCTGTATTGCTCTCTTTATTCATTTACTTTCTAGATCTAATACATACAATATTACGGTAATAACTCAGTCGTAATTCAGTATTCATCTAAGTGTAACCGTAAATATGGATTGCGTATGTGTGTAGTAATTATCTTTTATTAGTTTCATTTCCTTTGTAATTTCTTTTGACAACTCACCCAAAGATAAATGAACCTACTGACCCATTTATTAAAATCAGAAGCAGGTGTAAATAGCATGTGATTTCTCATAAGCCTCATTAGCCTGTTTTAGACTGACCAAGCCAAAGTGACATTCAGTTTTTCCGCTTTTCTTGCACCTGTTTGTTTTGTATTTTGTTTTCACGTTAAATGTAGTTCCTCATCTTTTGATTTGTGGTCAGAACTACCAAATATACTTCTACTCAGGAAAACTTAAAAAAGGAAATGAGGGGTTCTCAGTTCCACTTATATTTTCTATAGCTATTTTTCAAGCTAAATGAACCGTATCCATCATTACTTGGAGCTACTGTGGGTTTCTTGCTAATGGCCATTAAAAGAGCCATGCAAAAACACTCTGTTCCACCTTGTGATGTCATGTGGTAATACAGGAAGTGCTCCGCTGTGTTTTTAAACTTCATACATCTTCACTAGAATCATTTGGGTGATTTCAGCCCTGGAATTGCCAATCTCTACTGAACAAAAGGTAAAATGTAACTGTTAACTGTTAAAACTACCGCTTCATGACATCACAAGGTGGAACAGAGCATAATATAGGACCTTTAACTGTATACAGTAGTAGCTATTGAGTATGAAGATGGCATTCACATGATATTATGGTAATTTACATTTATATTTACTATTGTATTGTATAATAACAATAAATACAAAATAAAATAATAAAAATGATCGTTAATAATAAAAAAGAAAGAAATTCAGCACAAAAGAGTCAATGTTATTGACAGTTTTGGATTTCATACCAAACATTTTCAAGCCTAACCTGGAATTTCCTTCATAACCTGTTAAAACGCTGAAGGGGAGAGTGTCATAGTGATGTGGCTGTAACAAAGGGGTTAGACAGATCACGTTTAAGTTTATGTTGCTGCTGCTGCTGCTGACAGGGACTTTGGCTGGGGTTTGGTGATTGGATGGTGCTGGGACTAGACATGGCATCAGCACTTTTGAAGCTTTACTCATCGATGTTGCTTGTTTGTGGGTTTTTTTGATACATAACTACATCAAGAATTGTGATTTGAGTGGTCATAAGCAAATATAAGCAAACATAAACAAATAAATAAATACATATCTTTAACTTTGTGATAAAGATGTTACAAAGTTAATATAATGTTTCCTGGAGGACCAGAACTTGTTTTCATAGGATCAGTTGTTCAGGCAAATTATGTTCGAAAATACATGCTTCTTGTATTGGCAATAAAAGTGTATTTCTTAAGTTCTGAATATTGCAAAATTTCACACCATTACTGTAAAACGTGTGGGAAATTCTTAATCCACATTTACCATAACTATGATGTCAGCTTCCTATTCATGAGCACAATTTTGAGCTGTACGTTGCATTAATAAGTTCGACTTCTTCAAACTACTATTTGCACACAATGAAACTTACTTAATTGTCCATATTTATTTATGATTATTTTAAAATGTTATATGTCTAAAAAAACACTTTGACATGAAAATTCATTGAAATCCTTTGCTTGCCACAAAAGTGAATAGAGATAAAAGATGCCAGTTCCCTGTTAAAGTTTATGTTTTTGTTTGTATTTCAGAACAAGAAGGCCTCTCCTGCCCTGTCATGTACTATGGTTCCACAGACAGCAGTGGGGAACACGACAGCGATCACACGCACAGCAACAGAAATGGACATAACCACACAAACCACCAGCTCCCGTCCCCATCCACGGGCCCTTGGGTCGGGGCCGACCTCAAAGAGGAAGCTCTTCGGAGGAAACTAAAGTACTTTTTCATGAGTCCCTGTGATAAATTCCACGCTAAGGGCCGCAAGCCTTACAAACTGGTACTACAACTTCTCAAAATTGGCATCGTCACTGCACAGGTAAAGACTTAAATCAGTCCAATTAAAGAGCCTATGACAAGTTTGACTGTTCATTTTACTAAAACACACTTAAGATCACTATATGTAAGATTTTACCAATTTTTTTTTAATTTTCCCAGTTTAGCAATTTTTTAGGTTTAAATTTTTACTTCCTGGTTGAAAATCATGACATCACACTACCTAGCAACCATGCTGCACACAGGGGCAAAACTCCTCTAAGGTACACAGGGATTATTATTTAACAAATAAAATTACAATAAACACCTTTATTTTGTTGAAATATTGTCTGTCACTAATAAAGAACTCTCTAAAATAGAACTATATACTTCCTATAATTTTCTTTGCAATTTGCTTCTTGGTTGGTGTAAAACTTTGATTTATATTTACAAGTATTATTCCACCAAATTAAGTCAAAATTAAAGAATCATCAGAACTTGTCATATGCACTTTAATCAAGTTTCGTTCATGTCCAATTGTCAATGATCAACTCGTTTTTAGTTGAAAGAACAATATATTTTTCTTTCTAATTTGTATGAGTTTTATACTGATTAACACTGAATTATTATTATTATTATTATTATTATTATTATTATTATTATTATTATTATTATTATTATTATTATTATTATTCAGTGCAACACTTTATTTAGATTATGCTTAATTTCAATGGGAAAACACTCCCACTCTGCTTGAACCATTTTAAACAAACTCTAGCCTTGGTCATTTCTCTTTCTGATTAGTTTGTTGTTAAAATGACTTCTCACATTGACTTCTATCATACATATAATTCTTTTGAATGTTTTTTGAAATGAATCATCACTTGTATTTTTATATCTCAGGTCCACCCAGTCAGTTCTCAGTATATTGTATGTGTATATCAGCATGTGGTTTGGAGCAGACTTCAGAAGAAACTGGACAAATGGGGGAAAACAGATGATTGCAAGATTACAAGTGTATTTTGTTTATATTTAGAACATATTGAAACCAAAAAGAAAGAACATTGTGATCGAATAGTACGAGGAAATTGTTTTGTCATAGCGGCTAACCCCAACTCAGACTATATTGTGTATAAAAATCACTTCCTCTGTGATAAATGTTGGTGAATTCCAATGCAGAAACACCAAGCTGCAAAAACACCAGGCTGCCGCAACTATTGTAAAAATGAAATCAACCATGTGATTAAGTCAACTGTTAAAAATCAGTGAAGGTGCAATATCTGCATTTCACGTAAACTTTAACTTGGCTGTTGTCACGTAAAATGAATAAAATAGCTTAACAGTATAGAAAAATGTTGCTAAAATGGACCATGTATTATTATTTGTTTTATTTTTATATGCAGTTGGTGCTGTTTGGCCTAAGTAACCAGGTGGTGGTGACTTTTAAAGAGGAAAACACAATGACATTCAAACACCTATTTCTCAAAGACTACGATGAGTCCACAGATGACGCTTTTGCGGTCTACACTCAAAATGATGTCTATGACCACATGCTCTACGCCGTGGACCAGGTTTGCCTCTATTGATACTTTGCATTGACGTTACGCTGGGGGTAGTTACCATGGAGACACAATGCACACATTAGCCTACACAGACAAAAAAAAGTTTTAAGATGTCTGAAAAAACACAAAAGGATCTAAAGAACTAATTTTCAGGAGCATTCATTCTTGTGATATTTTATGTGTGAGAAACTTGTTTAACAGCACAAAGCAGCTCACCTATTGTAGTTTCAACCAAGTCTGCTCTTTTTGGACAGATTGTGTTAAAACACAGCTCTGGAAAAGAAATGAGACAACTGCATTTTTTTCTGAAATCAGCATCTCTACATGTATTACAGCCATTCCATTCCAGCGTCTGTTGAATTCCAACACAAACACAAAGCTGAGCTACTTCTTTTCTTGCACCAGGAGCGGAATAAAGTCACCCAAGAACAATGTGAAAGACTTGTGGAGAGCATGCCAAGACGCATGAAAGCTGTGATTAAAAATAAGGGTTATTGCACCAAATATTGATTCCTGAACTCTTAAGTGTAAACATTAATATTATGTTGATTTAAAATGAATTTGATCTTGTTTCTTTGCTTTGTTTGAGGTCTGAAAACATGTATCTTTTTTGTTATTTTGACCATTTGTCATTTTCTGCTAAATAAATGCTCTAAACAATAATATTTTAATTTGGAATTTGGGGGAAATGTTTTCAATAGTTTATAGACTCAAACAAAAATGTTCATTTTGCCCAAACACATACCTATAAGTAGTAAAATTAGAAAGAAATGATAATTTTGCAGTGGTCTCTTATTTTTTTCCAGAGCTGTGAATCTCAGATTAAGTCTAACCTAGTAACAAATCTTCTGACAGAGCAGTGCTTTCAGTTAGCTTCACACTCTCAGGGAATATTGATGACGTCAGCTGCAAATCACAGGTGCATTTTTGGAGTACTTGCGTATTTAACTGTTTGTCTGTTTTTTATACAGTACCTAGCCTTACCTGAGACCACAATAGGACGTTATGCCTATGTGTACGGTGTGGGTGTGAATGGCACTGCTCTGTCCCTGTGCCAGCAGTACTACAAGAAAGGACATATTGATCCTACCAATGACACTTTTGATATAGATCCTCACATCATCACAGGTAAATGTAGAAAATAATATGCTATTTTATCTGACTATTATTATTTGTGTTGTATTTTTCCTCTGGAGAATCCAAACACACTACACTCAGCACACTACAGAAGCTGATCTACTTTGTGCACTCTGTATTCATGAACTCAAAGAATTTACTAGTACGTTCTTGTTCTTTTTTAATGAAGTATTTTTTGTAAGATTTCCAAGGCATTTTTAAGTGCACTCTCTAACTTTTTGGTCAGCTGTTTGTTTCTATAGATATGTCATTTCTCTGCCCAGAATGTTCCACATTATGACAACAAACAGCTCTGCCTTACATTTATTCAATTACAGGTGGTTTTATAGCTCAAAAATACCTAGAGAAACAGGCATCTTGACTTTGAGCGGGCCTCTCCACAGATCTGACCTGTAACTTGGTCTGGTTTGGTCTCCATGAAGATAGAAAGGTTTAATACCACCTGTGAAACATTCCAGACGAAGCAATAACATCTCCATAGAGAAAATAATTTGATGGACCCTCCACCAGAAAGGATACACAATGCGCCTTTAATGTTCAAAGGATATCGTAATATGGTCTAAACTGTCACTTCACCATAGCTGGATATTTTTGATTGATTTGTTGAGTCCGAATGCGTCCGGTTACTGGGAATGTGTCTCTGTTTAATGAGTGGACTGTATAAAGGATAATGGAGTAAACACTTTAAAAAATGCTGCAAGGGATGGGCAGTTTTGTCAGCATTGCCCACCTGTCTATTCTTATACACTTGTACATTGTATCTGTGATCTGTGCTGGCTCAGATTGTGTTGGAGTGAACCCTTTGTCAGTTCCTTCACTTCCTCTCACCAACACCTACAGGAACTTCACCCTTAAATTCCACAAGTAAGCATTTTTTCTGCTTTGTCATACATCTGTTTGCCTTATAATGACTTTCGTTTGTACAAAATGTATTTTTTTCCTCAGCGTCTTGAACTCTCTCTTGTCTACAGGCTCATTAACGTCACTATCCAGTTCCAACTAAAAGCAATCAATGTCCAGACAATCATCAACAATGAGATCCCAGACTGCTATACGTTTTCAATTACTGTGAGTTTAGATATACAGTATTATTAAATACTGTCTAAAAGTATAGACTTTTTGAAATGATCGCACAGAACAGTACTTTGAAACCTCTTTGCTTGATTTTTCAAAACTGTTCATAACATTTGATTTGTGCTAATAATTTATTTTTTCTTTTACTCTAACCTGTAGATAGTCCTAGACAACAAAGCTCACAGCGGCAAAGTGAAGATTTGGCTAGAAAATGACGCATCTATAAAAGAGTGTAAGGACCCGAGTGTCTCAGGGCAAGGTATGTTATTTGTCATTACAGGGTTACATTAGTTTAAATCTCTGACAACACTAGATGAGATAGAGAGTGGATCTGTTGTTTACAGCTGAAAGCTACACTCGTGTGGCGTTTGATGTCATTGTGGCTGTGGTGTGCCTGTTGTCACTGCTTCTGTGTGGACGCTCCATACTGAGAGGGATTATCCTGCAGCAAGTATGAACCACATAATGGACAAACATTGCACAACTCTATGCTTTTTTACTTCTGTTTTTTTCTTTGCTATGTGTAACTTTTCTTAATGGCGTCATTCAGGAGTTTGTGCAGTTTTTCAAAGAGTGTATGGATCGTAAGGTGTGCTGGTCAGACCGGTTGGAGTTCATTAACACCTGGTACATTCTCCTCATCATCAGTGATATATTCACCCTCATTGGCACATTTATCAAAATTGGAATAGAGTCAAAGGTAAGTGCAACCTTAATATTTTATTTTATTTCATTACAACAAAAATAATTTATAATTTCCTCTTGGCAGAACTTCTCCTCCTATGACCTCTGTGGGATACTGCTGGGAACCTCTACACTTCTTGTGTGGGTTGGAGTCATTCGTTACCTGACCTTCTTCCAAAAGTACAATGTAAGTTTTTCTATTACAGTTGTAATAATGTGAACAGTACTGCCCTACAAAGGAAAACCACAGTATCTGCACTGACATTTAAACTGAGAAAAATGGCTTTTAATGTTTAGAGGTTGTCCCTCTTGTGTATGTCAGAGGTACACTCGTGTGTTTATGGGTTACCATATGATGAGTTAATATTTATCAATCACAAACATCAGCACAATTTGTCAGTTACAACATTCATTGCTACAGTTACTGCACTTTTCCTTTGAAATGACTGAAGAAACTGTAGTTACTGCAAATTGCACATCAAGATTTTCAAAAATGACATGGAGTTGAGTCATAAAGCTTTGTCACCAAGTAAAACAGGTATTTGTCAATTTTGACAAAATACGCAGTTACTGCATTTTTCCTTTGTAGGGCAGAGTGCATATTTCGTAATACAGTGGTACGTCACCTTACGAAAGACCCTACATACGAAAAATCCAAGTTACGAAACGCCTTCACGTCAAATTTTGGTCTCTAGATACGAAAGAAAACTGTTACGTTAAATTCAAGTTACGAAACGCGAAATCTCAAAAATTAAATTAATGCACGCTCAGATGCACGCCCCAAAACGTAAATATACTTTATCAACACACATGGGGTTAGGTTCCAGAGGTGGCCCGCGGTGGGAGAGGTCCACGAGGTAGGACAACTTTGTATTTTGCAATTGTTCTACATGTTTTAGGGCTGTAAATGCCTCACCACACACATTCTACGCTTTTCTCAGACTGGAGTTGGGCTTTTCTCGCATTTCTCTCTCGTTTGAACACTCGAACTTTCATAGATTTTCAATGGAATGTGTTGATAGTGAAGCGTGGGGTAGCCACGGCTCAATATAGCGCCAAACGTGCGAGGGGAGCGGAGACACAACAACACATCATCAGTGGGTAAAACTCACCTGTCTCACGACGGTCTAAACCCAGCTCACGTTCCCTATTAGTGAGTGAACAATCCAACACTTGGTGAATTCTGCTTCACAATGATAGGAAGAGCCGACATCGAAGGATTAAAAAGCGACGTCGACACGGCGCTGGATGGAGCCGCGGCACCCGGGCTGTGCCTCTTCCTCAGGGCCGCTCGCGCGGGGTGATTTAATCCTGGTCTGGTCCCGGTTTGGTCCGGGTCTGGACCTGATCCGGTCCTGGTTTAGACCTGGTCTAGACCTGGTTTAGTTCTGGTCTAGACCTGGAAGTCAGATAGAACCAGAGCCTGCCCCGAGCGAGACCCCGCGGTCTTGCCCGCCGATAGAGCACCTTTCTCGGCCTGTTAGCTCACAGTGTCAGCCCCCCGGCTCTGGAAGTCACATAGAACAAGAGCCCGCCCCACTCTTATTCCCACTCAAAGAGCGTCTTTCTCGGCCTCTTAGCTCTAGCACGGAACGCGCAAGGAGCGCGGAGACACGAGCAACATGCCATGTTCCAGGATAATCCTGGTTTAGTCCAGGTCCAGTCCAGGTTTAGACCTGGTTTAGTTCTGGTTTAGACCTGGTTTAGACCTGGTTTAGTTCTGGTCTAGACCTGGTTTAGTTCTGGTCTAGACCTGGTTTATTCCAAACAGGACGCAGAACACAAATGTTACACTATAAAAAAAAGTTACACTATTAAAAAAAACAACCTTGGAACGGATCAGGCTTTTTCCATTGAAATAGCTACTCAACTTACGAAAAATTCACATTACGAAACCACTTCTGGAACGAATCAATTTCGTAAGGTGAGGTACCACTGTATATTTGACACATGTTATCGGTTTCTGTCAATACAGATCTTGATTGTAACCCTCCGCGCTGCCTTTCCCAATGTCATACGTTTCTGCTGCTGCGTGGCTGTCATCTACCTCGGTTATTGCTTCTGTGGCTGGATAGTCCTTGGACCTTATCATATCAAGGTAAAGGACCCTTTTTTAATGATTCTGTAACATATTAACCTATTAATCATGGTAAATCTTGTTTCATTCAGTTTCGCTCTTTGTCTATGGTGTCCGAGTGCCTCTTTTCCCTGATCAATGGAGACGACATGTTTGTGACATTTGCGGGCCTGAGGGACAGCAGTACTCTGGTGTGGCTCTTCAGCCAGGTGTATCTGTACACTTTTATCTCCCTCTTCATCTACATGGTGTTGTCTCTGTTTATCGCTCTCATCACAGGAGCATATGAGACTATCAAGGTACACTCAATAACAATCAGCTTTCACCACCTGCCTTATATGAATGATGAACTTCTTATTTCTTTTTTTTATTTTTATATTTCATCTTTTTGTTTTCTATTTAATTCAGAATCAAACCCAGGAGCCCATCCACATCACAGACCTGCACGCCTTTATAGCAGAATGCACCGATGCGCCGAGCTCAGGAAAGTTCAGGGGACTGGAAACCTCTCCATGTTCATTCTTCTGCTGCTGTGACAGGTAAGTACTGAGTCTGTACAATAACACCACAGAAATCTTGTTTTCATAAATACTGTATTCCTCAGAACGACAACATATGAGGATGTCCTTCTGGTGAACTGAAAACAACCTCAATGACCTCAGGAGTGGCACTGCCTCCCTCTAGTGGCCTTAAGGACACATTTCTTCTGAGTGTGCCACTCTTTATGGGCCAAACTCGCTCAACAGGAGGAGCTGCTTGAATGGAACTTTTTAATGTATGCTGCCCACAATGCTCCACTAATGCATAAATACAGGCTAATATGGTTTTAAAGCAGCAGTATTCTTTAAAACATTGTCTTAAAATGTAGAAAAAAAGTTAATTCATTTCTAATACATGTGACAAAACATGTACATTGTATTTTAAAAAGTGTCAGACCGGATATGAGGGTTATGGTGCTGAATAGCACTTATTTACTGCACATCTTAGTGTATCGTAAAAATGTCTTTTAATAGAGGCTAAATATAAAGTCATCCAAGTAGCTGCCAGTGAGTAAATGTTTCCTCTGGAGAATCTTAACCTCACACCACAATATGGTGTGAAATGGTTTTGCTGCACAAAGTAAGGACACTACAGAAGCTATTTCATGCACACTGTATTCATGAAGTCAAAGAATTAACTTTTCTTTGGAGCAGGGCAATGTAATCCTGTTCTTTTGCTTTTTTTTTATAGTATGTTTTTGTAAGATTTCAAAGCTCATTTTAATGAGAATTGTGCCAATAATATTATGCATTATAAATAGTTCAAGTAATGCTTTTAGTCTTTGCATGTATTCAGAATACAATCTTTGTACTCATATATTTGTACATATGTACTATGTACATGATAACTACTCATTTCCATACAGCACTTGAAATTTTACTTGAAACCAAACTAAGCGATACTTGTTCTGTTTGTACTGTGTTTTGAATTATTTGGATCATTAAATATGATCTATGTTTCAAAGTCCAGAAGGGCTCCACTTTCACATGTGTCTATGTGTGCATTTCTAGTGGTTTGCTTGCTCGCTATCACTCGCAATAATCAATAGGTTACAGAGAAGAGTTAATACATGAATACAATGTTGTGTTGTGTTGTGTCGTGTTGTTGAGTTTGGACATATGGCCCCTAGGCCATGGTCTGCTTGTGGTCTGTCTCATGTCGTGTTCAGGACAGTCCAAAATGATGAGGTCATTTCCTGCTTCTGGAGCTGCACAGACACAGGCCTTTAGTTTAAGACGAGGCATCTTCACCCTGATACCCTGATAACATCACCATACATTAAGCACCACTCTGCTCCTGGTCCAGCCCAGTCTCTACAGCTTACAGCTCATGTTATATAGTATTGTTTCCTCATCAAAAGCATACCTGGTGTTGTGTTTTGTTTTATTCACACATTTTTAACACACGAACCCTGCATACTTAGGCTGAGTTCTCCTCTCAAACGGAAAACACTGTTCCGACTGCTCCACTGTGTTTTCAAACTCCATACACCTTCACTACAATCATTTGGAGGATTTCAGCCCTAGAACTGCCAAACTACTGAACAAATGGTAAAAGGTAGCTGTTAACTTGAAAATTATCACTTCATGACATCACAAAGTGGAACAGAGCATTTTGAACTTTAGAGAAGTAGACCGACTAATAATAAAGGGTTACTCAAACGTGTGAATGAAACAAAACACAACTCCAGGACTGGTTTTGATGAAGTCAACAACATGGTATAACATGGTTATATCAAGAGGCTTTGTGCAACTTTGTGCAATATAAGACCTTCAACTAAGAGTCTTGTAAGACATCACAAGGGGTTTAAGACACAATACAAGCACAGGTAAACTTTTATGGTATGAGTGGTAACATTTGAAATGGTATATACTGTAATACATAATAAGATAAGATAAGACTTTATTGATCTCACACAGGAGAAATTTACTTGCCACAGTAGCTCCAGGACATTTGAACAAGAAAGAACGTGCAGGCAGGCAGGCAGGAATGGGATAAAGTAAGTAATAATAAAAAAAAATAGTAATAATAATAAGTAATAATAGTAATAATGGAAATAGTAATAATAACAATACAAGCATCAACATGGAAAAGAGGATATTGCATGTCTGGCCTATATATTAGAATTGTACAGTGTGATGGCAGTGGGGATGAAGGATCTGCGGTAGCGCTCCTTCTTGCACTGGGGGTGCCTTAGTCGGTTACTGAAGGAGCTGCTCAGCTCCTCTACAGTCCGGTGCAGAGGGTGAGAGGTGTCATCCATGATGGACATGAATTTGGCCAGCACCCTCCTCTCAGCCACCTCCTCTACAGAGTCCAGAGGACAGCCCAGGACAGAGCTGGCCCTCCTGACCAGCTTATTAAGTCTCTTCCTGTCCCGCTCTGTGCTGCTCGGGGCCCAGCAGACGACAGCGTAGAGGAGAGCAGAGGCCACCACAGAGTCATAAAAAGTCTTGAGCAGAGGCTTGCACACTCCAAAGGACCTCAGTCTCAGGAGGTGGAGGCGACTCTGGCCCTTCTTGTACAGGGCGTCGGTGTTATGGGACCAGTCCAGTTTATTGTTGAGGTGAACACCCAGGTACCTGAAACTGTCCACAGTCTCTATGTCTCTATGTATAATTAGTTGCAGTATGCTATAAAATGAGCTAGAATATGTTTGTATGAATGTAGTCATGTATCTCACTTTCCAGGAGCGACTGTGACCTGCTGTCAGGTGCTCAGGTCAGGTCAGTGTCTACAACTATCTTTTGTTTGCTGTGATAGTCTGTTTTTCTGTGTGAGGGTCACTTTTTATATTATTTTTTATTTTATTTTTTTCAGGTGTATGACAACACATTTTCTAAGCAGTGAAGTCTGTATAAGTAACTATTGTTGCGCCGGTCTATCCTAATCGTGTTAAGGGTTTCCTCCACAGCAGCAGGGCCACTCCCCGTGAAACCACATTACAGGGAATCTGAAATGAATGGGCAGGATGTGAGCGGATTTTGGTAGCTTTGTGATATAATGAAGGATGTCATTAGTTTACACAAAAGAGATTCAATACAGATTAAACTTAAAATGGGCACTATGTAATATTAATGAGTGGTATGACATGATGACACTGAAGTAAAAGCTTTAGGAATTTTTTATCCATTTGTGTTAAAGGTGAACTGTGTAACTTTCCTGTTGGAGGGTTTGTCGTCTGCTTGTTTCTATGGATATGTCATTGCTCTGCTTAGATTGTTCCACAGTATGGCATTAAATAGCTCTGCCTTACATTTATTACATTTTATAGTTTTGTAGCTCATAAATACTGAGAAAAACAGGTATTCTGATTGTGAGTGGGAGTTACCTCAACACAGATCTGACCTGTAACTTGGTCCGGTTTGGTCTCCATGAAGATAGAAAGGTTTAATGCCATACTGTGAAACATTCCAGACAAAGCAATAACATCTCTATGAAGAAAAGCATTTGACGAACCCTCCACCAGAAAAGTTACACAATGCACGTTTAAAAATAAAAGAAAGAAAGAAAGAAAGAAAGAAAGAAAAATAATGTGGAATAAAAGTATGATAGAGTTTACTTTTTCAGCCATAGTCTTGTCCCACTTCGATGAATCACACACCCAGTTTCAATAAATATTTTGTGGGTACGCTTAATGAGGATGGTAAAAGCAGATTTAGGGGAAATTGTTTTTTTTTTTTCTTCACTCTGGAACTCAGTTTGTTGCCATCGGAAATACTGAAACTACTGGTTTGAATGAAGAATCTGGGCTGCAGGGCTGGGCCATGACTCATGCGCTCTCACTCTTCCACTTGTGCTATAAAACGATTGGTAAAGCTTTATTTTTGGATTTTATTATTACATTTTTACACCCCTTGTGCACATGGACCATTACTAAGGTTTACATAAAAAAGTGTTTCACCAATCCATGCTTTGTGTTTCTTTGTTTGCATTGGACTCGGTCTGTCTTTCTCCTCATGAATCCAATTGTTGAGCTCACAGCTGCAGTGCATTTCTACAATCAAATGTTTATTCTTGCACAATAAAAAGCCTTAAACTTGGCACTACTGAGAGCAGACACTCGTATTCAGGAGGAAGACATTTGCACTATAGAAATTACAAACATGTGAAGCATGTAACTGGTTTTCTCACCCAGAAACTCCAGAATATCAGTATCATCTAATATGCATAGCCACTGCAATGCATGCAGCACTAAGTAGAGTGAAACCGCAGCCAGCCATCATTCATTTAGACTACCTTGTTTTTTTTGTTGCATTATTTTTCTATATGCATTGACTTGTAGTTTGACAGTGCTCTCATAATTTTGCTTTTATCAGATGTGTGCTTATTTAGAACAATATATAATTATTTCTTCTACCAGTCTGTGGTAGAATATAGAATATAGTGTCGAGAGCATGCCAAGACACATGAAAGTGTAAACATTAGTATTATGTTGTTTTAAAATGAATTTGATCTTGTTTCTTTGCATTGTTTGAAGTTTGAAAACATGTATCTTTTTTGTTATTTTGACCATTTGTCATTTTCTGCAAATAAATGCTCTAAACCAGAGGTCTTCAACAGGGGGGTCGCGACCCCTAGGGGGGGCGCGGAGGTACTGCAGGGGGGGTCGCGAAATCTTTTGATTTCACTTTAAAATAATATAATTTTATATTTTATAGTGTAAAATACAGCATTAACCTGTGTATTATTTCCTTGTATTGGATGTACCATAACAGAGTAGCAATGTTTATACATGACACTAAGCTCAATTTAATATAAAACACAATTCTATGCCGTATATATAGTAGGGGGTCCCTGGCCCAGTTCGCCATCTGTTTGGGGGTCCCTGGCCTGAAAAACGTTGAAGACCCCTGCTCTAAACGATAGTATTGTAATTGGAATTTAGTTTATAGACTCAAACAAAAATGTTCCTTTTGCCCAAACACATACCTATAAGTAGTAAAATCAGAAAAAAATGATAATTTTGCAGTGGTCTCTTATTTTTTTCCAGACCTGTAGCTCTGATTTTCTATTTTATTTTCAATTTATTACTTATTTATCGTTTTTATTTTGACTTGCACATATACATTTATTATTTTTATTTTTATTTTTATAATGTCTCATTTGACACCGGTCTCTTGCTACCTTTTTTTGCTATATCATCAATTTTTGTTACTCTCTGTTATATTATATTGTGATGAGTGAGCTACTGTATCCACATAATTTCCCTTGTGGATCAATAAAGTCTGTCTAAGTCTAAGTCTAGTTATTTGATTATAACTTATGCCTTCCTTTTTGGAAGTAGAGTCCTTTAACCCCATGTATCCCACACACTGAATGGATTCTGTGGGCTCCCCTCCTCTCCTACTCTAAATAATACTCAACTCTCAATAATACTGCACTAAACTACTTTTTGTAATGCCTAATATGTTTACAGCTGCTGCTCTGTATGAATGCATCATGTATGTCACTACCTCACTGTAAAATGCTACTGTTACCTGTGCAATAACCTGCTTCATAACCCACGTGCAATACTTATGCTATAGTATGTGCAATCTGTGAAATACTCTACTTACACCTTATTTACCTTATTTAAACCTACCTGTACCTTTGTATTGTATTATGCTTTATTACATATTTTTATTATATTGTTTACTTTGTTCCCTTGTATTTTTATTGCATGCTATTAGTACTTCTTGAATATCTTAGCGGCTCTTCTGATCCTAAGCATTTCATTGCATTGTTGACCTTGTGTTGATCTTGCATATGACAAATAAACAATCTTGAAATCTTGAAATCTTCTCACTCCTCTGAAGATTTTTTTTTTTAAAATACAATGCAAAACGTATTTGACCAAATAAACTTTGTCTAGTTGACAATTGGATTTCTCCTTTTGCCTCAAAAATACAATGTAATATACAATGGTATGAACAATAACAATGCTCGAGGCTTAAGAGTTCATATTCATAGGGCTCAGCATGTGCAAGTTTTTCATTATACAAATATATAGAGATTATCAATACATTTAGAATTTATATTTCAAATTCCATACAAATTGCTTTTGTTTTCATGGCTTTTCGATTTGTGCAATACTTTAGAGATAACAGAAGAAGTTCAATTTGTCAACTGGACAAAGTTGGATTCTACCTGGACGACTGAGGGACTTTTCACGCAATACTTTAGAGAGTTTATATAAGAGGACAAGAAGGACTGAAATAGGCTACAATAAATTTGGGTTTCTGGCTAGAAAATTTACAGCAATGGATATGAAATTTTGATAAAATGAGGAGTAAGTTCAACACATATTTCTTTTTTTCAGGAATACCTTTCTCAAAGACACCAAAACGTACATGTTTTACATTCAATTGTAGGTTTGTATGAAGCTTTCTATTCACAAACAGAAATATGTCATTCCAAAAGATTTGAGCATATCAGCATTCCCAAAACGTGGGTGATTTTTTTTCTTCAACGCTGTGACAGAATGAGCAAAGATGATCTATGTTTAAGTGAAATTTAGAAATGACATCATTAACATCTATGTGGGATTTTCAGGCAGACCTCACGAGTCTTATTAGTTCCAAAATATTTAGGCAAAAGAAGAAGAAGAAGAAGTGAACTTTATTGATCTCACACTGGAGAAATTCTTCTCTGCATTTTAACCCATCCTATATATATATTATATATATTAGGAGCAGTGGGCAGCACACATTAGGGCGCCCGGGGACCATCTCCATGATCTTCTTGCTTCGGTTTGGTCAGGACCTAAGCTGGAGGTACCTATCATGCATGTTTTGGGTTGATGGGGGAAACCGGAGTGCCCGGAGGAAACCCACCCAGACACGGGAAGAACATGCAAACTCCACACAGAAAGGCTCGGGCGACCCGGGGATCGAACCCAGACCATGCATGCAAACCCCACACAGAACACACACGGAAAGGCCTGGGCGACCCGGGGATCGAACCCGGAACCTTCTTGCTGTGAAGCAAGCGCGCTAACCACTCAGCTACCGTGCCGCCAAAAACCAGACTTCATTCCAGTTTGAATCTTAAATCTTAATTTATTTTATTTTTTTTGTTTAATTTCAAAAATACAATGTAATATACAATGGTATGAACAGTAACAGTGCTTAAGAGTTCATATTCATTATCAAAACATTTACAATTTATATTTCAAATTCCATACAAATTGCTTTTGTTTTCATGGTTTTTGGATTTGTGCAATACTTTAGAGAGTTTATATAAGAGGACAAGAAGGACTGAAATAGGCTACAATAAATTTGGGTTTCTGGCTAGAAAATCTACAGCAGTGGATATGTCCTTAGTGTCCACACCAAGTGTGGAGTGAATGAACAATGAACTGTAAAGCGCTTTGGGTGTCATGAAAGGCGCTATATAAATGCTATGAATTATTATTATTATTATTATTATTATTATTATTATTATTATTATTATTATTATTATTATTATTATTATTATTATTATTATTATTATTATTATTATTAAAGTGAGGAACAAGTTCACTCCTCTGAAGAACACGAGGGGCTCGGTTTTATATCTGACGTCAATGCGCATTTGCATAAACACCGAGCGTGCGTCCTGATTGGTCCGCTCATGGGACGTTAATCTGCATTTTCTTTACGGGCTCCACGCTTCGTTTGTCCGTCCCACAGCTCGCGTCCTCCGGGTCACTCCCCCCGCGCCCATCCTTCATGAAGCCCGGGCTCAAACGTGGAGGAAGCGCACGGAGAGGGACGCCAGCTGCAGCGCGGTCCTCATTGTCTCAAAGTGCATTTCCACAGCTCCTTGCGTCGAGTCTTCGCGTCGGTCTCCGCTTCGGACCAAAAACCAACATCTCGACGTAGATATTCAGAAGGTACGTATGGGTTTATTTATTTAGGCTAGCGAGCGAAATTGTTTTGTGTAATCCGCGATGGATCGGTAATCTCTATAAATATGTCTGTCCCGAGTTGCAGCGATCTTCTCGGAGGAGCCTGCGTGGATATTGGGGTTTTCTTTTGACGTCTTTGTAGTGCTGCATGTGAGGGTCCTGGGCGCTGTGGTGGTGGTGCTGCTGCTGGTGTTGGTGGTGGCACACATGATGGATGGCAGCCTTTTGGGCGTCGGTAACAAACGTGACAAACGCCAAAAGGCTCGAGTAGTGAGATGCCATTGTGCCCTATTAATTAATGATACGTCTTGGAGTGTCTGCCTTTTGTTATTGTCACCAAACCTTAAACCTTGCCAGAAGATATTAGGCAAAGTAGACTCGTTTTACTCCCAAACATGTCTGGAGAAACCATACGTGGGCTAGGACATTTTACAATTGATTTAATTTTTTTTTAAGTGTTGTGTTTGCAATGTTCAGACAGGCTATTTTCTTTTTCTGTGAGTCTGAGGAGATTAACTTGTCTTGAGGCTTTCTTCAAGGATACTACCCCCTTTCATAAATAATTGAAGAAATCTGTCTCACCAATGGTGGTATTTCCCTTCTATTTTGCATAATTCATATTGATTTCATTATAGTTTTGTCTGTTATATGGGTTGCCACTCTTGATGCATGCCTGTCCAGACATCATCATTGTTTTTATATTGTCTTTGCATCCCGGCAGTGAGCTCTTTCAGACCGTTAAAAACTACAGACCGTCTGCAGATTTGTGAGACTGGAGGATGCTGTTTATCCATCGTCATCCCTGTGTTTTGGCTCCCTGTCTGTATTACATAATCTGAGCATTTGGAGCAGGGTGTGGTGGATGAGGATGGAGGGCGTGGGGAAGCGCTCTCTCTCTCTCTCTCTGTCTGCCTTTCTCTCTTTCTCTCTCTTTGGCGTGGAAAAAGGTATTTGACATCCTCATATCCTCCCGTGTGAAGTGCCAAGTCACTGAAAAAAAATCCCTGTTGCGCTGCTAACAGGGGACCTGTGAAATGCTGCCGTGGAGTTTGTCGTCACCTCAGTGTTGGACCATATGTGAAACCTCTCCTCATGTGTTTTACTCTACAGCTGTCCCCAAGAGTAGAACTTTATATAGTGTGTCCAACCTTTCACATTTGAGAAGAAACCGAATGTAAACTAGAATGTCAAATTATCAAAGCCTGGCTTGGGCACCCATTTGACTAAATCTGTCAGGGATGACCTATTGACAGTGGTGAATTACAGGTAATGAATGGCACAGAGTCGTTTAAACCGTAAACCGTGCTATCTTAAGAGTAATAAGATTAAACCCTAACCTTGCAAGTATAGATTACATAAATGTCACTATAACTCTGCAATGTCTGGACATGTGGCTTGGTCCTTGGAGAAGTTTGTGAAACATGTACTTAAAGCCCTGCCTGTACTATAACGTTTACTGATATTGACTGTTTAAATGATGTGAAATGGAGACAACAGGTTGTGCTCTGGCTAAATCACTCGTCAATTATAATTAACAGACAAAACCATTGATTTTTTTAATTTTTTTTTATTACCACCACCATATAACCTCTTTCTTCATTTTAAGAGACAAAAATAAAGCCTGATTATTTCAAAACAACTGCTGGGATTTATCCAGGCCTGTATCTTCCAAAAGGACAAACAGGCTGAACCAGGTGGGCGACTAGGAAATGGATTGCAGACCAGTACTTTGTGCGGAAAAAAATGTTTCCTGGCCTTCAAACTAATGAAATGCAGCTGAATGCATCTTGTATTGAATGAACTTGATGTTGTTCTTTCAGTTTGTGGGGTGTCTTCAAACTGGAGGAATGTGTCTGTCTGAAGGCCCCTGGCAGTTGCACGGGGGTGTGCAGTTGTTGTTGTTTGTCACAGCTGACATCCCCAGTGTAATGCAGGTGTTTGGGCTCAGACATTTATGAAGTGTAAGCGCCTGTTTTAAGTGGATGCCATGCATTGCAGGAATGTGAGAGCGAGTCTGTTGAAGACTACCCTTTACAGTGTCACTCAAGTTCATAATGTTAAGATCCTTGATGTTGTTAAAAACCTTTTGTTCCTTGGGAGGGAAAATAGCCTAGTCATCGAGCTGCTCACTGATTTTATGTGATGTTTGTATTAAATACCAAGGCAGTGCAGGACTGGTCTATTCTGTTTCAAACATGTTTTTAGTAGTTTTATTCTCTGCTTGATTGTGGTGCAGCAATCTAAAGCTTAGTTAAATGGGGATATAAACTGGGGCAGTAAATAGTAATTTAAGGACCATTAAAGTAACATTTTTACATTTTTAATTATGACTTTTGGCTGAAGGAGTTGCTGAAATAGCCAACACATTTTTGTTACACAGTGAAACCAGTGATGGGCTTAACCCTGTGGAGCTGGGTTTGTTTGCGTGTGTGTGGAAGTCAGCTGCTTTGACTGTCCCACACCCACTACTCTCTGCTTCCACTCCTCCTCTCTGCTCCCACTCCTGCTCCTCTTCTCTGCTCCCACTCCTCTTCTCTGCTCCCACTCCTCCCACTCCTCCTCTTTGCTCCTACTCCCACTCCTCCTTTCTGCCCCCGCTCCTCTTCTCTGCTCACACTCCTCCTCTCTGCTCCCACTCCTCTCTGCTCCCACTCCTCTCTCTGTACGTTTGCTGTGTTGATGTTGGCTCTTCTGTCTCAAGTTCCTGTGGTTGGGCGACTGGCACTCTACTGTCCATTAGTTTAAATTGGTGAATACTGGAGTTGTAGTCTTCACCACAGTTTTTGGCACTGTAATCACAATGAATGAGTGTAATTCAGCAGTTTTTAAAATTGTTGTTTAGACTTTGCCTCTGCTCCAAAACCACTTCTCGGTGCCATGATTGCTTTATGGTTTCACAGCTGAGTCTCAGGCTTGCCGAAAGAAATACATTGGTTCGCCTCAATGCCAACAAACCTGATCAGCCATCAATTGTTCTCAAAGCTCAACTAAATATGGATGTTTTTTTTCTTGTTTAGCCAGTTGGCATATTGTGTAATTTGTTAACAAGTTGTTCCAAATATTATAGTAATTTTTGTATATTCCTTCCAATCTCATGCGCTTTGAGTTGTTTACAGCTCAGTCTCTGGAATATTGAAATGATCAGAAGTAATCCAAAACAAGATCTGAAATGTACAATTGTAGTAATGTTTGTGCTCTCAGCTTGTGCTTTTTTGTGTGTGTGTGGGCTGTAAGCGGTCAAAGGTGTTGGCATGTGTTTATTTTACTGTGGGCATATCCTGTTATCGGTCGATCCAGATCACTTTGCTGTGTTTGGCAGTCTGACTGCTCTGTGCTGGGAGTGGCTGTGTGAGACAGGTGTGTGTGTGATCATTGCGCGTCTGGCCTGGCCTCACCCTGCTCCGTGTAACTGAGCTCACCCCTGGGCACGCGCATTGTATCAACTATCAGGCCGTTTATTTGAAAACCATGCTTCATTTGGTTTTTCATTCATCACTTTCTGTTAAATGTTTGTATCCAGATGTATTATAAAGGTAAAAAGACGCTGCTATGTGCTACCTGCATCTAATTGTAAAGCGTTTTTTTCATCTGCGAGCCAGATGAAAATGCGCTTGTGCGCTTTTGGCATTCTAGTGGCAGTTATTATTGCAATGGCAAAGATTCGTTCTGGCCTCTCATGGGGGTGAAAGGTGAACTCATTGGGGTGACTGATTAGGATGATTGGAGTATGTTACTGCATACTTTAGACAGTTTAAAATTAACTAGTTCTCTTTTTTTTTTGTTTTGTTTCTCCACTACCCGACCTATGCCCAGGATACCTTATTCCTTAATATTGATAATATTAAAGGGCTCATATTCAGTTTTCTGATCAGTTATATCGTTTCCCCCTCAAACGCATACCTGGAGTTGTTTTATTTGATTCACACATTTTTAACACACAAACACGTTCTTCTCTAAAACACAAAACACTGTTCCACCTTATGATGTCATGTGGAACTACAGAAAGTGCTCCATTGTGTTTTTAAACTCCATACATCTTCACTAGAATCATTTGGATAACTTCAACCCTGGAATTGCCCATCTCTACTGAACAAAAGTTAAAAGGAGCTGTTAACTTAAACCAGTGTTTCCCAACCAGGGGCACAAGTACCCCCTAGGGGTACAAGTACCCCCTAGGGGTATGCGAGCACACTGCAGGGGGTACTCGGCAGTGTCGCTGGGAGATTTTTTTTTTTTAATTCTAATTTGAGTAATTTTGAGTTAAAGAAAAGAGACTGAGAATTAAATTTTCAAATTAAGGGGATGAAATAAAATGATTTTCATTTAATAATCTGTTGTGTCACGTTCTACGTTTGGAGAATTATCAACACGTATGAGTGAGGTGGTACTCGAGGTATGACAAAAACGCTCAGGGGGTACACAAGACAAAAAAAGGTTGGGAAACACTGACTTAAACTACTACTTCATGACGTCACAAAGTGGAGCAGAGCATTTTGAGCTTTGAAAATGTAGACAGACTAATAATAAATGATTACTCAAGAATCCATTTTGCGTGATGTATGTTTTGCGTTAATTATGGCAGATGTATGCTTTTGTTCAGGTTAATTGGTCAGTAGTGTTTTCCAAAGCTGCCTCAGGTGTAGATTGGGTTGTGTACAGATGATGACCTCGCTGCCCTGGTGACTGATCATTAACCTGCTCTGCTTCTCTGTGCCCAAGCTCTCTGGGTCACTGTACACCAGCTGCTCCTCTGCTCCACCCAGGCACTAGTTAATCCACAACACCCCCACCCCCATTACCCCTGTACCCCCAGCCCTATGCCTAAGACCAGGCTCAAAAGGGGTGTCACTATGGTGTCCTGGGCAAACAATAGACCTGCCCGCCCCTCCCCCCAGAGAGCACCCCACTTTTTGCTCCAGTTCTGCTTGCTCATTTTATTCAAATACCTAAGGCTGTCACAATAACAAATTTTGGTAGGATAATAGGATTGAAGTAGGATAATAATATTGAAACTAATGTCTGCCACTGACGCAATAACCCAAGATTTAAACAAGATTTAAACAACGGAAACTATTCTAAATGCACAATATTATTTAAAAAATGAGCTGCAATAAATAAATATGAACCACTTAAATTCTTATTTTGCATCTGTAAAGAGTCACAGAAGTTAAAGGAAAATTGATGTTTTTTTTACAATCTGAGCCTTCTTTCGGCAATAAAACAAGTAGTTTTACTCACCCATAGCAGTTTGGTGTCAATTGGAGCAGTATCGCAGAACTTATGTTGAGCCGTTCTGTTCTACCAATGATCCCGTATCCGTTAGCGTGAGTGCACGGGGCACTGATTTGCGGTGTCCAAATAACACAAACTTTAGCACTTTTCAAATCACAGAAGATCGCTGTGTCAGGGTAGACTTTTGGTAGATTCCAAAACGGCCTGAAACCCGATATCGCAACAGAAAAGTAAAGTTCAGAGCGGTGTTCGCTTCTTTCGGACTAGCTGTGTTTACAAAACAGCTGAGTTCACGCATGCACACTGTCCTCTCTGATGACGTCATCAAATGAAACTATAGCTGGATATCGGGTTTCGGGCCGTTTTGGAATCCACTAAAAGTCTACCCTGACACAGCGATCTTCTGTGATTTGAAAAGTGCTAAAGTTTGTGTTATTTGGACACCACAAAGTAATGCCCCGAGCACCATGTTAACGGATACGGGATCATTGGTAGAACAGAACGGCTCAACATAAGTTCTGCGATACTGCTCCAATTGACACCAAACTGCTATGGGTGAGTAAAACTACTTGTTTTATTGCTGAAAGAAGGCTCAGATTGTAAAAAAAAAAACGTTTTCTTTTAATGGCTTAAATCGTATCGTATAGACAAAAAAATAACAAATTTCCCAGTAGTGCAAAGATGAATATTGACGTAAAAATGTATTGTTCCAGCTTTCATATACTGAACAAAAAGTCAATATAGGCCTATAAATGCCATATACAGTGACTTGTCTGTGCATTTTTGTATCATCTCAGTCTATATTGGATTATGTAAAACTTTTTGCCATTTTCCGAACAGATTGTATCCCATTTACTTTGCCAGCCGCCCGGAGTGCCTGGTTGCTCAAAGGCTAACTGGTCCCATCCACTTGACGCACAGCCACATTTAACCACCTGCTCCTAATGACCTACTGAGGAGCTTATACCGTCACTTGGCACATGTCAGTACCGGTGTGAATTTTAAAGTTAATTGTGGAGAAAATCCATGCTCAATGGATTCTATTAGTTGTATAGTAAATCGGGTTCTGTTAATTTCCTTGTAGTATTAAAGTTTGAGTTGAAGATGTGGCAAGGGATATGCTCTGGTGTGTTTTGGACAGATGAGACGTCATGTGATGTATCATGAAGGGTTTAAGTGTCACAGATGACATGGTTCACAGAAATGCCTATTGTGTTTGTGTCTAAAAGCAAGTCTGTATGAACTACAAACTGTACATCTAGAAACAAGAGGCCAGAAAAGCTACGTGTTCATTTTCAGTGTACCTTTTTTGTGGTGTCACAATTTGAAAATTTTAAACTTTTATCTTCAATTTTCAAATTTTGTTACCACAATTGTACTTTGAGTTCCTTGTTAAGATTACCACGAGTTCTTGTTCTACTAGTTGTGATAAAGATCAAGACCATTCGAAAACTAATCTGGAAAAATGTTCAACTTTGACAGAGATATATATATAATTTTTTTTATTAATGAAAATGGTTTTGATTAGTGTTGTTCCAATACCATTTTTTTTGGAGATCCGATACTTCGGTTTTAGTGTACTACATTTAACCTGCTCTGGGTGTTAGTTTTAGCATTAGCCACCAAGGTAAACAGTAGCCGTGCTCGCATCTACAGGTCCTGATTGTGGGAAATACAGAGCAGTATCGGTGATTGGGTGTGCTTACTTGCTGTTACCGCCCATTTTCCTGGTATCTGAGCTTTTGCTGATTCCAGTATATGTATTGCAACAACCGTAGTTTCATTAATTTTACTCTTTTAGTGTCTGTACTGGAGATCTTTTGACGACCCAGTACTTATTGCTGCAATGTTTGGAGGCTGATGAGAACTGTCCCTAAGGAAAAATTCATCTGCATATTGAATTACTGCTATGGCCATTTCAAGTCGGTTTTCTCAATCATATTTTCCAAGTTGAGTAATGATTTGAAAAGATGCCACTCGGATATTATATTATTGGCGTCCAAAGAAGGAACATGCATGCTCCAATTTTACTCAGTTTTACATTCTTGCCTTTTTCTATTCAGGATTTAAAGCTGTGTTTACTATAAAGTCTGCCAAACTAGTACGGTTTCATAACTGCTGTGTATGTCATTACTAAAGGTGGGCTGCTCCTTTTGATCTCGTTATTTGCTGTTCTGACGGTTGGATGTCTGCTGCAGGAATGTGTCTGTGAAAGGTGTTGTCTGGTAAAACGGTCATCTTTGTGTGCTTCGCTTTACCTTTTTTTTTTTTTTTAAGTGAAGACATGTCAAACAACAAAACTTCAAAGGCTGAAGTATTTTGTCTTGGGTGTCTGGAGAGTGTAGAAAGTCAATATTCTTGATGATGGCAGCACAGTTATCTTTGGCTGCACTGTTTTAACAAGCTGTTTTGTTACTTAACTTGATGGCTGTAAGAACTGGGTGCGAGCCAACAGACATTTTGAGATCATTATGTCCACAGCAGTCAATGGGTGGGTACGTCTGTTATGATAAATATACACTCACTGCCTGACAAAAGTATTAGGATGATAGTCCTAGTCTAGTCCTGAGTTAGACCTACACTGCGATGAGTCCCCATTTTTGCAATAATGTGCCTTTACACATGATGAAATTTACTTTAATATATCAATAAATTGATTTGTTGTCATTACCAATACGTCTTATCATTATTAAAGTTCAGAAATACACAATCGTCCTAATGCTTTTGTCAGGCAGTGTAAATATAAGGGAGAGAGATGCAGATATACAGCTCTGGAAAAAAATAAGAGACCACTGCAAAATTCAAATCAGTTTTTCTCATTTTACTACTTATAGGTATGTGTTTGAGCAAAAGAAACTTTTTTGTTTGAGTCTATAAACTACTGACAACATTTCCCCCAAATAAAAATATTATCGTTTAGAGCATTTATTTGCAGAATACATGTTTTCAGACTTCAAACAATGCAAAGAAACTAATATAATGTAATGTAATGTAATTAACTATATTTTTGGGTTAATATTTATTGTGTGTACTTTTTCCTTGCACTACTGGGTAATTTTCATTATGTTTTGGCTATATATGATTTAAGCTGTAAAGGTTTAATAACTTCTATGACTCATTACCGATGCAAAAGTATTTCATTCTGTGTTTTTTCATTTTTATTTTTAAATCTGCTCTTAAGTTGTGTCAATGGCATAAAATTTGTTTTAATATCATTTACATTTACTTCAGCAATACATCAAATGTATTGTTACAAGTCTATGGGAGGGTAATCTTTTCAAATATGTAATATATATTTAGATTTTTTTTTCTTGCCTAAAATGTGATGGACGCTGATCAATGGGAGATTTGGGTGTGGAAAGTAGTGTTCATACTAGAGCACTGATCTGAATTAAGCCCTGAATCAACAATTACTGGCATATCGTAACTGGCCTGAGCAATACAATACTAAATCAATCAATAAAATCAAGTCAAACTATCTTGAAATGTATTTTTAAATGACACAACTTGATGCTTCTCCATAAATCTAGGCCTCTTACAATAACAAATTTTGAAGATATATTGCTGAAGTAAACATAAATGATGTCTAAACAAAAACGTAAAGCAAAATTATCCAGAAAAAATATTCTTGATGTACGATCTTGTAAAAAAAACCAAAAAAACCCGCCTGCAATAAATATCAGAATGCAACACTGAAGCAGTTATAGCGGTCATAATTCAACCCTCTAGCTCAAATCTCATCATAGAACAGAAAAATAACCAGTCTTCCCACTACTACAAGGAAAAGCCAAGATAAATATTGACACCCCCCCCCAAAAAAAAAAAGTATTCTGTCTTTCATGTATTGAACATTAATAAGTCAGTATAGTATTTATTGTGGCCTACATTAAATAAATCTTATGTAATGTTGGGCAGATATCTAAGGAAAAGCTTTTATTAAACCACTGAGGGACTAATAAAGGCATATCTTATCTTATCTTATCTTAAGCTTTTTCCATGAAGCCCCTGAGGACATGTTTTTGTGTGAGGACTCATGAAAAGCAGCTAAGACTCTTGAGCAGCTCACAAATATGCTTTGTATTGGTGAGTTTTATGTGTCTAATCCAAACACAGATAAAATTACTTTCCTCTGTCACTCATTGTGAGCTCAACCACCGCAGCCATGGCCTTGTATGGTCAACACAACACATGATTATAAACGCATTTCAGTGATAATTAGTTTTAAATATTATTTGTCACAGGGAGTTTCTTGGTGTGATTCTACTTATTGGCGGTGTGCTCTTATGTAGAAAGAATTGCGCCGAAGAAATGTTTTGCTTTTGCTCTGCTCCATTTCCTAGTGTAAACAAGCCACTCTATTCATTTCAACCTTTACATCCAAGCCCTTTATCCACATGACTGAACAATGAAAGACTCCACTGATAAACAGTGCTGAATTTAAAAGTCTTATTATTGCACAAAAGTGAGTGTTAAGTAGTGTTATAATGTTACCTTCTCAAACATACTGGGAGTTCTGTTTCATTCACACATGTTTGAGTAATTTATCATTAGTCTTTGTACACTTTCAAAGCTCAAAATGCTCTGTTCCACCTTGTGATGTCACGAAGCATTAGTTTTCCAGTTTACCTACCTTTTAGCTTTAGTTCAGTAGAGACTGGCAATTCCAGGGTTGAAAAGATTCACATAAATCTAGTGAAAGTGTATGGAGTTCCTGACATCACAAGGTGGAATAAAATATTTTCCATTTGAGAGAACTAAATGTGCAGGATTTGTGTATTAAACGTGTGTGAATGAAACAAAACACAACTCCAGGTATGTTTGTGACACTAATTGCCAAAGTAGCAATAATCTTTTAAACCAGTCAGCGTGCCTGTGAACAAGTGTGTAGATTGTGTTTTTGCATGCTTGGCCCTTGGATACTCACCAGGGGGTCGTTTTGGATTCCTCTTCTGCAGCATCTCCGCTGCTCTCTCCCAGAGCATACATGCGAACTGGGCCTGCTCTCTTTATTGGTTATTAAAAGCTTAAAGGTGTGGGCCCACTAGAAATGTGCGACATAATCTTAAATATTGGTATTCAAGGGACCTACTCCAGGATGGGTGTACAGCATATTCCAATTTTCATGAGTATGTTTTCCACAGATGTCTGTTCTGAAGGGTGGGTTAATAGCTCTTAAGAATCATCGTTTTTACACTTTTAATATCAATACAGTCCATCTGGGTCTTTACAACTAGTCTCTCCTCAATGTTGTGAAGTTTTTATCCTCTACTTCTTCCTGATTAAAGATCTTTCCGAGTTGAGGTCTTGGTCTTTACTGAAGAAATGTAAAGCATTTGGTTATATATAATGAAAGTTGAATCTATTGTATTTTATTATAATTATTATTAACCAGTATGATGTCAAAATCTGTGTCGAGTCCCTAGATACAGATTTGACTACAGTAGTGCCAGCAGAGTTTTCAAACTGTTTACCCACATTGGCCTGTTTCTGACCCCCACTCTGTCACACATGAAAACACCAGACGCACAGGCCCAGCTGCTGGAGTGGCTTTGAGGAGGTCTGCAGAGCTGGAATGTGAATGTGTCAGATATGTTTGTAATATTGAAGAGAGGGGGAAACTAAGCTGATGGCATTCTTTGCACAAAAGTGAAAAAATATCTGTTTATAATTGATTGCTTCTTTCTGTTATGGGTTTTTGGGGCTAGTTTTTGTAGCAGAGGTGGGCAATTTTATTTTATTTTCCATGGAGCCACATGAGAAACAGAAAATATTGTGGAGGGCCGGTCCAAAATGCTTAACTCAATTCTCCATAATGTTAATTTATTTCTTTATAAAAAGCAGAAAAAGCATTGTTGACACGCTGGTAAGACTGGTAAGAGTATATGATATGATGAAGCAATGAAAAAGTGAGATTGTCTTACAAAAAACACCAATTAGTAAAGCACCTAAAATAAAAGCAATGCAGCTTTAGTCCAAGCATGAGGTCAAATTATAAAAAATTTTTTTTTTCTAATTCCAAATAAGCTTAAATGGGCCAGTCAGTCTTCCAAAGGAGCTGTACAATGCCCAGGACTGTTGTGGAATAACTGCAAAATCCTCCTGGTTCCAACTTTTTAATAATAATAATAATAATATTTGTATGTATACGTGTTTCATACTTTTATAACAGCACTTTATACTATTTTGCTTTGACTATTTTTTTTTTTTAATAAAATCCTTCTTTCCAGTGTTTTGAGGTTTGAAGTGCACTAGAAAATCTGTCTTCCATACGAGCACGCCAAATACATGTAGATCTGACATTAAGCCTAAGCTCACTGATAAAGACCATGTACACAATGCTTTGTAAAGCTCTTCTACCCTCTTCGCAAACACCACTAAATCCCTGTTCGCGTGTATCAGACGCAGCATTAAAAGTGACCCATTTTGACCGGACGGCGCCACTTGTGATGTCTGGACGCTGAGCTGGAGAGACTCACGGCAGCTGTAATTAAACTGCCTGGAGACACTGGTGAGACCCAAGATTTGCTCTGTTGCTTAAATGACACTGACACTGCAGCTTAAATGACACAATTTGAGCTTTATTACGCTACATATTATGTGTTTTACTTATTTGTATTCTTTACAAGTCTGCTGTCTTTTGCAATGAGTATATGTGATGTTTTAGTCATTGTGTTGTCTTGTTTATAAGATGTTTAATGTGCACTGTGGGCCTAGGGAGTGCTGTGTGTGCTACCTGTACATACGTTTTTTGACAATAAAGCTGATTTTGAACTTTGAAGATTTAATGACTCACGAACTGCTATATTTCTGTTTCTTGAAATGATATGTAAATACAACTGACTGGGATCTGGCTTGTTCGTTGTGCTTACAATCCCCCTTCAATGATCTTACAAAGAGTGGCGAGTTCTTAGAAATCCCTTTTTCTCTTGCAAACTATCGATGCTTTTGTCCCCTATAGCCTAGTTCACAATGGCTGTCGACCATGTCATTTGAGCTTATTGTGGTTGGCACTGGCCATGAATATAGCATTAAATCTTCTCACTGTTTAGTGCCACAACAAAAACACAAGCAGTGGTATTCTTTTGATTTTGTTTCTTACTGAATGAATCTTTTCTGTGCCAGTATAGCTGCATACATGCGACATTTATACACTGGCAATTTGATTAGTTTATCTCAATCACAAGCATATTATTTCACAACCATATTACTGAATGGCAATCATATTTGTGTCATGAAGTTTGATTTGGACTTCATGGCTTTACCTTTTTATTCATTTGATTGAAAAATTAAAAACATTTCCATAAATTCAATTTAAATGGAGGGAGAGTTCATTCAAAGGGTGTTCTTTGGTTTCCTTAATGTCTCAAGCTCAAAACATTGACATGGGCACGATAAGAGGAAAAATAAAATGGGGTGAACTTTTGATACTTGACTTTTCCCCTCACAATCTATGCCCACAGTCCTGCTGAATCAGTCAGTAGGGTTATATTTGAACCATTAATGTATAACACAAAAGTACACAAAGTTAACCTGTCTAAAATAATGTTTGCATTAAGATTATACTCCATGTTTCTGTGAACTTTTCATTGTCTTGTGCGACATAATTTCGATATTATCCTCTTGCAGCTGTGCTTTATTTTAATTTCCTTCATTGAATACATTTTCTATTTTTTATTGCCAGTCATGTTTGTTGTTTTCCGGCTCTGCTTCCCATCTCTGTTACGTCATGTAATTTCCCTCCAGTGATTGTGTAGAACAACAAACCTATTTTCTTACAAGAGTGAAGACCTTGACAAGGCTCATCAGCATTGTCTCTGCAAATATGGCAACACTAATGAACCATTTGGTGTCATTGTTTCCATCTCCTGGGTGGCCACTGTTTACAATAAGGGATTTTCTTTTGTAATACCATATACTGTATAACCCAGAAAACCCCAGTGGAACATTTCCTCATATTTAATGGTGTTTATATACCAGCTTGTTTGGTAATAATTGATGGCTGTTCAAGATGGTGACTCAATAGTCTATCAATTATTACTTTAAGAAGTCATTTGCTGTTAATGTTGGACTTGATGTGCAGTTGTGAATTTCACTAGAAAATTTGTCTAAATCTTTCTTTTTTTTTCTTTTTTTTTAATTCACAGGAAATCAGGAGAAGTCAAATCTCTGGTCACTGACTTGTTGGATTTACTAGGAAAGAGACCCTACATTGGCATTCACGACAGGGAATGAAACCGGATGGGGTTACCATGGAAACCACGGACCCCACCGAAGCCGCGGCCATAGCTGAGCCTTCCAATCCACCAGACAACTCCACTGAGCAGCAGAGTAAAGCGCCGCCACCGGAAGCCACAGGTGATGCATCCCCTAAGGCAGCTCCCACTGTCAATGGAAAGACGAGTGCGGCTAAAACAAAACCTGCAATAACGAAAAAACAGGCTCCAACATCCAAGACTGAAGCCACATCCGGGTCAAGGCCGACTATGTCCTCTCGGCGACCAGGGAATGATGTCAAATCTACAAATGCCCCAAGGAGCGCCCCTGTCAAAAAGCCCCCTGCACCTTCTGCGAGACCACCAGGGGCAGCAGTGTCCAAAAAAACAGTAAGTGCATCGACAACGAAGGCTCCAGTCAAGGTGCCAGACAAAACCGCTTCTGGACCTGCCTCTGCTGCTACAGCAATGTTTAATGGTACCAAACCAGCAAACAGCACTCTGAAGAAAACACAGGCTACAACGAAACCCAAAACTGCAGGTGGGATTAATAAAACGGATGGAAAATATTTTGTTACTCATAAATTGTTAATGGTTTTTTTTTTGTGTGTGTGTGCAGGTCCTGTCTCTCGACCAGTGGGATCCAGCACCTCTAAAACAGGCGCTTCCACCTCGACTAAACCTGATGCTTCTGCTCCCATGAAGACAGCCAGGTAAGAACTAGATGCCCTTCCATATGCAGCATTTTTTAATGGACTTGAAATGGGCTATCCGGGACCTTCCCCTCACTTTATACCTCTCTCCAATTAAATGATGTACATTTGGTCACAGAGTTGTTTCTTTTCATGCATTTTTAGTTTTTCACTTTCATGCATAATATGAATTGCAATGTGCCAAGTTTTTTGGGGAAAAAAAACCTTACAAACTGCCTGAGTGGATGACTATGTTGGTGCTCTGAATGGGAGGGTGGAATAAGATGCTCATTGTAGTGTATGAGTCAAATTTCACTTAAAGAGTGTGAGTCATGGTGGTGAAACTAACCTGAGACAGAGGGACGTAAGATAAAGAACTAATGCTTTGTCCTAAACACAGCTATAACAGAATCCCCTCAAAACCCACCCCTTTGCAAAACACCACAACTGCTTGACAATGATCTGAGAACGTGCTAGCACTTCACATGAACGGTCCTCCTTTTGTTAGGATTGGCTCAAATTTCCTTTTTCCTTGTTACTTCAGTTTTATTTATTTATTTATTTCCCATTTTGTTTACTTAATCTTAACTTAAAACTATTTGTTAAAGTTTTAAGTGGCTTTAATATATTTTTATTGTGCTCATTTGGTGTTGAAGCACAATTTAAGACCACATCGCTTAAAGACATTGAAACATTCTAACAAAAATAAAAAAATGTACTAAACTGAAATTAAAACTGTAAAAAGCATGTAAAGCTGTAAAGGCATGGGTCCTTGCACTGTGGTTAATGGATATGATTTGGCAAAAATGTAAGATTGAGGACATTTTGGACAAAATCAAAGGTGGTAGTGATTGCAGTGCAGTGTGCACACCGATGGCCACATTGTGCAGGTCATGTAAAGGTCATATAAACGACTATGTTCAAATTGCAGGTCATGGGTTAGTAGGTTCTGCTGTGTGACCAATGGAAAGATTAGAGTTTCTCATCAACTATTCATGTGAATGACACCACAGGGAGAAATAAAGACTCACTGGACAATGTTTGCACTTGTGTAACGCTCTCAAAATCTCCTTGGGCTTTTCTAAGAGGCTAATAAGGTACCAACAAATTTGCAACGCACCTACTGTCAAATATTGCTGTTGTAGGCAAAATGAATAGCCAAAGCAATACTCACAACATTTTTTTCCCCTACTCTTGTCACAAAGGTTGAGAAGTTTGAGTCAAAACTTCCATTGGTCCCTCCTTGTCTCTCATTCAGTAATTGGTGATTTAGCCGATGTACCAAGCACTCAGTCTCTCAGACGAGCCCCTCTTTCAGGTCACACTTCCCCCTCGCTGTCTGTAGACATTTCTGGGCATTCTGCCAAAAGTTCAGATTCCCACTTTATTTTGCATCACACAAAAATTTGGAAATATCTAGAAGTAAAACCTGTTTAGACATTACAAATAAATGTATCAAATAGATTCTCAAATTGCTGCATCCTCCTTACTTACCTTTAGCCATTTTAAGCCATTTTAATAACTTTTTTTGATCTAGCGGTGGAAATAGTAACAGACTTGGCTGGGGATGGCACTGGCAGTCTTGACATTTTTAGCCAGTAGTATTTATCCCTATGACAGTAAAAGTCTTGGGGCCCCTCCACTCACTTCATTGTCAAGGAGATCTCTTTAGACCCTCACAGAGTGCAGGGATGATTTGCTCACACGGACTAAAGCAGCTGGTGTTGAACTACTTACAAACCAAACAAGGAATTGTTCTGCTTCTCCCTGTCCCGTTTTCTGTTGCTGAAGAGAGGGAAAAGCTTCAGTTGTAGACTTGCGGCAGTTCCTTTTTCACAGTTAATCCACATTAGACTTTGGACCGAGGGGAGAACTGGGAGCTTGTGGAACGAATTTTGCATTTCACAATATTGTCTGACCATAAAGTGTACTCGCCCTGTCATGACCTTCGCCCCCTGAGGACCTGTTTGGTCACTGAAGTCCCTCTGAGGGCTGGGTAATGCCCTGGTCCTCCCTCTGGACTGTGGTGCCTATTGATTTCCAGCCTCTGATGGATGAAATGTGATCTCTGCACCTTCCACAGAAGCATCAGGCTTAATACCACAACCAGTGCACAGGCATTATTGGGCCTCTTAAGGCCATTTCCTCTTCCATTATGAGTTATGACTCATCATAAAACAATGGAGGCAGTTGTGTGGTTTGCAGCGGCCTGTGAACTCCAGTTCCTCACTACTGATCTTATTATTTCCTGTTCTTTCATACCTAGAAAATTGATCATTCATTTAATTTGCTCTGTCAGACTGCCTAAATCTGATGTCCTGGCCACTTCATTATAGCAGCAGAGGACAGGCTGATATAACTAGAAAAGTATCATGCTTTTTAACTGTGTTCTAGTTGTATTCTTCACGATATCAGCTTCAGTGGAGTCGTGGCCAGCAGTGGAAAACAAATGGCCATTGTGATGGTTATTGTAATGTGGGAGTGGCATCTGAGCAGGAAGGCTCCTCTGCTCAGTTGAAACAATCAGACTTGCTCTTTTGTTCTAAATCCTCAAAGTTTTCAGAACCTAGAAAAGCAAACAGCCCCAGCCCTATGATTTTACTGAAGATCTAATGAACAACTTTAACAAAGGGAAATAAATCAAAGCAAGTATGGGTCACTTAAACACTGAGGAGATTTGCACTTGTAATCTTCATGTAACATGTGTGAGGGTTTGAGGATGCACTTGACCTTTTAACAGAGGTGCTTCTCTCACACCTGTGTATTAGTCACTTCCTGTCGACTTTCCCTCATCTCTTGATGTATATTTTTTACTGGCAAACATTGTTTCCTCTTTTTGTTTAACTGCTTCCTCCAGGATCTTTGACCATAATAATGACTGGAAAACACCTTTTTTAAAAAGCTTAGTGATTTCTTTACCTGTGTTTTGGATAACTGTTGCCATCTCAAAGCTCGTATGTATCATTTTTGATGGCTTATTTTTATTTATTTTTCTGTCAGACCTGCCACAGCGCCCCTGACAACTCGCACAGCAGTCAAGCCCTCCACAGCTGCTATCACAACCAAGCCCCCCTCTACTGTGAGAAATGGTGCTTCCAGAGCTGCCACAGCGCCCCCCTCTGGCAGACCCACAGCAGCACCACCCAACAAAGCTGCTGGACCTGTGAAGAGAGGTAAACCTTAGACGTTTGTAACAATACAGCCAATTTAGTGCACAATACAGGACTTAGATTTTTTTTTTTTGATGCAGTCATTTCTTCTTGAACGACAACTGAAACAATTTGACATTTAATGCCTAATTGATGTAATTACAAGACAAATACTTTTTGTCATTTTTTTTGTCATTGTAAGAAAAAAAATCTTGTCTACGTTCACATTTTTCCTCAACGATGCATAATTGTTCACTGCACAATGTATAATTGGAATAATATAGAGAGCAAGGTCTAGTATTAAAAAATCTAATATGTTTTTCTTTCTCGTATAGCAGATGTCACTCGGCCGGCGCCTGCTGCTGCTGCGGCCAAAAAAGCACCACTGGCTGCTGCTAAAAAAGTGGAAGTTTCCAAATCAGCTTCAAATGTGAAGTCTAGCATGACTTCAACAACCACAAAGGTTGATCCAAAACTACCACCAAAGCCCCAGCAAACCATGAAGCCCAGCGCAACAAAGAAACCAGCTGTAGCTGCTGCACGCTTCCCAGCAGTGAGCAGAGTCAGCCAGAACCCACCAGGTTCTCCGGTCGGCAAATCTCAATCAGCCCCCAACACTCCTCGATCCAAACTTGTGCACAAACCCACTCAGGCAGTCTCTCCTTTCACTGCCAACAAGAAGACAGAACGAATGGGAGCAGCCAAAGCAGCTGCAACAGCTTCAGATAAGCCCCCAGAGGCCGGAGCAGCGGCAGTAGTAGCAACTGTGGTGCAGGACACACAAGTGGAACCTGTTACAGTGTTTGCACAGGAGGCATCTTCTGAAGCCGCTGGGGCAGTGGATGAATCTGGTGCAATCTCTACTCGGTGTACTGCATTAGAGGGAGGGAAAGAAATTGAACATGACACAGCTTCTGCTCATGAAGAAAGTCCTTTGAGAACGGCCTCCCCTCAGATTGAGGAACAACAACCCCATGTTCCTTCTCCGTCTACACGCGAGTGTGCCCCAACTGCATCCCTTGTCTCTCCAGTTTCTTTGCCTCTAAAGCCTGAACACATTTCCCCTGAAACTGAAATGTCTGATCCACCAACGGCCATGTTGGCTCCTGAAAATGATCACCCTCTGATAATTCCTACACACAATCTCAATGAAGATGAAGAAGAAGAGGAGAAAGAGGGAAGTCAGATTGTTTCTGTATCAGAAATGAGTGGGACCACGCAGCCCACTGAGGAGTCCCGTCCAGGGTCGGCAGGTCCAGCTGGGGCATCTGCCTGGAGAGTGGGCGGGGCCTTGCTCTCTGAGCTGGACTCTGAGGAGGTCAGTGTGAGTCAGCATGGTGTCTCTGAGCTCAGTGCCCCTGGAGTTCTGGAGGGCACAGAGAGCATGGATGATCTGGGGGAGGGCAGTCTTAAGGGGGCCATGGATATGGAAGGGGCCTCAGCTGGGTCCCCTGACTTTGAAAGGGTTCCTGACATCCCAGTGAACTATGATGAAGATGAAGAAGATGAAGATGACAACGATCGTGTTTGTGACATGGATGTGGGATCTGAGCGAGCAGATGAACCCCAGAGACATGACAATGATGTAGATGATGAGGATGACGAAGATGTGGAGATGGCCAGTGAGGGTGTGACTGAGAGTGGCCTGGAGAGCTATGGAAATGCAGATGAGGATGACTTTGCTGAGGATGAAAGACTGGACAATCTGAACAGAGTTGCTCAGCCTCCTCCTCCTCCTCTGCTTCCTTCAGCTCCTGCTGCACAATGGGACCAGCCCAATCCTTTCTCTGACCCCTGGGCCGAGCCTGTCCTACAGCAGCCTCCACCTGTTTCAGAGGGAGTAGAAGCAGAGAGTCCTCTGACTGACCCCTGTCAAGGAGACTCTGAGACCCCAACACAAGAGTCAGCTCAGGCCTGGATCGAACTTGGTTCTGCGACAGTCACTAATGAAAACCAAGAGGATCCACAAACTCAGCCTGGCAAAAAGGAACAACAGACTTCTGAGCTCCAAATGCTTTCTGCTGAGGCTGCATTGTTTATACCTGCCCCTTGTGCCCCGGAGTCTTCTCCATTGAGAACCTTGAACAGTGGGACCAGCTCTTCTGAAGAACCTAAAGAGAAGGGGCCTTTGCCTTCTCCGCTGCCTGAGCCTGCACACACAGAGGAGGTTAAGCGCACACCTGCACATGAGCTCCTGGCCTCTAATGCCCCTGGCTCCAACCCCTCCTCCTCTTCAGTGACAGAGGATGAGGCCAGTGACACGGAGGGGGAGGCTCAGCTGGAGGATTCCCTGGAGACTCCGGGCATTTGCAACATGACCTTTGAATGCCAGACCCAAAACACGCGCTGCCTGTCCACAGTGGATGAGGGGGAGGAGCCGGAGGACAGTGGAGCTGCTGAAGACTCCACACCTCCATCGGCTACCTCGCAGGTGTCCTGCGGCTTCGACACAAACACCTCAGCATCCAACTCCAACGCTCAGTCCACGGGGGAGAGCTGTGTGAAAAGCCCTGGCATCTTCTCTCTGGAGGAGCTGCCCGAGGAGGCCAAAGAGCCACCTCTGATCCACCTGTCTCCAGCTGCACCCAGTCTGTCCGATCAGCCCTACATCGAGTGTGGGAAGGACCATGAGGACTCTGAGCAGGCTGTAGAAAACAAAATGGCAAGTCCAGACAAAGTTTTTGCCCCTTCGCCAGAGCCCCAACAGGTAGAACAGATACATCCTCTAGACGATCTCCAGCCTCCATACTATTCAGCCATTTGTGAAAAGACTGAGAATTTCGCAGGTAATGTATAGTTCATGTTAGTTTGTTCTGCCCTCATGTTTAACCCAATTTCCTCATTCTTGTCCTAGTTTGTGTTTTAAACCTTTTGGGTGGCCCTAAAAAGTTGATGGGTTGGAAAATGGAGAGCAAAAACAACAAACAAAAAAGCTATGGCAAAAGAGCAAAGTTTGTTGCTCCAGTTCCTTTATGTGCATTGTGCAATATCCATGACTAATAGTGTGCACTGCCTGGTGTTGTGTCGTCTAACTTGTGGCATGGGTATTTAAATGATTCTATAATACACTTAAAACATTCTCAGTGGGAATCAAGAAGACAGACATTTTCTATTGTTCTGATGTGGGAACATGCACTTACAGTGAGAGGGAACAATCACTATGTATACTCATTATGCCGAAGCTTTTTGTCTGTATTAATCCTACATTTTACTGAAGCGTTGATCATGTTCAAATACAAGCATCATTCTTAACCCAAGCACTTCCATTTTGTCTTGCACTTTAATGATTTCTGGCCTTAACGTGTGTTTAATACATTTTGGAATAATGGAATGTTACAACTTTAAATAAAGATTACATTTTTACTATGAGGCATTTTCTATTGTATATTTATTTATATATTATTGTATTCTGTCAGATATACGTGTAACTTGTAGTACTGTTATGGCCTTATTCTCATTTGGACACTGAAGATGCACTAAACTCTGCTGAACGTGAAACATGCATCACTGGAAGGACTCTGAAGTTGCATCTTTAGGTTCAACTTTTCAAAGAAACTAAAAGCAAGTTCCAGCTCATTATGGATCCACAATCGACCTCTGCTGCTGCTACTGCTACTACTGGACTTTTCCTGTTCTTTCACTGTGGGTGTTGCGCTGTTTGAGCCTGTATCCACTGCACTTTTAAGTATTTGCTCCTAATTATTCTAAAGTGAGCTTCTGCATGCCACTGTTGCACAATCATTTTTATCTAATTTCTTTGAAAATGGTTTGTTGGGCTTATCAAATAGCTTGGTTCTAAGACTCGACTTATGAAATAACTTAAAAACAAGCTATGTTATTTCTGGTTATGCATATTAGTGCATGGGACGCTTATGCATGTGTCACTGGTTACATAGCCAGCCATAGAAGGCTCTTGAAACTAGTCATAGCTGTGTTGCACATACAGGAACTTGGCTGCACACAAATCTTTCCTTTCTACATCTTATTTTTAAATGTAAGATCACAAATGCTCTCTGCTTAAATTTTCCAACCCACTGTTTACTGCCACCCCAGTCACTTTTCCATTGGGCCACAGTTATGGTTTTGTATTGCACATGCATTAATATGAAGGCGTCAGCACAGTTGGTGTTTGGAGCTTATGTCTTATAGGCCGTCCTCCTTGTATACCTCTTTGCCTGCACTCTTCTGCTGTTCCTTTGCTGCTTGCCACTTGTTTTATAAAGTCACACTATTTTAACGTGTGTCCTGCTCTGTCACAGGCTTCACTTCACTACTGCACCCACAGCGCCGGGATCACTCTTCATACCCGCGCACCTACTGTGACATTGTCAAACCCGTTAACGCTGCGCTCGCATCTCCAAAGCTGAGCTGCACTGACCTCCCGCCCCGAAGCCCCAAACAGCAGTCCCTCAGTCCACAGCTCCGCCGCCTCGAGCAGCACCAACGCCATCTGCAAGAACTACAACAGCGCCGCGAGCAACAGAGCAGACCCATGGAGGAGGCAGAGCAGGAGAGGAAGAGGAAGGAGGAGGAGGAAGAGAGAAAAAAGAAGGATGAAGCAGAAGAGGAAATAAAGAGGAATAAGGAGGAGCAGGAGAGGAGGCTACGAGAGCAAGAAGAAGCCAAGAAACAAGAAGAACTCCAGAGAAAAGAGCTGGAGCTGCAGCTGCACCAGCAACAGGAGGAGCTCAAACAACGGCAACAGATCATTCAGTGGCAACAGGAACTAGAGGAGTCCAATAAAGGACAACCACTGCTGCTGTCACCCTCCTCTGGACTCTGCACGATCTACGAGGCACTGGAACATGACGATGAGGAGGAGGCAAAGGGCAAGCTCGGAAATGAGCTAAACTCTGTCACAGATGAGGGGTCTGAGGCCTGTCGGGACGTGGACAGTGGCTGTGGGAGGGTTACTCCAGAAACACAGAGCACCCACAGTTCCCCACCTCCACAGGATGCCCAACAGAGACTGAGGAGCCCCACCCAGAATGGGGACGACGACTCTACCCCCCCAGAGTCCCCTGACAGGCCTTCACCCCTGGAGCTGGAGTGGGGAAAGAAGGTGGACATTGTGCATCAGTTGATCAACCAGACTCTGCTGTTGAATGGGGATGGGTGCTCACCTTTGCTGCTTCTTCCTGGTGGAGCTGGCGGGACTCTGAGCCCTCTGGAGAGCAGCCTGTGGCCCAGCCTGCTGCCTCCCCTTACCCCTCCCTCTGCCACTGTCACCTCTGTGAGCAGTTTCTCCCCCGAAACAACCGGCACCTCATCACAGGGGGAGTGGACAGTGGTGGAGCTGGAGACGCATCACTAATGAAAACTATGGTAGACTACTCCATCACATCCTATATTCTTTGATCAAAGGAGAAGTTCAATTTGTCAACTGGACAAAGTTTGTTTGGTTGAAAACGTTTCGCCGCTCATCCGAGAGGCTTCTTCAGCTCTGGCCCTCATGCTGGTTCGACCCTGTTTATATCTAGCTGCAAGGGAGGAGCTAGCTTCCCTGAACAAAGCTATAAAGATATAAACAGGGTCGAACCAGCATGAGGGCCAGAGCTGACGAAGCCTCTCGGATGAGCGGCGAAACGTTTTCAACCAAACAAACTTTGTCCAGTTGACAAATTTAACTTCTCCTTTGATCATGGATTCTACCTGGACGACTGAGGGACTTTTCACGCATCCTATATTCTGTTATAAAGCACATTCACAGGGTAATCAGAACACACTGTAAAATGGCACACATCAACAGATAACATTGACCTGGAAAAGTCAGACTGGAAACTACATGCAAAACAAAATGAGCCTTGTTCTGGCTCTTATAAGATAAGATAAGATAAGATAAGATAAGACTTTAGTTATGAATTAACTAATGTTTTGACTTTACTACATCAAGTATGCAGCAGAAATTGGAATACAGTAATCAACTGTTTATTTTAACACCTGTAGCCTGGTGCTAAATTTTCACTGGAGAAGCCCAGACGAGCACAAAATCTTCCATGCTCTTGTACTGAAAGATGATTACACATTATCCTAATCTTGGCCAATGCTTGTGTTAATTAATCATCCGGTTTGTGAACTGTATGACTCAAGGCACTACACAGTAACTGCACCTTTTGGACATTCCACTCTTCTGCACCCAAACCCAACACACAAAGAGGATTGTGGGCCGTGTCCAGTTTCAGTCCCTATGCACCTGAAACTGTAGCATCACACGTGCTGGACTGAAACATGGTGAAAATGGACACTTGGTTTTCAAACTCACTCTGCTAATTGTGCCAAAATGATTACTCTTCAACCACATTCATATTAGCTGGGGGCTAGCTCTACAATGTATTGCTGTCTTAGTACTAATACACTGTTACTTGCTAATAACCACTACTGGCGAAGCAATTGCACTAAATATCTTTATTCTCTAACATGCTAAAATATTTTCCTGCCTTTGTCACCTCTAATTTAAAGGGAGTTCCACAAACAACTTTTTAATGTGGGCATTAACTAATTTGTTTAGAATTATGTTTCCTTATGCTAGCAGACCAGACTTTTCCAGTGGTTTAAATTATGAAATTATTTATGATGCATTCATTTATTAAACATAAACTCTGGGACATCACCGATATTGCTGTGAATAAAAGTATATTGGGAACAGATTTTTAGAGTATAAAGTAGTATGTACTGTAGTGATTTTTTTTTTTTTTGGTCAGTTTTTATTTCCATATGCTTTAGTTTGCTTTATGTTTTGCTTTTTTGATTAATGTAGCATTTGTCAAACCATTAATTTTGATCAAACTTTATTTCGAGGGGTGCAGTATTCATTGGCCTCAGACTAGCTAACCTTTGGGCTACTCACAGCTCTCTTTGCACAGCAATGTTCATTTAGTCTTCCTCACTTTGTTTAAACCTTTGTTTCTCAAACCTTTCAGTGCTTTATGGGCCAGAAGGAAGATTTATAATATCTTTGCATTGTCATACCTCAAGCCAGTGGTTGCTGATGAGCTGCCCTCAAGTACTGTTTGTCCAAATCTGTGTATTAAGTGACTGCTCACTGTACTGATGGAAAATGTACATTTTTTTTTTCTACTTTTCATATTACCCGAAGAGTTGATTTTAATGAAACGTATTGCAATTTAGGAAAAGGAGAATGCAATTGCTTTAAATGTAAGTAAACAGTCATGTCTACTGAGCTTGAGTTATTGATGGTTACATTGTTAATGTGTTTAGATTTCCTTTATGAAATATATGAAGTCTCCTACTTTGTCTTTGTTTTGAAAATGAGGTAAAGCCTGCTTGTGTCTTAATTGATTGACTGTTCAAAAAGAGCAGGGTACTTTTACCCAAAATATGGCAGCTTATTTCCAGTTATGTGTATTTTCTGTAATTTCAATGAAATCTAAATGTAAATAAAATGTTTTTTTTTAATACTGCTTTTGGCTTTGTGTAAAAATAGTCATTCACAAGGTTGAACAAAACTGTAGAAAATACAAGGTCTTCAAACATTAACATAACAGAAAATCTCAAACTCTTAAAACCGTCATAAAAGGCTTTGTCAGCTAGGCTCACGTTTTTATCTATTTACATTTGGAACAACTAATTGGAACATTTTTCATAAGAACAGGTTTTGCATCACTTCTGGTCCAACATCAGCAGCTTTAGTAGACAGTCCGTAGCATCGCGACAGGACGGCTCCTCACTGCCCAAAATGACACGCTTTAAGTATGTGCCCTGAGGAATCCCACAGAGGATCCTAATGCCAAAGTTAAAAAAAAAAAATGCATGTGTAAATTAAACAGTACAACAATCTAGGGAATTGTATGTATCAAATCTAATTTCACCTACCAGTCATCTATGTCATCAGTTTCTGGGCTGACTTGGATCCACTGACCAATAGACCACATTCTCACAGTACCGCCAGGTAGTGTGTCAGCATCTTCACAGCATAGGAAGTAACTACAAAAACATAGGAAGTAATGATAAAAATGTATACAGGTCTCACCAAAAGGCATGAAATAAAGCCTTACTATTCAGTGTTGTCTGTTTGCGCTTCTCCAAGATGGTCCACATTCCACCGCATTCGTTTGTGCAGTCCTGTGTCAAACTGGGCCAAATATGGAGTGAGCTGACAGTACCGAAGAATGGTCACCCTCAATGGACCGAACACACACTGGCCAATGTTGAAATGGGAGATGCTGTAAAAAAAAAAAGTTTGCTTTATTGTGTGACTTTATTATATTATATGTGTCATTTACCTGTGAGGCTCAGTTTCTTCCAAAGACAGAAGTTTGTTGCTGGCACATGTCAAAACTAAATTCTCCAGTTTGTTACAGAGATTTTGAGAAAACTCGAACAGCCGAGAACGCTACAAAAGGTAAGTAAAAAATAGTTATTGAGTTTCACTGCTTCAGATAATGCAACATACACACTTACAATAGTCTGATTCAGAATAATTTAGCTCATCCTGAACTCTAACCCTTCAAATAGTTAAAGGTGCACTTTGTAACTTTTCTTGTGAGTTGCTTGTCTGGAACTGTTATTGCTTTGTCTAGAATGTTCCACGCTGAAGCATTAAACTCCTCTATCTCCATGAAAATAAGCAGAAATGAAACTAGGCCTAGATAGGTCAGGTGTATCTAAGAATTTTTCATTGTATTTCTAAGCAATAAAAGCGGCTGTAACGGAATAAGCACAAAACAGACAAGTTTAATAAACTACTGTTGAACATTCAAGCCAAAAAAAACTCCATGGAGATTTTCAGAAGTTACACAGTGCGACTTTAACGAGTATTAAAACTCTATACCTATTTTAATTAACTATTAATAAGGAATTATATCTGAAAAACAATTGGATGTGGATGACTTTGCTAGACTCTTCCATGAACATGTTACTGACATCCAAAAAACAATCTTACACACACTGATGCCCATGTAGTTTTCAGCACTCTTGCTGTTTACAAATTGCACCTTCACTTTTGCACCTTACATACTGCACATTTCATTCTACCTCAAACTTTCCTTCTTGTTGGAAGAGTATAGTTTGCATGTATGTCTTATGTCTATTTATTGTTGATGCCTGTGTACGCTTCATGTCCATGAGTGCAGCTGTGTGTTTGTGCGTGTTTTTACTTAAGACTGCACATTTGGTGTCTGGTGAAACGCAATTTCAGTCCTCTGTGTAATGTCTGTTACATAGTGAATTGACAATAAAGTACACTTTGACTCTTGAGCCAGTGCTTCGAACTTGATATAGGCCACATAAAAACATACCACTGACTCTGACACAGGGTCGTTACGGGCTGTCGATTCAAGATGGTTAAAGTAAGGCTGACAGGTGAAAAGAAAACTAGCCACAGATGCAGCATTATCCTCTCTGCCTGAAACACTGCACACAACACAACTGCGTCAATGTTTTGGATCTGATTAAGTGAGATAAGAAGTTAACTATGACCGTACACTTCAGAGAGTTTTTTCTTGATCTTGTCTGCTTTATTAATGAAGAATTTCAGCTGCAGGTTCACAGAGTACATGCTGGGGTCTGCCACAGTCTGCTGCAGACAGCCGCACGTGTCGCCGGAGCAGCTGCAGGTTTTGCCTTTTCCACACAGAGGCGCCAAAGTTACACGGGCCAGTGATGAGAGGGGCTCCACTGAGAAAACCAAAACAGAACCAAAATTAGAAAGGTGTTGTTTTTTTTCTTTCCCACAACCACAACTCAGTTCAATGTGCAGCGTAATAAAGCTGAAACGGTGTCATTTCAGCAGCAGTTTCAGTGTCATTTAAGTTGTCAGTGTCGTTGTCGTAATAATACTATTACTACTGATAATACAAGGAGACTTCTTCTTCTTCTCCTTTCGGCTTGTCCCTTTTTCAGGGGTTGCCACAGCGAATCAACTTTTTCCATCTCGCCCTGTTTTCTGTATATTCTACTCTGGCTCCAACTACCTCCATGTCCTCCCTCACTGCATCCATAAATCTCCTCTTTGGTCTTCCTCTTTGTCTCCTACCTGGTAGCTCCATCTCTAACATTCTTCTACCAATATATCCACTGTCCCTCCTCTGAACATGTCCAAACCATCTCAATCTGGCTTCTCTAGCTTTTTCCTCCAAACCTTCCTGTCTGTGTTGTCCCTCTGATGACCTCATTCCTGATCCTGTCCATCCTTGTCACTCCTAAAGAGAATCTGAGCATCTTTAACTCTGCTATCTCCAGCTCTGCCTCCTGTCTTCTGCCTATTGCAAGTGTTTCTAATCCATACATCATGGCTGGTCTCACAACTGTCCTGTAAACCTTTCCCTTCACCCTAGCTGGCACTCTTCTATCGCAGATCACTCCTGACACTTTTCTCCAGCTGTTCCATCCTGCTTTCACTCTATTCTTCACCTCTCTTCCACAGTCTCCACTGCTCTGAACAGATGATCCTAAGTATCTAAAATCCTCCACCTTCATCACCTCTGCTCCTTGTAACTTCACTGTTCCACTGTTCTCCCTATCATTTACACACATGACCTTCATCCCTCTTCTCTCTAATGCGAACCTCCACCTCTCTAGATTTTCTTCTAGTTCTTCTAGTGAATTGATAATACAAGGAGACTACATGTTGTTATTCTGACCTTTGTGGAGCTGTTTTTCCCCAGATCCCAGAGGTTCACTTTGACAGAGCTCTTGTCCTCCTGTGCGGACATGTGGTGGAGATGACTTGTCTGCCATCACTGGGTCTGTGTGCGGACAACTAGAGATACTTCTGTTGTAATGTCACAGTAAATTAAACTTCATTACCGCTGTATGGAGCTAGTTACACACAGAAATGGCACCAAGGTTCCTGCAGGCCTCTCACACAGAAATGTATGTTTGTGAAGAACCGTTGAGGTAAAGCTGCGAAACTCTGCATCTGCATTTGTGTGCTTGTTTATTACCACAACTTCAGTGCTAATGTTTAATATAATTGGATTAATCTTAGGTTATATGCAAAGATGCTGAATTACAAAACACAATCTGACAAACACCACGTTACTCAGACACTGCGTACCTTCGCGTTGGTTCCTTTTGGCTAATTTTGGCTAAAGTGCGCAAAGAAAGTAATGCGCACTATCTAATGTCAAAGGTTAACAACAGCACTTTGTGTTACGAGCAAATCATGTTTTACAAATGGACGAATAAGCAATGATAAACTGTATATTTTTAACCTGGTAATTATCAAATATGTACTTACATAAATGTTGACTTGCTAACAAGAAACCTGCATGCAACTGTGGAATGCTGCTCATCAAAGATCAAAGTCAGCTTTATTGTCAATTCTGCCATATGTGTTCAACAGTGAATCGAAATTTCGTTTCTCTCTCCCCAGGTAGTGCAAAAAGACAGTGTACAAAATACAATATAAAGACAAACACAACAAAAACTATCTAAGACAAAAATCTCAATCTAAACTAAAATCTAAGATCTAAAATCTAAAAGCAGTGCAACATAATAAATAGCAGTGAGATGACAATGTGCAATAGAATGTGCATTGAAGTTAAGATAAAAATAAATGTGCATCAGTAGTAATTCCAGTGCAATAACAGTAGTAAACAACAGTAGTACTGTATGTATATTAAATGAGTATGTATATTTATCCCCCTGCCTTAAACAATTTAACAATTATTGATCTCACTGTATTTGCACTATTTGTATGAAATGCAAGGGTATGTGAAGTGCACTATATGACCAAAAGTATTTGCTCACCCATTCAAATGATCAGAATCAGGTGTCCTAATCACTTGGCCTGGCCACAGGGCTTGGCCCCTTAGTTCCAGTGAAAGGAACTTTGAATGCTTCAGGATACCAAAACATTTTGGACAATTCCATGCTCCCAACCTTGTGGGAACAGTTTGGAGCGGGCCCCTTCCTCTTCCAACATGACTGTGCACCAGTGCACAAAGCAAGGTCCATAAAGACATGGATGACGGAGTCTGGTGTGGATGAACTTGACTGGCCTGCACAGAGTCCTGACCTGAACCCGATAGAACACCTTTGGGATGAATTAGAGCGGAGACTGAGAGCCAGGCCTTCTCGACCAACATCAGTGTGTGACCTCACCAATGCGCTTTTGGAAGAATGGTCAAAAACTCCTATAAACACTCTCCTCAACCTTGTGGACAGTCTTCCCAGAAGAGTTGAAGCTGTAATAGCTGCAAAAGGTGGACCGACATCATATTGAACTCTATGGGTTAGGAATGGGATGGCACTTCAGTTCATAGTATGAGTCAAGGCAGGTGAGCGAATACTTTGGTAATATAGTGTATATTTAATTAAAAAAAAACACACACACACACAACACTGATCAGTTCATCTTGTGTGGCCATATTTTTGTATGATTTTGTTTGGTGACATTTTGTTGTGCCGCTTAAAGGGCCCATTACTATGATTTCTTCCAGATGATAATGTGGTTTCTCCATCAAGTTGTGTTTTGCTTAATTCACACATGTTCAACACACACTGAAAAAAGCTTGGCCAAATTTTAAGATATAAACACTTAAATATATCAGAAAATGACTTCAAAGTAGTGAAATTATCTGTCCATGCAGCGAGACAAGTTCTCTTAAAATAAACTCCGTCTAGACTAGAATGGAGCAGACTCAGAACTAGTACGTAGATAATAAATCTGAAAACAAGATGAATAACCTGATATCAGTTTTAAAATCTTGGCCAGATCAGAGAAATTTGCAGAGCACAAACCCTGCATATTTAGTCTGAATTCTTCTCCCAAACAGAAAATACTCTGCTCCACCTTGTGATGTCATGCAGTAAAACAGGAAGTGCTCCACTGTGTTTTAAAACTTTGTAACCGTCACTAAAATCATTTGGATAGTTTCAGCTCTGGAAATATCAATCTCTACTGAAGTAAAGGTACCACTTCATGACATCACAAGATGGAGTGAAGCATTGTGAGCTTGATGCGTGTCGTGGAAAGAGCGTGATGTAGAAAGACTAATAATGCAACATTACTCCTACATGAATGAAACACTCTGGGTATGTTTTTGATGAGGGAACGACATGTTTAAAAGTCAGTTTTGTGTAATAGAGCCTGTTTGAAGTATAAAATAACACTTGTGGGCAAAAATAAGAGACCACTGCATAATTATCAGTTTTTCTGATTTTACTATTTTTATAGGTATGTGTTTCAAAGTCAAAGTCAAAGTGTACTTTATTGTCAATTCACTATGTAACAGACATTACACAGAGGACTGAAATTGTGTTTCACCAGAGACCAAATGTGCAATTTAAACTAAAAACACACGCACGCACACATGCGCATACACACACAGCTACACTCATGGACATGAAGTGTACACAGACATCAACAATAAATAGACATAAGCGACTTTATTGATCTCACACAGGAGAAATTCTTCTCTGCATTTAACCCATCCTGTTATTAGGAGCAGTGGGCAGCACATTACTGCGCCCGGGGACCATCTCCATGATCTTCTTGCTTCAGTTTGGTCAGGACCTAAGCTGGAGGATTTTACCTATGGTGCATGTTTTGGGTTGGTGGGGGAAACCGGAGTGCCCGGAGGAAACCCACCCAGACACAGGGAGAACATGCAAACTCCACACAGAAAGGCTTGGGCGACCCGGGGATCGAACCCAGACCATGCATGCAAACTCCACACAGAACACACACAGAAAGGCCTGGGCGACCCGGGGATCGAACCTGGATATATTGGATATGCTTGTTGGAAGCATATACTCTTCCAACAAGAAGGAAAGTTTGAGGTGGGATGAAAATATCCAATTTAATATGGATATGTGTTCAACATACAGTGAATCAAAATTTCGTTTCTCTCGCCAGGTAGTGCAAAAAGACAGTGTAGAAAATACAATATAAAGACAAAACAAAAACTTCTAAGACAAAAATCTAAAATCTAAAAGCAGTGCAAAAGAATAAATAAATACCTATTTACAGATGTCCAAAATGTGAAATTGAAATGGAAGATGCAGCAGTGAAATGTGCAGTAATGTGCAATAGAATGTGCACTGAAAATAAAGATAAAAATAAATGTGCAACAGTAGTAATTCCAGTATAACAACAGTAGTAAACGACAGTACAACAGTAGTACATTCCAGTGCAACAGTAGTCCTTAGCAGCAGTTTTAAAAGTGTCTAGAGTGATATGGAATACAGGTTATGCCAGTATGGGGGGTGTAAATGTAAACTCTTATTTTTAATCACAGCTTTCATGCGTCTTGGCATGCTCTCCACAAGTCTTTTCACATTGTTCTTGGGTGACTTTATTCCAGTCCTGGTGCAAGAGCTGAAGTAGCTCAGCTTTGTGTTTGTGTTGGAATTCAACAGTCGCTGGAATGGAATGGCTGTAACACATGTAGAGATGCAGTGGTCTCTTATTTTGTTCCCAGATCTGTGTGTTCAACAGTTGGTGGGGTTTATTGACATTATACAGTTGTAGTTTGTGCCGAGTCACGTGACCCATCCGGGCGCGTCCTCCTCGCGCAGCTCCGGACCAATCACGGGCGAAGTACGCGCGCCTGTGTAAAGTGCTGCGTGCTCCGTCCGCAGCCACACGCAGCCACACTTTGGATACACACTCAATATTTCATCATTTACCATCTGTTTTAAGACGAGGTCCTCTTCTGGGTACGTGTTTGGCGTTTTTGGATACTTTATTCCCCGCTTCCAGGTCCCAGTTTTGTTTGTGTTTTTGCGGTGAAAGGGCTCGGGGCAGACTGACAGGCGGCTTTTTGTGGCATGTGATACGGACAACAGAACAGACAAGGCGTGTACACGTTACGCGGATGTAAAAGAAGAAGAAGAAGAACAAGAAGACAGGACACAGTGTTTATTATTCATTTTTATTTTGATCGCCGTTTTTAGGATGTTAGTGGCGGACAGGAGCGCGGTTCCCGGTGCTTGCTAGTAGCTGTTGAATGGCCAAGGCGCAGGGAGGAAGAACAATGTGCTGAGCCTCACGGGAAAGCGTCGGATGCCCTGATGCAAATGACCCTAGCCTTTGTAATGTGACTTTGTGAATGCGTTTTTATTCGCTTCACTGTGTCCTGGTTTTAAAAAAAATCAACAAAATTGCTCTTTTTTTGGCAGTGTCGCTTTCCAGACATCACAACAATGCGGATTACCTCTTGACTGGACGTCTTTGTGTGTCACTGGGCTCTTGGTAAAAGTTTGCCTGAATTGGATATTTACTGAAAAAGAGAGTAAATAGTTGTTGTTTTTTAGTTGTTTTTTTTTCTTCTGTGAAGCCTCGAAGACAAACAGCAACTGGGACAGCCATGGCAAACGATTCAATACAAGTAAGTTGGTGAAGTTGTCCATTGGCTTCACGTCTGGTTTTATCTCAAACTGCACTCTGGGTGGCCCCAATAGCCTGAACATTCTCATGTGGGTTATTATCATAAAAAAATCATGTAGGTGCCTATAAAATATACAGAAAGAACATAACAGGAATCATGCCCATGAACACAGTGAGTTGTGATAAAACACTGCCTGGGAGCCTGGGAGAGTCCAATTAGAAATGGATATTTTTATGAATAATGTACAAGTCCTTCCTCTGGTCAAGACTGCTCTTGTGTCCTCCAGTATGTGCAGGAGTGCTCTGTTTTTAGTGAAGCTTTATGCCATCATCGTTTTGTTTTTGGACAGGCAAAGCCAAGTTGTTTTATAGAGGCTAGTGGTGTTTGTCACTAAACACTATCCCCACGTGTCTGACTGGGGCAGATCCTCAGTTTTTCCTATGTTTAATTACATCATTAAATAAATATACTGTATTTATAGCTGTCATTTGAACTAGTAAGAGGATTTTCATGCAGCTGAGCACTACATTATAGGCAGCTCTTTTGTTTTTATTGTGTTAGTTTAATATGAAAGCTATTCTTCTTCACAACTGTTCCTAATACTCAAGTTATGACATCAGTGTTGAATAGTTGTTTCATATAGTTCTCTGTATATCTCTGTCCAGTATATCTTTCTATGTTCTTTTCATCTCCAGGAAGCACTGAACTGAAGCATGTGCCAGTAGTAAAACAAGCCAAAGCCAGCTTTTAATTAAGTCTTCTTGAATGCAACAGACCCCTTTAAATTTTTCTGTGCCTTAGATTAGTTTGCCACCCAAACAAGGCTAATCCTAGCTTTGGCATCTGTCCTTAAGACTGACAGAAAAACTGAATACATTTTACATATCATACCGTACATATGTTTCATGTCTTAACCAGAGGCTCTGCAGTACTTGAATATGGATTTTCATTTTAAGGTTCATGAACATGGACTAAAATAATCAAAAATATGTCCTGTTCTCCAAAGAACACACTGTCACATTGGCTATTGATCTGCTTATTTTAAAAGCCCCACACGGATTATTGTGATCTGAAATCAGTTTAATTAAATGTTATTACAGCCAACTTAAAGGGATATGCCACCCCCAGGTCAAACTTGGGCATCTCTCCACAGTCCAGAGACTAAAATAAGTGGTGGAAAGCGTTTTTCTGGTGACGCAGCCATTGTCCGAGTCTGTCGCCACTGACCGCCGCGGTATCTGCAGCTACTCCGCGTTAGACTGGAGTCTAACGTCGCCAGAGAAAGATTTCGGCCAAAAGGAATTAATTTGCTCGATGCGTTTCCCAATTACTTTCTGTGTAGTGCGCATTCACATCGAGTGCAAATAAATGTGCCAATCAACACGGAGAGCTTGCCTTGGTCATTTTGGGTGGGAACTATTTTTCAGTGCGGAAAAAGACAGACGAAGCACACACCACGCTGCGTAACAGGGGAACTCCCTTCCTGGTGCTTGCATCTTAATCTTAATCTTAATCTAATCTTGAGAACATTGGCACCTGTTCTAATATTGTTTTTGGTTGAATTGTCAAGAGGTCTGTGCTCAGTAAAGACAAGATCTCAAACAAAGGAGGGAGACAGGCTGACGAACATGAGGATCTAAGGTCTTGCTTTTGATCGGAGCTGTTATGGAGCTGTTACAGCTTGATTCGAAAATTGAATTATGAAATGAATTAATGTCCCCAGTTATCACATTTACAAAATGTTATTTCCTTGAGCTTGCATTTTTACCACCAGGCTTGTTATAGTGAATTTTATATGATTAGGAATGATGATTTGGCTTAATGGAATCTAGGAAAAACTAGAAAATGTCAGTAATATTTATTACAGTGGTAGTACAGATGTATGTGTGTGACAAGCCAAAGGGACACGCCACCCGAAAACACTGGGAACCACTGATACATTTACGCAACAAATATTTGATATGATTTTCGTTAACTTACTAAAACAATAAAATTTGTTTTTTCTACACAGTTTTATCTTGGTTAACTTCTACAGAAAGGCTAGACATACAAAACATGCATGTAACAAAATGTTCTTGGGCACACACAGTCCTAAACATGGATATTACAGGCTCCATAGATAACGACTGACACACACAGGCAGTCAGACACTCAGGGGAACGCATAGGAGAGCACTTCCCATACAGCGGCCACCATGACGTAAGGAGACAGTTATGCACAAACTCGGCTTTTCTCAGAGCTGCCCTGTGGCCATGTAGAGCCCACAATAATGCATCACAAAAAAGCACGGCAACAGGAGGCTTTGGACCTAAGGCTCTGTGGGTGACTTTAATAAAACAAGATGACCTAATGGGATGTCAGGCCATTAAGATATATTTAGGCTTAGCAACAGGATGAGCAACATTATACTTTTTCTGTTTGAGTTTTTTGCAGGTAAAGTTTAGTGTTTTCATATAAAATGTGTAAGTTATTGCTATGTGACACCCAAGTGGAAATTCATTTTATTATTTTTTAATGATGAGGGTGTAACGTATACGATTAGATGTATGTGAATGTCTTTTGTAGCCTTATTTCATGTTTTAAGTATGCTTCAGCTGGATGATAGAATTGACTAAAATATCTATATAATTAAAGGTATTTTTAAAATATGTTTGCAATTCATCAGAAATGTACTAAAGCATGCTTGTGAAATCTTGTTTAAGGTTTAAGTATTTCTGAAAAAATAATGGACTGCAGATATGCTTAAATGTGCTTAAATATCACTTTTGTTCAGAGCATGACACCAAGTTTGTGTTTTTGTTTTATTATTAACTACTTCTTTCACCTTTTAACATACTCACAGGCATATCTAATATTCTAATTTTGCATCATCTGTATTTTGAAATGTTCTTGTATATTGACCACCTCAAGTTAGTACCTTGTTTAGTTTTTTGTCAGAAGTGATTTAAAGCTCTGTTATGGTTGGATCATGCTTCAGCGCTAAGAGCTGGTCACATATGGGCATGGTCTGGTTGAGTTGGGGGCGGAAGGGTGAACCGAGGGGAGGGCTAAAGGCCATTATGCTGATGATGAGCCACCAGCCACACTACTACAATAGCTCATATTGTCCCACTCTGCCTAGATCACATTCAGTTCACTCTCAGTTCATTGCCTGCTCCTGGCTGCAGCATGTCTGATGACCACACCCCGGTCAACCATCAACCAACTGACAAGTGACATCAGCCTATGGCCTAATAGGGCTGGGAATCACAGGGTCCCTCATGATTCAATACGATACTCGATACATGGCTCTTATGTAGGGATGCAAATTATCGATTAATTCATTCATTGATAGTTGATTGACCTTATCGATCGAGTAACGATTAACTGATAAGCGGCGTTTTTCACCTGAATTTTAGTGTTTCAATAGGATCTTTAAGAATATAAGCTATAGTAACATAACACTGAGTCAAAAATATATCATAGTATTATTATATTGTATATTCCTCAATTAATTATTCTTTAGTAAAAAGCAGACAAATGTATTGATGCTGAATAACAAAATACAGTAATCCTTCGCTCTATCGCTGTTCGCAGATTTTTTTTGTTTTTTTTTTAGTGTAAAGTTTTTTTTATAGTGTAACATTGTGTTCTGTCCTGATTGGCTAAGAGACTAGACCAGGACTAAACGTGGACTGGACCAGGTCTAGACCAGAACGCGGGACCACGTTCTGGTCCTGGGCACTTCTTCTTCACTTCTTCTTCTTTATCATGGGCTGCTGTATCATCAAATTTAGTACCCCCTATCCCGATATACTGATATTTCGATATTTTTGCACACCCCTACTGCCCAGTGCTGTGAGGGGCTGCTTGTGGGCCCGTCCAACCTCAAATCCCCTCTGAGGCAGCATTAGAGGAGCCAGTGCCTCATCACTCCGCTGAGCCCCAGCAGCTGTTGGGAGCGGACGCTTCTCTCTGGGTTTTGCCCTGTTTCTTTATCTCCCTTTAACATCTCGTCTTTCCGCTCCACAAACATCCTATAATTCTCATGACCTCATGTTGGTGTACCCCTGCATTCCAGCCTCAGCCGGACCCCTCCTTCTCCATCATTTCACACAAATACTCTCGCTCTCATATCTTCACTGTAGACCAGTGATTCTGTGACATTTACCAGTGCAGAATATAAGGATAACTCTGCCCTGTATATTTGTCAGTGCATAAATACTTAAACAGTTCTTTTAATAGTTCCCATAATGCTTTTGTGTTGATGCTGTAAGAGTTCTAATTGCCCGCTTTACCGTTCACATGGCCCGGCTTGTCAGCACCAGCAGCCTTGCACCCTGACGCACATTGACCTCTGCCCCCTCCTCATTATGGCAGTGCCCAGGGCCCCCGGGACACATACATTGATCTCTGCGCATCACTCAGTGCTGTTGTTTAAACATGGTTAGGATAACTGTGTGTGAGTGCCGCTGAAGTAAACCCTCAAACATTACATAGGCTGATAAGACTCTTGGCTCCTTTGTAGAAGTGTTAGAGCCTTTACTCTGCAGATCTGCTGAGTCTGCGCACACAGCGCTTTATTTCTACTTCTGGACTGCTGCAATAAATTATAAAACTACTCCAAAAAACTACCCTTATATATATCTACTAGTATTACATAAACTACTACATTTCATTCTTTTTGTTTTGAGTACTATGCGATTCCAGGGCTGTAACAATATATAATGTTTCCATATAGCCCGGTTAGGTTCATTAGGTCTGTTATAATTACTGTATATTTATATTTTAGATTCTTATGTACAGAGCTGTTATTTCATACCTTGACACTTTCTGCTGCCTTCCTCAGAAGTGTCACGTGATGGTGATGTGATGTATCTGTGTTGCTCTCTGTGCTTAGAAGACCCTGAAAGCAGTTCTTAAGATAAGATAAGATAAGATAAGCCTTTATTGATCTCACACAGGAGAAATTTACTCGCCACAGTAGCTCCAGGACATTTGGACAAGAGGGAAAAAGTGCATGCAGGCAGGGAGGGGATAAAGTAAGTAATTCTTATGTAGTTGAGTAAGTAGTTCTTATGGCTATATATAAAAGTTTTAAGGTTTTATATTACACATAATTGGCTCTTGCGAGCTTTAAGCCATTATAATGCAGTTACCTCCTCAAAAACATACCTGGAGTTATGTTTTGTTTCATTCACACATGTTTGAGTAATTGTTTTCAATTAGTCCTCTACATCTCTAAAACTCAAAGTGCTCTGGTCCACCTTTTGATGCCATGAAGCGGTAGTTTTCATGTTAACCGCTCCCTTTCTTACCTTTTGTTCTGTAGAGTTTGGCAGTTCCAGGGCTGAAAATATCTAAATGATTCCAGTGAAGGTGTATGGAGTGGAGTACTTCCTGTATTACCACATGACATCACAAGGTGGAACAGTGTTTTATGTTTGAGAGAAGAACTTTGTCTTTGTCATGTGCTAATGAAACAAAATACAACTCAGTTTTGTTTTTTGTTTGATGAGGAGATAATATAATATAGATCCTTTGATTTAACAATAATTTCTTCATTTTTGCCCATTGAAAGCAGAAGACCATGTTGTATTTTACAGTTGCTTTTTGAGTCTAAAAAAAACTGCTATTGTATATTCTTTAAAAATTATTGGATTTTCTTGAAAAAATCATTTGATAAAAATATATGTATACTATCCTACATTTTTATGTGGTTGTGTGGGCACATTGTTTGTAATTCTAGCACTTTGAGTTTCTTCACAGCAGGAGGTCAATGGGTAAAAAGTGAATGAATAAAAGCCCTGCATCATCACACTTAATGGGATCAGCTCTGCTTCCTAAATGCGCTGCTTCCCAAAAGCACTAATGTTGATAAGCGTAGCTTAGTTAACCCACAATAAAACACTCAAGGGGCTGTAAAAATCACATTAGCTTTTGGCGGATACGGGTGATGTATTTTAGGCCTGCCTTGTAATGCAGGATGTCGTTATGCCTTTAATTGTGTTTTAAAGGCCAGGTATACTTGAGCGGTGAGTCATTGTAAGTGTGTGAGGAATGCCAAGGATGTTTTAAATAACATTAATAAAACCCAAACATTAGATCAGTGGTCGGGTTTCACTTCTCTAATTTACAAATGCATTGTATTAGATTTATTGAATACAAAAACATGTCAATAGTGCATTTGAGTGACGTTTGTTTAGATGGATACGCTCATGTGGTATGGGGTTAAAGAGGTTCATTTTGTAACTTTTGTAACTTTCAAATGCTTTTCTTCATGAATGTGTTATTGCGTTGTCTGGAATGTTCCACAGTATGGTATTAATCAATCATCATGGAGACCAAAACAGACCAAGTTACCGGTCAGGTCTGTGGAGAAGCAACCCCTCTCACAGTCAGAAAGTCTGTTTTTGTAGGTATGGCATAGGTGAGCTATAAAACCCTAGAACACTTAAAAAAAAAGTAACACCACTTTTGCCCGGTAATTTTTACTCGATATAATATACCCAACAAAAAGTGCTTGTCATGAAAAATAGATCAAAATATGACAACACATGATAGACACGTGAGACTTCCCTGGTGAAGACAATGACTCCTTCACACACGAACAGTTGCAGGAGAGAGGAACAAAAAATAGCATTTTTTCATTGGGTAAAAATAACCAGTTGACTAAAATATTGTTTTCACCATAAGAATTACCTTTGAAATCACCACTTTGTGATATTTATTCATAACCACTGCACTAAATAAGGCTAGCATACACATTCCAGGACCACTCTTACTTACCTATTTTTTACATCGTCTTACATTAAATTTATTACATTCTTACATTCCTCTTTCAGTATTGCTGGGTGAAAATCACCCTAAAGCATGGCTGTAGGAAAAAGTGGGCTTTGGGGTAGGGAAACACCTACACCTTCAAAGATGTCAAAAACAATGGTGAAGCTCCCCAGGGACCCATGACACTCAGAAAAATGCAACATATTGAAAATCATGTAAATACTTTTACTCGGGTGAAAATCACCTGGCGATAGTGCTCTAGGGTTAAGAAATGTAGGGTATAACTATTTAATGTCATACTGTGGGACATTCCAGGCAGAGCAATGACATATCCATAGAAAGAAGCAGGTGACCTCCAACCAAAAGTTACATACTGCACATTTAAGAGGTTCTGTTCATATTGTATTGTAAAAAATACTAGTAGTATTTGTAGTTTGCAAATGTGATGAATGGTTCTGCTCTAAACTTTGAAGTGTCTCCTTTGAACGCTTCTACAATGACCTTAGTGCGTATAAATCGAGACAGTTGTTCTTACATTATCTGGCCCCTCTCTTGTCTGTGCGCCCCCTTTAACTCCAGTCCAGGCTGCGCACCAGCTGCTGCCCCCTCCCGTGTTCCCACCACTCTGTTTTGGTACACTCTTAGCTCAATAAACAGAATACATTTTATATCCTTTCCAAGTGCGCTGTCGGTTTAGCTCCAGCGTCTTCAGCCTAAAGGGCCCACATTACACTATTCTGATCCATGTTTTAATGTTGTAATGCACAAACCCTGCATATTTAGACTCAAACAAGAATCACTTGTTCCACCTTGTGATGTCATGCGGTGATACAGGAAGTGCTCTATTGTGTTTTTAATCTCCATACACCTTTACTAGAATCATTTGGACAATTTCAGCCCTGGAATTGTCAATCTTTACTGAACAAAAAGTAAAAGGAGCTGTTAACTTGAAAATTACTGCTTCATGACATCACAATGTGGAACACGGCACGGTAGCTGAGTGGCTAGCGCTCTTGCTTCACAGCAAGAAGGTTCCGGGTTCGATCCCCGGGTCGCCCGGGCCTTTCTGTGTGTGTTCTGTGTGGAGTTTGCATGCATGGTCTGGGCCTTTCTGTGTGGAGTTTGCATGTTCTCCCCGTGTCTGGGTGGGTTTTTATATATATATATATATTTTATATATATATATATATTTTTTATATATATAAATATATATATATATATATTTTATATATATATTTTATATATATATATTTTATATATATATATAAAATATATATATATATATATATATATAAAATATATATATATATATATATATATATATATATATATATATATATATATATAAAATATATATATATATATATATATATACAGTGCCGTGAAAAAGTATTTGCCCCCTTCCTGATTTCTGTGTTTTTTGCATATTTATCACTCAAAACATTGTCAGATCATCAAACCAATTTTAATATCACACAGAAACAACCCAAGGAAAGACAAAATTCAGTTTTTGAATGATGATTCCATTTATTAGTGCACAAAAAAAATCTAAACCTATCTGGCCCTATGTGAAAAAGTAATTGCCCCCCCCTTGTTAAATCACAAACTAACTGTGACTAACCACAGTTTTGAGAAAACTTAGTTCAGTTCTACATGCCACACCCACACCTGATTGTCACCACCTGTGTTGAATCAAGAAATCACTTAAATAGTTCCTGTCAAACAAAGTGAAGTTGGCTACAACATCTCAAGAACAAACACATCATGCCACGATCCAAAGAAATTCAAGAACAAATGAGAAAAAAAGTGATAGAAGTCTATAATTCAGGAAAAGGTTACAAAGCCATTCCCAAAGCTCTGGGGCTCCAGCGAACCACTGTCAGAGCCATTATTCAAAAATGGAGGAAACTGGGAACAGTTGCAACCCTTCCCAGGAGTGGTCGACCAACTAAGATTACTCCAAGAGTGCGACGACGGCTCATTCAGGAAGTCACAAAAGAACCTAGACGCACATCGAAAGAACTACAGGCCTCGTTGGCCTCAGTTAAGGTCAGTGTTCATGACTCCACCATTAGAAAAACACTGGCCAAAAATGGCATCCATGGAAGAGTTCCCAGGAGAAAACCACTGCTTTCACAAAAGAACACAAAGGCTCGTCTCACCTTTGCCAAAAAGCACCTTGATGACCCTCAAGACTTTTGGAGAAACATTTTGTGGACCGATGAGTCTAAAATTGAACTTTTTGGAAGGTCTGCAGCCCGTTTCATCTGGCGTAAAAATGGCACAGCATTTGATAAAAAGAACATGGTGCCCACAGTAAAGCATGGTGGTGGCAGTGTGATGGTCTGGGCCTGCTTTGCTGCCTCAGGACCAGGACAACTTGCTGTGATTGACGGAAAAATGAATTCTGCTGTTTACCAGAAGATCCTGAAGGAGAATGTCCGGCCATCAGTTCGTGCCCTCAAACTCAAGCGCTCTTGGATCATGCAACAGGACAATGATCCAAAACACACCAGCAAGTCCACCTCTGAATGGCTCAAAGAAAACAAAATTAAGGTTTTGGAGTGGCCAAGTCAAAGTCCGGATTTAAATCCGATTGAGATGCTGTGGTGTGACCTTAAACGGGCAGTTCATACAAGAAAACCCTCCAATATGGCAGAATTGAAACAATTCTGCATAGAAGAGTGGGCCAAAATCCCTCCCCAGCGGTGTGAAAGACTCATCACCAATTATCGCAAACGTTTGGTTACAGTTATTGCTGTCAAAGGAGGCTCAACTGGCTATTAGATTAAGGGGGCAATTACTTTTTCACATAGGGCCAGATAGGTTTAGATTTTTTTTGTGCACTAATAAATGGAATCATCATTCAAAAACTGAATTTTGTCTTTCCTTGGGTTGTTTCTGTGTGATATTAAAATTGGTTTGATGATCTGACAATGTTTTGAGTGATAAATATGCAAAAAACACAGAAATCAGGAAGGGGGCAAATACTTTTTCACGGCACTGTATATATATAAAATATATATATATAGATTTTATATATATATATAATGATGGGTTAAATATGTGTGAATGAAGCAAAACACTCCAGGTATGTTTTTGATGAGGTAACGACATTATAACATGGCTTAAAGCTCATAAGAGTCGGTTTTGCGCAATATAGGACCTTTAATTAAAAACATTTTACTGTCTGTTAATCATTAGCCCACTACTGGCAGCTTTGGCTATTCTGTTTGATAAATCTGTATACATTACGTTAGTATAAAAATAATTTTCAAATAATTTCCCTTGTGGATTAATAACGTTTGTTTAAATCTAAGTTTAGTAAAATATCATCATTGGTCATGTCATCTTTCTGCTTACAGCACAGATGCTCTTCGTCAGATCAGATTTGTCTGGTTTGCTTTTGTGCGTCACATTTGGCGGGTGTGACTTATTGACATAAATAGACTTTGGGAGTTATTAAAGTCTCCCTACAAACACAAACTCATTAGAATGGCCAGATCAAGTTACACTGATAACATTTGGCCTACTGGGAGGTGCTCCAGCCTGAAATAGGAAAACAGGAAGCAGGAATAATTTAAGGTTTTGGTCAATGGAAGGCCCTCAATTCAGTGTTGTTATAGTTGAATTGTGTCAAAAGTGCCAGTTGTGTGTGTGTGTGTGTTTTTTTTTTTTTTTTTTAAATTGTTTGGCCTCATTTGAATTAGGAACTTGACATTTTTCTGAGTGCGGGTGATATTTGCAGATGTGATTACACACCTATGTCAGTTTTAACAGGATGTGTGTTTCTTGTACAAGTTACAAAGATTAAAAAGTGGTTTTACAAGGGTAGGCCTATACTATTAGTACAATTTACTTTTAGTAGAGATGGGCCGATATATGTTAATAAGTACTTAATATAATGTAATAATACTTAAAACTTAATATAATGTACATCACTAAATTAGTTGCGTCGTTGGTGCTACAGATTCATTAAGTTGGAACCGTTAATGTTTTTTTGTGCGAAAAGGGGGCAGATATTACATGTTTATACTTCTTTCTGAACCTTTTCATTCACATTGATGTATGTAACATAATTGTTTTATATTCATCTTAAATGAATGAAAGAATTTAAAAAAAAAAGAAAAGAAAAATATAGGCCTATCAGTTGGCCGATATATATCGGACGGATATGTGGATATTGGCCAACATTGGCCGACATGTGTTTTCAGTTGACCACCTGACCAAAGGAGAGACCTTTATTTGAACACTTTATGCAAAGAAAGCATTGCTCAAAATATGAATACACCACTCTCTGATGGTTTTGCCATGAAATAAAGTCTTGAACAATTTATTTTAGTCATAGTCAATACTTTATTGTCACTTCACTTTACACACACATCACACACATTACACAGAGGACTGAAATTGCGTTTCATCAGACACCAAATGTGCAATTTAAACTAAAAACACGCACACATGTTGCCATTTCAAATCATATTATTTAGGTATAATATATTATTATATTGGCCCACATATATCAGCATAGCTCATTGGCTGTCAATAGCTCTGTATTCTAAACAATCTGTATCAGAAAAAAAACTATGATGTGTAATTTGCCATTTACTGCTGCATGTACTGATGCTTTGGTACAGGAAAAACAGCCAAATGTACAGGAACAAAATGGGTGGATTTGGGTGCCAGGTTCCCACATCATCTGGCAGTATAGGAGAGATTGAACAGTATTTCTTTGAGGTCAATATTTATCATGTGTACATTTTCTTTGTACTATTGGGGAATTTGAGCCATAGAAGATCGAATTAATAATGTCTATGACTCATTACAAATGCAAACTAAGAAGTGAAAAGTGTTTAATTTTACTGTTAATTTATTGCAGCGTTTGTTTGTTTTTTAACAATATTGTAGATTTAGGATACTTTTTGTGGTATAAATCTGCTTTAGGGTTATTGTGTCAGTGGCCTAAATTTGTTTCAGTATTTTTATCATGTATATTCTTTATTAATGTATCGCGCTTCAAAATGTGTTATCGTGACAGGCCTAGTGCCTTCTATGTGGAGCTGAATGAGAGATTACAGGGTCTTGTTTCTGCCCTGTCGCTTCTTTGTGTTTGATGGTTGCTAGGCTCAGGTGTATGGGGACTGTACAAAGACACATGGGAGGAGAGTGATGTTACCTGGACACTGGGCTGTCGGGGGGGACTCACCATCAGATCGAACCGAGGTTTAGAAGAGTTTTGATGGATTATCCGCACCTGTTTAATAAGTGATGACAATTATCTGAGTGCTCTTTTAGATTGGACTGTTTAATTAGTAAATGTGTTGCTATAGGGAATTTTTGCCGAACCCTCAATTTGGTTCGTCCATTAGGCTTTCATTTCTGTAATGCTCCAATTAAATCATATAATCTGAAATCACTGAAACAACAAAAATCCCACTTTAATATAAATTTGAGTGGCCTCTATTTTTATCAACTCATGATGTAAATCCTTTTAAAACAGCCCGTCATGTTAAAAGCTTTTGGAAAACATAAAACATGGTACATTACAGACAGATGTTTCAGATTACATGTAGAGACCAAATGCTCTTAATTATAATGGAAACAGATGTGTTATTTAGCCTGCAGTACTTTACATATTGTATATTGTTGACAGGGATGAGTTTGTGACCGTGGGCTGAACCTGCCTGTGCCTGTGTGAACACAGACCTGCTGCACTGGTCTGCTGCTGCACTGCACCTGAGTCCGCTGTCACAAGAGCCAACACCGCTTTGCTCGCACCAATCAACAAACAAACAACAACTGATTACACAACAACACTGTCCTCAGGGTACAGCAGTGGCTTTCATGGATTCTCGCAAAGCTCAACAATTCAAAAGCAAAAAAACTGACCTGAAAATGAATGTTATTTATACTAAAATATTAAAGAAATACAACTAAAGTTTATAATATAGTGTCATAATTTTAATGATATTTTCCAAGTCATCAGTGACTCCCAGCTCAGTGTAAAACTGAACTGAACAAAATCAAGATTTGTTTATCTTTTATTGAAGCCATTTAAGAAATTGTGTTCAAAGTGTAACCAGCAGGAAGATATTTAATAAAACAATTCACTGCCATCATCATGGCCTCCGAAGTGGAAATATTGACCAGTTTGTTGAAGCGATACACAGTAATCTATAGGCAGCGGCACGTGAAGCCCATGTTATATCCTCTGCTGTATCTGATGCCTTGTGATTCATATCAATGTCACAGCCACAGAGTTAATCTTTTAGTCTTGTGTGTTATGCAACATTAAAGATATGATGGTGCAAACATGCTCATTATAAACTTGCCTCATACCGTTCTTAATAGTTGACAAAAAACACCTGCATTTTTTGATGGTAAAATGTATATTTTTTATTTTTATTGATCAGCTCAGCTTATCTTTCTGCTGATTTCTTGTGTCTGCAGCTCAAATATATACAGGGGGTCCTCGGGTTACGACGGTCTCGGGTTACGACGTTTCGTGGTTACGAACGCGCCCCCATTAAAAAAAAATATGTATATATTACGCGTCATTCCGTCTTACACGGTTTAGCGTGGTAAGAGATGTAAACAAACGCACGCGGCGCGCGGCGCACGGCGGAAGAATACGCTCTGTTGTGGTTGTAGGGAGAAGAAGACAGCCTCATGTGTGCCCAATGTGGGCGGAAGTACCTGATGTGGGCTCTGATCTGCTCCTATGAAAGCGGCAGTGATAAACAAGCATCGTAGTGGTCTAATTATTGAGATGGAAAGGTTATTGGTGCTTTGGTTGGAAGATCAAAGGCAAAATCCGGTTTACGACGAAATTCGGGTTACGACGCGTCTTAAGAACGGATCAACGTCGTAACTCGAGGACTCCCTGTACATTTCAAATATTATATTAATTTGACATGATTCCCCTACAGTGTTGTTGCTGTATTTGCACATACACTGGACATTTTATTGGGATAGGTCTGCCTTATGTTCCTCCCTTTTCTCTTTCAGTTTTTTGGCAGTGAGTCTGTCCTCCCAGCAGGCTCCTGTACAAACCCAGACTCTCACCCTCCTCCACCTGCTGGTTTATCACTGTTTGGAAGACCATCGAGGCTCCCCTCTCCTGCTTTTTCAACTCTCCTCCTCTCTCACTTGTGCGTTTTGTCCCTCCTAGGCTTCCATGGCCTTTACTGTCTCATGAGAATGGGTGGTGTCTCTCCTCCCCCTCGTCCTCCTCCTCCTCGCTGTAGCCACATCCAGCCCCCTGTCTGAACAGTATCAGCAAGGGAACTTGAAACCAAATTAGAAGCACAAGGCATTTTAAATCAGTGGGGCTTTCTTACATAGTGGCGTACTGGCTAGGGATTGTTTCTTATTATTGGGTTATAGGGCATATTGGGCCAAAAGCTTGACTTATTTTATTTGTAATACTACCAAATCCCAAAAGCATTGCGTGAAGGCCCAGAGTCAGTTGGTGGTGTGAGGTAGAAATGTGAGATACAGTATGTGTTTGTATCGTTGGATTGCGTTATACTGTTTAATAACAGAGGAAAAAAAAGCAGGTCACTACACAGAATAGTATGGTTCATGGTCAGTGCTCTTAGTCTGTCCACTGCAGCAATACACAGTGGATGGTGAACATTAGACAGTCACTAAAGTCTAAGACTTTTATTCTTGTCTCATACATATTGGTTTGGCGGAACTATAATACAAAAGTTTAATAGAAAAGTTTCAAATCATCATTGGATAACTCTGGGCTTTTTAGTCAACACATCTACCAGCCAATTTGGAAAATAAAATCTGTTTTAAACGGCACTGGAGTAAAATTAATCCATTTTAAATTGAAATCTGACTGACTAAAAGTTTACCTTGCCCGTTTATAGAAACATCTATTTTAGAGATTGACCTGTACCCTAAAAAATCTATCTCTGCGTCATTTATTTTTGAAAACACAACAACTCTAATTTTGCCATGTTGTACAGTGTTTCCGTGGTGTGTGCAGGTCCTGGGGTCAGGTGTTGTCAGCGTTCAGGCGTCTCTGGAATGCCTGCAGATGTTTTCCCTCTGATGCTGCCTCACTTTAACACTCTCATGGACACTTCCTGTGCAGACACAAATGTACAGCTCAATTATTTTAGCAGTGCAGGTGGTTTGTTCTGGTTTGGGCAGGTCTGTGGACTGGTCTCCAGGCAGCTCCAGTTTCCTCCAGTGTGAATTTGCATAAAGAATGACTCTGCAAAAACAGACACAAATTTCACAGTTGCTCTTAATTAATTATTGCATTGATATAGTGTCTTAACACTCAATGCACTTTACAGATAAGTGTTTATTCACTCCACACTCAGTGGTGGTAAGATACCATTGTAGCCACAACTGCCCTGGCGCAGACTGACAGAAGCTGACAGAAGCCCCCCCCCCCCCACCCCCCCCCACCCCCGACTACCACCAACACTCACACACACTCCACTTTCTTACTCTTGTCACTAGTGTAGAAGTGTGCTCTCTAAGCCTAAGTCACGATAATTACTATATCTAATTACTGTTCAGTATATAAAAACTGAAACAATATATTTTGGTGCTCAGTATTTATCATACGTACATTTTCTTTGCAATAGTGGGGAGTTTTTAGCCATTTTTATGTAATACGATGAGATCTGAGTTGTAGAAGTTTGAATAAATAACTGCTATAGCGAATTATTGATTAATTTTGCTATTTGTTGCAGCTCATGTCTTTTAATTATACTGCATATTTAAGAATAGATTTTCGGGGATTATCCTGCTTTGTGTTAGTGGCATAAAGTACTTTCAGTATTATTGTTTATCGCAATATTTCTCTTTACCAATATGTCATGGTCAGAATTTGTTTTCGTGACAGGCCTAGTGCTGTCAAAGTGTTTTATAAAGGAAAGTTTACTAAGGATACTAAACCCAGTGATACTGTTGGTCAGTTATAAGAACATTTTACATGTAGTTTGTTGAATTGTCCCACAGAAATGTGAACAAATACCTTTTTTCCATGTAGATCTTGAGTGTTTCACATTCTTTATCGATGGAGTTGGGAGTCCAAATGAAAATACTTAGGCTCATCTTATTGAGCCTTGATGAAATGGACCATATACTCAAATAAGTGTTCTCTTGTTCTGTTCTCATATACTGTAGTTCAGTCCTATATTGAAAAAAAACTTTTATAACGTTAATAGTTAAGCTTAAACGTAGTGCAGTGTTTACATAACGCGCCTGCAGCCCTGTGATCGATTGCACCTGCAGGATCTGTTTACAAGGAAGTCATCGTGAGCTGGATCAGGTGGCCTCTAGTTTGTTTCAATTCGCCATTAGTATTGATCTTGACTAGCTAACAAGAGTTTCAAGAAGTCTGAAAACTCAAGACAAAATACAACATGGATTTAAACTAAATTCTCTCAAATTAAAATTAAAAACTAAACTCTTAGGAGCCTTTGAATGTTTATGGTCCTATTTGATTTTCAACAAAAAGGTGAGAGTGACTAACAGAAAAACTGTTATGCTAGAGACTGAGAGACTTGTTTAGCACCTCAAATCATCTCATCTGGTGTACAAAATCAGCCCTTTCTGTGATCAGATTGTGTTAGATTTAATCTGATCTTTATTTTAACTTGAGTAACAGCACTTCTAACAGAGTAGTACTTTCAGTTAGCTTCACACACCAGGGAATGTTTATACCATCAGCGGAAAATATAATATTTAGAAAAATTTGGATGAATGAAGAAAATACTCATGTTTAGCCTATACATAAAACGTATTTGACATTATGGTAGACATTATAACGAAATATAAAGGGCATAACTGTCAAAAGGACTGTATTGTTTCCAGGTCAAAGTTCACTCTGCCCATCATTGGCCTCATTCTCACCACTGTTTGTGCATGTGGGTGTTTTATGACTTGCCTGGTCACCTATTTTCTGTCATTGTGGTCACTGCTTTGTCTCTTTTGTGAATATTGCCTGCCCTTTTGTTTCCTTTTGTCCAGACAGAGCATTATGTCACCATTTCCCTATATATTTTAACTGGCCAACTGCGTAACACCTCGCCAAATGTCAGTGCCAAATGTCAGATCTTCTCATCAAAAACATATTGAAGAGGCATTTGTTGGTTGCTGAATTGACCCACTTTTCAGTTTCTTTCTTTTTGTTGGTTATGTGTGTGCCCCAGCCCTCCTGACCCTCTCAGTTGTGCCTTGTCTGCCTCTCCTCCCACTCTTCCTGTCCCCGAGCTGCTCCATCTTTGTTTAGCTCCACTGTCTTGTAGAGCGTGACTGGGCAAACTGCCGTTTTCTTGTAGCCACTGTGTAACATTTCAGTTTCTAACGTTCAAGTTACACCCGAATAATGAATGCGAAGTATGCAAATATGTTCAGTATTAGAAACTGTTTATCCAAACTCTTCCAAGTTAAGATCATAAACTTTAAAATGGCAACATAACGTCTGATTCCCAGATCATATCAGGCTCCCGTGAGATTCTGACAGTGGGACTTCCCTGGAGCAACAAGAAAAAGCAGGTTAACCAAGAAAATAAACTTCTAAGTAATCCCTCCACAAATGGTCTAAGCCTGTTTTAGTCAAAAGTGAGATAGTAGGTATGGAAACACACATTCTGGTGTCAGCTCTCCACTGATCTGACCTGTAATTTGGCCTAGTGGCAGAGACATGGAAACAAGCAGGCGGTGGACCCTCAACTACAAGGCGTGTATAGTGCACCTTAATATTAATAATAATAATTGATCAGTTTTATATAGCGTTTTTCTGGACACTCAGAGACGCTTTTACAGAGCATTATTCATTCACTCCACACTTGGTGGTGGTGGTAACCTACTTATTGTCCCTGGGGCAGACTGACGGCACCTTTTAATATGTATGTACTTTCTTTTATTATATATGTTTTTTATCACAGTTGTGCAGACTCCACCTTATTTTTATTGCCAGACAATTGCTCCTCCCTGGTCATTCTCTCTCTTCTCTGTAGTTCACCATGTCCTGCCTTAGGCCAGTCCACGTTGTTCACACTGTCTGATTGAATCATCTTCGAGTGGTACTGTTTTCTATGTCGTTAAGTTGTCGTTTCTCCTTTGGCTGGTTCAGGGTGACTCATTCAAGACCTGGGGCTGGTGAACTGTAGAGATGCACTGAACTACTGAACTACTCTATTATTGGCTTTGTGGTGAAATCATTAATGTCAAGAATGATATGACTTATTTGCCAGAAAGGCAAGACAGGTTTATTTATACAGCACAATTTGTACACAAATAATTGAAAGTGCTTTACCAAATAAGAAATACATTAAAGTCACAATATACAGTATATAAAAGAAAACATAAATAATCAGCATAAAATATTCACATATATTCACATTAAAAGTGTGGAATAAAAGCCTTTCAGTTGTACGCACAGCTAAACAGAACTGTTTTGAGCCTGGACTGAAACAGTCAAAGTAGAGGCCTGTCTCACATGTTCAGGAAAACTTTGACTACATAAAATGGAAACGCTGACTCCCCGTGTTTAGTCCTGACTCTGGGCACCAGCAGGAGGCCGGTCCCTGAGGTCCTCAGAGAGCAGATGGTTCATATGGCACTAACATGTCAGAGATTTACTTTGGTGCTAGGCCATGGAGAGACTTGTACACAAGCAGAGCTGCTTTAAAGTCTATTCTCTGAGCCACAGGGAGCCAGTGCATAGACCTGAGCACAGGACTTGCTCGTACTTCCTGGTTTGAGTCAGGACCTGAGCTGCAGCGTTTTGGATGTACTGCAGCTGTCTCACAGCTCATTTGGAGAGGCCAGTGAACAGGCCGATACAGCAGTCTCACCTACTGGAGACAAACACATGGATAAGTCTCTCCAAATCTGGTTGGTCTGCACATGTAATCTGTTTTTATTTACTGCTCATACCACTTGCTCTGAAATTGATTTCTATTAACAACAAATGCACTAAGTTCATTGCCCTTTAAATTTCAAAGCAAAGCTATTTGTGTGCTTATAATTCACAATTTGTTTTCTATGTGTTGCTTTTCTTAATAATGTGCTTTGTACACAGAGCAATAGGTACAATTAAAGTCTTACTCATTACATTGTCATTGTGTTTAGAGTTCCATCACCAGCCCTGTCCTAAAACCAACAAATCATTGAACCACTGTTATTTTGCTTCATTCTTGGCTACACAAAAATCAACAAAAAATAAACCCAAATATCCCCTTTTTTCAGTCATGTATTGATCCAGTCTTTGCTTCAAAAACATGTTTTGTTTTGTTGTTGTTTTTTCATATTGAGAGGGCGTTGAAAGAGGAAAATTGCTTCAGGTCACTATTGAAATGCCAATTTACATGTCAATAAAAAGCTGTAATGATTATATCCCATTATGAAGTGGGCTGTAGTGTTGATGTATATAGTCTCTGTCCTTGTTTTCTCTACTCCAGTGACAGCAGCACAGGGAGGAAACAGGAAAGGCCTGAGCAGCTTGGTGTTGGGACGGATATCCTCTCTCAGGCGTGCCCTTCTCCCTCACAACACTCCACTCTCTATCTCCTTTTATCGTCCCTTTTCCCAAAAAAACACACTGGGCTCCTGGAGTGGCACAAGCTCCAGTGAATCGAGCTAGTTCTTATATATCAGGTCTGTCTGTCTGTTTTTAAATCTGGGATCAGTATGTGTTGGCATGGAGACGAGGAAGACGAGGACAGTTCTGAGGTGATGTTTTGTGTAATGGTTGATCTTTGTCTTGATTTATTGTTTGATTGATGTGTAGATCTTTTTCCAGACAGTTGGAATATAAGTACTTTAGGTCTATTTTTATCTTGGTTGAAGTTGCTTTTCTGTTTTGAATTATCTCGGTTTGGATCAGAAAAAAGTTATTTTGCATTTACCAAAATGTCAAAGTTGATTCCTTTTTCACATGAGGGGTTGTTTTGGAATATCTTGAACAATTTGAATTCTTGTTCTTTATTGAAAACGTTGATCAGTAACATATTAGTAAAATATTAAACAAAAGCAAATGTTTACTATCCTTTGGTCTTTTGTGTTGTTTTGTTCTTTCCCTCCCTCCAACTTCCTTTTTCTTGCATTTTCAAATGTATTATTTAGCAAGGTGTTTATCTCCTTCCTTCCTTGGTATATTACTCATTATGTTCTCTTGTCTTAAGTCTGTTGATTTCACTGTATACTGATTTCTTCTGTTTTGTCTGGGCAGAGTGACCCTGGTGGGCTAACCATTTTGGAGCAGCTCGGTTTGGATCAGAACTCAGACTTCTCGGACTCCAGTGTTCAGCAGCTTCTGGAGGAGCAACGTGAAAGGATCCGAAGAGAAATACGCAGAGAGTTAAAGATCAAGGAAGGAGCAGAGAATCTGCGACGGGCCACCACTGACAAGAGGAATGCCCAGCAGGTCCGTGAACGCTGATTAAACGGTTGATAGACAAACTGTACAACTGTAGTAACTATCCACTAAAGGCAGCACACAGAATCTGTTCTTTTGAATTTACATTTTAGTTCACTTTACCTTTTGATAAATACACTCAAAATGTTAATTTTGTACATTCCTAATGTTTTGTGTCAGGAATGAATTCAGTCAGACAACAAAAGTACTGTAATTTTAATTCTCCACCAAGAGCTCTTCAGGAAACTACATAATGACTTTATTTGGCCAAAGAAGTTTTGGTTTAGGGATCTCCAACTCATTTCTCTCCTTATTATAACAGCATATAAAATATAAACTATAATTCAATTTTTAGGATTCCAGTGCTATTACAATGATGATGATGAGTAACCAGTGTCATGCAGACTTCAGAAATGATCTGGGAGCTAGAGGAAAGGGTGGAGAGCTACAGGTAGCTCCCATCCCAAACCTCAGGTTGGGGACTCTTGCCTTAAATTCTCTGGTGGAAATCAGTTATTTATAATGTTTGGTTTTAGTTTGAAAAATAAACTAATACATAATAATGAACTAGTAGAAACATAATCAATTTATGTTATTTTTTTCCTCAAGGTGGAAAATCAGTTGAGAAGCTCTAATCGCAAACTGGACGATCTGCACGCACAGCTGCAGGAGCTGGACGCACACATTGTGGTCAAAGGAGGAGATGAGAATAAAGGTTTGTTAAACATGTTTTTGTATAATTCTCATGGGATTGTGTAATTTTTAAATGTTGCACTGTGTTTTTTTTTACATTGCCTTTGTTTCTCCTGTGTGTGGTCTGTTGTTTTCATGTATGCCGTCACAGTGTAACTGCCATGTCTCCTGATGTGGCTATTTTGAGGCTAATGTGTCTGCAGGTTGATACTGTTTAAAATGTAAACTATTTTGGGAAGCTTATTAAGTATTACTTAATAAAAATTAGACCTGTGTGTGTTTTTTAATGAACTATTTTATGCACAGATGAATGCCCCCAGTCCCCTGGGGCAGAGAGCCGGACCTCAGCCCACAAGGAGCGCATTGCTGCCCTGGAGAGACAGCTCAACATTGAGCTCAAAGTCAAACAGGGCGTTGAAAACATGATTCCCATCTATGCTAACGGATCCACTAAGGTATGCTTGTCAATTAAGCAGCATTATACCAGCTTAGGTGTGATTTGGAAAAAGGCTTTTGAAAAAAAACATACAGGATGAAATACATTCTTTTTAACTAGAATGCACACCCCTACCTACCCCAACATGGACCTATATGATCCATGGTTTTGCTGACAAAGACAACAGTCACTTAATGTACATAAGTGATGACGAGCCTAAAGCCCTGCCTATGCTGGCCCACTGTTACTGCTACATGCACCTCTCTCTGCCGTATCACATTCACCTTCACAGATATCTTAAATATGGCCTTTTGGCCACAATAGTTGGATTAAACCTACTGTAAAAGACATACTTTTAAACACTATTATAAGGTTTGTCTATAACAATTTACACTGTGCTTTCTGTGTCTCTTTAGATTAAAAAAAAATTGTCTCTTTTACTCAGGATAAGAAGATGCTACAGACGGCTCAGCAGATGCTTCAGGATAGTAAGACCAAAATTGACATAATCCGGATGCAGATCCGCAAAGCTGTGCAGGCCACCGAGCAGAATGACGACACACAAGGTGAGTTAAAGGTGCACTGTATAATTTTTCTGGAGGGGGTCCGCAACCTGGTTTGTCTCCATAGAGATGTTAATGCTTTGGTTTAAATTGTTAAATTGTGTTGCATTTATTCATACACATTCACTCATTCACTCATTCATACACATGTTACTTTTCATTCATTTCCTCAAAAATATCTAAAAAAAAACAAACAAACTATCCATTCTTACTGTGAGTGGGGTAATTTGGCTTGCAAGTCTCCATGGACATTTATGGTCACACAGTGGAACATTCTTGGCACATTTGCATGGAGACAAGCAGGTGACGAACCCTCCAGCAAGTTACACTTGAGATTATGACAGTGAAGTACAAGTGTAGAGAATAACCATGAGCAGGTGCAATCCCACAGTTGTCCATATACGTATGTTCTGCAGCAAAAATTCAATTCAATTCTTCAACTGGGCAAATTTTTAGAGTGAAGATGTTGGATGAGCAGCAAAACATCTTCACTGTTTTTTTGGACCAGTGTTGTTTGGATACTTGGGCCTCACTGTTTGTCCTGGGCAGGAGCTCCAGACAGCCGTAATACAATAGCATCAACAGATCAATAAGGACTGGGCTCAGTGCATTCCAAGAAAGATACAGCTCAAGATGTTCAGTATTTGAAATAGTAATCCAACCGACGACTACTCTAAACTACTCCTGCTTCAGGCAGTGGAGCTAATTAGAGTTTTCTGCTAAACCCAGTCGTGAGTCTTGTGTTTATCTTATTTACATTAGAAATATCTAAAAGGAAAATGTGCCAATTATCAAACTATTATGTGTTTAGGTGTATGATCTAATCTCATAATCTGACCTACATTTTCTTGCCAATAATAAAGAATATAAATAAAATAATTATAGCTCAGTAGAATGACTTAGACTAACTTTATTAGAGGGAAATTATTCAGATACAGTAGCAGTAGTACATCACAATAAATATAATAACAACAAGCAAAAAAGGTGATAATAAATTCAAAATAAGTAGCAAAAATATCAAATAAGGAATAAGTATTGTATACACAAGAAAAATAAAATATAGAAATATAGTAAATATATCTCTGCTATATACTAAAGGTCGAAGGAAAAAGAGTGCAAAGATATCATCAGTGATATAGTGATATCATCAGAGACCCTGAGATTAAAAGTATTGCCTGAATGTAGTTTATACAACAGTTAACTAAAAATGTGGTTATAAATTTACACCGCAAACTAAAAATGTGTCAATCTCATGTTTCCTCATCACATAACTGGAGTTGTGTTTTGTTTCATTCACACATGTTTAACACACAAATCCTGCATATTTAGGCTGAGGTCGAAAACACTCCACCTTGTGATGTCATGTGGAAATACAGGAAATGCTCCACTGTGTTTTTAAACTCCACATATCTTCTCTAGAATTATTTGGATAATTTCAGTACTGGAATTCCCAATTTCTACTGAACAAAAGGTAAACGGGAGCTCTTAATTTCAATCAATCAATCAAATATTTATAAGGCGCTTTTCATACAAAATTGTAGCACAAAGCGCCTTACAGTGGTCAAGGATTAGAAGATTGACCTTTATTGATCTCGAATAGGAGAAGTTGTTTCTATATTTGACCCGGGGACCATCCCCATGATTTTGTTTTGTTATTTATGCTTTGGTCAGGCCCTAAGCTGGAGGATTTTACCTATGGCGCATGTTTAGGTTGGTGGGGGAAACCGGAGTACCCGGAGGAAACCCACCCAGACACGGGGAGAACATGCAGTCTCCACACAGAAAGGCCCGGGCAACCCGAACCTTCTTGCTGTGAAGCATGAGTGCTAGCCACTCAGCCACCGTGCCAGGGAAAAAAAACAAAAACAAAAAAAACAAAAAAAATTGAACTCTACCACTACATGACAAGGTGGAACAGAGAATTTGAGTTTTGGAGATTTTACGTTCTAAAACCTCACAAGAGGCAATTTTGCTGTGTTGTTTGCTGTGGTGGAGTCATTGGTTACTTCAGGTGAGCAGGGCTAAGGGAGGAGGGCGTACTCAGTGTTGGGAAAACAAGACACATGTGGGTCAAAGTTCAATGCAGCCAAGTCTGATCAGACAAGAGAAAAATACAAATTTAGAGTTTAGCGTATTCCCACTTTAGCTCTTCATGGTGCTGTTGTTAGACTGTGACTCTTGGCAGAGAAGTATGTGTATTTTAATGCAGAGATAATGACCAGGAGCTATTCAAAGGCCATATAAGGTCGTACAAGTTATTTACAGTCCAGTCGGTTTTAATAACATATAATACAAATATATTCAGAGACTTATTTTACTGATAAGACCTTAAACATTCCACTTCTAACACCTGCTCCTTATATACACATTGGGTATTATGCTTTATGGCTGTATTACTGTAAGGCATTTGTGTTGATATCTTTCCTTGCATGCATTACTAAAGGTATTTTGTGCTTCTAAGTTCTAATATATAAACTTGAAGTCTAATCTGCAACAAGCTTGCCCATTTCTCCTCACTGACAGAACAGTGTCTATAGTGTACACAGACAGACAGTCTCCAGGCACCACACCCGCCGGAGGGGTCATGTAGCCAGGGCTGGACTGCAGGCACAGCACCTTATTAGGAGATAAAAGCAAGTGTATCTTTCTGTACTACTACAAGCTGTTTTGTGCAGAGTTTTAAATCCAGAAGCAAATGAAATATGTGCTGCCCCTCTATCAACTGCAGTGGTCTTGGATTTTGAATTAAAATACTAAAACCAATAAAAAAAAAAAAAAAAAAAATTATAGGTTTCAATGTAAATGCAAACAGGGATGACGAATTGATGATGAACTGAGTTAAAGCAGCACTGTGTTCTGGAGGTGGCACGTCACCTGCATGTTTCCACAAATATAGAAGCGAAAAGCATACTTTGGGACATTCCCCACGGATATACAGTAGGTAGACCATACCTAGGCCATACTGTGTTGTATTGTAGCTAAAAATTTCCATGGAGACAAGCAAGTAAGAGTCCCTCCCCCAGGCTGAGTAAAAGTCATGTGAAAGCCTCCACACATGTCACAATAAGGACGCCTGTTTTTTCAAGCAATAAAAAAAATCTTACAAAGTTGCACTGTGGGGCTTTAAGCACTGTGGGTTTGAATTGTTTGTTGGCAATTGAAATGCCAAAAAAAAATAAATAAATAAATAAAAAATAATACAAATAATAATAATGGGGCTATTTTAAAGTCTGTTATCTCATTGTCCACGTCCTGATCTAACATTTGTCTCTTCCTCAAATTATTGTGCAGTGTGTATGCCATTAAACCACTTAGGCATAATAGCACATCTTAAGTGTTTCCTACTGCCCTGTTCTAATTGACTTCCTTGTTTATCTGTTAATTGATAGCAGGGCATTGCCTTAACCTGATTTAACCCACTTAGCTTCAGTTTAACTTGGAGATCGTGAACATTTTTTATTGATTTTTCCCATTAAATCTCAACCAAATGTCATTAAATTAAAACCTCTAGGTTATATGTAATAGCTTTTATTTTTAAAAAATGCTGACAAATAACCCCTCCCACCTGTAAATGTTTCCTGCATCTTATTTTTCTGTAATCCCTGACGTGCATTAAGGTATTAACTTAACTGTGTATGCCCTAGGGAGATTCTGGAACACACCTCTGCCAAAACACAAGTTCTTAGTACTACAAACAAATGACTGGTCAATTATTACAAAATAAGATGTGTTGTGTCAAATGAAAATAATACTATGAAATCTGATCACTGTCTGATTTCTGGAGTTATCAGATTATTGAAATGTCATGTAAACAGTTATATAATATATTATCTTTCTGTTTTTCCACACTTGAGCAGGTATTGTTTTTACAATTACACTTCTTCTTACACAGTCGCTCTAAAAATACACAGATTAAAGGTGCAATGTGCAACTTTCCCGCTGGGGGAAAGTTATCTGTTTGTCCCCACGGAGATATCATTACTTTGCCTAGAACATTACATAGTACAGGGGGTCCTTGGGTTACGACGGTCTCGACTTACGACGTTTCGTGGTTACGAACGCTCCCCCATTAAAAAAATAAATAAAAATTACGCGTCATTCCGTCTTACGCGGTTTAGCGTGGTAAGCGACGTAAACAAACGCGAACAGCGCGCGGCGCACGGCGGAAGAATACGCTCTGTTGTGGTTGTAGGGCGGAGAAGACGGCCTCGTGTGCGTGCCCAATGTGGGCGGAAGTACCTGATGTGGGCTCTGATCTGCTCCTATGAAAGCGGCAGTGATAACCAAGCAGCGTAGTGGTCTAATTATTGAGATGGAAAGGTTATTGGTGCTTTGGTTGGAAGATCAAAGTCAAAATCCGACTTACGACGAAATTCGGGTTACGACGCGTCTTAAGAACGGATCAACGTTGTAACCCGAGGACCCCCTGTATATTAAACTTGAGCAAACTGGCTGAGAAGATGGCGCTGCCAGTCCGTCACAAGTGAGATCTTTGGATAGGCAAGCCCAAGCACAGTAAGAATGCATGTTTTTGTTTTTTTTTTCAAGGTATTTTTGAGCAGTATAAACCCTAACCCAGAACGATACAAACACAAAAGCTATATATTTTTCATGCTGTGCTGTGGAACATTTCAGGGAAAGCAATCAAATGTGCTGACAGTCCATCTGAAAAGTTACGCAGTGCACTGTGCGTTTAAACACACTCCAAAAATCAGTCCACTTATTGGGTTATCTAATTTCAGTCATCTGATTTTTTTATTTTATTTTTTATTTTTTCAACTGAATGTACCCACTGATGTATTTTGACTTCTCCAGGCAACCATGACTTGTGTGGAGTGGAGCTGCGTATAGAGGAGCTGAGGCATCACTACAGGGTGGAGCATGCTGTGGCGGAGGGGGCAAAAAATGTGCTTCGACTCCTGGGGGCCAACAAGGTCCAAGACAAGAAGGCTCTTTCTGAGGTATCTACACATTATAATCTATTATAATATATCCCCCATAACATAGATCATGCACTTATACATTGATGACGCTCCTTCATATTTTGGCAGCTTTGTCTTTGTATCTTGTTAGTGTTTCCCACAGATTTGTACTAAGGCTATGGTGGCACAAGCAATCCATATTTGAATCATTTTATTTAATACATATTTTGGTGTATAAATGTCACTTATTGCCTCTACTGAACAAAAAACACTGATTGTAGATCAAAAATGGTTACTTTCACTAGTACTGTATATGTTAACAATAACACTACAAGCATAAAGTATAATTTGTTTACCAAATTATGTTCACCAATTTTTTGACTATGGATGTGAACATTTTTATTATTAGATTATGAGGGACCATCATACTCTCCTTTTATTAATGGGAAACACTGGTCAGTATGCGATGATGTCTATTTGTTCATATGGTTGTTTTTAATGTCTCATGGTGCACTTTTGAGGTTTTTGCACATGTTTTTCCAATGTGTGTTTTAACTACAAATGGCAACTAAACTGACCTAACCCTACACAGCTGTCTGAAAACTACACTACTTATGGCCTTGGTTTGTCTATCAGGCTCAGACTCGTCTAAGTGAGGCCTCTCAAAAGTTGGACTTACTGAGGGATTCTTTGGACCAGCGCCTCTCAGAACTGCCAGATGACCATCCTAAATCCAGTGTTATCAAGGAAGAACTTGTCCTGGCCTCTTCTCCAGCGTTCAGCTCTCGCCATGGTGCCCCCTACCTCCTTAACCAGTATAGCACACTAAACAAGCCATCACCACTAACTGGTAGGTGGTACTAAGCTTAAAAACAAACAAACAAAAAAGGCTTTTTTTTAGTCACATGGTTCATACCCCTTCTTTACAACAAACAGCCTCATTGGTCATTGAATGAAATTGGAATAGTTTAACAAAATTGAGGATAAATTGTGTAAATATGGTTTGATAAAAACAAAATTGACTCTTGTGAGCTTTAAAGTTGTGAGCTGTATTTTATTTAATTCACACATGTTAGACTAATAATAAAGGATTACTCAGTCTACAGCTCCAAAGCTCAAATTGCTCTGTTCCACCTTCTGATGTTATGAAGCGGTAGTTTTCATGTTAACAGCTCCTTTTACTCAGTAGAGTGAACATGTATGGAGTTTAAAAATACAGTGGAGCACTTCCTGTATTACCACGTGACATCACGAAGGCACGGTGGCTGAGTGGCTAGCGCTCATGCTTCACAGCAAGAAGGTTCCGGGTTCGATCCCCGGGTCGCCCGAGCCTTTCTGTGTGGATTTTGCATGTTCTCCCCGTGTCTGGGTGGGTTTCCTCCGGGCACTCCGGTTTCCCCCACCAACCCAAAAAACATGCAACATAGGTAAAATCCTGACCAAACTGAAGCAAGGAGATCATGGAGATGGTCCCCGGGCGCAGTAATGTGCTGCCCACTGCTCCTAATAACAGGATGGGTTAAATGCAGAGAAGAATTTCTCCAGTGTGAGATCAATAAAGTTGCTTCTTCTTCTTCTTAAAAGGTGGTATAAATATGCAGGGTTTGTGTGTTACACATGTGTGAATGAAACAAAACACAACTCCAGGTATGTGATGAGGAAACAACATTATAACATAGATCAGAAAATAGCATCATATGGGCCCTTTAATCAATGATAATAATAATTTTGGCATAATTTTTGTCAGCTTTGATGTTCAGATTGAGTATTTCTGTCCTTAGGTACGCTACAGGTACAGCTGCTGGGCTGTGTGGGTCTGCTGGAGGTGGTCCCAGGCCGCTGTAAAGGTACTGCAGTGATGTTGCCCTGTTACAGCCCTGGAGACACCAAGTCCTTCATGAGAGGAAGCAAAGGACTGTACGGGGGACGCAGCGGCTCCGTCAGCGGAAAGACGCCGAGCAAAACGGATGAGCTCTCGAGTAAGTTCTCTAGCAAAATATAATTAAGATGTCTGTGTAATCCCTCAGTCATCCAGGTAGGATCTGCAGCTAATGAAAAAATTCTACTCTGTCAACTGGACAAAAGTTATATTGTGTTGGAGGAGCTGTGAAACATCTTCACTCAAAAAATAGTTGACAGAATTGAATTTTTTTCATTTGCTATAATCAATCAATCAATTAAACTTTATTTGTAAAGCACTTTTCATACAACACAAAGTGCTTTACAGTGATTAAAAACAACCCACATTTCCTTCCATCCACCCAACCAGCCCCCCACAGCTGCCCGACACCACACAACCACACAACCCAAACAGTACACACACACACACACACATACACTCGCACACTCACACACACACTAACATGCTAAAATACATAAAACTATCCATCCATCCATTTTCTTCTGCTTATCTGGGGCCGGGTCGCGGGGGCAACAGTCTAAGCAGGGACGCCCAGACCTCCTTCACCCCGGACACTTCCTCCAGCTCCTCCGGGGGGACCCCAAGGCGTTCCCAGGCCAGCCGGAACACATAGTCCCTCCAGCGCATCCTGGGTCTTCCCCGGGGCCTCCTCCCGGTGGGACATGCCCGGAACACCTCCCGAGGGAGGCGTCCAGGAGGCATCCGAAACAGATTCCCGAGCCACCTCAGCTGGCTCCTCTCGACGTGGAGAAGCAGCGGCTCTACTCCGAGCTCCTCCTGTGTGACTGAGCTCCTCACCCTATCTCTAAGGGTACATCTGGGGACATAAAACTACACATAGTAAAAAGTGAGGCTGAATACATGTGAATCAGTTGAGAAAGCACCATCAGAGGAGCCGTCTACAATAAGAGCAGAGAGCCGTCCACCGCCCCCCTTCCCCCAACCAGGAGCCCACGGGACAGACCCCGGCAGTGGCAGCCGACCACCGCTCCCGGTGCTGAGGGCTCCTACAGAGGAAATCCTAAAAATGATAGATAAACCTGCAGAGGCACTCTTTGAAAAGGAAAGATGAAACAAGTATCATTATCTTCTACAACTAATTCACTAAAATAGGCCTGTCAAATTAACTTTTTAATTTTGTCCGATATATTGCTGATGTAAATGGCTGATAAACAATAATACTGAAACAAAACAGAAAACGGAATTATCCCCCCAAAAGTTTTTTAAATGTTCAATATTGTTTAAAAAAAAACATGAACTGCAATAAATACATAACAGAAAGCAATACTTAAGTAGTTAGTTTGCATCTATAATGAGTCATGGAAATTCATAATTCAACCTGCTACAGCTTAAATCACACTGTAGCACAGAAAATCTCTCTAGTACAAAGAATAAACATTCACTGAACATATATTGAACTATAAGTCTATATAGTATATATCATGACAGGCCTACACTAAAACTTTAAACATTTATCCCCCATAATGGCCTTCTGTTTAATATGTGTGTTTTCTTGGTGTGTACCTAGTGATAAAAAGGACATTTAGTGCTAATCAAAAGATGACCTGGTAGATTGCGCTGCAGCGGTTTAAATATATAATGCCCCAGGTTCAGCAAATCTGTCCGCACAGATTATCTGAGATTATCTGAGAAAGCAAATATGCACAAGATAATGGCAGAATAGTTTTGTAGTAAGCATTTTGTAAGAGGTTGTTTGCCATCTAAATGTGCTTTTATTGTAGGGCTGGGCCATTCCTTATGATATAAATTTATTTTTGAATATTACAACAAAAGGATTTGTGTGTAAAACATGTGTGAATGGAATGAAACAAAACACAACTCCAGCTATATTTGTGACAAGGAAACCAAACAAAGATCAGAAAATGGCACAATATGGGCCCTTTAAATAGCCTCAAATAAGTTTACCAATAACCACTAACAGAAGTCTTGCAAATCCTTTCTGTTTGCAGCTGAGGTGAGTGCAGTTTTGAAGCTGGACAACTCTGTGGTGGGACAGACGGCTTGGAGGACAGTAGGAGAACAGGCCTGGGACCAGACTTTCACTGTGGAGCTAGAGAGGGTTTGTGCATACACAGTGGATAAAAATGCCTTTGTATGAAGAAAAGGTTTCTAATAATATTCATGTCTGTTTAGTCTCGGGAGATGGAAATCGCTGTTTACTGGAAGGACTACCGCTCGCTATGTGCCCTTAAATACCTGAAGCTTGAGGAGTTTCTCGACAATCAAAAACACAGGGTTCAACTGGAGCTGGAGCCGCAAGGCCTCCTGCTGGCTGAGGTACACAGAGATTGTTTTGTTCATTTCACTTTGACCTCTGCCCTATGTTGAAATATCCCTCCTCTCACTGTCAGGCTTTATAAAAAAAATAATGCTAATTCAAAATTGAAAGAGAGAAATTGTTCAATTCAAAGGGAAAACCATGAAAAAGCAATAAAGCTGTGAACAGATGTCCATGCTATTGAAGTGCTAAAAATACACCCCAGTTCTGTATTATGTGTTCACCTATCTCACTTGTGTAGCTGTCACCCACACCTGTGCCAAAGACACTTTGATATTTGTCAAACAACAGACAGATGTGTTGGTGTGGTGTTGTTGTCATCTTTTCATCTTGTCATCCTTAGTGTGGTTTGTTTGTGTGCGTTTTCCAGGTGACCTTCTTTAACCCTGTAATCGAGAGAGTGCCTCGCCTGCAGAGGCAAAAGAAGGTCTTTTCCAAACAGCAAGGTGCGCAATCAAAATGAGACTGAGATTGTTATCAGAGCCTGTGAAACAGTTTGATATGTTTTGGAAACATTCGGGGGTTTATCTTGACCAATAGCACTTTGGGTTCGAAGGCAGGTCTTCTGCAGAAATTTGACATGGATCTCAACTCCGCCTTGTGGCCAAAAATATATATGCAGTTTTGGGCAATAAAGATTCTCATAAACTCACTCATAACTATAAACATTAGGAGAAAGGGTCTAGTTTTTTAATCTTGTTTTAATTGACTGCAAGTGCATGTATGTGTTTTCAGGCAAAGCATTCCTTAGAGCTCGTCAGATGAATGTAGATATTGGGACGTGGGTGAGGCTTCTGAGAAACGCAATTCCAACCGTCAACAACTCTGGCACCTACAGTCCGAACGCTCACAGCCTCACACTGAACAGCGGGTGAGACTTTCCAAATGTGTATTTAAAATCACCTAAAGTGCACCATTCAGCCTCAATAAGTGTTTATGATAGCTATCTCTGTGAGATTTGGCTATCTCTGTGAGATTTGGCTATCTCTGTGAGATTTGGCTGAGTCATTTTCCTTGAGCCTTTTCCTTTTGTTTCTGGGTAAATTACAATGCATGTGATGGCATCATCTGCTCTCCATCTAATGATGCAGTCTGTCTGTGTACAATCACCACATCGGTGGCTTTGTCCGTGTGAATTTTTCAGAGAAATCTCAGTGGAAAAGTTGAGTTTGGACAGCGACTCTCCCATTAGAGGCGATTACAAGAGAGAAGTGGATATACATACACCGGTGAGATAGACAAAGAACTTATTTAATTTTTTTATTTTAACAAATATTTACAGTTTTGATTTATTACAGTACAATATTTTTGAATTGATTACTTAAAGGTCCTATCCTATATTACACAAAATCGACCTTTGTGATCTTTAAGCCATATTAAAATATTACCTCCTCAAAAACATAGCTGGAGTTGTGTTTTGTTTCATTCACACATTGGAGTCATCCTGGATTTTTAAGAATTCTGAATCCCCAAAGCTCAAAATGCTTTGTTCCACATTGTGTCATGTAGTAGAAGTTTTCAGGTAGTTTTCAAGTTAACAGCTCCCTTTTACCTTTTGTTCAGTTGAGTTGGGCAGTTCCAGGGCTGAAATCTTCCAAATGATACAGTACTAGTGAAGGTGTATGGAGTTTAAAAACATGTCATGTGTATAACCACATTACATCACAAGGTGGAACAGATTCACTCAGCCTAAATATGCAGGATTTATATGTTAAACATGTGTGAATGAAACAACTCAACTTCAGGCATGTTTGTGATAAGGAAAAAACATAACATAGATCAGAATAGGGTAATATGGGCCCTTTAACAATAAAATTTACAAAAGCTCAAGCAAAAGTAGTAATTGGTCCACTTGATTGTGATTATACCATTTATACTCACCGGCTTTGAAATATAAATTATATATAAATCCACACTGTTTGGTCCTCTTGTCTTTCTGCCACATTTCATATTTCCTCTGTGTGTTATCCTTGCCTGCCTCAGGACCGACTGCCAGCCACTGAACCCATATCTCCCCCAGACCTCGCCCCAGAGAGCCCTGCCCACACCACACCCATTAGCAGGTATAACTTTTCCTCAAAAAGACAACAGTATATTTGTAACATTATTTGATAACTCCCAGCATATAACTACACGCTCTGCCCATGCTCTTCCAGTAAGCAAAGAAGAGGTCCACTTTCCCTGCAGGATTTCAGATTGATAGCAGTGCTTGGAAGAGGACATTTTGGAAAGGTTTGGTCTTGCCCACATTTTATTTATTTTTATTTTTTTTCAGTGTCAACGCAACTTGTCTTTCTCTCTCCAGGTGTTGTTATCAGAATACAAAAAGACAGGAACAATGTATGCTATCAAAGCACTAAAGAAAGGAGATATTATAGCTCGAGATGAAGTTGAAAGGTAAATATGGTTTTATATACAGCTCTGAAAAAAACATAAGAGACCACTGCAAAATGATCAGTTTTTCTGATTTTACTACTTATAGGTATGTGTTTGGGCAAAAGGAACATTTTTGTTTGAGTCTATAAACTACTGACAACATTTCCCCCAAATTCCAAATAAAAATATTATCGTTTAGAGCATTTACGAGGGTGGGCTGAAAAGTTCATAGCCTGACCCAGAAGGACTTATGCCACACTAATGAAACTTGACATGCATTAAATTCAATCCTTTGTGACACTAACGGCATAGTTTATTTTCAGATTTACTGATGCTGATGTGGTTTTTCGAAACTTTGAAAAGTGGGACCAGAGCCTTTTGATGAAAATGGACAAAATTTGGCACCGTGGTGTTATCAAATATCTGCAGAAAAAGGGGTTAACCCCCAAGGACATTCATGCCGATATGGTGGCTACGTTAGGGGATGATGCTCCAGCTTTATCAACTGTGAAAAAGTGGGCAGCTGAATTCAAGAGGGGTAGGGAGAGCCTTGAAGATGACCCAAGGTCTGGTCGTCCAGCATCAGCAACGACCCAAGAAAACATCGACCGTGTTCACCACATGGTGATGGATGACAGACGTTTAACTGTTAATCAGATAGCAGATGCTGTAGCCATCCTTCGTCAGTAGGAAAACTGACGAAGGGGGTCCTGTTTCACCAGGACAATGCTCCTGCACACAAGTCGGTGGTTGCAATGGCTGCTGTGAGAGACTGTGGCTTTGAACTGGTTGATCATCCCCCATATTCTCCGGATTTGGCACCATCTGACTTTTTTCTGTTCCAAAACATGAAAAAACATTTGGCTGGGAAGCGGTATCAGACTGATGATGAGGTCATATCAGCTGTTGAGGACTTTTTTGGGGATCAGGATGAAAGTTTCTACAGCAACGGGATCAAAGCACTGCAACACCGCTGGAAGAAGTGTGTGGACCTTAGGGGAGACTACGTTGAAAAATAAACCTAGTTTCATCAGTGTGGCATAAGTCCTTCTGGGTCAGGCTATGAACTTTTCAGCCCACCCTAAAATAACAAAAAAGATACATGTTTTCAGACCTCAAACAATGCAAAGAAACAAGATCAAATTCATTTTAAAACAACATAATACTAATGTTTACACTTAAGAGTTCACAAATCAATATTTGGTGCAATAACCCTTATTTTTAATCATAGCTCTCATGCATGCTCTCCACAAGTCTTTCACACTGTTCTTGGGTGACTTTATTCCACTCCTGGTGCAAGAACTGAAGTAGCACAGCTTTGTGTTTGTGTTGGAATACAACAGACGCTGGAATGGAATGGCTGTAATATATGTAGAGATGCTGATTTCAGAAAAAAATGCAGTGGTCTCTTATTTTTTTCCAGAGCGGTATATGCAGTTTACAGATGGATTATCTTAACAACTACTAAAAATGCGTATATATTTGTGATTATTTAACTCTTATATTTTTGTCTCTGTTCAGCTTGATGTGTGAGAAGCGCATTTTTGAGACTGTGAACCTGTCCCATCACCCGTTCCTGGTCAATTTGTTCGCCTGTTTTCAGACTGCGGAGCATGTGTGTTTTGTCATGGAGTACACAGCAGGGGGTGACCTAATGATGCACATTCATACAGATGTGTTCACAGAACCACGCGCTGTGTATGTGTCTGTGTAGTAATGTACAATCATTCACATCCATGTTACATAAAGCAGAATTGATTCATGTTTCTGTTCAATGTCACTTCAGGTTTTATGCAGCCTGTGTGGTTCTGGGACTTCAGTTTCTTCATGATCATAAAATTGTATACAGGTGAGTTTGTTGTCTTGGCAACAAATAATATGACAAATTATTACAATTTACTACCCAACCCTTCATGCCTATTTCAGGGACCTTAAACTTGACAACCTTCTACTCGGCACGGATGGTTATGTAAAAATTGCGGACTTTGGCCTTTGTAAAGAAGGTACTTATCTAAGTTGCCTAACATTATAATAATTACATTACATTGGTCTACAAATTTTTGGACTCAATCTGCTACTGAGATAAAATTGGCTAAATCTCATTTATATTGATAAGATGAACTGAAAATCAATTGATAACTGTGCTGGATAGCTAATGCATTCAAGATATGTAATGATATAATAATATATATTATATATATTGATATATGTTAAAACTGTAGACATACTGTATTAAAATGAATGTATTGGAATGTGCAGACAGGCTTTCAGATAGAACAGGTTGCTTGTAGACACACTGTACCTTCTGATAAACTACTGTGTTTGCCTTATTTTGCATAAATGTACTATTTTGACCCAATAGTATCTTGTAAACTATAGCCAATCAGCACTTCTGACTTACTTTTTCTTTATTAGTGACCTAAATCAAGAAAAAATTAACTACTTTTGTTCTGGAAGCATTTTGCTTGTAGACCAGTGTAATGAATTACAGTATACCAAACGCACTGATGAGACATGGATCTAATTTTACCCTTTTTTAGGGATGGGTTTTGGGGATAGAACAAGCACATTCTGTGGCACTCCAGAGTTTTTGGCCCCAGAGGTCCTCACAGACACATCCTACACCAGGGCAGTGGACTGGTGGGGGCTGGGTGTCCTCATCTATGAAATGTTGGTGGGAGAGGTGAGACCTACTATTCTAATGATTCTACAGTGTCAGACTTGGATTTAAAATTTCTAATCTTCTAGTTAAAAAAAGTACATTGTAATGATCCCCAGTGATAATTTGTTCATTTTGTTTTTAACTTTCTGGATATTACACTATTTTATTTGTTTACCATATGCTCATATTATTATTAACACAAACATCACATATTTCTAAAAACTTGGATACCACTGTCCTCTTTAAAGCCCCAGTGTGTAGGATTCGTGGCACATAGGTGGATGGTGCTATTGTACTTTCTGTTTTAGCTACGGCAGACCTTGAGGGTCACCCGGGCGCGCCATAACGCGGACAGCTCTCGTACCCGCGCACGAGCCGCGTGCCGCTACTGTATAAATAAAACGCGGTCTCGTTTTTTTTTCTTTTTTCTTTTCTCATGAAAACACACATTCCCGATCATGTACCATGACACTCTACACATCAAATGAAACCTTACAGTCTCCTCTTTTTGACTATGCAATTCATTTCCCTGCACAACAATCACTCCCTGAGCACATGGGGCTTTTATATGGAAAAGCACAAAACGAGGTTAGCTTACCTTAGAAGGCTCTGCACAGGTCAAACTCTGTATTTCACCATAAACTTGCTCTCAATTTGTCCGTAAGGATCCAGCGAATAAAATCCAGTAAAACAATTTAGTCCAAAACACGTGTTAGATCCATTACGACGTCTGATCCGGCAGCATGCTTGTGTTGTTTACCCAAAACCACGAGCCTTGCCGAAGGCGGAGCCCAAATGTCCTTCTGCGGCTCTCGTATTCAAAATGGCTGCCTCTGCATGGGGAAGATCCCCCTTTTATGTGACTATATCTAAGTCCAAAAGAATACTTTGATTTCATGATGGAAGTGAAAAGGCTTGGAAAACAATGTATTTTTGAATGGGTATCTTAAATTTCAGTAATTAACGGGTAAAAATCTTACACACTGTCCCTTTAAAGAACAAAGCTTTGCATTTTTAACAGGCCCCAAGTCAATTAAAAGATCATGGGCACTTGTAACCTTGTCTATTGTTTGTGTACAGTCCCCATTTCCAGGAGATGATGAAGAGGAGGTGTTTGACAGCATTGTGAATGATGAAGTACGCTACCCACGCTTCCTCTCTACTGAGGCCATTGGCATCATGAGAAGAGTAAGAGTGCAAATGTCTTTTCTGTAATCATGACAAAAGATTATACATGCATACTCATATATATATATATATATATATCTATATCTATATCTATATCTATATCTATATCTATATCTATATATATCTATATATATATATATATATATATATATATATATATATATATATATATATATATATATATATATATAGGGCTGTCAAACGATTAATTTTCTTGATTGCAACTAATCTCAGAAATTTCATAGTTAATCGCGATTAATCGTGATTTATTTTGCATGTTTAAAATTGATATCTTGCAGTAAGACCGTTCGAATCTAAAGTTAAACTCACAATGCAAAGTATTTCTCACCATTTTTTTTATTTCAAAAAAGTGCAGAGAAAGGAAAAAGTAACAATGAACCAGTAATAGTGCTTACTTTGAGAAATTGTAAATAAATGATTGAAGCCCGCTTGAGCTGCCTACGGATGCGTAGAAGGAACAAAATACTAGCAAACTCAAAATAGCGCGTTTAACCGACAATGAGTTTAATTAATACAACCAAATGAGCTGCATATGGATGGTAGAATTGCGGAAAATGCTGGCAAACTCTGATCGCGATTAAAAAAATTGTTCGCGATCAATCGCGATGTGCGATTAATCGCGATTAACGCGTTAATATTCCCAGCCCTAATTATATATATATATATATATATATATATATATATATATATATATATATATATATATATATATATATATATATATATATATATATATATATATATATATATATACATATATATATATATATATATATATATACTTACTCACAAGTGTAATGTCACTTCAGCTGTTACGGAGGAACCCTGAGCGGCGACTCGGTTCTGGTGAGAAGGATGCAGAGGAGGTGAAGAAACAGCCTTTCTTCAGGGTGAGTACAAATGATAATTATACATTTTATTTGAGATGCCTTTCAAGACACTCAAGGTCACTGTACAATATTTCAAAAATATAAAATACAATTAAAAAAAATATCTACAGTAAAATACATAATGTTAAAATGTTAAAAGATTAGCTATTTGCAAAGGTCTGTCAAAACCCCACATGTCTGATATAAAACATGAAACTATGAAACTCACAAACGCTCACCAATTGGCAAAAGACACATTTAAATGTGAGGACTAAAGGCAGGACTAAACAAGGTAAGAATGTTACCTTGACCCATCCTTCAGTGCCTCTTAAAGAACCTGTCACGAGCATCTCAAGAGCTTGTGCTTTTACTTTAGAACTAAAACTTAACTAAATTGGGATAATTATATTGTAGCTGGACAAAAACTTAAGGACTTCAGTTTCACTAATTTGTTTATAGTTGTATGTCAGATTACAGTGTGTCCAGGCGATGCGGTTTCTTCTTCAAAGTTAATGTTCTTGTAGAGTATTGGTAAAAATGGCCTACAGCAGCATTCCTCCAATACTACTACTCCATACTAACCCAAGGCAAGTTTGTTTGTATAGCACAATTCGTACACAATAATAACATAATTCAAATACATTAAACTCACAATACAAACAATAAAAAAACATAAGAAAATTAATCATAAAATTAAGTGCAGAATTAAAAACCTTTCAGTCATACTTGCATTAACCACTACATTAGAAAAAAATATTATGATAGTAATTAATACATAATTTATATAATATTTACCACTTTTATTTCTAGAATATGGACTGGGAAGCTCTCCTCCAGAAAAAGGTGCCTCCTCCATTCATTCCTACAATTGGCAGCAAAGAAGACGTGAGTAACTTTGACGAAGAGTTCACGACAGAAGCTCCGACTCTGACTCCTCCACGGGAGCCGCGAGTCCTCTCCCGAAAAGACCAGGATAGTTTCAGAGACTTTGACTATGTCTCAGACCTCTGCTAATGCTGCAGGACTTCAAGACCCTAAAGAATGTGTCAAGGCTTCAAGTGGAGCCGATATATCAACCCATCTGACCGTTTGTCTACGATTATTACACTGTGAATGAATGAAGACGGATTGGCGTGTTTTGTTTATTCATGTCAGCAGGATTTTAAAAGACTCTGAACTTATTAAGATGTATGTATAAATGTTGCAATCAAGGTGTGATGAGTAGAACTACCATAGAAGACTGGTTTGTCCATTCTTTGTACATGTCATTGCCTAAAGTTCACTGAAAACGGTAGCTTATAAAATCATCATCTGTCATCTGTACAGCTCTGAGAGGAGACGTTTGCTGTATCTTTGTACTGTTACATGGGTTGAAGGCTGAATAAAAGCCTCTCATACTGATGCCTTAGATTTTTACATGAAATTTAACCACTACAGAGGATTTGTTTTACTATGAACACATTTGAGGTAATAGTAGCTTTTGAGAAAAGGTTGTGAATCCACTTTGCAAGTTACTGTATGAGAGGATTACAGGGTAAAACCACTGCCCAGTTTATAGGGACTATTTGGAAGTTGGTGCAACAAAATAATTTAATAATGAATACTTAATAAATGAAATAATGCATGTCTTTGGCTCAAATACATCTAAGCATTAAAGATATACGGCACATTAGTAACTTTGTCTTGTTCATATCAGACGTTATGCAAGAAATAACCAGAACTTAATTCACGTTTATTTGCTCTGTGTATACAAATTCCAATTGTATAATTAGCAGACATTTATATGTACAATTATGGCATATCAGTAGTGTTTTCTGTGGTTATTATAGACTAAGAAGGGCTCTGAAAGTCTGCCAAGTATATCAAACTTACAGAAGCCTATGACAGCTTTTACAAATATTATTGTCACGAGGAAACAGGAGGGATGACCCAAAATGCAGGACTACTGTTTAAGTACTTTAATAATAAACCAAGAACTGACCAAAATCCAAAAATCCAAAGAGGCAAGACATGACTACTAATGACAAAACGTGACGAGACATTGACGATGGACCAACAAAGGGCAGAGGAGAACATGGGGTATAAATGCAGACAGACACAGGTGTAGCACATCAGGGCGGGGAAAACAATCAACAGACAGGAAGTAAAACTAAAACAAGCTGACCAAAAATGTCAAAATAAAACACTGAGGACACACCAAAGGAATAAAATACACAAAATATGAAATAACAGCCAAAGAAAACATGAACCATGACAGTACCCCCCCAAGAGCCACAATGAACTCGGGAGGGTGGAGGGGGCCTGGAGGAGGGACAAGAGATCTGAAAACAGTCAGAATGGTCTGGGGTCATGAAGGCAAGGGCAGTTCACAATGGAGATGGCAGTGAAGTTAGGTGGGATGTCTGGAGCTCAACTTGGATGAGGGGCAGGGCTGAGATCTGGCAGCAAGCTCCCTGGACGGAGAGCGATGTCCAGCGAAGCTACCGCAGGGGCTTGGGAGAACGACCACCCCAGACGGAGATGTGTCCAGCGGTGGCTCAGGAACAGAAGCAGGTAAGCTCCCTGGACGGAGAACTTTGTCCAGCGAAGCTACTGCAGGGGCTCGGGAGAACGACCACCCCAGACGGAGAGATGTGTCCAGCGGTGGCTCAGGAACAGAAGCAGGTAAGCTCCCTGGACGGAGAACTTTGTCCAGCGAAGCTACTGCAGGGGCTCGGGAGAACGACCACCCCAGACGGAGAGATGTGTCCAGCGGTGGCTCAGGAACAGAAGCAGGTAAGCTCCCTGGACGGAGAACTTTGTCCAGCGAAGCTACTGCAGGGGCTCGGGAGAACGACCACCCCAGACGGAGAGATGTGTCCAGCGGTGGCTCAGGAACAGAAGCAGGTAAGCTCCCTGGACGGAGAACTTTGTCCAGCGAAGCTGCTGCAGGGGCTCGGGAGAACGACCACCCCGGACGGAGAGATGTGTCCAGCGGTGGCTCAGGAACAGAAGCAGGTAAACTCCCTGGACGGAGAACTTTGTCCAGCGAAGCTGCTGCAGGGGCTCAGGAGAACGACCACCCCGGACGGAGAGATGCGTCTAGCGGTGGCTCAGGAACAGAAGCAGGCAAGTCGAGGTCAGGGATCTCCAAAAAAAAAAGCTCCAGCAAAATAGAATTCAGGGATGGTGGGCAGTCTGTAATGGCACTGGGCACCAGTGACTCTTGAGAAGGAGGTGGGAGCTGAAGTGGAGGAAGGAGGGCTTAACAAGCAGGGCTGGGCTACCATCTGCAAGCCCCATGTCTCCTCCTTGTGACTCTTCTGGAGGTAGCAGACTCATTGCAGGCATAGTCCCGGGCCTGCTGCAGAGCAGCTGCAGGAGACAATCCACTTCCCACACATTAACAAAAAAAAAGAGAGTAGTCTGCTTGGGTCTGATTTGGTTGGTCCATTCTGTCACGAGGAAACAGGAGGGATGACCCAAAATGCAGGACTACTGTTTAAGTACTTTAATAATAAACCAAGAACTGACCAAAATCCAAAAATCCAAAGAGGCAAGACATGACTACTAATGACAAAACGTGACGAGACATTGACGATGGACCAACAAAGGGCAGAGGAGAACATGGGGTATAAATGCAGACAGACACAGGTGTAGCACATCAGGGCGGGGAAAACAATCAACAGACAGGAAGTAAAACTAAAACAAGCTGACCAAAAATGTCAAAATAAAACACTGAGGACACACCAAAGGAATAAAATACACAAAATATGAAATAACAGCCAAAGAAAACATGAACCATGACAATTATGCTATTTATTGTAGTTAGTGGAATAATTCAGAAGTATCATGTATTATGTTGTCTTAAAATCAAAATTCAAATATGGTGACAACCTGTCCCTCTTTTGGTTGTTCCTCGTGTCCAACTTTTTATTGATGCCACACAAATTGTACAAAGAGTGAGATTTACATAGCAAAGAAATCAAACTTTTGGGGTGTACCGACTCCCATGTTGGCACCTACTACTATTCCAATCTCTGTGTGCATTATTGATAAAAACTGAAAATCAAATAGCGTTTTTGTTACAAGCTTCCCAGGTCCATCCTTCCATGTCCTACCACCAGATTCAACATCTTTTCTGGGATCTTGTTTTACAAATTGAAATGGTCACACTAGGTCGAAATCGCACACTGGACACATTTCTTTTCTCTTTCCTCTTTTCCTTCTTCTTGACTCCTCTCCTCGATTCTACAGGAAATGGGTGAGGAAGTCCCACCCACAGAGGAGACACAAGTTCTCCTCAGACGCTGGTTCTGACCAAAATTACCCTATAATGAGGACTCTATTATGCTATAAGGATTATTTTATATTATTTTTCAAAGTCAAAGTCCGCTTTATTGACTTTGACTTTGAAAAATGAAAGTTCGAGGTGGGATGAAATGTGCAATATGTAAGGTGCAAAAGTGGTAGAGGTCGAATGAAATGTGCAAAATGTAAAGTGCAAAAGCGGTAGAGGTAGAATGACGTGCAATATGTAAGGTGCGAAAGTGGTAGAGGTAGAATGAAATGTGCAATATCTAAGGTGCGAAAGTGGTAGAGGTAGAATGAAATGTGCAATATGTAAGGTGCAAAAGTGTAGAGGTAGAATGAACTGTGCAATATGTAAGGTGCAAAAGTGGTAGAGGTAGAATGAACTGTGCAATATGTAAGGTAAAAGTATTGTTTTAATGTCAAATTAAGGATGTTAAACATACTTTGCTGCTGTCCCTATACTTACTGTGAGACAAATACAGTTACATAATTTTACCTGATGTCTGCCTCCTGAATCCCACTCAGGTTTCCTCTGTGGCTTCCTTCCAAAGTCAGGGTCAAAGTGTACTTTATTGTCAATTCACTATGTAACAGGCATTACACAGAGGACTGAAATTGTGTTTCACCAGACACCAAATGTCCAATTTAAACTAAAAACTAAACACATACACACAGCTATACTCATGGACATGAAGTGTACACAGGCATCAACAATAAATAGAAATAAGACATACATATACTCTTCAACAAGAAGGAAAGTTCGAGGTGGGATGAAATGTGCAATATGTAAGGTGCAAAAGCGGTAGAGGTCGAATGAAATGTGCAAAATGTAAGGTGCAAAAGTGTAGGTATAATGAAATGTGCAATATGTAAGGTGCAAAAGTGTAGAGGTAGAATGAACTGTGCAATATGTAAGGTGCAAAAGTGGTAGAGGTAGAATGAACTGTGCAATATGTAAGGTGCAAAAGTGTAGAGGTAGAATGAAATGTGCAATATGCAAGGTGGAAAAGAAAAGGTGCAATTTGTAAAGTGCTTGCCTCCTCTGAGCTTTGGGACAACCCTTAGTCTGGCCATCTTAAGCTGACTGACATCTGAAAATGGAAAAAATCGAGGAGAAGGAAGCGGGAAAAGAGACCCGTACATGAAATGATGAGTAGTTTGGAGCCTGTAGGTCCCGGTGCGCAGAGCAGCTGGGGCCCATCTGCAGCGCAGTCAGTACAGGCCGCGGCCACCCGGGGGAGTCGAGAACCGCTCCAGGCTGCTCAATTTTTCAAGATGTCGTCGCTGGAACAGAGGCTTTCGCGAATCGAGGAGAAACTAAAACAAGAAAATGAAGAGGCTCGACGTAGGATCGACATTAACATCGACATGAGTCCACAGCGGTCACGTCCCAGGCCAAGTGAGTGTCCTCGGAGGTTTAATCCTGACCCTGTACGCGACAAAACAAGAGAGCAATACCGAGAGGCGGAGGGAGGTGTTATCCTGCTCCAAACTACATGCTAACAGGCTAGCTAGATAAACAAACACCAACCACTTCATCCGAAAGCATTCCCAAGTATTTCGTTATAAATGCATAGCTGGTGATTAATTATCCTTGACGTGTTATTAAAACTGAATCGCTGTCATTTCACATTTTGTTCCTGCCTTTCTGTGGTTGTTTTGGACCAGTGCTGTCAAACAAGCTAAGCTAAGAAACTAGCAATTTATGATAGTCAAGCACAGGCCTATCGTGGACGTTTTCTGCGGGTCTAAGGACATTTTTAATAGAATTGACAGCATAAAATATACTCAGATTAGACACATTTCATGACAACCTTTGAGTCAACAGTGCGTTTAAACTGCTGGACACCTTGGCTTACTTTAATGTCTTGATTTTCACGAGGGCGTTTAATAACAATGACTTAGTACAGAATTAAGATTGAGTTGGTGTTTAGCAGTTGACAGTCACAACATAGCACCATATTCTACAATGATTTATGTAAAAAAAATTACAAGACATAGGCTACTCAGTGGTGTTGAAACTGGCTGGGTCTTATGGTGGTAGAAGATGTTTTTGCAAGTTCAGATGGGATATCATAATACTTTGATAGTATTAGTTTAACAGTATTAATTTATGCAGTTCAGAAATAAGATATCATCACGAAATACTAGCAATGTGTTCATTTACATTTGTTGACTGCCTTGTCCTTGAAGTAATAAATATATTCTTGTTTCTCTTAAAATTTGTCAGGGGTTGTCAAAGCGAGTAATGGTAAGAATGGAGTTCTTCCAAAACTTGACAGTGAAAAACAACATGCTCTTTTGTATTTTTATCATGACGGAGTGTGCCTGAGGATGCGTGCCTGTCTCTCAGAACATAGTGCAGTAATGTATGTGTGTGTATATATTTTCTTTCCTGTGTCCAGTCATCGTGATCCAGCTCAGTCCTGCTCCAGCCCCTTCCCAACGCGCAGGTATCATTCAGTCATCGCTCTCTCTGCCACTGCACTACCTTCTCATCTCATCACCTCCCAACTCTCACTCATCTGCTGTCTTTAACTTAACCAGTTATAGTGTGCTATTCTGTAATTAACTTTTAAAACAGGGTAATAAACGTTCATTTATCTAACTCTGATAAGACGAGTTTAAGATGTACTTTCTTCTATTCCTATAAGATGTGCCCATTCCATGGTTTCATCTAAAAGCCTTCATCTTTTAAATCATTGCACCTCTGCTCAAATCACATATTTTTCCACATATTTTCCATTCTCCTCTCCCCTTCAGAGTGTCTGTGGCAGTGGCAGGCAGTGTTGTGTGTTTATATAGACAACACGAGCGTGTGCTGACATGTGGAAGAATATTAACCTTCGTTTTGCTGGAGGCCGAGAACCACAGTGCATGTGGCTTAAATGCACGGCACATTGTTTTGGTTGTGTTTTGTTTGACTTTGTCTCTAATTAAGCTTCCTCTGGTCAATCTACAGGAAATCACGCGTTTCTCTCTTTTACTTTGACTGGCATCCCCAGAATCTGTGCCTGATCACTGATCTGACTTTGAGCTCATATTCTATGGTCTATTTCTGCTGTTACTGTTATAACTAATGTTGAAGTCCAATAGATCTTTTTGCATCCCTCACACAGCAGCAGTGTGAGAGCAGGAGTCAGTGTCTGCTAATATGTCTTTTTTATTTTTGTTTGTTCTTGCATTGTCTTGCCATCTGTACTGTTCTGTGTCTGCCTGGGGGGAACAGTTATGGAGATGCAACCTTTACCAAAGACTTCTCCTGAAAACTAACGTTTCTCTTTCTAACTGAAGTTTGTTTGCAGGGCTGTCTATGTGGGTGACTCATGGAGACACACACCTGATGGCATGTTCATTATACCTCCGTTTGTCAGAATGTTTTCAAAGTAGATCTCTCAATGATCTGGGACATGGTTTTATTTGTCTTCAAGACTGACTGTGAAAATGTTTAACTAACATGAGGTGACATTAATATTCAGTACTAAACTATCGTAAATTGTTTTCTGCATGTGGCATGTTTGTTTGGATGCAATATATATGTAATATTAGAATTTACAAAGCATATTTATTTGACTTTTAATTAATAAAAAATATCTTGCCATAAATATTCCTGACCATGCCTATATAACATAGATTCAGTCTTTTGTAAACACAGGTCAAAATGTTGAATGTGAAAGAGGGAAGGTCACTGGCATAAACGAGCGAGTTAAAGATAGCTCATGATACATGACTTCATCACTGCTCTAATAAAGAAAAACATGGCCCAGTGTCAGACATGGTCCCACTTTTATTAGGTCAAGACCTTTTAAAATAATGATAAATCCAAGTCGTTAAACAGTTCTTTCCCGATAAAATCAAATTGTTGGTATCAGCAAAGAGCACATCCCGTCCTGTTCTGCCTGGCTCAGCCTGAGATCAATTCTGCCTCTGCACTGAAATAACAGCCCTGTTTTTTTAATATCTGGGTTAGATTTAAGCTAAAATAAAACAAAATGATACCATTGATGGGGTGCGTGAAGAGTCCCTCACTTGTCCAGGTAGAATCCATGATAAAAGAAGAAATTCAATTTGTCAACTGAATTTCCAAACAAACTTTGTCCAGTTGGCAAATTGAATTTCTTCTTTTATCACCATTGATGGGGGGAAAAACTTATTAAACTTAAAACTTATTATTATTATTGGTATGTGAGAGTAGTTAGATGAGAAGAAAGTGGTCTCACCAAAAGACTCCCATTGGAAACGCACCGAAGAGCCCTTGTTTTATTTTTAAAAAGCACTCTCATTGGGTTATTCGACGCTTCATATGAAAGTGTTTCATATTCATTCAACTGCACAAAATGGCAAATTAAACCTACGATTTAATGCACCTACCATGTTGTAATGTAACTAATGCCACACATATGTCCTTCAGCGCTTCCACTGCCGCTGGCCAATGATGGAGGCAGCCGCTCATCTTCGTCAGAGAGTTCACCCCAGCACCACCATTACTCGAGCCGCAGACAGCGCCTCACCCTGCCCACACCCCCCTATGGACAACAGAAGAGCCTAGAGAAGTATGGACACAAGCTACACAACCTAGTATCAAGAACATTTTCTGCGGGTCTAAGGACATTTTTAACAGCAGCGACAGCATAAAAAACACTCACACACATTTTATGACAACCTTTGAATCAAGTGCTTTTAAATTGCTGGACAACTTGGCTTACTTTGATTTCTTGATTTTCACAAGGACTTTTAATAACAGTGAGTTTGTACAGGATTAACATTGAGTTGATGTTTGGCAATGTATGGACACAAGATGAATAAATGTAGTAGGGCTGCAAGGCTAAATCAATTTAATCTAAATTTCATATTATATGGGCACTGGGCCCATTCCACAATATTTAGTTAATATATGCAAATGTCCTCTGTAAGCAACAAAATATCACATGCTCTTTTAGTTTAGTTAATGTATTTTTCAGCCATAGCTAGGACAACAACTTATATTTTTTAAGTGACCTTGAGGTATAATTTTACTTCTCAAATTTAATGATTCTTTTGCTTCTTGCTTTTACAGTGCAGAAATTGACCAGAAATTACAGGAGATCATGAAACAAACAGGTTATCTGAAGATTGATGGTCAGGTAAGTTTGCTTTTGTGTACATTATTATAGTACTAATTAAAATGCTCAATGTAGTAGCGAAATCAGAATTTGAGACAATTTGAGACTTGAAGGTGCATTCTCTAACTTTTCTGGTGGAGGGTCAGTCAAATTCTTTTCTTCATAGAGTTATTGCTTTATCCAGAATATTTCACAGTATGGCATTAAACAGCTCTATTCTTACATGTATTTACTTAAAGGTGATTTTATTGCTCAAAAATGCCTAGAAAAACAGGCATTCTGACTGTGAGATCTGACCTGTAACTTGGCCTGGTTTGGTCTCCATGACGATAGAAAGGTTTAATACCGAAACATTCCAAACAAAGCAATAACATCTCCATGGAGAAAAGCAAGTGACGGCCCCAACACCAGAAAAGTTACACAATGCACTTTTTAATAATAGTTGAAAAAAAGATCTGATCGTTGCTTGGACACACATGAGCTTTAACTGGCATACAGTGTGCCTCAGGAGTGCCCTTCGATATTGGTCTATGAGTTTTGTGTGTATTTCTACCCACAGCGGTATCCAGCCGAGGTGACAGATTTGATCAGTGAGGGCGAGATCGGAAGTGGGACATGCGGACAGGTTTTCAAAGTGCGCTTTAAGAAGACTGACCATGTTATCGCTGTCAAGGTATGTGAATGCTGCTTCGTGACATCACAAGGTGGAGCAGAGCATTTTCACAAAGCTGTGAGGCCAGTTTGATAACCAGGAAGTCCTGTTTTAATGCCATTGTGTCTTCACAAATTACAGTGAACCCTCGCTGTATCGCGGTTCACTCTTCGCGGCCTCGCTGTTTCGCAGATTTTTTTTTCCAATTTTTTTTTTTTTTTTTTTCCAATTTTTTTTATAGTGTAACTTTTTTTTACAGTGTAACATTCTGTCCTGCGCCCTGATTAGCTAAGAGACTAGACCAGGACTAAACCAGGTCTAAAGCAGGTCTAAACCAGGACTAAACCAGGTCTAAACCAGGACTAAACCAGGTCTAAACCAGGACTAAACCAGGTCTAGACCAGGGACAGAGTCTCAGATTTCCTTCACGAGAGCGCCTGGGTGACAGGAGGTGTGGCCTTTGTTTACTTGCACGAGCCATGGAAGAGAGTGCGAGCCGGACCATGGAAGAGCCAAGAATCAACATGGACGGGCCTGGCGCCTGGGCGCGCGGCGTCCGGGGGAGCCGCAGCGGGGGGAGGACACTCGTGCGCACAGAGGAGACAGTGGCTCTTCCCCGTCACGCTGAGAGAACGAACCCGACCCCGTCCTAGAGAGCTGTGGAGTATTGGCGACGCATTGATAGCGGTCTGATTTTGGAGCCGAGGTGAAATGCAACCAACTCTTGTGAGCGCAGGTTAGTCTTACCTGGTCTTGTGGTGCTCAGAGGAGTCTGTTAGCGGTTCGGCACTGTTAGCAGTGGCTTGAGTCTTGCCCAAAATGATATCCAGGTCGCTTTCCACTCGACTTTCGCACATGGCATGGATATGTGGTACCAAAACAAACACACGTGTCTGCGCGCACCGTGTCCGCGCGCACGTGTCCGCGTGTCACGTGCCCCCCCCCCACTATTAATATATTTTAATGAAAATCTACAAAAGTTTGAGTGTTTAAACAAGAGAAACATGTTAATACCAGTCTCAGAAAGGTGTATAATGTGTCTGGTGAAGAGTTTTCAGCCTTAAAACATGTAGAATAATTGTAAAATATAAAATTGTCCTACTTCGCGGATTTCACTTATTGCGGGCTATTTCTGGAACCTAACCCCCGCGATAAACGAGGGTTCACTGTATATATAATATTATATAACTGTTTTGCTGTATGCTCAAATGAGATATTTTGGAATGAAACTGTATTACTTTTCTCTGCTGCAGCAAATGCGTCGAACAGGAAATAAAGATGAAAACAAGCGGATTCTTATGGACCTGGATGTTGTGCTCAAGAGTCATGACTGCCCCTATATTATTCAGTGCTATGGTGCTATAGTTACTAATGTGAGCATCTTAAAAATATATATTATTTCAGTTAGTTTTCTCTGGACTGACTGGATCAATGTTTCTGTTCAGACTGATGTATTTATTGCCATGGAGTTAATGGGAACATGTGCAGAGAAGTTAAAGAAGAGAATCCAAGGCCCCATCCCAGAGCCAATCCTAGGAAAAATGACTGTAGCAGTAAGTAATTCCTATAGATTTGATCTTAGACTTGATTATTAAATGCTTATTTTTTATACTTCCTGTTTGTCATTGCCAGATAGTAAAGGCGCTGCTGTATCTGAAAGAGAAACACGGTGTTATACACAGAGACGTCAAACCCTCCAACATCCTTTTAGACGCCAAGGGTCAGATCAAACTGTGTGACTTCGGCATCAGTGGGCGACTGGTCGACTCCAAGGCAAAGACACGCAGTGCAGGCTGTGCTGCGTACATGGCAGTGAGTGCTCATCTTCTCTGATCAGTCTGTATTTTATAAAGAACAAAGTGCAACTCTAGGACTTGCCTGTATTCTGTGAATAGTTTATAACCTGCTTTTTTATTTTTCAGCCTGAGAGAATAGATCCCCCAGATCCTACCAAACCGGACTATGACATCCGCGCAGACGTGTGGAGTCTTGGCATCTCTCTGGTAAGTCCATTGTCACTGATGCATTATTCAGTAAGGTCACTGTAACTGTGCCTGATTGTTTTTTTGTGGACTTGTTAAAGGTGGAGCTGGCCACAGGACAGTTTCCGTATAAAAATTGCAAGACAGATTTTGAGGTTCTGACCAAAGTGCTACAGGAAGATCCTCCGCTACTGCCTCTCAGTATGGGCTTTTCTCTGGACTTCCAGTCCTTTGTTAAAGACTGGTGAGTTTGGACTTAAAATTAGTATTGTAATGGTGAATTATTTGAAGCACAGCTGTAGTGATATGACTTAATTTCTTCTCTGACTCGTAGTCTCACAAAGGATCACAGAAAAAGGCCAAAATACCACCCACTACTTGTAAGCTTCTTAATTTCTATTTTAAATCCATAACACTTGATTAATCAGTGTCTAAAACTGTGCTTTGTTCTCAGGAGCATAGTTTCATCCGACGTTACGAAGTGCTCGATGTGGACGTTGCCGGTTGGTTCCAGTCGGTTATGGAGCGCACAGAGTCTCCGCGCAGCAGTCAGTGTTACAGCCACCAGCACCAGCTCCATTCACTCTTCAGCAGGTAGCCTGACCCTGCGTTAGTCTAGCCACGTGCTAGTCTACCCCAGTTTTTAGCTTTGCCAAGTGAGACACGGCTCAGTTTGTTTTAGTCTAGCATAAAGAGCGAAGCCTGACATGACACTCACAACCATCTGCCCAGCGGAAGAGCCACTGAGGAGCAGCACCAAGCCCAGGAGAAGGACTGGTGATGAGGGTTTGAAATCTGGACAGGCAGACAGGGCGCAGGGTTAAGTTTAACAGAGCTGCACCCACTTGCTGTATATTTTATTTCTTAACGTTTTATTAACAGTCGCTGGTTTGGTCAACAGCGTAGTCACTACACACTGGAACACTTTCTGCTACATTAGCAATATGGATCACTTCTGTACATAATCATAAGACACAACTTGACTGTAATTATTTAATCCAGACTTCTCTGTGTTCACTTTCTCAGGCTGTATCTGTATTCATTTGTCTGTAGTCATTTTTCTTATAGGGATAATATTTTTTATACTAGGTAAGAATTTACTTAAACTACACTACAACCAGATTATGTTGCTATTAGGGTAATTTTCTCATGAATTATTAGAATACATGTTTCATTTCATTTAATTTGTTCTAATTATTGATGTAGATCTGATATTCTTATGAGGTAAGTTATTGAGAAATAGTGTGGTAGATTTACTCCTATGAGAGCAGCTGATGGGGAGAGTAAGAAAGTTGGATGAGAAGATGACGAGGAGTGGTGCTCAGGTGATTGTGGTGAACCAGGTTTGGTGAAATTGTTGCAGGGTACATTTGGAGCATTGCTTTACTTTACTATCTGCCTACCTCTCTGACCACCTCTTGTTTGGTTTTAGGTGTCAATGCTTCCACTGTGTTACAGACCAAAAGTTTAGTGTCATTTGTAAGTGCAGATTAATGTAGTGAGCACTCCTTTAAATACAGAAGTATAGTGCTGGTTTATCGTATGCATTCAGTGCTTCAATGTAATAATATAGTCTATCCCAGTTTAGATTTTGAATTTAAACTTGTAACAAGTCCCTGCTATAGTCTGGAATAGAGGTCCCACTCCGCAGCACTCACCAAATTAGATTCAAGACTGAAGAGAGGGTAGAAGAAGAACCGTAAAGTGTAGGGGACAGAGGCATGTTGAAGAGGAGGAAAGGAGTTTGTGTGTTCAAGTGTTTGAACTGAGGAAGTAGCAAGTATGAAGACTGTTTAAGGAAAGTCGAGAGCAGACAGACGACAGAAAGGCTTCATTTATGAACAAATGTAGGCGTCAAGACGTATTGTAAAACACCTTCACTGTGGCACACGCATATAGTAGTTAAAATTAGTTAGCGATAACTTTTGGGCTCGTTGTTGTTTTGTTTGGTTATTTATTTGCAATGTTGCTGCTTTTTGCTTTAGGCACTGCTGTCACCTATTTTTTCCAAAGTACAAATATTTTTATTTTATACCAAAAACGTGAAATAATGCAATGTCTGCATGTGTTACCAAATACGAGCATGTTTGAGGAGAGCAAAAGCAAATGTAATAAGAGAGGGTGCAGAGAGAATGAATGCTACTAACACATAATGCAGTTACCTGTATTATATATTGTACTGTACACAGTACTGCATCTAGTACCTTAACACGCAAAGGGGTGTCTGTCTGTCCAGATGTGTTTGTCATACTTCCTCTTCTCTGTTCATCTTCCCTCACTATCACCAGGGTTACACCAAAGGTGTTGATCAAAACTACAAATGAGTGTTGTAAGAACTCTTGTTAACATTATATTGATTATTCTTATTGCTAAAAGACTTGGAGCTAAAGTGTCACACTGCCTGTATATGTGTGTAATACTGTACAGAGGGAGACTGGTACACTACCAACACAACACATACAGTGGATCAGTACTGTTCAGAACAGCTGCTGTGGTCTGTTTTGATAAGTAATTTTAAGAGCAGTTAATGTTATTGTAGTAATTGGCTGCCCGATGCTATTTGCCTACACTAAATGTAAATACATTTTATTTTAAATTGCATATTGGGTAATTATCCTACTCATTTATATAAAATCTCTGCACACTAAGAGATGTATAACATAGGCTGTGCAGGAGCCTTGCGTCATACCAGTTGTACGTAATGGAGCCAAGACATAAGCATTGCAATGTGTCCAATAGGGGCTTATCCAGATGCACTATGGAATGTGTAGTTAAAGCCAGTCTCCCACTGTAAAAGTCTGTATTAAGCTGTTGTATAAAAGTAACACGCATACACAGTCCTGCTCTTTTGTTTCTGAGCACCTCTGTGTTCAGCTCATCAATGACATAACTAATGTATAAAGTCATCCCACTGTACATAGGGATGCTACTGCCAACAGTGGCTTTATCTGTATATTCGCTTCCACAGCAACTATAAAAGTACTTGAGCTAGTGTTGCTGTGCCGCGCCTTGTCACCAGGGAGCAGTGTGTGCGTGTTTCATATCCCCATTTCCCCATTTGTAAGTTAACCAAATATCATTTTTCACTATGCAGGCATTCAAACCATGTCCGCTTGCTTTGATGGGGATTAAATGTGTTTGTTAAACCCAACTATGTAAGGTTAGCTGCAGTGACATTGTTTTATTATTTTAAGCCCCTCTATGTGAAGACCATCTGTCTGAGGGAAATGGAGGGAAATTGTTTTTTTGTTTTTGTTTGTTTTTTTTTTCAAACAAGCTGACAAATAATTTAGGGTTGACTTACTTTCAGCGCAGTACAGAAAAATGTAAAAATGTATCATTCACAATTAACTGGTGCACGTGTTCAACCACAAAACTAGAATATTCAAAATAAATGTTTTGTTTGAATTCAAACCGTTACTTAAATCATTTGAGCTTTTGGAAATACACTTAGTTTCATATTTGTAGTCCTCTTGAACCAAAAACAGGGTCAGAGAGGCGTGCTTAGCTTTGATTTTTATGGGGATAAACTGACAAATGCTGTAAAGTACATCAAATGCATTTTATTTTCACCACTGTAACGGCCATCATTTTTGTTTTGTACTCCTTTTTTTCTGTTTGATTTTACAAAGCAACAAGGCGGGGATGCACAAATGTTTATTTATGATTTTTACACATGTAGTGAGCCATCGCTAGGTGTCACAGAGGAGCTGTATCTTCACTATTGTTTGGGACAGTGTTCTTTTACGTGCAGGTGTGAACTGAGTGTGTGAACTTTATGGTCTACCAAAAGTCTTTATCAATGGTGATTATTAATAGCTTTTATTTTGCTGTTTTTTTTATTTTATTATTATTATACGAGTAATTATTGCTATATTTTATTACCTTTATATGATATTGTTTTTATTTTATTCAGGGCAAAGTTGACACCAAATTGAACAAAGAGTTGGAGGCTGATTTCTATGTATGAGAAAAGGTGAATTGACGTGTTAAAAGTGCACTGCGTAACATTTCTAATGTTGTCTCCATGGAAATGTAATTGCTTTGCCTAGAATGTTCCACAGTATAGAATAACTACATTATATTACACTACATTACAATTCAGAGAGTCGCCACTATTCATTCAATTATGTATTTTTGAGCAATTGATACACCTGTAATGAGTAAATCTAGATGGAAATGTTTAATGCCACACCATGGAACATTCCAGGGAAAGCAATAACATCTCTGGAGATAAATAGGTTACGGACCCTCCACCAGGAAAGTTGCGCAGTGCAGCTTTATTTACAATAGTCTGTTAACTTTGAAACCCCACAGGAGAGCCTTGTGTCTGAACTGAAAGTCATAGTATTTTAATTGTTACTTTATATATTTTTTTGATCAGATAATAATGATCGGTTTATTTTACCCTTGTTTCGGGTCATAAATTGCGTGCTGTTATTTTATCCCTTTATTATTACAATTTTATTTTAATATTTTTGTATTCTTTTTGGTTGGTCCGTTGCTGTAGTAATGAGCTGATACCAGAGTGTTTTTTTTCCCTTAATGCTGAGATTGTTTTGACTGATGTTGCACTTGCGATGGGTGTCTATTTTTATTATTTTTTTTCCTTGAAGCTAAAGGACAATATTATTTGATTTTCTTTCTGTGCGTCGCGATCACTATTTTGTATTAATCGTAGATCTGTGACACAGCAAGATTGATTCAACAGTGTATTTTTTTCACTGGTATTTATTTATTGTTTGTATGTATGTTTTTGTTTTTTTTGGTTTTGTTTTCTGGTGTCTATTTCTTGTATTGTGAGGGCAAACAGGACTCAAGAGTTTCTAAACATAAACCATTATCACACTGCTTGAGTCCTGCAGATTGACGTGTTAGACAAAATATTCATGGCATGTATTTGAACTGTTTTAGATCAACCAGTATGAGGGATGCACAATATATATGTTTGATATGAAATAATCCGTTATATTTATTGACCAATTTCATTATGATTATTGAATCATTCTGTCATACTTAAAGGTGCACTGTGTACTTTTCTGGAGAGGATCCGCAACTTGTTTGTCTGGAGATGTTAATACTTTTTTTTTTTAATTGTCTACAGTATGGTATTAAACCAGTCTGTCTTGCATTTATTCAAATACAGGTCTTATTTATTGCTCAATAACACTGGTCTACAAGCAAAATGCTTCCGGAACAAAAGTAGTGACATTTTTCTTGGTTTAGGTCAATGATAAAGAAAAAGTAAGTCAGAAATGCTGATTGGCTATAGTTTCCAAGATATAGTATTGGGTCAAAATAGGAAATTTATGCAAAATAAGGCAAAAACTGTAGTTTATCAGAAGGTACAGTGTGTCTACAAGCAACCAGTTCTATCTGAAAGCCTGTCTGCACATTCCAATACATTCATTTTAATATGTCTAGAGTTTTAACATCAAATAAAGAAGTGCAAGATAAATATAAAGAAGTGCAAGATAAATATAAGTGCAAGATAAATATTTTCAAAATATGAATATTTTTAAGCAAAAATGCCTAAATCTATTGTATAAACAGATGCAATTTTTATGTAAAACAATATAATTAAATATCTTGAATACATCAGCTAACCAGCACAGTTATCAATTGATTTTCAGTTCATCTTATCAATATAAATGAGATTTATCTACTTTTATCTCGGAAGCAGATCGAGTCCAAAAATTTGTAGACCAGTGTAATATCTGTAAATGGGGGTCGCCTCTCTGCAAAACTAACCTGTAATTTGGCTTGCAAGTCTCCGTGGAGATTCTTAATTTTATGGCCATACTGTGGAACATTCTAGGCACATCTCCATGGTGACTGGACATGTTACACAAGTGCACCTTTTTAATGTAGTTCAAGCAACCTATTTACTTAACATGGGCAGAATGGGGGAAAAAAAAGAACCTTACCGAGACAAAGTGGTTGTGTGAACTTCTTATATTGTGTAGCCCTTCCTTTACTGTGCCACAACTGTAAATTTAAAACTACCGGCATATTTAATAGTTACTCAAGTACATATTGGGGTATTTATAACAGTACAATGTCGTTTAGGCCCTCTTTAATAATATGTGACAGATGAATATTATTGACAGTAGCTTGGGTTATGACTGCATGGTGTGCTTTGCAGTGTGGAGGATTCAGCAGGTGCTGTCTCAGTTTCAAAGCTTGTTAAATGTACGACACCACTGATATATTGTCTTGTATCAATTGACACAGCTTTACTGCCCTTTTTATTTGTTTTTTTGACTGTTATTTTATTACCCCAGCCTCAACCCTAGTCTCATTTCAAACTGAATAAATGCCATTATATTGTGAATACCTCAGGATTTTTGGAGATAAAAACAATAAAACACCTAAAAATCAAACAAATAAACAAACATAAAAACCTAAATCGTGTGTGCTTGTGGTAAAATTATGCTCTTGTGCTTGTATCATCAGAACAGACTAAATTACATTAAGGAACATTATGCAGGGTTTGTGAGTTAAACATGTGGATGAAACAAAACATAACTCTAGGTATGTTTTTGATGTGGAAACATAACATAAACCAGAAAATAGCGTAATATAGCCCCTTTAACTTATCTTCATTTATTCAATAACATTTTTATTGCTCTTGCGTAATGTTCCAGTCAGGCGAAACACGTCTATGGAGACTAGAACATAGTGCCCCCTGCGGTTCCTGTGCCCACATCCTTTCATCTTCAGTGAAATGGCATGACTTGACATGACTGCATGTTCTCTGTATTTAAAGCTTACACGACACCACCTCACTTCACCAAATCTGCAGTCAAATGAGCAGTAAAGGTGGAGTATGGAACTTTTCGGGTGTGGATCTGCTTCCTTCTTGTTTTTATGGAGAACATTCTTTACTTGGAATGTTGCTCACTATGGCATTTAAAGATCTATATTACACAAACTGGAGTCTTGTGAGCTTTTAGTCGTGTTGTCATGTTACTTCTTCACAAACATACCTCGAGTTGTGTTTTCTTTCATTCACACATGTTTGAGTGATCCTGGTTTATTAGTTTGTCTACATCTCCAAAGCTCAAAATGCCCTGTTCCACCTTGTGATGCCATTTAGTGTTAGTTTTGAAGTTAACAGCTATGTTATCTTTATTTCAGTAGTGATTGGCAACCCCGCGGTTAGAATGATCCAAATGATCCTAGTGAAGGTGTATGTAGTTTAAAACACACTTAATAACCGCATGACATCACAAGGTGGGACAGAATGTTTTCCGTTTGAGAGCCTAAACATGCAGCCTTTGTGTCTTAAACATGTGAATGAAACAAAACAGAACTCCAGGTATGTTTTTGGTGAAGAGACAACATTATAAATCAGAAAATAGCATAATAATGGGCCATTTGACATATCTATTTTGGATTTATTCACATACAGTTTTATTGCTCATAAATATCTTGTTATACATGCATTCCAACGGTGAACAGAGTCTCCTCTCTATAGCTGACCTGTGACTTGGGTGTGGTTGCCTGCTTGTCTTCCAGGCGAAAAGTTTAATACCATACTGTGTAACATTCTTGAAGCAATAACATTTCCATCAGAAATGTGCAGTGCTTCTTTAATATTTAGATTCTTGTCTTGACATGAGATTCCAATAGAAGAAGAAGAAGTGTAACCGCATACAAGCCCTGTAGCTGCAAACCTGACCCAAATATAGGCCTACAGAGATATATGTGTCAATAGTACACAAGAAGAGACTGAAATGTTATAAAGGCTTTTGCTGACGCCCCACATGCGAACAGATTTATAGAGGTGGAAACATGAGCTGGTGTCTAACTAGTTTGTTGTCATTCTCACAAAGAAGAAGTAAACATTGTGTAGTGTTTTTTTGCTTCAGTAGTTACTGCGAAGAGTCTGTGTTCGGATGTTTTGTATTTGAACAGTTTTATATTGCTAACTTTGATGTGGGACAAATTTGACCAACAGGATGACAAGGATTTAAGTAATGACTAGGTCTGTGAAGAAACTTAACACTGGTGTGGATCTCAACAATAGACCACACCCCCTGGCCTGTGCTCCTGTGCTCCTGTCTTTCTCACTTTTCCTTTTTTATTTGGCTCCTCTGTCTTTGCCCATATAAGGTGAGAAATGACAAAAAAGCTGATTGGCTGAAAAAGTACAGGTAGTAGAGGTGTTAGGATGAGCTGGAACCACGCCTCATTGTAACAGTTTTATAGTTTCTACCAATGCACAAAAAATAGCCTTACTATGATTTTAATTTTAACACAGATAATCTACTACTGCAAATTTGTCTGAAAGGGTTAAAAAAAGGTTAGCCTAAAATAAAACTCACTATGACTATAAAAAGTAGACCTAAATATAGACTAAATGGTGTAAGATATAACCTGGTAAGTTAGGCCCTATAAATATAATTATTCTCTGATAGCTCACTGGTCTACAAGCAAAATTCTTCAGGAACAAAAGTAGTGAATTTTTTCTTGGTCACTAATAAAGAAAAAGTAAGTCAGAAGTGCTGATTGGCTGTAGTTTCCAAGATATACAGTAATATTGGGTCAAAATAGGAAATTTATGCAAAATAAGGCAAAAACAGTAGTTTATCAGAAGGTACAGTGTGTCTACAAGCACCAGTTCTATCTGAAAGCCTGTCTGCACATTCCAATACATTCATTTTAACATGTCTAGAGTTTTAACATTAAATATTTTTTTTATTTCACATAAGAGAGATGCCTCGAAATTGTGTGCACCTGATGTCTTAAGATATTTCTTGTTTATTTCTTGACGGATAAAGAAGTGCAAGTTAAATATTTTCCAAAATATAAATATTATTACTAAATCTATTGTATAAACAGAGGCGATTTTGATGTAAAACAATATCATTAAATATCTTGAATACATTAGCTACATTAGCATACATTAGCTAACCGGCAGTTATCAACTGATTTTCAGCTCATCTTATCAATATAAATGAGATTTAGCCACTTTTACCTCAGAGGCAGATCGAGTCCAAAAATGGGTAGACCAGTGTTATGTACAGTATATAGAAAATTTCAATCAATTTACAGTAGGTGTAATAATGAAATAAAATAGTAATTAAATACTATTGTGGAACGCGTCGCTGTGGTGGGGATGGGAGGAGGAAGAGGAAGAGGAAGAGGAAGGTGGAGGAGGGAGGACGGAGGACGGAGGACTCACCTGCGGAAAGTAAAACTGGGTGGATCAAAGCCTCGGTGTCTGTCCTGATCGAGTCCCGCAGAGGAGCTGCCTGTACCCGGGCGACAGAAGAGGACACCTACGGGAGAGGCTGCTGAAACCCGGTGCCCAGCTCCCCACGCGGGTTTTGGTTTTGGCCGCAGTTCAAGTCGCGAGTGAAAAGGACAAAGTGAAAAACAGGTGAGTTCAACTTTGTGCTGTTGTGAAGTACATCAAAGCCAGACCAGATTCCAGGTTTTTACGCCTCTTTTATTACGCCTGCTTCATTGTCCGCACTTTTCCCATCAAATAAACAAACCAGGAAAGATTAGGATTAGGATTAGGATCTGATCAGGTGCCAGATTTTGGAGTAGACACTGTCCTGCTCCAAATGTTTTTAACACAACTGTGAACAACCTACTATATTCGCTTGCAATTTTCTATATTGAAATTTTGACAATAATTATAAAAATTAGGTAATTTGATTGATAGCTTCTCTTGTCAAATGCAAAATGGCTGAGCAATATGCCAAAAAAGAATCACAAACAGATAAAAACAGATCTCCAGGTTTCAGCTCTGAATGTAAACGATACAGGCAACATTTCACAGAAAAAAATCTACCAAATTTCTTTTTTTCAAAGTCAGAACTCTGCTCCAAACCACCTGCTTTTACTGACAGTGGACTGGCTGTGGCCCTACAGAAAGTGTAAAATTAGGTTATTGTTGTATCCTTCCTAAATTCACATTTGAATTATTATTTATATTTAGCCTTGTGCAGATAAACTGTTATGATAAATTAACTTTTCATCTGCACACACCCATCCTCTCTGCAGGGAGGTGTGTCTACCCTGAGGATACAACTTTCCCAACTGGACAGGATTTGGGGCTAACTGCTAAGAGTAAGATCTGTACAAAATATTATCAAGAGAGACTTTATTTTAACAAAATTACACATGGCATAGTAATTCTGGACACCATTCTCTATGGAAAAAAAAAATATATATATATCGGCCAGTCACCCATGCCACAGGTGTCATGGCTGAGTCAGAGGTTGAGATAAAGCTGGGGTCGAGTGGGGGCCAAAATCAGGAGTGAGCACCTGGAGATGTGCGCAATTCAAAGACATTTAAACAGAAACCATTTATTCCGCAAGCGCTCCCAAGCCAAAAAAATGAAGAGCATAATGATCAATCGATATTTAAGTCAGTTTTTCCTGGTACGATTCTAGAACGTTCAATGAAAAATGAAATTAGTTGTGGTTTTCACCTGGGCCTTAGAGGGTTGGAGACTATAATTGTATCCTATGGCCACATATTTAAATCTTGCGAATCAACCGTCTAGTTGTTGAAACATGTTGAAGCAAAAAAGTGCATGTAATTTCCTGAGGAAGTTGGCTCATGTGCCACCTCCAGTGAGGCCACACAAACTCATGTGAACATCACCAGTTCTGTTTTTGTGGTGTACTGAAGGCTATACTGACAACCCTTTATTTTAAACTATTAAAAATGCACTGTAGACATGATAATCATGCACAACTGAAGTAAAAGTCTCTTTCCTCTCCCAGCTCTGACACACACTGAGCGTTTAATGAACTTAGGTCAGGCGCAGATGACACTGTCTGCACTGATCCCCTTATCCCTGTCACTATAAACACACTCGATCTGAACCGAGGACTGTGTGTGTGTAAACATGAGCCCTGTTCATTTACACCTGCTAATGTACTAATGCTAATAATCCTCAGCAGTATAAAATAGTAGACCACCTTAGTTAAGGTTATGCTGAGTTGTATAATTTAATTTAGCTCTTTTATTATATTTCTATTGTCATTGGGATTTAAAGAGCTGCTGGGTGTGGTGGGCCACTGATGACATTTCTGCTTCTGCCCAGACTTGCTCCTGACATTCTTGAAGCAGGATCTGGGCCAGAGCATCCCCCCCTGCCCTGATACACCTCTGGCCCTGATGCATGTCCTTAAGAGGAATGCTCAACTTTTTATTGTATCTGTTAGAAGTTAGGGATTCAAATGAGTGCAGTCCAAGCACTTATCTTGTGCAAACTTTGCAGATGGTTTGTGACAGTTTGACTGTAGTCAAAGCAAACAGCCCAGCTCACTGCACTGTCTCAATATACTTAACATATTTTTTCTATTTTCTTCTTCAAAGCTAAAATGTCGGACGCAGACAAGTTCCTGTATGGGGACCGCAGTGGGGTCAACAACCCCCTGGTCCAGGCTGACTGGGCCTCCAAAAAACTGGTGTGGGTCCCGTCTGAGAAGCTGGGCTTTGAGGCCGGCTCTCTCAAAGAGGAGACTGGAGAGGAGTGTGTGGTTGAGCTTGTGGACTCTGCCAAAAAGGTAAAAACATGTAGATTTTTTTTCTGCATTGTTCTTGATATTGTGATAAATGTATTCATTCTTTTTTCCCTGTAAACATTAGATCAAAGTAAATAAAGATGACATTCAGAAGATGAACCCCCCAAAATTCAATAAAGTGGAGGACATGGCTGAGCTGACCTGTCTGAACGAAGCTTCAGTGCTGCACAACATCAAAGAGCGATACTACTCCGGCCTCATTTATGTCAGTCTGTTAAAATATGCCACTAAGCCAGAGCAAATGAGCAACATGACTTTAATGTGTGTTTTAAAACTTTATTCATGTGCTCTTTCCAAACAGACATACTCAGGTCTATTCTGTGTTGTGGTCAACCCGTACAAGCACTTGCCCATCTACACCGAGGAGATCGTGAACATGTACAAGGGCAAGAAGAGGCACGAGATGCCCCCTCACATTTACGCCATCACAGACAATGCATACCGCAGCATGATGCAGGGTACCACAACTCATAATCCTATTTACTCTATGCACTACAGTTTATTTTACAGTTGTATTAACAGGACTTTTCTCATTTTTTTTCTGTCATGTAGACCGTGAGGACCAGTCTATTCTTTGCACGTATGTTTTCTTTGAATTCATTTACAGTTTTATTTGTTAAATATTATAGGAAAGCCTAATGTGCTTTATTTAATGTGTGTTTTTTTTTATGTTTAATGTCTGTTTAGGGGAGAATCTGGAGCAGGAAAAACTGAAAACACCAAGAAAGTAATTCAATACCTGGCCCATGTGGCATCATCTTCCAAATCCAAAAAAGACCAGGTTGGTTTTAAAAGCATGAATAGTTTTATTTGACTTGTGTTATGTACAGGAGCTTCTAGATTTCTTACTTTTATGTAATGAGGCCATTTGAATAAGCCACTCCACATTCTTGGTTCATGTCTCGACCTGCCTCTCTCTGCAGTACCTGTGGATGAGCTGTGTGGGCACAGACAGTGTGCTTTGTGTTACTAAGATAACATTTTTAATGGTTCAAAAACGATTGACTAAAGATTATCTCTGTTACATCATTATGATTTATGTACCCCTTTTACAGGCCCATGCAGTTTTGACACATGTGAGTTGTTCTTTTCTTTAACTAAGCAAAGACGTGCTTCTCTACTAACAAAGGGAAGGGTCCGTGTGGGTATTGGGAGGTTCAGTGCATTTTTACAAAAACACTATCACACTATATTTGCTAGAAACATCTGAAAATATATAATATAATATAATACACATTGTGGTAAAATACTCGGTTTTGTAGATTTAAACTATTTGGGTGAACTTCTGATTTCAACAATAACCAGTCGGATTGCAAAGCTCCACTAGAAATGTTACACAGCGTACCTTTTAATGCTCATGGATGTGTTTAAAATGTTGGCTAAAGTGTAAATAATCTACTGAAGATTAGTCAGGAAAAAATTCAATTAGATATTTGTCCGAACTTGTTCAGCTCTAGACTTAGACTTGGACAAACTTTATCGATCCACAAGGGAAATTATTTGGACACAGTAGCTCACGCGTCACAAAATACTACAATAACAAAGAGCAAAAATATATAAATGGTAATAATAAATTCAAAATAAGTAGCAAAACAACAAGACTGGTATCAAATGAGGTATAATTATATAAACGTGTATGTAAGTGTACAAGTAAAAGTAAAAAACAAACAATATAGTAAGTACATAATATCTCTCCGCTATATACAAGAGATCATAGAGTAGGGGAAAAGGAGAATATTCTACATTTAACATTACCATTTTAGTGCAGAAAAGAATGTGATTTCTGTAATCTATTGCTCGTGGGTGTTGTTTTGAATTGCCCTGCTTTCCTCTGGGGATCACTAACCTGTATGTGGTTGTCTTGTTTTGCCTGCTTGGTTATGTACAGGACTGCTACTTGAATAGGCTTGCTAAGGGAATGTGTGTTGGAATGTGGATACATTATTCTGTTAAGTTTGTGTGATTGGGCAATGATAACATACAGTAACCTCAGGCCAGTCTTTTAAATGAAACGTCTAATTTTGCACTAACCTGTTTCTTAGCATTAGCACTGAAGCATGGTTAGCCACAATAATTAATATATTGAGTTATCGTTCAATACATGATGATGGAATAATAATTTCTGTAGGACAGTATTTATCAGGGGAACTTTTTCTTTGTACTAGTGTGGATTTTTTTGTTATTCTTCTGTTCTACAATAAGATTTGAGCTGTAGAGGACTGAATAAATACCTTCAAACTTACTACACTTAATACTAATAATGATAATTATGTGGTTAAATACACAGACACATTGGGGAGATAATTCTTGTGTCTCAGTGGCATAAATTAGTTTTAATATCATTTATTGTCTATATTTTCCAGCAATATATTTGTTATTGTGACAGGCCTAAACGTGGTCTTCTGGTCTACTTTACTTTTCTTTACTCATTATGTTGTTCTTTGTTAGGGAGAACTGGAGAAACAACTGCTGCAAGCAAACCCTATCCTGGAGGCCTTTGGCAATGCTAAGACCGTCAAGAATGACAACTCTTCACGATTTGTAAGATTACTGCAGTAGGTTAGGTTAGGTTTCTTTATTAGTCTCCACCAGGGAGAAATTTGTCTTGGAGGTAAGGGAAGGTTGCAGTACAGACAGAAAGACATACAATATACAAACAAGACATCAGATAAAAAGATAGCGGTGTTGGCACAGACATAGACATACTGGGTGCTCCCACTCCCGCCCCTCCCCCCAAACCATCACCTGCTCCAGCATTCCCTCTAACATCCACATCATTCCCCTTCTCCCAAACCAAGCACCATCACTCTATAAAAATACATATACACGTTTATCCTGTCATAAATAAATATAAAATCAGCACCCTCCTTCTACACCCCATCACCAAGCCAAACACATTCACTCTAAAATACCCCCGCAAAACGCTAAGAAGAGTCCATATCGCTCCAGGCAATCACATTTTTTCTCTGGTTGTTAAGTAGCTTCGTAGATATGGGGACGAAGATGATCTTACCTGCCGTTCTAATTAGGCTAGAGATCTCTGCTCTAAATTTTACCGTTAAATTGCCAAACCAGCTTGTGATACCATAACGGAGAACTGACTCAATTGTCGCTCTGTAAAAAAATTAACATGTTTTTACAGAGTCCAAAGACTCTGAGTCTGCGGAGGAAATGAAGGCGTTGGTGAATTCTGGCACAAACATTGGCCACCTGAGTGCAGCAGCTGAGATCATTGTCTTATCTAATAGCAAATTTCTTTTTTTACTATGGAGTCTACCTGGACGACTGAGGGATTTCACAAATATTTATACATGTTTTCAATTGTAGAACTGCTGTGCCAAATGTATTTATTTACTTTTAGGGAAAATTCATCCGGATCAACTTTGATGTCACCGGATACATCGTTGGAGCCAACATTGAAACTTGTATCCTCATCCTCAAGTGATCATATTGATCACATCATAATGTTGCTTTTTTCTGAATTTTGCTGCTAATCCTTGACTGAGATGTTGCAAGATTTGCTGGAGAAGTCTCGGGCCATTAGACAAGCTAAAGAAGAAAGGAGCTTCCACATTTTCTATTATATGCTGACGGGTGCAGGGGAAAAGCTGCGCTGTGAGTTAACTGGAGGATATTTCAGACTCTTATCACAGAAAATCTTAGCGTACTTGATTGGGATGCACTAATACTGAAAAATTAGCTGGATCAGGTATCAGGTCCATGAAGTTGATATCCTGGTTGGGCCTTTAACTGGATGCAATTAGGAGGCTCATTTTAGCACAAAATGTCTCATGTTTGAACTTTTATTCATACAAAACGGTCCTATAGTCAGTTGGAGGATAAATAACAGTTGCATAATACAATTGGAATTCATGTGTAATAAATTCACAGTACATAAGTGTCATTTTCCCTCCCTACACTGGTATTTGTTAATATCAGGTCTCAGCAGATACCTGAAGGCAAAGTATGAATACTGGTATCAGAACTGAAAAAGATGGATTGGTGCATCCTTAATATTTGATGAATATAATAAAATTTCATGTGTATGCGCTAGATGTTGACAGGTTTCTCTGTCCTTCAGCTGAACTGTGCCTTGAGGATTATAAAAAATACCGCTTCTTGTCCAATGGAAACATGACCATCCCCGGCCAACAGGACAAAGACATGTTCACTGAAACCATGGAGGCGTTTCAGATTATGGGTGTCCCAGAGGAAGAGAGTATAGGTGCTAATCTCAGCGTGACATTACATTTTTTACATTTTCACTTCACTTCACTTAACAGTCTTTTGGTTTGTTTGCGTTTTATTCAGGTTTGTTGAGGGTGGTGTCTGCTGTTTTACAGCTGGGCAACATGACCTTCAAGAAAGAGCGTCACTCAGACCAGGCCTCCATGCCCGATGATACCGGTACATCCGATTCAATTCAAGTTTATTTATGTAGCACACTTAACACAACTTCATTTGAAAAGTCAACCAAAAAACAGATATAAAAATGCACAGGAAAAGTACTATAAAACATTACAACATAACTCTTTGGCTCAAACATGTTTTTACACCTGTGTTTCTCTTCAGCTGCTCAGAAAGTGTGTCATCTTCTTGGCATTAATGTGACAGACTTCACTCGAGCTATCCTATCTCCACGAATCAAGGTCTGATCTATGATCATATGATATTATAACAGTTTTACTTTCTATACAATCTGCTCTTACTTTACTATGGCAACATTTTATGCGTCATTGTTCCTGTGATTTTGCTCAGGTTGGCAGAGACTATGTACAGAAGGCCCAGACTCAGGAGCAGGCAGAGTTTGCTGTGGAGGCTCTGGCCAAAGCTTCATACGAGAGGATGTTTCGGTGGTTGGTGATGAGGATCAACAAAGCACTGGACAAGACCAAACGGCAGGGAGCATCCTTCATCGGTATCCTGGATATTGCAGGATTTGAGATCTTTGAGGTAAAATTAGTTAAATATCACTCTTGTCCTGTTTTTTGATATTTTAACCAGTATTGATAATCAAGCCTATTCCATAGTATCAAAACTGAGTGACAATAACACTACATTGAGCACATTAATACTGAATGCCAGATAGAGCTATTTACATGTGTCTTAGTCGATGGATATTACTTATTTTTTGGTTTGGGACAGTGCATGTTAATAGTCGGATGGTCAGATTAATAATTCTGGAGTGATTAAATAAGTTAACTAACCTCTTTTGCTCTTTTGCTCTCTTTGTCATCATCAGTTGAACTCATTTGAGCAACTGTGTATCAACTACACCAATGAGAAGCTGCAGCAGCTGTTCAACCACACCATGTTCATCCTGGAGCAGGAGGAGTACCAGCGCGAGGGCATCGAGTGGAGCTTCATCGACTTCGGCCTGGACCTGCAGCCCTGTATCGACCTCATAGAGAAACCGGTAATCTGACCTCTTTCCGTTTACACTCATACACCAAACAGTCAGAATTTGTCCTTATTTGGACCTGACTCTACAGACTTGTGTTGTGTAAGAGGTTTGGAGAAAGCAGATGTTGTATGTGCAGGTTTAGACAAGTTGAATCAGTAGATGTTCCAATGACTGGGTGTCTGACATTGACTTGTGCTTTGCTTTGTTGCTCTGTACCTGAAGGCTGGGCCCCCAGGCATCCTGGCTCTGCTCGATGAAGAGTGCTGGTTTCCTAAAGCCACAGACAAGACCTTTGTGGAGAAGTTGGTGCAGGAACAGGGGACTCACCCCAAGTTTCAGAAATCGAAAAAACTCAAAGATGAATCTGACTTCTGTGTCATTCATTATGCTGGAAAGGTTTTTGCCCTTTGTGAACTTCCTTAGAAATCATTATGACTAAAACGTATATTATCACCATATTTCATTACAGAAAGTTGAATTTTGTTTGACAGAGTGATTTCTGGTGCAGGTTGACTATAAAGCGGATGAGTGGTTGATGAAAAACATGGATCCATTGAATGAGTGTGTAGCCACTTTGCTGAACCAGTCCACTGACAAATTCACTTCTGATTTGTGGAGAGATGGTAAGAATACAAGTACAATGTGCTGATTCACTCATGATTAGTTTAATACAGTTTTATTAATGATGGATATATTATCTCCCACTCTCAGTGGATCGTATTGTCGGCTTGGATAAGGTCGCAGGAATGTCAGATTCTATGCATGGTGCATTCAAAACACGCAAAGGCATGTTTCGCACTGTGGGCCAGTTGTACAAGGAGCAACTGAGTAACCTGATGGCAACACTGAGGAACACAAACCCCAACTTTGTCCGCTGCATCATCCCCAACCATGAGAAAAAAGTAAAGATTCAAAACAAATTTACAGTGTTAAACTTTTGGACTTTGGACAGTTACTCATTTGTGTTGGTCCCCAGGCCGGTAAACTGGAGCCTCACCTGGTTCTGGACCAGCTGCGCTGTAATGGAGTCCTAGAGGGGATTCGGATTTGCAGACAGGGCTTCCCCAACCGCATCGTCTTCCAGGAATTCAGACAGAGGTAACACCGGGAAAATAAAACATCTATTTTTGTTCAAAACAAATTTGAAGAATGTCCCTGCACTTCTGTTTCAGATATGAAATCCTCACTCCTAACGCAATTCCAAAGGGCTTTATGGATGGGAAGCAGGCCTGTGTACTGATGGTATGTGTACACACATTTTTCATAAGTGCTTATTTTTAGTTATGAATTAAGTTGTTTCAAGATCAATAATGTCTTCTAATTTACTTGGTTATAAAGTAATATATCTCCTCTCTTAGATCAAAGCCCTTGAACTGGACCCTAACTTGTACCGCGTTGGTCAAAGTAAAGTATTTTTCCGAGCTGGAGTCCTGGCCCATCTGGAGGAGGAGAGAGACATGAAGATCACTGATGTTATCATCAGTTTTCAGGCCTGGTGCAGAGGATATGTGGCTCGCAAGTAAGTAACTGAAATTAATTAATGAATTAATACACATATACATACATTTAGTGCTGGCTTATAATCACTCATTGTTTTGCATTTAATTTAGAGCTTTTGCTAAAAGACAACAACAGCTTAATGCCATGAAAGTTATCCAAAGAAACTGTGCCGCCTATCTCAAACTCAGAAACTGGCAATGGTGGAGGCTGTTCACAAAGGTAAACATGAGCAATGTTAACAATGTGCATGTAGCTCTACTGTAAGTCTCCTAATATCTACTATGTATTTTTACACAGGTGAAGCCATTGCTTCAGGTGACCCGGCAGGAAGAGGAGATGCTGGCCAAAGAGGAGGAGTTGTCTAAAATAAAGGAAAAGCAGATTCAGGCGGAGCACCTGGTGGAGGAGCTGGAGACAAAGCAGAAGCAGGTACGAGCTCCTCTCACAGCGAGATCTTTGGACATGATGTGGTTGTGATGGTTTGGTCCTCTCTTACAGCTAAGTGCGGAGAAGTTGGCACTGCAAGAGCAGCTCCAGGCTGAGACAGAGCTATGTGCAGAGGCCGAAGAGATGAGGGCTCGACTGGCCAACCGAAAACAGGAGCTGGAGGAGATCCTGCATGATCTAGAGTCCCGTTTGGAGGAGGAAGAGGAGAGGGTCACCCAACTGAACACGGAGCGGAAGAAGATGCAGCAGAACATCAATGTCAGTGAAGTCTGAGAAACAAGAGCCATGACAACCGTATCAATGATGTAATCTTAAGATTTGTGTTTTTTACAGGAACTAGAGCAGCAGCTGGATGAGGAGGAGGCTGTGAGGCAGAAGCTTCAGATGGAAAAGATGACGACAGACGCTAAACTGAAGAAGATGGAGGAGGACGTCATGGTGCTTGATGACCAGAACAACAAACTCTCCAAGGTCTGATACAGATTTCTCTTTTGGATTACAATACAGCTTCTATTCTGTTAAATAACACTTTCCTTTTTGAATTCTTAGGAAAAGAAACAGTTGGAGGAGCGTATTTCAGAGTTTACAACAAACTTGGCTGAAGAGGAAGAGAAATCTAAAAGTTTACAAAAACTCAAGAATAAACATGAGGCTGTGATCACAGAGTTGGAGGGTATGGCCTTGCTCTTTATTTATTCCATTTATATATTTTTGCTCCCAAATTTGCATTACAACCCACCTTTTTTTTAAAATCAGATCGTCTACGGAAGGAAGAAAAACAGCGTCAGGAATTGGAGAAAAATCGGCGCAAGTTGGAGGGAGACTCCACAGAGCTCCATGACCAGATTGCAGACCTGCAGGCTCAGATAGCTGAGCTCCGAGATCAGCTCGCCAAGAAAGAGGAGGAACTTCTGGCTGCTTTGTCCAGGTAATAATTATAGTAATATTTTAGTTTGCATTCATTTATTATCAGGCCTGTATTTGAAATTCTTGGTGGAGTAAAAAACATCTCCACAGCAATTAGTCATTTAGTCTGTTAAAAGAGGGTGGGGTTTGGAGCTGGTGAAAGCGTTCAAAACTATTATCTCTATGTTCTGACTATGGGTTTGACCCAAATTACTCCTACAAGACCAAAAAAAAACCCCAACAACAACAAAACAGTGGACTAAGCAAGTGTGGCGTCACCCTTAGATTTCAGCAGCGAATTTGGAGTCAGGCTCTGTATTATGAATAGGATCTTTTTGATGGACAAAATAGCGAAAAAAAACCCCCACCAGGATCATGTAGGGCTGGTTAATACGAACATTTTAAGACCAAACTGACAATGCTCACAGCAGCAGTTACAGAGAGAGTGGCGACAATATTCCAATGCAAGTCAACGGGAGCCAGGGTCGGTAGGAGCCAGAAGCGCCCGCATGCGAATTTCCTATTTGGAACGTGGCGGCTTGTGCGTTAGCTATGTCCATTTATATAGACAGTACATAGTCTTATGCCAAAAGGCCAATAAAAGTCAAGTTAATTCAAGTCAAGTCACTCCACACCTTCTGCTTTCTGGTGTGGTCCATTTAAATGCTTATATATCAATACAAATAATTAGTCAATAACAATTTTGGTTGACATAGATCCCATCGATCATACAGATCTAGTTACTTCATCATATAATGTTAGTCACATGTTTTAATAGTAATAATAATAGTAATTGCAATCGTATAATAATTATTATTTTGTTTTCAGGATAGAGGAAGAGGCTGCAGCCAAAAACGCAGCCCAGAAGAAGATCCGTGAGTTGGAGGCGCAGATCTCTGAGCTGCAGGAGGACCTGGAGCTGGAGAGACAGGCACGGTCTAAAGCTGAGAAACACCGCAGAGACCTGGGAGAAGAGCTGGAGGCCCTGAAAACTGAACTAGAAGATACACTTGACTCCACTGCAGCTCAACAAGAACTCAGGTTAAAGCTTACCCTGCCTTTTGTGATACAGCTCAAAAAATGCGCAAGACTGAAATATAGTGTTCTGTCTGTCTGTAGATCTAAACGTGAGACTGAAGTCGCACAGCTTAAAAAGACCTTGGAGGAAGAGGCTAAAATCCATGAACAACAGATGGCTGACATGAGACAGAAACACAACCAGGCTTTCGATGAGCTGAATGAGCAGTTGGAACAGGCCAAAAGGGTAATGTTCAGGTTTTTACATTAAGGCTGCTGTCACATGTCCTGGTTTTAGTCACTACACCAGTACAGAAATCAAAAGTTGTACACTTACTTGAGTACCATTACTTTAAAATAATGTTATTCATATAAAAGTAAAAACTTAGTGGTGCCAAGAAAGACAGACTCAAGCAAGACTGTAAAAGTATAGAAAGAACCCAATGAAATCTAAAGGAGCAGTGCAAATTGTTTAGTATTCTCAACATTGTCACTTCTAAACATTGCACTGACAGTCCAATAATATGCGTGGTATTTGTCTCTACAGAATAAAGTGTCTGTGGAGAAGTCCAAGCACGCGTTGGAGAGTGAGTGGAATGAGTTACAGATTGAGCTGAAGAATCTGACCCAAAGTAAAGGAGACTCGGAGCACCGCCGCAAAAAGGCCGAAGCTCAGGTCCAGGAGCTGCAGGTCAAATTCGGAGAGAGCGAGAAACAGAGGCACGACATGTCTGACAAAATGAGCAAGATGCAGGTATAGAGTTGAAACAAAAAATGATGGAATTCTTTAATGAAAATGTGCTTTGAACATGATAAAACATGTTTTTTCTTTGTTTAGGCTGAACTCGAAAATGCAAACACGCTCTTGTCCGAAGCAGAGGGCAAGAACATAAAATACAGCAAAGATGTGTCTTCACTGGAGTCTCATTTTACAGACACACAGGTATATACTGTACATGTTGGGTTTCCGTGATTTTGGGGAAATTATATTTTACTTGGATTCTAACCTAAACCCTAATTCTAATCTATTTAACCTATTTTGAACTTTAAACTTTAAATAATAAAGGATTTACATCATGGGGACCTCATTTTCATCCCCATAAAGAGGCAGGTCCCCATGATGTGAGTGCATGTATCATAGTCCTCACAAATATTTATCTGTTATTTATCTGTTATTTATTAATATTTATCTAACATTTTTCCCCTCAACCTCATGTAAATGTAGGAACTGCTTCAAGAAGAGACTCGTCAGAAGCTGGCTTTGTCGACTAAACTCAGGCAAATGGAGGACGAACAGAACAATATGAGGGAGATGCTTGAGGAGGAGGAAGAGAGCAAGAGAAATGTGGAGAAGCAGGTGTCCACTCTGCAGGCACAGGTAGGACTCAATTTGAATGACTCTTAAACTCTTCACTTAACACAAACAAAATATTGACCGTACATGTGTTCAGTTGGCAGACATGAAGAAGAAGCTTGAGCTGGAGGCCTCATCTCTGGAGGGGGCTGAGGAGGGACGAAAGAAACTCCAGCGAGATATGGACAGTATAGTGCTGCAGTTGGAGGAGAAGACTTCGGCCTATGACAAACTGGAAAAGACAAAGAACCGCCTCCAACAAGAGCTTGATGACCATATGGTGGACCTGGACAACCTGAGGCAGATCGTGTCTAGCCTGGAGAGGAAGCAGAAGAAATTTGATCAGGTATTTTTTTGCTTGTTGCTGTATGTATTCAATGCTGTGAAAGTGGTGTTTCTCTAAATATTGTTAAATCAAATATTCCAGATGCTGGCAGAGGAGAAGGCGATCTCCTCTCAGTACGCCGAGGAGAGGGACAAGGCTGAAGCTGAAGCCAGGGAGAAGGACACCCGAGCTCTGACTCTGGCCCGTGAGCTGGAGACCATGAGTGACCTGAAGGCTGAGCTGGAGCGCACCAATAAGACTCTTAAAGCTGAGATGGAGGACTTGGTCTCTTCCAAGGATGATGTTGGAAAGAGTGTAAGAGAATAAACAATGCAGACTGCTTTGTATTATGCCATTTCCTACATGGACATTTCAAATAACTAGTTGGCATGAATGTACACATTGATGCATTCCTGCAGGTTCATGAGCTGGAGCGCTCTAAACGAGCCATGGAGCAGCAGCTGGAGGAGATGCGGGTGCAGCTGGAGGAGCTGGAGGATGAGCTCCAGGCCACGGAGGACGCCAAGCTGCGTCTGGAGGTGAACATGCAGGCCATGAAGGCCCAGTTTGACAGGGACCTCCAGGCCAGAGACGAGCAGGGAGAGGAGAGAAGGAAACAACTTGTCAAACAGGTAATGTAATGACAAGTAATCTAGGTAATGTAATGACAAGGTAGACTGGTTTATATTTAAGTATTTTTAAAACTTGACTAGGTGCGTGAGATGGAGGTGGAGCTGGAAGAGGAGCGTCGTCAGCGCAGCCTAGCCCTTTCATCCAAAAAGAAATTAGAGCTGGATTTGGCAGATCTTGAAAACCAGATTGATGCTGCTAATAAGGCCAGAGATGAGGCACTGAAACAACTGAAAAGGCTGCAGGTACAGTAACCAACAAATGACTTGCATAAAAGTTAAGCATAAGGCATTGCCACACTACAGTCTATGGCCTCAATTCACAGGCACAAATGAAAGACCTAACGAGAGAAGTGGATGAGCTGCGTTTTGCCCGAGATGAAGCTGTTACTTCAGCCAAAGAGACTGAAAAGAAACTCAAGACCATGGAAGCAGATGCTTTACATTTCCAAGAGGTATGTTTCTACTACAAGTGAAGTTACTGCACTCAATATTAATGCTGTTATTTATTTACTCTAGGAGCTGGCTACAGCAGAGAGAATGAAAAGACAGGTTATGACGGAAAGAGATGAGCTGCAAGAAGAGCTCACCAGCACCAACGGAAAGAAGTATGAGCAAATAAAATACAATTAATGTACTTTTACTCAGACATGAAAGTAATGAATAATGCTTTTTAATGTTGCTTTTGACTATTTTTCTAGTTCCTCTTTGACTGATGAAAAGAGGCGCCTGGAGGCTCGTATTGCTCAACTGGAAGAAGAGCTGGAGGAGGAGCAGCTCAACACGGAGATGGTCAATGATCGCCTGAAGAGGAGTACACTACAGGTGCATGTCAACCATTGAGCACTAACAAATATTATTCTTTATCTGCTCATCTGCATAAACATCATGTTTGTACCATACTTAATGATACCACAAACCTCTTTGTTGCCTCATCAGACTGAACAGTTGACCACAGAGTTATCGGCAGAGCGCAGCAATTCTCAGCGCATTGAGGGGGCTCGCTCTCAGCTCGATCGCCAAAACAAGGAGCTGAAACTGAAGCTGCAGGAGCTTGAAGGGACAATCAAGTCTAAATACAAGTCAAGCATTGCAACCCTAGAAGCCAAGCTCGCCCAACTGGAGGAGCAACTTGACATAGAGTCCAAGTAAGTACCTGTACCTGTGGATATACTGAAAAATATTTTATTAACTTAATTAACTATAAAGTGTTTGCTGTTTTATTTCAGGGAACGTCAGCAGGCCTCAAGACTGGTTAGGCGTACTGAGAAGAAACTGAAAGAAAGTCTGTTGCAGATCGATGATGAAAGACGTAACGCCGAACAATACAAAGACCAGGTTAAACCCAAACTCTCTGCAAGTAGGTACACAGTGTCGTAGAACCAATCACTGAAGGTGTTTCTCTTTTCAGTTGGATAAGTCAAACAGCCGTATGCGGCAGCTCAAGCGGCAGCTGGAGGAGTCCGAGGAGGAGTTAACTCGGGCCAATGCTTATCGCAGGAAGCTGCAGAGAGAATTGGACGACGCTGCTGAGTCAGCAGACTTAATGAACCGAGAAGTGAGCACTCTCAAGAGCAAGCTCAGGTAAATCAAATTACTGTTTTTCATACATTATGGAATATTCATTTATTTGAAAATATTTTGTTTTAAAGACGTGGAGACCTGCCTTTCACTGTGCGGCGTACCACAAATCGCTCAGGAATGGACAGCGATGAAGATTTGGATGTGTCTGAGACACCTGAGCCTGCAGCGGAGTAAATTTCCAAGGGATAGGCAAATAAAAATTATGTAAAAAAAATATGATGTGAATGCAGAGGAAAGGCATGGATGTTCCCTGCTGGTCGATTAGTATTGATACTAGAGTATTGATTTTAACTGAAATCTAGTGTCAGATAATCAAAACTACTTTTTCTATCAGGTGTTTTTTTCTGGTGTTTGTTAGGCTACATATATTTTTGTCATTATTGGCCATTGCTATTAATTGCTAAGGAGTAAAACACTTTTTCTAATTACACCCACAATTCAACCAGGTTTTAATGCAGCTGTACACCTTTTTATTTTCATTATTATGATTTTTTTGTGTACAAAACATGTATGTCATCATTCACAAGTTGTATTACCTCAAAAATAATGCACATTGCCAGATATGGACTGCACAAACGGTGATGGCACTGGAATCTGGAAAACATTTTGAGTGCCACAACAAAGGTGTAAGGGCTAGTTAATTTCAGTTTCAATTTCTGTATTACTGCAGGGGGGGGCACATGTATTACTCTTAAATAAAATTATCTAATGCCTTAAAATATAAATAAATAAAAAACGTGACCTATTTTGTGTGTAGAAATGTATTGCAAAGATGTAATATAATATGACACGTTATTATCGTGAGAGAAGCAAAATTGCCATTCTTCACTTTCACAACAGTCTTGGGACCCCAGTACAGAACTGACCCCGTCACCTCGCCGTATACAACAGCGCCCTCTCGCGGGGAGTGAAAGTAGGAGATTGAAAGCCTTTAGGATAACTCCTACTTGTGCAGCTTACTTAAAAAGGAAGATATTTATATCATTGCCATTTATACATACAAATATATATGTCTCACGTTATCACTTTACGGGTGTGACTGGCCTTAAAGTATTTGTTAGTTTGGGTTGTGCCCGTCTGCGGGGCGTACACGGACCAGTGCAGTGGATGATAAGGTCAACTATACTCTGCTGCTACACCGACGCGCATCTACAGGAGTTTAGGCATCTATTTTGCTTTAACTACATATTTTGTCTTACAGTTTATTGAAGTGAATTGTCTTATATTACTTTTGTTTTGGATGTTTTATGTTGTCAGCAGAATCTTGGTCACTTTACAAACTAGTGCAGGTTATGTAGCTTAGCGTCTGTGAAAGCTAACAGTGTAACGTGTAGGATCCGCGTGTGAACAACACATGGGATATCTGAGAAACAAACCTGCAAATAATGTGGCTTTGTCACTGTGACAGGAGAGATTATTCACTGGAATTGGGTAAGTGAAGTCAAATGCAGCATTAGCAGAGCTTGGCTAGCTGAAGCTAGCTTCAGTAATGTGATCATAGTGATATGTCAGTTGGTTAACATTATGTCATGGGAGATCTGTCAGCATTTGGACAGTAAAAACACAGATAAATGTAACGTCAGTCTAGCAGATAATACACTGACTGCTTACTTAGCACATTTAACACGATAACATTTTAAGAAGTGATGCATCCTCTGAGATGACCTCTTCTGCCATCTGCTGTTCGGACTAGACCATCAAATGTCTCATTTTGTTACCCCAGGGTGAAGTGAAGCAGCCTCGGCACGGCAGCTGCGGAGGAGAGTGGGGGTACACGGGGCTCGAGGATGGAGCTGATTGCGGTGAGTGCATCAGATTCAACAGCTGCCCTTGTGTCCATAACGCCTCCTGCAAAAGGTGCGGGTTAGAACCATTGACTGTGAATATAACCTGGTAGTAACGCGAATTTGCTGCGTAGACTTCATCCTTTGATGTGCATTTTCATGTCCTGTTCAGTGAAGGAGTGCAGACTTACACCTGAACATTAAGATGAACTATCTGCCAGAAGTGTTTAGGTTTAGATTTTATTTTCAAGTCAGTTACCCATAAAATCGTAATTATCACTATTATCACTTTCAGTATGAGTTGTGACACGGACCTACTTTAAGGCAATTGTGTGTTGCTAAATTATAAGGGATAGCTTTGCATAAACCTACATTTAAAGCATGACTCATGCCAATGACAAAAATGTGGGTCAGCACGAACCTTTCTTCACTAGCGCCTGGATACAAATGTATGTGCCTGGGTTTGAAAGATAAAGATAGACCCATAGAAAAATGCAGCCTGGATTAAGCCTGTGCCTTGGCTTCAAAATGGGGGGAGGAAGACGTACGCAAGAGCATGTCATTGTGGATAGACAGGAGAAAACGAGGGGAGTGTGACTGTAATAGAGGTTTGTTTTGTGAAATGCCGTATGTAACAGCTGTGTTAAGGCTTGAGCAAAATAAATAATGGGGGGAAAGCAGGATTCTGAGAGGCGAGCACCAGATGCGAGGAAGGTAGGACACATGTTTAGTGTGTGACACATGTGGGAACAGTAGTATTTAATATTATTTGACAGAATCTGTAGTCTTGCTTGTTGAACACTTATTTTTGGTCTTTGATTGTGACATTTAAAATACATTTCCAGGACATTTGTGTGTTTTTGTGCCAAGCTGCAGACAATATTCCCTCTCAGAGTGACATGCTTCTGCAGCCTGTGTGTGCTGGCTGTCGCTGCATATCTCCATCACTGCACTGCTGGATACAGCTTGCATTGTCAGTCATATTTTCACATTTTTCAAGTTTAGATTCTTGATCAGATTTATGTTTTGTAACAAACCAGTTGAGTATAAATATGTAATGCTTAACTCTTGAAAATAATAATCCTTTAAATGATTTGTTTCGGACCCTCTTATGCCCTCAGGCTCACCCAGCTCTCAAAGCCTTCATGTGTGGCTCTCTCAGTGGCACCTGCTCAACGCTGCTCTTCCAGCCTTTAGATCTGGTCAAAACACGACTACAGACTTTGCAAAAAAATGCCAAACCAGGGTGAGTGGACGTGCATAGTATTAACATTTAGAACCGTGTGTGAAGCTTTGCAAACAACATGCTCACTGGACAAAAAGCATGGCCTGACAAAATTAGGCCACGTCACCAAAGAGCTACATTATAGGTCAAGTTCATACAACAGTGCTCCATCCATGTGTCAGCCTGTCCAATATAATTAGACACACGTTGCTGGAAAATAAGGACAAGGACACAGCATGCACACAATTGATAGCTATTTGTAAACACACACATATTATTTATTATTATTACAATAATTATTATGATCGATGGTGTATTAAAAAACAATAACAAGGTTTTGTGATGTTTTTTTAGAGCACCTAAAGTTGGAATGTTTTCGGTTTTTATACAAGTAATTAGAACAGAAAAATTCTTCAGTCTCTGGAAAGGAGTTTCACCAGTAAGTCACTAGTCATTAGTAGTACTTTTGTAGTACTTTTTTGTAATAAGTTACTGGTATTTAAATAGTTTAATTGTTTTAACTTATTGTATTGACCTTACTTTTTTCCTCAGTCATTTGTGCGCTGCATTCCTGGTGTGGGCATCTACTTTAGCACTTTTTATTCTCTGAATCAGCACTTCTTCCAGGACCGAGCGCCTAACGCTGGGGAAGCTGTGCTCCTTGGAGCAGGGGCCAGATCTGTGGCTGGGGTCTGCATGCTCCCATTCACAGTCATTAAGACGCGCTTTGAGGTCAGTTACACACCATTTTCCTGATAACAAGATGTAAAAAATGTTGCTTTTAGCCATGTCAAAAACTTCCCTCATCAAAAAATTTACCTGGAGTTGTATTTTTCTTCATTCACAGTTTCAATATAATCCTTTCATTAGGTCTTTTTGCTGTGAGCACCAGATCCCCAGACAGTTGAGAAACAGATCATAAACCCAGAAGTCTCCTCCATAGTTTTCAAGTCTGCATTTGTGCACTCAAACTCACTAAACTGCATGCCAGCTTAGGGCCTGACCAAGCCTAAGCAACAAAATGATGAAGATGGTACCCGGGCACAGTCATGTGCTTCCCACTGCTTCTAATAATAAGAATTGGTTAAATGCAGAGAACAATTTCTCCTGTGTGAGATCAATAAAGTAATTTTATTTTATTTCATTTCATTTCATATTGGTCACTTTGCTCAATGGCAGTTCATTCTCACTGCTACCAATAGATGGCGATCTTACACCTAAACAGCCAAGAGATGCTCTGAAGTCAGATAAGCTTGTTTAAGTGATTCGTGATGAGCAGATTGGCATCATCCATCAAGTCTATGCCAGGGCAGCTATGGCTACCACAACCAAGTGTATAGTGAATGAATAATGCGCGGAAGTCACTATATAGCACAAGTAGTTTCTTTAATTTTACCAAAAGGTCTCTCTATTTCAAATTAAGAAGCACTGATACCAGTTTAATATTTCTACTTGTGGATCTTGGTATCCTAGTTTTGTATTGAGTTGTATGTTTAGGTGTAATTTCTTTACAATGTTACAGCTTTCTATAATTATTAGCCTATAAGGAATGACTTTGTGCTCTTACTCACAATAAAGCATGCCATATTTTCCCCACAGCAACAAGGTCGTATGGTACTCCTTACTCCTTTGCTTATGTGGCATTGATAGTTGGGTCAAATGCAGCAGACAAAGCTGTGCATTGTCCAGGGAGTAACTGAATTTCTGACAGTTTATGTTTCTTTCAGAGTGGCTGCTACAACTATGGGAGTGTAGTGGGGGCCCTAAAGAGCATGTATCAAACAGAGGGAGTCAGAGCTCTGTATTCTGGGCTAACTGCGACGCTGCTCAGAGATGCTCCTTTCTCAGGCATCTACGTCATGTTCTACAGTCAAACCAAGACGTCCCTGCCTCACGGTAGATGTCCAACTCTATTTTTTAAGCTTATCCTCAATAGAGGTTTCATTTGACTGGTTCTGTTTTTGTCACAGAGCTGGCCTCCTCCCCTTACGCTCCTCTGGTGAACTTCAGCTGTGGGATAGTTGCTGGAGTCATGGCCTCGCTAGCGACACAACCTGCTGATGTTGTCAAGACACATATTCAAGTTAGCCCATCCCATTGGCGCACGGTGGATGCCATCCACTACATCTACACTGTGAGGGTTCATTAATGCTCTCTTTGCATTTATGACAAATTTGAAAACAACAGTTCATTTTTTAACTATTCAGTTTTTATTCTATGCTCGATTTTAGGAAAATGGAGTGCAGGGCTTCTTTCGTGGAGCTGTCCCTAGGTCTCTCAGGCGCACACTAATGGCCGCCATGGCGTGGACTGTCTATGAACAGCTCATGGCCAAAATGGGTCTCAAATCCTGAGGCCTCCTCAGTGCTCGTCTTAATCTGAGAGAATATAGTTGCATTTTCTCAATAAAGGCCTTGACTAGAGGAAGGCGCTACACTCCAAGTGAGGTCTCACGACCTAGACAGAACTGCACAACAAAAGCTAAGGTGTATAAAAATATCTTAAGAAGAGGTGGCCTGTGTGTATGTGTGTGCTTGTAAAATGTTGTGTTCATATGTGAAATGAATGTTGTCTGTTACACCTTACTGTTGTGTTGGTATGGGATCAAAGTGTTCTCTGCTCCTCCATACTCCAAGTTGTTGTCAGAGAACTGTTACTCGGAGCCATTTTGTCGGTGTATACAGTGTATACATCAGTTTGACCGAGGATTCCCAAATGTATGGATCTGGGAATGCAATTGAGACTCCAGAATCCTGCAGTGGCATTTTTAGAAAAAGATCCGCACAGACAATCATGCTGCTGTGTAAAGGAAATACAGGCATACACAACTGATCACAACAATGCCTTTTGTTAGATATTATGAAAACTATGCTTAACTGAGTACATACACATGTGTCTGGTAATTGGTGTGATATTGATGCTTCAAGCAGAATTTTAAAGATTACCTAATAGTGTCAGTTTGCTGACAGTTGAATTGATTTACACAAGGTGGTTGCACTTAATACTTAAATCGGTAGCATTTGTGAGTCATACTCATCAGTACTGATTCAAAATGTTTATTAAGTGCAGCTTTGTAAATATTTGCCAAAAATAGTGATCATATTTTTATGTGTGCCCTTTATTGTTGGGAAGAGACATCGAGTTATGTAATTTAACATCAGCACCAGAAAATAGTCATTCTAGACATTTTAGTTTTCATGTAGACCTTTTTTTTTTAAATCTGTGAATATGAATGTAGTATTTTTTATGTTTTATGTTGTGGAACGAATGTTTGTCTCTGATAGTTCGAAAAACCACTCCTGCTGTTGATCTTTGTTATGACTATATGTATATGGTCATTTAAAGTATTTAAGACACACTTGTGTGTTTTTCCAAAAAATGAGAAATATGCTTTTGACAGTTATGTGCACTTGTCAAAGTGATGTTAAATTGTTGTAATTAATTAAAATAAAAGTATTTTTGAATAAAACATTGAGTTTAGTATTTGTGTTTAATGTGTTCCATGATAGGATATTCTGCACAAGTGTATGGGAAGACGTTGCTAGGCAACAGAGAACAAGCCAATGATTAAAGTTAACTGACTATATAGAGAGGCATTTCCGTTCCCGGCAGAAAAATATATTTGTCTCTAAAATAAATGTCAACTGCAAATTACAGATTTTGTGAGGCTTGAGGCCTTTAAGTCTTATTTTGAAAATAATATGAAGGAAGTGGTGGTAATGGTTCATTTGTTCTGGAGTGGTATGTCGCAGACCTCTCATCCATGGGAGCAAATCCACTCGATTTGTACAGTTAACCGCCATACATTAAAAGTAGATTAATAGAAGCTACGACGATTGATGCTTTAACCTTTTACAGAAGGTCTCGACAGGTAGTTAAGCAGTTATGCTTAAAACAGTAATCTGACTAATTTTGAGCTAGCTAAGGCTAACGTGAGTTCGGGGTGATAATAACAGAACTAAACCGTAGTCATTGTTGGTTTACTGAACATCTTAAAACCGGGTGTTAAAAATGGTAAGATAAGAATTATTTTAAGTGTTTCCCTAAAATTATATTCTGAAAGAAGTGTGTTATTATTTCTTCATAGATCCTGTCTCGTGTAAAGCCAGCTGTCGGAGGTGAGGCACCTGAAAGCATCAGAGAGAAAAAGAACAAGAACAAGGTGCCAACTTTGGACGATTATCTGCACCTAAGAGACTATCTCGGAGCTTTGACCCTGTTAGAGGTAAATCAACTTGCCCCAATCTAATACAGTGTCTGTCACATTATTATTATTATTATTATTATTATTATTATTAACTTATATAGGTTAGTTATTTTGATTGTAATTTCTTTCAACTACAAAATAATAATATATTTATAATTTAATAATACCTACCTAATAGGTGGGTATTTAATAATACCCACCGACTTACATTATCATTACTTATAGTATGTTCACTTTGCTAAGCCACAACTTTGTATAGTCATTTTGTGTTTGTATTGTGCTTTATATTTTCCAGTTCCAAAGAAACATTGGTGAGAAAGGAGAGAATGCAGACCTCTGGATTGGCTATTGTGCCTTCCATTTGGGAGATTATAAGAGAGCCATGGAGGTAAACTGAATGTTTGTTTTAAATAAAGATCCACCATTATATGACAGATGGGCATAACTTAATGCAGTGTTTTATTTAATTCTTACAGGAATACAAGTCCTTAACTATGCACCCTGATTGTCCGGTAGAAGTATGGGTCTATATGGCCTGTGCTATGTTTTTCCTGGGGCTTTATAAAGAAGCTGAAGATGCTGCTTCCAAGGGTAGGCTTTTAAAAAGAAAGAGAAATACACATAAAAATCATATTGAATAATTTCAACTATGCCTATCATATGAACTGATTTGACATATTTTGTCCTATGACAGCACCTGTGTCTCCTCTGCAAAACCGGCTTCTATTCCACTTGGCTTACAAGGTTAGTGGAGTATTATTGAAAAGTCTTTAGTTATAGTTATAACACAAGTATACAAGTGGTCTACTAATAGGTCAACTAGTTTTAAGAACAGCAAATGAACTGCAGCTATTTTACCACATTAAGCACACTTTTATATATTATAATAATCTTTGCCTCTTTTGGTGGCAGTTCAACGATGAAAAAAGGCTTATGGGTTTCCATCAGAACCTAGAAGATGTCACTGAGGACCAGTTAAGTCTGGCTTCTATTCACTACATGCGTTCTCACTACCAGGAGGCTATAGACATCTATAAACGACTTCTTCTGCAGAACAGGTCTGTGCAAAATGATCACAATGATTCAGGATGTGTGTAAAATCCCTTGCAAAAGGAGAAATTCAATTTGTCAACTGGACAAAAGTTTATTTGGTCGAATACGTTTCGCAGCTCATCCAAGCTGCTTCTTCAGTTCTGGTCAGACACTGGTGGACACTGCTTATATCTGCCTGAAGGGAGGAGCTAACTACAATGAAATTACTTTGAAACTACCACACCTACTTGTTTACAGTTTCTGTTAGTTAGGTGGGCCTTTTAGATATGCAGTGGGGGTGGAGTGTGGGGTCTTGTTAGCAGAACCATTCAGGGCCATAATGGGTGTTTTCACACCTCTGGACCTGACCTGCTGCCCTACTGTTTCCTTTGATTGTTTTGATTTAGGTTTGAGGATAGAGTTATAGATGGGGGATAAATCATGTCTGAGACCTCCATTTCTGTTCAAAGAAGGATTCTCTTTCTTGACAAAAATAGCCTCTTTAACTCCCCTCTCAAACCAGTTCTTTTCTCTGGCAAAGATCTGTACCTCACTGTCCTCAAAGGAGTGGCCTGTGGCTTTTAGGTGGAGATGTATGGCAGACTGAGGTCCCATGTTGCTCTCACGTCAAGTTGGTACAGTCTCTTGTGAAGTGGCTGTTTTGTTTCTCCAATGTAGTGCTCACTGCAGTCTTCACTACACAGTAGACCACATTACTTTGTTTGTGGCTCAGTGTTTTGTCCTTTGGGTGGACCAGTTTTTGTCTTAAAGTGTTTGTGGGTTTGAAATAGACTGGGATTTCATATAGTCTGAAAATCCACTGTAGTTTTTCAGAAACGCCGGCCATGTAAGGAATAGCTACACACTTTCTCCTGGGTTCTGATTCTCTGTTGTCTTGTTTCTTAGCTCTCTTATTTTTATTGAAAGCCCATTTAGGATATCCACAAACAGAGAGGGCTTTCTGCACATGTTCTTCTTTCTTCTTTCCTTCTGTGCTTGTAGGAGCCTCTGGTACCCTGTGTTGTAATGTCCGTATAACTCCAAGTTTGTGCTGTAGTGGGTGATGTACAGCCGGTCGCCTGTCTTCTCCTATTGTTACGGCACAATCTAAGAAATCCAATGTGTTGTCCTTGGCATTTTCACAAGTGAATTTGATGTTCAGATTTAAATCTTCAATTTAGATTTTCGAAAAGTTATCATCAACGTGACGATATCAATGTGTGGGTGGAGTGCCTGGATATGACGCCAGTGCAGTCTGTTTAAATTGTTCCATATAGTGTATAAGTCAGCAATAATGGGAGAGGCCGGTGAGTCTGTGGCACTGCTGTGGATTTGCCTGTAGAAGTTTCCTCTGAACTGAAAATATGGTTTTGGTCCGGTGAATGTTTAGTTCTCTCTTTTTGCTTGGTATCCTGCAGTGGTTTCCTCCTTGCTGCCTCCACCGCTACTGGGATACAAGTGCCACCTAAAAGCTACGAGCCACTCCTTTGAGGATAGTGAGGTACAGATCTTAGCTAGAGAAAAATGGTTTGAGAGTTAAAGAGTCTATTTTTGATAGGAAAAACAATCCATCCTTGAACAGAAATGGAGGCCTCAGACATCATCTGTCCCCCATTTACAACTCCATCCTCAGACCTAAATCAAAACAAAGAAAACAAAAGGGATAGCCAGGTCCCACTCAGTGCAATTCGATAGAGCTAGCTAACAAACAAACTGTAAACAAGTGTATTAGTTTCAGAATAGTTTCAGTGTAGTTAGTTCCTCCCTTCAGGCATATATAAGGCAGTGTCCACCAGAGTCTGACTAGAACTGAAGAAGCAGATTGGATGAGCTGCAAAACGTATTAGACCAAAAGATTTTTGTCCGGTTGACAAATTTAATTTACCCTTTGCCAGAATGACTCAAGTGGAACACAAAAATAACATCAACTCATCAAATCATTATCCCAGTTGACAGTTCTTGATACTCTTCTTTCAGGGATTTCCTGGCCCTCAAAGTCTATGTTGCTCTATGTTACTACAAACTTGACTACTACGATGTATCTCAGGAGGTGTTGGCTGTTTACTTACAGAGTATCCCTGACTCTACCATTGCTCTCAATCTGAAAGCGTGTAACCATTTTAGGCTCTATAATGGCAAAGCCGCTGAAGTATGTATCTCAAAAAACACAAGTGAATGCCCTTAGCATTATTTTAACTTCTTATTCCTGTCTGGTTTTCACAGACTGAGTTAAAAAATCTCATTGACATCTCTTCCAGCTCATTTGAGTTTGCTAAGGAGCTTATTCGGCACAACCTGGTAAGCCAAAACTCATGGAACTTGTGTATATGGGCCCACTGACATCCTCCTATTTATTCTTTTCTCTCTATAGGTTGTGTTTCGGGGAGGCGAAGGGGCTTTGCAGGTGTTGCCTCCTTTGATAGATGTGATCCCTGAAGCTAGACTTAACTTGGTCATTTACTACCTCCGACAAGGTGATTAGTGATTTTTTTTATTTTATGTGTATTATAGTGAAAAAAAATATAAAGATCCACTGTGAGTGACGTCAATGTGATGTTATGTTACAGTTCTTACAGTTCTAAATAATTCTTGAATCTTGATGGTTTCAGATGATGTCCAGGAAGCCTATAATCTCATTCAAGATCTAGTGCCAACCACACCACAGGTAACACTTAGTTTGTTCCAACAAAAATGCTATTTTTTATAATTATATTTGTCTTTTCTTTCTTAATTGCAGGAGTACATTTTGAAAGGTGTTGTAAATGCAGCTCTAGGTCAAGAAATTGGATCAGTAAGTTTTGTTTTGTTTTTTTGCTTTGTAGAAATTATGTTTTGAAGTTATTCATATGTTCGTATTTGTATGGTTTCAGAGAGAAAACCTAAAAATTGCTCAACAGTTTTTTCAGTTGGTTGGTGGCTCAGCTAGCGAATGTGGTACGCTGAATGCAAAATTCAACAATAACAATGCACTACATATATCAAAACGCTTCATAACGTTCATGTTTACTTTCCTAGATACCATTCCCGGGAGGCAGTGCATGGCCTCATGTTTTTTCCTCCTGAGACAATTTGAAGATGTGCTGGTCTATCTTAACTCAGTCAAGGTTAGTGTTGTCTTTGTACAGACCCCATGCACTGCCTGTTTAAATATAGAAAAGTTAAGTGATTTCATCCTACGGCATATGTAAGATGAAGCTGAACAAGGCGCCCACTTACAGGGTGAAGGTGTGACTGTTAAAACAGAATTATCTTTGCCAAGAACACAGTTTGCCGTGTATATTTCTATGAAGCGTGAGCATATTGCAATAATGTGTTGTTCTGCATTTCAGAACTACTTCTTTAACGATGATACATTCAACTTCAACTATGCACAAGCTAAAGCTGCCCTTGGCAATTACAAGGAGGCAGAAGAGGTATTATTTATGCAGCACAAACTGACAAAAAATAGGATAAATAAGTTATAATTTGATAATTAATAATAGTGCCTAATGTTTGTAATGTCCCCAGGTATTTCTGCTGATTCAAAGTGAGAAGATAAAAAATGATTATGTCTACCTCAGCTGGCTGGCTCGCTGTTGTACGTATTAAAACCCTGTAGTCACATTTTGTGGTAAAAAGTAAAAGAAAATATTGAATATGTTTTGTATGAAGATTTTTCTGAAAAATTTAGTGTCAGTCAGGTACACAGATAGGAACGCTTTTATGTTTGCTCAGTAAGACTGTGATGATTCAAACGTAACTTTTGTAGCATCAGGCCTCAGACACAAATATGATTTTACTTAACAATGCTAATGCTTCTTATTAAAATTATATATATATGTTTACTCATTTTTTCCTTTAATTTGACCTCTATGAAACTGAATCACAGATAGTTTTCTCATTGTAAATGCATATTGAAAATATGATAGCAAATTATTAATGCCAAGAACATTGTTTCTTTTTAGATATAATGAACCAGAAAGGCCGACTTGCATGGGAACTCTATCTGAAAATGGGAACTTCCTCTGATTCCTTCAGTCTACTGCAGCTTATTGCCAATGACTGCTATAAGGTGAGAGCTCTCTTCGTCCAGCTTTGTCATTACTGTATAAGGTACAGTAAAAGATTGATATAAAATGTTGTTTCAGATGGGACAGTTTTACTATGCAGCCAAAGCATTTGATGCCCTAGAGAAACTGGACCCAGGATCTAACTATTGGGAGGGCAAAAGAGGAGCCTGTGTAGGTGTATTTCAGCTGATACTGGCAAACAAAGAGTCCAAGTATGTTATTATTATTATTGTTATTATTATTATTATTAAAGTAAATGCATGGTAGTACATCAGTAACAGCTATGTGAGCCTTCTGTTTAAATTAATATTGTTTTCTGTCCTGTTTATTAATTAGGGAGACACTGAAAGAGATTGTGCCTCTGCTGCGCAATTCAGGAAACCCTCAGGTTGAATACATTATCCGAACTCTGAGGAAATGGGCCAAGGAGAACAGAGTCCACCTTGCATGACAGTTATACCTTTTTTATATTTTTCTTTTCACTGCTTACATGTGGAACAACTAAGCTATGCATTTACTTACATTTCTTGTAATCAAATAAATTATAATGTATTTTAGGATTGCTGAACTTCATATTTTACAATTTTATGACTAAATTTTGGATTATCAGGATGTACATATTGTGTGTATTAAAATATATTTTCTGAATATTTTTAGTTTAAAAATGTGTTTTAAGCATGAATAATGCATGTATTGTATGTATTCAGACTATATTTAAATGTATGTAAACTTTTATTAGTTTTATGCACATGCACACCCTCAGAAGAGCTTTACTTCTGGAAAAAACCCACCCCACATCACACTAAATCAGTCTGTACTAAAATTAGCCTCAAGTCAAAGCTGAAATTAAAAGAGTTGAGCATTTTATTAAGAGCAGAGCAGTGAGGATCAACAGGTGCCTCATTCTCCTTCAGCCTGAATCGGCTTTATTAGTGCGTTTGGAGCTGGGCCAATCATCTGGCATTCTTTCTTCCGTTTAGGATTTGATGTTTGAGTTGGCATTGTGGAAACGTGCTCTGATCAGCATTTTGTTGAATAGACTGATAGAAAGGCGTCAGTTGAGTGTTGTTTTCTGTGAGAGCATTCATCAAACGGTGTCTGAATGCACCCACGTGTTTTTATATTCACCAGGCTGTCCTTCTGTGGTGCACTGCCACTTTATAAAGGTCATTTTACTAGTGATAGTCTTGTTATTATCGCCTGTTGTGACAGGGGCGGGTTTAGGATCGGGGCAGACGCTGATTGGTGGAGAAGAGCCCCCTGTGACATGATGCTTCCGGTCCGTACGTAAGCGCATGCGCAGTGACCCCTCTCTACTGATATTTTATTTACTCTGGAAACCCAAGATGGCTCCTGTGAATGTCTCGGTCCCATAGCAAATTGAGGATGCAAGCAGTTACCGAAAAAACAACTTTTCCACGACCGTGGTGTCCCCTGGAAAGCGATTCGTGCGTTTCGGAGGATGCCTGCACATCCATCTAAGCACTGAGGAGCCGCGGCAGCTTCGCGAAACCCTCTTTAACCCACCAATTTGGTGTAGTTTCGCGAAGTAGTAGCTCTTCTCCTCGCTGTCGCTATCTGTCCTGAGCGAGGTGCAGGCAGGCAGCAGGCAGCTCATCCAAATGGCCGAACCGAGGAAAGTGCAGTTTGTCACCCTCTCGGCCTTCGCCCCCGGATCAGGCGCGGAGTCCAGGAAACGCCGGCTGGAGGAGAATGGAGCTGGCTTCAACTTCAGCAGGACCGCGGAGGTCGATGCGGTGGCAGCGGCTGGGGCAAAAGGCAAAACCGGCGACAGGGACAAGGCTGGAGCCGAGAGAAGGGCGACGGTACGGCTGGACCTGCCTCTGTCCGAGCCCGACGACCGCTCCTCGGCTGAGTTTAACTACGGAGAACTCATCCAAAACACTCAGGTAAAAGTTTCTCCGCGCTATGGTATTTTCACAAACTGAGTCTAGAGTTGATTTTCCAAGTGTTGCACTGGGAGAATTATGGACTTGTCATTGCTTAGTTAGGGGGGGAAGTGCACCTTGTCCTTAAGTGGACTAGCGTGGTTGATACTTGGATGGGTTTTACAAGCTACCCAAACTCAATTTGCATTAGTTAACTCATAGGCTCAACAGTAATAAAAAGAACTTTGTGAGTTAAGATGTGTGTAATAGTTTATAGTTTTGTTATTTTTTTCCTCGATTGCTTTCTGTCCGCAGTTTTAGAAAAGTGATGCAAGTGTCCCTAATCTCGCTCAAAATGGTGGAGACAGGCATGATCCATCATTAACTAAAGGGGATTATCCTTTCTTTTTTCTTTTTTTCAACATTTGGGAAATGATAACAAATAGTAACAGAGAAACTGTTTTTTGATTGTTAGTAGCTTAATTTCTACTTGTCTGTGGGCATAAATAGTTTTAACTACTACCAACTACCTTACTATTTTATACCAGTTAGGCTTGTATGATTTATTGTAAAAGCTCAAATAATGACAATATGGCACCATAAAACAGTAATCTAAAATTTGCTGAATAGATAAAAACTAGATAAGATAAAATACCACGTGTGTGTACTCCTATATATAAATACTTGTATATAAATACTCCTGCGTGATACTTGATATTTCCCAGTTGCCACTCTGCATATGTTTATTCTGTTTGATTTGCACATATAAAGCTGTGCATGTACCTGTGCCGTTCACTTGATTTACCCAACAACAGTCCCAGTCCCAGTCAATCAGTAGTGCTCTGTACTTAAATGCCACATGCAGTTTGACCCTCTGGCTGCACTGATGATGATGAGAGAAGCACCAGGATGCAGCATGGGCAAATGTCATAGCTTCCCAGACAAAGATGCAAGGCTCATTGGTAGGCCTATCGGGATAATTACTGTATGACTAAATGTATTTATTGTGGTATTATTTCTTTGTAATAGTGGGATGTTTTCTGCAATATGATCAGATTTAAGCTGTAGAAGATTGAATTATAAACTAAAATTACAAACTACTTACTTAAAAGTGCATTGTGTAACTTTTCTGGAGGAGGGTCAGCCAAATTTTCTCCATGGAGATGTCATTGTTTGTCTGAAATATTTGGCATTAAGCCTTTGTATCAAACCAGACCAAATTATAGGTCAGATCTGTGGAGAGACAATCCCACTCACAGTCACTATGTTTTCCAAGGTATTTTTAAGATATAAATCCACCTGTAATTGAAAAATGTAGAGTATCTGTTTAATGCTATATTGTGGAACATTCCAAGCAGAGCACTGACATATCCACAGAAACAAGCAGACCAAAAAAGTTACACAATGTACCTTGCGTTGCATTCTGCTATTTGCTTTATGGTTTTGTTTCAATATTATCATTTATTGTCTATATTTATGTCAACAATATATCACACTTCAATATATGATGTGATATTTTGAATTAGATTGTATTTTGTAGAGCTTCAGTTTATCAAAAGATCAAAGATCAAAGTCAGCTTTATTGTCAATTCTGCCATATGTGTTCAACATACAGTGAATCGAAATTTCGTTTCTCTCTGGCCAAGTAGTGCAAAAAGACAGTGTACAAGATACAATATGAAGACAAAACACAACAAAAACTAGCTAAGACAGAGATCTAAAGTTAAAACTAAAGTCTAAGATCTAAAATCTTAAAGCAGTGCAACATAATAAATAAATCACCCGTTGTAATTTGATATTGTATCGATTTGCTGCAGTTATTCGTGTTATAATTTATCTTGAATTCTCAATTTTTCTTTCCAGAATAAATCTGCCAGTCAGACCTCCGCTCCAGATCCCAGTGACCCCTTCAATGATGACGAGCGAGAGCGACTTGAGGTTGAGGCACTCGCTAAAAAGTTTGAAAATAAATATGTAAGTGGGATTTATTTATGTCAATATATTTATTCAAGTCAGGCAGTTTAAAGGCTAAGAAAACTAATACAATTTCTCTTATTTGTGAGCAAACTAAGCGTTATTTTACTCTTTTTATAATATACACGGTTGTTCCTAAATGTTACTTTTATCCTCAATGTCAGCTTTCTGTAAATATCATTTTTTGTTTTGTATTTTTTTGTATAAGAAAAGCCAATGGAAATGCTATTAAATAAATGTCTCTTTATGCACTCTATCTAAAACTACTACTACTCTAAAATATATTTCTAGGTAGTGTTCCCTCTAAGCTGCGCGCCTGCGCAATTGTGTACTGCTCGCACATTCTCAGCGCACAAGAAAACCTTATGCAGCGCACTGTAAATGAATTGGATCTATACTTTTTTCTCTATCCATGATAAAAGCCGAGAGGCTTCGTCAGAGCTGACAAAGCCTCTCGGATGAGCGGCGAAACGTTTTCAACCAAACAAACTTTGTCCAGTTGACAAATTGAACTTCTCCTTTTATCATGGATTCGACCTGGGCGACTGAGGGACTTTTCACGCGTTTTTTCTGTATCATTTTGCTGTAACTCAGTGAGTGACAGGTGCCCAGCCAATTATACGGTACGATTCACTTACGCTACGCAGCCAATCATGGCATTGACAGTACTTGTGTACGTGCCCTGCCCATACACGCTATAACAGTAATAACAGTGCAGCGGAGTTAAGATATGCTAATGCTAACCAGAGCTCCCTCTAGGTGCATGCGTGCAGCGCATAAAATAAAATCTAACCTCAACTGACAAACAAAGCGCTGGTTAGACGCACGGAACGACCAATCTGATAGATGCACATGTGAATGTGACACGCGTCAGGGAGAAGCCAACTACAGACACATTTCGACCGCGTTTCTCTAGCTTCCTTCAGTAGTTGTAGTTGCACATCTCCGCTGTCAGAGTGGCAGATCATGGAGGGAAGAACACAGGAAGAGGAGACAGGTAGAGCCATAATGTAATCTTCCCCTGTTTACTTTGTTTTCATAGTTTTTTTGTAAGCCAAAAAGATGGGACTTTCTCAGTGTGAATCCTCTCCCCAGAGCATTATACCACAGAGCGCTGTCACTCATGCAAAATTACTGAAATAGGCTAATAATTAAAAAACAAGATATAAAGTGATAATAATTTATACTTATTTTGGTCATCATTATTTTGGGAAAGATTACCCATCTTATGGCCTATAGGTCCTACAATCCATAAAAAAAATCTGCAGCTATATGCAGGCTATATTTATCAAAAATCTCTTAATGTAATTTTACAGATTTATACACTGCTCATTTATGGGCCGTAGCCCACAGTTTTTTTATTTGAAGTTATTTTAATTATTTGAGGTTATTTTTCAAAATATTGTACTGTTTAATGTTTCACTGACATGCAACATATACAAAGCTCATGAACAGATTTTTCTCTTTGTCATTCTAAGTGGACCAAAAAAATCAGTTAAATTAAAAGTAATCTAACGCAAATAACTGCAGTAATTTGATGAATAAGCTGTAACTTGTGATGATCTCAGGTGTGATACTGGTGTGGCCACAGTGTGCATGTCGGATGTCGCTCACAGGGGTCCAAGGAACACTCAGGGAGTTAGTGTGTTTGCTCAGACACATTAAAAATTAGGGGGAACGTTGTTTCTAAGGAGTTGCTTCTTAATGCTTAAGAACTGAGAATTTTATTTAACAATTTCAGTGCAGTTTCCTATACTATATACTGTTCTTGTCACAGGGAAATATGGGAAAAAAGAAGAGAAAGGACAGAATGCAGGATTTGGTGGACATTGGTTTTGGCTATGATGAGACAGACCCATTCATTGACAACTCTGAAGCTGTAAGTACATAGTGTTCATCCTCGTATTGATACTTTGCAGTTACATCACGCAGAGGGTGTATTTCTGTGTATTTTTATGGTGGAATATTAACTACCATGGTGACACAATGCACACAACGGGAATAATGGGCATTAGGAATAACTACGAAAAGAAAAAATGCAAGATTACTTTAAACAACAATCAGGAGCCTAGCTTGTGACTGGAATTTTATGTGTGAGAGACTTTTTTTTTTTCAGTGCACAAATCGGCTCACCTGTTGTAATTCTAATCAAGTCAGCACTTCCTGGTTAGATTGTGTTAAAATAAAGCTCAGGTTTAGTCTAACTTGAGTAGCAGAGCTTCAAACAGAGTAGTGCTTTCAGTTAGCTTCACACCCCCAGGAAATATTGATGACAGCTGCAGTGTCAATCAAGTGTCAATATTCTAGTAATTTTTTCAACAGCAATTTATAGTCATGTTATCTGCACTTTCTTACAGCAAAGTAGTGAGTTCTCAGAGCAGCTGTATCTTTAATTACGCTGTTCTTGCTCTTTGTAGATTTACGCTTGTGTTCAAACATCAGATTTTTCATTCGATTGGAAAGCACTTTGACGGATGGTTACAAGTCAATTTATGAAACGATAACAAAAATAAAACGCTTCTCGGGAGACCATAATCATATATTTGTCTTGACTCTTCCATTGTGTTGTTTTGCAGTATGACGAACTGGTGCCCGCCTCCCTGACCACGAAGCTTGGCGGGTTTTACATCAACACAGGCACACTGCAGTTTAGAGCAGCCTCTGACTCTGAGGGAGAGGAGGACAAGGTGAGAAGAGCAGGATTAAAATAACAACTAAATCCATTATGTTTATTAGCCACACACTGAGAATATGAGCATGCATAACACATAAGTGACTGCCAAGACTGTACGGCTCACTCAAAACCATTGACATTATTATTATTATTATTATTATTATTATTATTATTATTATTATTATTATTTTATATACCACTTTTTATGGTAACTCAAAGACGTTTAACAATAATGTAACACAAAACAAGTAGGCTATGAGGGAAAAGGTTAGTTTTGAGCCGTTTTGTTTTGTTTGTCTTCAACTGGAGCTGGGATGAATGATATTATATTTTATTATTTTCCACTTTAAAACACGCAGACCCTTGTACAAAAAGTAAGAGGGCAGAGTGGACATACCAAATATGATTTTACCAGTTACATTAAATCCTGCATCTATCAGTGTGTTACTCATAGACTGTGTATACAGCTCTGGAAAAAAATAAGAGACCACTGCAAAAATTATCATTTTTTTCTGCTTTTACTACTTAAAGGTATGTGTTTGGGAAAAGGAACATTTTTGTTTGAGTCTATAAACTACTGACAACATTTCCCCAAATTCCAAATAAAATATTATCATTTATTTGCAGAAATTGACAAATGGTCAAAATAACAAATATACATGTTTTCAGACCTCAAACAATGTAAAGAAACAACATCAAATTAATTTTAAAACGACATAATACTAATGTTTACACTTAGAGGGACTAATAAAGGCATATCTTATCTTATCTTATCTTATCTTAAGAAGAGTTCAGAAATCAATATTTGGTGCAATAACCCTTATTTTTAATCACAGCTTTCATGCGTCTTGGCATGCTCTCCACTTTGTTTCACATTGTTCTTGGGTGACTTTATTCCACTCCTGGTGCAAGAACTGAAGTAGCTCAGCTTTGTGTTTGTGTTGGAATTCAACAGACGCTGGAATGGAATGGCTGTAATACATGTAGAGATGCTGATTTCAGAAAAAAAATGCAGTGATCTCTGTGGCTGTATATAAATGGACATTGCTAACCTACTATCTGCCGCGTTCTATATAGAAAATGAACATGGGGCGCGTCCAGCTCCTTCTGACCCTGGCTCCCATTGACTTGCATTGGAATATTGTCAACCCACTTTCTATAATTGCTGTTGTGAGCCTTGTCATTTTGATCTTAAAATATTCGTATTAACCTGCTCTACGTGATCCTATTGTTAATTCACTATTTGGAACTCGCCTCCAAATTTGTTCCTATAACTGCTAACTTCATGAACTTCATTTGACTGTAGCCGGACGCTGTGGGTGACGTCACACTCCTTTAGTCCACTTCTCTACGCAGTCCCCAAACATACAATGGCTGAATGTGGAGAGATACTAATGTCCTAAACATTTAGCGGTGAGTGATCCAAAGCTGTCAGCAGGAGCCCAGCGCTCCGCCGTGTATTAATGAGACGAGACACAAGCTTTCTCCACACACAGTGACTTGCATTACTACACGGCTAAACCAAACCATTGTTCCCCCCTCTCAGGCCCCATTCTGTTCTGTAACAATCTATCCACATTGATAAGTTCATGCTATTTGTTTCAGACTGCCAATGATAAGGCGCAGGTGGTGAGGAGGAGGAGGAAGAAAGAGGCGACCAATCCAGAAGAAAAGTGCACAAAGAAGAACAAAGTACCTAAACAGGGGTAAGAGACATGACTCAGCTCTATTGACCCAATGTATCAATGCTGAATCAAGAGGGGAAAAGATTGAAGAAAGAAATCAATGAGTGAACAAAATCACATGCTTAATTGTTATTGCAGAGTAACAGTTAAACGTCCTATATTACGCAAAATCGCTTCTTGTTATGTTTGCGTTTTGTTTCATTCACAAATGTTTGAGTAATGCTGCATTATTAGTCTGTCTACATCTCCAACGCTCAAAATGCTCTGTTATGTGATGTCATGAAGCGGTAATTTTCAAGTTGACAGCTACCTTTTACCTTTTGGTCAGTAGAGATTGGTCATTTCAGGGCTGAAATTGTCCAAATTATTCTAGTGAAAGTGTATGAGGTTTAAAAACAGTGGCGCTCATCCTGTATTACCTAAATATGCAGGTTTGGTTTGTGTATTCAAAATGTGTGAATGAAACAAAACTCCAGGTATATTTTTAATGAGGAAACAACATTATAACATAGATCAGAAAATAACATAATATAGGCCCTTTTTAAAGGGACAGTGTGTAGGATTCGTGGCGCATAGGTGGTTACTAGCTATTCCACTTCCTCTTTTGGCTATGGCAGACCTCGAGGGTCACCCGGACGCGACGTAGCGCCGACATCGCGCGTGCCCGCGCACGAACCGCGCACCGCTGTATACATAAACCGCGGCCCCCCGTTCACTTTTTTTTTTTTCTTTTCGCATGAAAACACACAATCCCGATCATGATTCATGACAATCTACACATCAAATGAAACCTTACAGTCTCCTCTTTTTGACTATGCAATTAATTTCCCTGCAAAACAATCACTCCCCGAGCACATGGGGCTTTTATACAGAAAAGCACAAAACTTAGCTTACTTAGCTTACCTTTGAAGGCTTTGCACAGGTCAAACTCTGTATTTCATCATAAACTTGGTCTCAATCTGTCCATAAGGATCCAGCGAATAAAATCCAGTAAAACAATTTAGTCCAAAATACGTGTTATATCCATTACGATGTGTGATCCGGCAGCATGCTCCCCCTCCCCCCCTCCCCTTCCCCTTCTCTCCTTCGCTCCTGGCTGCATATGGGAGCAGAGGACCGAAGGAGAGAAGGGGAAGGGGAGGGGGGAAGGGGGGAGCCATATGCAGCGCGGCTGTGCAGCTGTTAGCAGGAGCCGAGGCGAAGGATGAGCCCAAATGTCCTTCTGCGGCTCTCGTATTCAAAATGGCTGCCTCTATATGGGGAAGATCCCCCTTTTATGTGACTATATCTAAGTCCAAAAGAATACTTTGATTTCATGATGGAAGTGAAAAGGCTTGGAAAACAATGTATTTTTGAATGGGTATCTTCAATTTCAGTAATTAACAGGTAAAAATCTTACACACTGTCCCTTTAAACAGTTTCTTCAAAAATCATTTAATCTGTAAATAGTGTATCTTGCCTGTTGGTTCATCAGTATGCCATCATATTGGTGAAAAAAACAACATGATTTATTTGTACTCACAGTAGATCTGTCACGATAATTAATATAACAACTTATCGTGCAATATATTTTGGGGCTTACAATTGATCGTGTGTACTATTTCTTTGGAAAAGTGGGGAAATATGGGGTAATTCTGTTTTAATAGAATAAAAGGTCAGCTGTAAAAGGTTAAATAAGTGACTTCTATGGCTAATTATCAGTTCATTCTGTTGTTTGTTTATTGCTGCTCAGGCCTTTTAATGATGGTGTCTATTTAAAAATGATTTACTGGGGTCATATTGCATTATTGTCAGTGGCATAAAATGGTTTTAGTATTATCATTTGTCACTGTTTATCTCTGTAGCAGTATACGGTGGTTCATAATTTGCTGTTGTGACAGGCCTACTAAGTCACAGTTCTGTATTTACAAACCAATTATTTGTTGAACAATTGACCTTTGAGTACAGTGTGGTATTTGTGGCTAAATGTTGACCGCAGCATGGCTGTGTCTCCTCCTTCGTGCTAATAATACCGTCTCTCATTGCGCTGCTGTTTCTCATACATTTACCATGAGGCAGTGATGCTGAGTCTGACTCTGAGCCATGTCTTATTACCCTGGAAGGTCCAATGCTTCAATGCCACAACTCTGCTAACAAAGTACAAAAATAGCCACTGCAATCACCATTATGCAACACTCAGTAGATCACTGTACTTCTGAGAACTCACTGGTAGGTCTTTGCACTTTTTGTGTGATAAATATTAGGCCTGACAAAATTTGAAGCGCCATATAATGCTGAAGTGAATATAGATGATAAACGGAAATATTGAAGCTATTTTATACCACTGATACAATAACCCAAGAGCAGATTTAAACCACAAAAACTATTCTAAATCTACAGTATTGTTAAAAAAAAGCTGCAATAAATAAACACTTAAGTACTCGGTTTCCATCTGTAATGAGTCATGAATTCAACTTTTTTTCACATCTTTAGTCTTGTTGTATTGCCAAAAAAAATAACCCAATGAGGCCTAATAATTATACAGATTACTCACAAGATTACTTTTTTAATACATGGTTAGGTCTGTCTGATAACTCTCTCATATTTGTCTTGAAACTGTTACGCCACTCCCACAATTACCCTGTATTTTGTTAATCCAGGTAATTCTGAATGTGCAGTAGTGTTAAAAAAAAAAAAAAAAAGTAAACATTACAAATATGTATGATGTTGTAGATGTGATTTATTCAAGCCTTATAAATAATGGCCTCAAAAATATTGTTCCATTGATCATCTAATGATTGATTTCATATGGTGATCATATTTAAATAATAGTGACTTTAAATACACTGTGACTTTTGGTGATTTTTAAGTGATAAATTAAACAGAAGGCATTGTTGTTACAGATTGACCACTCTCAGGCCAGAGAAGAAGAAGAGGAAGAAGTTGATGAAGGATTCCTTGTACCTGGCTGCGATGCTCAGAAGGTTTTCTCGTGAGAAAGAAGACCTGCGTAAACGGACTAACGCTTCTCATACGGGGATAGCTTCAGGTTTGGCCAACAAGGCTCACTCCACAAACTCTAACCATATGCTAGCCGCTAACTCCTCAAATGCCGCGGGCAGCACAGTGAGTGACCTGCTGCTGGCTGACCTCACCACGGACCCTGCTGTCATGTCTCTCCTGGGCTCTGCCAGTGAGAAGGAGCTCCAGGATCTACTCGGAGACCTGGACTTTAGTTTGTTGGACTCAGACCAGGCGAGAGAAAATGGACTCCTGGGAGTGGGCTCATCTTCTCATAAGGGAGGGGGTCAGGGGCGGAGTTTGTTCTCCCCTCCACCGCTGCCCAACGGACTTCCAGCGCCTCTCATTAAACGCATCGAGGACCTGCGGGCGGTGAGTCAGGCTGCCCCGAGTGGGAGCCAGGACAGTGGAGTGTGTTTGTGAAGTGGACCAATCAACAAATAGAGTGTGTTTATGGTTTAGCCTGATGAAAGAGTAACAGTTCAAAAAACCTTGGCATTTAGCTCAACAAGGGCCATCTAGACTGCATTTGTAAAACATTTGAACATGACACAATTGCATGGAATGTTTATTTATATTTTATACAGTATAGGGATGGGATCATAAACAATAATTTTGTTTATTATGATAAAAAGGGTTGACAATAACACTGGTCTACAAGCAAAATGCTTGCAGAACAAAAGTACAGTGGTACCTCACCTTACAAATGACCCAACAAACGAAAATTTCAAGTTATGAAACGCCTTCACGTCAAATTTTGGTCTCTAGATACGAATGAAATTTCAAGTTACGAAACGCGAAATCTCCAATCCAATCCAACTTTATTTATAAAGCACTTTAAAAACAACAAATCTCAAAAATTCAATTAATGCGCGCTCAGATGCACGCCCCGAAACGTAAATACACTTTATCAACACACACGGGTTAGGTTCCAGAGGTGGCCCGCGGTGGGAGAGGTCCACGAGGTAGGACAATTTTGTATTTGGCAATTGTTCTACATGTTTTAGGGCTGTAAATGCCTCACCACACACATTCTACGCTTTTCTCAGACTGGAGTTGGGCTTTTCTCGCATTTCTCTCTCGTTTAAACACTCGAACTTTCATAGATTTTCAATGGAATGTGTTGGGGGGACACGGCTCAATATAGCGCCGAACGTGCGATGGGAGCGGAGACACAACAACACATGATCAGTAGGGGAAAAACTCACCTGTCTCACGACGGTCTAAACCCCGCTCACGTTCAATTAGTGAGTGAACAATCCAACGCTTGGTGAATTCTGCTTCACAATGATAGAAAGAGCCGACATCAAAGGATCAAAACGTCCATACGGCGCAAGGCCGCGCTACACCGATGGAGCCCGCGCGGCTCGGCCCGCCCGCGCGGCTCACAGCTCACAGTGTCAGCCCCCCGGCTCTGGAAGTCACATAGAATCAGAGCCCGCCCCGAGCGAGACCCCGCGGTCTTGCCCGCCGATAGAGCACCTTTCTCTGCCTGTTAGCTCACAGTGTCGGTGCCCCGGCTCTGGAGGTCAGATAGAACAAGACCCCGCCCCGCCCCGCTCTTATTCCCACTGAAAGAGCGTCTTTCTCGGCCTCTTAGCCCTAGTGCGGAACGCGCAAGGAGCGCAGACACGAGCAACGCACTCCTCCAACGGCACTGCCATGTTATAATAATAACAGGTCCAATCCAGGTTTAGTTCTGGCCAGACCTGGTTTATTCCACGTTCTTTTAGTCCTGGTCTAGTCTCTTAGCCCGTCAGGAACACAACGTTACACTATAAAAAAAACAAACCTTGGAACGGATCAGGCTTTTTCCATTGAAATAGCTACTCAACTTACGAATTTTTCACGTTACGAAACCACTTCTGGAGCGAATTAATTTCGTAAGGTGAGGTACCACTGTAGTGACATTTTTCTTGGTTTAGGTCACTAATAAAGAAAAAGTAAGTCATAGTTTCCAAGATATAGTATTTGGTCAAAATCGGAAATTTATGCAAAATAAGGCAAAAACGGTAGTTTATCAGAAGGTACAGTGTGTCTACAAGCAACCAGTTCTATCTGAAAGCCTGTCTGCACATTCCAATACATTCATTTTAATATGTCTGTCTAGAGTTTTAACATCAAATATTTTTTGATTTCACATAAGAGAGATGCCTCGAAATTGTATGCACCTGATGTCTTAAGATATTTCTTGTTTATATTTCTTGAAGGATAAAGAAGTGCAAGTTAAATATTTTCAAAATATAATATTTTTGAGCAAAAATGCCTAAATCTATTGTATAAATAGATACCAGCACAGTTATCAATTGAATTTCAGTTGATTTTATCAATATAAATTAGATTTAGACACTTTTATCTCGGAATGGAAGCAGATAGTCTAAAAATTTGTAGACCAGTGTAATTGTTCATGGACATTTTATATAATTTTGTCACCAGTATGTGCTGAAAAAAAGCTACTTATCCATAATGTTTTCTTTTAGATTGTTGTTCTTTTCACTTTGACTAACAAAGTACAACACTATGACAGTTCATAATATTCAAATGATCATTATTCATATCCATAACGTTTACGCGATATAATTGTTAATCACAATTATCTTGGCCATGATAAGCGTGACACCAAATTTCTACACTACCAGTAATAGAAAAAGTTGGCCACAGTGGTTTGGGGCATCCACAAGTATCAGTTTTATTTAGCCTCTTGAGGGTCAGTTGGCTGTCCAGAATGAGTGCCTGTCGGATCCTATAGCGTCTCTTAAATGCACTGTGCAGGTGTGCTGACTCATGCTTTTCTCCCACAGGCCTCGAGGCAGTTTGATCAGGAGGGCAGGAAGAAATTTTTCACCCTGGACATGAATAACATTCTGCTGGAGTGAGTGGGACAGCTTTTAAATCACGACAAAACCCCAAGTCATTTCTGTCTCTCATTTTCACTGCTCACTTTTGATGCCTGCGCTGTTTTTCCTCTTGTTTATCTGCCTTTGAATGTCCTCATAAAACTTCATTTCACCCTCTCATCCATATTTGATTTTCATACACCGCTGCCTGCACCTTCCTCTGTGTATGTGTGTGTCAGACTATAGTTACAGTGAATCTTATTTATATTTGACAGCCTCTCTTCTTTTGTTGTAGTATTGAGCTGCAGGTCCAGGAGCAGCCTCATGAGCTCCGCGCTGACATCTACTCTCACCTGGAGGCATTTGTACCCTGCAACAAAGAGGCACTCCTCAAAAGACTAAAGAAACTCAGCCTCAACATCCAGGTGAGATGTTTGGCTTCACACAAGGCACGTTCACAACTTTCATATATTTGTATATGCTACTAGATCAAACCTTTTAACAGTTTTTTCCTAGTTCTGTGAATGAGCTAAATGTTTCCACAAGAGAATTTTTGAGCTTCACACAGGGACAATATACAATACAAATGCCCCGATTTCTCAGCACTATTTCAATCATATTAGGCTTTTAATCCCCAGCTATCTTTGCCACCAAATGTGCAGTGCTCTCAGCTCTGTGTGGGCGGTATAGAGCACCCTAGACTGCTCTGAAATCCAGCTCCAAAATGTATTCTGTCACGGCCCATTAGAGTAGCACTGTTGACAAAAGGCATCAACAAACTCCCCCACGCTCTGAGTTACTTGTTGTTCTCAGTCCCTCTGCTCTTCCCTCTGTTTTAACACTGTTTGTGAATGTGACACAGGATGACCGTATGCGGACGCCTCTGCTCAAGCTCAAGCTGGCCGTCTGCAGTGTAATGCCCGAGCAGATTGCCAGATACAACATGGACTGCATGGCCAAGGCTGCTAAGTATGTGAATCTACATACTTAGCAGAATCAACTACGTTATTTACTATTGTGTCAGTGAGCACTCCTGCCCTCTAGTGGCCTGTGGAATGAGTGAACTGTGTGTGTGCTACAGGCAGCAGTCAGAGGAAGGAGAAAAGAACGGCTCCGACGAGGAGGATGAGGAAAAACCAGGCAAACGGGTGATGGGTCCAAGGAAGAAGTTTATCTGGGACGATAAACTCAGGTGATGGCAGAGCATATGTTGTAAAAAATAAATGTATTACTCCTGAAAATTACTTCAAATAAAATATTTTAACTATAAACTGGTGTCTGCAGGGCCCTGCTGTGCAGTTTGGTGAGAGTGAAGCTGAGCTGCTATGAGATGGAGAACCAGTGTTCTCTGTCTGTGGAGGACTACCTCAAGGCCTTCTTCGAGAATGAGGTCAAACCACTGTGGCCAAAGGGCTGGATGCAGGCCAGGTCTGTGCATGCTTGTGATATCAGCTTCTACTGTATGTAATATAATGTTAGAGCTGTTGACCTGTTTACTAAAGGCAAATGAATTTCATGAAAACAAACACACACGTACATATTGTACACGCAACCTTACACAAGCACATACAGAGCTGTTGAAATCATCATGCTCTCATAGGTCAGTATTGCACATGAAATCTGTTACAAATGTACTACTAAACATACTTGTTTTTCTTTTTTATCAGGATTTTGTTTAAGGAAAGTCTAACTGTTCATGGTCACCTCACTGGAAACATGTACGTATTTTAAGTACACATCAATAATAATGTTAACCTTGAAAAATATGAAATTTCTGCTTTTCCTTGACTCAGAATCAAGAGGAGGGTGATGCCAGGGCCCAAGGCCAAAGCACGGGTGAGTGTCTGTGACTGTATTTTATAGATCATATTATTATATGTGATATATGATATATTATAGTGATTCAGTGCCGTTTGTCTCTGATGCTTCAGCTCTTTGATGGTGGAACATTTATACTGTGTAATAGTTTAGCACACTGTAACTGTGAGTGTGTGATTTCAGGAGTCTGCCTGGGTCCAAAAACCTGCACTTATGGCTGTGTCTCCTGTTCTACAGTCCACCCCCGCTGCGCCTCGTCAGCTGCCCTCCACCTCTCCGTCAGAGCCCATTTGTTTGTCGGACTCTCTGGACGAAGACCTGACCGCCCCCTCTTTGGACTCTATCTCTCATGCACTGGCCCTCCTCAGTAACACGTCCAAGGGCCTGGGCTCCTCTGAAAGCCCCCTGTCGCCCCCTCCTCTACAGATGCCCACCTCATCCCCACCACCCATCACGCCTCACTACCCCCCCACACAGCAGTCCCAGGGTAAAACTGGGACTTTACCAATTAGTTCTACCTCCTTTTCTAGCTCTTCCTCTCCCACTGTGCTCTGTGGATCCCGGGGGACTCCAGGGGGGCAGACACTCTCCTCGAGGACTGCAGAGGGTTTGTATGGACCCATCAAAGGCATTGGACAAACCCCAAATCAGAGACATGTTGCCATGGCATCGCCTACTCACAGACAGGGCTTAATCATGGCTAGTGCCAAGCTTCACCCACATCCCTCTCCATCCCCCCCAAAGCAGCGCCCCCCTCCGACAGCCTCCCCCCTGCTGCCCCCCCAACAGAGGACCTTCTCCAGTGCAGTGGGGGTGCTGAGCTCGATGGGGTCACATCAGGCCGTGACCAAAGCTACAGCCAACGGCAGCGTCACATCTGCCCCCTCGCCCTCCACGCAACGCTCCAACGCCTCCCACTCCATGCAGTCCTTCTGCCCCCCCTCCCCTCAGGTCTCTTCGTCTCCAGCCACACCCACCACACACTCCTCTGCTGCCAAAGCTCCTCAGCCTAACTTCATCACACCAATGCAGGCCACTCTGACCAAGGCGTCTCACACCAATGCGTCTCCCATAATCAAACTGACCCCCCGGCCTGCGGTGCCCACCCCGCCCCCCTCCCCCTCACAAATGACCCACCACTCCCTGTCCAGCCCGCACCAGTACCCCCCTAAATCCTTCAGACCCCCATTCTCTGTCCCGGGGGGAAAGCAGACTCCTGGCAGTAGTAGCATTCTCAATAATAACTCCAACAACCGAACTCCCCCTCCCCCTGCCCCCTCACCCTCGGCCAATCAGATGCAGAGATCGAGGGTTGTGGGCGGGACCAACCAGAGCTCCAAGGCAGGTAATGGCTGGTCGTCTTCAGGAAGTTTGCCTACATCCTCAACAACGTCACACCTTCCACAGGTAAGTCTTTAAAAACAGGTCCAATGTTTTCACTTCAAGGCAGTTCTATAAAAAGTAGCGATTGATTGATTGATTGATTGACTGATTAACTGTTGATGTTATCTTCCCTTTAGGCATCAAATACCGGTTCCTCACTACTGGGAAACTCATCCAATCTGCCGCTAGGCTTTGGCATGCTGGGAGGCCTGGTGCCCGTCTCACTGCCCTTCCAGTTTCCCCCGCTGATCAGCTTCAGCCCCTCTGCCCCAGGCGCTGCTGGGATGGGCTCCACCCCCAGCTCCAACTCAGGATACCCCTTAGCACAGAATGACCTGATGGGTGAGTTTTTTTTTTTTTAATATATATGAATACCTTCACTGTTGGAATAAAAAACAAGACACACACAGAGAGGCTGGAGATATTTATTCTTAAAAATATCATCTGTAGTTTTGAAAAACATTAAAAAGGCTGCAAAAAAAAAAAGGCTGCAGGAAAATCTTTGTGTATATAAAAAGTATACAGTACTTCGTGTAAACAAGTTAATACACTTTTCTAAAAATAAACATTTAACTATATTGATATATCATTGATATATCTGATATAATATCAGTTCGGTCTGGACATATGAGGAGCAGGGTGATTGGTCTAACACACTTCAAACTCCACCCCAGCAGCCGGGTGTTTGTAATCGGAATGACCTGGCTGTAAATAGGTCAGTCTTATGTGATGTCACGTAGTACTTGAAGTTAGAGTGGCCACTGGAGGCAGCACAGACACTCTTTTTGAACGGGAATCTGCAAATGTACAGTACACAATACTGTACACAATACTATGCTAACACCATAAGCACAATTTAGTGCTTAGCTCCAGCTTCATCTGTTACTTAAGATCTCCTGACAGCCTCATGGAGTTTGTTGCCTTCAGCTCCTGTAGTCTGCAGTGAATTCACTTCAGCCTTCTTCTTTGTTCTCCATCTTTTGTACCTCAATGTGTGTGCCATCTCTGCCTCTGCACTGTAATCCCTCGCTCTCTCCTCCTTCTTCTGCTGCCTTTTGATTTTAATATGCCTCTCTCTTTGTGCTTTCATTTACATATCCCTCCATTGTTGTTTCTTCTCACCGTGTTATTGCCCATGCATCCCTCTCTCCTCAGATCTGTATAAGAGTCTCCAGTCAGGGTCGCAGGCTGCCCTACCTCCTCACTTGCAGCTTGCTTTCTCAGGTAAACTTCCACCTCCTCTCCTCCTCTCCTCCTCTCTGCTCCTCTCTACTCCTCTTCATCTCCTCCTTTGGCTCTGTGTTTGCTGTCAGGCATGCCTCTTCTGATTGTACTACACTTATAGGTCTCTAGTTGCATGTTTAAGGATCTTACACCTATTAGGCAAAACATTATGACCACTGATGAGTAAATAAATGGTCAAAAAATGCTGTGAAAGCTGCAGTTATGTAGAGTTGTATCCAGGCTTAAACCTCTACAAAACACATGGGATACTTCTGTTCGTTTTAATCTTCCCTCAGATGTTATTACGTCTGTTAAGGATTATTTTTTGAAGAAGCATTGTGATTTTTTTTTTTTCATTTTTTATTTTTCTCAAATATTGAGACCATGACAAGTTGGACAATGTGAATGAAATAATTCCCTTTCATTTACATTGTCCAAGTGGGCATGTGGTCAAATGTATGAATATGAATAAACTACAGCTTAAGGGACATTAATTGTGAAATAAACACACACTTAGTTTTTCAAAAGAAATTGTACCGAAATTACATACTTAAATGACTTGTGTTCTTGCTATTAAGAATAATAACTGTTATTGATTAACCAGTTAATCTTGACCCTACTCTGTTTGAAGCCCATATTACACAATTTTATCATTTATATCATTTATATCATTTATCATTTTTATCATTTATATTATAATGTTGTTTACTCAACACAAACACACCTGGAGTTGGATGTTTAACACACAAATCCTGCATATTTAGGCTGAGTTCTTTTCTCAAAGTGAAAACTTTATGTTCCACCTTGTGATGAGCTCCACTATGTTTTTAGACTCCATATACCAGTGGTTCCCAACCTTTTTTGGCCTGTGAACCCATTTTGGCATCACATATTTCTGGTGACCCCATAGATTTTTTATTTTTTTGGATCATGTTTCAGTCTCAGCCTCAGTCGCAATATTGTGTCAAATGGTTCGACGTGTCTGAGGCCTCGGAGAAACTCTGACCTCTAGTGGACAAATTTAACCATTGCAAACCAACACACAACCCATGATTTGGGAAGTTGGATGGGAATGGATCGCTTTTTTCCACTTGTAGATGCCATCGAAAATGAAACTAATGCCAAAAGTCGCCAGAAGTCACCAAAATCACCACTAACGTCACACAATACTCCTCACTACCCAACATTTTAAAGAAATATTGCTGCATCTTTTATACTGTTGCAGTTTAGCGCTTGTCAAACCAAGGAAGCACGCTGAACACTCTGAAGCACTCTGAACCAATCGCAGAGCGGAACATTCGCTGAGCCAATGAAACGCTTCGATACACTGAAGCGATTGACACGCAGAGCGAAGCAGCGGGGGGAGGGACCGACACTTCGACTGCTGCGAGACAGTTTCAGAAAGAACGAGACGTGCTCCGGAGCTCCGTCTCATTTGCCCATCACTAGTTATTGTGACTGCACTGCTCCGTACATTTCAGGCGACCCCATTTGAATTCTAGGCGACCCCACGTGGGGTCACGACTTGCAGGTTGAATAACGCTGCCATACACCGTCACTAGAGTCATTTGGATAATTTCAGCCCTGCCAATGTCCACTGAACAAAAAGTAAAAGGAGCTGTTACTTAAACAATCACTACATGACATCACAAGGTGGACCAGAGTATTTTGAGTTCTGGAGACGTAGACAGTCTAATAATAAAGGGTTACTCAAACGTGGGAATGAAACAAAACACAACTCCAGGCATGTGTTTCATGAGGTAACAACATAACAGGGCCTAAAGCTCGCAGGAGTCCATTTTGCATAACATACGACCTTTAAATTAACCTACTGTGAACGGAAACTTGTTTTCTACTGTAAATTTGATCACATAACTAGCAAAGAAAAAATCTGAATTGGATATTTTCCTAAAGTAGTTGAGCCCTTTTTATAGCGGCTGTACCGTGTCATAATGTTGAGCCTGATTTGTGCAGTGCTTTTGTGAACTGCAGTTTTCCCTTTTGTCCCCTAAATGTTTGACCTTTGACCTCTCCTTTGACCAGATTCGAACCAAAGCCAGGGAGGAGACAAGAGGAAGCCCCACTGACCAATCAGAGCGCAGGGCGACTTCCCATCCCCTGGAACCATCCAATAGGAATCTTTATTTGTAGTCATGTGGTATTATCGGGCCTCGTCTTAATGGACCTACGGACGAAGTGGCAATGATTTAATAATGACCTGAACTGTATTTTCTATTGAACCGGGTATGAGAACAAGACAGAGTGAATGGTATATACACCTATTTTTTGTTTTATTTTATTTTTATTTTGTCGACATGTTTACATAAGACCGACCTTGATCACTGTGGATGGAGTGAGAGCGAGGTGGTGGTACCGAAAGAGGAAATAACACTATACTATCTTTATTATATAATTTGTATTTAAGCTTATGTAGGAGACCAGGACTCTTGCAGTATATAACGCAAAACAGATGATGATTAACTTTTATTTTTATGTTTCGTTTTTCGACGTGGGATCCATTGTGTCCGTTAAGTTTTATTGTTGGTCACATCTTCTCCCGCAAAATGACTGTTAAGTAGTAGCTTAATTTAATGTTGATAAATTATTTGTAAAGTTCACAGGGACAAAAACATTGTTATTATGAAGTTATGAGAGAGCGCAGGTTGATTTTCGGATACGTGTATGTACATAGGAAAACTATATACTGTTAATTTGTTACAGATGCTCTTTTACGAACGCCCTCTTTAGTTTGCTCCGCAGTGTGCTAGGTGCTAAAATCACACTGGACCTTTTTGTGGAATTAAGACTTGAATTAAAATTGTCCAGGCTCTTCTTCAGGTCAGAGGAGCGTCCAAAAAAGATACACTATGGAACATTTCAGGGTGGAGGTCCATCTATTTTTCTACATTACTTTGAATCTTCCACAGTGTGCAATTAAACTTGGAAATGACATGTATTTTTATTGTTCAAAGAAATGCATTCATTCAAACATGCGTTCTTACTATGGGCGTGGTCGCCTTTCCACAGATCTGACCTGCAATTTGGCCTCACCATGGAGATGAATACATTAAAGCATACTGTGGAACATTTCTTGCAAAACAATTGTCTCCAGAGTCAGGAAGATGGCGTACCCTCCACCAGGAAAGCTCCATAGTGCACCTTTTACGGAAGAGGGCACATATCAAGATTGTAGCTTACTTGAATTGTTTTGAGTTAAGATTTTTTTAGTAATTGTTTTTCTGCTTATTGACTCAAATCAACTTAATATAACTTGACGCCTTAGTTTGTATTTGACATAAGAGAAAGGAACTATGCAGGACCATAAAACGCTCAATGCAAAAGTACAAGTCATTGCTTGGCTCACAACCTGTTTTAAGTTGAAGTCTGTGTGTGGATGTTCTTCTACACACAGACGAACCTTCCCTCGATTACCTCCGTTAACAAAACCGTTCTTCCTCCTCGGCCCCGTTAGAATGTGGGACGGACAGCTGCACCGAGAATGCCGCCAAAGATGTATGAGTAGGTCTCTGTGATGGGGTCAGCTGCTCCTGTGTGCGTGCGTGTGAGAAAGAGGCAGCGAGTGACATTCTAAATTATGTTTGACAGGGACAAAAAAAATACATTTCATGGTTAAACTGTAACCTAATTTGGTCTTTTGTAGATTATTTTTTGTGTCGATCAAATTAAAACAAGTGGTTTTCAACATCAGTCTTGTTTTTGTGTGGTTGTCTTAACTATGTTTTGATGATGTATGTTTTTAATGATGAAACATTTTAACATGGCTTAAAGTTCACTGCGTAATAGATGACATTTTAAAGTAACCTACTATGAACTGAATCTTTTTTACTACTGCAAATATAATCACGTCACTAGCAAAGAAAGTCTTAGTAGCTGTATAGAGGTCATGTTAGGCTTGATTTGTGCAGTGTTTTTGAACCGTACTCTTCCATTATATTCCCCAAATGTCTGACCTTTGACCTCTCCATCCATCCATCTATCTTCCGCTTATCCGGGGCCAGGTCGTGGGGGCAACAGTCTAAGCAGGGACTTAGACACTTCCTCCAGCTCCTCTGGGGGACCCCAAGGCGTTCCCAATAGTCCCTCCAGCGTGTCCTGGGTCTTCCCCGGGGCCTCCTCCTGGTGGGACATGCCCGGAACACCTCCCGAGGGAGGCGTCCAGGAGGCATCCGGAACAGATGCCCGAGCCACCTCAGCTGCTCCTCTTGACGTAGAGGAGCAGCGGCTCTACTCCGAGCTCCTCCTGTGTGACTGTTCTTCTTACCCTATCTCTAAGGGTGCGCCCAGCCACTCTGCGGAGGAAACTCATTTCGGCCGCTTGTATCCGCAATCTTGTCCTTTCGGTCATTACCCAGCTCAGCTCCCTCTTCACCACAACGGTCCGGTACAAGCCCAGGTTTTTGCCTCTGCGCCCGCCCGAGCTGCAGCGCGCTTGGCGCGCCGGTACCCATCAGCTGCCTGAGGAGTCCCATGAGCCAAGGCCCGATGGGACTACGCCTTCAGCCTGACAGCATCCCTTACTTATGGTGTCCACCACCGTGGTTTGACCTCTCCAATGATCAGATTCAAACTAAATCCAGGGAGATGAGGACCAATCGACAAACAAATCTGAGCTACATTTTATAGGACATCTCTAGTATTTTATCTTATGAAATGTATTGAAAGTGGCATTGTTTGAGAAATGTATTTTCTAATTTACACTGATTTCTGAATTTATCAAACCAACAGTGATCCCAATGTTTAAAGATGCACTGTGTAACTTTTCTGGTGGAGGGCCCGCTGTCTGCTTGGGGATGTAGAGGTCAGATCTGTGGAGTGGTGACTTCACTCACAGTAACAAGAATGTGATGTATTTAGAGATTTAAATGCATCTAATTGAATAAATATAAATGATACGCTTCATGTCACACTGCAACATTCCACAGCAAATGACTGAAATGTTGTGAGTAAATTTTACTCATCATTAACACTTTAATGGACGAATGAGACTTTTAGTTCAAAGAGTGAAGCAAATACAATGAATATGCTTTATTTTCTTTTACAAAAAAACAAATTGCTGTCTAGAAATACAGGTATACAAGAAAAACTAGTGAAGTGTTTGCAGTTGGATAAATTAAATCATGCTGACTACCTGTTGGTGTTAAAGCTTCCAACCAAATGAAATCCTCTGCGGAGTGAGATTGGCCAAAATAATCTACTGAGTAAAACTGAAAAATATATTTGAAATTAAATATTTTAGAAAGTGCAGCTGCTGAGGAAATAAGGAGCAAAGCAGCTTCCTGTGTAGTTCGTTATAACACTGTATTTGATAGTGATTTTGACCCAAATACACTATTCTAAAATGTACGCAGCGGGTTTGATATGAATCACAGCAAGAAAAATACAAAAAACATGTATAGGTACTTGTATTATTATTATATTATTATTGTTGTTGTATTATTGAGTTTGTTTGGAGAAGGTCCTTGCCCACTTTATGTTCTTATTGAGTGTCTAAGGCACTTCAAAGAAACATAATATATGCGTTAATTTTGGAATGGGGCTTAGACATCCATTCTTATCATGTTTGTACCAAGACAAGAGTGGAAAAGGGTAATAATGTAGTGGTTATTTTGGGGGGAAATTCAGCTAAAAACAAAAAAAAAAAAACTTACACTAAAATACATTTTCAGACAACCTTTGAATACTAAGTGCTTTGTAGCGTTGTCAAAAGTCCAAAATCATGGCACAGTGTAGCCACAGTCTTTCTGTCATGATCACCTAAAACAAACCTGTGTTTAAAGGGATATGCCACCCCCAGGTCAAATTTGGGCATCTCCCCACAGTCCAGAGACTAAAATAAGTGGTGGAAAGCGTTTTCCTGCTCACCCAGCCATTGTCCGAGTCTGTCGCCACTGACCGCCGCGGTATCTGCTGCTCCTCCGCCTTAGACTGGAGTCTAACGTAGCCAGAGAAAGATTTCGGCCAAAAGGAATTAATTTGCTCGATGCGTTTCCCAATTACTTTCTGTGTAGTGCGCATTCATATCGAGTGCAAATAAATGTGCAAATCAACACGGAGAGCTTGCCTTGGTCATTTTGGGTGGGAACTATTTTCCAGTGCGGAAGAATAAAGCCGAATCACGCAGCACGCTGCCAGGGGAATCCCTGTTACGCACCAGGAAGGGAAACGCTTTCCACCACTTATTTTAGTCTCTGGACTGTGGGGAGATGCCCAAATTTGACCTGGGGGTGGCATATCCCTTTAACTTTAAAGGTGCACTGTGTAACTTTTACTGGTGGAGGGTCTGAAACTTAAAGGGATAGTTTTTTTGTTTTTTATGTGAATCTGTATGGCATCCCCTTCAGCAGTGTCGTGCATTAACACTGACATATCGCTGACAGTGTCCTCTGAGCCGAGTTCTGCCCCGGTTCTGGCGCTGACAAAAGTAGGTCCGGCAAGTTAGCGGGGACAGTTAATAAAGCTTGTTTTTCTTCTCAAAACAATATTTGTCCAAAAAGTGATATATTTGTGTCATAAAACAGTTGCACACGAAAAAGTCAGCAGTCTAAATTGCTTGGTGCTATTTTCTCTCGCGTCGTATCACTGCGCGCCTATTATTATTATTAGCCTGTTCACTTGTAAATGGCGATGTTTACAAGTGAACAGGCTAATAATAATAATAATAGGCGCACAGTGATACGACTCGAAAGAAAATAGCACCAAGCGATTTAGACTGCTGACTTTTTCAGTGTTAATCCACGGCACTGCTGAAGAGGATACCATACAGATTATCCCTTTAACTTTCCATGGTGATGTTTATTTACATCGATTGGAACATTCTACAGTGTAGGATTAAACGCATCTGTTTTTCAAGGTTGTATGTTTAGCAACACCACTAACAGAAACATGCAGTTTAATTCCATACTGTGTAAAATTCCAGGCAACGTTATAACATCGCCATGGAAACAAAGGTGTAAAATTACTTGTGACTAGGTAAGTTTCTTCAATGTAAAAAAAACCCAAAACAACAAAACTTCTTTGTATTTTGTTTCTGGTAAAACGCGAGAGAAACAGATTGAGACTAAGCACGAAACACAATCGCATGGTGATACTTCCATCTGCTTTTAGAAGTGACCGATGTGGGCAAAGCTGTAATAAGAGTACACAGGTTCGAAAACATATCCTGCTGTAGTGCTTCCTACTCCAGTCTGATCCAGTCCGAAAGTCATTCACAGGGCATTCTCATAAACACTAGTGTTCAATACAAAAGGGTTAACTTTGTGAGATTTCCAGTTCAAACTCAGCCAGACATTCATTTGCTGCATGTCGAGATGAAGCAACAGAAAAATAAAACACCCTTTTCACAGTAAACTACTTAAATCCAGTCTTCTGTTGTATTGCGTGTCCCGAGATGTTAGTCGCGGTGAGATGTTTGGAAGAGGCCTCATGCAACAAAACCATCTTTAGAGCAAGCTTCATTTTAGGGTCCATTTTGAGATGAGCGTGGTAGGACCCGGCCTGTCCAATAAGGAATGGCTTTTAAACGCCGGTGGGTAAAACATCCAATACTATGTTTTGTTTACATACATCCCCTGCATTTTCAGTCCACAGTACGCCATAAACATTACATACTTGAGTTTAATATAAAAGCACTTAGTACCTATGCATACTTTCTCAATAAGCTGAGCCGATAAATCAATACCTGATGGAGGAGGGTACACAATGGCTTGCCAGTGGAGTAAGGCAGTGCCACATGTCTTTTCGCCCCAGTGCTCGTGGTCCTGGGGTAGTGGTGGTTTTCAATGCGGTGTCCACAACATAAACAGCAGAATCAGAGCTGTGCTGGGGTTTAGTGAAGGAGATCTGGTCAGGAATGACAGAGGAGGAAATGCCCACATGGGGGTTACTCATTAGCGTTAGTGGGTTGTGTATCATTGAAGTCACTGGCGCGGCTGTCTGCGTCATCATCGGACATGTCTCCAGATGCTCCGTCCAGGTTTAGGTTACGGCGGCCGGAGCGGCTCGAGGAGGAGAAAGTGCTCACGGGCCCCCCTCGCCTGGAGCACAACAGGAGTTATTTAAAGTTTGAATGTAAACACATTTACAGAGACACAGAGCTGTGAAGGGCATTAGTCTCACCTGAGTCTGTTCTTGAGCGAGGTGACCTCTCGTGTCAGGCCCTCGCTGGCCTCTGTGGCGTCGTCCAGTTCTCTCTGGAGTTTCCTCCTGGACGCATTGGCTCGACTCGCCTCCTCCTCGGCCTCCTCCAGCTGTCGCTTCAGCTGCTTCATGCGAGTGTTGGCCTTCTCCATCTGAAACACACACACATCAGAACATTGCCTCCATGTGGACGGGGTGAGGACAGACCAAAGCCTTACCTGCTCTTTGAACTGGTCAGCATGGCGACGCTCATCCTCCACCTGCATCATGACCTCCTTCAGTTTCTTCTCCGTCCGGCGTACCACTTTATTGGCAGCTCCTTTCTCTCTGCAAAATAAGGATGGAGTAATAAACTTACAATTCAAGCACTGAATAAGTGCTAAAAAACAAAACTCTTAAAGATCCCATGACATGGTACTTCTTGATGCTTTTATATGGCTCCTTAATGGTTCCCTAATACTGTAAATGAATCCTTCTTCAAAATCAAGACTCAGTGCATGAGAAAGCCTCATGAACACAGTCAGAGTCAAAAATATCTCTCTCAAACACTTTATTATGGGCGTTGTTGCTTGAATGCAAATGAGGAGGACAGAGACAGGCCAGTGCAGCGGGTGGGTTTCCTCTTTAGCGGTGCGCTGTGCGCTGGCCCCACTTCCGCGTTTTAGCGCGGAGGAAGATATGAGACGATTTCCATTGAAAAATAAACACATTTCCACAGAAAATAAAATTAAACCACTGCTGTTTCAGAGGTTCGGAGGCTCAGATAAAGGACATCCGAGCCTGGAAACACTCTCACGTGCCTCCAGGCAAATAAAAAACTGCATCTCGCATTGCGTAGCTCGTTTGTGGTCCAAACTATATGGCCATGAGTTCCAGAGACGGTGGGTAGACATCCAGACGGGGGGGTCGAATTGCATTAGCATTTTTCCCCTGAGTGTGACGTCAGAAATTTCCCTTGTTCAGAATCGCCCGTTTGGGCTGTCTTTTTTTTCAAACGCGGAAAAGGATCGCAAATACTCAGTTTACACATTTCGCAACTTTTAGCCATGGGGTGGGGGGGGGCTCACATTAACGTTCAAAAACCTCAGAAAGTGAAATTTTCATTTCATAAGTATGTGTGAAGAATCCCTCAGTCGTCCAGGGAGAATCCATGGTAAAAGGAGAAATTCAAAATTCAAAACGTTTCGCAGCTCACGAAGCAGCTCGGATGAGCTGCGAAACATTTTCAACCAAATAAACTTTGTCTAGTTAACAAATTGAATTTCTCCTTTTACCAAAACTCTAAGTATATAATAATAAAGATAATGTGCTATGCTTCACTCAGTACGCACTTCCCCTCCTGCTCCAGCTGCTCCTCCATCTGCAGGATCTTTGCCTCCAGAGCTGTGATTGAGGCCTTAAACTTGGCCTTCACAGAGCCCTCCTGTTCTGCCAGCTTGGCTTTCAACTCCTGATAGATGAGAAATAATGGTTCAGCCTTTTCAACATTAAATTTGTTTGACTTAAACTTTTTATTTTACACTTGTAACCTTATTTTGGCGCTCCAGTTGCTGTCTGGCGTTTTCGGCTTTTTGTGCAGCACTGCGCTCTGTGGCCAGTTCACTGGTGAGAGTGTCCACCTGAAACACACAGATCACATGGTGGTGAGTTGTTTAGACACATTTTAACAACAGCTGTTTAACACTGATGTTCACCTGAAGGCTGCTCTTCTTGAGGCGGTCATTGACCAGCTCCATGCTGCCCTGCTCCTCCTCCAGCTCCTCCTCTAACTGAGAGATTCGAGCCTCCAGCCTCCTCTTGTCGTCCAGCAGAGATGACCTGAAACAAACCTAATTATGAGCTCTGTAGAACATAAACAGAACATCAAATATAAATATGAATGACAGACTTTCCAGAGACGCTGTTGGAGATCTCATCAGCCAGCTCATCTCTCTCCTGCTCAGCGTGACGACGCGTTCGCTCAGACGCTGCAAAATCCTACACAGGAGAGACATTAAACACACCATCTCAGTATGCCTGTTTGTACTTCTCTTTTTACTTTTTACTGTGTCTGTGAAGTTTACCTCCTGCAGCTGCAGGATTTCAGCTTCAAGGCCTTTGAACTTCTTCTCGTTTTCCTTCGACTGAGTGAAGATCTCGTCTCTAGAGGCTCGGGCTTCTTCCAGCTCGCGCTGGTAATCCTTCATCTGAGCCTAAACAAAAAAACAGAAAGTAACATAACACATTAGACACAAATCAGATCACAGGTTTATTCCCTCAGTACATTACTCACATACACACATAAAGCTAGTACACAGTGCACACCTGTAATTTGCGCAGTTGTTTGATAGCCTCATCTCTGCCTTTGTTGGCTGCTTCAATTTGTCCCTCCAGGTCATTCAGGTCCATCTCCAGCTTCTTCTTGGCGGCTACAGCCAGTGTCTTCTGCTTCCTCTCATCCTCCAGCTCTGCCTCCATCTCACGCACCTGGTGAAAACCACATCTCGTGATGTGAACTCATCTCAGATCTGTTTATAATAACCCAACTGGTGTGTTACCTGTTTGACCAGTGCTCTCTTCTTCTCCTCTCCCTGCTCATCTCTGGTCTGGAGGTCCCTGTCAAACTGGGCCTTCATGGCCTGCATGTTCACCTCCAGACGCAGCTTGGCGTCCTCTGTGGCCTGGAGCTCATCCTCCAGCTCCTCCAGCTGAGTCCTCATCTCCTCCACCTGCTGCTCCAGTGTGCGCTTGGACTTCTCCAGCTCATGCACCTAAAAACAAAGAGCCACATCACATCAAATGAAGCCTTTCTCTTAATAATGAGTACAATGTCGGGGTAAGGTAAAAACTAGACTCACATTTTTGCCCACATCGTCCTTGGAGCTCATTAGGTCCTCCATTTCAACCCGCAGCTGTTTGTTGAACCTCTCCATTTCTTCTTTGGCCTCTGTCATGTCCTCCAGAGCTTTGGCCAAAGATAAGAGTTTGGTCTCTTTCTCTCTGGCCTCTGCTTCGGCACGGTCACGCTCCTCTGCATAGCGAGCAGAGATGGTCTTCTCTTCAGCCAGCAACTAATCAGAGTAGAAGTGTAAACATGGGTTTTCATAACACTAGTTAAGATGTTTTTTACAATAATGTAATCTTCAGTTGTGACACAGTACCTGGTCGAACTTCTTCTGCTTCTTCTCCAGGTTAGATGCCATCTGTCTCTGTTGGTCCAGGCTGATCATGATGTCCTCCAGCTCCTGCTGAAGTCTGGACTTAGTCTTCTCCAGTTTGTCCATGGCCATGCCCTTCTCCTCCAGACACTGCTGGGACAGCTCCAGGTCCTTCTGCAGCTTCCTCTTGGCCTCTTCCAGGGCCTCCATCACAGAAGTGTCACTGTCCAGTTTCTTCTTGGACTCACACAGCTAAAGCAAGAGCACAGTGTTCAAATCTATAAGTGAACTGTAATTCCTGTCCACCTATTTTAGCCTACTTTATTACAAAATATACAGCAAAAACATTTAACATTCATCACATTCAGTTAAAGTACATCCTGAAGCAGTCCTTAGTTTATAAATAGGACCCATACCCATAGCATTTGTAATATAAAATAATATTACCTACTTACCTATCTCTCTTACCTATGCTCCTAAACCTCTCACTTCCAAAGGTATCAGTTCCAAATGTGATAGATTCATGTATAATAATGAATCTATGAATCTCTAAACATGTCTATTTAAAGGGATATGCCACCCCCAGGTCAAACTTGGGCATCTCCTCACAGTCCAGAGACTAAAATAAGTGATGGAAAGCGTTTTCCTGGTCACCCAGCCATTGTCCGAGTCTGTCAGCACTGACCGCCGCGCGCAGCTGCAGCTACTCCGCGTTAGACTGGAGGCTAACGTCGCCAGAGAAAGATTTCGCCCAAAAGGAATTTATTTGCTCGATGCTTTTCCCAATTACTTTCTGCGTAGTGCGCATTCATATCGAGTGCAAATAAATGTGCAAATCAACACGGAGAGCTTCACTTGGTCATTTTGGGTGGGAACTATTTTACAGTGCGGAAAAAGCACACACCACGCTGCGTAAAAGGGGAACTCCCAACGTGGTGCGTAACAGGGATTCCCCTGTCAGCGTGGTGTGTGCTTCGGCTGTGTTTTTCCGCACTGTAAAATAGTTCCCACCCAAAATGACCAAGTCAAGCTCTCCGTGTTGATTTGCACATTTATTTGCACTCGATATGAATGCGCACTACACAGAAAGTAATTGGGAAAAGCATCGAGCAAATTAATTCCTTTTGGCCGAAATCTTTCTCTGGCGACGTTAGACTCCAGTCTAACGCGGAGTAGCTGCAGCTGCGCGCGGCGGTCAGTGGTGACAGACTCGGACAATGGCTGGGTGACCAGGAAAACGCTTTCCACCACTTATTTTAGTCTCTGGACTTTGGGGAGATGCCCAAGTTTGACCTGGGGGTGGCATATCCCTTTAAGGTGGTTGTGCATGGTACCTGAGTTTGCACAGCCTGCAGCTGTTTCTCTGTGTTTCGTCTTGTCTCCTCCTCTTCTTCTTGCTGCTCCAACAGACTGTTCTTGTCCTCCTCCAGCTGACGGATGCGGCTGCTCAGGTTCAACTTCTGACGAGTTTCCTCTTTTAGTAACTCCTAAACAGTTACAACCACAGAACAAAATAACAGGTATGAAAAAATATAATACCAGACATGTGACATAATTCTACAGTTTTAGTATTATATATATATATACGTGTGTCTGTGTGTATATATATATATATATATATATATTAGGGCTGGGAATATTAACGAGTTAATCTCGATTAATCGCGATTAGAGTTATGATCGCGAACAATTTTTTTAATCGCGATCAGAGTTTGCCAGCATTTTCCGCAATTCTACCATCCATATGCAGCTCATTTGGTTGTATTAATTAAACTCATTGTCGGTTAAACGCGCTATTTTGAGTTTGCTAGTATTTTGTTCCTTCACGCATCCGTAGGCAGCTCGAGCGGGCTTCAATCATTTATTTACAATTTCTCAAAGTAAGCACTATTACTGGTTCATTGTTACTTTTTCCTTTCTCTGCACTTTTTTGAAATAAAAAAAATGGTGAGAAATACTTTGCATTGTGAGTTTAACTTTAGATTCGAACGGTCTTACTGCAAGATATCAATTTTAAACATGCAAAATAAATCACGATTAATCGCGATTAACTATGAAATTTCTGAGATTAGTTGCGATCAAGAAAATTAATCGTTTGACAGCCCTAATATATATATATATAAATGTTTGACAGTAAAATTATGATAGCAAAACTACCTGTGTGTCTTGTAACTGGCTCTCCAGACTCTCCACATCCTTGGTCAGCTTGATGCCCTTCTTCTCTGCTTCTCCTAACATGGAGGACACATTGTCCAGCTCCATCTATGGACAATACCCAAAGTCAGCATGTTGTCGTTTCCTCATCAAAAACATACCTTGATTGTGTTTAGTTTCATTCTCACATATTTAACATATGCATATTACATGCATATTTAGACTTCTCTTTAACAGAAAACACTCCACCATCTACAATACAGGAAGTAATCCACTGTGTTTTTAAACCCCATATACGTTCTACTGAACTAAAGTTAAAAGGTAGCTGTTAACTTGAAAACTATCGCTTCATGACATCACAAGGTGGAACAGAGCATTTCGAGCTTTGGTGATATAGACAGACTAATAATAGTATTAGTCAAACATGTGTGAATGAAACAAAACACATGGGGTAGGTTTTATAATAACATTATAACATGGTTTATATATTAGAGTGTAAATTGCCTTAATACCTGGAGCTTGTGAGATCTTTCAGACAGTTCTCCTTTGGCCATCTCAGCCTCAGTGGTGCGGCTCATGAACTCCTGCACCTGAGCCTCCAGTTTCTTCCTGCGATGCTCCGACTCGGTTTTGGCCTGAAGCAGACTCTTCACCTCCGACGACAGCTCCTTGTTGTCATTCTCAAGGCTCTGCTTGTTTTTCTCCAGGTTGGCTTTGAACTGCAATGCATATACAGCATTTGTATGAAGTATTTTCAGCTACTATTAGGACTACACAATATTGGAAAAGTTATTCAATGGCTGATTAAGAAAATAATTGGAGAATGCACAAAATAATTGGAGAATGCAGAGAGCAGAGTGTGTGCACTGGTGGCAGCAACAACGGGAATTGATAGGCAATATGATGCCTTGAAAATAAGTCACTGAAGATTGCTCAGACATGGTGAGGGAAACAACTCTAACATGGTTAAAAGCTCTAAAAAGTTGCATAATATGTCTGCTTTAATATCAGTTATTGTGTTGATCAATATGGTGATATCAATACTTTTGTGATGTATTGTGCAGCATATTGGTTATGTGAAAGAGGACTGACCCTCTTGGCCTGCTCCAGCTGCTCTGACAGTTCCTCCAGAGCCACGGCGTGTCTCTGCCTCATGTCCTGGATTTGAGCTTCATGGTTCTTTGTCTCTTCTTCTATGGCCTTCTTCAGTTCTGCCACCTCCTGCTCGCGCTTCGTTCTATAGATGCACATTAAAGAGAGATAAGTGAGAAATGTTAGCCTGACCATTCAAGACTAACTCTTCTACAGTTATATGTAAAGAAATTAGTCTGGATTCTTGGATTAGCGCAGTGTTCCCATGACCAAGATTGAGGAGGTGTGGATTTACAGAGAAATTGTGTCAAAACAAACACTGCAGCTTTTGCAAAAATGGAAATGAGGCAAATACATTATTACTAAACACTGTTAATCAAAAGTGACAGACATGCTAGGTTAGGGTTGAATGATATGAACAGATGTCATCCACATTTACGGCACATAAATTGATGCGACAGGCTGCTCATAGACTTCCAGGGAGGCAGTGTCAGGTTAGAAATGTTGTTATCATGTAAATCATATTCATATTTTTTGGAATTGTCCCTTGGTGCAGAATTATTACACAGATCTTAAGGAAGGTGTAGATAAAGTACATGTCGACCCCCTTATGCTTTTAAATTGTTCTATTTGGGTAAAATTGATGCCAACTGTAAAAAGAACTTCAATATCAGGATCATTTAGGATCATGTTAGCTGGGAAAAAGGGTATTACAGTGGTCCCTCGCTCTATCGCGGTTCACTGTTCGCGGCCTCGCTGTTTCGCAGATTTTTTAATTTTTTTCAAATTTTTTTATAGTGTAACATTGTGTTCTGCGTCCCGTTTGGCTAAGAGACTAGGCCAGGACTAAACGTTGACTAAACCAGGTCTAGACCAGAACTAAACCAGGTCTAGACCAGGCCTAAACCAGGTCTAAACCTGGACTGGTCCTGGACTAAACCAGGACTGGACCAGGTCTAAACCAGGATTAAATCACTCCGTGCGGCTCTTTGCTGGTTTCGTGCGGCTCTTGCGTTCGTTTGTGCGTGTTCAGTTTGTGGCATGGGCTGTGAGGACGCGGTCCTGAGGGGGAGGCATGGTCCGGGCGCCGCGGTTCGATCTCGTGCTCGCCCCGGTGTACGCACGGCCTCGCGCCGGTCACGCTGCTCTGTCACGGATTTGACCACGATGAGGGGTGCACGTGTCGCGCACTTCTCCAAGGGGTTGGTGCGCGTTGCGTCCTGGGACCAGGGATGAAAGTGGCCAATCATGAAAAAAGCGGAAAGTCCCCCCCCCCGCTGTAAAATTTTAAATTTCTGAAATTTGGATTTCTATATGCTATATGTTAGCAATAAAGTAAAACTACATAAAAGTACCAAAAAAAACACATTTTATTAACAGGTAGGCCTACTAGTAGTATATATATTGGATTTGTTTCTGCTTTGCACTTCGTCTAGTCAGAGGCATTGAGGAGGAGCTTATGCGCGCTAAAAGGCGCAGGTGAAAAAGCGAGGAGCGACGCGTTAAGTGAGGCACGGGCAGGTAGGATGAGGTATAGGATGTTTTATAAAGTTTAACCTGTGTACACGCAATGGTACAGGCTGTTACGAAATAGCTGCGCTCACTCGCTCGGTCCGCGGCTCCAGACACGGGCTCACGCGGCCCGCAGTTTAATACGAGGTTTAATACGAGATACACGTACTTTTGTTCTGAATACGGGACGATTCTGTTTTTCAAGGGACGGTTGGCGACCCTAAACACAACTATACATACAGTATATATACACCCAAAATCTTTCTCAACAAATTTGCACAGATGTATAAAAAAAAAAAAAAAAAAAATTACCCCGCAGCTGGAAAAAAGCGGAGATCCGCTAAAAAACGGAACTCTTTCATCCCTGTGGGACGTGGCAGTGCTCCTTGCGCATCCGGCGGGGCTTCCGGAGCCGTGTCTCCCCCCACGCGTCACTATTAATACATTTTGTTGAAAATCTATGAAAGTTTGAGTGTTTAAACGAGAGATAAATGTGAGAAAAAGTTCATTCCAGACTGAGAAAAGCGTATAATGTGTGTGGTGAGGCATTTACAGCCTTAAAACATGTATAATAATTGTAAAATATAAAGTTGTCCTACTTTGCGGATTTCTCTTATTGCGGGTTATTTCTGGAACCTAGGAACTAGGAAATTGTTAAGGGCAGAGACACAACAAATGGAAAACTGGGTTGATGCATGACATTTGTGTAGCACCACGGATGTCGAGGTCACAACTCGGGGTTAGGCAATCTTAGCTACACGCGTTTTTACTAAATTTTTTCAAAATTTGTGATTTTCGTTTTTTTGCAGAATGTGCTAGTTGAGATCATGAAGAAGCCTCTCCATGTTTCAGATAACAGCATTAGTGACGTTAAAAACATACATTTTTTATTTCAAAAATGCATGTTTCTGGCGAATGAAATGGGGGCGTGTATAAATCAACATATATTCGCCAAGCTCATGCGCCCGCCAATCCTGTTGCATAGCGCAGAATCAGCTGATCAGCTGTGAGGAGCTTGTGCATATGTAAGCGACACAGACAATATGGACATGAAAATGGACTTTTAACTTCTACTTGGACACATGACACGTTCGGGAGACCTTCAGGACAGGTTTGGGACATGTCCAGCTCCTGTACAGAGTGCGATTTGGCTCCGAAACACACAATATGCGTTTACATTTGGAGATACGCCGAAAACACTGGGGTGAGTCATAATTATGATCATATTTCTGCATCAAATGGACTTTATAGACTTTAGGACATGTTTAAATACTAATTCAGCTTTCGTGTGGTGATCATATCGCGCTGTGCTGTGTGCTGGACCGCGCTGTGCTCACTGCAGGACTCGTGTGGTGAGCTTGTTGAGGCTCCGCAGAAGTCCTTTCACAATGCGGCTAAGCTAATGCTAACGCTAGCATTTAAACAATGCCACCAGTGCGAACAAGAAGAGTCTCTTTAGGTTAATTTCCACTCTATTTTTGTTTATATAAAAGCCGAACGTTTTGCCATAGGCTATAGCGGTAGAGAAATACTTTATATTGATTCAATTTGACCCGTTTCGGTACTTTTGTAACTTTTTTGACTTGGCGCTAATTTAGCAATGAGCGTTTGAATGGAAGTTATTATGGGATGCATTTGGACCTTAAATGTTTTCTTTTTGTAACTTTTTTGAATGAATTAGGCTCCAATGCCAATACTAATTGATTTATTTAATAGAACTTTGAAAGTGCACTTTACTTTGTTTTGGAATTAAAGCTAGCTTGTTGAAATTATTGAATTGTTATTAAAGTACATTTTAATGTGACCAAAAGTTTATTTATAGATATATGGCATGACTCGAAACAAAACCAGGAAATAGACCTTTAATCCACCTGGTCTAGTCCTGGTCTAGTCCTGGTCTAGTCCTGGTCTAGTCCTGGTCTAGTCCTGGTTTAGTCCTGGTTTAGTCCAGGTCTAGACCTGCTGGCAGCCCCGCGCCGGGTCATGCTGCGCTATCACACGTGTCAGAACGCAGTTTTCTCCCCCCTCCTCCTTCCCCCCACACTTCACTATTAATAATTTTGTTGAAAATCTATGAAAGTTTGAGTGTTTAAACGAGAGACAAATGTGAGAAAAGTTTAAATCCAGTCTGAGACGCAGGACGCAGAACACAATGTTACACTATAAAAAAAAAAACTTGGATCGGGGCCTTGGAACGAATCAGGCTTTTTCCATTGAAATAGCTACTCAACTTACAAATTTTTCACGTTACGAAACCACTTCTGGAACCAATTAATTTCGTAAGGCGAGGTACCACTGTATAAGTAAATTTTGTAGTAAACTTTGACTTAACATATTATCCTGTGTATTATTAAATTATTGAATGATTCTGACCTGGCCAGAGCACATTGACAGTCATGATGGGGGAGGGCTTAGCTTAATGTCATGCAAATGAGGCAAGGAGGGCTGAAGAGACAAAAACTTCGAGAGGGATTATCTGGAAACTAGAAAATGTGGTATGGCTGCATTCAAATAGAGACAGCGTTTTTAAATATGGTCCGATTTTCACATGTAAGACATCATTGGAAAGCTTAGAACCTGTACTTTCAGAATCTGCGAATAACTCAAAACGCCACCGTGATGACTTGGTATTGGTTCGAATTAAGATTAAGATTAGCCTTTATTGTCTCCCTTGGGAGAAATTTGGTTTTGGTTAGACACATTTATATTAAGGACTGACTCCTACTTTAAGATTAGAAACAGAGAAATTTGACAGTATATGGGAAGACTCGCTGGACTTCGTAAAACCAATAAGATCTAATTTTATTTGTCTTTATTCCTTATTTTTATTCCCTATTTTTTTTTGTTCTGCTACCCAGATATGTTCTTTGCTTTATTTTTCTTTATAAGAAAAAAATGTCAGACAAAATATTTCTCTTTAATTGTATATATATATATATTGTCCTGCAAAATCAATAAAAATATAATAATAAAAAAGTAATCTTGTAATCTTGCTCACTGTAGATGTAGTGTTTATACAGAGTGTAGCAGACAATGACCCCTGACCTGAGCTCCTGCTGTGCGGCGGTAGTGTCCAGTGTGTCCTCCAGCTCGGTCTTCAGTGCCTCCAGTTCCTCGCTCAGGTCCCTCTTCAGTTTCTCGGCTTTGCTTCTGCACAGTTTTTCAGATTCCAGGTCCTCCTGCAGCTCAGCCAGCTGGGCCTGCAGCTCACGCACCTGCTTCAGAGCATTGTTCTTCTGGAGGGTCTCCTCATCACTCCTGTGTCAACACAAGACCCCAACACGTGAGAAGAAACAGATGGTAGCTATTTGGGAGGAAATAACATCTATTCAGACATACAGCTGTGATCCTGAATCACTGTCATCATTATGAAAAAATCTGGAAATGCAATCATTAATCTTTTGCCATTTCTAAATGTCTCTATTTACAGCCCATTGTCTGTTTTGAATGAAATGTCACTGGGCCGTGTTAATGACTGCCTCATGGCCAGTACTATTGAAGATCATATTTTCTTGCTTAAATAATGGATAAAATAAAAATAAAGATATATACAAAAAATATATGAATCCACAATTCAATCACACTGAAAGATGCTAAAAATATACACTAAAGCAGAGGTCTTCAACAGGGGGGTCGCGACCCCTAGGGGGCACTTTAAAATAATATAATTTTATATTTTATAGTGTAAAATACAGTATTAACCTGTGTATTATTTCCTTGTATTGGATGTACCATAACAGAGTAGCAATGTTTATACATGACACTAAGCTCAATTTAATATAAAACACAATTCTATGCCGTATATATAGTAGGGGGTCCCTGGCCCAGTTCGCCATCTGTTTGGGGGGCCCTGGCCTGAAAAACGTTGAAGACCCCTGCACTAAAGTTTTTAAAAAATGCACACTAGAGGGCAGTATAGTAAGCATTTTAGCTTATGCGGGCAGCTAGATAGACAATCTAACACAGACATTAATCTTGTGTATGAGATAAGGACATAATTATGCATACCCCAAACACTGATTTATAAACAATAAATAAGAAACCCAGCTCTGATTACGACAACAAAAAACAACATTCAGCTACAGTAACAGTCACTCGCGTACTGGCTCTGTGAATAGCATCTGAATTAAGAGTCTCAGAGATTGTAATTAACGTCTAGATGTGCAGAGCTGTGACTAAACTGATGATTTCAGTGTGAAATTAGTCAGGCAGATGTGGATGATCCCCTCTGCACCAGTGCCAGCTTATCCAAACTGACCTTCAAACTTAAGTAGGTGTTAAATAGATTTAAATACAAACTTAAATGACCTAAAGGAGGAAAATAATTATGAAAATGTAATATGAAAGTGTAAAAAAAAAGTCCTTCTAGCCTTGTCACAATAATTACTATACTGACTTATTGTTCAATATAATAATAAAATATAAAAGCTTGAGTGTTTTGGGGTCAGTATTTAGCGTGTGTACTTTTTCGCACTACTGGAACTTTTTTTTTTTTTGGCAATAAGAAAGGTTATACATTCAAAAGGTTGAATATATTACTTCTATGAATCATTTTTTAACAGTATAGTACACCTAGAATAGTTTTTGTGGTTTAAATCTGCTCTTGGGTTATTGAATTAGTGGGATATATAATATATATCCCAATACAAATGGCACAGATCTCTCCCAATTCAAAACGCATACAGTGGAGAAATATGTACTTGATCCCTTGCTGATTTTGTAGATTTTACAGTGACAAAGAAATCAACAGTCTATAATTTTAATGGTAGGTTTATTTTAACATTGAGAGATAGAATATCAAAAAGAAAATCCAGAAAATAACTTATAAAATATATAAACTGATTTGCATTTCATTGAGTGAAATAAGTATTTGAACCCATTTTTTCCCATCCATTTTCTTCTGCTTTCTCAACAGTCCAGGTCCGCTGCCCAGAACACAATGCACCGGCCCCCATGAATCCTCCCGCGGACCCACCACCCGCGGACCCACCACCCGCGGGAGGATTCATGGGGGCCGCCCCATGTGATGCCCACATCACAACAGACCTTGTTGCCATGGGGGCTACCAGTGTCCGCAGACACTGAGGGCAAGGTGGGGTCTTGCCCAAGGACACAACGGCAGCAGTCTTCTGTGGGAGCTGGGATCACACGCGGTCAACCCATCAAGAGCGGGATTCGAACCACCAACCCCTGTACCAGTAGACAAACGCTCTACCAGTTGAGCTACTGCCGCCCCGTATTTGAACCCTCTTGCCAAAAAAAAAAAAAAAAAGACTTAAAACCCTTGTTTGCAGCACAGAGGTCAGATGTAGTTGATGACCAGGTTTGTGCACATATCAGAAGGAATTTTGGTCCACTCTTCTTCATAGATTATCTTTAAATCATTAAGGTTTTGTACCTGTCACTTGGCAATTCAGCTCCTTCCATAGGTTTTCTATAGGGTTAACGTCTGGAGACTGGCTGGGCCACTCCATGACCTTAATGACCTTGGCTGTATGTTTTGGGTCATTGTTGTGTTGGAAGACTCATCCACGACCCATTTTCAGCTTCCGGGCAGAGGGAAGGAGGTTGTCACTCAAGATTTACACGGTAGATCCTCCTGTTGACACGCTGAAATTGTCCTCTGCCCTTGGCAGACAAACACCCCCAGAGCATAATGTTTCCACCTCCATGCTTGACGGTGGGTATGGTGTTCTTGGGGTCACAGGCAGCATTTCTCTTCCTTCAAACATAGCGAGTTGAGTTAATGTCAAAGAGCTTGATTTTGGTCTCATCTGACCACAGCACCTTCTCTCAATCACGCTCTAAATCATTTAGGTGTTCATTGGCAAACTTCAGGCAGACCTGCACATGTGCCTTCTTAAGCAGGGTGACCTTGCAGGATTTTAATCCATTGTGGCGTAAAGTGTTGCCAGTGGTTTTCTTAGTGACTTTGGGCTCAGCTGCATTGAGATCATTGCCTAGCTCCTCCCGTGTCATTCTAGGCTGATTTCTAACTGTTCTCATGATCAGTGAAACCCCACGAGGTGAGATCTTATGTGGAGCCCCAGACCAAGGTTGATTGATGATCGTTTTGTATTTCTTAAACTTTCGAACAATTGGACCAACAGTTGTGTCCCTAACACCAGCTTCTTGCTTATGGTTTTGTAGCCCATTCCAGCCTTGTGCAGGTCTACAGTCTTGTCCCTGACATCATTAGACAGCTCTTTGGTTGTTCCCATGTTGCAGTCTGATTGATTGTCTGATTCTGTGGACAGGTGGCTTTTATACAGGTGAGTTAAAACTCAGAGTCTTTAATTCAGGTGTCGAGTTGATTAGGAGTGTCTAACTGGTCTGTGGGAGCCAGAACTCTTAATGGTTGGTAAGGGATCAAATACTTATTTCACACAATGAAATGCAAATCAGTTAATATATTTTCTATAATGTGATTTTATGGATTTTCTTTTTGATATCCTATCTCTCAATGTTAAAATAAACCTACCATTACAAATACAGACTGTTCATTTCTTTGTCAGTAGGCAAACCTACAAAATCAAGAAGGGATCAAATACGTATTTCCTCCACTATAATACCATAAGACAGTTTCCCCCTTCCTGTGAAATGTCAGCTTAAGACAACGCTTTATTCCATGATGCCTAAACAGCCACAGACGGAGAACATCAATCAGCATCAATCTGGCCGTAATCAGATACGGCTGCGTTTGAGATAAAAGCTGTAAGTGGTTTCATCACAGCAGAGAGAAGGAGGTGAGCAGAAACATCAGGGGAACCCACGATACGCTCCGGTGCTGAAGCTGGATCATTTTTCTGGATCTACTTTCAGGGATGAAAGTAGCCAATCATGAAAAAAGCGGAAAGTCAAAATTTTTAATTTCTGAAATTTGGATTTCTATATGCTATATGTTAGCAATAAAGTAAAAATGTACATAAAAGTACAAAAAAACCCCACATTTTATTAACAGGTACTAGTAGTATATATTGGATTTGTTTTTGCTTTGCACTTCGTCTAATCAGAGGCATTGAGGAGGAGCTTATGCGCGCTGAAAGGCGCAGGTGAAAAAGCGAGGAGCGACGCGTTAAGTGAGGCACGGGCAGGTAGGATGAGGTACAGGATGTTTTATAAAGTTTAACCTGTGTACACGCAATGGTACAGGCTGTTGTGAGAGCTGCGCTCACTCGCTCGGTCCGCGGCTCCAGACACGGGCTCGCGCCCGTGTTTAATACGAACAGTTTAATACGAAGTTTAATACGAGATACACGTACTTTTGTTCTGAATACGGGACAATTCTGTTTTTCAAGGGACGGTTGGCGACCCTAAACACAACTATACATATATATACACCCAAAATCTTTCTCAACGAATTTGCACAGATATAAAAAAATAAAAATAAAAAATTACCCTCCGGCTGAAAAAAAAGCGGAGATCCGCTAAAAAACGGAACTCTTTCATCCCTGTACTTTACGTAACAAAGTGTTTCATTTTACAAAACACTAAATATCCTTAAATTGGAACTAAACCTCTATCTTCTAATTCAATGATTGCCCAGTCCTGGACTTCATTAGGGAATCCCTTTTAATTCACTTATTCCCAACCTACGAAACCTCAGTGCTTATTACAAAGGAGATTCAAACTTAACTGTTAGATGAAACATTTTAAAGGTGCACCATCTAAGCCAGGGGTGTCAAACATGCGGCTCGGGGGCCAGATCCAGCCCTCCAAGATCTTTAATCTGGCCCTCGGCTGATAAAATAAAATCTAATAAAATATTTTAATTATATTTTAATTTTCTATTAAAGTATTGGTAATTTAAGTGGACGCCAAGTGCAGGGTTTTCCAAGAAAAATTTACTAATTCCTATTTGTTCCCAGAGGTGAATGGTAAACCTGTATGCTTGGTGTGTTTGCAACAAGTGTCAGTGCTCAAGGAATATAATCATAAATGCCACTACGAGACACGGCATAAGATAAGATAAATGAATTATTGCTGGGACTGAAGAAACAGCAGTCTGTAATAGATTTGCATTTCTCTGCACAAATATTTGGACTTACTGCTTTTTTTGGGGTATATGTGCCATGAGTTTTCTGATCTGGCCCCTTTGGGATATGGCCCCTGAACCAAAATGAGTTTGACACCCCCGATTTAAGCCTCCCAATATAAATAACTGTTATTGAACTAATGTAAGGTACTTTTTTTTTTTTACCATACTGTAAAACATTCCAATCTCCATGGATACAAAAGGTGACAGACCCACAAACAATAGTGCCCCTTTAAACTGCTATAATGTCTTTTATATTGATTTACTGTTGCATACGGTTTGGAAGCATAAGAGATACACAGTCTAACAGACCTGGCCAATAAAGCATGGAGCTCCTCCTCTTTCTTTGACAGTTGAATCTTCAGCTCGTCGATCTGCGCTTGGACCTCCACAATCTGGTCTTGGAGGTCTGTGTTTTCAGCATCTAGTTTACGCTTGGCTTTCTCCAACTCCTGGCGAGTTTTCTCCTCTTTCTTCAAACGCTCTAAAGACACATCAAAACATCTATTTGATCTATTGACCACTTTGATAAACAGTGTTATACAATCAGCACATAGCACAGTTACACTCAGGTCATACAAGACATAGGGAGGTCAAGCGGCTAACAATAAATGGCTAACTCCTAACAGCCTGACGTGTTTAATGAAAATTGGGTTTAGCTACTTAGAGCTTAAATGCCTTGTGCAGGTCAAAACAGGAAATTTAAACAACAGCTCATGAGGTCTGACCAGTTGACGAGGTTGAATTAAGAACAGCTTCTGTCTTGGTCTTATCAGATTTGTACTGGTTTGGCTGATTTATTGTTAAACTCTTCTAGGTCTCGTACCCTCCAGGTCAATCATCATCATTTCCTGCTTGTTTTTGATTTTGCCGAGATTCTTGGCTTTTTCTTCCTCTTCTGCCAGTTGGGATGTGGTTTCAGAAATCCTGTCCTCCAACAGCTTTTTCTCCTAAAAAGAAACAAAATATTTGTTTTAGTGCAAACAGAAAACACCAAAATGACACACTAAATATTTAACATAAACCTTAAGAAACTTTGAGTTTTGGTCTTCAAGCAACAAAATGTCCTCCTCCATCTTTTTAATCTTGGCCTCAGCTGTGACTTTATCTAGTTGTAGTTTTTGACGAGCAGCCTCCTCTTCATCGAGCTGTTCCTCCAAATCCTGGAAATATAATCAATGACATACACATTTGTCATAATAGTTTTAATATGAATCTTGTGTCTGGTAATTCCATACGAGAATTCATTTTATTATTTTTATCCACAATCATTTTATTTTGCTAGATGACACAACAGCATAAAATCGTCAACCAACACAATGAAAGATTGAACTAATGACATTTTAATGTCACAAAAGTTAGTAAGTAATGAATTTTTATTTTGTTAATGATAATTTGTTAATGATTCATACTCCTATAAGAGACACACCTGTATGTGCGCTTGCATCTTTTTCTTTTCGTTCTGTAAGCTCTGGTTCCTCTCCTCCTCCTCTTCCACGCGGGACTCCAGGTCATGCAGGATTTCTTCCAGTTCTTGTTTTCTTGATGCCAGTCGCGCTCTCATCTCTTCAGCTTCTGCAAACAGCTCCGTCTCTGCCTGGAGCTGCTCAGCCAAGATGTTTTTCTCCTCCATGAGCTAAAAAACAAACAGTGAGCTGTTTATAATCACTGTTCACTTTTACACTGAGGCTGCAGCTTCTTAGGGTCGCACCTGTTGGTATTTCCTCTCCGTCTCCACCAATTCATTCTCCACCTTCAGCTGTCGTTCTTTCACCTTCAACAGCTCCTCATCTTTGGCCTGTAGCTCCTCCTCCTGCCTGGTCACCTGCAGAAGAGGCTTCACCTGAAAAATAAGTAGATACAAATATTAATGACATTAACTTCATGTGACATCTCAACATTGTCAAGTCAATAAAGTTTTTTGTTTAATATTGAGAAGGAAGGCTGGTCTATGGTACAATTTGCCTTTTTAGCTGTCAAATCAGGTATTTTAACCTCATAAAACCTTCATAGTCATCAAAAATGAAGGTGAAATTTCTTTGCTAACTAAGATTCATTTATTATTTTGGTTAGTATTTGAGTTTGTCAACCCAATCTAAATACATATTTTATTATTATTATTATTTAAAAGAGAGTGAAATATCCTTATAAATAAATAGGTCACAGCCCCTCATCTGAGGTTATACCATCGATGCCTAGAGCACACCTATAACGCAACCTGTATGCATTACTACTGCAACAAATGCTGCTGAAGGTTCAATCCCTGACCTTGGTAAAGAGCCTCCACCACTGCCAGTGTCGTAGTTTTAAGTAGGCTGCACAGTTCCTCTGCAACACCTTCAAGGCACTCAACTGCTGCTGTTTTTTAGCGAAAGCCCTAGAGAAGAGATGAGGTCATTACTGCTCATAGACTTTATTAAAAAGCAGTGGTAAAATGGACCGTGGATGTAAACATGTGACTTACTTGCGTGCCAAATATCCACGGCACACAGACTGGAAGTAGATGATTATGTCTGTGATTTTCAGGTCTCTCTCCTCCTCCAGGTGAGCCAAGACTCCCGTTCGGAAGAAAATCTTACTCTGGCCAATGCGGTACAGGTTGGGATCCAGCTCTAAGGCTTGAATCTAAAATTATGAACAGTTTGTAATTTTGTCATTATATCAAAAGCAGTACATATAATTTATTACATTTCATTAAGAGTAAGCGATACACACCATTCTCTCACAAGCTTGTTTCCCATCCATAAAACCCTTGGGAATTGCATTTGGTGTCAGGATCTCGTATCTGTCAACACATACATGTTAACTATTGTCTAAAGGAAACTGAACCCTGAATTGAGCAGTTGATTACTCGTTACCTCTGTCTGAACTCCTGGAAGACGATGCGGTTTGGGAAGCCCTGTCTACAGATTCGGATCCCCTCCAGGACTCCATTACAGCGCAGCTGGTCCAGAACCAGGTGAGGCTCCAGCTTACCGGCCTGAGATTTAAATAAATATCATAATAGGTCTTAAGTTGAAGATTATTTTACATTGGTTGTTTTGATCACTTGTTCCTTACCCTCTTTTCATGGTTGGGGATGATACAGCGCACAAAGTTGGGGTTGGTATTTCGCAGAGTAGCCATAAGTTTTGTGAGAGACTCCTTATAGAGCTGGCCCACTGTACGAAACATGCCCTTCTTTGTTTTGTAGGTAGCACCAAAAGCAGTCTCGTTCATTCCAGCCACTTGGTCCAAGCCTACAATACGGTCCACTAGAGAAGCAGGCACAGCAGTTAGCAGCAGTGAAAACAAACCAGCTAAAACTGTAGGTAAACATAGTCAGATAAATGATTGCAGATGAATGGAGGAGACATCAGACACAAAATACTAGGTCTAGTTATTGCAATTGGAGTGCATGGCCATGGGCATGCTACATGATGGCCTACTAAAACATGTGCTGTGCAACTACTTTTGACATCAACTGAGGTTACTGGCAGCTGATCTGCATTGAGTAAGCTATGCAATTCATGACATTTAACGCCAGTTCAACTTATTGTGCCGTTCAGTCTTGTAAAATGGATTTAAGATTCTACTGAATCATTTGAGTTTGGTGAAGTGAAGTGTGACCCAGTGTCTGGACTCTGCAGTGTGACCTCAGAGCCAAAGTAAATACCGGGAACAACATCTGGTTTCAATTTCCCTCTCCTTCTGTGAAAACAATGTGATTCATTCAAACCGAAATTCTTAAAATGTAGAATCCTTTCCCATCATATAGAGTAGAAAAATAGGATTTCAAACCAGCTACTCTTCCAAATGCTTACTTGGGGGTCGGTAATTACAAAAAATTACAAAAAGCAAAATGGTCCACCAATAGACAACAAAGGCTACTCGCTAATATAAGTAAGCTGCTAGTTTAGCTTCTAGTTTAACTGCTTATGGCTGAGACAACATGCAGCCGGGAAGCAGATGGGAGCCATAGTAGCTAGGACAGACACAGCAACATTCAGATCTGGGCAAAAATACTCAATAATAAAGCAGAGGATAGGCCAAACCAGATTGTAAAATGCTGGTTCAACAAAGCCAGCAGTGAATGAAATGCTGCTGATGTTAACCTAATTATTTTGGCCCAGGTCTGCTAAGGCATGGCCCAGTCATTCACCTGAAGGCTCATCCAGACTAGTGACATTGTCATAGAATGAAGCCCTTTGAATGGTCTGAATCTCTACAACACAGAGAGAAACAGGAGGAAGGAGGCTGATTTTAATGTACATTATTTGAAATCACAAAATAAAGGAACTGCAGCTGTTAGTAGAGTAAAATGGTTAAACTGTTTTACTAGAATGTTCCTCTAAAAGTAATTACTAATTAAACCTAATATGATCTACTAAACACATACCATCTTTCCACAGTTCAGCCACAAACTTGTCAGTTGACTGATGAAGAAGAGTGGCGACATTATCATTCAGTGGATCCATGTTCTTCATGAGCCATTCATCGGCTTTATAGTCCACCTGGAAATTTGGACACATAATTTTGTCATAACAGAATAGGACTTGTAGAGTATGCAGTTGTATAAATAAATACAAATGCCATCAACCACTAAGAGAATATTGAAACTTTTCACCCTTTTCTGCACAAATGTCTGTGTCTGTGTGACAGTACATGAAATATTAAGCAGATGACACACTGTTTAAGCCTTCTTTTAACACAGAAATTAAAATTGTTTATACAACTCCACTGATCATGTTTTTCTGAGTTAAGTATGTCACAAATGGTAAGATTTCCCAAAGGCTGTTTTACCATGCATGTCATTGATGATCAAGGAACCTAATTAGGGAATATTGTAGCGGCATAAAATGTACCTTGCCCGCATAGTGAATGATGCAAAAGTCAGCTTTGTCTTTTAGCTGGCGTGGTTTTTGAAACTTGGGGTGGGTCCCCTGCTCCTGGATTAACTTGTCCACAAAGGTCTTGTCTGTGGCTTTAGGAAACCAGCACTCTTCATCGAGCAGAGCCAAGACGCCAGGGAGATTAGCCTGAAAACAACAATACAAAAGAATACATAATTAAACAGTATAGATTTTAACTTTAATTTAATTTGATCTTGTTTACACAGACCGGTTTCTCTATGAGGTCGATACAGGGCTGCAGGTCCAGGCCAAAGTCGATGAAGCTCCACTCGATGCCCTCGCGCTGGTACTCCTCCTGCTCCAGGATGAACATGGTGTGGTTGAATAGCTGCTGCAACTTCTCATTGGTGTAGTTGATACACAGCTGCTCAAATGAGTTCAACTGATGACGACAAAGATAATAATTTGTTTTTAAAAGAAAACAACAAATACTCAAACCAATATATATGGGTGTAGAGCAGTCTATGGTGTAGAGTTTAAAAATATCCTTCAAACCTGGAATATCTCAAAGCCGGCTATGTCCAGGATGCCAATGAAAGAGGCTCCTTGTCGTTTGGTCCTGTCCAGAGCTTTGTTAATGCGATGGACGAGCCAGCGGAACAGGCGCTCATATGTGGCTTTGGCTAAGGCCTCAATGGCAAAATCAGCCTGAGAACAAATGAAGTTTACATATATTGCTGATAGAAATACATTTGATACCTAGAACTTACTTTTACACTACAGCATTTAATTATAATGAATGTTGATAATATACAATCTTTTTATATTACGCAAAACTGAGCTTTAAGTAAATTTAGATTGTTGTTAAATTACATTACTGTTGTTTTGTTTCATTCACACATGTTTGAGTAACCCTTTGTTATTAGTCTGTCTACATCTCCAAAGCTCAAAATGCTCTGTTCCACCTTGTGATGTCATGTTTTCAAGTTAGCAGCTACCTTTAAAGATCCCATGACATGGTACTTCTTGATGCTTTTATATGGCGCCTTAGTGGTTTCCTAATACTGTATATGAATCCTTCTCCAAAATCAAGCCTTGGTGCATGAGAGAGCCTCTTGGAGTGAGGCCTATTGAGACTTGTGTCTTTTAGACAGTTCATTCTGGGCGTGTCGCTTGAATGCAAATGAGGAGGACAGAGACAGGCCAGTGCAGGCGTGTGGGGGTGCGGCCAAATACGCCACTGTTTCCTGGTTTAGCGCTCTGAGCTGTGCGCTGTGTGTGTATTGGAGGAAGAGGGGAGACGCGAATAAGCGATTTGCAAGTCCAGCTCTGTATTGTCCCATGAAAAAAAACACTCTTACATGTAGGCAAATTTCCACAGAAAATAAAATTAAACCACTGCTGCTTCAGAGGCTCGGAGGCTCGGATGAAGGACATCCACAGCTAGCAGCTCGTAGCGTTTGCGCAAAGGCCGGTTCAATCTCTCTGGGCGTGATTTCCAGAGACAGGGGGTGGACATCCAGACAGAGGGACAAGTGTGATGTCAGAAAATTCCCTTGTCCAAAATCGCCCTTTGGGGCTGTCTTTTTTTCAAATGTGGAAAAGGATCGGAATTGCTCAGTTTACACATTTCGCAACTTTTAGCCATGCCATGGCATGGGACCTTTAACCTTTTATTCAGTAGAGATTGGCAATTCCAGGGTTGGAACCATCAAAGCGATTTTAGTGAAAGTGTAAGGAGTTTAAAAACATAGTGGAGCAGTTCCTGTATTACCACATGACATCACAAGGTGGAACACTGTTTGAGAGAAGAACTCAGCCTTAATATGCAAGGTTTGTGTGTTAAAAATGTGTGAATGAAACAAAACACAACTCCAGGTCAGTTTTTGATGAGGAAACAACATTATAGCTTAGATCAGGAAATAGCGTTATATGGGTCTTTTTAATATACCTACTATAAAAAACGGAAACACAGGTGTAACTAGGCATACACATAAAATGAACAATGTGTATAGTCCAAAGTGAGCATCCAACCAACCTGCTCTTTAGTTTGCGCTTTCTGGACATAGTCTCTTCCCACTTTGATCCTTGGAGTTAGGATGGCTCTGGTGAACTCCATTACATTCATTCCCAGTAAATGACAAAGTTTCTGAGCAGCTGAAAATCACAGCAATAGTTTAGTGGTGATAAAAGTAGTATTACACTCTATTGTAGTTGTGCTTTGAAACCTGCCAAATGTGTTGATGTAATCCCAAAAACATCCAGGAGTTGTTCTTTAGTAGCAACGGTTTCAAAAAGTATGAAACATTTGCTACTAAAATGTGTAGAAACAACATTCAAAAGTAAATGTTTCTGCAGTTATGATGGTGACACACATTAGCAAACAAAGTCAAAATACTTTTAAGATGGTCTGAAAACGTAAGAAAAAATACAAAATGGATTTAAACAACACATTTTCAGAAGCGGTGATCAATATGAGTGTTCATGGTCCTGTTTAGGTGTTTGATTTTCAATAAAAAGGTGAGAGTGACTAACTGAAAAACTGTTGCCTAATGCTAGATAGCTTGTGACTGTAATTCCAGCTAAATCAGTTTTTTTATGATCAGATTGTGTAAAAATATGAATAATATGTATAACAGAGCTTCAGACAGAGCAGTGCGTACAGTTAGCATTGAATGTTGATGACATCAGCTGCAATGTAGTACATACATACAGCAGTGTGCATGCTGCTGCTGTGACACTGCAGATGTGAAATAAATATGTGGAAATGTACTAACCAGTGTTATCAGGCATTGAGGCCTGATCTGTGTTTCTCTCCTTTTTGAAGACAATGTTTCCAAACTGGAGCACTGCTGACACAACCTTCAGCATGGCTATAAAACAACAGCAAATAAGTTACCAAATAAGACATAATTATAACCAAATCACATGGGTGTGTTTACTACAAACTCACAAATGAGATCTGATTTAGGACAGTAACCTTAATTCAAATGTAATCTTACTGCACAAACACAAAAGAACTAAATTCAGGACATACCCAGGATCTCCTCGTGCCCAAAGCTCATGATCTGCATTGCCTCCATAGTTTCATGGAAGTTGTCTTTGTCCTGCTGGCCCGGGATGGGGAGATTTCCATTAGACAGGAAACGGTATTTGCTGAATCCTTCCAGAAGTAGGTCCGCTGCAGACAAAAATGATAAATTACATGATCTGTAGTGTCTCATATGTGGTCTGCACTGTTTTAAATTAGACATGAATAGATTCAAACTAACTCACATCTGAGGTGCTCGCCAGCCCCGGCCAACAGCTGGTAGAAGATGTGGAAGGTGCGTTCATCTTTGGCTTGTCGAATTGCTCTAGACTTTTCTAGTAAATCTGAGAGATGGTTAAGTAAACAACAAATATTTTTGCAACAGTGATACAAATATGTTTAGTACTTTTCATTTTTAAAAAGGATACAAGTTTCAATATTGGCCCCAACTATATAACCGGTCACATCAAAGTTGACTCGAATGAATTTCCCCTGTGAAGACCAACAAAAACAAATAGCTAAGTCATATATAAAGTGTTTATTACATTCTTTTCACAATAATCAAACATTAAATAAATAAAACATATACTTTCATTTTTGTATTATTATAACTTAACCTGTTTGAGTGGGTGACCAAACACACTTTAAACTATGTATCTACACAATTACCACATAGAGCATAAATCCTAGTAAGATCATAATGTCATGGCCTGTGATGACAGTGGCTTTCAACAGGAGGGCCTCATAAAGTGTTAACTCTGTGGAAATCCTGCTGCCTGAATATTTTTCCAAAAACTTACAAATCTCGATGAGTTGTCATTTTTCACAGTTTTAGCGTTCCCAAAAGACTCCAGGATGGGATTGGCCTGTAGAAGCTGACGTTCCAGTTCTCCCTGAAATAAAGCAGAGGATTACTCCATCACCATATCAACCTCGACATAAATATTAAAATCATCAGAGATTAAGTGTGGGCCACAGGAAAGATCACAGGCATGCAGACAAAGACATATGAAGACTCAGGAGTGTGAGACAGAGAAGGGTCCCTGTGAAATACATTCGTGTATGTGGCTCACATAAGTTAATTAAAAATATCAGGATATACTTTTAATATCAATTTATGGTTTATGAGTAAGTGACAGCATTGAGGTAAATTTAGGACTTGAGTGTATTTACACTGTTTTCAAATTTATGTTATAATGTTCCCTCATCAAAAACATTCCCAGAGTTGTGTTTTGTTTCATTCACACATGTTTAACACATAAATCCTGCATATTTTTGGAAAACACTCAACCTTGTGGTGTCATGTGGTAATACTGGATACTGTGTTTTTAACTCCATACATCTTCACTAGAATCATTTGCATAATTTCAGCCCTGGAATTGACAATCTCTACTAAAAAAAAGGTAGTAGAGCTTCATGACATCACAGAGTGGAACAGAGCATTTTGAGCTTTGGACATGTAGACAGACTAATAATAAAGGATTACTCAAACATGTGTGAATGAAATAAAACACATGTTTTTGAGAAGGTAACAACATTTTAGCATGGCTTGAAGCTCACAAGAGCCAATTTCAAAACAAAATACAGTGGTACCTCACCTTACGAAAGACCCTACATACAAAAAATCCAAGTTACGAAACGCCTTCACGTTAAATTTTGGTCTCTAGATACGAAAGAAAATTCGTACGCGAAACGCGAAATCTCAAAAATTCAATTAATGCGCGCTCAGATGCACGCCCCGAAACGTAAATACACTTTATCAACACACACGGGGTTAGGTTCCAGAGGTGGCCCACGGTGGGGAGGTCCGCGAAGTAGGACAACTTTGTATTTTGCAATTGTTCTACACGTTTTAGGGCTGTAAATGCCTCACCACACACATTCTACGCTTTTCTCAGACTGGAGTTAGGCTTTTCTCGCATTTCTCTCTCGTGTGAACACTCGAACTTTCATAGATTTTCAACAGAATGTGTTGATAGTGAAGCGTGGGGGGTAGAGTTGGGCGGTATCCAAATTTTGATACCGTTAAACCGTGTCCACATTTTCCCAGGGTATACGGTATTACCGTTGCTAAGGCTAAAAAAAGAACACTTGGTAGCACTACAGTGGAGTCGCCTCGCCAAATGGCAGCTTGCACCTATACCGTTCAGAAACAGAATAGTAAGCATTACATAGGCCTAATGATACTGAAAACATAACAAAACATGTACAAAATTAGTAACTTTTATTAACAAATGTTTAAAGTGCAAATACAGCAGCCAACCGATGGAACGAAATGACATTGTCTGTGGGCTAAAGCTAACAAACCAACAGGAATAAAAGAAAATACTTGATCTTATCAAATAAGAAAATCTGAACAATAAATAACAAGACATAACCGAAAATGTGCATATATAACCCTGTCCTGAGAACGCAGTGGAAAATACTGCTCGTTTGTATATTTTTAAAATCTATTAACATGAATCAAATAAATTAAACGTACAACTATACAACATCCCGAACCGTTTTCGTCCGTCAGAAAAAGCTACTCCTTATTGAAAATAAAAATATTAAGCTATTGAATGCAAAACCAGCATGTTCACTTTTTCCGGCTTGAGTAGGGCACGTTGTGGATTGACAACTTTGCCCGCGGTGCTGAAGACCCGTTCCGATGGAGAGATGGTGGCACAAACGCACAGGTATTTTATCAGAGGAAAGCGCCTGACTCCATTGGATTTCCACCAAAGAAGGGGGTCTTCATCTCCCAGAATAACAGCCTCGTGTGGAAGTTGCGTTTGTAATAAGAAACCCGAAAACTTCTCACATTTCAGACTCAAAAACGGTGAGTTGTTTTTATTAACACGCGAGAATATCAGAAAAGGAGCTGCGCACAAAAGCAGCGTGTCAAATGTCACGCCTTTCTTAAAGGGACCGCAACTATTATCAGAAGCAGTGACTTTATAACCGAACGTCATCTTTCCGATAGTAATAGTTTTAAACTGTAATAGTATTAAATTAACAAACACAACCACACATACATAGGTGCTGGACAAACACTCTTTATTTAGACATTAAATTAATTATAGTTAATATTATATTGGGGCAAGATTTTTTATTTTTTTTAATGACGGTAATGAATCTGATACGTTGCTATTTTTAGATACCGCAGTATACCGTATTACCGCCCAACCCTAGTGGGGGGAGACACGGCTCAATATAGCGCCGAACACGCGGGCGAGCACGGGGTGATTTAATCCTGGTCTGGTCCCGGTTTGGTCCGGGTCTGGACCTGGTCCGGTCCTGGTTTAGTCCAGGTCCAGTTCAGGTTTAGACCTAGTTTAGTTCTGGTCTAGACCTGGTTTAGTTCTGGTCTAGACCTAGAAGTCAGATAGAACCAGAGCCTGCCCCGAGCGAGACCCCGCGGTCTTTCCCGCCGATAGAGCACCTTTCTCGGCCTCTTAGCTCACAGTGTCGGCGCCCCGGCTCTGGAGGTCAGATAGAACCAGAGCCTGCCCCGCCCCGCTCTTATTCCCGCTGAAAGAGTGTCTTTCTTGGCCTCTTAGCTCTAGCGCGGAACGCGCAAGGAGCGCTGAGACACGAGCAACGCAGAACACAAATGTTACACTATTAAAAAAAATGTTACACTTAAAAAAAAAACCTTGGAACGGATCAGGCCTTTTCCATTGAAATAGCTACTCAACTTACGGAAAATTCACATTACGAAACCACTTCTGGAACAAATTAATTTCGTAAGGTGAGGTACCACTGTAGTTGAAAGTGTTGACAGCTCCTCAGACTGAGCAGATTGAAGCATTGGTGACATTGTAAGAAGTAGCTGCATACAGAGCCCATTTTAAAAACAGGCAGCTTAGTATAGTTTATTTAGTTGTGGAGTCAACAAAATCCATTTCCCTTAAGGACTGTGGTGGCAAAACCCACAATGGAATCAGATCAAAACTCACTGTTTACAAACTTGCAGTAGTTAAATACTTTATTGCCCCCTCAGCCGGGTGTACACGTTAAAACAACTGCAGATTATAAATATCATTGGGGGGCCCAATTTAGCTGCATTATGGGCTCCACCACATTCTCTTTCTAGAAACCACACATCTGGCAAAATACAGCTGCCAATAGCTGCCACTTTACTGTTGGAAAATTTAAAAAATAATAGACATTATAAGAACACATTATATAACTAAAGTGAAAACAAATCAGCAGAAGCTAAGCAGTATCACGGCTAGTTAGAGACTTTGGAATCAAGATGTAAACAACTTTGTGTTATGTGGATTCATCATCTACTTAAACGCAGTAGATAAAAAAACTGTTGCTTTACAAATATTAGTATTTGTTCTATAAATAAAGAAGAATATACAAGTTTGTTAGTTCACACCAACATACATTTTTATCAGTGTTATCATTACTGTAATTCAAAGTAACACTAAATCATAGTTCATGCCAAGAAGGTTAAACTCTAAAAGAAAATGTTATTTTTTTTTTATATCTATATCTATATATATATATCAGATAGAAAGCATGGCAAATTATTAGTTTTTGAAAGCAGCAACCAGACTGAGAAAAGACCCCTCTGTGCTGTGGGTTAAAGGGTAGAAACTACATACTACTCACATAAAACAGGGGTCCACTCTGTAGACATGGAGAGATTCAAATGTTATCAGGGGAAGAAAACAAACTTCAAATGTGCCATGGATACGATACACAGGTTTTTCAATATTATGTGTTAGTGCGAATCTGCTCTAAAGCTGTGTGGATTTTAGGATAATAATAAAAGTATATATCTAACTATAGTGATGTCTGCGTGAAGAGTCCCTCAGTCGTCCAGGTAGAATCCATGATAAAAGGAGAAATTCAATTTGTCAACTGGACAAAGTTTGTTTGGTCGAAAACGTTTCGCCACTCATCCGAGAGGCTTCGTCAGTTCTGGTTCTATTGCTGGTTAGACCATCGTTAGTTTGAATGGGGATGCTAAACTAGACGCCAGAGAAATTCGAAAAACAAAAGAAACAAATTAGTTGAGATAGTTTCAGAACTATTTCAGTGTAGTGAGCTCCTCCCTGCAGCTAGATATAAACAGGGTCTAACCAGCAATAGAACCAGAACTGACGAAGCCTCTCGGATGAGCGGCGAAACGTTTTCGACCAAACAAACTTTGTCCAGTTGACAAATTGAATTTCTCCTTTTATTATAGTGATGTCTAATATAGATATGAAAAGGTTTATGAATGTAAAAGACACATCAAACAGGTGCAGTCACTACTAGCTTAACCTAAACCCAAAATGAAAGCACACGAGATCCTCTACACTAGAATACATGCACATGCGTATGTTGTGTGTTTATAAAGGACAACAACAGAAAACAGACAATAAAATGCAACACATGGTCTAAGTTAGTCATGCCAGATCTGAAATTACTTACAACTGAATTTTGCGCCTGATAAGAAAGAATAAAATATAGTTCTTTTTAAAAATTTCCTTTGCATTTTACAGGCAATATATAAGTACAGAAAGTTAGAATTACATGCAGATATTTTGTGAATAGGAATGCGTGGAGACTTGCCTGTTTCACTTGTTTGGGTGATTCTGGCTGTTTGTTAGAAACAAATGTAAAAGTTAGATTTTGTGCCCACAAAGTGCACAAACCATAATAGGTGCAATTTTCTCTTGTTATTAATAAGGCCTATATTAAATTTTAAAAGTGCACTAACTTTTCCTGCTGTCACCATGGAGTAGTTATTGTTTTGCCTATGTTCCACAGTATTTCATTAAACTCTGTCTGCCTACTTGACTCCATAGATACAGTAGATAAGTTTATTGATACTTTGCAGATGATGAGGGTGTGAAGCTAACTGAGAGCACTACTCTGTTGCTCAAGGTACTTAATCTTAGTTTTATTTTAACACAGTCTGACCAGAAAGAGCTGACTTGGTTGGAACTACAACAGGTGAGATGTCTCTCAAACATAAAATGACAGTCACAAGCTAGCTATCATTAGTTTTTCATTTAGTCCCTCTCAGATTTATTGTTGAGCATCACACTCCTAAACATGACCATTATTGCTCGTATTGATCACAGGCTCCTGAAAATTAAAACCCATTTGTATTTTTTCTTGAGTTTTTTGACAGCGTTCGCTAATTGTCTGCATGGTAAACTGCTGAACATTCTGCCAATAGATATATGTGTATAACACCCCGAGCATGATGTCCCTGCGTATTATCAATTGTCACAAGGTGGAACATTCTAGGCAAAGCAACGACATCTCTATGGAGCGTACCCCCTCTCAAAAAAGTGTCATAGTGCACCTTTAACTTAAAGGAAAAGTAACGTTTTTACAATCTGAGCCTTATTTCGGTAATAAAACAAGTTGTTTTACTCAGCCATAGCACTTTGGTGTCATATGGAGCACTTCCGGAGATGTTTTAGATTTGCGATCTCCATAATGTGAGTTCTCGGGGCACATGTTTGCGGTCTCCAAATAACACAAACTTTAGCACTTTTCAAATCATAGAAGCTCGATGTCTTAGCCTACGATTTCGTTTGGTCAAAAGTGGCCTGTAATCCGAGATTTAGCCATAGTTTCGAGTAGATGAGGACGCCAGTGCGCATGTGCGGAGTGTGCTCTCAGCTCCCGGGACCCAAACATGAAACGCAAAGCTGTAAACTATGGATAAATCTCGGATTACAGGCCACTTTTGACTCTATGAAATCGTAGACTAAGACATCGAGCTTCTATGATTTGAAAAGTGCTAAAGTTTGTGTTATTTGGAGCCCGCACGGGGCATATTACATGCTCGGGGAATATATTATATGCCCCGAGCTATGGCTAGAAGTCGCGCTAGGCTAACGCTAATCTAAAACATCTCCGGAAATTCTCCATATGACACCAAAGTGCTATGGGTGAGTAAAACAACTTGTTTTATTACCGAAATAAGGCTCAAATTGTAAAAAACTTTACTTTTCCTTTAAGTTGCAACAGGTAAATAATAAAGCACACAGCAACACACATAAATATGACATAAAAAGATTCATTTACAGTGTAATTTCATAGTAGTACTCACAGGAATGTTGTGATCTTTGCGTCCCTTGTGTGAAGATGCTACATAGGCCAGGTACTGAATGACTTTTTTGGTGTTTTCCGTTTTGCCTGCTCCTGATTCACCCCTGAAATAGAAAATAAGATCACAAATCACAACCACAGACTTAGAACCACTGCCATAATTATCTTTGCACATTTTTGGAAGTTGGGAAGAGGGTTATGAGTAAAACCATGGCTCAGATGCTAGAAAATGGGATGTGAATGTGCTGTTTTCTCTAGTTCTGAGTTTCCATTCATTTTGTTTCACGTCATCATTGTCTTACTGTGACAGCCACAAAAAGGCCATGCACAAATGTGGCCAGCGGTTTAGATTTAGATCATACTGTAGCTGAGGTTTTACACACAGTGCAAATTTGAATAAAGCAAACGTCCACTGAAGGCTTTGCACTTTTACGCACAGAAGGTGGATGAGACTCACAGTAAAAAATTATGCTGTATTTAAGATAAGAGATAAGATAATAAAATAATATAATCCTTTATTGTAGAACATAATAGAACATAAATAAATCAGAGACCATTTTGGGTGGGATAATTTTGCTTTATGGTTATTAATCGTCAATATTTACTTTGCAATTCAAAATTTATGACAGGCATATGCATTTGTCTCAACATTATGAAGATAAAAGTTTGTGTTAGGGTCAATGTGGATGCCAGGGACAAGTGAGTATTGTATGTAAGCTGATTTAATGGGTACAGAGAGGACATATCAGAGTTCTGTTGTTACATGGATTACATCATTATTTTCTATGGACTGCTGGTGTTAAATTCCTTCAGTGTGCCATTGACACACAGACTATAAGTGAGAGGTGCTGACTTTATTGTGTCTTGTGAGGCCTTCAGGGCTGTTTAAAAAAAAGATTCCACTGACAAAAACAGCCAGAATATAATGTCAGTTTAGGCCTGTCATGATAATTACTACAGTGACTTATTGTTTAATATATGAAACCTGAAACAATATATTTTTGGCTCAATATTTTGTAACGTGTGTATTCACTCTGTTATTTATTTGTTGCATCTCAGGCCTTTTAATGATACTGCCTATTTAAATATCTTGCTTTGTGTCACTGCCATAAAGTAGTTTCAGTATTATTATTTATTGTTATATTTCTCAGTAGCTGTATATCTATCGTGCTTCAACATTTGTTATTGTGACAGGTCTGTGTGAACTCTTTTGCTATTGTAATTTGAAGTGGGTAGAGTCTGCAACTTACGTGCAAAGTATGGACTGATCCTCTCGATCTGTGGAGACAAAAAAAAACAAAAGACAAAATAGTTAGATTCATATAAAATTATGTATACATTTTTACAAGAATCATCTGTGAGATTTATGCTTACATGCATATGCTTCAACACAGTCCGATCTCTGTAATGTGCAGTAATGCCATCTTAAATAGAACACTCCTGAGATTAATTATTACTCATTTGGCTTGGATCCAGTGTCTCCCCTTCTTTGAAAGTGAATCTTATTTTAAATTTTGCTACAAGACATCTGGGTAAAATAAAGTTAGACCATCATAATGTAATATGTTATGCAAAAATAATAACATTTAATTCAATGGATAAATTAATGTAAAATGTTTTATTTATCTGCCTGTCTGTGTCACATGAACTTTACATCTATTAGACAAAGTCCTCTCAATAATTCTAACACTAAAAATGTATATTGTGACCAGTGGCCACCCAGTAGCAGTAAAATCAAATGAATGTGTCCGTTAAGACCCTTAGGTGTCTGAGTCTTGCGAACTGCCATTGAGGCGGATAAGATGTTGAGGCCCTCAGAAGAAAAATGATGATGTCGTCATGGGAAAACAGCGGGCTCTATTCTCATCCATGCCCCCTGACAGGGACAGGGCCTCCCCATGTCACATGACCACATGCCCAAGAGGTGCACAGATTAGATACAAGTCATCCTGTCACTCCAGTTTAAGGAAGGATTACTTACAGGATACTATGCCAGTTAAGCATCCAATAATCTAATAGCAGATTATACAGAATCAGCTCATATAAAAACAAACATTTGGAGTAACAACAGATGCATGAAATAGTATTTTAAAAGTCTTTATTTTCACCAATTTAATACTATGACGCTTCATTCGAAAAAGCAATATCTTCTCTTGTTTTGGCACATGTCGTCTGGGGCTGTTCTGCCTGAAAAGTCAGGATTCCTGAACCTGAAGTGCTGACAGTGCTCCTGTGGGATGTCACACAGGACGGGTGAGGTGTGTGTGTGTGTGTGTGTGTGTGTGTGTGTGTGTGTGCGTGTGTGTGTGTGTGTGTCTCTGTGTGCCTTCATGGGGGTATGGGGGGGTTGATGTGAATGAGGACACAGCTGGACCGCTCATCACCGACAGCCTTCCTGAGTTGGACCAGACACTTCTTATATCAACAATGAAAATTGGCCAGCAACTCATGTATACAGTACCAACAGTGTCCTGTCAATCATTAAATCATCTTTGCACTGTTTTTCCTTATAACCTCTTGTATATAGCTGAGGTGTATTTGTAATACTATATTTCCATATTTTATTTTTACTTGTATACATTATATTTATATAATTATGCCTTATTTGACCAGTTTCTTGCTGTTTTTTGCTACTTATTTAGAATGTATTATTATAATTTATATTTTGATCATCTTTCACTGGCAAAGAGGGCTCAGAAGCGCCTCTATTTCCTCCGCAAACTGAGGAGAGCTGGAGCCCCTCCACCCATTATGACCACCTTCTACCGAGGCACCATTGAGAGCGTCCTGACCAGCTGCATCACTGTGTGGTACGGGAGCTGCACTGAACAGAACAGGAAAGCCCTGCAGCGCATAGTGAATGCAGCTGGGAGGATCGCTGGTGTCTCTCTCCCCTCCCTCCTAGACATTTTTAACACCCGGCTCACCCGCAGAGCGTCCAGCATTGTGGGTGACCCGAGCCACCCCGCACATAGCCTGTTCAGCCTCCTGCCCTCGGGGAGAAGGTACCGGAGTCTCCGGGCCCACTCCACCAGGCTTTCAAACAGCTTCATCCACCAGGCTGTCAGGAGGCTGAACTCACACCCGAACTCTCACCTTGCCCGTCTCCCACCCCCCACCCCCCATATTGGCATAACCTATATTCCATAAAAAGACATATCACTCTAGACACTTTAAAAAACTGCTGCTAAGGACGACTGTTGCACTGTTGCACATTTACATTTACTACTGTATTTTACTCCTGTTGCACTGTTGTTTACTACTGTTATTGCACATTTACATTTACTACTGGAATTTTTAGTACTGTTGTTTACTCCTGTTATTGAATTTTACCCCCGTTGCACTGTTGTTTACTACTGTTATTGCACATTTACTACTATAATTTTTAATGTATATGTTGTGTGAGCTCCTGTTATTGCTCTAGAATTACTACTGTTGCACATTTATTTTTATTTTATCTTAACTCCAATGTACATTCTACTGCACATGACCAATTCACTGCTGTATCTTCCATTGCACATTTTGATGCACACTGCACACTTTGGAAATCTGTATATAGTATAGTTTATTTATTATGTTGCACTGTTTTAAGATTTTAGATCTTAGACTTTAGTTTTAACTTTAGATCTCTGTCTTAGATAGTTTTTGTTGTGTTTTGTCTTCATATTGTATTTTGTACACTGTCTTTTTGCACTACCTGACCAGAGAGAAACGAAATTTCGATTCACTGTATGTTGAACACATATGGCAGAATTGACAATAAAGCTGACTTTGATCTTTGATCTTCAGGCGCCCGAGGACCCATCTCCATGATCTTATTGCTCGGCTTGGTCAGAACCTCAGCTGGAGGATTTTACCTGGAGCATGTTTTGGGTTAGCTAATGTATTCAAGATATTTAATGATATTGTTTCGCATCAAAATCACATGTTTATACAATAGATTTAGGCATTTTTGCTTAAAAATAATATTTATATTTTGAAAATATTTAATTTGCACTTCTTTAAATAAACAAAAAATATCTTAAGACATCAGGTGCACACAATTTTGAGGCATCTCTCTTATGTGAAATCAAAAAATATTTTATGTTAAAACTCTAGACATATTAAAATGAATGTATTGGAATGTGCAGACAGGCTTTCAGATAGAACTGGTTGCTTGTAGACACACTGTACCTTCTGATAAACTACCGTTTTTTTGCCTTATTTTGCATAAATTTCCTATTTTGACCCAATATCTTGGAAACTATAGCCAATCAGCACTTCTGACTTACTTTTTCTTTATTAGTTACCTAAACCAAGGACAATTTCACTACTTTTGTTCCGGAAGCATTTTGCTTGTAGAACAGTAAAGTTTGTCTAAGTCTAACTTTTCACTTTTGTTAAAATTATAACAAAACGTATTCATCTAGAATATAAAATAATTTCTTACATGTTTGTGTAAACATACAGCCATATCCACTCTTCAATTTCCATTTTGACTTATAAGAGTGTTAAGAAACGGCACAGAGAGAATGGGGCAGAGCAAAAAAATATCGTTTTCCATATTGGCCCATACCAATTAGGGGTGTGCAAAATAATCGTCATGACAATGCATCGCGATACTTTCACAATATACTGCATCGATTCTTGATGCCAAAAATCGATTTTTATTAATTAATAATTTATTAATTAATAATGTATTAATTCATTATTAATACATAAATACATTAATTATTAGTTTATTCTTTTTATAAATCCTATGCAATTTTTTTCTTTGTGAAAGGGTATTGTTTGTTATGATGGTAGCTACCTCCAAAATGGCAAATGTTTGAACATCATTTTTTGTTTTAGAAAAAATCCTATGCACATCCTATGCACTTTTTTTGTTTTTGGTTTGGTTTATTTGTTTTTGTTATTCAATAAATTCAGTTATGAATTGAGTTGCTCAGAGTTATGTATAAACTGAAGACACTACCCAGATGCACAGCCACTGATATTTTTTAGTACATTTTCACTGAAGTATGTCTAATATATTGCAATGCATCGCAATAATTCAAGTATCGTGATGCATCGTGATAGTATCGCATCGTGGCATATGAATCGTGATTCGAATTGAATCGTGACTTCTTTGCCAATACCCACCCCTAATACCAATAATGGTCGATACTCTTACCCAGTCAATGTAAGGGTAGTACAATCGTTTAGCAGTAACACACAGGAAATGCACTAACCAGGGCTGCAAGAGGAATCACAATCGAATCACAATTTGAATGTTTAAATTTGCAAAGCACAAATAATTTCCAAGGGTTTTAATATCTATAAAACCTTCTAACCCTGTAGCTTTGACCTCTGCAAGCATGCTCTGAAATGTATGTGATTCTAGTCTTCTGTCAAATGCTTCTGGTAATGTTTACAAATGTGCACTAAGTCCTGATTTTAAAACATTATCTAAAATCCTATGCAATGCAATAACACAATTGCAATTAAATGTTTTAAATTAATTATTCCTAGCATTACTCCTAGCACTAATCATTTCACATTTCCAGTCCATTTTTGTATCTGAATCATCTTCTTGGAGCTCTTCTTTATCTCTTAGGCAGCAGACACACGTAACGTTCATTCATTGTGGTTTCTACAGTAATTCACCCTTGCCACAGCACACTGCACAGGGCAGATTACTGACAGGGGACACTGGGGCTGCACACGGCCAATGACTACAGCAGCTCAGCAGTTATTTCGGTTTTATTACTTGATGGTCATAAGGACTTGTTTGTACCATTTCCACAGCAGCAGAGTCACTCACAGTTTCACATGACTCCGTATTACCTCAGGGCACTTATGATCTGAAATTTGAAAAGTAACTGTAAAAGCAGTACGGAATGGTCAGTCAGAATGTCATACTAACTGAATGCAAGATTATTTACATTTTAAACTTTGTGCTTATTTTATTGATGCTGCACTAACTTCAGCGGGAGATCTCTAAGGATATGGTATTGCTTTGCCCAGAATGTTCCATGGTATGGCAAATAAATGATCTCCACTGGGAAAAGGTATCATCACCAGGCCAAAAGTTACAGGATGATGCATGTTTCTTAAGGGAGCAATACAAATAATAGATACATTTAAAGTAGGGATGTCAACAATTAATCGATTAACGATTAGTTGTCGATTAAGACGTTGGTCGAACAAAATGCATTAATTGTAATTAATCGCTAATCGCGGACACGCGCACCCGCGTGGTCACGAAACAAGGCAACCGCGCACAGCGCTGCGCCAAGCTCGACTCACAGCCGGCCACAGGCGCCAACCGCACTGCTCAGCAGCCCCGGGTGTATGCGCGAGGCGAGATCAAACCGCGGTGTCCGGAATGCGTGCCGCTGCTGGTTTCGTGCGGCTGGTTTGTGGCTCGGGCCCCGAATCAGCAGCGGTACGTGGTGATTTAATCCTGGTTTAGTCCAGGGCCAGTCCAGGGTTAGACCTGGTCTAGACCTGGTTTAGTTCTGGTCTAGACCTGGTTTAGTCCACGTTTAGTCCTGGTCTAGTCTCTTAGACAATCTGGACAAAACACAATGTTACACTATTAAAAAAAGTTACACTATAAAAAAAAATTTGAAAAAAAAAAAAAAAATCTGCAAAGAGCGAGGGATTACTGTATTTTGTTATTCAGCATCAATACATTTGTTTGCTTTTTACTAAGGAATAATTAATTGAGGAATATACAATATAATAATACTAGGCCTATATATTTATGACTCAGTGTTACGTATACTATAGCTTATATTCTTAAAGACCCTATTGAAACACGAAAAATTCAGGTGAAAAATGCTGCTTATCAGTTAATCGTTAATCGATCGATAAGGTCAATCAACTATCAATTAATGAATTAATCGATAATTTGCATCCCTAATTTAAAGCCATACTGTGGAACTTTCCAGGCAAAGCAATAACTTCTTTATGGAGACCCTACAGCAAAAAAGTTGCATGCTGGACATTAAAAATAAAATACTTTTGAACTAGAGCCTAGTGCAAAATGAAAATGTATGCTCTTGCAGAAATCCAATGCCTCCATTACCCTGATAAAGCATTTTTTTTTCTTTATAATGCCTAGATTATGAATGCTGCATATGACAAATAACTTGAATCTTGAAACTTGAGATTAGACTTGTTTTAATCAGTAAACACAGACACATGAATTGTGGGGAATTGTTTGCTTGTATCTTGCTGGCCCAATCTGACCTACACATTCTGACCCATTTGGCAGGAGTCTTCACATGTGTTTTTTCTTATGGGGCTGGAGGCGGAGGAGGGGTCCTGTTCTGAGTGATACTGGGCTCATTGTGAGGCTGTGGTTTGGGCCTGAGAAGTATGCAGTGTGTGTTTAGGAAGGACACTTAAGTTAGAGCTGGGCGGTATGACCAAAAATTCATATCACGGTATTTTTTAACATTTTATCGGTATCACGGTATTTGACGTTTTTTTTTTTTTTCATGCATGAATAGGTGTTAACCCCATTTCCTAATAATTTAGAGAATAATTATTGCAGTAAATTGGCTTAGAATGACCAGACTAGTATTAACCCAAGTTTTAAATGGTCCCACAAAATTCTGCTGTTCACAAAGGTGACGGTGTGGCACTCATAACTGTAATGAGAAGAAATCAGACTGCATGACTGTTGCAATCAAAATATGGAAAGCTTTATTGTGCAAGTTTTGCAACTTTAAAACATATTTAAGTTGGCTACAATGTAAACAAAACCCTTGTAACTGCAAAGTGAAGACTTCTTTATCCACTGAACTTTCATTAAGGCAACAATAAACAGTACTGAAACAGGTGTGAAACTTTTCACTTTGTGAAACATTGATAATATTGCTTCAATTCCAACCAGGTAGTATTCAACTATTTAAAATATAAAAAAGTTTAACTTAAAGACTTCAAACAACTAAACCTTCACTAAAGCAACTTGCATCCATACGGACTTTGGTTCAAGATGAGGTATACAGTATACTTACATTTAAACAAATAATAAATAGTAAACTAAAAGTATGCATCTTGCATTAGTAATACTATTGCTCAAGCCCAGGAATAGTACAGTAGTGGGGGTCTCAGTTGTGAGCTGGTGCTCTGGAAGACCCAGTTCATCCTGTACCATGGCTAGGTCCCTCCTTTTTTTCCATGAGTATGAAAAGACTGACACAATTTTTTTGCAGACTCCAATGCGGTCATCTTTCATAGCTCTCGCTGTAAAAATGGCAAAAAAAAAAATAAATTAAAAAAAAAAAAAAATAAATAATAAAAATAAATAAATAAATATATATATATATATATATATATATATATTATTATTATATTTTTATTATATATATTTATTATAACAGATTCATTAATGTATAGTCAAATTAATATAATAACTAGTGCTTACCAATGGCTATGTGAAGCCTGTGACTGAAGCACTGGAGTCTTGTCCAATTATTCAAGGCAAATTAACGTTTTTTTACAATCTGAGCCTTCTTTCGGCAATAAAACAAGTAGTTTTACTCACCCATAGCATTTTTCTGTCAATTGGAGCAGTATCGCAGAACTTATGTTGAGCCGTTCTGTTCTACTAATGATCCTGTATCCGTTAACATGGTGCTGTATCATATGCTCGGGGCATTACTTTGCGGTGTCCAAATAACACAAACTTTAGCACTTTTCAAATCATAGAAGCCCGATGTCTTAATGTAAGATTTCGTTTGAAGCAAAAGTGGCCTGTAATCCGAGATTTAGCCATAGTTTCGAGTAGATGAGGACGCCAGTGCACATGCGCTATCAGCTCCCGGGACCCAAACATGAAACGCAAAGCTGAAAACTATGGATAAATCTCGGATTACAGGCCACTTTTGCTTCAAACGAAATTTTTCATTAAGACATCGGGCTTCTATGATTTGAAAAGTGCTAAAGTTTGTGTTATTTGGAGACCGCAAAGTAATGCCCCGAATACTCATGCTAACGGATACGCTACAACATAACTTTCTTCAAACAGCTCCAAATGACACGAACGTGATATGGGTGAGTCAAACGACTTGTTTTATTACCGAAAGAAGGCTCAGATTGTAAAATAACGTTACTTTTCCTTTCAGCTCGACAGCCTTAATGATGTTGGCTCCACTGTCTGTTGTGATGGCCACTAGTCTGTGCTCCGATAGCCCCCAGGAATCAAGTGCCTCTTGCAAGCCTTCTGCTAGAAACTCGCCAGTGTGATCATCGGGGAAAAAGCTTGTTTGCAGACAATGACTTTGTAACACCCAGTCGTCACTTATAAAGTGAACAGTGAGGCTTAGGTATGGCTCCATGCTGCGACTAGTCCATAAATCAGTTGTTGCTGAGAAGTGGCGAACAGTAGCCAAGTCTGCTTCTATCTTGGCTCTGTGCTTTCGGTACAAGTTAGGGATTGCTGTTCGGCTGAAGTAATTTCGACTTGGTAACGTATATCTGGGATCCAGAGCTTTAATCATCTGCTTGGCGCCACTTTTCTCAACAGTACTAAGTGGTATCATGTCTTTGGCTATGTGAACACTAATAGCGTTTGTAATATCAATCCACAGTTTGCTTTTATTGTCGTAGGCGCTACCCTTAGCAAACGCGTCTTTGAGTGCCAGCTGATACGCGTTTTGTGCTGCAGTGCCAACTTTAATGCTACCCGCAGACGTGGAAGAGGCAGCAGGTCTTAGTTTCATGCATTCTTCATATTCGAGTAAATGATTGTGACGGAGGTGGTGAAGCAAATTGCTCGTGTTGCCTCCTGCGGCTACAACTTTAGCCCGACAACTCTTACAGAATATTGTTGTTTGATTGGCGTCAGATATTTTAAACCCGAAGTACCTCCAAACAATGGACACGGCTCCTCTTTTCGGTACAAGTTCCTCTGATTGTGTAACATGCATGGTCAACGCTCAACACACACTGCTTTCACCGCTCTCATGCAGCCACATGCAGTTTGTTTGGTACCACTGCGAAACAGTCCCCCCTCAAACAATATCTCGCTGCGCGACGTTCCGCGTTCCTGACGTTCTGTACGGACACACTCACCGGTACTGCGGTAAATGAAAAATTCTTACCGTTAAAAAAAAACACCGGTATTCGGTGTGCACCGGTATATCGCCCAGCCCTAACTTAAGTGCAAACAGCTCTGGATATTATTATTATTAATGCTTATGGAACAGCAGCATTAATCATAAAGTTGAAAGAAAGCTTGATTTGTACATGTTTCTTGAAGCTAGGACTGTCACAATACACTGTTGAATATACTGTTGAAGAAAATATACATGATCAAATAATACTGAAAATAAATTACACCACTGGCACAAGCAGGATTATCTGCAATAGATACATAGCAAAATGAAACACTAGTGGTTTATTTATATCTATGAGTGAGTTATTTCATTAACGCTCTCTCTACAGATCTTATTGTGATATTAAAAATAGGGATGCACCGATGTGAAAATTTTAGCCGATACCGATATCCGATATTAATGCTGCTGTTATGGCCGATAACCAATATTAACCGATATTGATATTTATTTATTTTTTAATTCTGAGATAACATTTTATACAGACTGAAAATCATGCAAAATGAATTTTTTGAATGTCTTCTTTTATTTTCAAACACCTGTGAGAAAGTTGAGATAAAAAAACAAAAAAAAAACAAGGATGATAAATCACCATGTCACTCTTAATCTGCATTTCACATGGCTCCCATATCACCACATATACTTCAGGTTTGGGGGCCATTTTGTGTATTGCCAAGAAAAGGAACTGCAACACATTTTGTCAAATTACAATAAACTTGGACAGATACAAGATGAACACAACATTTTATAACCAAGATCCTATATAGCTTGACCTTATTAAGGACAGCTCCCAGTGTTCTGCCTGAAGTGTGACAGAACTTTTGTTTTTCAAAGCAAGGTATTTATAGTACTGACAAATATCGGTCATTAATATCGGCCCAGTTATACATACCGCGCCTAATTAAAAATAACAAATGTTCCTCGCAAGTACAAAGAAAAAGTACCCATGTAACTCAACCCTGGAAGAATTACTGTTCCGTCTATCATTTATTGACAGACATATCGAAATTGAGTAATTACTGTGCCAGGCTTACTTGAAGCATAACAAAACTAACAACACTGTCTGGCATGAACAAATATAAGCTGTGAAATGTGTTATTAACATGTCTACAATATAATATACAATACCAACACTACACCTCTGCTTAATATGTCAATATGCCTACCAGAAACAGACTAATCATATATTGGGTAAACTGTGGAAAATATGTTCAAATAGTTTCCTTACATCTGCACGCATCTTTCAATACGTGTGTCCATGAGACTTTAAACCACACAGTGTTACGGCAGTGGCAGCAGCAGAGCCTCTGTCCCTGTATAATCTCTCTGGAAATAAATGGACTGGAGTGGGTTCAATTTCATCCAAAGAACAAAGTCTTTAATGAAATCTGAGTGGGTATTTTGGCAACTTTAAGAGAGTCTGAAAGTGGAGTAGTTTCAAAGACAAAGCTGTATCATATTAATATTTATAGAGATATTATAATTAATGTAGGGCTGTGGAATAATTCACACTTGAGAGGCCCTGAGAGATCTTCAGTCAGTCCTCCATCAGTAAAAGTGTGTGGTTCGAAGCAAGAGTTCAGGCTTTGGAGGAAGAAATAGACTATTTTTGTGTGAAATGATTAAAAGTCTATTGTCTGTGTTCAGAGAAATAATACTGAATGTTGAGATCTTTATCAAACCTCGGTAGCCTTATTCAGGGCCACTTATAAAACAATAAAACTAGATAACTCACTATGATAGCAGAATGTTTCCATAAGAAGTTAAAAAGTTAAAAGTTGAAACCTATCATTACTTGTTCCTATTGTAAAATCAAACAGCTGTACGGCTCTGTGAAAATCGTCACTAAGCAGAGACAGACTGAGCCAGTTTGACCTGGTGGCCAGCATAAACACACAGAGGTCGCTAAAGAGGGGAATCCTTCTACTTTTGGGGGGGAAACACACAAACACAGACTCCCTACTTCACAACTGTGTCAGGAACTGTTGAGAAGGAAGATATCTAGTCACTTTTAGATACTTGCTCAAATGAGTATCTATTTTCAATACTAGTTTTAGTATTGATTACAGATTTTCAATACCTTTGACAACCCTAGTCCATTTTAAACCAATGTTGAAGAGAGATTAAGATGTAGACTAGGTTACGTCTTTGTTGTTATATCTACTTAACTTAGTAATCAATGACAGATGTAGTGATCTGGTCGTGCCTTTGTAGTCACACACTGCTCTGATTTGAGACTGGCCCCAACTTCACAGAACTGCAGAGGCAATTAGCACTCAGCCAAGAGGTCCAGGCATCCTCTTGCTGTAAATATGATTTGACAGTCTGCTCAGAGCCAGTTGGTTTTATGGTTCAAACTGGCAAATACTTAACATTCGAAATATGGAAGGATATTATATTACATTAACCAAATCAATCAATCAATAAGGAACAAAGGAGAAAGCAAAAATGGATAGTAACAAATAAATTCCAGTTAGACCTGTTACAATAATTATTATACCGACTTATCGTTCAATATATGAAAGCTGTAACAATATTTTTTGGGGTCAATATTTATCATGGGGACATTTTCTTTCAAAAAATACTCGACATGGCGACATATCGATACAGAACACCACGATAACGAAATTTTGTATCACAATATGTTGATACTTTTGCACATCCCTAAGAAATACTAATCCACCCAGAGTAGTATATCACTAATATTAACCAGGGTGTAAAGCTCAGAGCCACAGCTGAACAGCATCTGGCCTCCACTAATCTGCAACCTACAAACCTCCTTTTCATCCACAACACAGTTAATTCTGATCACAACTGAGAACAGGTTAGCCTTGTGGTGCATTCAGCATTATTGGACTTACGGAAGAAGATATTCGAGCTGTGAAAAACTGACAGCTTGGCCTATCCCAAAAACAAATTTTAAAGCACAAAATTATAGACATAAATAATAATATCAAAACGAATACATGCCACTGACACAATAACCCAAGAGATTTAAACCACAACTATTCTAAACCTAAAATATTGTTAAAAAATCTTGAGCTGCAATAAATAAACAGCTGAATGAAACAATTTACACTTACACTTTGCATCTGTAATGAGACATAGAAGTTATTAATCTCACCATTTATGGCTTAAATCTTATTGTATAGTCAAAAAAATAATCAAAATTTACCAGTAGTGCAAAGAAGATGTACACATGATAAATATTGACTCAAGAAATATTGTTTCCATCGATCATATATATAGCTATAGGTCGATATAGATAACACAAAATAAAAGACCTGACCAAAAAGCTGACCCCCTTACAAATCTAAGGGAATGTTGCCATGTGATTCATAAATATGTAGGCTGTTACGTTCAGTGGACATGGAAGAAAGAAGGTGTCGTTTTGACACTAAATCAACCCAAACATCCTTGTTTGTATCAGCACGCAGAGAGCAGGGGCTGATGGGACAGTCCAGTGTGTCATTCACCACCCCCATGAGCGGCCCTCAGTGCTGCACAAAGGGGCTTTTGTGGCTCACAATGGGGTCACCCTCTCTGTTCTCGCTGGTCTGATCCCAGTCACAGCTCAGAGCAGGAAACTCAGAAACTATCAGGCACAGCTCTTTGAAGGCTGAATATACTGTAGAGCTGGATCCATGCTACAGGGAAGAGGGATGAGACAATAATATCATTTATCGTGATAAAAAGGGTAAACAATTGCTCGTGGGACATTTTATATAATCATGATAATTGCCAACAAAGATAATGGCCATAGATCACCAGAATGTGCAGAAAAAAGATACTTTTTCATGATGTTTTCTTCTAGATCATTGTTGTTTTCACTTTCACTAACAAAGTACAACACTATAACAATTGTTTTAGTATTCATAATATTCAAATATTCGAGTATTCATACCTATTCATAATATTCAAATTACCATTATTCATATCTATAACATTTTAAACTATCAGCAATTTTCATAATTATGGTGACATAATCATTAATTGCAATTATCCTGGCCATGATAATCGTGACACCAAATTTTTATATCATCCCATACCTACCACCGAATAGTCTAGAGTGCGTATGACGTTTATGTTTTGGGGACTCTCAAATTTCTACTTAAGTTAAGTTGGAAAAGTACCTGCTGTAAATATATTATAGTTTTGCACTGATCAAGAAGCAATTTGTGAAAAAATTGAAAAGTATGTTGAATATATTTTAGTATATTTTAGAGAATTCCTTGTTGATGACATAATATTAATGAGAATTCTGTCCAAAAGCTTGGCACAATTTACACAAGAAACACTTTTTTTTCCAGATACTCTAAACACTATGTCAACAAAATAAAAGTGTTTTCTTATATTTTTATTTGTTAAATATTCATTCTTGTGTACCTTACAGGAGTTTTGGCCCAGTGCACATCATGGTTGCAGGTATGGTATTTCCTAGGTCGTTTTCACACCTGCCTTGTTTGGTTCGTTTTAAACGAACCAGAGTTCGTTTGCTCCTTTAATTCGGACCTTTTGGGCTGGAGCAAACAAGCGGACCGAGACCACCTAAAAAGGTCGGTCTCGGTCCGGTTCCATACGAACTCTGGTGCAGTTCGTTTGAGGTGAGAATGCAGACCGGACTCGATCCGACACAAGTTGGCTTTTTGTACTTAACAAGCTCCCGTCGTAGTTCGAGCATTATGGGAAACCGAGGCTGACAAAACAAAACTAAACAATACGAAACGAAACTTACGAGGCTTACTTAAGTTTTGCGTGAAGAGCAAGAGTCAGAACTTGATGCGCACATGAGCGCTGTCCTCCGTAGCCGTCTTGCCCTGTGCCTTCGTCGTTTGGACATTGATTGTAAAATAGTGTAAACCTCACGATGCTGCTCAAACATCTGTGCGAACTGTAAAAACTGAGCAAACCATATCGCTAAGGCTAGATTGAAAACAGCACGTAACACCGTTATTCTCCTCCTTCCGGGTTTGGACACGGCGTTTGGACAGGGCTCATTTTTGTCCAATGACTGAGCGACCTCAGCACACGTGGTTTTGTTTATAGACGTTAGTTCGCTTGGGTTCCCCCAAGCGAACTAACGTCTATAAACTGCAGTGTGAAAGAAACCGCACCAAAATAAAAAAATAAAAAAAACATTTGGTCCGGACCAAAGCAAGTGAACTATCGGACTTTCCTGGTGTGAAAACGACTGTAGTGTGATGTCATGCTTTCCAACCAGGAAGTAAAATATATTTTTAAAAATGGCTAAACTGGGGAACTTGATTTTTCAATTTTCAATAATGATCTTAACTGTGTTTCTGTAAAATGAGCAGTTTAACCTACCACGGGCACTTTAACACCTTTCAAAGAGGTATTTTTAATTTGACCTTTTTTGGGATCATTTTTTTATGATAATGCTCAGGCCCACCCGACATGGTTACCTCAGCTCATGTCTACAGATATGAAATCAATACTTTTAATAACTACCAAACAATACAGCAACTGGTCCCAAAAAATGTGCTGAATAACCCGTCTGACCCTTAAGGACGGAGAGCCATTTGACAGAACACAAACTCCATTACCAAAGTAAATTTTATTAACGGTATTGACGATCCAAGAATAACTTTCCAACAAAAGCATTACTAAAATAGAAAAGCACTTTCTAAAGGGTATTGATTGTTTCCAGGAATATCAAATATAGCTACCTTTACTAACTTATAATGCATTACTTTTATTAGAAATGGGATCAATGCATTTTAACTACATCAACTATAATTCATGCAGAGTGAGGAACAGACTTACCTTGCAGCATGCACCTGTACGCAGACTCTGAGATGGCGTAAATGTGAGGGGGCATCTCATGCCTCTTTTTGCCCCTGTACATCTCTATGATGTTCTCTGAGTAAATGGGCAGATTTTTGTAGGGATTTATGACCACACAGAAGAGGCCAGAGTATGTCTGCGGAGAAACCAGAAATAGAGTTAGAAAACATTTACATATGAGATTAAAATGAAAACAATTGACAAAATATATCATAAAGTAATGGTATAATTCACATTTCCAAAAATAAAAAGGCACATTTTTATTTCAGGGTGTTTTCACACCGACAGCAGCTGGTGCGCACCAGATATTCTATTTGAACCAGAAGCTCTTAGTTCAGTTCGTTTTCATTGGTGTGAAAGCATCAATCGCACTTGGATCCACACTAAATTTTTCACCAGAGGGACCGCACCAGAGTTTGGCATTTGTTGCGGAGTCAAGCGAACTGAGACCACCTCTTTTTTGAGGTCTCAGTCCGCTTGACTCCAGTGCCAAACTCTGGTGTGGTCCCCCTCTGGGGAGAACGTGAACTCGGGTCCAAACCATAGACAGTAGGTCCAAATGAACTATTTGAAATGCATTACGGGAGGGGATACTAATTATTTCATTTCCTGTTTGTGGTGAATGAAGAAGGCATTGGGGCGAACCTTGAACCATGGCCAAACGTGGTCCAAGTAACAGTAGAGCAATCAAAGGAACCATAACTGATTTAATGAGCCATTCGCAGTTTCACTGTACCAACCGTGTGTACTTAGACTTGTATGGCTTTGAGACAAACATATGCTACTGGCAGGATCAACCAGGTAGCCCTGTGTGCGCACACTGGACCGGAAGTGGTGTGACGGGGGCCGAGGTTGGGTCTGGACCTGTCTGGCCATGTGCAGCCGAACTCACTGTGCGCAGGAGCCTTGGATATATGTCAATTGTACCACGTTTGGTTCGTTTGGAGGTGTGAAAGTGGACCACACTGAGTCTATATGCTAAATAATAACAATTGTATTGCCTGGTGCAGATCAAATAACTGAACTAGCAGTGTGGAAGCTCCCCTTAGTTTGACGTCCCATTTTAATGCAACATTAAAATGCATAGAATACAGAGGAGGAAATCACTTTAATCCATGGCCTGTATTGGGGCCTATAGACTGCAGAATAAAATGCAGAGCGAGGTGGGACAAGGCTAATCCTGGACATGTCTGCCCATCAAACACAATAGACCACTGGATTAACACACTTCCTCTCATGTATCATTGAATGGATGGATCAAAAGTTACAAATCTACAGAATATTTAAAAAAAAAAATTAAGCCTAACTTGTTTGCGTGTTAGTGGTTTGTACCGCAGGGCTCCAGACAGCAGCAAAAGCATTGACCCCTGAGATTTAACAGGAATAATAGTGACAGGTCCACTCTATTGTATGTGACAAAGCCAAGAGAACAACTGCCCTGTACAAACATGCCCAGACATTTTTAGCAATACGTCTGTCCAGATACAAAATAACTACTTTGCCTATATATAGTAGGGGTGGGTACTGGCAAAGAAGTCACGATTCAATTCGAATCACGATTCATATGCCACGATGCGATACTATCACGATGCATCACGATACTTGAATTATTGCAATGCATTGCAATATATTCGACATTGGTACATTGAAAATGTACCCAAAAAAAAGAGGATAACTTAAAGTGATACTCCGGGATTTTTGACATAGGGTCCAATTTTCTAGTTAGCTAGCGTGTAGGATATGTGTAGAGAAAGTTATTTTGCGATTTCATGCAGTCTTTGTAAAATCTGAGTTGGCTGTTGCTAAGCTAGCGAAAGTGAACGTCCTGCAGCTAGCCAGCCACTAAAATAGACATACCCAGTACAAAACAAACACCCAAACAAATCAGTTATTATGCCAGGGTATCGATTTAAATATCTGTGTTGATATAATAAGATTTTGAACGAAACGGACCTTGCTTCAAACGATTTAATTGACGCATATTGGGGGACTAGTTTCTAAGCAGCGGCGGAATTTTACTTCTCCCTCGTCAATTCATCAGCAGCAGTTGTCATTATTACAAAGAGTAGAGACTGGAGGCATGCATTACACACGTTGGTGAGTAACAGAAACAGGAGGCCTAACTTAGAAGATGTGAGTATAATCATCTCACTGATTTTGCAACTGGCCAAACGCTCCTACATTCAACATTTTTTTCTGGCACACCACTTACCGCATTGATAACTGGCCATTAGGTCCAGCAGGTCTAGGTCGTTTCTTCCAATTTATCTTTTCGACGCAGAAGAATGTCTCCAGTACGCCACGATTGAGATGGGGCAAGAAGTCCTGGTGCTCTGTTATGCAGACATCATTGGAAGTGCTATGGCCACCAGACACATCTAGACTTCGAAACGAAGTATCTAGCTCCAGCTCTTGCATTTGTGGGATAACTAAGTCCCACTCCCTGCAGCAAAAACATTCATCCTCGTTCTCCATAACTTCGCAATTTCGGCACTGACACCACCAATCCCCGGTTCTTCTGTCCCGGCTTTCTGCTGCAGCTTCGGCGGCGGCTGCATTTGCAGACGCGCTCTCTTGTTCTCTTGCTCTTTGTAAATCCATCTCTTTCAATTCTTCGTCCGTATACTCCGGCTCATACAAGTATGGTTCACTGGAAAAATGCAACTGCTCTTCCTCCTCATCAAAATAATCGGGCTCGCCAAACATTGCCATACTTTGAACAGGCTCCGTGTGCTCACTTTTACAGTTGCGAGGTTGCTAGTAAACAAACTATTAGAGCCGGTCGGATTGGGACATGCGGGTGATATCAATCCGCGGCTGTCAAGCTTTCAATGAGGAAGTACGAATTGCTGATGATGATCAAAGGAATACATGCTTGGTTTACTTCCTTAATCATTCTATCAACACAGATATGTACATCGATACCCTGGCATAATAACTGATTTGTTTGGGTGTTTGTTTTGTACTGGGTATGTCTATTTTAGTGGCTGGCTAGCTGCAGGACGTTCACTTTCGCTAGCTTAGCAACAGCCAACTCAGATTTTACAAAGACTGCATGAAATCGCAAAATAACTTTCTCTACACATATCCTACACGCTGGCTAACTAGAAAATTGGACCCTATGTCAAAAATCCCGGAGTATCACTTTAAATATCAGTGGCTGTGTATCTGGGTAGTGTCTTCAATTGATACATAACTCTGAGCAACTCAATTCATAACTGAATTTATTGAATAACAAAAACAAATAAACCAAACCAATAACAAAAAATGTGCATAGGATTTTTTCTAAAACAAAAAATGATGTTCAAACATTTGCCATTTTGGAGGTAGCTACATCATAACAAACAATACCCTTTCACAAAGAAAAAAGTGCCTAGGATTTATTTAATAAAAAAACGAATCATTAATTTATTAATAATTAATTAATAAATTATTAATTAATAAAAAACGATTTTTGGCATCAAGAATCGATGCAGTATATTGTGAAAGTTAGTTTCGCGATGCATTGTCATGACGATTATTTTGCACACCCCTAATATATAGTATTTCTAGTCGTGTAAATAATAATCGATACGTATCGATTAGGGATGTCAAGACGTTGGTCGAACAAAATGCATTAATTGTAATTAATCGCTAATCGCGGACACGCGCACCCGCGTGGTCACGAAACAAGGCAACCGCGCACCGCGCTGCGCCAAGCTCGACTCACAGCCGGCCGCAGGCGCCAACGGCACTGCTCAGCAGCCCCGGTGTAAGCGCGAGGCGAGATCGAACCACGGCGCCCGGAATGCGTAGTCTCAGCCCGAGCCACAAACCAGCCGCACGAAACCAGCAGCGGCACGTGGTGGTTTAATCCTGGTTTAGTCCAGGTCTAGACCTGGTCGAGTCCTGGTTTAGTCCAGGTCCAGTCAAGGTTTAGACCTGGTCTAGACCTGGTCGAGTCCTGGTTTAGTCCAGGTCCAGTCCATGTTTAGTCCTGGTCTAGTCTCTTAGCCAATCAGGACAGAACACAATGTTACACTATAAAAAAAATGTTACACTATAAAAAAAAAATTTGAAAAAAAAAAAAAAAAAAATCTGCGAACCGCGATAGAGCGATGGATTACTATATTTTGTTATTCAGCATCAAGACATTTGTCTGCTTTTTACTAAGGAATAATTAATTGAGGAATATACAATATAATAATACTATGATATATTTTTGACTCAGTGTTATGTATACTATAGCTTATATTCTTAAAGATCCTATTGGAACACTAAAATTCAGGTGAAAAACGCCGCTTATCAGTTAATCGTTAATCGATCAATAAGGTCAATCAACTATCAATTAATGAATTAATCGATAATTTGCATCCCTAGTATCGATGCATCGATCCTACAGCCGACGATCCAAATGCATCGATGCATCCACAAGAGAATCTAATCAAATTTTTCTGTAATAAAACTTAATCAAAACATCATTAATACATAAAGTGAAAACTATGCACCATTGAATCGAATCGTATCGAACTGTATCGAATCGTGGGGAATTCTCAAATATCGAAAATAATCGAATCGTTAGCTTAAGAAATCGATATCGTATCGAATCGGCATGAAGTGTCTGATTTACACCCCTAAGTATTTCCCAAGTTTTGGAAGATAATGATTTTTTTCATTGTTATTGTTTTGTACTGTGTCCATGTAGGTGCATCCCTATTTCTTCCCATTGGATCTTAGACTAGGGATGCAAATTATCGGTTAATTCATTAACTGATAGTTGATTGACCTTATCGGTCGATTAACGATTAACTGATAAGCGGCGTTTTTCACCTGAATTTTAGTGTTTCAATAGGATCTTTAAGAATATAAGCTATAGTAACATAACACTGAGTCAAAAATATATCATAGTATTATTATATTGTATATTCCTCAATTAATTATTCCTTAGTAAAAAGCAGACAAATGTATTGATGCTGAATAACAAAATACAGTAATCCCTCGCTCTATCCATTTTTTTTTTTTTATAGTGTAAAATTTTTTTTATAGAGTAACATTGTGTTCTGTCCTGATTGGCTAAGAGACTAGACCAGGATTGAACGTGGACTGGACCAGGTTTGAACCAGGTCTGGACCTGGACTGGACCTGGACTGGGACTCGACCGGGTCTAGACCTGGACTAGACCAGGATTAAACCACTGGGGCGTGTGCTGGTTTCGCCGCGCCCCGCGCTCCGAGCCGCAGGCCAGCCGCGCGGGGCTCGGGGCGCGGGCTGCGGCGAAACCGGCAGCAGCGGCACGCATTCCGGGTTAGATCTCGCCTCGCGGTACACCCGGGGCTGCTGCGCAGTGCCGTTGGCGCCTGCGGTCAGCTGTGAGTCGATCTTGGCGCAGCGCGGTTGCCTTGTTTCATGACCACGCGGGTGCGCATGTCCGCGTGTCCGCGGTTAGCGGTTAATTACAATTAATGCATTTTGATCGACCAACGTCTTAATCGACAATTAACCGTTAATCGATTAATTGTTGACATCCCTATCTTAGACATAAACATTTGGCAGTTTTACTCTATTCACAATCACACTATGTTTACAGCACTGTTTTGTTTGTTTGTTGTTGTTGTCTTTACATTTAGGGCACATTTCCAAACCCTCACGGTGGCTCTGATGCCCTGGTGTGGCACAGGGCCAGGCAGACAGATCAGTGTCCCTCAAAGCAGGACGACAACCCTGACTCAACCCATACACACGACTCAACCCTGTCAGAGCACCCCAGGGGCTATTTCAAGGATTATTAGAGAGCCTGTTCTACACTCCTTCATAACAGGCATTTTGGTTAGAGTGTCTGAAAAAGTGGAATCAATCATATTTTTTCCCCTCTGTCTCAATTTAATTAAGTGCATGGCTGGAAGTGAACTGTGTGACTCTTAACGTGCCGATGTAGATTATTTTGAGCGGGTTAACTGACTTGAGCTTTCAGGAATTAGAATTAGCAAGTCTAGAGAAACTTGTAATAAGTTGCTATAATAAATCTGATGTACACACAGGAAGTGCCCCAACAAATGAGCAAGATTTGATCTAATTATTTCTCCCTTTTCTCGCTTTTTTGACACTAAAGTTAACTCCCAAAGCCTTATAAAAAGGCCGACATTTTCTTCTTGACAGTTGTTGTGAGGAAAGTTTTTGCTTAATCTTGGCATGCTCTTAATCTGACACTGGAAATGACAAACATTACAGTGTCCCAGAGGGAGCCAACCTATTTTTTAAACAAATGACACCATTTATAGAAAGGGGTGCTGCTACATCCAACAAAAGAAGATTTTATGTGAAGTTAAAAGGTGAGGGAAATTAAGGTCTAAAACAAAATGGCCTGTCATCTAATTCTGGGACTTCTCAAAGCCTCAAGATTTAATTGGACTGCACAGAAAACTGTTTAAAGGCAATAGCTCAGGTTGAATAACGCAGAAACCTTGACAAGAATGTCATTTTATTAATTGAAATTATGTTACATTTTCATTAATGAAAACGTGCACAGCTCTCATCTCACTGATGTGTTCAAGTTTAAGGCTTAATTGAGAGAAAACGCAGGTGGTCTAATTTATTCTTTAATTTGTTATAAAACTGTTTGTTTGTTAAAGAGTATTACATGCCAAAATTACAAAATTAATGTATCTGAAAGATATGATATTGCACTAGTATCCACGCACCAAAACGGTTAACCTTAGCTCAGAAATGAGACATAGCCATGGACTTTAGCCCTGAGCTAAACTCCATGGTGCAGTAGTCACATGGTGCAGTAGTCACAAAGGAATATGCATTTGACCTTTAGTAGCCATTATAGCTACTATTATTCTATGGACTGAGCCGTTAGGTTAGATTAGATCGACATGGTTACGGTTACTATAACTTTACTTATTTCACTGATATTTTATTATTATTCTTTCTGGTGTTTTTAATGGTGTTCTCTATTACTGAGCTACACTGTGTCCAGACTTTTACATTCATCATGGACCAGTTAAGTTGTGTAAGTACTAATGACTCTTGAGGGAGATAACCCAGTCTTCCTTTGTTCAATTCAGTGGTATTACAAAATCTATATGAAGAGCCCAGATTCAAAGATGGACATGTGAAGTTATGTCAGCACTACGTTGTATTGGTTTGACCTCTTAGCTGGATGTGAAAACATGCAGAGTCAGGAATGCTGAGGCAGCTGACCAGTAGACTTCAGTGTACATTCTCAAACCACTGAAAGCTCCTAGTTCATTAGAATGCACAGGGTCGTAGCTTTGAGAGGAAATCGTATTAATGATTTATTTATTTTCAACAAGGTAATTTAAAATGTTTGAACCATAGACTTTGCAAAGAAGTGGACTAAGTGAGTGTGATGTCACTCATAGCGTTCGGCTCCAGTCAAGTTAAGCTCACGAGGCTAGCAATTAGGAGTGAATTTGGTGCCAGGTCCATATTAGGAATAGGAATTTATTTACATACAAAATAGCGAAATAATCATCAGGATCATGTAGAGCGGGTTAATACAAACAGTTTTCCAATGTAAAGCCAATTAGCAACAAAGCCAACCCCATGAATACTTCCTATTAAGAACGCAGCAGCTAGCAGATTAGCTATGTCCATTTAGTCTATGGTTTGAACACACAGAAAAGTTTTTTCATGTCAGATTTTAGTCTGTTGATATAGTTTTAAAAATGTTAGAACCCCATAAGACTGATCTCTGGATCTCCGGATACTTAACTGTAAACTATCTACCTTTCTCAAGGAAGACATAACAAGCTGTGTACCTGTGAACTTTACAATAATACCATTTTTTAAACATTTTTATAATGACTCCCTCACACAAGATAAGAGTAGTTTTATAACATGTAAATGAAGACGACCACAGTTTCATTACAGTGACTCAGCACTAGCTCCAAACGAAAGCTCAACTGAAGTGAACAGTGAGGGGAGCTATTTTTTGCACAGTGTAGGAGTGCAACTGCTATCATCACACCGAAGGCACATGGTTATGTAACACTAGGAAAGGTAAGTAGCAAGCTTTCCATCTTTTTTTTCAATGTTTGCAATGTATTGTAGTGACAAACAACATCTGCTTTTAAGTGGCATGAACCAACAGTGGCTGGAGGCCACAGTGTGCAGTGACTACATGGTTAAGGCTTATTGGGCTGCACCTTGTTCCAACAAACACACACAAGACACAAGACATACAACTATACTTTAAAGGGAAACCTTTTAGAAAGCAAAATATATTATTTGTTTCCCCCAGTTAATGTATTTTAAAAGCAGCTACTGCGCTGCTAAATGAGGGAGCGATGCACACAGGATAGATCAATGACCTCATCACCTCATGGGTGTCCATGTCATGACTTAATCCTTCATTTTCAGAGCTCTTTAACCCCTCACAATGCAGAAATACCACCTGCATGCATCCACACACCCACACACCACAATAACATAGGAAAGTCTGGGGATGACATTCATTTCAAGCTAGGCTATTCCAGGGATGCATTTTGCTTATTATGATATAATAGCAGGATATTGTATGTTTACTGGGAGAACTGCATGTTTACAGATTTAAAGTGCAGGCAAAGAATCTGGTCCAAGGAAACAACAAGGAAGTGTATGCAAGATGGAACCTAATTTGTTTTGTCACTGCATTTGTAGTTATACTAGTATAAATGTGTTTTATTTTTTATAATGTTATAAATATTAGGGGTGGGTATTGGCAAAGAAGTCACGATTCAATTCGAATCACGATTCATATGCCACGATGCGATACTATCACGATGCATCACGATACTTGAATTATTGCGATGCATTGCAATATATTCGACATACTTCAGTGAAAATGTACTAAAAACAAAGAGGATAACTTAAATATCAGTGGCTGTGTATCTGGGTAGTGTCTTCAATTGATACATAACTCTGAGCAACTCAATTCATAACTGAATTTATTGAATAACAAAAACAAATAAACCAAACCAATAACAAAAAAAGTGCATAGGATGATGTTCAAACATTTGCCATTTTGGAGGTAGCTACCATCATAACACTTTTCACAAAGAAAAAAGTGCATAGGATTTATAATTTAAAAAACAAATTATTTATTTATTTATTAATAATTAATTAATTAATTATTAATTAATAAAAATTGATTTTTGGCATCAAGAATCGATGCAGTATATTGTGAAAGTTAGTATCGCGATGCATTGTCATGACGATTATTTTGCACACCCCTAATAAATATAGCACAATGGTACCTCACCTTACGAAATTAATTCGTTCCAGAAGTGGTTTCGTAACGTGAATTTTTCGTAAGTTGAGTAGCTATTTCAATGGAAAAAGCCTGATTCGTTCCAAGGCCCCGATCCAAGTTTTTTTTTTTTATAGTGTAACTTTTTTTATAGTGTAACATTGTGTTCTGCGTAGAGACTGTAGACCCAGGACTAAACGTGGACTATACCAGGTCTAGACCAAGGTCTAAACCTGGACTAAACCTGGACTAAACCAGGACTAGGCCAGGTGGATTAAAGCGCCGCGTGCGGGTCTATTTCCTAGTTTCGTTTTGAGTCACGGCTGAGGCGAGCAGCGAGGGGGATCACACACAGTCTGAGCGCATGAACAAGACCCGTGCTCAAACCGTGCCTTCTCTAGACCTCCTCTAGACCTGGTCTAGACCTGGTCTAGACCTGGTCTCTTGCATGCGTTCGTTCATGCGCTCAGACTGCGTGCGGTCCCCCTCGCTGCTCGCCTCAGCCGTGACTCGAAACGAAACCAGGAAATAGACCTGTGCGCGGCGCTTTAATCCACCTGGTCTAGTCCTGGTTTAGTCCAGGTTTAGTCCTGGTCCAGTCCTGGTTTAGTCCAGGTCTAGACCTGCTGGCAGCCCCGCGCCACGTCATGCGTGTCCGCGCGCAGTTTTCTCCCCCCTCCCCCTTCCCCCCACACTTCACTATTAATAATTTTGTTGAAAATCTATGAAAGTTTGAGTGTTTAAAGGAGAGACAAATGTGAGAAAAGTTTAAATTGAGTCTGAGAAAAGCGTATAATGTGTGTGGCTGAGCGCGCATTATTTGAATTTTTGAGATTTCGCGTTTCGTAACTTGAATTTTCTTTCGTATCTAGAGACCAAAATTTAACGTGAAGGCGTTTCGTAACTTGAAATTTTCGTTTGTTGGGTCTTTCGTAAGGTGAGGTACCACTGTAATACATTTTGGTTATAAAGACTTACATAGATGAGTCCAGAGTAGTAGCGATCTTTGAGGTTGTGTAGCACTGACGCCTCGTTCAGACAGGTCAGCTCGGCCATGTCCTCCACTTTACTGAACTTAGGAGGATTCATCTTTTGAATGTCATCCTTGTTGACAATTGCCTTCTTCCCATTTTCCGCCAGCTCCACCACCACCTCATCTCCCCTCTCCTCCCGGATACTGGCTGCCTCAAAGCCATGCCTCTCTGAAGGGATCCACACCAGCCTCTTGGCCGTCCAGTCAGCCTGAGCTGTTGGGTTGTAGACCACGGCGCGGTCCACAAACAGGTACCGCTCCGGGTCCTCCTGCCCACTTCTCTGTGACATTACTGCTGGAAAACTCAGCCACTACACCAGATGGCACCTGAAACCAAAACAGGTATGTTACAATAATGATAATGATACTGTTCAGTAATGTCCCACAAGCATTAATAAAGCATGAATAATTGGTAACTAACAATATTTTTGAATAGATTAGATAGAAATAGAAACCAGATTTTTATAATTCTTATTAAAACAGAAACAATGTCTGCAAAAATGATAATATTATGCTGCTTTATTAGATGTATTCCACTGTGCTCCATGATTCAATATTAGATTATACTCATTAGAACCTAATATCAAATAACAAATAATCACAACTAACAATGACAATTTATTCAGTGGTTCAGGGATAACATCTTTGCTTCTGCTACGTATGTGGGTGGACAGTATAAGATTCTTTGTTTCTTGTTTTATGCTCTAGCTAGTAAATTAAAGTTGTACAAAAAGGACACAAGAAAAACATTCTCTCTTCTTTCAATTAAGCTCAACGAATTACCTTCAAGTGTGTTATCCAAATTAACTGTATTGGTCTATTTGTGTTCTTGCTCTCCTTGAAATGCTGTATCATCTTAACAAAGGCCATAAATATAGCACTATTTTTTCACTAGTATATGTAATAGCATCATAATCAGACACACTTCACATAGCCATAACCATGTTTCTGAAGCTTTTTAAAACATGTACTAACAGCTGTATTGTTCCCAAATTTGCATAGACCTTCACTGAAGCATGGCTCTTGTGAATGTGAGACAATTACAAATACAGCGGTTATGGCTCCAAGACATTTAACCTACAATTGCCACATGCTTAAATCAGACTCTGGTTTGGCACAAATGTGGGTCAGGTCACGGGATGGGGGATAAGAGCGGCTGCTGGCTGCCTTGTCACCCTTTGGCAGCTCAACACCACCGCTCGCGGGGGGGTGTGGTTATTTAATATCGACAATAACAACCTTTTTCCAGTGAATATTTTACACATAAACCACACAGTAATAGATCACGTTTAGTGGCCTTTGTTACAGTTGTGGTCCTGATAAGTTTGTTGAATAAGACCTTAGGAACTGCGGCTTATCGACAATAAAAGTGGATGTATTTCCCAACATATTGTGATTTTATGGGATTTGGTGAAAACATAAAAACCCTCCAATCTACTGCAAATAATGTTAGCCTGTTAGCCTTAGCTCAAAGTTGGCGTGCTAAACTGTCTATCCACCCGCTGAAAAAGATGCCACAAGGACGATAACACGGATTAGGAGGCTAAACCCAAACACAGATTTTAATTAGTCCTTTTGTGTCTTTGGAAATATAATGGGGAGATGTCCCATACTACTGTGCGTTTTATAAGTGGTAAAATAAGTTTAAATTAAAACAGACAGCCTCCCCAGCCCATCATGGGTGTGGATGGTTCAAAAGACGTCTGGATGAGGATAAAAGCAAGCGGACAATGACCACGCCATGAGCGCTAGTCCTACAATAAACATCCGAAAATCTAATACAAACCTAGTAATAAAACTTAAATACTAAGAGGCACAAGTTTTGTGGTGCTAGTAGGCTAACATTAGCTATCGCCCCCGGTCCTCCATCATTGAAAAGTCATGGCACAATAATCCGCTAGCTAACATAACATAACTGCTGCTAACCCCCGCATCCTCCATTGAAAAACACTGTGGCTTTTCTGTCGGACTCACCACACGCAGCGCTGACAGAAAAACTATCCGAGAATGTATTAGTATCCAGAAGATTGAAGGAATAGTCCCCTAATCTGTGCTCAAATAATGTGTCCTGTGGCCCGCTCTCTCATCAGTGGTACTCCCCCGCCATCAGCACCCTCTCAACCGAACTCTCGGCGCCCGGGCCGCGGAGGATGGACGCGCTCCGCCGCCCGCCACAGACGCGCCGTTTTGGGCAACGCCCACACACAATCCCGGTGTTATGATTGGCCGTGGAAGTCTACGGCCGAACCGCGATTGGTTGAATTTTATTTCCATCCCAAAACTTTGGTTTAGACTACTGCAGCACAAACTAGCAACACCTGCTGTCACCATCTAACATTGGATTCACGTTTAATTGATAGAAAATGCTTTTGCATCTCATCTAAGGCCATTTAAATAAGATTAATTTATGGTTTGGTGTGGCTTTGATGTGGTAATAGCTTAAATTGAATTATTATTAAAAGAACCAAGCAGAGATTCACATGGAGCCTGTCCGAACAAGTAAGTGGATGAGGAGTGCACCAAATAGGCAATACAGTACACGTTTTGGAAAGCTTTTGTACATAAACTTTGTGCACGACAATCCTAACTATACAAGCTTAAATACCAGATTAAGTGTAATAGGACAGTAAAAAGATTAAGATGTTTAAAAAAAAGAAAGTAGGATAAGGCGAACTAGGCCTTGAGCTGAAGTTGGGGTTGGATGCTGCCGTGCTTGATACAAACAGTAGGGGGCAGCAGAGTCAAAGTTTTAACATTTGCCACGTTCAGGCAGTCCATGACTCCACTGACAAACCTTTGGATAATAGAGTGCTCTCAAACTAAATTAAGGCCTATAATAATATAATGATCAAATTATATATATATATATATATATATATATATTATATATATATATATATATATATATATATATATATATATATATATATATATATATATATATATATATATATATATATATATATATATATATATATATATAATCATTATTATATTATCATTAGCTTTTTAGGTCTCTTGAGGTGCAGAACATGTTTTTGCTGATCCTGTTGACAGATCAACATCTCAGTACAATTGCATGGGTGGGATTATAGACCATCAGCCCTGTCCCTCCTGTGCCTTCACCTCTTATCAAACATCTCCTGTTTAGTGCAGATAAGAAATGTCAAATGTATCAATTTCAACCACTTTTTCCCAAATTGAGTCCCTCCCTCTTCTCTTAACTAATGTCTGCAAATGACAATGTGCAGTTGTAGTAAGCAATGTAAGAATTAATTTTACATTTGTCAAAAATAGGCTAAACATTTGCAAGATTTGTTATTTTAAAAGATGCGTGAAAAGTCCCTCAGTCGTCCAGGTAGAATCCATGATAAAAGGAGAAGTTCAATTTGTCAACTGGACAAAGTTTGTTTGGTTGAAAACGTTTCGCCGCTCATCCGAGAGGCTTCATCAGCTCTAATAAGAATACTGGTAAGACACTTGCTTATATCTTGCTGTAGGGAGGAGCTACCTAGCTAACTACTTTCCGGAACTATCTCATTGGTTTCCGTCTTTTGTTTCTCTGTTACAGCTGTTATTTTAAAAGACTTAGACTTAGACTTAGACAAACTTTATTGATCCACAAGGGAAATTGCTTTGGGTACGGTAGCTCACTCATCAAATAAAATATACAATATAAAAACAGAGGGTGAAAGAACAAGAAGAAAAATAGATAGAATAGCAACCAAAGAGCAATAGACCTGTGTCAGAAGGGAAGTGACTTATGGTTTTAATTACTTTAATATTCAGATTGCAAAGTGGATTTCAAATTGTATGCAGTGTTTAGTCAAGTCCTACAAATGTGTGCCTATATCAAGCGATACCTTGCAGCGATGTTATCAACATTCACTGGGGTTATAATGGTAACTGTAGGCATGCTTTCTTTTTGGCTTTCTTAGACTATAATCTGAGCTTTATTTTAACACAATCTGACCAAAATGAACTGTTTTGGTTACAACTACAACAGGTGAGATGATTTGTGCTGTCCCCTCTCAAATAACATTACAGTCAGTCACAGTTTTTCAGTTAGTCACTCACACTGTTTTTTTGTTGAAACTCAAACTCTTAAAATCAAACAGGACCATGAATGCTTTGATCACAGACTCCTGAAAATGAGTTGTTTAAGCTTTGTGCTTGAGGCAGAAACTGTTTTGCCTGTGTTTGCTTATTTTTGCATTGTGTCACCGTGGTAACTGAGGTTTCCACCATTCAGATACATGTAGAACACCCCCAGCATGATGTCACTGAAAAGTATCAATTTTACATAATTGACTCTGTCCCAAGAGTTACCTAATGAAAGTGCTTTTGCTGCCCTAAAGGATCCTTCATTGCACATAGATCGTTTGTATTAGATTATTATTATTATTATTATTATTATTATTATTATTATTATTATTATTATTATTATTATTATTATTATTATTATTATGATTATTATTATTATTAAATAGGCCTATATTGATGGTGACAGCTGTCACAGTTTGTCTATCTTTCCATCACACATTTTGCACTGAGGTACATAGTGCAGAAACAGGCCACATATAAAGAGCTATAACTTGGCAATAGCACCTTATCATGAAGGTTATTATAGCTCGCAGACTGGGAGAGCCACCCAGGTTTATGTGGAGAGCAGGGCAGTTATCTTCCCCAGGGGCTTGCTGAAAATACAATCAGTGCAACAAGTCAATACAACATCCCTGTGTCCAGACCTACAGTCGCTGACCATAACAGCTTCTGTTTTTGATTCAGTTACAATTTACCTCTATGCATTTAATATATTTGGACTTAACACAATAAGCACACAGCCTAATAGATTTATTGGATTAAAAATGTTAACAAAACTCCAAATATGGAAGAGTCTTTCATGGAGCTAAGAGACAACTCTGGTTTCTAGGGGGGAGACACTCCAACCAACAGTCTGTAACTATTTTGTTACAGGCTGTAAATGTCTCATCAAGGCCATTATTTTCCAAGTCCAAACCAGTCTATCTTTCAAAAAAAAAACACACACACAAAAAACACACCAGACACTTGCAGTGTCTACAATGATATACATCCAATATAGTGTTACTACAAGAATACATTCATGAAGAAAATATGTAATGGTCAAGTTTAGTGAAAAGGAAGAGAAAAAACATTGCATTTTAAATATTTGGATTTCTTTTAATGCCATGATACCCAAGATGAATTGGAGACAAAGACAAAGAAGAAAAAACATTTACACATTCGCATTAAAATAGAATAGGTATAAATCATAACCTCTGCCTCTAATAGAACCAATGTGCCTGTCCCAATGACAAAACTACACAAAAGTGTGTGTGTGTGTGTGTGTGCGTGTGAGTGTGTGTGTGAGTGAGAAAGAGAGGAGAGAGAGTGAGAGAGAGAAAAGAGTGAGTGAGAGAGAGGAGAAAGAGTGAGAGAGAGCGAGAGAGAGTGAATAAGAGAGTGAGTGAGAGAGTGAGAGAGAGAGGAGACAGAGAGAGTGAGTGAGAGAGAGGAGAGAGAGTGAGTGAGAGAGAGAGTGAGAGAGATAGAGGAGAGAGTGAGAGGGAGAGTGAGTGAGAGAGAGAGAGAGTGAGTGACTGAGAGAGAGAAAGAGAGAGGTGACAGAGAGGAGAGAGAGTGACTGAGAGAGAGAGAGAGTGACTGAGAGAGAGAGTGAGAGAGATAGAGGAGAGAGTGTGAGTGAGAGAGAGAGAGAGAGAGTGAGAGAGAGTGACTGAGAGAGAGAAAGAGAGAGAGTGATAGAGGAGGGAGTGTGAGTGAGAGAGAGAGAGAGAGAGAGAGAGAGGAGACAGAGAGAGAGAGAGTGAGTGAGGGCGTATAGACCCTAACTCTCCCATTCTCTCCTCTTCCACATCTCTGTCTTGTTGCAGCACCCTCTCCTCCGCAGGTCCTCGTCTCATTCCTGCTTGTCTCAGCATTGGGCGAAGCTACACATTTACTGGGGCCTGGAAGAGACATCTACTCAAGTTTTTCATGAATTGATCAGAGCGCACCGGTGGATCTCTATTTGAACCTGTGCTTTTACGCACAGCGAGTGCCTCTTTTACGCGCGCCCCACAGTCTCCTGTCCACTCTTGTTTCTTTTTTCTCTCGAGGCTTCCCTCACCCGCTCCCGCCGTGGGGTCTCAGCTGTCCGTGTCCCTTCCCCCCTCCCTTGCGCCCTACCTGCCCCGAGCGCTGCTGGGAGCCTCCGGGCTGCTGCGCCGCAGGAGGATGTCTCGCAGGGAGTCCCCCCCTCCGCCACCCTCCCCGCCGCCGCCTCCGCAGCTCATCCGTGGAGACAACGTGCTGGTCACGGACCGTGGGGAAGAGGACCGCCCGGAGAGAGCTGAGCCTCTGTCCGACGCAGAGACAGAGATCATCCAGGGCACGTGGGGTTTGGTTTACAAAAACTGCGAGGACGTGGGCGTGTCTGTGCTGATCAGGTGAGTGACAGCAACAAAATCAATAGACGAATCTTTCAAATCAGTTTACGGTTGTATTTAGGAAGGATTTAAACACTGGAAAAGTTCATGTTCATCTAAAAGATGAGTGTTTTTTTTCTTATCTTGATTCTGAATTAATTAATCACTTTAGTTTTGTAATACCAGCAATTTATCATGTTTGCTGCTTTGCTACATTTTGTTTTATGTTATGAAACACAAATAACAAAATATATTTCAATAAGCCTATTATTTTACACATCAAACATGAAATTTGTCAAATAGTCTTCTAGCAAGAAGCCAAAAGCCCTCAGACCAACTTTTATTGGCACTCAGGCCTGAAATGGTACAACTGATCATAGCCATTCATCATAACAGCACATTAAGTAATTCTACATCGTTGCCTCAATGACACACTGCACTGTGATGCAAACTTAAAATTATTATCTCAAAAATCTTATTAAGGTATGGTGGCTCTTTCAAACTATGTAAAATGCATTCATGAATGATCCGCTGTATTGACCACCGGCCTGTGGCCTTCTTCTTCAAATATGTTTCAGTATGTTTCCCTCGGTGAAAAAAGTTTGGACGCCACTGTTCTATAGCTTTTAAGTGAGTGCCCATCAATTAACCAATCAATCAGTATGACTTTATCTGTCCCAGAGGGGTAATTCAAGCACACCAAGCATTAAATACAACATAACAGAATAGGTCAAACAAAGGTCTCAAGCAGCAGACTTTATAACAAGGACTTATCAGGTAAGTAAGCAGATCCTGCATCAGAGGGAAGTATCAGCTCTCAGGACAAAAGTGTCTCCTGTGTCCTGCAGGGTGGCAATCACATTCAGCATCCAAGATTTACACTCAACAAAAATATAAACGCAACACTTTTGTTTTTGCTCCCATTTTTCCTGAGATGGACCCAAAGATCCAAAATTCACTCCAGATACACAACACTACCATTTCTCTCAAACATTGTTCACAAATCTGTCCAAATGTGTGACAGCGAGCACCTCTGCCCCGCCGAGACAATCCACCCCACCTCACAGGTGCGCCACATCAAGATGCCGATCCGACATCATGACCAGTGCACAGGTGCGCCCCAGACTGCCCACAATAAAAGGCCACCCCGAAATGTGCATTTTTTTTGCTTTATTGGGGGTCTGGGGACTCAGAACCAGTCAGTATCTGGTGTGACCACCATTTGCCTCATGCAGTGCAACACATCTTCTTCACATAGAGTTTATCAGATTGTCAATTGTGGCCTGTGGAATGTTGGTCCACTCCTCTTCAAAGGCTGTTATGGACGAAGAACACAGATGCATTTTATTGATGGCATTTTGAATGCACAGAGATACCGTGATGAGATCCTGAGGCCCATTGTTGTGCCATACATCCATGAACATCACCTCATGTTTCAGCAAGATAATGCACGGCCCCATGTTGCAAGGATCTGTACACAATTCTTGGAAGCTGAAAATGTCCCAGTTCTTGCATGGCCAGCATACTCACCGGACATGTCACCCATTGAGCATGTTTGGGATGTGCTTGACCGGCGTATACGACAGCGTGTACCAGCTCCCACTAATATCCAGCAACTTCGCACAGCCATTGAAGAGGAGTGGACCAACATTCCACAGGCCACAATTGACAATCTGATAAACTCTATGTGAAGAAGATGTGTTGCACTGCATGAGGCAAATGGTGGTCACACCAGATACTGACTGGTTCTGAGTCCCCAGACCCCCAATAAAGCAAAAAAATAAATAAAAAAATGCACATTTCGGAGTGGCCTTTTATTGTGGGCAGTCTGGGGCACACCTGTGCACTGGTCATGATGTCGGATCGGCATCTTGATGTGGCGCACCTGTGAGGCGGGGTGGATTGTCTCGGCGGGGCAGAGGTGCTCGCTGTCACACATTTGGACAGATTTGTGAACAATGTTTGAGAGAAATGGTAGTGTTGTGTATCTGGAGTGAATTTTGGATCTTTGAGTCCATCTCAGGAAAAATGGGAGCAAAAACAAAAGTGTTGCGTTTATATTTTTGTTGAGTATATGTTGTTGCCCTGTTGTTAGTTTGACTTTGTCATGGTATTTTGTATTTATAACTGTAACCTTGGTCACATTTAACTCTTGTAAGCTTTAAGCCATGTTAGAATGCTGTTGCCTGATCAAAAACATACCTGGAGTTGTGTTTTGATTCATTCACACATGTTTTAGTAACCCTTTATTATTAGTCTGTCTGCACCTCTAAAGCTCAAAACGCTCTGTTCCACCTTGTGATTTCTTGTAGTAGTTTTTGAGTTAACAGCTACCTTTTTTTTTGTTCAGTAGAGAGAGGCAATTCCAGGGCTGAAATTATCAAAGTGATTCTAATGAAGGTGTATTGAGTTTAAAAACATAGGGGAGCACTTCCAATATTACCATATGACATCACAAGGTGGGACAAAGTGTTTTCTGCTTGAGAGAAGAACTCAACCTAAATATGCAGGGTTTGTATTAAACATCTGTGAATGCAATAAAACACAACTCCATGAGGAAAATAGCATATTAAGATAAGACTTTAAGACTTTATTGATCTCACATAAGAGAAATTCACTAATTCACTATTACGAGCCCTTTTCAGATAGTGAACACACACATCATTAGGAGCATCTTTCACCAAAACCAGTTTGCAACAAGTGGTGAGGGAGAAGGGAACAGTGCATTCCCCTCCATTGAGAAAGCCTTTATAAATTCTTTTTTTCACAGAATTGTCACTGCTGTGTGTTGGTGGAATTCATTCTCCATGCTTAACCCTGAAACCCATGTAGCTCTATAGAGCTGCTTTGTACATTTACATTTATATGTAGGCACTTTGTTTTGAACTATGCAATGTGGTTACTGTGGCTTGTCGAATGGATCAAACTTAACACCAAATGGTATTGAAATGAATCCCGCAGCAGGATTTGTTTCAGAAATTGAACTTGATCTTCTTGAAGTATAAAACCATTGCTGTTTTTTCGAAGAAAGGCTCTGAACAAAAGCAGATTACACTGGTCTACAAGCAAAATGCTTCCGGAACAAAAGTAGTGACATTTTTCTTGGTTTAGGTCACTAATAAAGAAAAAGTAAGTCAGAAGTGCTGATTGGCTATAGTTTCCAAGATATAGTATTGGGTCAAAATAGGAAATTTATGCAAAATAAGCCAAAAAGGGTAGTTTATCAGAAGGTACAGTGTGTCTACAAGCAACCAGTTCTATCTGAAGGCCTGTCTGCACATTCCAATACATTCATTTTAATATGTCTAGAGTTTTAATATATATCAATATATAGTATACAGTATATATATTATTATTATATCATTACATATCTTGAATACATTAGCTAACCAGCACAGTTATCAATGGATTTTCAGTTCATCTTATCAATATAAATGAGATTTAGCCACTTTTATCTCGGAAGCAGATCGAGTCCAAAAATTTGTACACCAGTGTAATCAAAGGTAAAGGTGCACTGTCTAACTTTCTGGTTGGGAGTTTGTCATCTGCTTGTTTCTAGGAATATTTCATTGCTCTGCTTGGAATGTTCCACAGTATGACATTAGAGCTCTACCCTGCATTTATTAAATTACAAGTGGTGTTATTGCTTTAAAAAAAAACCAAGCATTCTGAAAAACAGGCATGAGTGGGGTTGCCTCTCCACAAATCGAGGAGGGTCGGTCTGCCCATTTATGTTCCACAGACCAACGATATTGCACAAATCTGACCTGTAACTTGGCCTGGTTTGGTCTCCTTGATAATAGATAATAGGTTTAATGCCATACTGTGAAACATTCCAGACAAAACTATAACATTCCCATGAAGACATGCATTTGATGGACTTTGATGGACAAAGTTACACAATGCACCTTTAAAGTTAATGGAACTGCAATAAAATGATGAGTTAGAAAGTGTAGTTGATCCTATAGTGTGAAAATATTACAAATTCTCTAAATATACATGTATTTATTTAAAGGTGCATTGTGTAACTTTTCCGGTGGAGGGTCCGTAAATGCTTTCCTCCATCTTGTCTGGAATGATTTACAGTATGGCATTAAACCTTTCTATCTTCATGGCGATCAAGCCAGACCAAATTACAGTCAGAATGCGTATTTTTCCTAGATATTTTTGAGCTACAATAAATGTAGGTACATCTGTTTAATGTCTTACTGTGGAACATTCCAAGCAGAGCACTGAAATATCCATAGAAACAAAGAGGTGACGGACCCCCTACCAAAAAGTACACCTTAAGTGTATCTTTAAATTTGGTTACATTCAAAACAAAAATAAAATCTCTGTTGGGTAACAGCCTTTTTCACACCCGCTCATATAACTTCAGTGCCATATATAGAAATAGGTGTCCCCCTGTAACCTTGGTGCTACAGGCAGAAAAACCTGAGAGGGTTGGATGAAACGGGCCACATGTGGTCGCCAAGGCGACCGATGAGAGTGAAGCGAAAGGATTTCCAGTTTTGGGGGGTGACAGGAATCCCCCCAGGAAAGAGGAACGGGGCAGAATCTCTGTGAATATGTCTCATGGTTTCTTATCTGAGGCTGACAGCGACAACATTTGGCACTTTGACGTCTCCCTCATAAGGCCTGATAACAGTCGACTCCTCTCCTCTTTTACTCTCTGTAATTTGCCTCATTTTTCCTCATGACATTCTTTTTCATGCCATCATTCGTTCATGAGGAAGGGCCCATGAGAAATCGGTGATGCCAAACTTCAGAGCTGTAGCTGTAAATTCATGTCCATGAGTGTAGATGTGTGTTTGTGTGTGTGTTTTTAGTTTTTAGTTTAAATTGCATATTTGGTGTCTGGTGAAATGGAATTTCAGTCCTCTGTGTAATGTCTGTTACATAGTGAATTGACAGTAAAGTACACTTTGACTTTGACTAAATGTTTATGATATAAGAGGCAAAGTGGCATGTTAGAAAAGAAAGGCTTGATATTTTTAAAGGTCCTATGTTACGCAAAACTTACTCTTGTGAGCTTTAAGCCATGTTAGAATGCTGTTACCTCATCAAAAACATACCTGGAGTTGTGTTTTGTTTCATTCACAAACGTAATCCTTTATTATTAGGCTGTCTACATCTCCAAAGCTCAAAATGCTCCGTTCTACCTTGTAATGAAAGGAAGACTTAGTTTTCAAGTTGACAGCTACCCTTTATGATAACAGGAGAAGTTCAATTTGTCAACTGGACCAAGTTTGTTTGGTCCAGTTATCATCCAGTATTGGTCCTGTTATCATGGATTCTACCTGGACGACTGAGGGACTTTTCACGCATCTTAAGCTACCCTTTACATTTACTTCAGTGGAGATTGGCCATTCCAGGGCTGAAATTATCCAAATGATTCTAGTAAAGGTGTATGGAGTTAAAAAACACAATGGAGCACTTTCCATATTACCACATGACATCACAGTGTTTTCTGTTTGAGAGAAGAAGAAGAGAAGTGACTTTATTGATCTCACACAGGAGAAATTCTTCTCTGCATTTAACCCATCCTGTTGTTAGGAGCAGTGGGCAGCCCATGACTGCGCCCGGGGTCCGTCTCCATGATCTTCTTGCTTCAGTTTGGTCAGGACCACAGCTGGAGGATTTTACCTGGAGCATGTTTTGGGTTGGTGGGGGAAACTGGAGTGCCCGGAGGAAACCCACCCAGACACGGGGAGAACATGGCTCAGGCGATCCAAATCTGACGGCCATACCAACATGCCACACGGGGATCGAACTCAGAGCCTTCTTGCTGTGAAGCGTGAGTGCTAGCCACTCAGCCACCGTGCCGCCAAACTCAGCTGAAATATGCAGGATTTGTGCATTAAACATGTGCAAATGAAACAAAACACAACTCTAGGTATGTTTGTGATGAGGAAACAACATCATAACATAGATAAGAAAATAGTGTAATATAAGTCCTTTAACTTTATTGTTACAAAGGGGCTAAATAGACACCGTACAAAGCTGTGTTTAGATGGAGGAGTGTTTATAAGATATTGTAACTGGGCATCACTTTCTTTCAAAAAATGTTTTTTAGCATTGTTATTATTGGCAGAATGAGAAAAGTGCCTTAAACTTTTCCTATAGTGCCTTACCAATTAAGCTGTAATGCAGGGGAGAGAGCTGATACATCAAAGATACCAGGAAGTAGAAGGCTTGTTGACAACAAACCACTGGGAAAGATAGTGCCACAGCATACATAGCACTGAGTATTAGTGAAGTATTAGTATATTGCATGAACAGTCAATAGTACTTACTGTGTTCTTAATGGAAAATGTTTCCTTGAACTAAAAGATGATAGAGCTTGGGTCCAATATATCTTGATGATCACTCGTGATTTATTCCTTGTGCATGTTAAGAAAGAAATTAAAACATTTTTTGTTATGATCTTTTAAAAATACATAACCCCACACTTGTAAATGAAGGACAAGCCTCAAACTCTAAAATCAGAGCATTTTTCAACTATAACAAGGATTTGCATTTTTATGTCGATCCATCTGCTTGGGTGCATTGCAAGAATAGACAGTGACAATAGCCCCAGTTGATCTCACCAATGCGTACAAATGCAATTGCACCAAAGAGAGCAGCATCTCCCGGGGCAGTAACAGAGTGATGCATATGGCAGCTATGTGGATACAGTCCTGAAATGCACACTCTTATTTTTCTGTTTCTATTAACCACTAATGGGTGCATGCAGGACGAATAATTTTAAAGGCAAATGCTCTCAACACCCATGCAGAATCACACAACTCTTTGCTGTCACAGTTCTGGCCTTCAAATCTAATAGACTGCAAAATGCTTAAATAGGGCCTTGGTGTCAAACCTATGAAGATGATTTAGCTGTGCAGGTCAAACCTGACGCTTCTCTCTGGTTTCACTGTGTGATTAACACACACACTAATGTGGTGCTGTGGCTTTGATGACCTAATTTAAATGCACGGGCAGGTGCCAGAATCAGTTCTGGTTTCTTTAAGTACCAAATATCTATTCTCATCTCACACAGAGGCTTCAGATGAACACAGCCGTAACACATAAAACTGAACTTTCATGATGGTATTCTAAATAAAACAGTTGCTGTGTCACTCTACTGTCATCAACAAAAAGCCCCTGTCTCCTCATTTTTCAGATTTCCCTGACAGGGACACATCAGCCAGCATTGTACATGATGATGCCTTAATGTTCAAAATTTTTAATGTTTCCCATTAAAAAGCTCATATGAGTTACAGCTCGGTGGTTAGAACAATTGCTGCCAATTCAAAGGTCAGTGGTTTGCTGCAGCTCGTAGTGCATCTGTGCAGATGGTGGTGGCACAGATTGACAGCCTTGCTTGATTCAGTCCACCCTGGGGCAGTTGTGGCTATAAGCTAACACCACCAAGAAATTATTAAATATTATTTTTATTATGGGATAATGTAATACAATATTTATGATTTTATTATTATTATGTAATATCATGATCTAAAGAGTGTATTTCATAGGCATAGCACTCTTCAAATGTGAAAGGAGGCACATTTGAAGGAAAGGCACACAAAAAGACACACAAAAAAGGACAGGAATTAAAAGAACTGGTTTGTTCTTCTCTTCAAAGAAAACTATGTTGGAACAGTGTTTTCTGGAGCCCAGCAGTGTGTGTTCATGTCTGTCTAAGCAGAACAAGAGCCTCAGATTGTCCATAATATTCTTGTCACCTACAATAAGGCTCAGTATAGGACTTACATTTGGGGGTGTAGGGCCTGAGGCCTATCTCCAGCTGTGAAAATCACTGTGCTCTTGCTTGGAGCACTGTCAGGACATGAAATAGGTTATCTAAACACAAGTGCAATTCTGATACATTTTTTTGGATACATTATCAATAACATGATATTGTAAAAAAAAATATTACAAATTTACATAAGTCTACTGGAGTTTATTTTATTGTGTTACAATCAGTTGTAACAATGAATTAAAATCAGCAGACAAAACACAATTGGGATAATACTTCATATGAATTAACACTGTAATTAAGCTTGGGCTTTTAAGCTTGGGCTTTTAGCCTTTATTGGTCTCACACACAATGACACACAGTGACACACGGGAGAAATTTGACTTCAGCATTTGACCCATCCTTTTTCAGGAGCAGTGAGCAGCCATCTTTTTCGGCGCCCGGGGGGCAGTACCGTGAAGGGTCTTGCCCAAGGACCCACACTGGTTAGCTCATTGCCCGGGGGGGGTTTGAACCTACAACCTCCAGGGGGAAAGTCCATGACTTACCAGTTGAGCTAACCAGCCGAAGATAATTAAATCATTGTGATAAATTTCTTTTTAAACAATGTAACTTTATTCTCTATTTCTGCATTTTCACTTAATTTTTATTGAGGTTGTCATTCAAACGTCTCTGAAAACTCAAAAGCCGAAAGCTGCCATTTGAAACTTTAATTCATATGAGGTAGCTCAGACAAAATACTGAATGCTGTTATCTGCATGGCTGAACGATGATTGACAGGAGACCAGGTGAGTCTGCATTTCATATTACCGCTTTCCTACAGATTATTATAGTAGCCGGGGGAGAAGTACAGCTTTTCACTGATGGAAATGGCTAATGTGGACTGAATGACTTTAGATAAGCATATGGCAGTAATGGGGTTGCAGCCTCCCAGATCACTTTTTTTTTCTGAATTTCTGTGCCTCCTGCAGGTTCTTTGTAAACTTTCCATCCGCCAAACAGTACTTCAGTCAGTTCCAGGACATGCAGGACCCTGAAGAGATGGAGAGAAGCACTCAGCTGAGACAGCATGCCCGCCGAGTCATGAATGCCATCAACACGGTGGTGGAGAACCTCCACGATACAGAGAAAGTGTCATCTGTGCTGGCCTTGGTCGGAAAAGCACACGCACTCAAGCACAAAGTGGAGCCGGTGTATTTTAAGGTGAGGACCATCTGCCGCTGTCTGTAGATAGAAAACTGTTTAACTTTATTGGTTCTGTTGTAATTCAAGAATAGAATCTCCTCACCAAGCTTCAGGGGTAAAATTGCTCAAGTCTTCATTCAGCAAACCTCTGGGACTTCATGTTCTTTTTCACTACAATCTGTTCCCCCATGTTACCAATATTTCATGATATATTGTCAAAGATTTTTGAATCTGTGATTACCATGCAGAAAATCTAAAAATCTTTAGCTCTTTTTCTAATACAATACTGTCATACAGGAATGTTTTAACTGTCAAAAACAACATATCTGTGCTGAGAGTGGAGGAACAGCATATAATGAAATATAACATTGCGAACAAGGATAGTATCCTTTAATAAAAATACAGTTTCCACTCTATAGACCTTAATTTCAGCCCTGGAATTGCCAATCTCTACTGAAGAAAAGGTAAAATTTAGCTGTTAACTTGAAAACTAGTGCTTTCTGAGATCACAAAGTGGAACAGAGCATTTTGAGCTCTTGAAATGTAGACAGACTAATAATAAAGGGTTACTCAAACATGTGAATGAAACAAAACATAGCTCCAGGTATCTTTTTGATTATAACATGTCAATTTTGCATAATAATGTAGGACCTTTAATTCTCTTAACAACTCTGAGCTGTATGTGATGACACTAAAGCATTATTTTCTGTTTATAAGTTTACATTGCTCCAAATATGTAATATTAAAAATCTTTATTTTACGAAAAGATTGTACAGAAAAGGTGTGTACTTCCTAGAGGAAAAGCTTAATTTTTAATAAAAGGCTCTAATACACTCACCCAGTAGTTTTTCACCCAGTGTTAATAATGGAGCTCAAGAGTGACTGTTCACCTGCCAGTTCAGGAACAAAATTTCTCATTTATTTTTCCCATAGACTTTCTGAAAAAGAAATTATATTAAAAGTTTGAAAGCTTGCTCAGGGCTAATCAGCTATGTGGTAACTAATCACCACATAGCAAGACATATAATTCTATTTAAAATCTATTTTTGAAATATAAATCACTAAATTATTAAAGCATTTCACAGAATGTTTTTGGACATATATCTATATCTATTAGCACGTAGCCCTTGAACTCTTTTCTCTCTCTTGAATATTTAAATTTTTCAAACGTCTATGTGAAAATTTAATGTAAAATTTAATTCCAGAACCAGAGTGGGCAGTCACTGTTGAGCTTCACAATATTACACCAAAACAAAATGTCCTGCAAATAAAAGGGGGAGAGAGACAGCCCTGGTATGTTCTTTTGCCCAACAAAACAAAAACATTTTAAACCAATACTCCATTCGATCTGACAGTTTTTCAACCATTCAGTTGTAACTGATATAATATAATTTGTACTGCAGGAATTGTAAAAAGACATAAGTGAGCCTCCTTCATATACAGCTTCACTCTTCACTATACAATACATGTTAACATTTTCACAATAAGTGGCATCCTTCCATCGTTTATAATGTGAAAATGAGCGCATATGTTTTAGTGCTGTCTGTGGACGATCTTCTTTCTCCATGTGACTGAAGAGGGAAGTCTTTTGAATCCTGTCTCCAGTTTACAGATGCAGCTGTGAGCTATAAAGATTACCCTAGTTTCAAATCTCTCAACACTTCACGGCTTTTTTTCACAGAATATATTTAGCGTACGAATGTTATTGATTATAGCGTTATAGTGCTTTATGGCAACACCAACAGAATCTTTAGACGTGTAGAAAACTGAGAGCTCAATCCTTGTTTTTGGTTCACAAGATATCAGTAAGTGCAATTACTTAGTTTGTCCAGCGCATCTGAACTAAATATAGAATGGATAAAGATTTTACAAAGTGCAATAAAACTGAGTTAATGACAGAACATCAAATATCAGAAGGAATACCATGACATTTTCGCCATAAGCCTCGAGCATGGTACCCTGTGAGAGAGACAGAATAAGACTGTTTGTTTATTGTAGTGTAAGTATCTGAAGAACATAGACAGCTTCTGAAAGTGAGGGTGATATTTAGATTTTATTTATTTATTACTTTTTTTGTGTGATATTTTAGACAATACAAACAATAAAAAATATTAGACATTTTGGCTTCAAGGAATAAGGAGTGCGTACATCAAGGGGGTGACACACACACAGACGCACATACTGGGTTCATATTAAACAAAAATATAAAAAAGCAAGCCACCATAATTCATTACAGAAACAGAGTACACAGCTCTGGAAAAAAAAAAAAAAAGAGACCACTGCATTTTTTTCTTAAATCAGCATCTCTACATGTATTACAGCCATTCCATTCCAGCATCTGTTGAATTCCAACACAAACACAAAGCTGAGCTACTTCAGTTCTTGCACCAGGAGTGGAATAAAGTCACCCAAGAACAATGTGAAAGACTTGTGGAGAGCATGCCAAGACACATGAAAGCTGTGATTAAAAATAAGGGTTATTGCATGAAATATTGATTTCTGAACTCTTCTTAAGTGTAAACATTAGTATTATGTTCTTTTAAAATGCATTTGATCTTGTTTGTTTGCATTGTTTGAGGTCTGAAAACATGTATCTTTTTTGTTATTTTGACCATTTGTCATTTTCTGCAATTAAATGCTCTAAATCAGGGGTGATCAATACGTCGATTGCGATCTACCAGCTGTTCGCCAAGGTAGTGTGGGTAGATCGCAGTGTCGTAGTACTCAACACCGGTTTTGGTCTCGAGATGATTGCGATCATATTTCATTACGGCCGCTGCCGTCAGCAATAAACTTTTACCGGTGTGCAGGACTGCGCGGGGCTTCTCATTGCAGCCTGTGCGCTCGTCTGGAGCCGTGGACACGCGGAACGTCACCACACGCACCCCCAGCGCACAGCTTGTTCGCAACAGCTTGTACCTTTGCGTACCAGCGTGTATCACAGGGCAGGTTAAACTTTATAAAACATCCTACCTGTCCGTCTGCCTCACGTCAGCACGCCAGTCCTCGCCTTTTCACGCTCTCGATTCCCCCCCCCCCCCCCCCTTCTTGGTAGATCTCGGCACACCATCAACCTCAAAAGTAGATCTCGGTTAAAAACAAAGTTGAGCATCCCTGCTCTAAACGATAATGTTTTTATTTGGATTTGGGGGAAATGTTGTCAATAGTTTATAGACTTAAACAAAAATGTTCCTTTTGCCCAAACACATACCTGTAAGTAGTAAAATCAGAAAAACTGATTGAATTTTGCAGTGGTCTCTTATTTTTTTCCAGAGCTGTATTTTCCCACTCATATATATTGATATCCTTTTCTTAAATTTATGTATGATACTACGGCCCGTTATCCACTTTAAAATGCAGCTTTCTTCTCTGTTCTTGAGCTCCAGTGGTGTCCCTCTGCACATTATCATTTTGATTCCTCTCTGCTGCCCGTCCACCCACCACTTAACTTTTTATCATTTTCAATTCTCACCTGTCTCGCCTACATTTATAGTGACAAGCTTATATACAATACATACTTATACAATACATACAATATGAATTATTTACTTCTATGACAAATGGGGACGATTAAAGGTCGAATACTGCACAAAATTTACTCTTCTGAGTTTTAAACCATGTTATAATATTGCTCCCTTGTCAAAAACATCTGGAGTTTCATTCACACATGTTTGAGTAATCCTTTATTATTAGTCTTCATTTCCAAGTTTTCAAGTTAACAGCTCCTTTTGCCTTTTGTTCTATAAAGATTTGCAATTCCAGGGCTGAAATTATCCACATGATTCTACAGAAGGTGCATGGAGTTTAAAAACACAATTGGAACACTTCCAGTATTACCACTAACATGTGTTTCCTCATCAAAACACAACTCCAGGTATGTTTTTGATGAGGATATGACATTATAACAGATCAGAATATAGGCCCTTTAACGGATTAGCAATATCACATAATGACCAACAACAGTACCGAGTTGCGTACTATGAAATACTTGATCTGAGTACTATCTATAAAACCAGTGCATTCTTTTTCCTTTCCTCCCCAGATTCTGAGTGGTGTAATGCTGGAGGTGTTGTCGGAGGATTACCCAGAATGCTTCACTGAAGAGGTGCAGCTGGTGTGGACCAAATTGATGGGTGCAGTGTATTGGCACGTGACCGGCGCATACACCGAAGTTGGCTGGCTCCAGGTCTCCAGCTCCGCCGTGTGAAGAGAAATAGCTGAACAGTGGACTCAGAAACGTGGCGAATCGGATGAGTTTGGGTAAAGTGTGAATGGAATGGGAGAGGCCCACTGCGGTCTGTTGCAGTCATGAATGAGAGGAATTTTGTTTTATTTGGTCACTTTTGGTGCTGTTTTCATCGTTATAATTACACCATAAGCTTCAGAACACACCAGGATGCAACTCTCGAGAGCGTGGCTAAATGCTTGGTATGACTAGCTTTAATGTAATTATAAAGGCTATTTGTTTATTTACAGATAGTTCAATGTAAACTGCCCATGTCCCTTCATTAAACCTCAAAGACGAGCACACAACTTTACAAAATGTTCTATTTAAATGTAATTTTAGGGAGCGTTTTTGGAGTGTTCTCATTTTATGCAAAATTGATTAATGCATTACTCAGGAGTTACATAATTCGATCTAAACTGTTAGGACTCATGCAATCAACACAACCATTTTTTTTAATAGTTCTATTTTCCAGTCTCTCTACAGAACGAAATATCAAAATGAGACTAAATAATATATGATTGGCAAATGTCTACATGTATTTTCTTCGTAAGAACACTTTCAAAAATACCTTTATGTCTATTCTCTACATCTAAACGTTTCAAAAATATCTCAGTAATAATGAAATAATTTAATGAGACAGAAAATCAACATTGTGACAGAGAACATGATCATACCAGACTTAACACCTTTGCAACTCTGATTATTTTAGTGCAACCTGAAAACAACAACAAAGGCTTCAGCTTATGAAATGTGATAAATAGTTGGTTACGTTTTGCTCCCATAAAAAAAAAAATCTTGGTATTAAATGACAATCCACAAATACAACGCAAAGGTAATCAAATACTCTTACTTGTTGCTGTATTCTTATATATTCCCACAGGAAATAGGTTTTTAGATTGTAAAGGCGCATTGTGTAACTTTTCTGGTGAAGGGTCTGTCAAATTCTTTTCTCGTGGCAATGTTATTGCTTTGTATGAAAAGTTTCACAGTATGTATATCTTCATGGACACCAAACCAGGCCAAGTTACAGGTTTGATATGTCACAATGCCTGTTTTTCTAGGTATTTTTAGTGACAAAACCGCCTGTAATTTAATAAATGTAAAGTAGAGTTGTGGAACATTCCAAGCAAAGGAATGACCTCTTCATAGAAACAAACAGGTGACAGAACCCCAGTCAAAAAGTTGCATAGTTCACCTTTAACATTTCTCATTCATATGATAAAAGCTCTAGTTTGATGCAGTTTACTCCATGTCTCATTCCACCTCCTATGCTCATCTCAAACTGTGACTTCTTCAGATGAAAAATACTGTAGCTATAGTCTTTTTTCTGTTTTCTGTTTTATTACGTGTAGCATATTCCAGCTTGACTACCTTTCATTTTGTTTTGCCAGGTAGCTTTCCAAATGTTTAGACAAGAAATGATTTTTACACTGTTGGTGGGGCAGATATTGTAGATGATGCCCTGGCTATGGGACCATGGAGCTGCAGACTGTTATAATATACTGTATATTCTTACTGTGTCCTGTGTCATGTATGGTTAGGAGACTTGCAGATCTCTCTATTGACGCACTTGTATGCTCTTAATGTCTTGTTTAAATTTGCCAATGTGTTTGTATAAGTGTAAAGTGGGCAAGTGTGTATACTCTTTGGCTTTCTAAAACTCACTGCAGACATCTTAAAGAGGGCTGCTTTGCTCCAAATCATGAACAATCTTTTTATATGTTTTTTGTTTTCTTTTTTCATCACATTTTTCCAAGCAAAAATACTATTGCTTAAGTGGTACATGGGCTGATAGTCTTCAGACAGAGGCCTTTCTTTGTGTGAAGGCTTCCTCAATGCTAATATTTACTTGACTGTCTCTTAGTTTACTTCTCCCAGAACCACTCAATAAGATCTGATGCATTTAAGGACCTATTAAATGTTTAGGAACTTGTCCTGGTGGTCTAAGAAAGAGAAAGAGTTGAATGCTTTCACCTTAAAGTAACCTCTTTTTAGTGGAGGATTTTTGAGAGATTCCCTTATGATAAATCTTCCCCCTCTCTCTGGTTCCAATTCAATCCAATCCAACTTTATTTGTGGCACATTTTACCAACACAAAGTCTCCACAGAGTATGCACAATATAAATTAACACATTGAAAAAAATAAACAAAAAAATAAATAAATAAATAAATAAGCAAGTCAATAAAAAACATAAGAAAATACTAAAATTACCAATAGAAAAATAGAAAATAAACTCACTAAAAGACTGTTTTACTATACAACTATAACTGTCAACTTTTTCAAATTGGCACACAGCTTAAACCTCACCATGTTACTTGTTAGTTCAGAACTGCTGAACCAAACCTAAGCCAAAATCCGTTCACACCTCAGGCATGTCTGGTTTTTTCCTCATTTTTCACTGCTAAAATCGCAGTGAAGGTGATTACCTTCACTCTCCAACTAAAAATACACTGACGTGATCCAAAGTATACAACATATTTTGTCAGTTATTCCTTTACAGATTTCTTTACAGACTGGCATTAGTATTTTGGATTTTTTTTAACACTTGTTTTTTTGGGGGTTTGACATTTTATGCACAGTGACATTCCCAAAAATATTTGTGGACAGTCATGTCAAGGTTAAGCAGCATTTGAACCAAGATATACAATTGCCCAATGTCACACAGGACCCTTAACCTTATAAATGCACTGCATAACATTTCTATGTCTCCATGGAAATGTACGGTTGTGTCTAGAATGTTCCACAGTATAGATTAAACCTAATCTATTAATCTATTATGAGGGAAACACAACTCTACAACACAATGCTACATTACAATTCAGATATGTGGAGAGTGTACCCTATTCACAGAAGGAATTATTCTGTTTTTTGAGCAATAGAAACACACGTATTGAATAAATGCTAGATGGAGATGTTTAAAGTCATACCATGGAATAACATCTCCATGGAGACAAGAATGTGGCAGACCCTCCATTAGAAACGTTGTGCACCTTTAACAGACTGGGATTAATCAAGAATGTAGAATGAGGAAAAGAAAAAATATATCACAAAAATATACAAGTTGAAAAGGTGTATTTCACAAAGTCCATCATATAGTTCAAATTGGATTATAAGAAAATCCCTTGCAATACTTGCTTTGACAGGCTACCTCATTTCCAGTCTTTTTGCAGTCATTACCTCAGTTAACCCTGCACATCTTCTCTATAGTGCTCCAGTAATTAGTAGCTTTGGAGTGCACGCACAGCAGTCGGTATCTCCATCTGCAATACTCTCTCTAGTCCAAACATACTCCCACAAATCTGTTTAGGATGGACATTTGATCCAATCTGGTGTTTGCATCTGGCCGGCTGACGTCCTGTATCTCCCATCTGACGCCCCACAGCATTGGCATCTGGCATTAATGAGGATGTAATGAGTCTGCTCTCCTCTCACTGCGCCAGTGTACGTCGTCTACTGTAGTTTCTCTGTTTCTCCGTCCGTGCAAGGGTCACATCAGTCAGACAATTACGACTGGGCAGATGGTACAACTACTCTCACTGTAATGCTCATGAGACACTGTAAGAGCAGTCAAGCAGAGAGTTATTTTCAGGATTTCAAGGATTTATTGTCATTGCAAGTAACAACAAAGTTACATTTAGTGCGTTAAACAGCTGGCTCATTGACAGCAATTTGGGGGCTCAGGGCAAGAAAACTCACATGGGCCCCCTCTAATATAAATTAATGGGAAGAGGGTGGAAGGTTTCAATTACAATTCTAGGTATAAAGAGTTATAATTATAAGTTATAATTATAATGAGTGGCAGGGGGGTTAAGAGGGGATAAAGGAGTTTTTGTCCTGTGCCCGAGGGTTTAAGGGGCCCAGAATTAGACCTATTAATTTATCTTGGAAGGGGGCCTATGTGAGGCTTCTTGCCCTGGGTGCCCACATTTCTGTCAATGGGCCTGCTCATGAGTCACTGTAAGAGCAAGTCAAGCAAAGTTATTTGGGATTTCAAGGACTTATTGTCATTGTCACATTTAAAAAAAAAATTAAACAGTAGCATGGCAAGTGCAAACTGTATCCGTGCAAATACTGGAGTGTAAATATATACACTATTGAGGTACTTATAGCATGTAACACAACAACATTTATGGCAGATGTTCTAGGTATAAAGAGTTGTAATTATAATGACTGGCAGGGGAGTTGAGGGGGGGGACAAAAGGGTCTGTTGTCCCGGGCTCCAGGGTCTTAGGTGCTCAGAATTAGAACTTCTTCCTATTCATTTATATTAGAGGGAGACCATGTGAGGCTTCTTGCCCTGGAGCCCCAAATTTCTGTTTAAGGGCCTGATGACTGGACATAGTAATCAACCAGTAAGACACCTATTTGTTCTTCAGTTAAACAGTGTTATAAAAAACACAGCATGGGATTTGTGAATTTGTGGGTATAAATAAAAGAAATGCTAAGTATTCACTGTGATAACTTTAAAAAGACGCAAATGCAGTTGAGGCCAGTAACTGGTTTGTTTATTCATTGTGTGTGTGTGTGTGTGTGTGTGTGTGTGTGTGTGTGTGTGTGTGTGTGTGTGTGTGTGTGTGTGTGTGTGTGTGTGTGTGTGTGTGTGTGTGTGTTAATGTATGGGCTTGGAACTAGCACAAACCTGTCTGATGATCTTGTGTAGCTGGATTAAATTGCTTAAACATGCACTTACATCTTCCTCTTTCCACATTCTTTCACAGTCTACTGTCCATGCTACAGTCAAACAAAGCTTAAGTGAAACTGTTAAGGTTTACATTGCTCTGCTCTGCTGTAAAGTTTCTGCCGCTCATAAACTTTTACACAGTAACAGTGCCTCTTTCAGGTTTTTCAGAGCCTTCAGAGCTCCCTTTGACATTTTATTTGTTAATGGTACACTACTGCATTTAACTTTTCTGGCATAAGGTCCGCCACCTGCTTGTCTCCATGCTGATGTTATTGCTAGGACATTCCACACAGTATGACATTAAATACAGGCTCTATTTATGCTTTAATGTGTTTTAAATAGGGCTGTCAGTTTAACGCGTTAATTAGATTAATTAATTACACTGCTAATTAACGCGTTATAAAAATTAACGCAATTAATTATGAGCGCAATTCAATGCGCGCGCATTTTAAATTTGGCGTGCGGGGCCTTTGAACGGCGAGTTTATTTATAAAAATGTGACAGAGCAGATCCGTTTCTAAGCCCCCTGTCCCCGCGGAGAGCATGTGAAGACGCCGGGGAGAGCACGCGAAGACACACACGCCTATTTCCATATCTGCTGCGCTCCGCGCACTGAACCCTTTTCAATCACCATAAACTTCTCCAGCGTGTTCTGCCGTGACTAAGGGTGCACACTTAAGAAGCGTTAGTTTTGCCCATCCAAATCACGCTAAATACTAAATACTCACCCCGCGGTGCCGCCGCCTCCTCCCTCCTCCTCCGTGCGATGGTCCAGACACATCCGCGGCGGTAATCCAGTTTCGCGGGTTCCGGGGGTCAGGTGAGCCATGAGTAATTTACACGGACAATTATTTGTATTCTCTGTATATTTGAAGCTGTGTATATTATTTATTGAGATTGCATGAAAGCTACTGTACGTGCTCACGTACACCAGAAATATTCGCCATTTAATAGGCTAGTGGAATGGTGTAGCCTAAATGAGCTTTCAAATGAATGTTACGTAATGTGGGAGGTGAATGGGGTGTACAGCAGTCTTGTCTTGGTTACACTGGAGGTAACGTGCACTGAAAGTGACTGAAAGACTGAAAGACTTAAAGGGGAAGTCTGCATTCTTTTCACTGTACCACTATAAATCACACGTTTGACACCTTTTTTGCACTGTGGGAAAGCACAATAAACCACCTAAAAAAAATATTTTTTAAAATGCGATTAATTAGATTAATTAATTACAAATCCTGTAATTAATTAGATTAATTTTTTTAATCGCCTGACAGCACTAGTTTTAAACATGCATTTTCACTGTGATTCTCCACAGATTTGCTATAAAACTGCCTGGTGATGCCTGGTGGCATCAGCTGCTTGTCTCTATGGAGATATCCTATCTATGTAATAACTAAATACATGTACTGAAAATACGTATTCTGAAAATTAATTTTGAGTAAATGTATTCCAATACAGTTACTCTATTATTTGGTGGTATATAATATACAAATATTCTAAGTATTCAGAATACAGTATAGACATCAGAATACATTACGAAATAAACTAAATAAACTAAATACATTTTCAAAGTATTTTTCTCATCACTGGAGATAGATAAGTTTAAAGCCATATTGTGGAACATTAACATCTCCATGCAGACAAGGTGGCTGACCCTCTAATTGAAAAAGTGAAATAGTGCACTTTAAAACAATGCATGGCATGAATCCTGTTGTTGTCACACAATGGGAGAGAGATGTTGTGTTATTGTTTTGCTGCTGCTCCTGTTATCCTTTTCATTTTTTTTCCCTCTCTTTAGATTATTATGTGCAGACACAGCCCAATCACAGGCACACACACCCACACATGTCTGTGCATTAAGTTCCCCAGGCAGGACATGACACTGCATGGCCATAATACCACAAGTATAAAACACCATTATCTCTATTATACAAAATGACCCTCCTATTTTCTCTCTTAATCACTGCCTATGTGGATGTGTTTTGTCATTTTTAAAGGTAGGACTTTATATTTTTCTAAATATACAGTATCTATAGGATGGTCTGTAATTGAATACAGTCTGTAATTATAATCATTGAGTCTGTTAGTGTTTACTGCATTGTTGGTGAGAGCAAGTGCACTAATGTTAGCTTTGTAATGTTGTCAAGCATGTTTGCACAGACTACAGACCTATATCTTCGCAAAACCTAATATAAAATACATGACCGTAAATAAAAGTATATCTACCAAAAAATGACTCAATGTCTTACTTGTTTGTTAATTTTTGTGCATTTTCCAGCCTGGGATTTTAATTGGCTTTATTCTACCTAGAAAGGTATTGATTCATAATGTAAAGGACCCATATTAATCTGCTATAATGTTGTTTCCTCATCACAAACATACCAAGTTGTGTTATGGTTCAGTCACACATATTTGACACACAAACCCTGCATATTTAGGCATATTTAGGTTCCTTCAACCTGAACGAACCGTGTGATGTCATGCGGTAATACAGGAAGTGCACCACGGTGTTTTTAAACGCCATACACCTGCACTACAAACATTTAAAAAATCAGAAATTGAACATTTGTACTCAACTAAAGGTAAAAGGTAACTTGAAAACTGCCACTTCATGACATCACAATGTGAAACAGAGCATTTTGAGCTTTAGAGATGTAGACAGACTTAAAACAAAGGGCTATTCAGACATATGTGAATGAAACAAAATTCCAGATATGTTTTTCATGAGGCAACATAATAACACGACTTAAAGCCCACAAAAGTCAGTTTTGCATAATGGATCTTTAAACAAATTGTCCCTATCTTATACTGTTGTTAGAGGTGAATGTTTTTACAAACCTAAACCTACCACAAAGACATCATTCTACTGGAAATATGTACAAATTTGACCAAAGCCTAAAAAATGTCCTTAACCAAAAAATGCTTGTATCCTAGCCAGTCGTCGGAGACACTGTTGGGCATTCTGGGGGATGTTACATGATATTTCCTCACTTGAAAAGTACCTTTGAGGTTTGATTCTTTAATGTAGATTGGTGTCTACTGCTTTCATCCTCTAGGGGGAACTACAAACACTGTATCTGTAATTGTTTTTACAGCATCCCTCAGTTACAGGCCATCTTCTCATTCTTTCAAGTTTGCAGTTTTAGTCACTATGGGCCTGTGGAGGAATTGGCCTTTTAAAAATCATTATAAATGTAAATTCAAACATATGTTAATGTTGCTTTTATGATCCTAGTATACAATAAATAACATGACAGTATGGCCTAAATGTTGGAGATAAATATTTAGCAGTTTCATCTTTGTTTGCATGATGCTTCCAGCAGTGCTATAATCCCCAGTGGGAGAACAACAGTATTTCCTTCACAAACCTGCATATTAATTAAAACAACAACTAATTCATATGCTTTGCCACCATCACCATCTGGAACCAAATTAGTGTGTGATATTTAAAGGGCCTATATTAACATTTTCTGATCTATGTTATAATGTTGCTTCCTTATCAAAAACAAGTGTGAATGTTTTGTTTCATTCACACACGTTTAACACACAGATCCTGCAGGTTTATACCGTAGGTTTATCAAAGATCAAGATCAAAGTCAGCTTTATTGTCAATTCTGCCATATGTGTTCAACATACAGTGAATCGAAATTTCGTTTCTCTCTGGGCAGGTAGTGCAAAAAGACAGTGTACAAAATACAATATGAAGACAAAACACAACAAAAACTATCTAAGACAGAGATCTAAAGTTAAAACTAAAGTCTACTGTCTAAAATCTTAAAACAGTGCAACATAATAAATAAACTATACTATATACAGATTTCCAAAGTGTGCAGTGTGCATCAAAATGTGCAATGGAAGATACAGCAGTGACTTGGTCATGTGCATAGAGTTTATAGAGTTCTTCTGTCAAACTGAAAACACTCCACTGTGTTTTTAAACTTCATACACCTTCACTAGAATCATCTGGATCATTTCGGCCCTGGAATTGACAAAAAGCTAGCTAACTACCACTGCATGACATCACAAGGTGGAACAAAGCATTTTGAGCTTTGCAGCTGTAGACAGACTAATAATAAAGAAAGAAGAATCACAACTGAGGCATCAAAACCAATGGTAAAAAGAATGCTTTAAGCATGGATTATAATGTATTGTATAGTTTATAGTGTATTGCTATGACACAAACTGCTCATATTTTTTACACCATTCAAATTTGCTTCTTCACAAAAGGATCTGCCTTTCCTCATTTACATCCTTATTGGTTTCCTTCCTCACTACTTATTGCCTGTAAGCATTTATTTGACCAAACCGAAGCGCTGCCCCCTCGCCATCCAGCTGCCAGTTTGACCTGTCTGCTTAGCCAGGCTCCAGGACACAGGAAATTGACTTAACTTAATACGGTATGGGTGCTATGTTTGATATGCAGGAGATACCACCCCCAGAACACCAGTCTCAGCACCAGTCTCCTTTGTGCCTCATATATTTCACTCTAATGTCTCTACTGTGTCATTATGGCTGCTGTGTTCCTATGTCCCAGATGTTGGCATTTGGAAAGGGGTGATTGGATAACAGGATGCACAGATGATCATGTAGCTAAAATGACAAATAAAATGACAGATTAAGCTTTTTACCAAAATATAATACAAATTACAAATTTAAAGCTACTATATTACACAAAATGTACTCTGGTACATTTCAAACCACGTTATCACATCAAAAACATACCTGGAGTTGTGTTTTGTTTCATTCACACATGTTTGAGTTATCCTAGTTTATTAGTTTTTCTACATCTCTAAAGCTCATAATGCTCTGTTCCACCTTGCGATGTCTTATAGAGATAGTCAAGTTAACAGCTCCTTTTATCTTTAGGAGAGAGTTCAGTAGAGATTGGTAATTCCATGTCTGAAATAATCTAAATGATTCTAGTGAAGGTGTATGGAGTTTAAAAATGCAGTGGAGCACTTCCTGTATTAGAAAGTGAGACAAAGCCTGCACACTTAATCTGAAACTGCTTTTAATGAATGACAGTGTTTTGATTAGTGGATCTTCATCAGGTTATGAGGTCATGGCACTTCCTGTATTACTACATGACATCACAAGGTGGAACAGAGTGTTTTCCATTTGAGAGAAGGTTTTTGTGTGTTAAACATGAGTGAATGAAACAAAACAAAACTCCAGGTATGTTTGTGATGAGGAAACAAGATTATAACGCAGATCAGAAAATAGCACTTTAATGTACAGTATATCTGCTGCCTGAGAGAAGACCCTCTGGTTGTACACTTTTTCATTTGTCACTGTCAGGAGGAGAGTTATTGGAGCTGTAACTTGAGGGCATTGAGAAGTGCTTTATTATTGAAGCCAGGTGTTGCGCTGACTGGTGGCACTACACAGTCTTCTGTCGCTCTGATTTATTCGATCTAGTGGTGCACCTGTTGTTTCACTGTAGCTGACAAACATTCATCATTTTATTAGCAGAACCTGTTGGCAAGAAAATGCATCTCCCACAAGTGAATTAGACCCAATCAGAAAGTAAAAGGTGACAAGAAATACTGGAAACAACTGCGCTGAGATGTTAAAGGGCCCATATTACACAATTTCTGATCTATATGATGTTGTTTCCTCATTACAAACATACCTGGAGTTAATTCGGTGTTTTGTTTCATTCACACATGTTCAACACACAAATTCTGCATATTTATGCCAAGTTCCATTCTTAAACAGAAAACACTGTCACACTGTGTGATGTCATGTGGTAATACAAGTGTGCTTTTAAACTACAAACATCTTCACTAGAATCATTTAGATCATTTCAGCCCTGGAATTGCTGATTACTACTAAACAAAAGCTGTTACCTTGAAAACTACTGTATGACATCACAAGGTGGATCGGAGCATTTTGAGTTTTGGAGATGTAAATAGACAGACAGTGCAAATTAATGAACATCTGTAATTACAATGAAAATATTATAGCAAAAACTTCCATCTATTGTTATTCCATCTGTTACAAAATAAAAACAAAGAGACATAACATAAAACAAGGCCAGATTAAAAGTGATAAAGATACTTTACAAAATCAAGGTTTTCTCATTATTTTATTAGTCAAATAATAATTTCTGTGTAAGCCTACATTAGAGGACTTTTGGCCCAGTGTATAACATTGTTGTTAGGTAACAGTTATAGAATTCCCTTCCACTTGACGTCATAATTTCCAACCAGAAAGTAAAAGTTGAAACTTATCTTAAAACCCATTTGAAATATAATGATGTTAACTGTGTGTGTGTTTTTTTTTTTCATGAAATAAGTAGCCCACCTGTCATAAGCACTTTCAAGGAAAAGTAAAGTTTTTTTTTACAATTTGAGCCTTATTTCGGTAATAAAACAAGTTGTTTTACTCACCCATTGCACTTTGGTGTCATATGGAGCACTTCCGGAGATGTTTTAGATTTGCGTTAGCCTAGCGCGACTTCTAGCCATAGCTCGGGGCATATAATATATTCCCCGAGCATGTAATATGCCCCGTGCGGGCTCCAAATAACACAAACTTTAGCACTTTTCAAATCATAGAAGCCCGATGTCTTAGTCTACGATTTCATTTGAAGCAAAAGTGGCCTGTAATCCGAGATTTATCCATAGTTTACAGCTTTGCATTTCATGTTTGGGTCCCGGGAGCTGAGAGCACAGTCCGCACATGCACACTGGCGTCCTCATCTACTCGAAACTATGGCTAAATCTCGGATTACAGGCCACTTTTGACCAGACGAAATCGGGCTTCTTTGATTTGAAAAGTGCTAAAGTTTGTGTTATTTGGAGACCGCAAATAAGTGCCCCGAGAACTCACATGATGGAGATCGCAAATCTAAAACATCTCCGGAAGTGCTCCATATGACACCAAATTGCTATGGGTGAGTAAAACAACTTGTTTTATTACCGAAATAAGGCTCAGATTGAAAAAACGTTACTTTTCCTTTAAAGCTACAATTTGTAAATAGATTGGCTAAACTGACCCCTGTTGGAAAACCTTTGAATCTTAAATTGCTTATTGTCTGCACTACCCTAATCCTGCTAACACATTCAGGTCAACAAGTAACACTCCAGCTCTGGCCAAGACACTTTTCCAATTAGGGTTTGAATGGTGCTGGACTCAGAGCACCTCTGCATGGGCCCAGAGGACTTGACATTCAAGGCAGCCTCTTTGATCAGTCTGCTGTCCACGCTCCAGAGGTTTTCTGACAGAGAGGGGACAGGAGCCGAAGAAGAGGTTTCGGGGGATGTCATCAGCAGCTTGAAAATATCCATCGGGTGCTGTCTGCGGGGGAGGCATCATGGTAATGAGACAGAGGGGCTCATTTTGTGTTTATTGTGTGTTGGAGATACTGGCATTTCTAGGTCCTTAGTTTGGATGGAGAAGTGTGTTACATAATGATTAAAAACATTGTCATGAGATGTGCCTGAGTCTGTCTCAGTAGTGCCCCAAGCGTCCAAAATAAGTCAATGAAACTGGGACTCAAAGAGGTAAGAATTGTTAAGAATCAGTTCACCTCAAATGTTTCGTCTGTATTCAGCCTTGTGTTTTTATTTATTTTATTTATTTATGTATTAAAATGGACACTCAAGGGCACCTTATAACAATAAACAAATCCAAAGCATAAACAAAGTTAAATACAAATAAAACATACAGTTAAAAACAGCTATGGTGGTGTGGTGGAGTGAATAGGCCAGTCTGAACAGGTGTTTTGAGTTTGGATTTGAAATGTGGGAGTGAGTCAGTGTTGCAGAGGTCAGGAGGGAGAATGTCCCAGAGCTGAGGAGCAGAGAGACTGAAGGCTCTGCTGCTGATGTGGTCAGCTGAGTTTTGGACCAATTTGTTTTTTGTGGCAGACCTAAACAGAAGGGAATTGCAGTAATCCAGACAGGAGGTGATAAGGCTGTGAACAAGGATGGCAGTGGAGTGTGGAGTAAGGGAAGGGAGGCAGTGGATGATGCAGAGGTGAAAGTAGGTGGATTTTGTTGTTATGAGAGGTGAAGGAGAGAGTGCTATCGAGAATGACTCTTTACCTGAGGTGAGGAAGAGATGGAGGACCAGCCAATGGGAATTGAGAAGAGATTTATCTTATTTAGGGTGGATTTGGTGCCTACAAGGCGAGGTTTTATTGCTGTTGAGTTTGAGGAAGTTTAAGATGAACCAGGATTTAACTTGACAAGGGAGGAGGGCGAGAGTGTGGAGTTTGTTTTACTGGAGAGAAAGAGCTGGGTGTCATCTGCGTAGCAGTGGAATTGGATATGGTGTTTCCGGAAAGTGTGACCGAGCGGGAGGAGGTAGAGGATGAACAGCAGGGGACCGAGGACAGAACCTTAGGGAACACCAGTGGTGATGGAGACTGGATGAGTGGTGAAAGATTTGAGATGAATGCACTGGGTGCAGTCATCTCAAGATAGGAGTGAAACCAGGAGATGGCTGTGCCAGTGATGCGAAGAGAGTCGGTCAAGAAGGATGGAATGAGAGATGGTGTCAAAGGCTGCACTTAGATCAATCAGGGGGCTGAATAATGAACCAGAGTCAGTTTCAGTGCTGTGGAGGGGACGGAAGCCAAACTGGAAATGTTCATACAGGTTATTGGAGGAAATATATGAATGGAGTTAAGCAGAGTTTTTTCAAGGATTCTGGAGATGAATGAGAGGTTAGAGATCAAGCAGAAGTTATTGAGATCAATGGGACCTGGACCAGGTTTTTAGAGAATAGGAGTGACAGCAGCGGTTTTGGATTGGTTTTGGGTGCTGTAGGAACAGTTCCAGAGGTGAGGGAGGTGTGGATTATATGGGTGATGAGAAGAGTCAGAGATGGAAAGATGGCTTTGACAAGGGCTGTTGGAAGTGGGTCAAGTTGACATGAGGAGGATTTGGATTTTTGGATATAGGTGGAGATGTGATTGACAGAAGGCAGGGTAAATGATGAAAAGGGGGTGGAAGTGACAGGAGATGTAGAAGCCGTTGAAGTTAGAGTAGAAGGGGTTAGCTGCTGGTGAATATGTTTGATTTTTGTGGTGAAGAATGAGGCCAAGCTGTTACAGAAATCAGAAGAATAGAGGAGAGATGGAAGAGAGTCAGCAGGTTTAGTGATTTTAGTGATGAGAGAGAAGAGGGCTTTGGAATTTCCTTCATTTGTGCTGATTAAACTGGAGAAATAAGTGAATTTGGCTTTGGAGATGCTGTCTTTGTAGTGGAGAGTGTAGCTTGTGCACATGTCTTTGTGAATAGTCACATTGGTTTTCTTATAGGCTTTCAAGTTGGCTGCCTTGTGCTTTTAACTGTCTGAGAGTGAATCAAACTGTAGTGTGAGTGAATGAGACAGATCTGGTTTTGAGTTTTGAGTGTTGAGGATATTTTGGAAATGGGTGTTGTAATGAGAGACCAGGTGATCTGGAGCTGCAGCACTGTCAGGACTGAGCATGATTGGAGGATAAAGTGTCCAAGTCAATGTCTTTAATTTTGCTTTAAACTTTTTGTATGAAACTTTGATTGACTGATTAAACATGATGTTGATATTGTGCCTGTATTATAATATGTTTTAGGTAATCTGAAGTTAATGTCATGAATACACTGGAAATGACAAAAGTTATTTCTGTCTAAATAAATCCAAAACATATGGAGCTTCATAGACTAATGGCCTGTTTCAAATCTGGACTGTATGTTTATGATTTTATGGGGCAAATTTTAAATAAAGAATAAATACAACTTAATATACAATTAATGTAACATCTAAAATCTTTATTTAAAACAAAAGAGTCAAAATTTAAACTGTCCCACTCTTTGTGTGTAGAATCTCTCAGTCATCCAGGTAGAATCCATGGCAAAAGGAGAAATTCCATTTGTCAACTGGACAAAAGTTTATTTGGCCGTATACGTTTTGCAGCTCATCCAAGCTGCTATGCTAACAGGACCCCACACTCCACTCCTACTGCATATTTAATAGGCCTACCTAACTAACAGGTAGGTATGGTAGTTGCAGAGTAATTTCATTGTAGTTAGCTCCTCCCTACACCAGCGTCCACCAGCGTCTAACCAGAACTGAAGAAGCAGCTTGGATGAGCTGCAAAACGTATTCAACCAAATAAACTTTTGTCCAGTTGACCAATTGAATTTCTCCTTTTGCCAAGTCCCACTCTTTGATTAAATAAGATTTGCAGGTCAAATTTAGTGCTTCTTCAGTAACATGGATATGCCTCCTCCCATCACTTGAATCACACGACTTCTGTGTGTCTGTGAGAGTGGTGTCTCAGAATAATCATGTTTTTCTTCACCACAAGGGGTTTACGTATTGATCTATTCACAGAATTACATTTGATGAGGCTGCTGGCTCTGCTGGAAATTCACGCTGAGAGTGGGGATCTCGTCTTCTGATGCCTTGGTCTTCAGGAGGGAACATCCTCGGATCTTAAGCTCATTTAGCTTTCCACAGCTGAAAATGGTCTGGTGTGAATATATCCAAGGCAACAGCACTTGGAAACACGACAGAACTGTTTTTGTCTCTACGCATGTCAGCCTCACATTTAATGTTTTAAAGGGATTTTCCCCAAGATACTGCTAAATACAGTACTGATTAAAATGTGTTATTTAAGTGTTGTTATGGAGAGCAGCAGGAACACTGATGTTCTGTTTGATGTGCCCTTTTCAATGATGCATTGTACCATGAATCCACAATCTATCACAGATCATGGTTGTGTTTTATTTTGGTTTTCTACTCTGTACAGAACAGAAATAATCCAACATATTTGAAAGGGGAGGTAGAGGTAGTCAGAAAAGGCCAATCGAAACCCATCATTATTGATAATAACAGATCGAGTTGCAACCTTCTGTTTTGACATTCAGCAAAATGATTACATAACTAATGATTGCTCTCATTTCAGACTCCAAAAGGTTAAATCGTACAGAAATCCAATCTGAACTGATATTTGTGAATTTAAAATGAATTGTCTTACCAACAAGTTTGGTTCAGAATTTCATTGTCGTTTTAAAGTTCAGTGTCTTACGTGAAGAAACTATTACATGGACGTTGGCACAGTATGTTCCCTTGTCATCTGTGATGGGGGATGTCATGGGAAAAGTGTTTTGGCACGGACACATTTTAAACACATTCAGGGGGACTGACATTTAAGAGAAGACCAAAATACAAATTAAAGATTAAGGGTTGAAGCCAATTGAGTCAAAAGTTGTTGACCAGCCCAAATCAGTGATTTGCATTTAAAACATGTCAAAAGACAGGCACTAAATTTCGGAAGAGAAAACTGTGAGTTTTACCTCCTTGGGCATTGTCTGTTTTGTTCAGCAGAGAAGATAAAAAGAAGGGTCAGCTCTGTGTCTCCCTGTCTCTCTCTCCTTCTTTTATACGTGAAGGTTGAAGCTGAACTGACTGGCAGAGGCGGTTCTTGGGGGGGGCGAGTGGGGCAATTGCCCAGGGCGCAACTTCGTGAGGGGCGCCATGCCGAGCGCTTGAAAAAAAAAAAAAAATCTATCATATCACTGTGTAGGAAATTGGCAAATTAGCGCCCCCTCTGGCTGCAAGCGCCCGCGCAATACATTCCCTTCCACGTGGGCCCGTGCGCAGCGCAGAGACCTGCTGGAGCCTACAGCGGCGCGAGAGGAAAGGAAGAGAGAAAGAAAGAGAAGATAGAGAGAGGAGTCACCCCCTCCCTCTCTGCGGCTGGTAACTGACAAAGCGTCTCAATCTGACGCGAGTCCAGCTCACACTACCACGATTTGATCAATGTCACGGCACTAGTTGCTAAGAGGAATTGACCAATGATAGCTCCTACCAACACGGAAACTACAGAAGACAATAGTAAACGAAGTTAGTATAACGCAACATTTAATCACTTTTAAATCGATCGTTCACCCTCCGTGGTATTTACTATGAATACAACATACAAAGACACACTTTACATGGGACTTTGTAGAGATACACGATCGGCATTTTCAATAGAGGCTACGTGAATGACTTATCCCGGACAACAGTTCATGTGGGAGCTCTTTGGGATTTGCTGGACAGTATCTCATCTTTGCTTTTGGTAAGTCATGTCATGAAATGTGTGTTTGTCATATCACTATTCTATTTTAGCGCTATTATATTATATTATATTATATTGTATTAATTATATTAATTATATATGTTATATTATGTTATATTTATTATATTATATTATACTGAGGAGAAATCTGTGTGAGGAAAGTGAGGAATAGTTGTGTGTGATAACTTTTTGTTTGTGTGTGTGTCTGTGCAATCTGTAGAATAAGACAGAAGAAGAATAAATGTTTAAGGTGAGAGTAGCCCACTGTGTGTGTGTGTGTGTGTGTGTGTGTGAGTGAGTGAGTGAGTGTGTGTGTGTGTGTGTGAGTGTGTGAGTGTGTGTGTGAGTGTGTGTGTGTGTGTGTGTGTGTGTGTGTGTGAGTGAGTGAGTGAGTGAGTGAGTGTGTGTGTGTGTGTGTGTGTGTGTGTGAGTGAGTGTGTGTGTGAGTGAGTGAGTGAGTGAGTGTGTGTGTGTGTGTGTGTGAGTGAGTGTGTGTGTGTGTGTGAGTGAGTGAGTGAGTGAGTGTGTGTGTGAGTGAGTGAGTGAGTGTGAGTGAGTGAGTGTGTGTGTGTGTGTGTGTGTGAGTGAGTGAGTGTGTGTGTGCGCGTGTGCGTGCGTGCGTGCGCGTGCGTGCGTGTGTGTGTGTGTGTGGGTGTGTAGGGGATTTTGAAAAAATCATTTGAATAATTGTGATTTCAATATTGACTGAGATAATCGTGATTATGATTTTTTCCATAATCGAGCAGCCGATGGTTCTATTTATATATCTGATTGTATATATTTTTGCCACTTTTATGTGTAGAGTTTATTTATTATTTTTTATTTATGTTATTTAAATTATGATAACTTATATTTTTTTGAAAGTTAATAAAATAATGAGAACCACTCTATAGTGATAATTAAACATGGCTGCTTGTGGTAAATGTTGTGTTTTTTTTTTTTTTCCTGGGGGGGGGGCTTGTGGGTTTTTTTTTTTCCTGGGGGGGGGCGCTCAGAGGGGGTCTCGCCCAGGGAGTAATTCAATGTAGAACCGCCACTGCTGACTGGTCAGTGATAGCCATTGTTACCTATTAAAAAAGTAAACCAATGAACTGATTTTTACATAAGTTAACTAGTTAGGCAATGAGTGGTGAGGTTGGAGAAAGTTCTGAAACTTCCAATGATCACAACTGCAATGTGTGAACCAGTTTACAGAAATAAAAAAAATATCCACAAAACATTTACGAATCATTATGGAAACAATATTGACAACATTCACTGCATCAACAATTTACACTGTTCCTCTTCTTTCTGTAGAGAAAGTCATTAGCTGAGATGTTCAATCAAACAGCAGTTTATAAGCAAAAGGAGATTGTCTGAAAGAAGGTTGTCAGTTATTTCATTCTGGGTAAAACATTGTAGCTCTTATGGCTCTTTTGGGGAGTCCTGGTGAAAAAAAGTTAAGATTGTATCTAAATGTCTCTGAATGTAGGAACACAAGTCCATCAATCTTAATTACATTGACTGCTCCAAAGTTTGAGGAATCAAAGGGAAGGGGGATGATCAACATAGTGGCCTGAAAAGTCATAGAATCTCTTCTGTAGCCCAAGAGATTTGTTTGTTGAACATTTCCTACTTAAAGTTCTGATACCATGGCAACAGTGAAGTGTAATACTCCTGTTTGTCGAGGTCAAAGCTGACTTCAGCTTCACACAGAGACAAAACATTTTGTTTCCGGTGTACATTAAATAATTGAAGTTATTGCAATTTGCTAACTGCATCCATTCAAATTTCAAATTGTGAGAAGCCCCATTAAAAACAACATTATAATGCCTCCTCATGGGTAAAGGCTTTGCTGCACTGCTGTTCCTCAATGATAGTGGGTCTAACACTTTGCACTTTTCATTCCAGTCCCAGTGCCGGGGGCTTTGTTGTGGAGAAACAATAAGATTTTTGTAGACAAAATGAGAAAATAAATTGACATCCTGCTGTCTATTTTTCTTTGCCGTTATCAATAAACCCCAATCCTTCACTCGCCACACTTCACCCTCCCGCTCCTGTTTGGGGGAGCGCAGGCCCAATGAGGTGTCCTGTGTGCACGATGATTACCACTGTCTCTAATGGCCTCCATAGATCACATTTAGCAAATGTGACAGGTGACTCTGCAGCATGAGGCAAGCACAACCCTTTTGTATTAACCAGTCATAGACGACAGACCAAATTTAAAGGGTTGCCTGAGGACAGTCAAACACAGTCTACCACAAAACTTCTTTTAAGTGATGCTCTTTGTCTCGGTCGTTTGAGCAAAAATGATTATCAGGTCCTAATTGGTGTGCACAATAAACACCAAGTCAGATGTTTGTTGGGAGCTTGAGATGAAACAGATGGGCTCTGTGTGATTCACCCATAAACAAAATCAAATGCATTGATAAATTCATCAACTTTGCATCTCTTTTTTTCTTTTTAGAGTTTTTTTTTCCCCATCAAACAAACTAACATGTCTTCACAAGATGACCTCCTTTAGGACTGAGTACATATCTTGATCTGACATTGTTGGCTTTGTTGTTTGGACCCTAGTTATTGGCTGCACTAACAGCAATGGACACTTGAGTGGGAGGTTCTTGTCAGCACAGTGAGACCTCAACTGAGACATGTGCACCACAATGAAGAGTCATTTGAGTGTGACCTGTGACCTTCGTTATCCATATACGCACCCAGGAACACAGCCATATAAGATAACATTTCTTCTAACTCATGCACATTTCAAATGGGAAACTGCAAGGGGCAGGGTGCTGTTGTCTCTCAGCATGATCAGTTTTAAATCAAATAGACAGTCTGTTTTTTTATTCTCAGTGTGATGCCTTCGGGTGCTGTCCGGACCATCAATCACTGTCAGCAGCACTTTTATTATCAACAAACTGTACACAGTGTCTTGTCTAATAATCTAATTTTACTTTCAGGACAAAACACAATGTTGTTTTGTGCTATTAATTTAATTAATTCTTTGTAATACCTGCTGCACTGAGAAGTAGCAATACAGAATCCAGCAGGATCAATATTCAGTTTCAGCAGAGTGCCAACATTTGAGTGATTTATGGATTAAGTGAATTTTATCTGAATTAATAAATACATTGGATTTCTGGACTATGAATATTTGTCAGAAACTTGAGATAACACAGTGGTGAGGGATACAGCATTCTAAGATTGTGTGCAATGGCAGAGTGATTCAGCAGGGAGCTCCTGAACATGAAAGTCTTGAGAAGAATTGATAGTTGGGTTCAATTCTTCATCAGTAGATCAGCTCTATATGAACTCAGCATAGCCAACTGAAGTCTGTTTATGACCTTCAGTTATTAAAGAAAGCTCACACAGAAACAAATTCTCTGCAATAAACAAACAATTTTGCAATTGCAAAGCTTTTGTTACTCATTTCTGTTTCACATTAATTACAAGAACCAATAGTTCTACCCCTACTTTGGATTAATTCTCTTACATCAAAATAATTTTACTCAAGAAGATAAAATTATGGAGAAATTCAGTTTGTCAACTGGACAAAGTTTATTTGATTGAAACGACCAAATAAACTTTGTCCAGTTATCTCCTTTTACCATGGATTCTACCTGGACGACTGAGGGATTCTTCACAAGATAAAATTATGTCAGCAATAAGACATTAAGTTAAATTTGTCATGATCCTTCTGGGTTCTTCCCCTCCCTCCTGTGTCTACTCATCTGGGAGGAGCCATACTTCACACCTGCAGCAAACTACTCACTCACCTGTGGTCCATCTACAATCAACTCTGCTATAAGAACCGGTTCATTCCAACACTCCCTGCCAGTTCGTCAGTTAACACTCATGGTAACTTGTCTCCTAGCTCCCCACTTGTTTGATAACTCGTCTCCGCTTGATCTGTGGATTTTTTTGAACTTCATTGAATTTTTTTCCTGTTTCCAGTTTACCCCGGACCTCTTCCTGCTTCTGTTTCTGCTCCTCATCTTGGAACCATTTCACCACTCCGCACCTCCTAGCCCCCAGCCTGATACCAACCTGCTCCTCCTGGCCCCAGCCCGTGACCTACCTGCTCCTTCTGGCTCCCCAGTCCAATACTTCCAGCTCACTCTCTGTAAAATAAACCATTTAAACTTTTCTTGGTGTTTCTGCTTTTGGGTCCAACTAGCCCCCCTATGACAAAATTTCTACAAAAACAAAAAAACTGTCTTTGCCGCAAAGTGCTTTTTTTTTTTTTTATAAACCTCAATTAAATTAACATGACAGTTAGCTCAATAACCCCGTTATCATTAGCATACATAATGGTGCTTTAGTATTCAGGTGATTATAGGCGTGCTGTGCTCACAGTAACGTGTTTGGCTCCTATTCCAGCTGTGAGGCTCTGAAACTTATTTATGTCTGTGACACACAACTTAATTACTGTTTGTCTTATATTCATCTGAGGTGCATGGGCACAGAGGTCCATGTGTGACAGGAATTAGCTCCTAAATTGTTACTGATGGAGAGATAAATTAAAGGTTTTATTTAGGTCAAAGAGTTTGTATAGGGTCTTTATCAGCAGCTCGTTAATGTTAGCTTCAGGGCTGCTTACGAGGCTTTAATGAAAATCCACTGAGTCACTCTGTAACCCAGTGTGTGTGGCTGCGGTAAACAAAAGGTCACTGAACGCTTAACTAGTACTAAAGTTCAGAGTAACGCTCCCCTAAAGCTACAGCACTTTCAAATAATGTTTGTTAAATGTTATAACTTAGTACCATTTAAAGGTCCTGTATTACGTAACATTGACTCTAGCCAGCTTTAAGCCATGTCATAATGCTGGAGTGTGTTTTGTTTCATTCAGACATGTTTGAGTGATCCTTTATTATTAGACTGTCTACATCGCCAAAGCTCAAAATGCTGTTCTACCTTGTGATGTCATGAAGTGATAATTTTTATATTAGCAACTTCCTTTAGTTAGAGATTAGCAATTCCATGACTGAAATCATCAAAATGACTAATGAAGTATATAGAATTTAAAAACAGTGGAGCACTTTTACCACATGACATCACAAGGTGAAACAGTGTTTTCAGTTTCAGGGAAGAACTCTCTCTAATGAGGGGGTTTATTGTATGTACTTCTTACACCAAATACGTACGATTTGTGCGTTAAATGTGTATGCATGAAAACGCAAAACTCCAGGTATGTCTCTGATGAAGAAACAACATTGTAACATAGATCAGAAAATGATGTAAATATAATGAAGTGTTAACCAAAAAAATTCAATAGTTGATAATAAATTCACCATTGCTTTTGAGCAATGAAGAGAATTCACATCTCCTTCACATTTTCTTACTCAGAACATTTCTTTCATGTCTGATGTCCATCCATCCATTTTCTTCTGCTTGTCCGGGGCCAGGTTACAGGGGCAATAGTCTAAGCAGAAACTCCCAGACTTCCTTCACCCTGGACACTTCCTCCAGCTCCTCCGGGGGGACCCCATGGCGTTCCCAGGCCAGCCGAGAGACAGCATGTCCTGGGTCTTCCCCAGGGTCTCCTCCCGGTGGGACATGCCCGGAACACCTCCCGAGGGAGGGGTCCAGGAGGCATCCGGGACAGATGCCCGAGCCACCTCAGCTGGCTCCTCTCGATGAGGAGGAGCAGCGGCTCTACTCCAAGCTCCTCCCGTGTGACTGAGCTCCTCACCCTCTCTCTAAGGGAGCGCCCAGCCACTCTACAGAGGAAACTCATTTTGGCAGCTTGTATCTGCGATCTTGTCCTTTCAGTCATTACCCAGAGCTCATGACCATAGGTGAGGGTAGGAACGTAGATTGACCAGTAAATCTAGAGCTTTGCCTTTTGGCTCAGCTCCCTCTTCACAGCGACCACATCACTGCCAACACTGCATCCGCCTGTCAATCTCACGATCCATCCTCTCCTCACCCATGAACAAGACCCCGTGATACTTTAGCTCCTCCACTTGAGGCAGGGACCCACCCGGAGCCACTGATGTGTTTGTTATGATTCAATTTTCCCTATTTTGTGAATAGCATTGAAGTCACTGTCACCACAACAACCCAACCCACCACAGCTACGTGCATATGGCCATGCATAGTGCATATTAAGAAGTCTATTATGGTAAAAGCGCCTGTTTGTCTCCAGTGTATACTGTGTCGGGGCTTTCACAGCACACACTTGTGGTGCCTGCTGAGGATCTAATGTACCTAATAATATGTCAAAGAGATCAGCACACCTCTGCCAGCCGTGCACTCTCAATTCATCTGTGTAATCAGACAGCAGGACCCCAGTATCTCCGCTCCACTGCTGCCTCTTGTCATTCAAATTACAAGGTGAAAACAGCTCCGGCCAAAGCAGAGCGACAGGGGATAATGAGCACAGTGTCCCTGCGCAGTTAATCTAATGACAGGAGCTAGGGCCAGTGATTTTTGATGGAAACAGAAACAGAGGAGCAGCATCAGGGCTGGTAATGCAATGCACACACACACACACACACTCACGCACACGCACAGAAGGACGAGCCCAGTCAAGGGCAACAATGCAAATCATTCATCCCTGGTTTGAGTTTGAGATTAAAGATCCTGAAGAAAGTCCAAGGAGAACAGTTAAAGTAAATATACAAAAACACAAGCTGGAACAGTATTACCTGAGGTTGTATGAAAAAGGTCAAGGTGGGTTTTCATGGTTGTATACGGTGAAGCTAAGGCTTGGCAAACCAATCTTTAGAAATTCAACATTTCAATGCATTTTTATTTACACCACACCTGATTATAAATGGGGGTGTTTGAGGAAAGATGCGTATTTCTATTAGTCTCTGCCTGGGACAGACAGAATGATATAGACTTAGACAAACTTACCCACCCACCCACAAGGGTACAGTAGCTATTTGGGTACAGTAGCTCACTCATCAAATATAATAAGATAAGATAAGATAAGATAAGATAAGATATGCCTTTATTAGTCCCACAGTGGGGAAATTCCAGTGTTGCAACGCACAGATCAAGAACAGCACGAAAAAGTAACATGCAACAGAACAATATAATAAATAAATAAATAATGGCCTAGGATAATTTAAACCTAGACCTAAAAATAGACTCTGGATTATAGTTGAATATTGTAGTGCAAATAAGTTGAATGACATGTTAACAGTGTTCGTTGTACAGTCTGACAGCAGCAGGAAGGAAAGACCTGCGAAACCTCTCCTTCACACAGCGAGGGTGAATCAGTCTGTCACTGATGCTGCTCTCCAGAGCAGACAGAGCGTCCTGCAGGGGGTGAGACTCATGGTCCAGCATAGAGGTGACCTTAGCCAGGACCCTCTTGTCCCCCACCTTCTGCACTGAGTCCAGAGGACAGCCCAGGACAGAGCTGGACTTCTTGATGACCTTGTCCAGCCTCTTCTTCTCCCTCTCTGTGATGCTGCTGCTCCAGCAGACCACACCGTACAGGATGGCTGATGCCACCACAGAGTCATAGAAGGTCTTCAGGAGTGGCCCTCTCACTCCAAAAGACCTGAGTCTCCTCAGGAGATAGAGCCGACTCTGGCCCTTCCTGCACAGTGCGTCTGTGTTATGAGTCCAGTCCAGTTTATTGTTCAGATGAACACCCAGGTACTTGTAAGAGTTCACTCTCTCAATGTCCCTTCCCTGGATGTTCACTGAGGGGGCAGTAGAATGGCGTCTGCGGAAGTCCACCACCATCTCCTTGGTCTTCCCTGCATTGATGATGAGGTGGTTCCGCTGACTCCAGTCCACAAAAGTCCTGTATCAGTCCCCTGTACTCCCCATCATCGTCATCCTTGATGAGACCAATGATGGCAGAGTCATCAGAGAACTTCTGCAGGACACAGCTGTCCGTGTTGTGTCTGAAGTCTGCAGTGTAGAGGGTGAAAAGAAAGGGCGCGAGGACAGTGCCCTGGGGCGCCCCCACACTGCAGGTCAGGAGGTCAGACACACAGTTCTTGGCTCTCACAAACTGGGGCCGGTTTGTGAGGTAGTCCAGGATCCAGTCTGCCAGGTCACAGTCCACACCGGCGGTCTCCAGTTTGTCCCTGAGGAGCAGTGGCTGGATGGTGTTGAAAGCACTGGAGAAGTCAAAGAAGAGAATCCTCACAGTGCTGCCGGGGTTCTCCAGGTGAGACAGTGAGCGATGCAGCAGGTAGATGACGGCATCCTCCACTCCGATGCCAGGCTGGTACGCAAACTGCAGCGGGTCCATCGCTGAGCTCACGGTGGAGCGGAGGTGGCCAAGGACCAGTCTCTCCAGTGTCTTCATCAGGTGGGATGTTAGAGCCACCGGCCTGAAGCTGCTGAGGTCTTTAGCGTGCGGTGTCTTAGGCACTGGTACCACGCAGGAGGTCTTCCAGAGTTGTGGCACCACCCTCAGCTTAAGGCTCATGTTGAAGACATGCTCCACAACTCCGCACAGCTCGTCTGCACAGGACTTAAGGAGCCTGGAGTTGATGCCGTCTGGTCCTGCTGCCTTCCTCGGTCTAATCTTCTTGAGCTCCTGTCTCACCTGGGCTGCAGAGAATGACAGTGGCAGGCTGGGGGGATGGGTGAGTCCATGTGTGGTGGAGGGCTGTGGAGCAGAGGTAAAGGTGTGAAGAGGAGCAGGAGTTCCCCATTGTCCAGCTGGGGAGGTGGGAGCTGGCAGCTGGGTGGGGGGAGGAGGGGTGCCGGGTGATTGATCAAATCTCCTGAAGTGAGCATTGAGGTCATTCACCCACTGCAGGTCCCCCTCCGTCTGGGCAGGAGGTGCTTTGAAGCCTGAGATGGTCTTGAGACTTCTCCACACCCCCTGGATGTTCCTCTCCTGTAGCTGTCACTCCATCTTCCTCTTATGGCTGGCCTGGCTCATCCTGATTTCTCTCCTCAGCCTCTTCTGTGCAGCCTTCAGCTCCTCCTTGGTCCCTGACCTAAAAGCTCTCTTCTTCTCCTTCAGCAGAGCCTTTATGTCAGGGTTAATCCATGGTTTATTGTTTGAAAAACACCGCACCGTTTGGGAGGGAACGATGTTTTCAAAACAAAAATTTATGTAGTCCGTGATGCATTCTGTCCCCGCATTAATGTCCTCTCCATGGGGGTCACAGAGCTCTGTCCACACTGTGGTGTCAAAGCAGTCTCTCAGAGCCTCCTCACTCTCAGCAGTCCACTTCTTCACCACACGGGGCACCACAGGCTGTCTGTGCACAATGGGCTGATACACAGGCCGCAGATGGACAATATTGTGGTCAGCTCTACCCAGGGGAGGCAGTGGGGATGAAGAATAAGCCTCCTTGACGTTGGCAAAAATAAATCCAATATTTTATTGTCTCTTGTGGGGCAGGTGACATACTGGGTGTATGTAGGCAGAACAGTTGCAGGAGATGCATGGTTGAAGTCTCCAGAAATCAGGAAGAGAGCCTGTGGATGCTTAGTTTGGAGTGTGCTCGTACAGGAGTGCAGTGTGTCACATGCTGTCTCAGCATTAGCAGAGGGAGGAACATACACAGCGATCAGAATCACATGTGAGAACTCTCGAGGCAGATAGCAGGGCCGTAAGCTAATGGCAAGCAACTCCACGTCCTTGTTACACAGCTGCTCCTTAACTGTACAGTGTCCAGGTTTGCACCACTTCTCATTAACAAACACAGCCAGGCCACCTCCTTTTTTCTTCCCACTGTCTGCCGTCCTGTCCACGCGCAGCAGATGAAAGTTGTCCATGGCAACAGCTGAGTCTAATATAACAGAGGGTAACAAAAAATAGATGGAATAGCCAAAAAAAAAAAAAAAAAGATAACAAGAGACAGGTGTCAAATGAGACTTAAAGACATAATTATAAAAATTAAAAATAATAAGTGTATATGTACAAATCAGAATAAAATAGGAAAATAAGTAATAAAATAAAATATAAAAAAGAATAATAAAATTTCAAATAGAATATCAAATCACAGCTATATACAGTTGTAGGGAGTATTATCTGTTACATAAGGGTGAATTGCTGTACAGCTGTATGGAGTATGGTATGAATGTAGTCCTGTATCTCACTGTTAGAGCGTAGCTGTAGGAGCTTGTTGGAGAATGAGCTCCTCTGTCCCTCTATGGTCTGGTGGGTGAGTTGCTGTCAGTGTTGTATAAAGTACTGGAAAATCAAACTCAAGTAAAAGTATAGGTACCCCTCCCAAAAATGACTTTGGTAAAAGTCGAAGTCACTGACTGAAATGTTACTTGAGTAAAAGTCTTTAAGTATCTGGAACATCTTGTACTTAAGTATGACAAGTAATGTAAAAATAAATGTACTCAAGTAATGTAATTAAAAGTACAAGTAAAAGTATCAAGCAAAGGCAGTCTGAATTTATATCTGAATAGCCTACAGCTATGCCTTCCCTTGAGCCGAAAAAGCTAGGTAGCCTGTTAGCTCCAACATCGTCAAATACGCTTTGTGCAACCGAAACAATGTCACACAAAGTTAATTTCTTCATTTTATGCTCAAGGTTTCACAACAGTGTCTAGAATGTCCATGCTATTGTTACTGAAATTGGAATATAGACGCTAACAATTTCATTAATCTAGAACTTACCTCGATGTGTTTCTTGAGGTTGGACGGGGAGTTTCTGTAAGATAGAATTTCCACGTTTCTTGGAAGGCACAAGAGGCACTTCATTCGATAGGACGAATCCTTCATATCAGCGTAAGAGAACATTGTGTTTAAGTACGGCCAGGGATGCTCATCATCAGGTCCCCCTTCATTTGTAGCCGACGTGGATGCTGTCTCCTCTTCAATCAGGGATGTTGATTGAATAAACTAGCTGCATGAAACCAGCAGGTGTAGGCTGATTGTCATGCGCAAGTAGCGAACAAGCCCAGGCATGTCCTGACTTCCTTGCATCAGTAGAGGGGTTTTTTGTAACGAGTAACTAAACGGCACATTGAAAATGTAACGGAGTAAAAGTATGCAATTAAATTCGGAAATGTAGTGAAGTAAAAGTAAAAGTTATCAATTTTTTAAAAACTCAAGTAAAGTACAAAGTCTCCCAAAATGTACTTAGGTACAGTAGTGAAGTATTATTACTTCGTTACTATACAACACTGGTTGCTGTACAGTTGTAGGAAGTATTATCTCCTCTGTCCCTCTATGGTCTGGTACAGCGGGTGAGCAGGAGTGTCCATGATGGAGAGCAGTTTGTCCAGTGTCCTCCTGTCCTTCACTGTGACAAATGTCTCCAGCTCACAGCCGATCACGTGACCAGCTTTACGGATCAGTTTGTCAATCTGCCCACTATGCCTTTTACTGGTGCTGCTCCCCCAGCAGACCATAGTGAAGTAGCGTTGGCCACCACAGACTGGTAGATCTCCTCTAACTTGCTGCACACATTGAAAGAAATGAGCTTTCTCAGGAAGTAGAGTCTACTCACTCAGCATTACAGTTGTCCCTCCAGTCCAGCCTGTTGTTCACATGGATGCCGAGGTACTTGTAGCAGTCCACTCTTCCCACGTCATGTCCTAGAAGGGCTCCACCGGCGTCCCCTTTCTCCTGAAGTCAATCACTAGTTCCTTGGTCTTGTCAACGTTCAGGAGCAGATGGTTTGCCTGGGACCACTCACAAAATTTGCAATCAGTGTCCTGTACTCCAGCTCCTGTCCATCCCTGATACACCCTACCACTGAAAAGTCATCAGAGTCATTTCTGTTCTAGCTGTCGTGGAGAGCGGACGTGTTTCTTCTTCCTCCTTTATCTTGCTCTGTCTGGTGTTTTTGTTTCACTCATCTCATCTCTTTTTCTCCTGTTTGGGACAATTTTCAAAATCCTAAATTATGGAATTGATAAGCTGGTCCCTCAATGCAATTGGCACACTTTTGTCACGGAAGAATGCCGGTCCGGAGAGCCGGACTGTCCCGACGGAACTCGCTGCCGGATACACGAGTGATGCTTGGGACAAGTTTCCACTTGTAAGCCTATTTACTTGTAAACTTCGGCTTAGACATCCGCTAAAGGTGAACAGGCTGATAGAGTTAACATGGGCGTAGTGATACGAGTCGAAAGAGACTGTGGCGGGATTCTTGAAGAATTCAGGCTTAGTCGAGATAAGCGTTTTAAGATGATTTATTGTGCTCCCACAGTGCAACAAAAGGTGTCCAATGTGTGTGGGAAAAAAATATTTACAGTGCTGGCGTGATATATACAAAAACAGTTTTTTAACAGACTTCCCCTTTAAGTCTTTTGTTTTCTCGCTTTCACTCTGTCTGCGCACGTTACCTTCAATGTAGCCAAGCCAAGACAAGACTGAAGGCAGCGCTGCGAAGCGTACCTTTATACCCCCATTGCCCTGCCCACATTATGTAACATTACTTTAAAAAGCTGATTTACACCATTCCACTATTAAATGGCCAACATTTCTGGTGCCAACAGGTGAGCACAGACCAAAGCTTTCATGCCACCTCAATGAATCATATACAACACTCTAAATATACAGACTATATGAATAATTGCCCAGACCAATTACTCCTGGCTCACATGACCACCAGAACCCGCGAAACTAGTGGTTTTAAACTCCCGGTGCGGAAGTGTTCGGTTTCATCAGAACGCAGCACGGGAGAAGGAGAACGCAGCATGGGAGGAGGAGAACGCAGCAGCGCGCAGGTACGCAAATGATCGTTTTTAGCGCGGACAGGATGGCAAAACTGGCGCTTCTAAGTGTGCACCCCTAGATGCGACAGAGCACGCTGGAGAGGTTATGAGAATTTGTATTTGGTGGATAATAGATGAGGGTTCGCCGCACGGAGCGCAACAGAGAAAGAAACGGGCGCGCGCGTCTTCACGTGCTCTCCTCCGGGACCAACGCTCTTAGGGACGAGACTGCTCCGTCACAGAGACAATACGCAAATGCAAAATACACTGCGGGATTTTTCGTGGACAACTGTTTCAGACGCAAATATATCACCTTTCAGACAAATGTTTTGTTTTGAGAAGAAAAACAAGCTTTATTTCATATCCTCGCGAAGTTACCGGACCTACTTACGTGGGCTCCAGAGCCGAACCCGACTGAGCCGAACCGGACTGAGCGGAAACTGTCAGAGGTAAGCCAGTGTCAACACACGTACAGATTAACGTAAAAAAAAAACGCACTATCCCTTTAAATCCAGACAGCACTGGGGATGTGGAGAGTGAAAGAAGGTGCTGTCTAGAATACACAGTGGGCAGTCTGCACTGCTGGGCCATGCAGCAAAGAACAAAGAAGCCAGCAAAAATCAAGAACAGACAACAAAAATGCCCCAAAAACATGGTATGTGTTTATTGGATGGATAAAGCAAATAAAAATAAAATAAAACCTTTAAGTGTAAACAATATTAACTTAAAAAGGTAGTACACATGAGCTACTCTACCCAGCTGCCACTCTCTCAGGCGCTCAGGCTCGGGCTCAGGCTCAGGCGCTCAGGCTCAGGCGCTCAGAATCTTATTCTGATTCTGTACATCAGAATAAGATAGATAGATAGATAGATAGATAAATAGATAGATAGATAGATAGATAGATAGATACTTATGAGAAATTTATTTAAGTTTTGCTGCAACATTTACAGTGCACTTTGTGTCTCAGTCAAAGGTCTCAGTAGTTTAACAGGAGGACTGGTCAGATAGGGTCAGACAAAAGAGAAAGACAAAAGGGTCCTACAGCCCAGGGCATCACAGCAATGTCTAGGGGTGAACTAGGTGAACATAACATGAAAGCCTCTTCTAATCCTTATTCTTCCTCTGTTCTTCTGGAAGCTCTTCTGACGTATTTGGTTTAAGAAGTACATACAATAAACCCCTGAATAAATTATAACTTACAGACTACAAAGATTTTGTGTTCTGTAGAAAATGAATCCCCCACCTTATTCTTTGGTGGTTCAGGTAACAGTACAAAATCAGATACAGCTTTTCTTCAGTTATAACACACAAAGAACAAGAAAGTAGGAAGTAATTACACTGTGCATACTAATTGTGTCTATACTCTGAAACAGCTTTAGACCATACATGTGTAAATGGCTCTCTCCACTGTACAGTGGAGAGAGAAGCTCATCAGCAGCAGATTGATACAAATTGTGGAGCCCTCCCACCGCGACAGCTCAGTTATGAAAGACTCCACTCAAAGACAATTAACGCAACAGCCATCAGTAAGCTAACCAAGTCAAAACGTGCTAAAAGAAAACTTAAAGGATGCGTTTTTCACATCTTGAAAATGTTGGAGAGATGCACAAGAGCTAGCACTTGGTCTATGATATGTTTACAGTGTGCTCTGGTGGTGCCATCAGGGAGGCACTCCAGGAAATGAGCAACCATCCACAGAAAGGGTTCTTGTCATAAACACAAGCAGCACAAGATGTGACCCTGTGCTTGACTCTGCAAAGATTGAATAGGAGGAAGTGTCTCGCATATAAAATTCAGACAAGCTATACAGGTCCCAAAATAGCACTGATAGCTTCTGAAGGTGTCTCCAATTGAAGTTGGTTGGAAAACAAACAATACGCAGAATTTTCCTACAAATAAGAATCATATAGCCATTTAAAAGTCCCATATGGGCTGGTGCATTGTGTTCTGGGCAGTGGAACACTGCTTGGACTGCTGCCCCCGCGACCCAGAGAATGGAAAAAGCGGAAGAAAATGAATGAATGAATGAATGAAAGTCCCACATTATGTGAAGCCATGTTATAATGCTGTTACCCTATCAAAAACGTACCCATGTTCAACAAAGCATTTATTATTAGTCTGTCTCCATCTCCAAAGCTGAAAATGCCCTGTTCCACCTTGTGATGTCATGAAGCAGTAGACCCCCTTTCTTCACCTGGGACAATCCCTTTGGTCCTCTACACTCCCCCTGTTTCTTTTGGCCCTTGTGCCCAGTGGTGTTCGTTCCCCTGCCCGCATCCCCCGATGTGTCTTCTGAGTGTTTTGCGAATGTTATTGTGATGTTAAAATGTGTACCTTGTAATAATAAAAGATTAAAAAAAAAAAAAAAAAGCAGTAATTTTCAAGTTAACAGCTACCTTTTACCTTTTGTTCTCTAGAGATTGGCAATTATAAGTGTGAAATCATTCTGTTTGAGTGAAGAACTCAGACTAAATATGCAGTAGTTGTGTGTTAAACATGTAAATGAAACAAAACACAATTCAGTGTTTTTGGAAACACTGAAACAGCATCATATCATAGATTTAAAAAATTGTAATATGGGACCTTTAAGTTACTGTTAATTAAATCAACAAAGTTACAATCACACAGCACAATCTCAGGAAGAAGGATTTTCAGCTCCATTCGTCCTTCATGGCATGGACATGGATTTAACTCTCAAACAATCATATCTCAAGTGATTCATACAAACAGTACACTTGGCTCCTCTGTAATCCTTCGGTTCAGTAGCTCTCCTCTGTCATTATCACCGCAGCAGCAAAACAAACAACATTGTTATTGCCTTAATCTCCTCCTCTTCACTCTTACCACCTTTGAGACCCTGGGGAGAGACGTAACAAATCATACTCCAGTGTGTCACTTCACTTCAAGTCCGGTTTGATATCTCTCTGTGTTTTTATGTTGTGTTTTTGCAGCTGATGTCATCAACATTCCCTGGGTTTGTGATTCTAACGGTAGGCTCTTTTCTGTCTGAGGCTTAGGTTAGACTTAAATCTGATCTTTATTTTAACACAATCTGAGCATAAAAACTGATTTATCTTGAAATACAACAGGTGAGATGATTTGTGCACTTAAACAAGCCTCACACACATAAAATTTCAGCCACAAGGTAGCAAAAATTAGCCAACAGTTTTTCAGATAGTCATTCTCATCTTTTTGTTTAAAATCAAACACCTTGACAGGATGATGGACATTTGTATTGAAACTCACAGACTCCTGAAAATGTACTGTTTAAATCTATGTTGTTTACGTAAGTGACACATCAATCAATCAGTCAATCAATCAAACATTATTTATAAAGTGCTTTTCATACAAACACATAGCACCTTACAGTGATTGAGGATTAGAAAACTGACACATGTGAAACGAAGTGTGTAATCTGGATCCCAGGCAGCAAGTACTTCACCAAGTTTGCCAAAGTTGCTCTAAATGGTGAATGGTTACATTTTTATATAGCACTTTTCCACCTTCAAGGCATTCAAAGTGCTTTACGTCAAAGAACCACTCACTCATTCACACATCACTGTGCACAGGCACTGAGGGTGAGGTGAGTTAAGTGTCTTGCCCAAGGACACAACACCAGCATTCATCTGTGTGAGCTGGAATCGCATGCCAGCCTGTGGGTTAGTGGATCTGGATCTATGATGATTATGTCAAGAGCAGTAAATGAATTGCCAACCTTTGGATCAGTGGACAAGCACTAGTGCCATGGACCCTAAGGTTTATCTGTCTTTATCTTGCCTATTCTGGTTAAAATTAAGTTTTGTTTTTTTTCCTTCAGTTTAATTTAGTTTAGTTGCAATCATCCATCATTACAATAAACACGATGGAGTAAAGAATAGTGTGGATTTGTATTTTTGTATTTACACAACATTATTTTTTCTGTGAAGCCAAACTCAACTTTCTTAGCACAACTTAATTTATTGAAAATATACTATAGCACAGCCTGGTGACTAAAATAAACCATGCTCATTGGCTGTGGTACTGACTGCGCTTCTAAACAACTCAACATTTCCAGAGTTAAATGGACTCTGGGTAATCGAAAGGGGCACCTCTCTGTGAACCATATATCACTGCCTATCAGGGTAGTCCAGTAATCCTCATCACATGCTCCAACAGGCAGACTATGATCACACAGTTACCCAGCCTCTTCCCCTGATCCACATGGTGAGGCTTCCCGAGTCTCTGCCTCTCGGTGCAGGGGTGAGTCAGCCTGAAATCAGCAAATCACAAATGCCCGGTTTGGTTTCAGCTGCTGCTTTTGCCCTGTGTGCTTGTTTTGCCGGGGAGAGAACTGGCTGGTGACTTGTCTGACAATTTGGGAAAGAGTTAAAATAAGAAAAGTTTCATATCGTCACACTGTTTTGAGAAAAACAAACAAACAAACAAAAAGACACTGTACACCATAAAACACATCATAATGTCACTTAATAATTGTAAATCTGTTTTAAAAGCAATATATTTTTTACAGATATTTGTTTACTTTTTGGTTCTCAAGGGTGAATGGTCAATGTTTTTTTTTTAATCATCACTTTAAATGCCAGAATCTATAATATGTTCCACCCATTCAGTGAGCAAACAACAAATCTAAAACAAATCTAATCATGTTATAACATTAGGACAGATTAGGAACAACAAATGGAAATTAGCATTTTTGCCATAATCTGCCATATTTACACAGTTAATATGCACTGTGCCTATCAAACAAATAAATTAATTAAATAAAAATGTTAAACTACACATCTAAAATTTTAATGATTAGGTTATTTTTTCAGACCAAGAATTTGTTTTCATACCTGGCTCAGTGGTCACATGATGCTGCTGTGACATTTCCAGTCATCTGATTTAATCCAACTTCCTCACGATAGTATCCTAGGTGTGTGAGAGTAAAAAAAAACCCTCGTCCCTATTTATAGTCCCATGGGAACGTTTCCATATTTCGATTTCTTCAATCCAGTGACAATGTTTCTCTGTCCCAGTGACGTTTGCTCCTTCCCAGTCCATAATTTTTACTTGTCATTAAAGGAGCACTGTGTATCTTTTCTGATATTGGTGATAACTGTCTCTATGGAGATAAATTCAAGTTTAATGTTATACTATGTAACATTCGGTCAAACAAAATCATATTCATGGAGAAAAGCAGGTGATTAACCCTACAAAGAAATGTTACATATTGCAGCTTTAATATAATTTGAGAAGCTTGAATGTACAACCTTCTCACAAATATTTTCTATGCTTGTTTATACTGCCACAATTTGTCAGTTTAACAGAATATTAATTTTCCACTAAGCGTTTCTTGACTAAATGGGGTTGCCTGATATAACCCCACTGTTTCTCTTGATGCAGCTGCCTTGGAGCGACAAGTTGATGACGGCGCATGGCCACGCATTTCTTTATTTGCGTACATTAAATTGGGAAACATGTCTCTCATTGCCATGGATTAGCACAATCACATGTCTCTGTATTTGTGGTAAATGGGGGGAGGGCATCTGAAGAAACAGAGCAGAATGAAAGGGTAGATGAAGGGTGGAATGGCAGATATGGCTAAACCTCTCTGTGCTAAGTGACCCAGATGAGGGAGCTGTCATTTAGAAAGCCAAGGCTCAGTAAAGGTACATGACATTTTGCTCACTGTCGCTATGGCCCTGGTCTGGTGATGGTGCAGTGAATCGTATGTTATGCAATGCTATAATGAGGTTATACCATCAGCACTAACCCATATCTGCTCCATGAAAAAGATCACTATCTGTGCTGATATCTGATACCAGTATCAGGCCATCCCTTTAAATATGGGTTAATAATATAGGCTAGTCATACTATTTTTTACTTTTCTTTGTTTTGGTTGGAGAGTAGGACTTTTCTGAATATATAACTTTATACTTGCACTAAATAGAATTACCAGGTTGCAGATGTTGTGCCTGTTTACTCTTAATATATTGGTTTTGTGTAAATCACTGGGTCCATCCAGATGAAACAAAAACTGGCACACACAGCATGAGATCTTCTCTATCAGCATAAACAAACACAAAGCAAATATAATATAGCTACTAATAGCTTCCAAAAGTGCTGCTATGCATTATTTGTTTGTATTCAAATTAGATTTTTTTTTTATTCTGTAATGCTAGTTTGACAGTTTCAAGTACCTGGGTGTTCACCTCAACAATAAACTGGACTGGTCCCACAACACCGACGCCCTGTACAAGAAGGGCCAAAGTCGCCTCCACCTCCTGAGGAGACTGAGGTCCTTTGGAGTGTGAAGGCCTCTGCTCAAGACTTTTTATGACTCTGTGGTGGCCTCTGCTCTCCTCTACGCTGTCGTCTGCTGGGCCCCGAGCAGCACAGAGCGGGGCAGGAAGAGACTTAATAAGCTGGTCAGGAGGGCCAGCTCTGTCCTGGGCTGTCCTCTGGACTCTGTAGATGAGGTGGCTGAGAGGTGCTGGCCAAATTCATGTCCATCATGGATGACACCTCTCACCCTCTGCACCGGACTATAGAGGAGCTGAGCAGCTCCTTCAGTAGCCGACTGAGGCACCCCCAGTGCAAGAAGAAGCGCTACCGCAGATCCTTCATCCCCACCGCCATCAGACTGTATAATTCTACTATATAGGCTAGACGTGCAATATCCTCTTTTCCATGTTGATGCTTGTATTATTATTATTATTATTATTATTATTATTATTATTATTATTATTATTATTATTATTATTATTATTGTTATTATTATTACTATTTTTATTATTACTTACTTTATCCCATTCCTACCTGCATGCACTTTCTTTCGTGTCCAAATGTCCTGGAGCTACTGTGGCAAGTACATTTCTCCTGTGTGAGATCAATAAAGTCTTATCTTTTCTTATCTTATCTTATCTTATTGAATTTCTTTGTGTATGCTCTATAAATAAACTTGCCTTGCAGGCCTGAAGTCGAGATTGTTGTCAGTTAAAAGAACTTCAAGCCATAGGATTAATGGCACATTTGTGGAGCCTTTTCCTAATGCATAATCATAATGTTCAACATTTGTGTTTGGATATTTCTTGCAAGACAAGTACCTCCTCTAGTTAGTCTCCCCTGCCCTCATTGTGACAAATTTGAGAACATGAATGTACCTATCACAAGCCTGAGAGAATACATTTACAATATAATAAAGGGCCCATGTTACGTTGTTTTCTGATCTATGTTATAATCTTGTTTTCTCATCACAAACATACCTGGAGTTGTGTTTTGTTCATTCACACATTTTTAATACACAAAACATGCATATTTCTCAAACAGAAAACACTTTGTTCCACTTTGTGATGTCATGTGGCAATACAGGAAGTGCTCCACTGTGTTTTTAAACTCCATACATCTTCACTAGAATCATTAGATTATTTTAGACCTGGAACTGCCAATGTCTACTGAACTAAAGTTAAAAGCTCGCTATTAACTTGAAAACTACCACTACATGACATCACGAGGCGGAACAGACTAATACTAAACATGTGTGAATGAAACAAAACGCAACTTCAGGTATGTTTTTGAGGAGGCAAGAACATTATGACATAGATTAAAGCTCAAAAGAGTCAATTTTGTGTAATATAGGACCTTTAAAACCAATTTAAAATACCATTCTGAATGTAAATTACACCACAACTAACAGATCAGCTAATAATCTCAAACCCTGCTCTCCAGATAGACAGGTGGCTTACAGTATTCTAACGGCAATTAACATGAACTGGGGCACATATGAGGAGGGTATAGCCGCTGTTGAGATGAAATGAAACCTCCTTGAACTATACACTGCCCATATGGGAGAAATATTGAGGCCCTCTTCTTTTCGAGGCAATACTGAGAACATCTGTATACGACACTGTCTCTATTCATGCCACACTCCTCAGCTGTGCCATTTTCAATCAATAGCTTTTAGGAAATCAGTATTGAGCCTGCAGTCGGAACTGAAAGGGCCCCTTTGTTGTGAATCCCATCGTATGGTGTAATGATCCCGTGCTCAAAAACATGCTTGCGTTTTGCATAACCGCATGCAGAAAATTACATAATATGGTAAAAAGATAGCTTGAATGCCAGTTGTAAATGATTAGAGTATGAGGTGATTCTACCTCAATGCTGCATGGCGTGAAGTGGGTGATTTTGCACACGACTTGAATGTGAATAAGATAATCTCATTTCCCCCGGGCTCCAGGTGCTTATTGGGACCAGTAATTCCCATCTGTACAAAAAGCCCCCTCCTCTTCAGCCTGCAGCATTGTGTCAGCACTACAACAACAAGAGTGAGAGGATGACTTTGATTTGACCAAGCAAACTTATTCTCTCAAAGGCCATATAAATGCATGAGGAATACTACTGTGCACTGATGAAGTTAATGACATTTTTTTTCATCCTCAGAGGCATTGATATGCAGATTACACGAAGATTAAAAAGGCAAACAAAGTATTAGAGATGAGCTGAATTCTTTATGTTAAAAATGAACTGAAGTGTATGGTTTTACAGGTTTTAGCCATTTCTATCTTTAAACAACATTTCACATTTATCCAGGCATGGGACTGGCAGAAATCCTAGTGAAAGTTTTATTAAAAGTGAATGTTTTATTATTTTGTTTTATTATTTATTTTGTTATATTTGGGTCGGACAGTGCATGCTAATAAACATATGACACGCTATAAACTCACCAAATTGTAATTGTATCTTCCTGCAGTTTGCACTCACAAATTCACTTTCATTCACAGACCAGAATACAGGGACACTGGGGACAATGTGATGACCTTTTCTAAACCAAAATCCAGTCACTCTTGAACTGTATTCCTCTGTTCAGATTTAAAAAGGTACTACAGTCACAACTGACTCTGGGATGCCACTGCAGTTTTTTTTTCTTCTAGTTCTCAGTATGGACAGCATATATACTGTTCTGCCGCAGCAGAGGCTGCACTAGCACTGATGAAATATTGGCTCCAGGTGAGCATTTAGATCAAAAACAGACTATTTAGATCAGAGAGACACCTTGTAGGTTTAAACCAGCTAGATTGCAGCATTGAAACTGGGAACCCAAATGAGAGACAAATGAGAGACTCAGACTGTAGGCTACATACGGTACTTGTCTTACAGTTTCTGTTTGTTTGTTTTTTTCAATAAATTACATGAATGCATTGTTCAGAGGCCAAGCACATTTTCTGCTGAGCACATTTTTACAGGTTTCCACGGTTACTTCTCAGACATATTTGACCCTAAAAGCCAGATTTATGGATTCTCTAAAGGCATGGCTGATATTTCAATGCATAAGAGCAATTTATCATAACATTTTTATTTTTTTTTGGAGAAATCTTGGAACAGATCACCCTTACGAATGTATCCTTGAATTACCATAACATATAGATAATCGTGCTGAACTAAATAAATCTGTAAATAGGCTAGAATGCATGGCGCACACTGGACGGTTCCACTACGCTGTAATCAGGCGTTTCGTAGCATGTTGTTGTCAGCTGATCATTAGCTCAATTACTGAACCAGAAATAAGACAGAACATTGGGAATGGCGCATGGTAATTAACGTGTAACGCTAGTTTTTTGTTTGCAAGCCCAACACTGCCCTCTGTGGGGTAATTGATGGAACTGCAGCAAGGTAAACGACAATTAATAAACGTTAACTTACAAAATAAACAAATAGGCCTACAACAATGATTATTATTTGTCTTAAATAAGCAAATAAATCATTACTAGCCTGTATACAAATAAACAAACGACCCTAACCCTAATCCTAACTGAGTCAGAATTCATGGATAACTATAATAGCCCTATAGTTAATAACATGCAGCTTTGAAGTGGCAGGCTATAGTAGACTATATGAGAGAGATGTGTCCACTATCAGTCCACATCGTACATCAGTGATCTTAGAAGGAGTCAGAGTCTGTTCAGATGAGGCTGGTCCATCAGATTTCAACACAGACTGCAGGTGATTACAGAGAGTGTGTAAACCACCTTCAAGTTGACTAGTCAGCCTACTATTTATAAAGGCCAGACTATTCTCTTTATGAATCAAAAATCAGCCTCAACCAAATCCTCCACTAGATGGCAGTAGACAACCTAAAAAGAATGCCAGAGCGCATTGAAAAGCTGAAAATCCTAGTTTCAGTTTGTTAAGTACGTGGAGATACACACAGAATTCAGAAAATCAAACTAAAAATAAATCTGTCTCAATTGACAAATAAATGAAGTCATCATTAACATATGACCACGTCTTAAGTGGTTTGATGAAGAAGGACATATTGCACTGTTTAGGGATGATTTTCCCAGACTCTCCAAAATCATCCAAGTCATGAAACAAGCAATAGTGGCGGCTCCAAACCTTTTTCCTAGGAGAGGAGTACGAGGTCTAAGGTCTAAGGTGGTGCCATGATTAAAAGTGGAGCGCATACATCCACTGCACTCCCATATTTGCTTTGCTATTTGCTTGTATAATTACAGTATAATTAATCAATTCATATAGACCTTGTGGTTTTTAATTGTGAACACTTGACATTTAAACATGTTTAGATAAGACTGGGTATGCATACATCCTGGTTCTATGAAATAGGCCACAATCTTTGAATGGGGGAATAAAGGTGACTTGTACAACAAATTACACTTAGTATATGTCTAGGACCAATAATTTACTGGACCACCCTGGGGCTTCAGACCTCACTGTGTAATTGGCTGCTGGCCTTCCTCAGTGAGAGGCCACAGGCAGTGCGGGTCAGCAGAAACACCTCAAGCTGCATTAGACTGAGCACAGGAGCCCCCCAGGGCTGTGTGCTCAGTCCGATGCTCTTCACTCTGCTGACCCACGACTGCGCACCAGCCTTCAGCACCAATCACATTGTGAAGTTTGCGGACAATACGACTGTGGTAACGATAACGATGAGACAAACTACAGGAGTGAGGTGAGCCTTCTGACCAAGTGGTGCAGCGATAACAATCTCCTTCTGAATGTTGAAAAGACCAAGGAGATTGTTATTGACTTCCGGAGCGGTCCCACCCAGCACCCCCCACTGTCCATCAACGGTGCTGCTGTAGAGAGGGTGAGCAGCACCAAATTCCTGGGGGTGCACATCAGTGAGGACCTCTCTTGGACAACGAACATTGCATCACTGGCAAAGAGGGCTCAGAAGTGCCTCTATTTCCTCCGCAAACTGAGGAGAGCTGGATAAGATAAGATAAGATAAGACTTTATTGATCTCACGCAGGAGAAATTTACTTGTCACAGTAGCTCCAGGTAGGGACAGTTTGAACAAGAAAGAAAAGTGCATGCAGGCAAGAATGGCATAAAAATAAGTAATAATAATAATAATAAAATAAGTATTAATAGAATAAGTAATAATAATAAAACAGTAAGAAGGAGAGTATTGAAAAATGATATTGCACGTTGGAAAAATGATATTGCACGTTAGGACCACACAGTGGAGTTATACACGTAATAATAATAAGAAACAGTAACTAGGAGAGTATTGAAAAACGATATTGCATGTTTGGACTATACAGTGGAGTTGTACAGTCTGATGGCGGTTGGGATGAAGGATCTGTGGTAGCGCTCCTTCTTGCACTGGGGGTGCCTCAGTCGGCTGCTCAGCTCCTCTACAGTCCCCCCACCCATCATGACCACCTTCTACCGAGGCACCATTGAGAGCGTTCTGACCAGCTGCATCACCGTGTGGTGCATTAGACTGAGCACAGGAGAATAAGAAAAAGGTATTTTAGACTTCAGACATGCTCTAAAAAAGATCAAAGATCAAAGTCAGCTTTATTGTCATTTCTGCCATATGTGTTCAACATACAGTGAATCGAAATTTCGTTTCTCTCTGGCCAAGTAGTGCAAAAAGACAATGTACAAAATACAATATAAAGATGAAACAAAACAAAAAAAACTATCTAAGACTAAAATCTAAAATCTAAAATCTGAAAGCAGTGCAACAGAATAAATAAATACCTATTTACAGATGTCCAAAAATGTGCAGTGTGCATCAAAAATGTGCAATGGAAGATACAGCAGTGAAATGTGCAGGTTATGCCAATATTGGCATAACCTGTATTCCATAAAAAACATATCACTCTAGACACTTAAAAAAAACTGCTGCTAAGGACTACTGTTGCACTGTTGCACAATTAGTACTGGAATTTTACTACTGTTGTACTGTTGTTTACTACTGTTATTGCACTGGAATTACTACTGCTGCACAGTTATTTTTATCTTTACTTTCAATGCACATTCTATTGCACATTACTGCACATTTCACTGCTGTATCTTCCATTGCACATTTTTGATGCACACTGCACATTTTTGGACATCTGTAAATAGGTATTTATTTATTCTGTTGCACTGCTTTTAGATTTTAGATTTTAGATTTTTAGACAGTTTTTTTTGTTTTGTTTCGTCTTTGTATTGTATTTTGTACATTGTCTTTTTGCACTACTTGGCCAGAGAGAAACGAAATTTCGATTCACTGTATGTTGAACACATATGGCAGAAATGACAATAAAGCTGACTTTGATCTTTGATCTTTTTTTTTAGAGCGTGTCTGAAGTCTAAAATACCTTTTTCTTATTTCCATGCTTCCATCTGGAGTATACGGCCTATGGTCTGGAGTTGGTCGCGTGTTTTATTATGACAGATCAAACCGGATGTTGAGTCTTGCCCTCCCTGGCGCATTTGTTCAGTCTCTGCGCTTGGCTCGCGTTTAGAGTCAGACCCTGCTGTGAGCAGCGATGTGAAGAGGAGGTGCGCCGGTCAGGATGAACCCGAAGAGAGTACCACAGGACACCAGCCCGGTGACTCTCTACGGGGAGTTCACGGCCATCGGCAACAGAAAAGTCCGGTACGCGGTGAGTTTGACCGGGAAGGAGCTTATTGTCCAGAGGCTGTCCTCCGCACCTGTCCCGCGGAACAAGGTGGTGCTGCACCTGAAGGACTGCGTGGGGTCCCGGGCGCACCGTGGAGAGGACAACTCTGACCCGGCTGCGTACTTCACGGCGTACTTTTACCCACTCAAAAAGTGGTTGATGAGCTCCGGGACATCCAGACAGCGAGTGGAGCAGGGCTTTCGGCTCGCTGTCCTGCAAGACCCGCGCTACAACCTGGAAGAGGCAGAGAAGTGGGCCCGGGCTGTCATGGAGAGATCTGCCCGGCAACACAATCTGAGAGACGGTAAGAAATCATGGAAACTCCCGGGGTAAAATGTGGGTCTGAAAGAAAAAGAAAAAAAAGAGAGAGAGAAGTGACTGTTTCTGTTTTTTCGCACGTGGCAAAAGTTAAAAAACAATTGTTGGTGCTCTGAGGCAACTTTTTTTTTTGCACAGTGTAGACCTACAGTAGGCTATAGTACATAATTAGGCAATACCTGCTTTGACCATCTTTGCAATGGTCACGGGTCATCCAGGCGTTTGCATAAATGGCCTGGCTTGGAATATTCCATGGTATGCCTTTAAACATGTCCATCTAGCATTCATTCATTATGGGTGTTTCTGTTGATCAAAATACAATAATTCCTTTGGTGAATAAGGGCAACACGCAGATCTGAATTGTGATCTAGTGTAGTACTGTAGCTTGTTTCCCTTGTGACAGATAATTTTAATCTATACTGTGTAACATTCTAGACAAGCAGGTGATGGACCTCCACTTGAAATGTTACGCAGTGCACCTTTAATATGGCACCTCAATACTGCCTAATTACAAGCCTTATGTAATTATAGGGGTTACCAAGAAGAAAAATCCAGGTCTAAATCAGCCCCAATTGTCTATATGTACCATTGTTTTTGGTTATTATTTATTCCCCCTACAGGACCTGAAAGATTCTTGGTGTAGTGTGAGGCCAATCTAACCCACAAGTCATTTCAATATTAAAGCAGAAGCAAAAAGATGGATGCATATATTATATTTGCATAGTAGTATTTGCCCAGAGGTGTAACATGAATAGATATAGTCCCTGCATCACAGGCTGCACTTTTCTTAACCTTTGACCACTGTTCATGAATTAAACACTATGGCTGCTTATGTAGAGTAATATTTCAAAATGGTAAATAAACCCATTGCAGCAAAGGAGACATGTTGTAATAGGTCACGTGCAGAGTAAACATCAGAACGATAACTGGTGTCCTGGGCTCTGCATTAAGCCATCCACACCACACCTCTTAACAGAAATACACAAAGCAAACAGCGTGTTCCAAATTGCACAATGTAGCGTATTTCTTAACCAGATAAAATCAAGTGGAACCCTATACTGGCTCTCATTGTGTATGCACAAAGGAGACTGGACTGAGTGTACGTTACAGGCAGTGTATTCTACAGCTCATTCATTCATTATATATATATATATATATATATATATATATATAAGCATGTGCTTATTTAATAGTCGTAGTTTACTTGTGAAGACAATATCTAATCTTCTAGGTATTTCTGTAAGATTTGATTTTTATTGTTTTGTTGAAGTGCACCAAGTTAGTACAAGCTTTGATATGGTCATCTAAGCTATTCCATAAGTCTACTCCCCGTCTGGTACGCATGCTTTTGAGAGTGGTTCGAGAGAATTGTTTTTTAAAATTAATTTGACCTCTCAGGTTGTATTTGAAGTCATTTGTGCAAAACGGAGTTTTGCTTTACATAAGATTTGACACTTGTAACCTTGCAATTTCAGGTGTAGTCTCAATCGCTAATCACTTTGAACGCCCTTGCCCGAATTGTTGTATCGTCCACAAAGAGAACTAATTTAAAGGTCCCATGGCATGAAATTTTCACTTTCTGAGGTTTTGAACGTTAATGTGAGCTCCCCTCCCCTGTTTAGCCCCCCCCATGGCTAAAAGTTGCAAAATGTGTAAACTGAGCATTTGCGGTCCTTTTTTGCGTTTGAAAAAAAGACAGCTCAAACGGGCGATTCTGAACAAGGAAACTATGTGACGTTCTGAGTCTTGATTTTGAAGAAGGATTCATTTACAGTATTAGGGAACCATTAAGGCACCATATAAAAGCATCAAGAAGTACCATGTCATGGGATCTTTAAGATTTTCAGAAACTAAGTACAAGTCATAAAAGAAATAATATGGGGCCTAGCACAGATCCTTGTGGGATGCCACAAACAATGGTATCACACATGGATTTGTGCGTCCCCGTTGCATAAACTGCTTTTGGTTTGTTAAATAAGACTCAATCCACTTTAGAGCTTTTCCTCTGATACCATATTTTTGTATCTTTTGTAAGAGTATGCCATGGTCCACTGTGTCGAACACTTTCTTTAAGTCTATGAATATCCCAGTTGAATACTTTTTCACATCAGTATCATTAGTTATCTCCTCTATAAGGTCAATTAGCTCTAATATGGGGATTGTTTTTTCCTGAAGCCATGTTGACTGTCATTTAGGATACTGTACCTGTCTATAAATTTATCTAATCTGTTTGTGTATAGCTTTTTAAATTTTTTTGAAAATTGTGGCAATATTGAGATTGGTCGATAATTTGAAAATTAATTTTTTTTACCACCTTCATGAATTGGAATAACTTTTGCTACTTTCATTTGTTCTGGAAATATGCCAGTTTGAAAAGATGTTGAAAATGTGAGCTAATGGCATAGCTATTACTTTTACTATGGGTATATGTGATGTTTTAGTCATGGTGTTTATTGTCTTATTTATCAGATGTTTTATGTTCACTGTGGGCCTAGGGAGCGCTGCAATTTCAAATCCTGTGTGCAACCTGTACGTATGTTTTTTGATAATAAAGCTGACTTTGAACTTTGAACTTTACATTTACATATTTTATTTATTTTTCACAATATTAATGATTTTGTTTTCATTTGTTTCAATGAGAAACATGGAATGTGGGTTTGTGGTCACATCATCACATGTAAGACTTGCATAGGGTTGAACTATTTTGGAGGCCAGTTGAGGACAAATATTTATAAAAAAAATGGTTGAACTCATTAGCAATTTCTTTTTTTTGTAATTTGCAATAAAATTATCTTGTAAGGCTTTATCTCTTGGTACCTTTTGAATTACTTCATTGATAGTGCTCCACAGCTTTTTAATATGGTTCTTATTCTTTTCCAACAATATGCTATAATATTGCTTTTTCAATTGTTTTAATGTTGGCTAACTTATTTCTATAAGTTTTATACACAGATACACTTGTTCTTTCCTTTAAAAATGCTCTATATAATGATTTTTAATATTAAAATTATTCATTATTTTATTATTAATAAGCATTCGCTAGACCTTTCATTATCCACGGACTAGTGATCTTTTCCCTCCTTTCGATTTCCCTCTTTGGACAATGTAAATGATAGAGAATTGTTAATGTGGTCAGAAAGGCATTGCAAGCTGCATTTACTTCAGTTTACTTCCAGAGCTTTCCAATTTTGTTCTTCTAGACTTCCTTTAAATGCAATCTGTCTAGTGAATTGAGTCTCAAATTTTCCTACATTTCTACATTTTTTTGATTATAGAACGGTTGGTGAATATGTTATCGATTAATGAGGAACTATTAAGGGTAATTTGTGTAGGCTTTGTTATTTTTGGATACAGTGATAGACTATATAGTATTTATGAAGTTTTCTGTTGGTATATGATCATTGCATTTCAATAGGTCAATGTTAAAATCCTCCACACACAAAGATGTCCTTTTGCTGAAGTTTTGAAAAAAGTAAATGTTTGATCCTGGCGTTCAATTATATCGAAAGGCATACAAGATTCATATTCTTTGATACAGCTAAAATTCACATACAGGCTACGACTGTTGAAATGAATTATTGATAGGGTGTCTATCTGGTTTGTTGTATAAACTGTTGACAGTTTTGATAGTATTTACACTCAGGGTTAAAATGTTGATAGAAATTAGCATCAGGATCAGTCTCATCTAACATGCTATGATTCTGTTCAGGACAAACAGGAGTATAATGTTCAAGATTCATCAAGTCTATAATGACTTCAGATGATGATGAATTATTAATATTTGTCATAATGGGGCTGTCATGTTGATACTGTATGATATGTTAGCTATGTATTTATATTCTATAATTAAATTAGTGGTATTTTTCCAAATCCTCCATGCATTTGATTACCACCACTTTGGTCTCTTCAGTTCCATTTGTCTTGACAAAAAATTTGCAGTTGGTTGTCCATGTAGATAGTATTTTCTTTTGTTTTCTCAGGAAATGGGCCTCCTTAGCAAGGCCAGCTTTCTTTCTTTCTTTTTTTTTTTTTATCAGATACTCATTTAGGAACACATCTGTTCCTCTCAGCATTTTGCCCCGTTTGAGCAGCCCTATTTTGTGCTTTCTGTTAATAAATCATATTATTATAGCAAGCTTCAATATTGTCTTTGTTTAATGTGATCTCTTTGGCATGCAAGAATGTTATCACCTGTTGCTCTACTGATTCTTCATCCTGTTCACTCAGTTAATCTCCATTTGACACAGTAACTGCCCTTGCATAAGACCTTGGTGTGGTTTTGAGTCCTGTGATTATGACGTCAATTATTCTACTATATTGTTCTAATTCATCTACTCTGTTTTCTAGCATCTTGATCCTTCTCTATGTTTAAGAGTTACAAAGCTTTCACATCATCTGCTAGTCTCATTTTTTTGTTGTTGTTGTTGTCGAATGACATCAGAAACCTCCTCAGTCAGCATGTCCAGTGATTTTTTGAGGTCTTCAAAATCCTCAGCAATCACTGTACTCTTTTTGGTGAGATGATATGATGTGCACACCAAAGAAACTAGAGAGCAGTAGCTGGAGTTACTCACAGACCAGAGAAATCACTGGATACAGATTGTTGCAGTGACGATGTAGCAATCCACTGAAGCACCAGTGCCACAGCAGCAGATGTGGAAGCTGTAATAGCTGCAGCACACTGTCTACAGCTCAACCTGAGACAGTGACCAGACCAATTTTAGCCCAGTACAAATATTATCCTGTCTTTAAACTACAGTGAAACAATCCACACCTGACTGTAAAACAATAGCAGTGTTTTAATGTTTACACTAAAATGTAAAATACAGATTAATGGGCTTAGTGGGTGTCCCATTGTGACTTAGTGTCTTGTTCTTGTTTTCATAGACAATATGTAAATGTGTAATATGTTACTGTAAACACCAGATTCTCCTACTCCTGGATTATGGTAAATAAAAATAAATGTTATGACGATGTACTGTTTACCATAGATTTTGTTAATATTATGGTGGCACAAATAATCTTTATTTAAATAATGTAATCTCATTCAAATTGTGAGGTATAAATGTCACTTACTGCCTATATTTATTCTTTAAACACTCAGTTTGACCAGTGTTGTCTCTTTTTTTATTATGCCAATTTAGTCCAGTTGTTATGGAGGGACTATTTTAGACTATGGGGGGGGGGGGCACTATATTGTCCTGTATTAACAGGAAACACTGGGATGTCAATATTCTTTTTTAAAATTTGCTTATTATGTCTTGATATCAGAAATATCAATTGCTCCTGCTGGCACTTGATGGGATGTTCCTGGACAAGATTTATCAAAAGGATTGAGGTGACAGATATATCCTCATTGAAGTGTTTATATTTACACATGCACCCATGTTAAACCTCTCCTGTCAAAAACTGTTGATGTTTCCATTGTCATCAGTATGTCCTAAACAGTATTGACTGGTGCGTCATTAAATTGATTTAATTTGAGCATGAATGCAATGGGAAAGTCAAATCATAAACCTAAAATCACACTTGTCTAAATTTACAAAGCCAGTATAGTAGATTTTTAATTTTCTTGTTACCATTTTTTGCATCAATATCTCAATATCAATGCCCACTCCTCCGCAAAATTTATTGGGATGAGTCAGCTGCTTTATGCTTTTAGGAAAGTGCAAGCTCATAGTGGATATTTCTGTGTATATATGACATTATAAAATGTAGTCATCTTTTCGTAATACAGATAACACAGGCACGATGCAGACAGTGCTGTTCAAGATATCAGACAGTGCTACTTTGGAATATTATTAACCATAATTTATTTCATTCAGAAAGGCTAAAGAAAGTTTAAAGATCCCATGACATGGTACTTCTTGATGCTTTTATATGGCTCCTTAATGGTTCCCTAATACTGTAAATGAATCCTTCTTCAAAATCAACACTCAGTGCATGAGAAACAGAGATAAGATGAGAAAGAGTAATTTTTCTCACTCTGAACACTCTATAATGGGCGTTGTTGCTTGAATGCAAATGAGGAGAAAAGAGCTGGCCAATAGTAGAGGGTGGGGGTGTGGCCAAACGCTCCGCTCTCCGCTGTAGCTCACAGCTGATCCATTTCCTTGTTTTTGCACAGGGGAGAGATTTGAAGCGTTCCATTGAAAAATAAACACATTTCCACATAAAATAAAATTAAACCACTGCTGTTCAAAGGTCCAGAGGCTCAGATAAAGGACTTCCGAGCCTAGAAACACTCGGACGTGCCTCCAGGCAAATAAAAAAACGCATTTCGCATTGCCTAGCGCATTCGCAGTCCAAACTCTCTGGCCGTGATTTACAGAGACGCTGAGTACAGACAGACGGGGGTGGAACTGCATTTTCATTTCTTTTTTCGATCTGACGTCAATAAGGTGCCTTGTTCAAACTCGCCCGTTTGAGCTCCGATTTTTTGTAACGCAGAAAAGGATCGCAAATGCTCAGTTTAGACATTTCGCAACTTTTAACCATGGGGGGGGGGGGGGGGGCTAAACAGGGTAGGGGAGCTCACATTAATGTTCAAAAACCTCAGAAAGTGAAAATTTCATGCCATGGGACCTTTAAGATGCAAACAATATTATTTTTGTCAATTCTTTACATATTAGACGTTTTATACTGTCCTTGATTTGCTATTTCTGAGCTTTTTGTGTTTTGCATAAATTTACACATAATTTTTTCCTGTTTTGAGTAAACCTAAAAGTACATCTGTAATGTTTTGTGAGGTTAGTGTGTGTCTGTATGTGTCTTTGGAGGATTTTGCCATGGGCACAGATAAACTGTTAAATCTTGACAACAGCTGCCCTTTTTTATATATTCTATTTCTACCGCTGCTATATTTTAAACCTACCGCCAATTATTCTCAGCCTCTCAAAGCAATTTTAGCTGTGAATGTCACCTCAGTTCAGTAAATAGCAAATTACTAAAATTATCATGACTAATCCTGGTCTAAACTAAAAGGAAAATGTTAAACCAAGGAAATATGGTTTAACAGTGACTAAGCATTAAGACTAAGTGAGCCTAAGCCTGCAATTTTAAGATTATTTTTAAATTAATTCTGCCTGAATATGAACTAAATCTACAATCAAATGGTGGGAAAACATAACATAAAAAGATCTAATATTAGGTGTAGACAGGAGTCAAATCAGGACTAACTTGTGTTTTTAATAAACAGTGGTCCATCATAGCACAGATCATATAACAAATAGGGCTGCATTTAAGGAATTTTAATGTAGAAGCACAATTACCTAAATTTATGCTTTTATACTCTGAAATATCTGTTTTACATAACAGACATAGGCTTCTATACCACAGTTTGAGAAACCCTGACTCGGCCTGTCACCACAACAAATTTTGAAGTGCGATATATTGCTACAGAGAAATATTGTGATAATTCATAATAATGAAAATAGTTAATGCCTCTGACCCAAAAACAATAAAGCAGGATTCCAGTAAACCATTGTAAATAGTCTGTGCAATTTAAAGGCCTGAGCTGCAACAAATGGCAGAATTAACCAATAATTAGACATAGCAGTTACTTATTCAACCCTCTACAGCTCAAATCTAGTCTTATTACAACAAAAATAACAAAAATGTCCTTACTTTTGCCAAAAATCTTTACTCACGATAAATACTGAGCCCCAAAAAACATTCTAGCTTTCATACACTGCGTTGCAAATTATTATGCAAATTATAATTTTCAGATTTTGCCAAATTGTCAATATAAATGACAGTCATCATAATTTAAGTCATCACCCTTTAGAGTACAATTTGAATGTTACTGAACAAACCTCCCAATGATAACTTAAAATCCACTGTTTATTTTTCAGTTAGAAGCATTAGCATATTACTGAAGTCAAAAGATATTTCAATCAAAACATCTTAGCAGGTCAAGTTGCATTTTAACATAGGACCCCTTATTTGATAGGAGTTTCACAATTCATCCATTGAACTTGTGAGTTTGTGGAGAGTTTCTGCTTGAATTTCTTTGCAGTATGTCAGAATAGCCTCCCAGAGCTGCTGTTTGGATGTGAACTGCCTCCCGCCCTCATAGATCTTTCGCTTGAGGAGCTCCAGAGGTTCTCAATAGGGCTGAGGTCAGGGGAGGATGGGGGCCACACCATGGGTTTCTCTGCTTTTACGCCCATAGCAGCCAATGATGCAGAGGTATTGCAGCATGAGATGGAGCATTGTCATGCATGGAAAGCATGATTCTTCTTTTTGTACCATGGAAGACAGTGGTCAGTCAGAAACTCCACATACTTTACAGAGGTCATTTTCAAACCTTCAGGGACCCTAAATGTGCTAACCAACTCTGTCCCCCATGATACCGGCCCAAAACATGACTCCGCCACCTTCTTGCTGACGTCTCAATCTTGTTGGGATATGGTGGCTGTCCACTAACCATCCACCACTCCATCCCTCTGGACTATCCAGGGCTGCATTGAACAAGACTATTTGAAAATGAGTCTTGAGAATGAGAATGATGTTCTGCTTCATAATGTGGAACGTCCTTCTTAAGTCGTTTTTCCTTTAACTGGATGCACCGGGCAAACTCATTGGCACAGGTGTGTGAGATGATGTCACTGAGACACAAGACCATCCATGAGCTTCACTGGGAAACTCAACATTTACCTTTATGACACTTAAACACTATTTGCATAATAATTTGGAACACGGTGTATATTGAACAATCGGTCAATACAGTATTTACCATAACAGGCCGACCCCCTGACCTAAACTAAACTTTATTCACCCAAACCCAGCTATACTGTATACTACCAGGGGAATGAGGTCTACTATTCTCAGCAAGGACCTCATCTTGTGTTTTCTGTGATTCGCCGACAACAACAATGACCACAAATGAGCATTCTGCCTTCAGGGCAGCTGGCTGACCTCAAGAGAGAGTAAAGAACATGTGGCGTGGCTTTTAAATCAAAGTCCATTTCCTTTTCATACTGGCACACTGCACTGCACTGTATATTTGGTATGTTTTATATATAATCACAAATAACGTCATGCTAAACTGAGGTGGGTTTTTGTCATCTGGGTCTGGCCAGTGTTTAAAAACCACTGACGCAGAATGGTTTGGTGAATGAGCAATTGTGGACTGTATTTACACCAAAAGTTTGGATCCATGAAGTCAGGGTGAGGGAGGGCATCTGGCATGAACTTTAACTACGAAAATATAGTGTAGAAAAATAATAGTATCCTACTTATGACAAGCCTGGTGTCTAAACGATCATAATTCAAAATGCAGATAGGTGTTTTTTACATTTTGCTTTGTTATTCATATTTAATTGGGACTAATGCAACAATAATTACACTGGCTTACAACCTTCTTTGACTGCATTTGTGGTTGTCATCAGGTCCAAATATGTTGTTCCATATATGGGTCACTCTGCACAGAAGTGAATGACATAAAATGCAAAATGATTTCAAGAGAAACCTCAGTGTGGGGGAAGTCTGCCTTTCTTAAAATAGGCCCTACACAGCCCAAACCACAAGCACCTCACACTCCTCCCTCCACGCCCCTGTGGTCAGACTGGGTAAAGCTCTGCTCTGCTGTGTTGTCTCTGAGATCTTTGATTTACATACACTATAATGGCGAGGAGTTTTATCACCTACAGTATATGAGTGCTACTGATGCTCTTTTAGCAGAGAAGGGCTGAATGTGCTATGTGTAAAACCTGAAGGCTCAGAATGATTGATGGGCACAAGATCATACAAAACAGACCAAAGCCACTTAGCTGTCATTAGCTTACTGCAAGCATGTAGTTATCTAGTCTAGTCAAATGACTGTCATCTCTCCAGACATTTGGAAAAAACATGAACTCAAAGTAGAGCATAGTTTTGTTAGGTTCTGACCATATGAGGAAATGTTATAGTGAATTTAGGCTTCCACTGACTGTACATGTTTGAAGCAGATGCAAAAATATTAACCCTAATTATTTAGCCAACTAGTTTATACAGTGAAGAATCCCTCCGTCATCCAGGTAGAATCCATGATAAAAGGAGAAATTCAATATGTCAACTGGACAAAGTTTGTTTGGTCGAAAACATTTTGCCGCTCATCAGAGAGGCTTCGTCAGTTCTGGTTTGAGTGCTGGTTAGACACTGCTTATATCTAGCTGCAGGGAGGAGCTCACTACACTGAAATTATTCTGAAACTATCTCAACTAATTTGTTTTTGAGATTCTTTCTTTTGTTTTTCGAATTTCTCTGGCGTCTAGTTTACCACACCACCCACTGCAGCACAAACTGGGTGTTATTCGGACATTACAACACAGGGCCCAAGTGGTTCCCACAAGCACAGAGGGTAAGGAGAAAGAAGAACTACATGTGCAGGAAGCCCTCTCTGTTTGTGGATATCCTAAATGGGCGTTCAACAAAACCAAGAGAGACAAGGACAAGAAACAAGACAACAGAGAATCCGAACCCAGGAGGAAAGGGGTAGCGATTCCTTACCTGGCCGGCGTGTCGGAAAAACCTAGAGGATTTTCAGACAATATGAAATCCCAGTTTATTTCAAACCCACAAACACTTTAAGACAAAAACTCGACAAAACACCGAGCCAGAAACAAAGCAATGTGGTCTACTCCATTCAGTTTAGTGAAGACTGCAGTGAGCGCTACATTGGAGAAACAAAACAGCCACTTCACAAGAGGATGTACCAACACAGGCGGGCGTGTCAGAGTGGACCTCAGTCTGCCGTACATCTTCACCTAGAAGCCATGGGCCATTCATTTGAGGACAGTGAGGTTCAGATCTTGGCCAGGGAAAAGAACTGGTTTGAGAGGGGAGTTAAAGAGGCAATTTTTGTCAAAAAAGAGAATCCTTCTTTAAACAGAAATGGGGGAGTTAGACATAACTTGTCTCCCATTTATAATTCCATTCTCAAACCAAAGTCAAAACAGACAAAAGAAACAATAGGGCAGACAGGTCAGGGCTAGAGGTGTGGAGACGGTTGTTAGGGTTGAATAGGTATGCTAAACTAGACCGAGAGAAATTCGAAAAACAAAAGAGAGAATCTCAAAAACAAATTAGTTGAGATAGTTTCAGAATAATTTCAGTGTAGTGAGCTCCTCCCTGCAGCTAGATATAAGCAGTGTCTAACCAGCACTCGAACCAGAACTGATGAAGCCTCTCGGATGAGTGGCGAAACGTTTTTGACCAAACAAACTTTGTCCAGTTGACAAATTGAATTTCTCCTTTTATCATAGTTTATACAGTATTTGAATAGAACTAACTTTGATCAATTTAGGCCTTGAAGTCAAAGTATCAAAGTATATCTTTGTGATTTTGAATTTTAAATAAAAAGACCTTTTATATTTTTAAACACTTAAAATAGCAAGCAATAAGTAAAAAATCATTAATTGCAAATGCAAAGGTCAAATATTGACTCAAATACATGACGTCAATCCATTAATCCATATGGAAAAAGTGTTTTTAGTCTCTGTTGTGTCTGTTAAATCCTTATGCAGCAGTAGTAAATAGAAGTCTAGATCAGCAGTTTTATAAAATGTACATTTATTTTATTCACCAAAATGGATTCTATAATAGTAAATATGTCAACACCAACATCAGAACGAAAGTTGCCTTTGAACACAGGTGCCTGGTTTCAGCTAGAATCACATCCCAGAAAGTTCTCATATCTGCTGCATAGAGAATGAGAAATGGTGAGGATAATAATAATACATATAATAATAAAACTGATTGAAATATCCTCTGGTTGCCAAATCTGTACCCTTTGAAGTAGAACAGAAGACTATCATGTTATTTGTGAATGTATAACTTTTTACAAGAAGCTGTAAGTATATGAAAGTGTATTATTTTTTGTGCTGCACTAAAATGTATTCTTCAAATACAAACAGGCTCTGTGCACAACAGGACCCAGGAGCCACACTGTTAGTGTCACTACTTCCTGTCCACTTGTGTGTCTATGGATGTTTTGTTGAGTTGAGCTAAAATGAATAAATATTTAAAGATAAGGCAGTGAACATGGATCTGTGGGTGGATGTCACTGACAACATATTAGAAAGTGAGCTGAGGACATCTATTTTTTAAATATTTAGGTAGTCTTTACTTTGTTTTAATTGCTTGTTTATTTTACAATTTTAATAACAGTGACTTTTAGCTTTCAGACACAGTGAGCTAGGTAGTGCTGCTGTGCACAGAGCAAATTAAATGTAGCATGTAATCAGTGCTAATTTTGCTGTGTGGCTGATGGGAGCAGACACACAGCTGGACTCATTTCAGAACTGTTTCTCCTCTGTCTATTTCTACACCCAAATATTATATTATGATCTTGTTGGCGATGTGTTTATTCCGGCTGTAAGGCTTTCCCTCTCATCTGAGCTGTCGTTTCCTTTGGTGGACGCCTCACTGTGATTACCACACCCAGATCTGAGACAGTCTTTAATCGAGAGGAGACTGGTGATTCAGGGGAACCATTTTGTTGCTGTCTGGACGGATTTTCCCGTTTGGTTTCTGGTGATTTTATCATAGTGTGCCATCATCTTTTCAAGGAAATGTTAATGGTCACATAGTGTTTAAAGTAGGAGTGTGCAAAATAATCGTCATGACAATGCATCGCGATACTAACTTTCACAATATACTGCATCGATTTTTGATGCCAAAAAATCGATTATTATTAATTAATAATTTAATATTTAATTATTTAATATTTAATATTAATAAATACATAAATTATTAGTTTATTTTTTAAAATAAATCCTATGCACTTTTTTCTTTGAAAGCGTATTGTTTGTTATGATGGTAGCTACCTCCAAAATGGCAAATGTTTGAACATCATTTTTTGTTTTAGAAAAAATCCTATGCACTTTTTTTGTTATTGGTTTGGTTTATTTGTAATAAATTCAGTTATGAATTGAGTTGCTCAGAGTTATGTATCAATTGAAGACACTACCCAGATACACAGCCACTGATATTTAAGTTATCCTCTTTTTTTTGGTACATTTTCACTGAAGTATGTCGAATATATTGCAATGCATCGCATTAATTCAAGTATCAAGTGATGCATCGTGATAGTATCGCATCGTGGCATATGAATCGTGATTCGAATTGAATCGTGACTTCTTTGCCAATACCCACCCCTAGTTTAAAGGTGACAATGAATATAATTTGTATCCAAATTGAAAAATATGACAACTCCAGCCTTCAGGAGAATTGACCCCAGAATATACAGGTTTCAATTGTCTGTTTGATTAATTATTCTACTTACTACAATAGATTAAACTAAATTCATCTCATTGATGATCTCATATGGATCAATTGACAAATAATTAACTAATAATCATGAGTGTTTTAAGTCATTCTTCACATATATTTGTCACAAAATATGCTGTCATGAGCCACATTGCACAAGTGAAATTTCACTCCCTCAGAAACATGTCAGACACACTCATTATTTATTCTTAATTGTGTCATTTTTGTTACCAATGGCTATAATAACTATGATTAATCAATTGATTTGATTTGATTGTCTCTCCATTGTAATGTCCACTCTCTCTGCTTCCATATTGTACTACCGGTGTTTCCCCCAGCTTTATACTGCCCATATTTGAATAATATTTTAATACAATTGCTTGGGAGTATAAATGTCAATTAATACCCCTACTGATAAAAATGCACTAAAATATAGTCACTCCTATATTTTATTGACAATATTACAAGCATAAAGTATCATTTGTGTTACCGTTCTGGTCTTGTTTTCAGGCTATGGGAATGAGGAAACACTCTACTACATTGTTATTAATGCTCTGGTACAGGTCAGTTCTTTCTGATTTTCAAAACAAGTCTTTGCTATAAATCCTTTTTCAGATACATTTTCTTTAGCAGTTCAGATGTGCCCCTGGTTGGCTCAGTGCCAGAGTGCCACAGTGATTGGTCTAATGACAGTGCAGGAAGCAGAGAGAGTGGGCATTTGAAGGAGATAAATGAAGGAATGTTTGGAGAAGGGGAAGGGAGTCTCACCGGAAGTGGCATAGGATTTAATTTAGAGGAGCTGAGCAGGAGACACGGGGATCACTGCCTGAGATTTAAATTCCTCTGACATTCAGCCACCAGATTCAGCAATTTTCATCTGTCTGCATGGACAGGGCCATTACCAGTTAATAAGTAATATAAATAGATAAAGGCTGATAAATACAGAGGTCAGCTGATATGGGTGAAACTTCAGTGGGCTGGAACACACTAAAATATGTCCTATGTGTTACTGTTTTACCACCCACTTTTCCCTCGGGACACACACAATAAAGGAGCATGGGAATGTCCCTGCTTCCATGTTCTCTTCAACTCAGTAATATAATATTTTGTCCTTAAAGGTGTACTGTGCAACTTTTCTGGTGTAGGGTCTGGTACCTGCTTGTCTCCATGGAGATGTGTATTGCCTTCCCTGGAATGTTCCATATGACATTACACATATCCATCTAGCTTTTGTTAATTCCTGGTGTTTCTGTTGTTCAAAAATGCAATAATTAATTCAATGTAAATAGGGGTGACTCTCCACAGATCTGTAATGTAGTGTAGTGCTGCAACGTGTGTCTCCCATGTGACAGATATGTTTAAACTATACTGTGGAACATTCTAGACATCAATAACATTTTCATGGAGAGAAGCAGGAGGCGGTTCATCCACTCGAAATGATAAAAGGAGAAATTAAATTTGTCAACTGGACAAAGTTTGTTTGGTCGAAAACGTTTCGCCACTCATCCGAGAGCTGACGAAGTCTCTCGGAAGCCTCGGAGGCTGACGAAGCCTCTCGGATGAGTGGCGAAATGTTTTCGACCAAACAAACTTTGTCCAGTTGACAAATTGAATTTCTCCTTTTATCATGGATTCTACCCGGACGACTGAGGGACTCTTCACGCATCCACTCGAAATGTTACGCAGTGCACCTTTTATAAAGCCTATTCAAAGTTAGGGGAGAAAATACAGGTACTTTCAACTCAGTAATACAACATTTTATTCTTAAAGGTGCACTGTGTAACTTTTCAGTTGAGGGTCCGGCACCTGGTTGTTTCTATGGATATGTCATTGCTCTGCCTGGAATGTTCCACAGTATGACATTAAACAGCTCTGCCTTACATTTATTCAGTTACAGGTGGTTTTGCAGCTCAAAAATACCTAGAAGCGGGGTTGCCTTTCCACTGAGCTGGCCTGTAACTTAGACTGGTTTGGTCTCCATGACGATAGAAAGGTTTAATACCATACTGTGAAAGATTCCTGACAAAACAATAACATCTCCATGAAAAAAAGCATTTTACGGGTCCTCCACCAGAAAAGTTGCACAATTTACCAGTAAAAGCCTGGTCAAAGTTATAAAATGAATCATTAAACTGGGCACACCTTAGGACAATTTCAGTTTAACATGTAATTCTGCGTATAGGTAACATTGTCGGCATAGTTCTCGTGTAGTTTCGTCATTACTACACCATCAGGAATGCTTGGTCTGCTTTTGCTGGATCAAAAGGTGTGGCCATTCAGAGAGTAGACAATGTGTCTTTAGAATTTTTCTGGTTCACTCTAACTTTACCAGAACATGTACACCTGAAATAACCAATACAAATGCAATTATTCAAATATTTATTATTTCCATGGTTGAATAAAGCTCTCCTTGGAGGTTAAAGAGTGTACCCGCACATGCAGGTGAGGTGTGTGAGCCGTTTTCTGACCTGTTTCTCTGCATTCCTTCTCACTAACTGTTTCGTTCTGAACCTCAAAACAAACCCAGGTCTGTAGCAGGTAATGTCAGAGGTCATTTATCTGTTAAACCTGTTCAGAAGACTCTCCCCACACACAGATTGTTTGAAAGTAGGAAGAGTGTGGTGTCATGTGGGGGCACTTTGTGAGGAAGTGGTTACTGTGTTATATCTGGGGGAAAAAAAACAATGACTCCTATTGAATGCTGAGCTACAGTAGCAGAATACAGTAGCAGAATAATGTATTGGCTACAGTAGCAGAATACCACAATTTGCTCATGTGAAATATATCCAAAACCATCTTCCTCTGTTTAAGCCTGATGTAGAGCCAGCGGGGATCATAATCTATGGAGTATTTTTTTAAAAGATTTGGTATCTGCACTTGTAGTTTCCTATAACTCTATGTAACATGCAGAAATCCTCTCAGATCTTTGATAAAAGGATCTTGTTGCCTCACTGCTGAATAAATGTCACTGAAGCATAAACGGCACATTGCAGCATTGCCAAATTGTTTCTAAGTAATGAATTAATTTGATTGGAAAGTCTACTACTTCTACAAGTACCAACATTACTTCATTACAATTAATTCTAGAACTGGGCTTCTAGACTATCCTGGAGTTTAACCCAAAGTCTGGTTTAGACAAGACAAGAATAATGATGCATTTTATTGTATATGTAGGATTCTCAAAAATGGACAAAATGGATATCTCAGTATTTTTTGTGCATGTGATTTTTTAGCACACTCCAATAGGACATGTATATAAAACAGCTAACACAAAAGTGTTAGCTGAAGTTTAAATGTTAGAAAAATGGGAAATGATTGCAAAATTACCACAAAAGTACAGAAAATAGCCTTTATACCTTTATTTGTTTACTTTTTGCTGTGTTTTCTATGTGTTCAAAGCAACCTGCACTATATTATCATCACACATTTTATAATCTGCTCACCTCTATGTTCTGTCTATCTGTTTTTTTCTATCACTAATCAATAAGTTGCATCAGATCAGGACTATTGTACCAAAATGTCCCTGTAAAAGTTATCCACAGAGTGTAGACTGTGTGCCTGTGTGTGACCAGCTGCTGTTTTCATCTGCAGGGCTGGTGATGAGTGAGCCGTCACGCCGTCGTCTGATGGTCCTGGTGAATCCTCAGAGTGGGCGGGGCCAAGCTCTGTCTCTGTACAACTCACACATACAAAGAATGCTCCAGGAGGCGGGGCTTCCTCACTCCCTGCTCATCACAGGTGAGTCCAGACCACAGACTGTATAATGGACATACAGTGCCGTGAAAAAGTATTTGCCCCCTTCCTGATTTCTGTGTTTTTTGCATATTTATCACTCAAAACATTGTCAGATCATCAAACCAATTTTAATATCACACAGAAACAACCCAAGGAAAGACAAAATTCAGTTTTTGAATGATGATTCCATTTATTAGTGCACAAAAAAAATCTAAACCTATCTGGCCCTATGTGAAAAAGTAATTGCCCCCCCTTGTTAAATCACAAACTAACTGTGACTAACCACAGTTTTGAGAAAACTTAGTTCAGTTCTACATGCCACACCCACACCTGATTGTCACCACCTGTGTTGAATCAAGAAATCACTTAAATAGTTCCTGTCAAACAAAGTGAAGTTGGCTACAACATCTCAAGAACAAACACATCATGCCACGATCCAAAGAAATTCAAGAACAAATGAGAAAAAAAGTGATAGAAGTCTATAATTCAGGAAAAGGTTACAAAGCCATTCCCAAAGCTCTGGGGCTCCAGCGAACCACTGTCAGAGCCATTATTCAAAAATGGAGGAAACTGGGAACAGTTGCAACCCTTCCCAGGAGTGGTCGACCAACTAAGATTACTCCAAGAGTGCGACGACGGCTCATTCAGGAAGTCACAAAAGAACCTAGACGCACATCGAAAGAACTACAGGCCTCGTTGGCCTCAGTTAAGGTCAGTGTTCATGACTCCACCATTAGAAAAACACTGGCCAAAAATGGCATCCATGGAAGAGTTCCCAGGAGAAAACCACTGCTTTCACAAAAGAACACAAAGGCTCGTCTCACCTTTGCCAAAAAGCACCTTGATGACCCTCAAGACTTTTGGAGAAACATTTTGTGGACCGATGAGTCTAAAATTGAACTTTTTGGAAGGTCTGCAGCCCGTTTCATCTGGCGTAAAAATGGCACAGCATTTGATAAAAAGAACATGGTGCCCACAGTAAAGCATGGTGGTGGCAGTGTGATGGTCTGGGCCTGCTTTGCTGCCTCAGGACCAGGACAACTTGCTGTGATTGACGGAAAAATGAATTCTGCTGTTTACCAGAAGATCCTGAAGGAGAATGTCCGGCCATCAGTTCGTGCCCTCAAACTCAAGCGCTCTTGGATCATGCAACAGGACAATGATCCAAAACACACCAGCAAGTCCACCTCTGAATGGCTCAAAGAAAACAAAATTAAGGTTTTGGAGTGGCCAAGTCAAAGTCCGGATTTAAATCCGATTGAGATGCTGTGGTGTGACCTTAAACGGGCAGTTCATACAAGAAAACCCTCCAATATGGCAGAATTGAAACAATTCTGCATAGAAGAGTGGGCCAAAATCCCTCCCCAGCGGTGTGAAAGACTCATCACCAATTATCGCAAACGTTTGGTTACAGTTATTGCTGTCAAAGGAGGCTCAACTGGCTATTAGATTAAGGGGGCAATTACTTTTTCACATAGGGCCAGATAGGTTTAGATTTTTTTTGTGCACTAATAAATGGAATCATCATTCAAAAACTGAATTTTGTCTTTCCTTGGGTTGTTTCTGTGTGATATTAAAATTGGTTTGATGATCTGACAATGTTTTGAGTGATAAATATGCAAAAAACACAGAAATCAGGAAGGGGGCAAATACTTTTTCACGGCACTGTAGCTAATGTGCTAGCCACTGTTTTTCAAATAGGAAGTGAGCATGGGGGAGCTTCCAGCTCCATTGACTCTGGCTCCAATTGACTTTACATTGAAAAATTTTCACCCCACTCTTTGTAACTGCTGCTGTCTGGCTTGTCATTTTGGTCTTTAAATGCTCATATTAACATGCTCTACGTGATCCTGATGTTTTTATTTTGCTATTTTGTCTGTAAATAAATTCCTACTCCTAATATGAAATTCGGCTTCAAATTAGCCCCATAACCTATTACCCGAATGCTTTAGGTGGCATCACACTCCATAGTCCACTTCTTTCAGTTTATGATCCAGTCTGAACAGACGAGTGTAACATCGGGAACACAGCTGTAAAGTAGGCTAAATGATGAACATGCAAATAACTGCAAAAACAAGAATTTTATCTTATTTTCAGCCACCTTGTTTTTTTCAATATCACAAGTTCAATAACTAATTATTAAGCTAAAAGCCCCCACTTTTTTAGATAGCTGCAAAACAAGTGAAGGAGTAAAATATATAATGTAAACACTGCATCTGTTGTCAAATGTAGCCAGCGGAGACCACACCTTCTGAGGAAGTCCTTTTTGTTTTCCATTTTGTTTGACTTTTATCCTTTGTTTCTTTTATTTGTTGGTTGAACATCCTCTCTGTCAAAGATAAGAACATTCATTAATTCATTCATCTTCTTCCGCTTTTTCCATTCTCTGGGTCGCGGGGGCAGCAGTCCAAGCAGTGTTCCACTGCCCAGAACACAATGCACCAGCCCTCATGAATCCTCCCACGGGTGGTGGGTCCACAGGAGGACGGCTCACGTCACAACGGGCCTTGATTTTATCTTCTGCCATGGGGGCAAGATAAATCTATCATTAAAATCAGTTCTAAAATCACAGGAGTGCAGCAGAGAGACTTGGCCTCTTTTGTAGCACATTCATTTTACAAAAAGTCAACATGATTCTTAGCTCACAGAGTCATATTTTAAATTTTCTTTAGTGCCCTCAGGCCATCACTTTGTTGTCCTCTATTCAAAAATGAATAGGCATTTAAAATCTTTTATTCCTATTACCATTTACCTTTTAAATTAAAGATGCAATGTCTTTTTATTGAGTGCTTTTTCAACCTCAGAGCTCCTCTTTGTTCAGAATCGCTCCATGTGTCGAATGTTTGTTTGTCACTATGTGTTTTTTACTGCTCAAACTAGTTGCTCCGGTGGGATTAATAAAGTTGTCTGAAGGTGAATCTTTAGGCTATGTCACCTAGTATTTAATATCAGCATTGTGTAGAAATCTGCAATGACTTAACATTACATTACATAACACACACATAGCTTTGATGGCACAATAGGTTATTTGAAATTATAAATAAATAGCATTATCTATCTCTTGCCTAGTCCACACCACAGCTCTGTAAGTCCCTCCCCTTTGTTAAATCCCCTGTATGTTGTTGTGACCAGTCTTACGTGGATCAACTGCCTCTGACCCACATGCATGCGCATCTTATGTCATACACATATGGATAGTTGTGATAAACCGTCAAAATCCCCACGAACTGGTTTCATCTCACAAGCATCAGTTTTCATGTGGCTTCAAATGGTTTAAAAATACTACACTTGCTGCACAATCCTCCTGCACAGATTGAGATTATGTTAGACTATAGTAGAGACTAGTCCCAGTCTCTAGTCCCCAATCCATAGTGCCCCTACAATGTGCTAATAATTTGGGCTAACATCCTCCAAAATCTTGATCCGTCTGAGGTATGGGCACGGTTAGGCATGGAACAATGTAGAAATTTTGTGTCATGATTATCATAGTCAAAATAATTGCAGTCATTGTTAAAATGGATAACATGGTAGCAATACAACTGTTATTGTATTGTACTTTGTTATCAGAGAAAATAACAATGATCTAGAAGAGAACATTTTTGTAGTAACTTTTCACTTAACATTCTGGTGATAAAATGGTTATTATGACAAGTATCTTTTTACCATGATAAATAATATAATTGTTTATTGTCCCATCCCTATTCTGAGGGTCTACTGTACAGCTCTGGAAAAAAATAAGAGACCACTGCATTTTTTTCTGAAATCAGCATCTCTACATGTATTACAGCCATTCCATTCCAGTGTCTGTTGAATTCCAACACAAACACAAAGCTGAGCTACTTCAGTTCTTGCACCAGGACTGGAATAAAGTCACCCAAGAACAATGTGAAAGACTTGTGGAGAGCATGCCAAGACGCATGAAAGCTGTGATTAAAAATAAGGGTTATTGCACCAAATATTGATTTCTGAACTCTTCTTAAGTGTAAACATTAGTATTATGTTGTTTTAAAATGAATTTGATCTTGTTTCTTTGCATTGTTTGAGGTCTGAAAACATGTATCTTTTTTGCGTGAAGAGTCCCTCAGTCGTCCAGGTAGAATCCATGATAAAAGGAGAAATTCAATTTGTCAACTGGACAAAGTTTGTTTGGTCGAAAACGTTTCGCTGCTCATCCGAGAGGCTTCGTCAGTTCTGGTCAGTCCTGGTTACAGGACTGACGAAGCCTCTCGGATGAGCGGCGAAACGTTTTCGACCAAACAAACTTTGTCCAGTTGACAAATTGAATTTCTCCTTTTATCATGTATCTTTTTTGTTATTTTGACCATTTGTTATTTTCTGCGAATAAATGCTCTAAACGATAATATTTATATTTGGAATTTGGGGCAGTAGTTTATAGACTCAAACAAAAATGTTCCTTTTTCCCAAATAAGTAGTAAAATCAGAAAAACTGATAATTCTGTAGTGGTCTCTTTTTTTTTCCAGAGCTCTATCTTTTGTTTCATACTTAGAATTAAATACTTATTTATGATTCAACAACTCTGTCAAAAACCCAGGACGCCATTATTACATGAATAAGTTAGAATTTGTTTTATTTTGAAACATGCTTATTTAAAGTGGTTGATACCACTCAATGTAATTGCACCTTAGTGTAACTGTTTTGACTTTGGGTTCCTTTCCACTGGCAGGCCACAAAAGACTGACCAAAGTTTAGACTGAACTCACTTGGGATAATGTACACTTTCTTCCCAGTACTAAATCTTAGTAAAAAGAGACCCTCTGCCAAGGCATTAGACCCTCTTGCTGTGTATTGTCAATGATTCTTAAAGGACTTATTTAACATTAATACATAATCTTCTTTAAAAACCTTTAGTTTAAAAAATGTATCAACGAATTTACCCAGTCATGAATAGAGATGCAACAATCCAGCTCCAGTTTTTTTGGTTCCGATTTCGATGCTATAGCTTTAAGTATCAGCCGATATCAACCAATGTCAGAGCAGAGACTGAAAACAGCATTGATTTCCTTTAAACAAAAATGAAATAAGACAGTAGTGATACAAAGTGTTGTGTAGCTGTTATTTATCTCAAGTAACTACAGAACAGCTTTGTATCTAAATAAAAGTGCAAGCATTATGAAACTCTGCCTGTTACAATCAGGAAATATTAGTCTTATTATTGTGCTATGCTATTACTGTGCTGAAATGTGTGTTTGGATAACATAGACATATAAAAGCTGCACTACACAATGGCCCCTCCAGTTTAGTCACAGCTCGGTGCTTCTCCCCGTGGCCCAAAGTGAACTGCGTCAAACTCACAGTTGCTCTGCTTCATTGTCTTCTCTTCTCTCCCAAAGCCTCTCTGTGCCTGTAACAGATAAAGTATAAAGTCATGTGGATGGACTGGTTTGGGCAAATTGATTCTTCTTTTGTGTGAAGTTTAGAGGAGCTAGGTTTACAATAAAGGCCTGGGAAATCAGATCTGTCTCTGTGGATGTGGAGCAGGCCTAACATGGGATAGCGTTGCTGCGTCGTTAACAAAGAAGAGTACAAGACGGGGAGAGAGCAAGCAAGCAGGTTTAAATCAATTCACTGTTATGATCAGAAAGTACTGTTTTGGTCAGGTGACTGTCCTCGGAGGTATGAGGAAACCTCAATTAAAGAATGTAGGTGATCAACATTGTTTAGTGGCACATTTGACTGTCAAGTGGTGTGATGAAATATTCAGGTCAGAGAAAAAGTCCAAATTCACAAGGTGTCAAGAAGGGCATCTGAGGTCAAACTTTTAGAATAGAATAGAATGAATAGAATAGAATAGAATGGCTTTTATTGTCACTATTCTTCATACATACTCACAATGAGATTGAAAGCATCTCACTTCAGTGCAGGCATTTAAGTAGGATATTTACAACACACTATAGAAAAAAATAGTGCAAAAAGATTAAACTAAAATAGTGCAAAAAAAGAAAAAAGAAATAGTGCTAAGAAGTCCTCTACAGCTGGTACTACACATTAGTTATCAGGTTATTGCAAGTCTTGTTGAGATATTGAGTATTATATTTTACCTGTAACATGCAAATGAGCAGATTAAAGAATTGTTGATGAGCTTTCGGGGAGATGGATTCAAATGAGCAAGTGTTATATTTGTGCTCAATTTATCTTACATATGGTAATTTGTTTTAGTTTAGTTAGTTAACTTTTTATTTGAATGGACAATACACAGCACAAAGATGTTAAGCTCAGAGGTAGGCCTAATAAATTATAGTATTAAAACTACTTAAAGGTCCCATGGCATGAAATTTTCACTTTCTGAGGTTTTAGAACGTTAATGTGAGCTCCCCTACCCTGTGACTAAAAGTTGCGATGTGTAAACTGAGCATTTGCGATCCTTTTCTGCATTTGAAATAAAGACAGCCCAAATGCGCGATTCTGAACAAGGGAACTTTCTGACGTCACACTCGGGGAAAAATTCAAATGCAGTTCCACCCCCCGTCTGGATGTCTACCCACCGTCTCTGTAAATCACGCCCAGAGAGTTTGGATCACGAACGAGCTACGCAATGCGAGATGCGTTTTTTTATTTGCCTGGAGGCACGTGAGATTGTTTCCAGGCTCGGATGTCCTTTATCCGAGCCTCCGAACCTCTGAAACAGCAGTGGTTTAATATTATTTCCTGTGGAAATTTTTTTTTTTTAATGCAATGCATCTCATATCTTCCTCCGCGCTTAAACGCAGAAGTGGAGCGAGCGCACAGCGCATCGCTAAAGAGGAAAGAGCGGAGAGTTTGGCCACACCCCCACCTGGCCTGTCTCTGTCCTCCTCATTTGCATTCAAGCAACAACGCCCAGAATAAAGTGTTTGAGAGAGATGTTTATGACTGACTGTGTTCTGTGTTCATGGGGCTTTCTCATGCAATAAGTCTTGATTTTGAAGAAGGATTCATTTACAGTATTAGGGAACCATTAAGGCGCCATATAAAAGCATCAAGACGTACCATGTCATGGGATCTTTAATGCCTAACACAAATGACCACTTTTAATTTTAATTTATTTATTATCATCATTAAAAGGCATGAGTTGTAAAAAATACAATAAATGGCAGAATGAAGAAATAATTTGCAAGAATAAAAGTAACTTATTCTGCCTTCTACAGCTCAGATTCATTTGAAAATAATATTTTGTATTTCTATCTTTTTATGTCTGCATCGTTGGGATAATATACTTGTATAAAGACATAGAGCTGAGTACGCACGCACGCACACACACATATATACATACACACACACGCACGCACACACACATACACACACACACACAAACTACATCAGTCGAAACAGAAACAAAGCACAAAACTAACCAGGTCACCTAATCATGGTCACAGTAATCATGTCCCAGACTTGAGAAGAAAGAGGTAGCCAGAACTTGATCAATCTTTGAATCAAATTACATCATATAGTTGTACATACTATACATATTTTCTACTAAATTACAAAAAATATTTAAAAGGTAAGAAATGAAAGTAAGTTAATTCTATTCAATGTTCCAGGATTATAAGCAGTAGTCTTATCATTCTTCTATAATTCACAAATCAGAGTATCTTCTATAAGTCTATAATTTTTTTGAGCAGTATTACCACCTGTGAAATACTCTACTTACTCCTTATTTAATCCTCCCTGTACCTTTGTATTTTATTATATTTTACTACATATTTTTTATTATATTGTTTACTTTTTTCCCTTGTATTTTTATTGCATGCTATTAGTACTTCTTGACTATCTTAGTGAGTCAACGGTTCTTCTGATCCTAAGTATTTCATTGCATTGTTGACCTTGTGTTGATCCTGCATATGACAAATAAACAATCTCGAATCTCAAATCTTGAACCTTAAATCTTGAATCTTGAATCTTGAATCACACTGAAGCTTTGTCCTGCTCCACATGATTCAGGCCTGTGTTAATTTGAGTCCCGGTTCATTCTTGTTCTTATTGGCAGGTCACTAGACGCTTCATTAAGAGCATAGATCAGCTTTCCCTCCCACTGTGAAACTGGAATTCAGTGTCGCAAAGGGAGTAGCCGAGGAACACTAAGCCTGTGTCTAGATTGACCTCAGATTGCACACAGGATTTTAATAAATTACACCCACAATCTCCTTGAGCATTTGTCAGGACCGCCATGACCTTTGACCTTTTTATTGGCAGCTGACAGCCGTCACAGAAGGTCTGTGTAATAAATGCATATGTGAGGATGCACCTGTGTAAATGGGTTTGTTTTTGCAGAGAGGCAGAACCACGCCCGCGAGCTGGTGAGGGACATGGACCTGACTCAGTGGGACGGGCTGGTGGTCATGTCAGGGGACGGACTGCTGTTTGAGGTACAGTAAAGGCTCAGATTATCTTCTCTGACAATAAATAATCCATGGAGCAATTTAGCACTGAAATAGAGAAAAATACAAAATTTAAAACTTTATTTGAGCTAACACATACAGCTCTGGAAAAAAATAAGAGACCACTGCAAAATAATCAGTTTTTCTGATTTTACTACTTATAGGTATGTGTTTGGGCAAAAGGAACATTTTTGTTTGAGTCTATAAACTACTGACATTTATTTGCAGGAAATGACAAATGGTCAAAATAACAAAAAAGATACATGTTTTCAGACCTCAAACAATGCAAAGAAACAAGATCAAATTCATTTTAAAACAACATAATATTAATGTTTACACTTAAGACGAGTTCAGAAATCAATATTTGGTGCAATAACCCTTATTTTTAATCACAGCTTTCATGCGTCTTGGCATGCTCTCCACAAGTCTTTCACATTGTTCTTGGGTGACTTTATTCCACTCCTGGTGTAAGAACTGAAGTAGCTCAGCTTTGTGTTTGTGTTGGAATTCAACAGACGCTGGAATGGAATGGCTGTAATCCATGTAGAGATGCTGATTTCAGAAAAAAATGCAGTGGTCTCTTATTTTTTTCCAGAGCTGTATGTTCTTTCTGTTCTTTCTCATAACGTTATTCTCATAACATACTGATGATGACTCCATGATTTATTTATTCATATTATTGTAAGCTTGTTAGAATGTTGTAGAAACTTATCAAAAAGATACTCTGATTTGTGTTTTGTTTCATTCACACACATTTGAGTAACCCTTTATTATTAGTCTGTGTACATCACCAAAGCTCAAAATGCTCCATTCCATCTTGTGATGTCATAAAGGGGTAGTTTTAAAGCCCCAGTGTGTAGGATTCGTGGCGCATAGGTGGATAGTCGCTATTGCACTTCCTGTTTTAGCTACGGCAGACCTCAAGGGTCACCCGGGCGCGCCGTAGCGCCAACAGCTCACATACCCGCGCACGAACCGCGCGCCACTGTATACATAAAACGCGGTCCCCCGTTCACTTTTTTTTTTTTTTCTTTTTGCATGAAAACACACATTCCCGATCATGTATCATGACAATCTACACATCAAATGAAACCTTGCAGTCTCCTCTTTTTGACTATGCAATTCATTTCCCGGCACAACAATCTCTCCCCGAGCACATGGGGCTTTTATACGGAAAAGCACAAAACGGAAAAGCACAAAGCTTACCTTTGAAGGCTCTGCCCAGGTCAAACTCAGCATTTCACCATAAGCTTGGTCTGAAATCTGTCCGTAAGGATCCAGCAAATAAAATCCAGTAAAACAATTTAGTCCAAAACACGTGTTAGATCCATTACGACGTGTGATACAGCAGCATGCTTGTGTTGTTTACCCAAAACCACGAGCCTCCCCCCACCCCACCCGCACCTCTCTCCCTCTGTCCTTCTCTCCGGCGCGCTCCCCTGCTTTGCCTCCGGTGCTACCACGAGCCTTGCCGAAGGCGAAGGCGGAGCCCAAATGTCCTTCTGCGGCTCTCGTATTCAAAATGGCTGCCTCTGCATGGGGAAGATCCCCCTTTTATGTGACTATATCTAAGTCCAAAAGAATACTTTGATTTCATGATGGAAGTGAAAAGGCTTGGAAAACAATGTATTTTTGAATGGGTATCTTCAATTTCAGTAATTAACGGGTAAAAATCTTACACACTGTCCCTTTAAGTTAACAGTACTTTTTTAACCTTTAGTTCAGTAGAGAGCATTTTCTGTATTACCACATGACATCACAACTTGGAACAGAGTGTTTTCTGTTTGAGAGAAGAGCATTTTATATCATTTTCCTAAAGTATGGATACATTCTTTCAGATCTTGATTCCATTGCACTCAGAAACGTAATACAATTTTTGCTGACGTAAAAAAATAATTATAATAATAATAATTCGGCCAACACTGAACCTTCCTGAAAACATGCCCTTTGACATGTTTTGTCTTTATTAAGAACACAGAGCATCTGGTTCATACTTTCAAAAAGAAGAAACTGTAAAGACAAAGGCTACATCATCTATAAAATCTGTCCTGTAATGGTTTTCCTTGTGTCCCGTTAAAAGCTGTGCTGTGCTGTGTTTTTCAGGTGATTAATGGCCTTTTGGAGCGTCCCGACTGGGAGGAGGCCATCCGCACACCCCTGGCTATTCTCCCAGGAGGCTCCGGGAATGCCCTGGCAGCATCAGTACACCACTACTCTGGGTCAGTACAAAATCATGTTATATGTCTGTTTTGGAGAGCGCTATCTATATCTATAATGGCAGCACTGGTCTTTTTTTTAAGTTAGGTTACATTATTTGCCATTTGTAATTAAAACCAGATTGGAAAAACATGTGCATGAGACATAAAAAAGCAAAACTAACCAGTATTTTTTCAATCCTAATGAGATATTGCATGTACGTGTTAGAGCCCAGTTTAAATCATGTTCTGCAACAAGGGTCAAAGCCAAATGAGGGCACTATAATAAAAAAATCAGAATGACAGCTTATATGAGCAAAATCTAAAATGCCTTTCTACTAATAATGACTTCATCAAAAATCACCACCTCAGGATAGCGTCAAAAAGTCACTGATCCGTCTCAGAGTCAGTTATGAGTTTTACCCAGAATCCTTCGGCGCAGAGTCGGATCCGAAGGCCTCCGGCGCTCTGATGGAAAAGGCCTCTTGTATTATTAATGATTTTCTCATTTGACTGATTGGCTGCAGTTCATTCAACCAAAACACTGAGCAAACGCAGCCAGAGGACGCCAAGGACAGAAGGAGTTCCAGGCAGTAACAAGCAGAGCCTGTCACGATTTTTGTTACTAAATTGCCTTAACGTTCAATATATGAAAGCTGGAATATTTTGGGGGTCAGTATTTATCATGTATACATTTTCTTCGTACTCTACTGGGAATATTTGGTTATTTTTTTGCTGTTTCATAAGATTTTAGCTGTAAAAGGTCAAATACTTAACTTCATCGACTCATTACTCATTCTAAAGTATTTAATTCTACTATATATGTATTGCAGCATATTATTTTTTAACAATATTGCAGATTTAGAATATTTTTTGTCGTTTTTTGTGTCAGTGGCATAATGTTTATTGTCTATATTTACTTCAGCTATATATCACACAGGCCTATCATGAAATGGGATGGTGTGTGCAGGTCTTTAGTTGTAGAATATGATGTCAAATTAAATTATTATTTAATGAAATATTGGCTGACATTTGGAGTTCTGTGAATTTTTGAAAGTTGAAAGTTTTATCATCATTGCACACCAGACTAGACTTTAACTAAAACTAGGCAACCTCACTATTTTCCTGGGTTAAAACAGGACCAAACCAGAACAAACTCAAACACACTCTAAATGTTCACAATATAAAAATTGTTGATACTTATTTCACTGACAAAAAAACAAACACAAGTAATTTTTGCAGTTATTTTTCAGAATTACCAGAAATTAGGATATTAAAGGGTCCATATTATACTGTTTTCTGATCTATGTTATAATGTTATAGCAGTTAACATGAAAACTACCATTTCATGTTATCACAAGGTGGAACAGAGCATTTTGAGCTTTAAAGATGTAAACAGACTAATAAAGAAATACAACTACAATAAAATAAAACTTCAGGTATGTTTTTGAGGAGGTAACAACATTAAAGCTCACCAAAATCAATTTTGCATAATATAGGACCTTTACCAATTTAAAACAACAAAAAAGTCCTCAAAATGTTATATATAACATACTGTATATAGTAACAGGAAGCTGAAACCCACATTGAATACCAAATATTTTAGGGGTACTCTTGGCGTGGCATGTTCCTCCCTGTATCTGATCCTGCAGTGGGGCAACAATGGGCTTTGTGCAGACTGGGACAATGAGAGGAAGAGACCAGACGCTGCTTTGTCCTGTGGCACTGGGCACATCCAGAACGGGTCCCGAGGCAGATACGAGCTCTTTATCTGTAGCTCAATGAAGGGTTCAGCGAGGCTACCCACAGACTGCAACCAGCACGCAGCAGCTAGAACATGTCTGGGATCATTCAACTCACCAAACTGCCCTAATGCCTCTGCTCTGAATATCACAGTCTCCCTCCGGTGGTGAGCTAAAGATATTGCAGGAAATATATCAAAGTCAAAAAGTCTAAGTCAAAGTGTACTTTATTGTCAGTTCACTATGTAACAGACATTACACAGAGGACTGAAATTGTGTTTCACCAGACACCAAATGTGCAATTTAACTAAAAACACACACACACACACACACGCACACACACACGCACACACACACACACACACACACACACAGCTACACTCATGGACATGAAGTGTACACAGGCATCAACAATAAATAGACATACGATATAGGTAAACATATACTCTTCCAACAAGAAGGAAAGTTCAAGGTAGAATGAAATGTGCAGTATGTAAGGTGCAAAAGTGAAGGTACTGCAAGCTGCATGGACATGAAACATAGATATGAAACATAATACCATATATTATATGAAACATTAAACAGGCGATTTTGAAAAGTAACTAGTTAGCAGTGCTGTTTTTGCCTTCATAGCCTAAAACAGGCTTTTGCTGTTTGTATTGTAACTTTAGTTAATCTTTAAAGGGCCTATTTTCTGATCTATGTTAAAATGATAAAATGATACCAGAAGTTGTGTTTTGTTTCATTCACATATGTTTAACACAAATCCTGCATATTTAGGCTCTCAAAAAACAACACTCTGTTCCACCTTGTGATGTCGTGTGGTAATACAGGATGTGCTCCACTGTGTTTTTACACTCTATACACTTTCACTAGAATTGTTTGGATGATTTTAGTGCGTGAATTGTCAATCTCTAACGATTAAAAGCGAAATAGTATCTATCTTGAAAACTGCCACTACATGACATCACAAGGTGGAACAGAGCTTTTTGAGCTTTGGACATGTACACAGACTAATAATAAGTATGATTTTGATGAACATGGCCTTAAGCCCACAAGAGTCAATTTTGTGTAGTATAGGAGCTTTAATAAGTCCTTTCAGATGTAGTTTTTACCATCAGCAATTGTGTAGAAATTAGAATAGACTGGAAGAAATAAGAAAAGAATGGAGCAAATTAATAAATATATGCCTATGAATAAAAAATACAAATTATAGAACAAAACAGTATTACAGTATTATTTCTTCTTGTCCCTTATTGCGGTACAACTCAAACCGAGTCTGACTGAATATTTTCTCTAGACGTGAATAAATTGTGTTTGATGAAATTGCATGCATGCACTGGGGCGCCGTCACCCATGGGACCTCAGGCGACCGTCTTTGTAAATGACGTGAGAGCCGTTATCATGCCCTTTGACCCCACACACATGCTGTCCCAGAAGGGCCTGTCCTTTGTTGTCTGTTGTCCCCTAAGCTGTCTCTGTCCAATCACAAAACCTCTCCTATGAGGAATATCAAATCAAAGCTCACAGTATTTTGTAATGCTCTTTTTTTGCTTGGCAAAATTGTTTCCTCAGATAAGAGCAATTTAGTTTAATAATCTTATTATTTATATAATGCTTTTTGTTAGAAATACAGGTATTAAGACTAGTGAAACATGTATGGATCAGTCTAAATACAAAGATCTATTTCAACCATTATAAGCTCATGAAGGTTGATCTTTCATTGTGTATGCATTAATTAAATGTTTAACTATATTATTAAAGTTATAATGTTCCAACAACACTAGAACAAAAACTGCCCTATTTGAGCCAAATATAAACTTTCTATTTTTTTTCCCCTTTTATTTAATTTGTAAGTGATTGTATTTCAAGTATTTCATGATTTAGCTTCTAGGCATGGGACATTACAGAAATAATTGCAATTAACAATAATATTACAACAATGATTAAAGAGAATGACAAATGTACATTCTGCAACAAAGAAATAGAAACAGTCATCTATTTGTGGAATGTGAAAAGATAAAAGGTTGTTACTATTATCATTATTACTATTTTCCATTATTATTATTATTACTACGTATTACTATCTGTATTATTTATTACTTACTTTATCCCCCCCCTGCCTGCATGCACTTTTTCCCTCTTGTCCAATTGTCCTGGAGCTACTGTGGCGAGTAAATTTCTCCTGTGTGAGATCAATAAAGGCTTATCTTATCTCTTATCTTATCTTAAAACCAATCTGGATAGACACTGAACAATGGTTAAACAAAAATGGAATAAAACCCCCAGAATCAATTAAAACTAAAGATATTATACTTGGAATTCCACATTCAGACAAAATTCTATTAAATACAGTTATTTTAACAACAAAATTCTTCATTTACAAATGTAAAATGAAAAAATAATCCCAAATTTTTTTGCTGTTAAAATGTATATAAAATATGTAATGGGAATATTTAAAAAATAAACAACAAGACACAGTATTTTTTAGGAAAATGTTCATCTTTATATCATGAACTCAGCAGAACGTCATAACATAAAATGAACCCATCACTGTCACCATTATCATCTCTCTCTCTCTTTCTCTTTTGTTTTGTGATATTGCATTTCATTTGTCTTATTGTCAACAACATGCACACTGTATGTGAAATATGGAAATAAAAGCATAATTTAAAAAAAGCAAAAACAATGATTAAATAAAGTTGCTGACAGTTTAAAAATGTTATGGATATTAATAGTTATAATTTAAATATTATGAATAGGTTCTATATTTAAACAGGTGTTATAGAACGATCACGATTAATTGAAATGAAATGCCCCACAAACGATTGTTGTCTACCCTCTGTCCCATCCCTATTTAAGGATGATGATTTATCCTTAATTACCTGTGAATGTTTTTAGGTCGACCCCCGTATCCACTGAGGAGCTGCTCATCAGCTGTGGCTTCCTGCTCTGTAAAGGCCTGGTGTCCCGCATGGATCTGGTGTCAATCCACTTATCTTCTGGATCGCGAGTCTTCTCCTTCCTGTCTCTGGCCTGGGGCTTCGTGGCTGACGTGGACATCGAGAGTGAGAAGTACCGCCATGTTGGAGCTGCCCGCTTCACTGTCGGGACACTGGTCAGACTGGCATCACTGCGCGTGTATCGAGGAAGACTGTCTTACCTCCCTGCTACACTGGACAACCACAAGGACCAAAACCACACGCAGAAGACGTCTTTGTGGCCCGCTTCAAATCTGTACAGGTTTTCTAATGACAACTGTGGGCCAATTTCTGAACAGAACTCATGCCATTCCAACAACTCAGTTAAAGTAAGGCAGAGAGAGAGCCTGCAAAGAAATGCAAATCTAACCCCCCCTGGCCCCCTGGATTCTCTGCTGCCCCCTTTAGACCAGCCCGTACCAAGTAACTGGGTGGTTGTGCCGCAGGAAGAGTTTGTTCTCCTGTTAGCGATCTACCAGTCCCATTTAGCCGAGGATCTGTTCGCAGCACCAGACTCCACTTTAGATGACGGTTTTATTCATCTAATCTATATTAAAGCTGGAATATCCCGAGCAGCGTTGCTAAGGCTTTTCCTCGCTATGGAAAAAGGAGCACTTTTGACCACACACTGCCCACATCTGGTGTACACCAAAGTCCACGCTCTGAGACTGGAGCCACAGTCCCCCAAAGGCGTCATTACAGTGGACGGGGAGGTGGTGGAGTATGGGCCAGTGCAGGCGGAGTTGCACAGGGGACTGGCCAGGCTGATAACTGGATGAAATGAAAACACTGAAAACACTCATTCCTCAACGTAGCAACTATGTAAGACTGAATATTTTAATTTAAAAATCAATATTATTCTTTTTATGTTGATACTGGAGCCTATGCCGACTTTGGGCCTTTGATGAGGTATACTGTGTCCTGCAGTGGACAGGATACATGCAGGGCTATTTTATTTTATTTTTTGAGAAAGTTCAAAACAAAACAGCATGAACCTAAATGATAAAAAAAATATTATTATAAGATAATATAAATATAATGTGAAGATGATATAATATACACAAATATTCCACTAAAGGGCTGCTCTACAAACAGAATGTCTTAAAGGGATAGTGCGTTTTTTTTTTAAATGTTAATCTGTATGGGTTTCCTTCTAAAAGTTACGTGTGTTGACACTGGCTTACCTCTGACAGTCTCAGCTGAGCCCGGTTCGGCTCGCTTTCTCAAGCCCACGTAGGGAGGTCCGGTAGCTTCTCTGGAACATGAGAGAGACCGCTCAGGAGCTAGCAAACCGATTCTTGGCTGTAAATCCAGTGCATTGGACCTTTCGTAGTGCATTTGGACCGATCCGGGCTCCGCTGATCGGTACACTCAGATCGCGGAGGTCACAGACCGATAACCGATCCAAATCGGTTAATCTTTACACCCCTAGAATTTAGCGATCGCATATTGTGTCTGCTGACTCATATTACTGTGCTAACGTTAGCGTATCAGCCTGTTCACCTTTAGCGGAAGTGTACGGCAGATGCGGTCCGCCGCAAGCGGAAGTTTACAAGTGAACAGGCTGATACGCTAACGTTAGCGCAGTAATACGAGTCGGCAGACACAATATGTGATCACTAAATTCGCTGCTGGATGTTTCGTTGACAACTGTTTGGGACGCAAATATATCACCTTTCGGACAAATGTTTTGTTTTGAGAAGAAAAACAAGCTTTATTTAATATTCCAGAGAAGCTACCGGACCTCCCTACGTGGGCTTGAGAAAGCGAGCCGAACCGGGGTCAGCTGAGACTGTCAGAGGTAAGCTGGTGTCAACACACGTAACTTTTAGAAGGAAACCCATACAGATTAACATAAAAAAAACGCACTATCCCTTTAAGAGAAAGTTTTAGGTTACTGGGTTTTAGGTCCTGCATTAAAATGTTTTTGAAAAGTTTTTCTACAACAAATTATTTTGTTACTGTATGAAACACTACATTGTGCAGCTATTAAAAAAAAATCACTTAAAATCTACTGAAAACAACTGACTTGTTATAGATGTTTGGTATCACTGGTCTACAAATAAGTGTGCTGGTTAGCTAATGTATTCAAGATTATATATATATATATATATATATATATATATATATAAGATATTGATATATGTTAAAACTCGAGACATATGAAAATGAATGTTTTGGAATGTGCAGACAGGCTTTCAGATAGAACTGTTTTTTTCAAGATTCAAGATTGTTTGTCATATGCAGGATCAACACAAGGTCAACAATGCAATGAAATGCTTAGGATCAGAATAACCCGTCGACTTGCTAAGATAGTCAAGAAGTACTAATAGCATGCAATAAAAATACAAGGGAAAAAAGTAAACAATAAAATAAAAATATGTAATAAAATACAAAGGTACAGGTAGATTCCTATTTTGACCCAATACTATATCTTGGAAACTACAGCCAATCAGCACTTCTGACTTACTTTTTCCTTTATCAGTGACCTAAACCAAGAAAAATTTCACTACTTTTGTTCCGGAAGCATTTTGCTTGGAGACCAGTGTATTTGGCCTTATAATCATACAAACTGTAGAAAAATACCCCACTAAAATGCCACACAGGTAAACTATTCACATATTTAACTTGTGTTTTGGTATGGCCATAGACTGTATATATCAGTGGACATAGCTAATCTACTAGCTGCCGTGTTCCAAATAGTAAGTTTTCTAGCCTCGACAAGTTTAATTTAACTGGAGCTGATCGCTGCCTTAGTCCACTTCTTTATACAGTCAATGTTTGGTACCAGGGCTGTTCTTTGTGGGAGCCTGTGATGTTACCTGAGGACTTCATCTTTCAATGACGTCAACCTTTGTCACAAAAATAAAACAGACCGGAGTCACACGATCAGCTCTCGCAGTAACTTAAAGGGATAGTTCGTTTTTTTTAATGTGAATCTGTATGGCATCCCCTTCAGCAGTGCCGTGCATTAACACTGACTTACCCCTGACAGTGTCCTCTGAGCCGAGTTCTGCCCCGGTTCTGGCGCTGACGAAAGTAGGTCCGGCAAGTTAGCGGGGACAGCTAATAAAGCTTGTTTTTCTTCTCAAAACAAAAATATTTGTCCAAAAAGTGATATATTTGCGTCAGAAAACAGTTGCACACGAAAAAGTCAGAAGTCTCAATCGCTTTGTGCTATTTTCTCTCAATTCCTATCACTGCGCGCCTATTATTATTATTAGCCTGTTCACTGCCACTTACAAGTGAACAGGCTAATATTAATAATAGGTGGGCAGTGATACGACTCGAGAGAAAATAGCACCAAGCGATTTAAGTTGCCGGACCGACTTTCATCAGTGCCAGAACCGGGGCAGAACTCAGCTCAGAGGACACTGTCAGGGGTAAGTCAGTAATGCACGACACTGCTGAAGGGGATGCCGTACAGATTCACATAAAAAAAATAAAAAAAAACTATCCCTTTAAATGATCTCTCATCCGATCAGAGCAGACTTAAATGGGAAAACACATTCGCATTTGAAAGAACATGTACTGCGTGAAAAACAATGAATGATTCAACAACTTTATTTATTCATATCGCACTACTGATGTGGGATCCCGGTTTGGTCATCTCGTTGCATGCAGTGTTTTGTTAGTGCCACAAAGACGAATTATTATGGCATCTTCTGCAGCAGTGAGGGTTTGTGTTGATGCCTCCCCCTCCTCAGTTGGGCAGGGGCAGGAAGCTCATAGTGGCACTTGCTGGTCAGTTCTGAGATATAAAATCATTTATTCATTACATAACATTGTATTTTAGAACTGCAACAGGTCCTCTGTAGTCTATCGGTCCTCTAGTGAAAGCATGTTGTCTGGGTTAAAGTTTTACATCAGATGCCCTTCAAAACACTCGATTTATGCAAACAATGTTATTACTACTGGATTGGTTATCTACTGCACCGATCTGATACTGAAAAATTTGGTTCAGTCGATATCTCAATATAAATTAATGTTATAATCATAATTTACTGGTCCTAGTTGGGCCAGAAAGTCTCAAAATGTTTTATTTATAAATTATTATTATTTACAATTTGTATTTATACAAAGTTACTTGATGGATCAGTAACAGTTACATAACACAGTTGGATCAGTTTTGTCTTATTTTATATTCGTTTTGAAAAAATAAATCAAGTTTTTAGTCACTGCTCTGGTATCGGGAATTGGCAGATATTTAAGTAAATAGTATTGGAATCGTAGCGGAACTGAAAAAGTGAAAAAAAACATTGGTGCATCCCTACTCAGAATATTCCACAGTATGAAACTTGAAACGTCTACATGGGAACAAGCAGGTGACACCAGAAAACCAAGTTAGAGGTCAGTTCTCTGGAGAGCCGAGCCCAGTAACAATGCGTCTTTTATTTTCTTTATTTTAGAGCCATAAAGCACCTTATTTACCACGTAATTTAATGAAGTAGATATACAGGGTAGATAGATGGATGCTATTTTGTCATTGTGAGCTCCTCTGCCACATCCCACTTTTGTTTTGTGTCTTGCCCCCAGCTGTAGTCTTCCCACGGGACTTTATTAGCAGTCATCACTAAGGCGGACACCACAAAGACACTACACAAAACAAATACTCCCATCTGACTTACAGTTTTTCATATACTGTTTTGAGGGCATTCTATATTAAACCGGCGTGCAGTTGAAAATAAGACTTCATTTGTACGTACAGGGAGGGGTTGGGCGGGGACTATCGACTAAATAAATGCTGCATGAGGCGCTGTGTCCATGACAGGGCAAGCTGCTCCTCCTCCGCTCAATATGGGCTAAGCAAAAGGCCCTTTCAAACTGTCCATGTAAACCTCTCTGTAATTGTCATATGTGAGCTGCAGGTGAAAAGGGATTCTTAATATATTTAATGACTATATTAAACAATTCAGGGAGTAAAATGCTATTTTCTACATGCACACGTTGAAGGAACTTCTGTCTTCATTGTACTATGCTTGAAATACTAATCTTCAAAATCATGTTTACACAAGAGATTCTGCTGGAAACACTTTACTTGAATGAATGAATCCATGCATACTTTTTTGTTTCGACTTGGTGGGGCCTAAAAATTTAAAGGGAACTTGACTGTTAATGATGAAGGGCCTTGATATTTTTACATTATTTTGTTTCTATGCAAAGTGGGTGTCAGTTGTAGTGATAGCGCTGCCCCCTGGTGGTGGGATGTGTTGGTGGTTTGGGTGTTCTTAAAGTGTGTTTATTTTTTAAAATGCGTGTTGTTTATATTTGAAAACTGTTCAAATGAATGTGAATCCGTTACTGTTATGGTGCCGTTTCCTCACGACAAATTGCTTTATCTCTGGCCTTCAAAAAAAAAAATCAATTCACAACTTTGAATGAACGATGCTGTGTTAAAGGTGCACTGTGTAACATTTCTAATGGAGGGTCCGCCACCTGATGTCTCCATGGAAATACTGCTTTGTATAGAATGTTCCTCAGTATAGCTAACCTATCACAAGGGAGACAATCAGGTTACACCACCACATTACATTACAATTCAGATCTATGGAGAGTCGCCCCGATTCACACAAGGAATTATTCAAATTTTGAGCAACAGAAACGCCCGTAATGAATAAATGCTAGATGGATTTGTTTAAAGTCATACCATGGAACATTCTAGGCAAAACAATGACACTTGTATGGAGGCAAGCGTGTGTTGGACCCTCCACCAGGGGTTTGAAGTAGTAAAATGTGATTTATTCAGATTTTGATATATTAACAGGCCCAGGTAGAGACCAAACTGACTGAGGTTCGAGTTTCAAAGGGGCGTAAACATAATACGCTTTAATTAAATGTCATTAGTTTAGGTGCCTGAAATGAGTGTGCACATTTTTAAGTGAGATTGCAAAGCTGCCTTTTGCACTCCTGTAGACCCAGGCCTGATTTATAGACTATTGCAGTTACATTATCATTTACCTCGGCCTGAAGTGGGAAGACCGCAGTTAAAATTAAGTAGTTTATGTAAAGACGATAAGCAAAGGCACACAGTTTGATTGTTAAGTCGAGCCCTGCTGCTTCTTTTTACTGTCCTATAGAATTGTTTTTCGGACACCGAAGTTTAAATCATTGTATATTTAAAAATGCTATATTTTTACATTAGACAAATGTCTGTATTTTCCCTGTTTTTGATTAATAAATGCATACAACAAAACCACACATTATTTCTTGTCTGAAGTATATTTTCAACATTCTCAAGTTCTAAACCAAAATGCAGAAATCATCCACACACGTGCAGCTTTTGTGAGAAATCTGACAAGCATTCACACGTCCAGATTTGTATGAAATAAATGCATCTAACTAAAGTTAAGATGGCTGTACAGAGAGAATCAGGCTACAAATCATAACTTTATTAGTTCTTTTTATATATCAATAACAGGCCACTGTGGAAATGTAGACATCGTACAGTCAAGTCTTGAGATTAGCCCATTCAAGGGGCTTAAAGCAACATGTTACATGCTTTGGCTGAAAAACAAAACTTTTGCAGAAAATGAATGATGATTATGATTAGAGGGATGAATACCCACACAACAGTACATCATGTGCTTGGATCCTGTTATGTTATCCATTTTGTTTGTAGCTTCTCATTTACAGTTATAACCTCTAAGTGCCACAGTAACTGAGGGTGGCATCTTGAAGGAGCATGTGGAAAGAAAAGCAACCGAAGCTGGACCCTACAGCCTTGTGTCTAATTTAAAAGGAAGAGATTTAATATACACAAGGACTTCATGTTGCTCATGCTTGAATGCCACATTTGATAGAACTGCAGGACGAAAAATGTGAAGAAATATGGAAGACAAATCAATATGAAAATCCCAAATTTATTATAACCTTTACTTAAGTTTCTTTAAAAAACATTTTCTCCTCCATCATTCATACTTTACAATGGCACAATGTGCTCTCTCACTTATAAACACCCTTCAGCATTAATTCAAGTAAAACCGCAGACCGGTCTCTAGTAATTCTCAGATAATGTAAGCACAAGGAACTGGCCCGACCTGTATATTAAGAATAAATACAATAAGGGTATGAAGTATTCAAAAGAACAGACACATATGTGGGATATTTGTAAAAAATATGTAAACAAGATAGACTGCTCCAGTTTAGCCCAGGAAACAAACACGAGTCAGGTTTGTGGGAGCATGGAACTGGCTCTTCACATTAAAATAAACCCTTTTTATTTTCATTTCATAGTTTTTTGTCATGTCTAATGATAAACTTCATATAGCTTTTGTCAGGCATAGTATTCTCCTTTTTTTGGTCTAGTTATTGTTGTTGACCTTATATTCTGACTGATCAACTCTGAACACATAAAATGGAAGGACAGTCAGTGTTGGAGGGGAAAACATGGGCTGCACAATTAGGGAGTGAAATACTGGCTTTAGTGGTTTCAGACACGAGCAGCTGTGTACGCAGTGTTCTGAGATCAGAAAGAATAATTCAAGTAAGGCAACATGTCCATGTGAAAGGATGGAATGGTTGCAATAATGTTGGCCATAAAGAGACCGTGCTGAGTAATGCACCAAAGCCCCCTGGTGGTTGAAAGAGGCATGAGCAGTGTTATGCCAAATGAGATGTAAACTGTGACTCTGCAGTGCCATGGTTTTGGTGCAAGCAGTGAGGATGAAAAGGCTGGCAGTTTGATGACATTCAGTAGTTGTATGAATGAAGAGTGTAGCGTGGCGGTGGATAAGAGAAATTTGGCAGAAAGCATTCAACACTTTAGTTCTAATTAAAAAGGGTTCTTCTGGTCAAAATATTTGTCACCGTCTCCAGACCAGATTATCCTTCATTAGTAGTGCACGATGGTACAGCAGTCAGTAGTGCTACAGATAGTCACAGCTCAGAAAGAGGCTGGGCAGTTCATTTCGTGAAACAGTCATCTATATGTGGCCTGTTTCCAATACATCTTTGAGGCTGACCATGACGTCTAAGTGGTTTCCAGCAGGAGCCTGCTCATTTATTTGAAAGACTTTGTGTAGTGGTCTTCATGGCACTGTGTCCGTTTAGTCCCCTCTTTCTGGTCCATCATAGTGAAATCCAGCAAATTCTGATAAAAGCTTTTCTAAAGTGACCAGTCAGACTTTCTGTGCAACAACAGGCCACTCCAAAGTCCCCACAGGTCCAGTGCCCTTTCAAAGCGGGAGAAACAAATCTCACCCAAAACATTCAGTCTTAAGACAAATGCAGCTGTACCCCTGAAGCAGAGGAGTCTGGGCACGAGAGCAGTGAAAACATGGAGGTAAGGACTTTAGGGCAGTGCTGCTCTGGACGTCCAAATAATGGACGACTTGAAAGGGCTAAGGAGGATGAGGAGGCTGAAGGATGAAGAGTACAAAGAGCAGGAGCAGGGGAGGCACTTACTTGTCCTCTGTGTTATCTGTGATGCCTGCAGTGATGAGTGCAGCTCTGTACTGAAATAAAACCCCTCTCACACTCTTCACAAAGCCTTTCGAGAGTGGGAACAGGGGGAAGCCAATGTCTGGGTACCCACCGCCCTCTGGGAGGAAACTGCGATAGCTCTTTCGTCGTTTCTTTGGTCGCACAGCAGGCTGTGGCGTAGAGCCGGCTCCTACAGACCCCGGCTCTGACGTCCCACTGCGTACCAACACCCCGGGCACAGACGGCATGCTCTTATTCTCCGCTGTCACACTGATCTGAGTGGTGTCACAGTCTGAGGTCTGGCTCAGTTCCTGTGAAGCTGAGGTGGTGGACGGACTCAGCCCTGAATCCTCCAGCTCCTCCTCCATGATGCAGCCCACCTCCGTGCCCTCCTCCCCAGGTTTAGAGGGACTGCTGTGGGCCACAGCCACAGGCCCCGCCCCCAGAGGCAGCTGTTCATCCAGAGGCTCTACAGAGGAGCCCTTGCACAGGTGGGAGCGGTGTCCCCTCTCGGCAGACTCGTTCAGCTCCAGCCACACCTCCAGGCGGTGCACCAGCCTCCAGCCGCTGCACACAAAGTGCTGTTGGATCTCCTGCTTGAACACCTCCACAGGGTGCTGGAGGAGCTGCGTCATGGACTGGACCATCTTGATGAGAGCCATCTCGTTGTAGCAGCGACTGTTCTCGTAGCCCTCCTGCAGCCCACGGTCACTGTCGAAACCTGCCTCATTGTAGTACGGCTCATTGACCAGGATCAGGCCTAAGACATGAGGCAACACTTCATGAAATTCAACTAAAAGTTTAACTTGTAGATGAGGGTTATGGGACAATTGGTAAGATTTTACACATTTTCAATTCAGAATATTCAATTCAGAATTTGTAGCAACTTCTCTATTCTCTAAGAAGATATTTTTCTATAAATGCATACATATATATGCATATCCACACACATATATGCTCGTATTTAATATGTATATAATTTATTTTTATTGTGTGGGTGGCATCAGCGAGCATGTAGGGCTTGTGTGGTGAAGTTGTGCGTGTGCATGGGCGGTCGTGCGGTGCGTTGATCCATCTCCTCTAACTGGAACTTCTCAGTTTCGTACAAATTGTTTTCCTTCCTGTTTACAGCTGGATCCTGTAGTTTTTCTAACTTTACTAGCAGCGGCCACAGCTTATGAAAAAAACTAGTTCAGTTGGCTACAGAAAGTAGCTTACCACCACCAAGTGTGGAGTGAATGAACAATGAACTGTAAAGCGCTTTGAGTGGCATGAAAGGCGCTATATAAATCCAATGAATTATTATTATTATTATTATTAACTACTTTGAGCAAATTCATGAATAAAAGATTTGAGTGCTGCAGCGTGGAGCTGCGTTTATCTGGACACACCCACCTTGTATGGAGATGAGGACCTGCAGCAGACTCGATTTACTCGTCCACCGCTCTGTTCCCTGACAGTCACAGACAAAAGAAAACGAGACATAACATACAAGTCCATAATATGTTTGAAAAGAGCTGATTTAATATAGCAAAAATACTACATGCATATTGGAATGGAATTGAAAATGATAATACAATTCATACTAATTGCATTTTGGAAAAGTATTTACCTTGCCAATCCATGTGCCCAGGAGGCTCACACACACTTTGCCGTTGTCATAGAGATTGGGGTTGAGGCGGCCGCTGCACTGGGATAGGTATCGGAAAAGAGGGGGCACAGCGGGGTAGATGTTCGGGAGCTGGATGTCAAACAGAAACAGCCCGTCTTCATAAGGTGTTCTTGTGGGACCTTTGATCAAAGCAGACAACAGGTCCTATAGAAAAAAAAATAAACAAAAACAAAGTTACACAAATACCCATTACCTCTCAGCTTGCAAAGTATGGCTGGGCGATATGGGGGGGAAAAAATAATCAATTTATCTTTCCCATGTTAATCAATCTCGATTTTCGATTCGATCTTCTTCCATCTTATTGAAATTCTGGAGAAATCCACATTTCAAGTTTGGAATGCGTTTGTACAATATATTAGTTACCGTTAGCGGTAGAAACACAAACGCGTGATACTGCCATCAACAGAAACATGCGCACGCGCACTACCGCTATCAACAAAAAAGTGTTAATGTCCATGTGTTCAATCAGGACTTGAGGTTTCACTCATAAACAGTGAGAAAATAGTTGTTAACATTCTGTAACTTGGATTATAATGATCACAAGCAGAAGAGGAGAGAAAGAGGAGAAAAGTTGCTGGATCGGAGAGGGAGGGGGAGGGGGGCAGATGGCACTGCACACACAGAGGCAGAGAGAAGGAGTCACTGGAGTTCAAATTGTGCAGATTTGAGTCAAAACTTGAGGACTTGTGATGAAACAGACGTGCTATAGCCCTGACTGCTTTTTCCTAAACAAGACTGTGTAGCACCACTCGGCGCTTACGGCCACATGATTGGCTGTAGTCCCATTGATTAAAATGTGCTTGCCTTATCATCAAAATTGACCAAAGTAGAGATCTTTCGATTTTTGGCACAGCCCTATTGTAAAGTATATCACACTTACCATACGGTCCTCAAACGTTTTAACCATGATCCCATCAGGCAGTGATGTTGCTAGTAGCGCCATTTCTTTTCTGACTGTGCTAAAGAACTTCTTGGCCTCAGCAGGCTGAAACTCCATTTTCTTAAAAGAATGCGTGTCTGTAAACACAAACAATATTACTCATTAGTAATGATTTAGTTTAACATGTGGCACAGAGCAGTTCTTTCTTTTACCTGGGGCCCACTCGAGCACAGAAAACACCTCTCCTTTGGCACTAGTGAAGGTGACTCCAGGTTTGCCCCCACTCTGTTGGCACAGCACCGGAGTGTCACTGAGGAAGTCACTGGACCAATCACTGGACCACACAGGACCTCCGACTGGCGTCTGGGGCTCTGGCTGAGACTTCTCATCACTAGATTTCTCTGCCTGGAGAGTCAACACAGCAGAAGATCAACCAAAGAAAGCGAGAGAAACCACCTATCCTAAAATGCTGATACACACACACCCTCACATACCTCTGGCACTGTGCTAGCCCCTGCTTCCACTACTGCCTCCATCTTTTCCTCTTCCACAACAGCGACATTGTCCAGAGTCTTTCTGAGGTTTTCCTGAAGCTTCTTGATATCGTCCAGGAAGCGCTTCTCCTTTGTAGGCTTCTCAGGAGCGACCGGAGTCACTGAACTTGAAACATTTGAAGTGGAGCTGGGTTCAGCTGAAGTTGGAGAGGTGGGGGAACCTCCAGTTAACAGCTGCTCAACAGTCATGTTCTTCAGGCTCTCCAAAATCTTTAGTGCCTCCTTCAGCTCTCTGAGTCCCCGAGAAGCACTGTCCTTGTTTGACTTCTCTGCTCCATTCACAGCAGCATTCCCTAAAGAAGATTCAACTGAAATTACAAACCAAAATAAAGTCATTTTAAATATAGAAGTCCATTTAAAAAGAACAGTATTCTAAAATAACCTCACCTCCCCCAGACAAAGGAGCGGCTCCAGCGGCAGAGCTCTCAGTCTCCTCTGAGGGGTTTGCTTTAGTGGGGCTGGTGACTCCAGCTTTGCTGCCCTCCTGTGGAGGGATGATGAAAGTGGAAGAGCCAGTGGGTGTGGGTGTGGCTGTGTCTGATGCGTCGGCGTTGTTTATGTGGTTGTCTTCTTCTGTGGTTACTCCGTTGTCAGTTTCCCAACTGTCGCTCTCATCCTCCCACTCCTCTGTGGACAGCACGCTGCTCGTCTCCTCCACAGAGTCATAGTCAGTCTCCTCAATCTCGGACTCAACATTGTAAAGATGCTGCAATTTATAGAAAATCATCATCAGGAAGTACTATAAGGCCATTTCAATTCAATCTTTATTGAAAAACACAAAAACCTTACCTGTGGAAGAACAATAGTCTTGGAGTTATCTGCCCACACAACCTCCACTTTGCTGCTTACATCCACTCGAGACACTTGGCCAACAGACGTCTATTAGGTGGGACAAAAGCCAGTCGCACATTTGAATAATACAATTCCCTAAACAGGAGTAATTGCACTCTTTTCCAATGTTTGGCAAAATACAACTGCATATATTTTTGTTATTTTTTTAATGGGTAAATGTTCACCTCATTTTCACAGTCGTTCTGTCCATTCTCTGAGTTCCATATTCTGATGACAATGTCAGTGGTACGGAAGTGGAAATCTGGGTGATCAGCAATGTCATATACGCTGACATCCTCCTCCAACCCCATCACCTGATTTCACACAAGCAAAAGTTTTTAGACACAACTCAAAAGCATCACACAGACAAGCAGTATTTGGGACCTACTTTGTGACAGTAGCATGTATCTGGACCATAGACTGTAGAAAGAAGTGTACTAAGGGAGTGTGACGTCACCCAGTGTTCCAGTCAACTGAAGCCTACCAAAGCTAGCAGTTATGGGGCGAATTTGGCACAGGGTTCCATATTAGGAATAAGAATTGCTTTCCGGACAAAATTAGCAAAATAAAAATCATCAGGAAAATGTAGAGCGGTTTAACATTTAAGACCAAAATAAGGAGCCAGACAGCAGCAGTTACGTAGAGAGGGGCAACGCTTTTTCCAAACAAAGTGAGTTGGAGCCGGACTTGATGGAGCCAAGTGAGTGCCCATGTTGACTTCCTATTGAGAATGTGGCGGCTAGTAGGTTAGCCATATCCATTTATTTTAATGCTGTCAATCGATTAAAATATTTAATCGTGAGTAATCTCTTGAATGTCATAGTTAACTCCTGATTAATCGCAAATTAATCTCACATTTTTGTCCCTTGAATCATAATTTTAAAACTTATCAACATGAAAAGTGGATAGGCACCGCTTTGTGCAAATTTGTTTTTATTCCAAACCATAACAATTGTCAGTGAGACGACTTTGTGTTCGATGTTCCACTTTCATGAAGTGAAGGGCTTCTCTTCTGTCTTCATAAGAGCCAAATAGACTGAAGTTCCCACTGTGGGTGAAATAATGTGCTGCGACTCTGAGATAGTTCTCATTACTGAGGGATGTCCAGTCATCTCCAGTTAGCGCCACTATGTTTCTCTGTCCCAGCACCTGCTGTACTAGGGGCGCACTTAAGCTGGGACTTTTGGGCCGTGCCGTGCTTGGGCGCGGTTGGCTAGGGTTCTGTGGCCACAGCCGATGGCATCACTGCATGTCACTCAGCGGAGCTGGCTCTTTTGGCGGAGAGGGTGGGTCCAGCAGCATGGGTGTCTATTGAGTAGTGGGACAGATGTGGGTCCTGCTGTGGTGCACGCTCCTCTGTGGGATTGTGGATGTGGTGGCGGTGCGGGGGAGTGGGGGCGGCCGGGGGAAGTCTGCAGGGCTTCTATTGCTGTCCGCGGTCCTTGTCAGGAGTGGGCACAGATTCGGCGTATGTTTTGAAGCGGACCAGGACTTCTCAATTTTGTACATTTTCCTTCCTGTGTACAGCCAGATCCTGTAGTTTTTCTAACGTTACTTATCAGTGGCCACAGCTTATGAAAACACTAGTTCACTAGGTCACAACGGGCATTAATCTTGCGATAAAAACATTAACTGTGTTAAAATTGTTTTGCATTAACTCATTAATAGCGCGATATTTTTTACAGCACAAATTTTTATATACAGCCTATGATCTGGACTGACCTCTACATCGTCTCCAGCTGAATTAAGTTTGATCCACTTGACCACACAAGTCCTGCCTTTATGATCTCCGGACTGGATCACTCCATACACTCCTGGGTCCTGAGAAGCTTGAGCTAATGCAGGAAAATATACATCATTACATTAAATAAATAGAGCTCAGAATTGTTGTCATGCACATTTTACAATTTTCTGTTAGCCTAAACCAATGAGATTTTAAGATGTTGCTGAATCCTTAGATAAGAGTATTTACAATAAATTACCCAAATTTACGGCTCATTGCTTACTTTTCTTAGATTTGGCCAGTGCATCTACAGGTTTCAAGCATGGCAGATTTCAATGTCAACAATTTCAACTTAGACTTAGTACATATCACATAAACAAAACAAAAGTAAACCAAGACAATGAAACAAAATCTACAGATGCTAAACTTGGCACAGATAAGGAGCAACCCAGATTCAGGCTGGTGTCCTACTTGCACCACCTCATCCCAGTCTCTAGAGACCCAAATCCAACACACAGGATTTCTACATTCTCTAACAGGTAAATAGGTGCTTACATCTTTTGTCAACCACAAAGTCCCCCGGACAGAACTCGTGTCCGTCCAGGTGCTGGATGGGAATGAGGTCATTGGATCTGATCCCCTTCTCCACTCGCCCGTCCTTCCACATCACATCTGCAGTGGTCTTTGTGGAGACCACTTCCACCGCCACTCTGGAAAACAGAAGCATTCATTTATCAACATGTTTATTGCATTACTTGATTACACTGTATGTAAAAACTGGCTAAAATCTGTCTAATCACAGCTTATGTAAATATGTATCCCTACACTACAGGGACAATAAAGTGTACCTTAACCTTAATGTACTGCACCCTGTGTAGAAAACAACAATAATGTATCAGATTTGTAACTGAATATAGTTTAGAAACAATTATTGTCTTGCAACAGCTTTCTTCTATGGGTGCCTTTTTGTACCTAATGCATGCTAAACATTTTACTCAATAAAAGTTACAGTCAACATGTGGTGGGCACTGACCGGTCTCCAGGCTTGAACTCGCGGGAGAACTTGGTCCTCTTCTTCTTGTGTTTCCTCTTGAGGTTGCGGATGGACAGAGGGATGCTCTTCTTGCGGTTGGTTGTGAGTCCTCCACTCTGAGACGAGGCTGTGGAGCTCGCTGAAGACGTCAGAGAGCTGTGACCACAACAGCAACAGAATCATTAAAAAAAAAAAAAAAAAAAAAAAAGATGCACGCATATATATATACAGTCAACAAAAATATAAACACAACACTTTTGTTTTTGCTCCCATTTTTCCTGAGATGGACCCAAAGATCCAAAATTCACTCCAGATACACAACACTACAATTTCTCTCAAACATTGTTCACAAATCTGTCCAAATGTGTGACAGCGAGCACCTCTGCCCCGCCGAGACAATCCACCCCACCTCACAGGTGCGCCACATCAAGATGCTGATCCGACATCATGACCAGTGCACAGGTGCGCCCCAGACTGACCACAATAAAAGGCCACCCCGAAATGTGCTTTTTTTTTTGCTTTATTGGGGGTCTGGGGACTCAGAACCAGTCAGTATCTGGTGTGACCACCATTTGCCTCATGCAGTGCAACACATCTTCTTCACATAGAGTTTATCAGATTGTCAATTGTGGCCTGTGGAATGTTGGTCCACTCCTCTTCAATGGCTGTGCGAAGTTGCTGGATATTAGTGGGAGCTGGCACACGCTGTCGTATACGTATACAAGCACATCCCAAAGATGCTCAATGGGTGACATGTCTGGTGAGTATGCTGGCCATGCAAGAACTGGGACATTTTCAGCTTCCAAGAATTGTGTACAGATCCTTGCAACATGGGGCCGTGCATTATCTTGCTGAAACATGAGGGGATGTTCATGGATGTATGGCACAACAATGGGCCTCGGGATCTCATCACGGTATCTCTGTGCATTCAAAATGCCATCAATAAAATGCACCTGTGTTCTTCGTCCATAACAGCCATTGAAGAGGAGTGGACCAACACAAACACCTGTGAGGTGGGGTGGATTGTCCCGGCGGGGCAGAGGTGCTCGCTGTCACACATTTGGACAGATTTGTGAACAATGTTTGAGAGAAATGGTAGTGTTGTGTATCTGGAGTGAATTTTGGATCTTTGGGTCCATCTCAGGAAAAATGGGAGCAAAAACAAAAGTGTTGCGTTTATATTTTTGTTGTGTATATGTGTGTGTGTAATTTTATATATATATATATATATATATATATATATATATATATATATATATATATATATATATATATATATATATATATATATATATATATATATATATATATTATATTATAATATAATATAATATAATATATATACACACACACACACACACACACAGTTTACTTTCTATCAACTGTGTTGAAGGGGAAATAAACCTGATTATAGTGGCACTGTGCCTCACATCCATCATCACATTTAAATGACTCAGCTTCATTAAAAATGCAAACTACACTAAAGGCTAAACACATCAGGACAAAATCAATGTAATACTGACTAATTTTGGAAAGTGAAGTGTGAAGCAGCTGGGATGAGGATCAGCTCCTCCAAAACCAAGGCCATGGTTCTCGACCAGAAAAAGGTGGCTTGTCCTCTCCAGGTGGGTGGAGAGTCCTTGCCTCAAGTGCAGGAGTTCAAGTATCTCGGGGTCTTGTTCACGAGTGAGAGGAGAATGGATCGCGAGATTGACAGGTGGATCCGTGCAGCGTCAGCAGTGATGCTGTCGCTGTACCGGACCATTGTGGTGAAGAGGACGCTGAGCCAAAAGGCAAAGCTCTCGATTTACCATCAATCTACGTTCCTACCCTCACCTATGGTCATGAGGTCAGGTTGAGGACCTTTTGGAAGGATTTCAACCAAAGGAAACATCTCGACGTTTGGATATCATCATGGGCATGCTTACAGAACTGTGTAAAGCCAACGCAGCGCAGTCTGTGCGCCAAGAGGAACTAATGAGATCTCTCATGAATCTTCATGGCGATATGAAGATGGGGGTCTGGCAAAACCCAAGCTCAATCTAAATTACCTGGGTCTCTAAAAATGTATTTCATCAATGCTAAATTAATTAATCCCTCTGGATAATTATGTCTCCCTGTGAAAATCTGTGACTCCAATGGTTATCTGTGTTTTGACTTCGCCTCCCTGCATGAACACTTCCAAGGCCACAGAATGTGGTTTGTTATCTGGACTCTACATAAACATGACACCCACTCACTGACACTAGAAATGAATGAGTAGAAAATGTCTTTAGTTAAGGTCTGATCTCTGCTCTCGGTTCAATCAATTTAATTGATTTCCAATCTGATCCCCCACACCCTTCCTTCTGTTACCAATGAAAAAGATCACCGTATGTTATATCTCCAATTGTTTTTCTGTCATTACATGTTGTTAAATTGTCACTGATTGTATGTATTGCATCTATTCTACTCTGCATCTCCCAGTCTGCGGCGCGCGCATGCGCAGCGGCCCCTCCCCTAGCCCACTCTATCACTGTCCTGCCTGGTTAGTGGGGAAACGAAATTTCGAATTCACTCTATGTACATGTACATGATTGTTTTCGACAATAAAGCAAACTATGACTATGACTATGAGCTCTGGGTAATGACCGAAAGGACAAGATCGCGGATACAAGCGGCTGAAATGAGTTTCCTCGGCAGAGTGGCTGGGCGCACCCTTAGAGATAAGGTGAGGAGCTCAGTCACATGGGAGGGGCTTGGAGTAGAGCCGCTGCTCCTCTACGTCGAGAAGAGCAGCTGAGGTGGCTTAGGCTTTTATTCCGAATGCCTCCTGGACACCTCCCTTGGGAGGTGTTCCGGACATGTCCCACCGGGAGGAGGCCCCGGGGAAGACCCAGGACACGCTTGGGGGACTGTCTCCCGGCTGGCCTGGTAACACCTTGGGGTCCCACCGGAGGAGCTGGAGGAAGTGTCTGGGGTGAAGGAAGTCGGAAGTCTGGAAGTCCCTGCTTAGACTGTTGCCCCCACGACCCGGCCCCAGATAAACAGAAGATTATGGATGGAAATGGATGGCTGGATGGATAATTTTGGAACATGTAAAATTAGCAATCATATAATTTGTGCTTCTAGGCTATGTCAGTGCTGTGTAGTCCTTGATTTCCCTCAACTTTTGACATAATTAATTAATTTAACATAATATCTTAACCGACTATTGCAACAATATAAAGTTACTAACTTCAAAAAAAAAGAAAGAAAAAAAAACCCTATTAAACTGAAAAACTCACTAGTTTGCAATTTGTCTCAATAACAGCAATAGTTTAGTAGTAACTTTAAAAACATTCCAACTTTTATGCAGACAGTAGTGTACTTTTCTGTGTTAAATAAAGATAAAACTCTCACCTGGTATCGTCGGTGTCGTCTGCAGCCTCGTCATCCGCGTCCTGCTCCGTGTGCTCCATCGCTGCATCATGTGTGTTGTGCTCCAGAGGTGGCGCTGCGAGGCCATTGTTGTTGGGATGGGACACATCGCTCTGCTCTGTTTTGTGATCTGTGGAGTGGGACAACTTAAAGTCGCCAATTAACCAAATGCATGCAGCTGTTTGATGGTTTACTTTAGATGAAGCTAGTGAATTTAGAGAGTCCCATGAAAACTCACAAAGGATGTACAAAGATGATATATAAAAATCTACCTTGAGTTTCTGCATTTTCTGTCTTCTTTATGTCTTTCTTAAACATCCGTTTCAGCTGAATCACAAAAGAAAATGTAAAACTAGCGTAACAGTATCCAGGTGAGGCTGAGTCATTTAACCAGAATTCTCTGCAGCACTCACATTTCGGACCACAAGGTCATCAGGCAGGACTGGGCCACCTTCGGGTCCCTCACAGGTGATTCGTGTGGTGTCACCCTTTGCTGGAAACACATACAATGCCCTCTCTCCCAACTGCCTCTGAGTGTGGTCATAGTAACCCAGGCGTCTCACCCTAGCCAAAAGGACATCAGAATATTAAGGAAAACATGCTTATACAAATAGACACTTCACCTACAAAAAGATAATACAGTGGGTACGGAAAGTATTCAGACCCCTTACATTTTTTTCACTCTGTTATAGTGCAGCGATTTGCTAAAATGATTTAAGTTCATTTTTTTCTCATTAATGTACACACACATATTGACAGAAAAACACAGAATTGTTGGCATTTTAGCAGATTTATTAAAAAAGAAAAACTGAAATATCACATGGTCATATTGTAAGTATTCAGACCCTTTGCTCAGTATTTAGTAGAAGCAACCTTTTGAGATAATACAGCCATGAGTCTTTTTGGGAATGATGCAGCAAGTGAACTGAACTTAAATGATTTTAGCAAATCGCTGCAATATAACAAAGACTGAAAAAATGTAAGGGGTCTGAATACTTTCCGTACCCACTGTATGTGTGTATTACAGAAAAAACAAAAATGTCAGTATCACAAGCTGTTGTATCGATATAAGTCTGCATGAGCAATGTTGTAACCTGAGCAACAAGGTTAATTTTTGTACCATATTTTCCGCACTATAAGGCGCATCGGATTATAAGGCGCGCCTTCAATAAATGGCCTATTTTAAAACTGTTTTCATATATAGGGCGCACCGCATTATAAGACGCATAGAATAGAAGATACAGCCCCCTGACTACGGTAGCCATGATTAACCAATATTGATCCATATGTAAGGCGCATCAGATTATAAGGCGCACTGTCGGCTTTTGAGAAAATTGAAGGCTTTTAGGTGCGCCTTATAGTGCGGAAAATACGGTAATATTCAAAAGTTCAAAAGCTCATAAACTTCTGAGAATCTGGAGTTGTGGCAGTAGTATAATTTTGTTGCTTTATTAGAAAGTAAATTCATGTATGTGATGAAGATGATTTTTAGTGCATTTAATAAATATAATGTGCATATGTCTTATACTAAGACACCTAATGTGTATTTTACATGTGCCTGACCTGCAGAGGTTTTCCTGGGTGATGGTGGAGGGAGGAGGGTAAACACTGTCAGAGCCTTTGGGAGAAAAGCTCTTAGTGATCCACGTTACCTTCAACTCAACCACTTTTACCTGAAAAAACAACCAATCGTGTCATTAATTTTGTCCAAAATGTATACTAAAATCTGTCATTATGTTACCTCTTCCACAACCACCCTGAACTTGCACTTTCGGCAGAGGACAGGCTTGACCCCTGAGAGCCACTGCACATTAGAGAAGACTTTGGCCGGACCAATCAGAACCTGCCCCGGGTAGAATCCGTAGGCCTCGTCGAAAAACAGTCCCTGCAAAAGACAAAAATAAAACACTAAGGAGAAGATAATAATAATGTAATATGTGGTAAACAGAAACGAACATTCCAGTCCATTACCCATTTACAATCTCTGTTACAGTATATTTAATTAACATCAACCTGTCCCGGGACTACAAGTGGAAATTAGCATTTTAACCTGGCACCATGCATCTTTCTTGTTTATTTCAAAAGTCAATGAAATGTTGTGCACTGTCCCTGTGCAAATAAAATAAACCATAAACATACCGAGTCGCTGACATGTGGACAGACATCATACAGCTTCGCCCCATCCTCCACACTCATCGAACACCTGCAGGAGGCAAACACACACATAATCATTTCAGGCTAAGCCAAGACCATGTATGAATGTATGGGCATGTGGAGCCCACATGAATTCTAATACATGTATTAAGACTCCACCTGGCTCCATTTGAGAGCTTGAGGATAATGTGATTCGTCAAATCGTAAACCTTTCCCAACCAGAAGTCGTAGGCAATGTAGTCTCCATACATAAAAGACTGGAAAAAGGCATAATATTTAGTAAAGTTGAACAGCCTTTTATAAAAGCAATAACAAAACCAGACACGAGTGCTTACCCAGATGTGCTGCAGGTCTTTGCTGTTCACTGGATACAACACACAGTTTGTCCCAACTAGTTTTACTGCACACTCAATGTCAATGTTGGTTACCATGCCGCACTGGTTGTCCTGAAAGGAAACACTTAACTTAGCATCGTTTTGTGGTTTTATTTATTTGTGTGGCAATCTAATCAAGATTGTAGTGAAAATCCACCTTGTCTCCTCCCTCCAGAAATATTACAGTCATGTCTCACCTTATGAAATTAATTTGTTCCAGAAAAGGTTTCGTAATGTGAATTTTTCGTGAGTTTAGTTGCTATGGGGGATTCGGGCTAGGGGTGGGCGGTATAAACGGTATAAATGGTATGCGGTATAAATTTGGCCAACGGTAGAGATTTGGGTTATACCTTCCTATCGCGATAGTTCATTGCGTCACCACAACAAGGAAGGAGGAAAAATCGCTGCGAGCAGTGAACACATGGAGGAGGAGGAGCTCGTGAAAAAGACTGGCTCAACTTCTGTAATCTGGTCATGGTTTGGATACAAAGTGTCGGATACTGAACAGGAAATTGGAAAACAATCTGCAGAATATGCTGGGCGACAGTGATCGCAAAACATGGCAACACAAGCAATCTGTTCTACCACCTAAAAGCTAAACACGTTATTGAGTACGAAGAAAGCCAACGAATACGTGGTGACACTCAAAAGCCAAGCCAGTCTTCAAGTGGGAGGAAAAAAGTTGGCACTACACACCAGCAGTCTATCACCCAGGCATTTTCAAAAGGCGTAGCTTATGATAAAAAAGCCAACGGTGGATTGACATAATGAAGTCCATCGCAATATTCTTGTGTAACAACATGGTGCCTTTCCAAACCGTGGAGAGAAGCGGCTTTTCCTAGGCATGGTGAAGACGCTGGATCAGCGGTACGTGGTACCAAACCGCAAATATTTTAGCCAGGTGGAAGTGCCCAGACTGCATGACGAGGTCCGCAATCAAGTGGGAAAAGAGCTTTGTGACATAAAACACTAAGCAACCACCACGGACTTGTGGTCGTGTCGCACTATGGACCCGTATATCAGCCTGACAATCCACTTTGACGACGACTGGAAGTTGTGCGGCAAATGCCTGTGTACGGCCCATTTCAACAGTACATGTGTACTGCAAACATCGTATTTCCCTGACGACCATACAGGGGAGTTGATTGCCCAGGGACTCAGGAAAGCGCTCGAGTCATGGGAACTTGACGAAGAGTTGCAGGTATGCATCACCACTGACACCGGCGCCAATGTTAAAGCAGTTTCATTTTCGATTAACATTACCTTGTTCAAATTTTATACTGCTTGAAAGTGAAGTTACTTGTTTTATGTTTTTTACAATTACAGTTTTGCACAATACATTTTCTTGTAGTAATATTCTTGACTTTTATGTTATTTTAATAGTTTAAAAAACAGCTTCCTGCTGGAATGCTTTTTCCATGTGCTCTGGTGACCATTAAGAAGCTGTTAATACTGTTAACAGTTAATATTGTTACATACCAAAGTATACTGTGATATATACCGTCTACCGTCTATGGTTCAAATTATACCGTGATATAAATTTTAGGCTATATTGCCCACCCCTAATTCGGGCTGCCGCGAAGCAGAGTTCGCATTCGAGTGCGCATTATTTGAATTTCTGAGATTTCGCGTTTCGTAACTTGAATTTTCTTTCGTATTTAGAGACGAACATTTTAAGTGAAGGCGTTTCGTAACTTGGATTATTCGTTAGTTCAGTCTTTCGTAAGGTGAGGTATGACTGTACATAGCTTTAAAGGGCCCATATTATGCCATTATTTGATCCATGTTATAATGTTAATCCCTCATCAAAAACAGTCCTGGAGTTGTATTTTGTTTCATTCACACAAAAACTCCATGCACCTTCTCTAGAATCATTTGGATAATTTCAGCCCTGGAACTGCCAATCTCTACTGACCAAATACGTAAAATGCAGCTACCTTGAAAATTACACCTTCTTGACATCAAAAAGTGGAAAAGAGCATTTTCTGCTTTGGAAATGTAGACAGACTAATAATACAGGATTACAACAAAACAATTCTGGATATGTTTTTGAGACATTATAATATGGCCTGAAGTTCACAAGAGACAATTTTACTTAAAAAAAAAAAGTAAATGCAAAATACATACATTGGAGTCGTTTCTTCTCACTATGTCTCGAATAACAATGGATCGGTCTTCAAGTTTTAGCTGTAAGTAAAAAAGAAAAAAAAGACAATTAAAGCAATATTCTTGCATTATAGTCTTAAGTCCCACAAAGAACATCACTTGAAACTGTAAATGTGTAAATGGGTCATGTTCGGACCATTATAACAAAAGTGATCTGCAGAGCCAGCACAGGGGTGTCCTCTGGGGAAGAGAAAAGACTCCAGGATCTAAACAGTGAAACGCATCGGCATCGCACTGTAGCAGCCTATGAGAGCAAAACTGGCAAGGCAAATGCAGACCACACATATAATCAAATACAATCTTCTACTTTAAGTACAAACTAAAGCGAGTACTAGTTATATTACAGACCAGACAAACAGACAACCACTTTACAAAACCCTTTCTGTCTCTACTTTGCAAGTTCTTTTAGGTGGTCTTTGCTGCTCTAGTCTTGACCCTGTGCCCGAGAGGTTAATAAAACAGGCTGGAACAATTCATGTAGCACAACAGTCTGATCAGAGATAACTTTTAATGACCCACTTTACAACACAGTAGGGTAGTCGAAAGTATCGAAAATCAGATACCAATTTATATTAAAGCTAGTACAGAAATGAAACCCATTTGAATAGCAATACTAAAACTCAATACGACAGAAGTCAGGATATTAATCTTTCCTGAATAGCTTAAAATGATGTTGAGCTGTATCAGAACAAGTGCAAGACCACAGACTAGTATATGCCCATGGGTCACTATGGAACCCATTTACCTGGACGACAGAGGGATTGCCTGGATACAAGGCCACATGGTAATATAAAAGAAAGTACTACTTTAAAATTATTCTATTGTGCAAATGTTTATCGTCACCATCGTGGCATCAGTATGAAATCGAGTTAGAAAATTTTGTATCATGACAACACACAGTACAAATAAGAAGAAGCCTAAGCCTAAACAAGACGGTAGAGCTGGGGACCTTTCCTGAATAATTCTTATAATTTATAATGCCAATAATAATGCATTTTCCCTCTTATTTGAGATACTGGTATTGGATTGTAACCCTAGTACTATGAATGCTGGGAGGAGAGTGCAGATGAGACTGGAAATGACACTGAATGAGTGCACAGTTGCAACGTAATCAATGCGCCGCCATGTTTCCTGTAGTCTGTTACTGCTGCCGTCTCCTAATGTTTCCGGACTCTAAGCTGAGTCACTTTATTTAGACAGATAAACAGGGCCTTGTTAATATTCATTTAGCACAATCAGCTGCAGTGCACTAGTAACCTCTCATCAGCACCAGTGCAAAAATAATGTGTCACATCCATTTCCTGAAACTTTACACGCTCTTAAATATATCTAAGATCAAGGTAAGATTTTACCTGAAATAAAGAAAAATAATTTTACTGCGTTTGGATTTATGTCGTCCATGAAATGAACTTGAACTGAAAAAAATTTGATACTGAATTCATTTTATTATGGCTTTTCCATTTACTTATTTTTTTTGGCTTTATTGGACAGTTTAGGCCACAAAGCTGCAGTGTAGTGAATGATGCAGTGTACAACAATGCAGTTTAGGTCAAATAATTAGAGGTCAAAATGACTAGATAAGCATCTGTTGCTATGGCGTGTGTGGTGAGGAAGAACAGAAAAGACAGTCAGGTTACTGTGTCTATTTTTGTGTTTTCGCTCTCCATTTTTGATTGAAGCAGTGCTGCCCTCTCCCAGGCTGTCGAGGCAGGAGGTCCAGATTGATTACAATAATCAATACAAGACACCATTTGCTTTGGCTCTTTCCCTAAAACAGTATGATGATTCAGGTGCTGTGAGAGGCAGAAAGAGACTGCAGAAGACTGCAGCCCCGGGCCACGCCTGTTTGGCTCTGACAGACGAAGCTCTCATCGCTAACAAGACTACTGAGCTGAGAGAGCAAGAGGGCATCTATTACACTGAGGCAGCTTTGAAGAACAGGCACCTTTGCTGAAAAAACACTTAACACAAACAGTATCTGGAAAACAAGTCTGAAAAACACTAAAATTATGCATCTGAGCATTTCTTGATAAAGATCAACCATAAGTCAAACACAATAGGTCAAATCCTCTATATAAGGTCCTCAAGATCTGAAAATGGATCCCCACTGCTCCTTGACAAGTTTCCCAGCAGCCCTGAAGGATGGGTCAAATGCAAAGGACAAAATTTCACCTACACGGTCAATAAAGTGTACCTTCGTTTTAAAATGGTCATATACTTAAACTAGACCCATGCATTATAAGCATTAAAATAGCAGAAAAGTGTATACTATCCATTAAATTAAAGGAACATCAGCATTCAGCCAAAGGCCCATGAATGAGGATGAGGCCCAACAACCAGGATATCCACACAGGTCCCAGAAAAGAGGGAAAAGAAGAAATGCAAGATTATAAACAAAGGTTCAGTGCACAGTGCATGGTACTGTAGATGCAGTGATAAATGATGGAGAGAAAGAGCCTGATGGAGTCTCAGAGTGGTTCATGTGTGAGTGGCTGAAGAGGAGAGGGGCTGCAGAAAGCATCACATGAGATCCATTATCTCAGGGCAGGAGCCATGGGAGAGGAGAAGAGCCGGCAAAGATGATGTCATCATAAGCACAAATATTTATAAGTCTGATGGCTGCTCCTGTAGCTGCATGTAGGGATTCTGAAAGTAAACAAAGAGCAGCAAAGATGGGCATAAAGCACAGTAAGTGCACAGCTCAGCCCACATTACACTTTGCAGAAGTTGTGAACCTTTAGAAGATCCTGCCAAAACAAGAACATGACTCATTTCACCTCTTCTCATGCAACATTATCCTTATTTGTTATTATTTGTCAAACAGAAAATGCAGAGCCTGTAAATAAAGGGATAGATTGGATGTGTTTTAACCTGGGTAAAAAAAACATGCACAGAGCTTCAGGCAGTTAATTGGATCAACGGGCCTATAATGCTCATAAAAGAAAGAGTATGTAAATTTGACTTTAAAATTCCATAAACATGACCCAACTCCCTTTAACTGTCCCCACAAATGAGATTAACATGATCAGACATAGATTTACTAATAACTGTAATGCTGATCAGATTTATTAATTACAAAAACATTGGACAAAAACATTGGCCATGTTGATTATGGTCAAAGTTGTTCAAGTTATAATTTGGTGTGACAAATTATCTGTATCGAGTTTCTCATTTGGGTTGCCAATTGTTTCAGTGCTGGAATCCATTTGGTTAAAGCCTAAACCTAAAAACCTCTCTCTGACCTGTATACTCACTACCTAGAGCATCCAGTTCCTTTATTTGTCACTCGCATAGCTCCTGCACTTTCTGTACGAGCAAATATTTTTGTAAGATTTTACAATTAATCAAAAAATAACCCTCAAGTCTTAATACTTGGACACTTGCTGTAATTATGATTTTCTATAACCCTTTACAATGTCATCAGAATGTTCAAAATTGTGAAATGGAGAAAAAAGTAGCTTAGCTGAGTGACTAGACCTTATTCTTCACAGCTAAAAGGTTCCGGGGTTTGATTCCTGTGTCGCCTGGGCCTTTCTGTGTGGAGTTTGCATATTCTCCTTGTGTCTGGGTGGGTTTTCTACCCCAAAACATGCACAATAGGCAAAATCCTCCAACTAAGGTAGTCCTGACCAAGCCTAGCAACAAGATCATTGAGATGGGTTTCCTGGGCGCGGCACTGCGGCATTGAGGGATGGGTCAAATGCAGACCCCTGCTGGGTCAAAAAAGTACCTTAAATACATACATCACCTTATATGCCTACCCTCAAAGTGAATGATCAACAGGAACCCTGTCTAAATGGACTAAATGGAAGTAGAATTAAAATGTTGCCATGTATTATCTAATGTAGAAAGTCAATTTGCTTACAGATTACAATGGACTGAAAAAAACTTGATTATGTGTATTTGTACATCAAGTTTTCTAAAATGACAATACTTCAATTTTTTTCCTTCATAAACTGCTTATCTGATATATATTTGCCAAGAATATTATTAGACCCACATAACTAATTATAAAAACATGAAAACCTCTCATATGTACTTTAAGTGCACTTATTGTCAGTGAGGAAACAATGAGCTCACTAGATCAATACCATTGTTCTGCCAGTTTCTATGGTCTCCTAGGAATAATTAATGGGCCATCTGGTATGGGATGAACTGTGAACCAATTATAGTTTAAAATTAGATAAAAATTGGGCTTAATGTTAATGTGATAGTTGTGCCATCAAGAAATGTTTAAGGTACACATTGTGGTCCCTGTAAGGATGTTTATCCCATTTAACGCTTCAATGCTACTGCTGGGTCAAGCTGTCAGGAGCAGTGGGCGCCACAGTGCAGAGCTCAAGGATATCTCGCTCCTTGCTGGACCTACACCATGTTTATGACCAATGGTTCTGGTTCAGGTGCTCAGGTTCCTCCATAAACAGTTCATAGGAGAACCTGCTTAATAACCCTGACTTGGACCCTGGCTCAAGACTTGGGAGAGCGGTGGGTTTTGTCCAGCTGCCCACTGTTCCTACAGATGTAAGAGGATAGGTCAAATCCAAAGAACAAATAATATGGGTCTGTCTATTCATTAAAATGAAATATTTGATTTACTAGTAATCCAAGTATCTTCACACAAATATGTATTGTGAAGTAGGGACAATAGGCAGAAAAAAAGCCATATGAGGATGCACATGGGTTAATGACACTGCACTATTGTCCACATGGCCTGTGAACATTGTTTCAGTCCTGTGTTACTCTGGGACCAGAACTTTACTCATTGAGACAAAAAACAAAGCCAAGCCCAACAGGCTTCTTCTGGTCTCATCTCCAAAATGCACACAGCCAATAGAGGGGTTTCCAGGCCCTTCAACTTTCAACCCAAAACTAGGAGCAAATGTAGAGAATCTGCTGTCCTAAATGTACCTTAAATGCAGAAAATAGAGCTCTGCTAATAATACTGTAAAACACGTTAAATTACTTTGTAACATTGTTTACAAATGTTTGCAGAGGAATTACCTGAACTGATCCAATTTTGCCTTCCCAGTACAGTAGGTACAGCAGAGCCTGGTGATTATTTCAGGATTACAGCAGTATACTTCTACATGCCAGAACTAAGTCTGCAGTGTGCGTATAAATCTGGAACTCACATTTAACACTGCTCTTTAGAGGACCCAAGAATGTTGTTTGACAGTAGCTTAGACCAAGTCACACCCAGACGAGGGCACTTCAACATCATCGAGTCAAAAGTGTCCTAATCAATGTGTTTAAGACTGTTGCCTAAAGAATGCAATTGCCAAGACTTTTTTGAAAATCTACAACACGGGGACATTTGTTGATGTTTGCACCAGAAACAAAGCGCAAACCAAGTACCAGTCTGTGGAAAGAACCCACAAAAAGCCTGACACACCGGCGGAGAGACATGAGGCTACAAGCTAAAGGGCTAGCTAGCATGGGCGCAGTTTGGATGCTAGTGAGCTAGCGAGGTGCGTGTTTCGTTTGGGCAGATTACACCTGCCACCTTCAGAAAACGTCACTGTTACTTTTGATCACTACACAAGCTCAAACTAAAAGCACTGATGAGAGAGTATAACGCAAACAATTATGACTTAGCGTGTGTCCTACCTTTGTCTCTCGGATGTCCTGCTTGCCTCCTTCTGGGTACCACTGCACACGGACGAACCCCCTGCCCAGAGGACGGCTCGGACCGTCCACTGCGCTCTCGGTGTCCGAACCACACGGGACTCGTCCACCTCCTCCACCACCCCCTCCTCCGCCGCCTCTCCCTCCACCATCATCGTCGAGGTCTGAATCGGAGTTAAAATCCTCCTCGCCGTGTATCATCCGTACGAGGCCAAAGCGGACCGAGCCGCGGTACCGCCCGGACACCAGGTCGTGCGAAAAGAGCAGCCGTTGTGATCCGTCCGCCGTGGGTGACAGGGCCACGGAAGGCGGTTCTGAGCCCGGGCTGGCGGCTGGAGAGGGGCCCGTGGGGTCTGATGCTCCGGGCTCCGCCATCGTTGCTGCTGTTTCAGAGAGTGATGCTCGAGCTGAGGATGACGGAGGAATAAAAAAAACACTAACCTGGAAGCAGCGGAGTGCACGTGTTTACGTCGCTACGTAACGAGCGCAGCGACGAAGCGTCGTCACGTGATGCTGTAAATGTGACTTCCACCAGGGGGCAGTGTGTGGCAGGTTTAAAATTTAGCCGTACGTTTCACGCTAAAATATTAGGATCGTTGCCATAGTGATAAAACGTAATCAAATTTTTGCATAATAGGAAGCTGAAATCAACTAATAATATTTGTCACTTCAGAAGAAATGATCTCCATTACAGATTATTATAATTAATTAAGTTGTATGATGCTATTAATTACTTAACGATTTATTAGCCATATGTCGATATGGGGCCTGGGAAATATGATAGCCAAGCCTCGTTCTTGCCATTTTCTTCAGGGACATTTCCAGTCAATTTATTTTGAGCCTTTTAAGATGTGGGCCTGCAGAAAGAGGTGACAAACAACCTCCTACACTTTGTATAATCCTCTTAAACATGTGGAAAAAACAAATCGTAATCAACATTTCTCGGACTGGTATAATATATAGTCAACTCACATGTCACAAGGACTTAGCATACCTCAAAATAATCTAAAGTTATGTGAAAGAAACGGCATTTTATATATTAATTTAAAAAAAAAACACTAACAGAGATGAATAGGCACAAGTTAAGTGAATATTGTTTCACTAAAATAAATACAAATTTAATAAAGCTGGTGCAAAACAAAACAAGTGGACTAATAGGCTAATAGGTAAAACCCTCATGGGGCTCGTGCGTGCAGGTGGCATGACGAGGATCATCCCCTGCTCCGGGATATCCCTCCTGACCCTCTCTAGACATGTGCATTGTTCAATTGTCTAAAGAGCATAAAGGCTGCGGGATTGCAATTACAAACCAGTCAGGTGCGCAGGGTATAAATCCAAGGTGCCCCACTCCGCGTTTAGTCTTTGGCACAGCTTGTTACGCGCAACATCAAGGACAAGTAAAGAGCGTCCAACTTGGTCATCGTATCCGCGGGTAACTTTTTTCATGCGATCAAAATGTCATTGGTGAACCCCGTGCCATTCAAGAAGCCGCTGTATGTGCGCTCTCCTCGGGGACGCAGACACACGCTTCCCGCCAGCGAGTTTCGATCCCTCAGCCCAGAAGACGCGATCAGCGTGTTTGAGATCGAGAGAGAAGGTACGTCTTCATTACACTATTAATGTATGTGAATCGTTATTGGGCTATTATAGTGGACTACACTGCCAATGGCTTAGTCCTATAGGCCTGCAGTGACAGTTATCTGTGTTAATTGTGCACTGAACAATTGATTATTTTTCTCAGCTTTCATCTCAGTGTCTGGTGAGTGTCCGCTTCACCTGGACGAGGTGCGCCACTTCCTCACCCTCTGTCCCGAGTTGTCTCTGGGCTGGTTTGAAGAAGGACGTCTGGTGGCTTTCATCATCGGTTCACTATGGGACCAAGAGCGGCTTAACGAGGTTGGTCCACCAGTGCAATTGTCTGAGAAATTAGAGTTTAAAAATATATCCTGTCATTTATATTTATCATTTCACAGTTTATTTTTATGCATTTATTTATGATTAGACCTATTATTTATTGATTTTATCTCTTCCAAATTTCTAGGATGCCTTGACCCTCCACAGGCCTCATGGGACCACTGTCCACATCCATGTGCTGGCTGTACACCGAACATTTCGTCAACAGGGCAAAGGCTCCATCTTGATGTGGAGATACCTGCAGTACCTCCGCTGCTTTCCCCATATTCATCGTGCTGTGCTCATGTGTGAGGACTTCCTGGTTCCTTTCTACCAGAAATCTGGATTTAAGGTGCAGGGACCCAGTGTGATCACAGTGGGACCACTCACTTTCACTGAGATGTTTTTCCTTGTCCAGGGTCATGCTTTTGTGCGCAGAAACAGTGGATGCTGAGGACCAAAGCCACAGTGGCAGTTATAGATCTAAGTGCTCATCAGCTGACAGAGTGATGACAGAGTGATCTGCTGCTAACAGAAAGGACTTGAATGAACAGTGAACTATAAGACTTATATAAGATTTATACAAAATAATAAATGTAAAAAAAAAAATCATGTTTAAACATAAGTCATTAATATGTACATGAAATGTGGCCTTTCTGTCTGCAAATGAAGGCATATTTTAGAATTTTTTTTTGTCATCTGAAAATGGTGTGTCTTGAAGATACTTTTTTTTCCAAATAAGACCACAGTACAAAAGTTGTTTGTTATGTGTATTATTCAAATGGAGTAGAAAGCACCTGTAGCATTAAAATTGGGCTAGACCTAGAAGGGAAATTACATCAAACTGTTTGAGTTTCAGTTTATTTTTACATAACTTAAAATTGACTTAAAATACAAAACATTTTAATTTTAAAGGAAATGATGATATGGTCCCATTTGAATAACCCCACAATAACCACCTCTTAAAAAAACCTTCTTCTAATAAATACCTGGAGAAAGTTTACACATCTCTTATGCAAGTTGCAGCATGCAAAAAAATCAAAATGTATCAAAAACAACACCCTAAACCCTGTTGATGATTCACACACACAATCCCATCACTCACTAACTCTCAGCAGTTTAGCAAAACAAAACAAGTCCTTTATTACTCATAACGGATCTGTGAAGCCATGTTAGAATGTTGTTACTCCTCAAAAACATAGACAAACAGAATTTTGTAATCCTTTATGATTAGTACATCTGTACCTCTAAAGCGCAAACTTCTCTGTCCCACCTTGTGATCATTTGAAAACTACTGCTTCATGACAACAGCTACCTTTTACCTTTGGTTTAGTGGATTGGCAAATCCAGAGCTGAAATTATCTAAATGTTTCTAGTGAAGGTGTATGCAGTTTAAAAACACAGTGGAGCACTTCTTGTATTATCACATCAGAAGGTGGAACAGAGTGTTTTCTGTTTGAGGAAAGAACTCAGCCTAAATAATAGTAGAAATAATAGTAGAAATTCCCTGTCTTTAGAAGGTCTGACCTCTGCTCTCGGTTCAATCAACTTCATCGATTTCCAATCTGACCCCCCCCCACCCCCCACATCCTTCCTTATGTTACCAACAAAAAAGATCACCTTATGTTATATCTCCAATTGTTTTTTTGTTTTTTTCTGTCATTACATGTTAAATTGTCACTGATTGTATTGCATCTTTTTCTACTCTGCAACCAAGTTGGCGCCGCGAATGGCAGCCCTGGTGCTCGGAGTGTCTGTCCGCTCTAGGTATCGAAGCAAGTTCCTAATGTTGTGAACCTGTTCACTCATATGGCAATAAAAAACCTTCCTAAATATGCAGGGTTTGTGTTAAAATGTGCGAATGAAACCGGTATGTTTTGATGAGGAAACAGAAAATAGCGTAATATGGGCCTTTTTAGTGCATTCCATACAAAAAAAAAAAAAACTCTGGCAAATAGACAAACGTAAAATTGGTTTGTTCAAAATATTAAACCCTTTGTGTTGTTTACAGATAAATAATGAAGAGTGCTGAATACCATCATATCACATTGCTGGGGACTACATAACAATAAAATAATGCTTTGGTTAGGCACAACAGTGTTCAGAGACTTACCAGTAACAAAAGTAATATTCATGTACAAAAATTTGCATGCACTGGTGGCTTTGGTAGCATAAAAAAAGTATTTTTTTTAAATTCAGTGCTCAAAGTTCTTCGTCCCTGTTCATGTGGCATAATCATCATAAATGAAGTGCACAGTTTAACATTAAAACATGCCCTGAAGTGTTTTGAAGGCAATGGGTGTGTTCATTGGTAGTCTTTCTGGGCAAAATATTAAGATTTGTCAAGACTTAGTGTCAGAATCCATTTACTGTTATCATTTCCTGAGTATCCAATCATTATATGGTTATTACAGCTATTGACACAACTAAAAGGCAAATCTTCCTCTCTGATATTCTCCATTCTAGTCGATGATAAAACATGTAATTTATTTTTTTAAATACCACGATGTTTTGATCCATCCTTGGACTAGTGCACCACATGGTCAATGTCATGGTCAATGTCATATTTCTCACAAAAAGTATTTGTTAATGGAAGGCAGGTGAGGTGCTCCAGCCAATGCCAGTTAATAGGATAAATATAAAACCAAACAATAAGTGACGAAAACAGCCCAACATAGGCTAATAAAGAGACTACAATTAGGATCCATTTCCGATATTTGTCAAACGTGCCGAATGTAATATAGGGCAGAAAGGCAAAGGAGAGTAACAAGCCGCTGAGAAATCCAAAAATATGGGCGATGTTGTCTATCCATGGCAGAAGACCGCACAGAAAGAGGAAGAGCACGATGCACACGAGTTTGAGAAATGCCTTCCACGGACGCTCCAGCACCTGCCAGCTTTGGAACAGCTCCACAAACAGGCACGCGAGAAGACCAAACTGAGAGCCCGCTGGTCCCACCTATAAAAAGACAAATTCCAGTTACCAACTAATACATTAAACCATTAACCCACCATCCCAACCCAAAACACGCCTGTGATTGTAACGGGGAACTTAGTTATTACAAAAGAATGCAATATTACAATAAACAGAAGAAAATGTATTGCTAAACATCCAAAAATCAACAACAAAACAGTAAAATTGTGTAAATTATGTCAGAGTGGCTTTCGCAGACCCAAACTATTTATTTAGCTGTTTTAAACAAAGGAAGTTTCCATTCACAGCTGATACCAGAGTATTTAAGCTGTAGCTGCATGCTGTACAAGGTCTCTCATAAGTTAAACGTTAATCCACTTAACCACTTTAATTGGCGTGACTGCTCTCGGTGTCCAGTGTTGTGCCTTGCATGTGTTTCCTCTGCTTATTTCAGATGGATGAGAAACTGTAGCTACTTTAGGGAAATCTATGGTGGGATTTCTGGCTCAAGATGTGTCACAGAGCCAACACAAACACACATCAAACTTGGCTCACAGGAAAGACAAAGATGCTTCAAAAAGACTAAATAAGTCCCCAAACGTTCAGTTAAAGTTAAGGTCTGGTACTATACTTTTCTCCATTATTTAATCTATAGTATTATAGTAGTATTGCGCTCTTCCTTACAGGTATGTTGGTGGACAAATTTCAAGCAATAATCATCTGTTTAAAACATGTAATCCAATTCACGAGACGCTGAAGCTGGTTTCTTTGTCAATCCACAATGGTATTAAACTAATCCTTTAAAAAGAAAAATGGGCTTTGGACGGAGACAATGTGTGGTGCCAGTCAGAGGTAGGTTATGTACATGCTGCTGATCATATCTGAATAAATTTTCAACTATGAAATATCACTCATACGCACAAAAAGTGCAGCCCTTCCATAGTCTGACACACTAAATCACAGCTCACAGTTTAGACCAGGGGTGGGCAAACTTTTTGACTCGTGGGCCACAAAAGGTTCTAAAATTTGACAGAAGGGCCGGACCAGGAGCAGGTGGATTTAGTGTTAGTAATCCACCTCATAAGAGCAAAAAATAACATGGGATATGTAGAAAACATGTGCTTTATTTCAATTAAAAATGAACAAAAGCATAAACAACAAAATATCCATCTTTCAAGTTTCACGGTATTTAGCTATTGAAATGACTCTTAAAACACAGAAAATTTAATTCATAAAATACAGCTTTTTATTACTAACAGTTACTATTTTAAAGCACTGAAAGTTCTGTCGTTGACTGCTTGTTAGCATGTTTTGTGGCAAAGTGACAGCTGATATTATTTAAAAACCGCTACAGTCTCTTGGCATATCAGGCATACAGCAGTTGATAAGTATTCGGTGAAAAAATATTTAGTTGTCCACTGTTATTATTATATTGTTATTAAAGACTCAACATTCTCTGTCCACTTTTCTTAGCTCTGCTCATCTTTACAGGAGGGCTGAGGGGTAAAAAGTAAAGCATAAACAGCAATACGCTGCAACTCAACAAAGGTCAATGTATGTAGTGCGCCAGCTATTGGAAAACGCCAGAATTGCAGGGAAATTAAAACTTTAAAACATTAACAAGGTTTATTAATATAATTTCTTCAAGTTCGGCGGGCCGGATTAAAAAGCTTAACGGGCCGCATATGGCCCCCGGGCAGTAGTTTTCCCATGCCTGGTTTAGACAGTGACACGGCTCTTCTCCTGTATGCACACCTAACATGCACACCTAACATAGGAACCAATGGTAACTATGTTACCAACGCTAACTATGGCTAACTACAACTGAACTTAAATATAAAATAGTGCTGTTTCTGCTTTCTTCTTATTTCAATGTCATTTCAAAACAAGTAAAAGTGCCATTTATATAGTACATTGGACTTACATCCGCTCTATAGGGCAGAAAAAGGGAAGAGGCAAGGTTTCCTGTTATGCCACTGAAAATGTAGATGATGGAGATGCGAGCCCAGCCTGCTAGCTTCTCCAGATCTCTCAGTATTGTCATCTGGAAAATCACAGACACCACACAATGCAGCAGCCTGTCAACACAGAGCAAAACATGTCAGTTAACTCCAAGTCCTCTGCCCAATCATTTGTTTACAAAAACATGTTGCAACTTATATTAACCCTCAATCACCCCTTTAAAAAATTACATTGAGGGTATTAGAGCACAAACAACAACAAAATAAGGATTCTTTTTTTTTTCAAACTTTTTTTTTTTTAAATTTGCTCAACCAACATCTCAGCTTTTGATTCATATTTAAAATGTTTTTAAAATATTTTTAAAACTTTATTTCATAAAAGTTCACCACAGATAACCTACATGATGAAATAAATGAAGCACAAAGGGCCCATGCAGCCTCAGTTTTAGATTAGATATTTTCCCAAAGACTGGCTTTTTTATTTTTTTTATTATTTTTTTAAATGCATGACCGTTTCCCATGGTTATCAGTTAGGACATTTTCCCACTGTCTGATATCCTATGTGGCTGAAGTATTCTCTGATCAGTGCTTTGCACCAGCCCAAGAATCTTATGAATCTTATGATACAAGCATAATAAGCCATCACATTAATATTATTCATGTTGGAAAAGATGTTTGAAAAATAGTAAAGTGCAGCTACTCCGACAACTATACTGTATGTCAATGTCTATATAGCGGCATGTCGGAATAGTAGCATGTAAACGCCCACTGGAACCCAAATCACTGTTTTTGGACCTGCTGTAAGAAGACATTCTAAAATGTGCATCTCCACTTTCTCTACAACATCTGAACTAGCTTTAAATTCATGTTCTGAGGTATATTTTGCAGTTTACATAGTTTAATGGATATTTAGCGCAATGAAAATGAAAGGCTACTTTTCCCTTTGAAGCCCACACAAAATCATGCTGTAAACATCATATATGAAACTATAGGTGACTCTGTACATATATTTTTACACCAACGTGTTATTTTCATAATCATTTAAAAATATGATTCTCTGAGCCTTTTAATAATGATTTTTATCTTAACTTTTATTTATCTCAGGTCAGAGAAGTTATAGATTTTGTTCTGAATGATATGACTATATGTTTCAGACACAGATTTAAAAAATCCATAAATGGTAATTTCACATTTGTGGAACGGGAGCAGGCTTTGAAGTGGGCTGTCACTGTTTAGCTCGATAGATGTTAATAATAAAATATTGTATAAGTCTGTAAATGTTTAAAATGCTGTGCTGGCCTACATACCCTGCATGGAGGAACAGAGAGAGCCACAGCCTGTAAAACTGATCAGGGACATCAGGGTTTAGGAAAGGCAGTAGGCCACACACATCATCTAAACAGTGTACCTGCACAGGGAAAAAAATGTGTGAGCAAAGTAACAAGAGACAGTAACATACATAGTGATACAAGGCCTGTCACGATAATTATAATATTGACTTATCATTCAATATATGAGAACTGGAACAATATATTTTGGGGCTCAGTATTTATTGTGATTATTCATTCTTTGAAAAGTGGTGAGATTTTAGATATTTTTGTGTAATACGGTAAGACTTGAACAGTAGGGGGTAGAATAAATAACTGCTATGGCTAGTTATTGGTTCATTCTACCATTTATTTGTTGCAGCTCAAGCTATTTAATGTCTCTTTAAAAAATGGGTTTACTAGGATTATCTTCTTTTGTGTCAGTAGTTTCAATATTATCATTTATCGCAGTATTTATCTGTAGCAATATATCATGCTTCAAAATGTGTTACTGTGACAGGTCAAAGCAGGCATGGGCAAACTGTTCCACAAAGGGCCGGTGTGGCAGCAGGTTTTTGTTCCAACCAACTAAGACCACACCTTGAACTGTCTGAAGACTGAGATCAGTTGATTAAATGAGTCAAATCTGGTGTGCTGCTGCTTGGTTGGAAAGAAAACATGCAGCCACACCGGCCCTTTGTGGAACAGTTTGCCCATGCCTGGGTCAAAGTGATGCTTTGCAGAAAGGGTTGCATGTACATCTATGGAATATTGTTCAGCAGTTTCCATGGTGACACAGTGAACACATCTGCAAACAGAGTCTTAACCTTTTAGATTGTCTGAAAACAATACACCATTTCAGGAGCTTGTAATCAATACGAGTATACACGGTAAAACAAAGCTCATATTAAAGGAAAAGTAACGTTATTTTACAATCTGAGCCTTCTTTCGGTAATAAAACAAGTCGTTTGACTCACCCATATCACGTTCGTGTCATTTGGAGCTGTTTGAAGAAAGTTATGTTGTGGCGTTTCTGTTAGCATTTGTTAGCATTTGTATTCGGGGCATTACTTTGCGGTCTCCAAATAACACAAACTTTAGCACTTTTCAAATCATAGAAGCCCGATGTCTTAATGAAAAATTTCGTTTGAAGCAAAAGTGGCCTGTAATCCGAGGTTTATCCATAGTTTTCAGCTTTGCGTTTCCCGTTTGGGTCCCGGGAGCAGTCCGCGCATGGGCACTGGCGTCCTCATCTACTCGAAACTATGGCTAAATCTCGGATTACAGGCCACTTTTGCTTCAAACGGGCTTCTATGATTTGAAAAGTGCTAAAGTTTGTGTTATTTGGAGACCGCAAAGTAATGCCCCGAGCAAATGATACAGCACCATGTTAACGGATACGGGATCATTACTAGAACAGAACGGCTCAACATAAGTTCTGCGATACTGCTCCAATTGACAGAAAAATGCTATGGGTGAGTAAAACAACTTGTTTTATTACCGAAAGAAGGCTCAGATTGTAAAATAACGTTACTTTGCCTTTAAGGCCTAATTTGGCACCCAGCTTCAGAGGGAGCAGAGCCTTTACTTAGTTAAAAGGTATCAATACACAGCATGAGATCATTGTACCCTTTATATGACAGACTGAAAATCTATAAACTCTGCAAGTCCAGAAATCAGACTCATACAATCTGCAAGTTTTACCTGGGAGCAGAGCGTGGCATCCTCATGAAAGTACCCTCGCATGAAGGTGCAATACTCTCTGGTTGCGATCTCACATCTGCAGAAAACAAGAAAAGATGTTTGATAAGCAAGTGACAATAAAAATAAATGGAACCTGCTCAAATAAATATAAACAACAACAACAAGTGACAATAAAAAGCCTACAAGGCTTTTACATAATTTAAAAGTAAAAAAAAAAAAAACAGTATTCACTTTGCCACATTCTTGTTACAGTAACTTTTTTCCTCATAATGATCGATCACAATTTTTGGTTTGTTTTTGTCTCATATAATTTTTGTCTTATTATATTTCCCTCTCCCTCTCTATTGAAAATAAAAGTAGCTTTCCAGATTAATTTCATGAACATAAACAAGACAGACCTTTAATAATTACAAGAAAAATTTGAAAAAAAACTTGTAAAGTCTGAACGTCAAACCACATACAAGTCTGTATCTCATGGACATGAATCAATTTCAACTGATTAGAATGTCATTAACTGCCTTATTTCAGTCACACTAAATAGAAATATTTTATACTATACTATAGAAATATTTTATATTATACAGTCCAGTGAAAAAATCCAGAAGGCATCAAATTATAGTTAAATAATCACAATAATACTAATAGTGATATTACCACTAATGATAATAACATAAAAATTATTAATTGGCCATTTAATTTGTTTCTACCTGCCCTTAGTTCCTATACAGCACGGTCGTCCCTTGATTTTACAGTCCATGTGACTGTAGCCTGTGTGATTCCATTTCTTTGGAAATGTGCAAATCTAGAAACGGAAATATATTTAAATACAGCTTGTGGACAGTTTAATAAATGGTAATGAAGTAGATAAGTTTGAGTGTCGACTTACAGGCCAACGCGTGATATCATCGGGCCATATGTGAGCAGAAGAACCAGCAGATGCAGGTTCTTCACATACTCTAATTATAAATAAATAAGTATCAGAGGAGGAAGTGGCACAAAAACACAACATTAAACTTTAAAAAAATTACCTCGGGTCCTGATGACAGACTGCACCAGATGACCTCATGATGTCCACATATTCCTTTTCCCATTTGATAAAAGTGGCCAATGTCTCCTAAATGGATGATTGTATAATTGTTCAAAACATGTCACAAAGCAAAAGATGTGTAAGAATACTGTTTATGCTCAGTATTATCGGCAGTGTTGAAACGTGATGACGTGCCTTAAGGAATATTCACGTGCAAGTCCTAAATCCCTGTTCTGCTCAGCCCTGTAGGAATTTGCTTCATTAAATATAAAAAGCCTCCCCACACACATATATGATGAGTTTACACGCATTCTTTGGGACATTATCGACTATACATTCGGATCCTAACATTAACCATAGTCACTACTTAAAAGTCATACATATTACGCAAAATTGACTCTTGTGATAATTAAGACATTTTAGAATGTTGTTGCCGCCTCAAAAACATACCTGGAGTTGTGTTGTGTTTTGTTTATTGTTAGTCTGTCTACATCTCCAAAGGTCAAAATGTTCCTCTCCACCTTGTGATGTCATGAAGCAGTAGTTTTCAAATTAACAGCTACCCGTTACATTTGAGTGTTTTCCATTTGAAAAAATAACTCAGCCTAAATATGCAGGGTTTGTGTGTTAAACATGTGCCAATGAAACAAAACATATCCCTGGGTATGCTTTTGATGCGAAAACAACATAACATATAGATAAGAAAATAGCGTAATATGGGCACTTTAAGATAAACCTACCCTACTCTTTTTGTCCCCATAAGGAGGTAGGTCTGCATGAAATCAATGTGTATACAGATTGTAGTCCTCACAATGTGATAAAACCCATCCACACACAGAAATGCATGTATGTGAAGTTGAAATGAAAACCAAAATGAAAAGGTGTGTTCACGTACAGAGCAGTCTGAGGGGTGGGTCTGCACACACCCAGAGTTGTCATTCTGGACACAGCACCCAGATTCCCTTTCCAGATCTTTGGCTTTCTTAATAAGGCTGACAACCTGTTGGTCCTGCCTGATGCATGGAGAGAATTTGGCCCCAAGATGGATCAGGTCATCCTAAGAAGAATAAAATAAAGAATAAAGAATAAATAAATAAGCCATTTCATTAGGCATATTTCTTGTGTAAGTACAAAATATGTCCGAGACCCATGTACACAAAAAAGTATTTTCAAATTAAAATAATTCTAAAGTAAACAGTAAGTTTGCCCAGAAAGTCCGACTTACAGAACTAGGACCAATCCAGAAGTTTTCCTGTTGAATGTATTTGACACTCTCATAAATTCCTTTGTTTTTAAGGACCTACAGGGCACAAAGCAAAAAGCAAATTTGACAAAATGTGACAGGTGTGTAGTGTGTGTATACTGAGCATTTTACTCACCAGTTGAGTTTGTGAGTGCTGAGCAAACCCCACAGGGGCAAAACCATATGTACAACATGCCAACAATGTGATCAAAATATGGACAAATGTTATCCAGTAGGTAAAGTAAGGCCTGTAAACACAACTTAGACCATTTTAATGAAGCATTTAAATACATTTTAGACAAATTCAGCAAATCTGCCATAAGTTTCCCCTCAAAGACCAACTTTCCTGCTAACTAAAGGGAAACAGAACTTGAGATAGTGGCTGACCTGTGGCTGTGGATGTCATCCAGTTGCTTCTGGATGTTACTGCTGAGGCTGCGGCGATAGTGGCGGTTCAGCCACTTGCCCACAACGCCCATGCCGTACTGCCGCTTCTGTTTGCCAAAGGCAAAATGCTTCACTTGTGAAGCAATGCGCCGTCCACGCCGAGGGATCCCCTGCTCTGGTCCGGCTCCTGGCACTTTAGGAGTTCGAGTTATCTCTACGCTTCAGTTTGTGGACAAAACAAGATTAAAATACTTAAACGGAATAACTAAAATAGATAATACCACAGCAACAGTAGGCCTACCACCACACTGTAGTAGCTGTGTAGTACTCACCTGCTGTGGTCTGTTGTGTCTCCAAAACCAAGAGAGGCAGATATGGGAGGTGACTCAAACACATCATCAGCCATGGAGTAAAATTCATCTCGAGCATCCCCCTTGTGAACAAAAAATAAACTATTTAGTAAATTGTTGTTTTTATGCAAAATCTTAATCTGTACTGTTGTACTTGCACCAATTGTTTTATTGATTAAATAGTAAAAGTGAAAAATATCTGGCATAGTCGGTGACTGACTTTGCCAAAGAAGAGAGATCGAGAGGTGTCAGCAGAGTCCACAGTGTCCTCATCCATCCAGCTGTGACGCATGAAGCTCCTTTTGGGAAAACTGCGTCCAGTCTGTGAGCCCACCAGACCACCATGACCCTGGACAAAAAACATGATAAAACTGTCACAAAGCTGTACATATTGCTTAAAAGTGTTTAGGAATGAGGAAACTTATTTAAAGTTTTTAAAGTAGAAATGTTATTAAAACAGATTCAGTCTTTTCAAAACACCACAAGGAGGTGCTATATACATGGTGTTATTCCCCTATTCCATCTCTAGTGCAATAAACCACTCTAGTAAAGCCCTTTACAGTATCTAATAAATGCTGCATTAAAACTGACTTATCTACACTTACTCTGAGCAGGTTAGATGCAGCGCGGATGCTCATGCGGGCCACAGATTCCCTCTTGCGTTTGGGGAGGCGGCTGTACCCGGAGCGCTGGCTGGTGAAGGAGGAAAGGGAGGTGACACCCGGGGTGATAGGTCCGCCATGGGCCGTGTGGGGGGTCTTAGGAGATCGGAGGTCCACCTCATCTGCCCCACGAAAGGCTCGCCCTCTGGCAAGTGGATCCACAATCTGAAAATGTATAAACCACCATTTCCTGCCTTAAAATACAGTTTGAAAAACTTATGTAACATTCTAGGATACTGTGAACTGTATTAGCTGGGAAAATAAATTATTAGTTTGAATCTAAATCCGATTACAGGACTGTGGTGGAGTATCATGTTCAAAGAATGGCACAGATGCTCCATTTCTAACACACATTTTCATTTTCTTCACTCTGTATGTGCTAGCCGTAATCTGCATATTACATAAGAGTCAGCGTGTACCTTCTTCATCTTATGTGTGGTGGGAGACTCTGGGCCCTGGTCGATGCTCGTGGCTACCTCAGACTCTCGATACTCGGCCTTGAGTTTGCCGTAGCGCTGGCTGCAGTGCCGCATGCTCTTTCGGTGCCAGACCTGCTGTTTGCTCTCACAGTTTTCTCCCACTCCAAACCATTGAGCTGTGTTTCTACAAGCACACAATGCATTACTAACAATCATATTATGCAGGCTTTATGAAATACAGAAAATTATATCGATATCAAGGTGTCCAAGTTGAAACATGCATGCAAGTATGTACTGTATGTATGCAAGCATGTACCGGTATGTATGTATGCATGTCTGCGTAAGTCGAATGTGTTGTTTTTGAGTTCTCATCCCTATTCCAATTGGATGCTAGGATTATACATCACTGTATCTGTAGCGGTCAGAGGAAGGAAGTTCCATTTGCTGAAAACATTTGTAATAAATAATAGATGCTGTGGCTCAATAAGGATGTCGTGACCATGATTATTGAGATTATTCTGGTGACTGTATAATAAAGAAAAAACAAATTGGGACAATTAAGAAGCTAAATTTCATTTCATGGTAAACTTTAAAGGTTAATTGTGTAACCTTTCTGGTAGAGGGCCCGTCAAAGGCTTTTCTCCATAGAGATGTTATTGCTTCATCTGGAATGTTTCATAATATGGTATTAAACCTTTCTATCTTCAAGGAGACCAAACCAGACCAAGTTACAGGTCAGATCTGTGGAGAGGCAACCCTACTCACAGTCAGAATGCCTGTTTTTCTAGATGTTTTTGAGCTATAAATCTACCTGTAATTGAATAAATGTAAGGTAGAGCTGTTTAATGTCACACTGTGGAACATTCAAGCAGGTGTTTAAAATAAAGAGCTTTTAATTGGAATGTTGTGTGCTTTACCTCCGGATACTTTGTGAGAGTGAGGTTTGTCGGCCGAGCTTTGATCGTCTGTCTCTTGTCAAGAAGTTTCCATCTCCGGCGCCACTGAAACTCTCAGACATTGAGCTGGGGGCTTGACCACTCGCACTCTTCTTCAGTGTAGGTCGTAGAGGCTGTTGAGACAAGGTTCTTATAATAAACTAATCCAGAATTAGGGGTGGGTTATATTGACAATAATAATTACAATATTTTTTGTTGCATTATCTCAATAACCATATTCAAGCAATATTTTAACAATGTATAAGGAATAGGATAGAGAGATCACTTTACCATTTTGTTTGAGAGATTACACTAGATCTTTCTGCTCATTTTATTTTTAATTGTTTAATTTAAAGGCTATTCCATTTATTTGCATATATTCAGAACAACAACTGCAATGTTATGTTTTTTATACATTGCCCACCCTTAACCACAATATAAATGGTGAATGTGAGATACTTGACTAAACAAAACACTAGCCAAGTATATGTTGTTATTGCAATTGTGTTGGCTTCTTCACTTCATGGTGTTAACAGCAAACATGTTTATGGGTTTGTGAGCCATTCTGGTCTGAAGAGCAAATTATTTAGCACAAAATAACTTCCTGGATTATAAATCCAAAATGTATTAATTTTGTATAGTAAAAAACATTCCAACTTGTGATTCATGTAGTCCCCTGCTATTTTAAGGCACTCTTCTAAATAAGTGCACATTGAGCTTTTCTTGTGGCAGAGGTGCACATAATGTCCAGGCTAGTGGTGTACTTAAAGTGAGGTTACAGGCAGAAAAGTAAATGGTGTTGCAAGAGCATGCTCTGCTGAATTTTACTGCTGTCCAAAGCCATTATTTGTGCATGAGGCCTGCAGGGGAAAGGCTCAGTTCCACAAGGACAGCTGTCCCAAATGCCTTCGTACCTCAGCCAACTGTACAAAGAGCGTGCTTCTGCAAACACTGGACACTTATCAGATACATCTTTGTATTCACTCAGTCAACCAACTTCAGACTGAAGAACAAAGACACTGCAGTATAGTTCTGTTACATAACAGATTATAAATAAGTTAGACAATGTTGGCAGCAGTGATATTACACAAGCGGCAGATCTGCTGCTTCTCTGTTCTCCGGGAAAACAATCTATTTACTTAAATGTGAAATCTATTCAACAAACAAAACTATATTCAGCTCAGGTTTTTAACACAAAAGCATGGCTACCCATTAACCCCCATGTGTCAGTTACACTGACAGTTTACCTGTTTGGCAGGATCTGGATCCATGTTTTCTGCAGTTGTGGGAATGGCTATTACAAGGCTTGGGGGCTTTTTACTTTTGAGGCGACTATCTGATTGGCCCTCATTTGGAGGGGGCTCCTCTCCTTCCAGCGATGCCATTCATGCGGAGACCTATAAAGAAAATTGATTAAAATGAACTTAATACTGTTTGAGCACTCAGTGCATTTGTCTCTGCCCTTCCAAAGTACACAAATGACAGTTCCCCTGTAAGCTTCCTGTAGTTAAAATCAAATACATAAACAGGAAGCCTTTCAGAAAAATTAAGTAAATGGCTTTCAGATAAATAAGACAAATGCTGGCAAACTGCCAAAGAAATCTGGCAATGGGACAGACCTTAGCTAACCCCCCTCTGCCTTTGATGGAGGTGATCCACCATTAGCTTTGTTTTCAGAAGTGCATTAATTATATACCAGGCTTGTAATGCCTAAGACAGGGGTGTCCAAACTTTTTTCATCAAGGGCCACATATCTAAACACAGATGAAGCAGAGGGCCGATCGAGGGCCATACTGGTGTTCAGTACAGTTAATAATTGAAATAATAATATGCATGTTTAACACGTTAGAATGAGCGAACAGTCCTTTATTCATGCTAAGATCCACAAAACCACACAGTAAATATTAAATATTGTCTTATCAAGGTAGATTTCCAAAAAAACAACAACTTGCAATCAAAAGTTCTGCTCAAGGTAATTTGGGCCAATTCACCTGGAAGCCTGAGGGCCAAGAAAAAATTGTCTAAGGGCCGCATTTGGCCCACGGGCCATATTTTGGACATTCCTGGCTTAAGACTAAGAAGAAATTCTTGGTGAATTAAAGATATGTCCTGTCAAATTAAGAGGGTGTGAGGGCGTGGCAAAAATATTACATATCAGACCCAAACTGCACTCACAAGATTACACCTGCACAGAAATTCATGCAAAAATATAACTATTTATGGGGAAGAAAGTACTAGTAAACAATATAAAGACAGCTTAACCTTGAAAGTGGAGAGTTTCATCTACCTTTTTACATATAAATATCAAATCTTCACTCACTCACAAACTTACTTCTCCTTTCTGCTGCTGTCCCATATTCCTATAATCTAAAAAAAAGAGAAAAGATTTGTCAACTAAGACACTATCAACATATTCACTAAACCACCAAATGCCTGTAGCCCTAATATGCATAAACTCATTAAAAACAGAATAAATGTGATGGTAAGCAAACAAAATAGAAAAGGGAAATATGTATGGTAGATTACAGATAAAATGTTTGAATTCAAAACTGACAGATAAAGAAAAAATAATCGGAAACTTGTTTAAATATTGGTCTTTTTTTTTTAGAAACACTTTTGGGGTGTAAATCTTTAGGTAGACATCTATCTATACAATCACAAACGCAGCATCTTGCATATAGCATTAGATACTGATCAATACTGTGCTCATTAGATAATCATCTTTCACCTCAAACTTAATCTGATTTATCAGTCAAACATTACATTGTACACTGAAATATAAAAAGACATGCTGCAGTGCCAGCCATTCCGTTTCATAATCTAATTTCATGACGTGCTTTCGTCCGTAAATGACATTTCAGATGAATTTACTTATCAGTGTGTCCTGGCCATTACCAGTGCCCCACACACACACACATACTGTATCTATTTCTGGAGCTTCAGTGTAGAATAGTACAGTAGACAGGATAAATAACTGCCCCAGCCCTAGGTCGACACCTCAGTTATGTCAGGTATGCCTCAAAGCCTGCAAGTTGTCAGAGAGTTATGGCTTAACAAAAAAAATCAATGTGAAATGCTTGGTTTCTGCAACAGGAATGGCGGCGGTGAAACAGGACACCAGTGCAATCAATAGTTGAGAGGACTTTGCCCATCCCCCAAAACAGTTTCACTGCTTAATGATGTCCAGCAGCATTTTCAATTAGACAGAATACAGATTTGAAGCCACAAAATGAAGCTTCAGTGTGCTGTATTAGACTTGTGGTTTTTTAGAGCACCATCGCAAAGAGAGTGAGAGGAACCCACCACTTAGATAAAGAAGGAATTTACTAATGGACAGTGTTAACGGAGAGGGAACTGTGGGCACTGAGCCACTAAAATGCCAAGGTATGGGCTAAAGAACAGTGTGCATTTAGAGATCAAGTGCATCTTAAATCAGTTTAAACTAAAGAAAGGGCATATTTTTTATCACTTTTCTGCCAGTCATTATCACAGTGACCAGGCTCTGGATGACCCTCCTGCTGCAACCACCCACATAACTGTGACTAGCAAAGTGTCATGCCCAAAGACACATCACGAGTAAGTATGTGCTCTGAGCTCATAAACTTGTGATACTCCTGTTCCCAAAAAATGTATTTCACTCTGAACAAAAAGTCTAACATGAGGAAAGACTTTTATTTGGGGGAAAAAGGTCTATTGGACAGTCAACATCAACTTGAATCCAGATCCAAATGTTTAAAATAGTTGGTAATCAGCTCTTTTTAATTAAAGAGGTCTGACTTCATAAGTCTAGTTTAGTCTTTATTTAAAGGGACAATGTACAGAGACATCTGCACCAGATTATAGTTAAATAGCTACCGGTAGTTTCCATCCGCAGTCCCTGATTTACAGAAATAAATTATACAATGCAATTTGTTATATATTGTTATATAATATTCAGCAATAAGAACAATTCACACTGTCCACTCTCAGACACAGAAAGACACACTCACTTACAATATCACAAATTTTATCTTAAAAAATACATATTAACCTACCATTTCTACATTTCACTATTACATCAATCCATAGCTGCAGAAATAACAGCAGAGTTCAGCCTCTGAGGGATAAATTTGATAAATGACTGACTAAAGGGCTTGTTTATGTTGATGAAATTAAGATTGAACACCCTTTTTATTTGTTTCAGTAAGTATAATAAAAAATGTGATTAAGATTTAATAAACAGTTAACAGGGGGTTCATTGCAGCTTGGCATGACTAAGATAGAACGATGACATCACTCATTTCTGATGTGATCACATGACATGGAAAATACTACATCACTCAGGTGCTCCAGAGGCCCGACTATAATCTTCAGTTGAGCCTCACTCTACCTACACTCTTAACCTACCGTGTCAGCCCCCTGTTCCAAGCTGCTGTGGGAAAAACAAAGAGTACCCTGTGAGAATGTCTCCATGGTTCTTCCCCGTCTCCTGAGTGAGAGCTGCTCTGTGTTATAGTCCCATTTAGTCCCATTAACAGGTTCACAATCAGGGGGGCGTACAGGGGCGACTTGTGGGGACAGGACCAAGACATGGTGCTTGTATATCTCTTATAGGCGAGGCAGTATCGGCAGGGCAGTGTGGGAAAGTATCGCGTTTCCTGTGTAGCACTCACAGCTGCACAGTGTGGACAGCGCTTGCCTGACATGAACCTTTTTTGTATGTTACTAACCAAAGTGTTAAGTTTTTTTTTTTTTTCTGTAATTGTAGCAATGCCTTTAAGAACTATGGATTCTCTAGAAATGTAACACAGCAAAGATGAACCTTTTTTGCCCAAGTCAAATGCAATGATAATCATCTAGATATTATTTCCAAAGGTGTTCAGCCCTATAACTTTAAATTTTATACATTTTAAAAATAGAACAACTATATTGTCTTAAAGTACAATGCAACATTTGGTAGATGCATATTTCTAAGAAGCAAACGGGCTGCTTGGCTCACAGTCTCTTCTCACATCTGAGTCTGGGGAAAATTAGATGCAAAGCCTCCACTTTACAAAGACCACAGTTGTGTTACTACAGACAGTGCACTGAAATGGTAGGCCTCTCTGAGCTCATGATGACTATACAGTAATACAACCCCTGTAAACTACAGGTCAAGATAGGTTTAACCATTTCACAACAACTGTTCATGTTGATTCTTGCTACATCTGAATGGTTCCACTTTATTTTCACCACTGAAACCAAAGTGAGGAAATAGTGTCATCTTTCTGACCAAATTTAACTTTTTCTGTCTTGCAAATGCACAAAACAGTTCAACAATCAGCTGTTTAAGGCAACAGTTAGTTTTACTTCCTAGAGGAAAGTCTGACAACAAAAAGACTACAATCAAATACAACTGTAGATGTATTCACATTATTTCTCTTTCACACATTTGAGATAATTGTAATTTATTTGGTGTCAAATACAGTGATAAAAAACAGTAATGATGCATTGTATCAGTAAAACTTAAGTTGTTTAGTCCATTAATTGTCAATGGGGTTTTGTTGGTATTATTTATCTAGCATTTTTATAGAGGCAATACTATGGTAAAATGTATTTGTTTCTTTAAAAGATACTGTAGTTACATCTTGTTGGACATTGATCACAAAATGACAATACTGCTTGTGTCAGACTTAATGCTTTTACTTTCCAAATCTCTGCCATAAAAAACAATCATTGTCCTTTCGGTTCATTTGAACTACGTAGTCTTGGCAGTATGGCGGGTATGTACATCCACGTTGTAAATAGATGAGTGAGCAGGAGCCCCACTGAACCTGTGCCAGGAGCCAAAGAAGTGGGCTGTTACTGGAGTAGAATAAATAACAAACCAGTCATCCAAAAATGTATTATTTTAGACTTTTCTCTACTTTTGTCATATTTTATACTTTCAAAATATGATCTGGTTTGACTGGCAAAATTTAAAATATCAAAACAATGACATGGGTGGGACGAGGAAAAATTCCCCCAACGACACATGACACTGGGGACAATAGCTTCTCAAGCGATATAACTCAACAAAGTTAACTCTTTTTTTGTGTCCAAGCTAAACCTAAACAAAAATATAATGAGATAATTTTCCTCATGTGTACACAGCGCTGTGGCAATTTTATTATTATTAGTTTTTAGGCAAGAAAATGAATGTTAATAACCTAAAAGGATATGAAGTTATAACAGTGGGATGGGAGAATTTTCATAAGATGAGACACATCATGAGATTGGGTCCATGAGAATGAGACAAGACAAGATTTGTAATAAATAGGTATTGCAATCCATTTCACAATTTTGGCTTCAATATTTGTATTATTTTATGTAATATTAAGCGGTCAGCTTCTCAAATTATATAACTCACTAGCTTTTAACTCTTTTTGTCCAAGCCGAAGGTAAATTCAGGGGGGGAAAAATATCTCACAAGATCATTTTCCTCATGTTTTCACAGTCTTGTGGCAATTTTGTCTTGCGAGAGCTTGTGATAGAAGATCTTGTCCCATCCCTAGTTATTTGATACTGGAATATGTATGGATTGGTCTGTCACATCTGCGCATTTGTGTGTACAATAATCTGGCAGAACATTGTCTAATCAGTGGGATCTTGAGCAGTCAAAAAGCCATGTAGGACGCGTGTAGGAGTGTGAGGAGTTTCAGTGTTGTCTGTACGAGTCCTTATTCTTCACTCAATGCAATTTCTTTCACTACAAATAGGTTTACTTTTACAGTCTACAGCTCAGCATCTTCTGTGAGTACTCAAGTGAGACCATGAGACAAAGACACAAGTGTATCTCCCAAAACTGACAGATATTGACAGTCCTGTCTCCGTTCCTGTTCACTCTGTACACCTCTGATTTCCAGTACAGCTCCGGGTCTTGCCATCTGCAGAAGTTCTCTGATGACTCTGCAGTGGTAGGCTGTATCAGGGATGGACAGGAGCTGGAGTACAGGACATTGATTGCAAATTTTGTGGAGTGGTCCCAGGCAAATCATCTACTCCTGAACGTTGATAGCACTAAGGAACTGGTGATTGATTTCAAGAGAAAGAGGACATTACCATCCAGGGTCATCACGTGGAAAATAGTGGACTGCTACAAGTACATCGGCGTCCATGTGAACAACAGGCTGGACTGGAGAGACAACTGTAATACTGTCTTCAAGAAGAGCATGAGTAGACTCTACTTCCTGAGAAAGCTCATTTCTTTCAATGTGTGCAGTAAGTTACTGGAGATCTCTGTGGTTTGTTGTTTGTGGTTGCCAGCACCCTGTACTTCACTGTAGTCTGCTGAGGGAGCAGCACCAGTAAAAGGGATAGTGGGCGGATTGAAAAACTGATCTGCAAAGCTGGTCGCGTGATCAGCTGTGAGCTGAAGCATTTGTCACAGTGAGGGACAGGAGGGCACTGGACAAACATGGACACCATGGACACTCCTGCTCACCCACTGCACCAGACCATAGAGGGACAGAGGAGATAATACTCCCTACAATTGTACAACAACTCACCCACTGCACCAGACCAAAGAGGGATAGAGGAGCTCATTCTCCACAGGCTCCTACAGCTCCGGTCAAACAGTGAGAGATACAGGACTACAATCATACCATACTCCATACAACTGTACAACAACTCACTCTTATGTAACAGATAATACTCCTTACAACTGTATAACAACTCAGTCTTAAGTAATGGATAACCTTATGCTCTGTCAATCAGTACATTATTGCACTGCCGTTCTTATCTCCTGTATATAGCTGTGATTTGACATTTTATTTGATATTTTATTTTGACTTGTACATATACATTTATTATTTTTATAATCATGTCTCATTACACAGCTCTTAAACGTTTGTGGTGAAAAAAGGCTGTGGGTTAGTTTTTTTTAAGTGAATTTAAATATGCTTCATTTGGGCCTAAATTATCCTCAAACAATGTGGTTACAGTGAATTCAAATTAACACAGCAGTCTCATTTGCCATATTAAGCCTGCATAAAACTCCAAACCTTTAAAGTTTTTGAAGTATGTTGAAGACTGTTTGAAGACTGTTAAAGGGCCTATATTGGACTATTTTCTAAAATAAGCAGTAATGTTTCCTCATCACAAACATATCTAGATTTGTGTTTTGTTTCATTCACACGTTTAACACACAAACACTGCATATTTAGTGCATGCATAGTTAGTTAATTAGTTCTTCTCTCAAACTGAACAAACTCTGTTCCACTTTGTGATGTCATGCTGTGAATACAGGAAGAGCTCTGCTGTGTTTTTAGGCCCTGTCCCCACGACAACGTTCCTGTTTTTTTTTTTACCCGGGGTGAAAAAAAGTCTCGTCCAGACACGTGTTGGATCAGAAAACATGCGCGTCAAGATGAGCACGGAGCGCTGAGTGAAAACGATGTAGTACATATGTCACACCAATAAGTGGCGCTGTAAACCGGAAAGAGCCAGAGCCACCAGTAACGCAGGACTACAAAGAGCACATGCGCAGAAAGTCCTTTCTCTTTCATAAACAAGCAAACACGTGTACTTTAGGGGCCGTCAACACAAGCGAATATATTTTGTCCCCCTGCTCCACCAATGTAGCAGTGACTCACTCCGGTAATGTGAAAATGCTGACCGTCCCTAACATAGACAGACGCCACAGAACAAAGATTTGCGCTGCGTGGGCAGAGTTTTTGCCTATAAATCGATAGTTAGCATTACTTGCTATCGTTTTATTAGATAGACATTAACAAGTAGAACTCTCGTTAACCTTGGGCGTGTTATTTAGGCAAAATGCTTGTTTGGATCTTACTACGGGAATGTTAAACATACTCGGACATTATGTTGGCTTTTCGGCGAGAATATACAACCGGGGACCATCACCAACGGGCAGCTATATATTTTTGTGTGTGATACTGCATGTGCCTGTTTGTAAAAGGTAAATTTTCATTTAATAAAAAAGACAAGAAATGGTTGCTCTTTCTCTTTATTTACAGCACACAACACACTCAAATTGGTATGTGCTCCTCATTGTCCACTATCTGCCTTTCCAGCGATGGGATCTTTCCAGTTTTAAAATACGTGTTTAGCTTTGCATTGGCAAACACCCGTGCGTCGTGCGTACTGCCAGACCACTTCACAGTAACGTCCATAAACCGGTACCTGTAGTCACACACCGCTTGTATGTTGAGGGGATGTGTCCCATCGATCGATCCCAAACATTGTGGCATGTCATGCACACGGAGGAAGCCCGAAACAAGCTCCTCTGCCTCCGGTTCCGTGAAAGGCGTAATTGTGCATGGTCCTCTGCTGTTGTCGCAATGCATTGCATATGAACAGAGTTTGATGCAGCATTGCCAATAAACTTCCAAAAGTCTGCAAAAGATACTGAAGTCCATTGTCCGCCATGGCTGTTGTTATCTGGTTGTTACCTGCGGAAGGCGCCGGGTTCCACCCTCTGGTCACCGGTCACGTGATGATTACGGCAGCGCGACGTCATCATTTTCTCACCTGCCGCGCTTTTTTGCCGCCCACATTCCAACGCAACGGGGGGCGTTCTCCGACTTCTCCACTCTGGAAGCCGTTTTTGAAAAACTCCGTTCTCGCCCCCAAAAACGCCGGCGCCGTCTGGACGGCAGGCCCAAACGCACCCAAACTTCTCCGTTTCCTCCAAAAAACGTTGTCGTGGGGACAGGGCCTTAAACTCCTTCCATACAGCTTTTGTCAAATGCCAATCTCTAATGAACTAAAAGTAAAACATAGCCTTTAACTTCAAAACTACTGCTTCAGGACATCATATTTTGGCCTTTGGAGATGGAGACAGACTAAAAATAAAGGATTATTCAAACATGTGTGAATGAAAAAACACAACTCCAGGTATGTGTTTGAGGAGGTAACTAAATTATAACATGGCATAAAGCTCTCAAGTCAATTTTGGGTTTGGTAATTTTTTGGTATCTTATATTACAAAATTTGGTAATATAAGACCTTCAAAAATCAATGTGCTGGAAGCGTCTTAAAAAGAAACCTTTTGTCTGGCAAGTTCAAACATGTGGAAAAAAAAGACTCAAAAACTGAAATGGCCTGGAAGGAAAATATGCAAGGAATTTAAGACCGTTAGTAGTCATTACAACTTTTTATCCTCCCTATCGTCCCACTGACTTTCATGGTTTCAATAAAGACTCGGATAAAAGTGACGATTGTGCCTGACAAGAAGAAGAAGTGAACTTTATTGATCTCACACTGGAGAAAATCTTCTCTGCATATATATAAGAGCCGGTTCTAGAGGTGACTGCTCTGTGCCGTTAAGGAAAAGCGCTTTTGGACAGTCCTCTTTTGATTATCGAGCAGGTCAAACATGGAACACACTCCCTGCTCACATACGAGAGCTTCCAACACTGGCAGCATTTTCTAAAGCTGTAAAACAGTGGCTGTCCACTAGTCAAATATGTAACCATATTTAACAAAATTGAAATATATTGAGGGGTTATTGGTTTAACTCTTAGACTCTTGACTTGAACTGTCTGAATTGTGTGTACAGTGAGTGCTGGTTTTATGTACTTTTGTGTGATTGTTGTTGTACTTTTCCCTGTCCCTGATTTGACATCAACCTGCCGAGGGACTGAAGATGGAAATTAGCCACGCTGGCTATAATCTTTACATATTTACATTTTAAATGTTCATTAATATGTGCTGTCCCTTTACAAATAAATAAATACAAATACAAATGTGTAGATCAAGATTGTGTAGATCAAGATTCAAGATTCTTTATTGTCACTGTACAAGCATAACAAAATTTTGATGGACTCCCGGCTACAGAAGTATAAAATTACAACAAGCATAAAAGATAAAAACTATCATAAATAGATTTTTTTTTAAAGCATCATAAATACAGTTTCAGTAGGCTAGTGTGAAGTGTCTGCAGTGTAAAGTGGGTAAAGTGGGTGAAAGTGTGAAATATCATACTTTTGTCTTCAAAGCATAAAGAAATCATTAGACAATTTGCATGAATGAAGTTGTAGGCGTCAACATTAAAATTAAACAAAGCATCATCAGGTCTCATTTTGTTCACTAGCTCACTTCACAACAGACAAAACAACAAATTATGTGTAGCCTACTCCTTTTTATATTGACAAACACAGGCTAAGGGAAATAACTATGTGAACGAATTTCCAAGAAAAATAAACACATAAGGGATTGGCGAGCTGACTTTTCGGGAGGGACGCAGTAAATACGGGGAAATGTGAGCAGGATAAAATGTCATGTGTGCGGAGCTGATCCCGAGCGGGCACCACCAACAAAGGGCTTGTTTAGACAAGCTCCGGAGCCGCTCGTTTGGAAAGCCAAAGACTACGAGAAGTCTGTTCGACCTCATCTAAACGTGTTTTTTCCACAGTGTTTAAAGCCACATTATCCATGCGGGTAAAACTTTAGTTTTAAACAATTATATTCAGCTAGAAACAAATAGGCTTCCCATCTCTTTTGTGTGGTAATAAGGCAGATCTAAGCTCAGTGAAGTCATAATTCACTTACCCGAAAGAAGAAACAAACGATTTGTTGTTCATTAGCAGGTAAAATTAGTCCACAATGTGACCATACGGCAGAGCGACACTTCCCTTTCCTACAGACATCCTCCTCTGGGCTCGTGCAGGACGGGGCTACGTACCGGCGCAGGATCGGGGCGGGGCTACGTACCAGCGCAGGATCGGGGCGGGGCTACGACGTGCATGAATCTGGACCATCAGGACATGAATCTTTTAAAATCCTCACAACATCAGGACCATGACAGGACCATAGAAAGCACCAGGGCTGAGAGTTTGCGTCTCTTCTCAATTCTCTTACTTGGGTTAAATCACTGGAGGCGGGTTTTCATCCTTAATTTATCAAGTTAATAATAATAATAATAATAATAATGCATAACGAATAAAAAACACAAACAAACAATACAATGAAACATAAAAACAAAATCAGAGTGCAGTGATTGGCTATGAGAGGTAGGACAGTCTGAACAGGTTGTCGCAAAGGGTGTAAAGTAAGATCTGTCCATCTGATCTTAGAGCTAAAATATAATCATTTATGGCCTGGGGGCAAATGCGGCTCTCAGACCAATGTGTCATGACCCCACAAGCTTTCAGTTAAGTTGGGTCTAAAATGTGTCTTAAAACCCCAATTTTAGAGTACTGAGGTTGTTTTATGTGTGATGTGTGACCGCTGCAGTTTATGGCATGAATTCTGGTGCAGCCCACTTGAATTATTCATTGTACTAACTAGTACAGTACAGCTAAGTCTTTGACTTAGACAAACTTTATTGATCCACAAGAGAAATTATGTGGACACAGTAGCTCACTAATCACAATATAATATAATATAATAACAAAGAGTAAAAAATTAATGGTAGCCTAATAGTAAATTGTAAATAAGTAGTAAAAAAAAAAAAAAAGATAGCAAGAGACAGGTGTCAAATAAGGCATCAAATAAAATAGAAAAATAAGTAATAAAAATATAAAAACACATCTATATACAAAAGACAAGACAGTGCACATAAGGTTATCCGTTATATAAGGGTGATAGATAGATAGATAGATAGATAGATAGATAGATAGATAGATAGATAGATAGATAGATAGATAGATAGATAGATAGTAGGACACTAGGGGGCGACATTTATTTTAAAACGAGAGTCCAAGCGTCACGTGACAAACCCGGAAGAAAAAGAAGCTTTAGATGATTTATATCAATGGATCTATAATTATATGTTTATACCTACGAGATATATGCACAAATGTGATTAAAGTTGATATATTTTCCAGTATGCTCCCTTCAGCTGCAGTGTATCGTTTTCCCTGGGAACTAACCTCTGGATCAGTGCAGGAAGGAGACTCCTTGAGGACATTTGGCAAGTGGGTCTACTGTATGTGCAGACCTTATCCATATGCATGAGTTAAAGTTGAAAAGTTGAACACATCTCTTTATTTCAGACTTATCCGGTATGAACCAGAGGAGTCCTTGGCCACGCTCTCAGCACAACACTCTTCAAAGGACCATTGTGTACTTGTTCATACATTGTTTGTTGAACCATTTGACGCAGTAATTGGTGCTCAGTACATGGTTCTTGGAGAGTTCGAAAATAAAGAGGGTAAAAGTATTTTATATGTACGATCTTTAACATTCAGTAGCCTAATACTCATCTAGGTGCTTTTATTTTATACAGATGTGGGGGCAGTGGTTCGTGCTCGTGTGCTGAACTGCGTTGATGGAGTAAATCTTGCCCTTCTCCAGAAAGCAATCAATGATCAGAGAAGATTTTTGGAGGAGAAAGCAGAGGTTGTGAATAACTGAAACCAGATCATATAATTGTTATAATAATTTAAAACAATGTCAACATTTTCATCTTGACTGTTTGAGGCTACATGCTTAAAGGAACTTTATGTAAGATGTAGGGATAGTGTGGCCCTAAGCATTTCTGATGTGTGTTTCCATATAAATGAGCTCAAATATTCCTTTTATTTGAGCATGCTCCTTGAACAGAGTGTCCCTCATCAGTTTGCCACACCTGGTATTGCCAGTTGCAGGGTCATTACAGAATTGGAGGACATTTTACGTCCCACGCATCAAATATTAAATAATCCACATACAAAATACTAAAACATACAGTTTCTGAGTGAATTTACTTGTCCTGAGACCAAATCTAAAAAAAACTAAGAGAAAAGAATGCTTGAAAATAGTTTTTAAAATACCAAATAAGTCTGGAGTACCCCCCAAAATGCCATTTTCCTCTTGTCCCACCCCTCTAATGGCCAAATTGAATCTCAAATAAAACAGTTAAAATTGAATTGAAATTTCTTGTTTTTTTCTATAATTTGTTTCATTGCCATCTCTTGTAACTGTGGGAACATTTGTTTTAATGGACATAATATTTCAAATAATAATTATTATTCATGGAACATGTGTCCCACAACATCCACACAACCCTGTTACCAGAACATTTTTAGTCTGGTAGAAGAAGAAAACAGTGAACCACATGATCCCCTGGACTTCACATCATCAAACAGTTTTCCAAAAGAATGGGCAGAGCAAATGTTTGTCTTCTCTTCTATTTTTCATATTTTTATAACATCGTTAGCCTTGATTGAATGTCTCACTCTACCTCATGCAACCCTGTTATGCAAATGATCAGAATAAGACAATTATTATTTTTTTCCTTTACGTATTTGCAAAAATAAGTTTTTCCTCTTGATTAGTAATAACAGCTCGCTAAACAGCTAGCTTCTACTCCTGAGATAAAGTGAACATTAGCACGATTTTGCAACCCTGTTACCTGCAATTCTGTTACTGCGATTAGAGTAAATAAATAAATAAACCATATAAATCATATAATAAATTTTTTTACCATTGATCGTCAGCTGAGCTAATCAAGCATTTGATAGTTTATTGCCTATTATTGATGAATATGTAGCACAAAATCAGAAAAGTGAAGGTTTATTTTTCAAGAATTTTAAAGCCAAAATGTCCTCCAATTCTGGAATAACCCTGCAGGTCTTAAATAGGTAGCAACCCAATGAAAACAAAGACACTGTGCCATGCAGTGGCCACAGGTCAATTTTGACCTTAAATAATGAAATTTAAATTTCATAGACGTGTAGCCAGGTCTATCTGTGCCCCCATACGAGGTGTACATGTTTAATGGTCTTATATTATGCAAAATTAACTCTTGTGAGCTTTAACTCATGCTAGAATGTTGTTACCTCATCAAAAAGGTGTTTTGTTTAATTTACACAAAACTCAAAATGCTGTGTTCCACCTAATAATGTTATGAAGCGGTAGTTTTTAAGATAACAGCTTTTATCTTTTGTTTGGGAGAGATTGGTAAATCCAGAGCTGAAATCATCTAAATGATTGTAGTGAATGTGTATGGAGTTTAAAAACACAGAGGAGCACTTCCTTTATTACCATATGACATCACAAGGTGGAATAGAGTGTTTTCACTTTGAGAAAAGAACTCTCAAATAAGCAGGGTTTTTGTGTTAAACATGTGAATATGTTATATTTATACAAACACAACTCCAGGTATGTTTTTTGATGAGGAAAATAACATGACATAGAACAGAAAATATAGTAATATGGGCTCTTTAAATCAAATAGTGCTCTTACTGCTAACAGTTATATTCAAATACTGATTTATTCTTGATTATAAAAACATTTGGGTCATAAGAGGATTATATAAAAAGCAGAATGTTCCCCACAGGAGTCTCTTATTTGAGTTTCAGTGCTGAAAACCACTTTGGTTTGAACTTTAAATGACTGTGATTCGAATCAATGATTAATCAAAATAGACAGTCCTTATCAACAACCTCAATTTGAGCTCACAGGGAATACAGATTTTTAGAGCCCAAAAATATGGGCTCCAATATAGGTTTTCAAAGAGTTAACGTGCGATATGAAGTGTTAATATTGAGTACACTGACAGTTTTTAGGTGGACGTGAAGAAAGAAGAGACACTTTGGCTCCATCTTGTGGATATATAAATTACTGTGTAAATGTCAGTCAGTCCAGTAGATGGCGCTCTAGCCTTAGCAGTTCAGCCACATTTCCCCGAAGCTGCGCGGCTCTCAGAGTTTTGTTAGATCGACGTAAAAGACGCACATTATTTCATGACGAAAGTTTGTTTTAACATTTGCAGCCCTCAGAGAGCGGAGCGAGGTACTTGTTTGTTTTATATATGTATAAACTGTGACAAGCTCAGTTTGTAAACTGTAGCTTATTCATGGCTCTCAAGTCTCACGCATTGAGAGTGTGACACACGCAATTCGACGTGTTCACACGCCACACATGGCATTTCTCACGCTGATTTCTTTTCTTTCTTTTTTTTTGTGCCCAGAAAATCGGTCTGTGTGGCTTAGTTTATGCAGGCTCCGCGCGTTTTCAGCGAAAAAAACTCCCCCTGCTCCGGGCGCACGGTCCGAGCGTACCCCGTGCCCGGGGTACGCGCCGTACCCCGGGCACGTCCTGAGCCTCAGTCCCGGTGCCACGTCTCCTCTGAGACGCACCTAGCCTGGGAATTCCCAGGTCGCTTCCGTTCGTTTCGAACTGGAAGGCGGCCTGGAAACTCGTCCAAGCGAGAGTCCCAGATTTAGGGCCCCAATCAGAGAGCGGGGGAGGGGTGGAAAGACGGTGACGCGTACTACATGACAAACGGAAGCTTGTAGTTTGAACTGACAACTGACATGATTGGCTATGGACTTACGTATACGCTCAATGATAGACATTCATAACGCCCAATAAACGGCCGTTGGCAATCGCTAACCACACCTCCGCTACGGGATTTTTCGAAGCGAGTTTCCAGACCCATATCCCATATGGTCAGGTGTTAACCAGACTAAGACGCACCAACTCCGGTCTCGGTGTCTCCGTCTGTGCGTAACGTGTCCCCCCCTACGGCTTACGCGCGGAATACGCGCGGCCCAGAGCCGAACTGCCCATGGCGAGACGCGGTGAGACGCGGGCCCGGTGCATTAACCAGACTCTTGCATGAATCCGTAAAAAATGTCCCCCCCCCACCCCACCCCCAGTCCTCGGAAATTACAGTCTCACGCACAACCCCGCTCAAAACTTGAGAGCCCTGCTTATTAAGTACTATGGATGGGGGGGGGGTCTCCTATCCATCCTCATCCACACATCTCCTAGGATCCTAGGGGTCCTCTCTACCTCACAGGTTATAGTTTTACCATTAAGTGCAATGTGCAGTTATTTAGGTAAAACTGTAGCTTTATCTAAAGATTAATACAAAAAGGTGAAAAACTGATATGTACAAGTATGTCTAATGTGGAGACCAGATTCAACTACTCATCCAATCCTCATTACAAATAGACCAATTATTGAAAGTGATGTATTGGTTTTTCCAGACCAGAGTGTGGAGTGGACCAAACTCATTTTCCGAATCTGTAAGTACTATTATTTTTTAACTAATAGATCCATGTTTTTTTTTATAAGACAGATAAATCCATGCATTGCTGTTGGCTTTTGTCGTGTTGTCTTTTTTCCCCACAATTTATAGTTTAATTTACTTATAGCCTATATTACAAATAGCCTAATAGATAACACAGCTGTTAGGGTAACAGTGCTAAGTATTCTTCATTTTGTAGGTCACATGATGTTATTAATTATCACTGCCATGGCAAATCATCCATGCTAATGCAGTAAGGTGAACCCATCAATTATTAGGCCTGATTAATAAGCCTACTTATTTCTATAGTATCCAGGATACATTTCCAAAAGACACGCATTGTCAGTATAATTTAGATTTATTGTTATTCATTCCTTCATAGGGTATCAGTTAAAATGTCAAAGATATAACCCATGAATAATACAAATAAAAATCATTTTTTGTAAATACAATTGCACCATGTCCCAGGATCCCTTCAAGAAAAATAATACAAAATTTAACATGAATTTCATTTCAGTTTTAAAATTAAAACAAGCAACTGCCCAACATTTTCAGTAAACAAAAGGGCCCACCAGTAGTTTCCTGAGTTATAATGTACGATTCAATTAACCTAATGTTACATGACAAAATTAGTAGAAGCAATGAATCACAAGCATTTTTTTTGGTAAACATGTCTAGAACCGTGCATATTTAGATGTGTACAGTGTGGAGGAGGTCTGTCCTTTGGACGATGCAGGCAACATGGGTAAGCCTGACTGTGGATCTTTCTTGCAGCGTTCAAGAGCTTGCTTGTAGTTAATCTTTTCCTTTGTGAGTGGGTCAGTAATATCTTTAGAGTAAGAAGATTCTGACTGTAGTTCTCTTAAAAGAGTGCTGTCAATCATTTTGGCACCAATGGCATCCATTATGTTCACTCTGCTGCTATTTCTTGGATCAACCAGCCCTCCTGTCAGGTGCTGTACCTCCATGTAACGTATGGCTGTATCCTTTGGCATCCAACCTTTCTGGATAGCTTCTCCAATGGACAAAACCTCTCTGGTCATAGGATCTTCCACTCCTGAAAAGGCCTTCTGTGCATTGAGGAGTCTCTGTGTTTGACTTTCATCGATGAGGCCCCTGGACAATGCCTTGTGAACTGAGCATCTTTCTTGAGTGGTGATATCTATTATGCCCCCCGTGACTGCCTGAGCCTCCAGTAGCCTCTGAGCTGTTATGAGGTCTATCATTTTATGAAGGGTGGCACTGCGTATTGTGTAGCAGGTATCAGTTTTGGTATCAATTACTCCAGCAATTGGTGATAGTCCTTTATGTGAAGTAGCTGAGTTAAGTGTTGAAGATGTCTTTTGAGTAACTACAGAGTTAAGTGGTTGTTTAGTGTCACCTGCAACAAGCAAGGCAAATTCTGAGATTGGCAGCTTCCCTTGTTTGTACCTTTGTAGGTCATATTCTGTCAACCGGCCTGCTTTCAAGGCATCTTTTATGGAGTACTGCTTGCCACTTTTGCGATCTTGCAGCATTGTTGTCTCACCATCAGGACCCATTGAAGTGACCTCTTCCCAGTCACACTCCAGCTGCTGTAGATGACTATACTGTTGACGATCTATGAGTCCCTGCAAGTATGCATCATAAGGAGACATGTTCCGGCCTGTTTCTGGGTCGAAAATGGTGATCTTTGTGGAAACATTTGTCTCTTTGGTTTGTGTTTCTGACTGCTCCTCCTTTTGCATGTTGAGTGTAAGCTCTCGGATGATACTGTCCTTTGAATGAATTTTGTCTTTCTCATTGAGGATGTCTTTCTCCAATCGCTGGACATCAGATTCCATCTTGACACTCTTTTGCCGTGACATCTGTGTCTTCTCACTCATTAGTTTGCTTTGTTGCTGGAAGGACAGACTGACATCATGGCTCTTGGTTTCCAGGGTCCGCAGCTCACGTACGAGGTCTTCTCTCTCTCTGTCCAGAGCATCTTTGTTCATAATCAATGTTGTCTCCTCTCGGGAGGTGCTGGTCTTGCTGCTCATCAGCATGTTAATCTTGTCATTCAATCGTCTCAATTCATCTTCCGCATCCTCTCTGGCAAATCTTTGCTGTGTCACTTGTTCTCTGAGACGCTCTCGCTCTGCTTCAACTGCCTGGTCCTTTTCAACACGTACCACCTCTTTATACACTGTCTTCTCACCTGATTTCTCCTTCTGTAAAATTTCCAGCTTCACTGTAAGGCTACGGATCTCTCTTTGGAGACGCAAGACATCACTGGATTCCTTGTCCATGTCGACTCGTAAACCATTTGTCATCCTCTCCAGTTTGGGGTCCCTCTCTACTTTCAGCACTTCCTCCACCACGATGCTCTCTTCAACAGGAGGAGGGGCATTTTCCAGCTGTATAATGCGCAGCCTGATATCTCGCACCTCAGACTCAGCTTGAATCCTCTTTTGGCGCTCGTCGCTATTTCTGAGCATCCTCTCTTTATCTGCCAGCCTCGTTCTCAGCTGCTGAAATTCGAGATCTATCTGACGACGTGACTGGATTTCCTCATCCAGATTCCTACTGAGGCGGTCATGCTCATGAGCCTGACGTGGGTCTTTCTGTAAACGCACAACTTCTTGCACTACTACTTTTTCTTCTGGTTTCTGACGCTCAAGCAGTATATATTTGTTTTTCAAGTCATACACCATCTCTTCAGTGTTACGCCTCATCTGTGCTTCCTCTCGTACATTCTTTCTCAAACGATCAGCTTCTTTTTCCAACAATGGATCATTTTCATATCTAACAACATCTCTTGTCACCAGCTGAGTTTCAATCTTAGACTTTTCATTCTTCAATTCGTCCCTCTCTTTCCTGAGCAGCAGCACCTGGTCTTGGCAGGAATTGTGTGTGTGGTACAAATTGTTAACTTGACTGTTTAACCTCTGTAGTTCTCTCTCATTCTCAGGACTGCGCTCCTCCTTAATCACTTCTTGCAGAACTTCCTTGTGCTCTATTTTGGGCTTCTGGGAGCGGAGGTAATCAATCTCTGAAGTGATTTGGGTGAGTTCTCTGTCCACATCGCTGCGCTGTTTGGACGAATCCTGTATGTCCCTTCTGAGACGTGATATTTCCATCTCAGTGCTTGGATCAATGCGGTAGATCTCATTCACTATCTCCTTCACTTCAATCCTGGGTTTAAAGTCTTGAACTTCTCTGTAGCGAGTCTGCAGCTCCATTACCTCTCTGACCAAAGTGCTATTTTCACCTCTCTCATTTTCCATGTTCACCTGGATGTTTTTGGATTCGGTTATAAGTTCTGGGTCCTGTTCAACCTTCTTGACTTCCTTTGTGATGATCCTGGGCAGGATGTTAGGAATGAGCCTCTCAAGGGAGTTGATCATGCTCCTTGTTTGAAAGATCTCATCATTGAGCATTGTAATCCTGTTGCCTTCATCAGAGATCTCGGTTTGGAAGTTCCTCACAGACTTGACCATCTCTGGATCCTGCTCCACTTTCACCACTTCCTTCTTGACCACTCTTTCTTTAATGGGGGGCCTCTTTTGCTGTAAAATTGTTATCTCAGTTCTGGCATGAACGTGTTCCCCATCTCTCACCCGAATTTCATCTCTCATCCTTGAAATTTCATTCCTCATTTTGGCAGCCTCTATGTCAAGTTGGGGATCTCTTTCAAATTCTGTCACCTCTTTCGTCACCAGTTTACGTGGGGCGTTCTTGATGTTGTCCTCCACTATATTGATCCTACTATTAGTCAGCTCAATATCACTCTGGGTCGTGGTGCGTTTCAGGGTCTCTTCGTGTAGGATTTTTTGTAGATCAATTAGATCACTTTCCAGTTTTGGATCACGGTAATACTGCAGCACCTCTTTTTCCTCAACACGCTCTACACCTCTGCGGCTTTGTAGGGACAACATCCTCTCTTTGAAGCTTCTTAAGTTGTTCTCAGTGTAGTTGCTTCTTTCCTTCTCATCATCTAGCTCTTTCGTCAGACTGTTCAATTCAAAGGCAGCACTTCTTTGCTGGTTTTCTAACTGGACTTGTTGCTGGGCGACCATTTGAACTTTTTCTTCATTCTGTGAAGAAAAACACAGTTTTAGGTATGCATTTTTTTCATTACACAGCAAGCAAACTGCCCCTCACTCTTACTTGTAAAACAAGATTTCTGGCAAGATCCATCTGTTTTTGCCGCTGCATGTTCTCAGCAGTGGCTTCAGCATAACGATTTAGCAGATTCTTTTCCTGTGACAGAATATACAGCATTTTAGTTTTTTGTTGAAAAACAAGCTTCTCTGTCATATGTTGAAAAATAGGTGGTACCTCTTTTTGAATGGCACTAGCAAGAGTTGGCACATATGATGTATTTGCAACTGAGGTGCCAGTGTCATCCAGAGTAGCATTGTATTTATTAACATTAGTGTCATATTCCTGCAGAAAAAAACAATAATTATTGAAATTATGATTTTCTTCTAGTATTATTTGTGAAAACATGATACTGCATAACACTAGTATGTGATGATAATACAGTGGTACCTCACCTTACGAAAGTAATTCGTTCCAGAAGTGGTTTCGTAACGTGAATTTATCGTAAGTTGAGTAGCTATTTCAATGGAAAAAGCCTGATTCGTTCCAAGTCCCCGTTCCAAGATTTTTTTTTATAGTGTAACTTTTTTTATAGTGTAACACTGTGTTCTGCGTCCTGAGACTGTAGACCCAGGACTAAACGTGGACTATACCAGGTCTAGACCAGGTCTAAACCTGGAATGGACCAGGACTAAACCTGGACTAAACCAGGACTGGACCAGGTCTAGACCTGGACTAAACCAGGACTAGACCAGGTGGATTAAAGCGCCGCGTGCGGGTCTGTTTCCTGGTTTCGTGCTAGCTCTGCTATTAGCAGCAGCACCGGTGTACCTCACGAGTCACGGCTGAGGCGAGCAGCGACTGTGGGGGGAAGGGGGAGGGCAGAGAAGTGTGCGCGCGGACACGTGTGATAGCGCAGCATGACCCGGCGCGGGGCTGCGAGCACAAGACCCGTGCTCAAACCGTGACCGTGACCTGTTCTAGAGGAGGCACAGGTCCCTCCCCTTCCCCCCACACTTCACTATTAATACATTTTGTTGAAAATCTATGAAAGTTTGAGTGTTTAAACGAGAGACAAATGTGAGAAAAGTTTAAATCCAGTCTGAGAAAAGCGTATAATGTGTGTGGCTGAGCACGCATCTGAGCGCGCATTATTTGAATTTTTGAGATTTCGCGTTTCGTAACTTGGATTTTCTTTCGTATCTAGAGACCAAAATTTAACGTGAAGGCGTTTCGTAACTTGGAATTTTCGTTTGTTGGGTCTTTCGTAAGGTGAGGTACCACTGTAAAGAGTGATGCTTTACATTGAGCAGATTCTGTAAGTCCATTGACAGGTCTGACACTCTGTCAATATTATCTGCTTTTCTCTTCAGGTCATCCACAACTCTCTGCAATAAAATTATAAAATAAATACTACTGTCCACCACTCTGACACTGTATCAAGTGTCCTTGTAATATTTACCTCTTGAGAGATCTGCTTTGCGCTTATTTGGGACAGATCATCATAGGGGCTGATCTGATTGGTTGGCAGGTTATCAAGGAAAGAGTTGAGTGATTTGCAGGTGCTTTGGAATTCTTGGTTCTTGGTGCCAATATCTTGCAAAATGTTCCCTCTAATATTTACAAAGTTGCAGTGTTCCATTTTATTGAGGTTTTGATTCAGTGACATTAATTAACAATAACTAGAGGAAAAAGTATAAACTAGTAGATACTTGCCTCTCTTGGAGCTGGTCGCCCACATTTGTGTAGCGGGTCTGCAGTTTTTTTACATCGGTGCGTTGGCGTTGGATGTCCGGGCAGTACTCCTGGTAGCTTTGCTGCAGAGAGCTGCATAACTGCTCTGTGAGCTCCAGGTCCTGGCTCAGCTTCTTCATGTCACCTTCAGCAGCAGCCACAGCCCTTTTCTGACTCTAAACATGACATTCACATTATTGTAAACCAAGCAATTCGTACTAATGAGCAAACTATGGTAAATGTCATGAAGAAAATAGTACATCCTCACCTGAATGTCCTCAGCATGCCTTTGGATTGAATTTATATCATTATTAATGGGACCATCTGCACTTAAGTTATTTTCTAATTTTGATACAACGCCGTCCACTTTCTGAATCTGCCTCTCCAGGTTTAGGGATGCATTTGCTCTAATAAACAAAAAACAAAATTGTTAAAAATCTAATTTCTCAATAATATGTAATATTTAAGCTCCTGCTTGTTTTTATACATAAGAGACATTAAACAACAAGCCCCTACTTTTTAGCATAGAGGTCAGAAAGTCCTGCAAGGTTGTCCTGTTTGTTGTTAAATGAATACAGTTGTTGAGGCAGTGAAGAGGAGGCTCCACTCGACAGTAGCGGCTGCAGATCGGCCTGAGCTGCCAGCCTCTGCTGCTCCAGTGCCTTCAAAGCTTTAGCTGCATCCTAAAAACAGAACCAAATTAATAACTCTATCAAAAGTAGTAACTTTTTTCAGGATACCAGATGAGTTAAAATCTGTTTTAGTTATTAAAGTAATTTGTATTAGTTTTAATATAACATGCATATTTAAATATATAATAATATAATATATCTTCATTAAATATACAAACCAGGACAGACATTTTTTTTTTTACCTCCTGATCTCTCAGCTTTTTGGCCAGATCCCCAGTTGGGTCAGATCTGTCCAGTGGGGTTCGCAGGCGCCTCAGCAAGTCTTCTTCTGCTTTAGCCAAGCCACCGTCCAGTTTATTTAGCTGATCAGCCATGGCAAGGGCTTTGGGGTCAGGGGCAGACGACACAGGAGCTGGTGGAACAAAAAAAATATGTTCAAGATAAATGATCCATACAAAATTTACTACAATGCAAATCCAAATTATATTATATTGTACAAACACAGACCTGATTGCTGAACCCTCTCAACATCATTTGTGTGGTTCTTGAGTGAGGCCTCCACTGTAGATCTTTTTTTCTTAATGTCTGCTAGTTCAGCCCCCAGTCTATAAAAAAACACCAAAAGTCAGCACGTATTTTTGTTGTATCTGTAAAAATCTGCCATACGTACAGGTCCACTTTGTCAATGGCCTCTGGGTCTGGAGGCGGGATCTGGAAGCACACTCCAGGGACTGTTTGTGTTGCTCCCCCAGTCGACATAATGTTCCAGTTCTCATCATTGATGGATTTCAGGGTGAACTTCTCACCTCTGGTGAGAGAACCCTAAATACAATGTATATTACCAAGATGCCAGACACATCTGTATTGCTCTCTTGTTCAAAGGAGTTTCACATTGTGATATTGAAGTGGTACGTAAGAATTTTATGTTGACATTTGCTTCCTAATTTCTGTGCGGTGTCTTTTTTACTTTTTCAACAACAACACAACACAAACACAAAACACATTACATAGAATGTAGCCACTGCCACTTGATAAAAACATAAACATGATTTAGGGTTGATAGAATGTGGAAAACATGGCGCTTGGTGCCTTACTCTGTCTATGTCCCAGTCACACACAGACTCTACGGTGACGGGCCGAGAGGAGGTGCCACGGCGCAGTTTCAGGGGAACGATGCTTGTGCTGCGTCTCCTCAGGTCAGCCAACAGTTGCTCACTGTTCTGCACACTCTTCTCTTCTGCCTTCACACCATCAATAAGTAGGTTACTTTCATTCTGAATAAAGGGCTGACAGGTGTTCTGTAAAATTACCTAAACATTTAGCATTTCCACTGGCTTTATGAATGTTGTGTGATCTTTCAAAAGAAGTCTAATCTTAATATTGCAATATAATGCCAAGCCACATAGCTAATTGAATATGTCCACGTTCAGGCAGTATGTAAGGGTTAATGTCAAGACCTATCTCATTAATAGACAGCGTGGTATTAATAGGGTTCATTTATAAAGCATGCATACAAAAATGTTACATATGTGACTTTTACAGTTAAGTTTGTGATCTACAAAAAGACAACTTGACATGAAAATGGTCCATGTAAAGTTTTATAGGTCAATGCGTGATCTCTTTACCTCAAGCTGCATCAGAGTCTCATAGTTGCTCTTTTTGGAGATAGCTTTTGGATCCAAGGTGCTGTTGAGTCTGGTTAGGGTTTCTGAGAGCTGGTCACAGTCCATTTGGTACTGAAAGTGCACATTCACATAATTAGACATAAACAGTTGCATTATATTTGAATTTCTGTCTGTTTCTTTGCCTTCCGCTGTTGAAATGATATAAAATGATTCTAGAGGCTACTTCTGTTTCAGTTCTGGTGTGGTAGGGAAACCCTTTTTTATGGCATATTTATTTAAAGCCTTTGCATTGCATTGTGTCTACTGTACTGGTAATTTAACTAGCACATAAAAAATTATATTCTTTTCTCAGTGCATAATGTTTGAGAACCAGATTTTTATGCCGTAGTCCCTTTAGTTGCAATCAGGTAGAACTAGTACATTATAGTAAATTACCCAGAAGCATAACAAACTGGCCAACCACTGGTTAGAGGACAAATTTTACTGTGCAACTAGTTTACCTTATATCTAAAAAAGAAAAATAAAGATAAAGAAATTAATTAATTGAACCTTTTTGTATTCTTCCACATTGTCCAGATGTGTTTCCTGGCAGATACAGAGGTTGAGGAATTGCTGCCACTCGCTCCGTACAGCATCTCTCTGTGCCTAAAAATACACAAATAGAGCACATAAAACACACATGAGTTTTAATATTGTCATGTTGTAGTCAGTGTGATTTTGGGTGACTGTACCGTGATGGTGGCACTAGCAGGGTGCTTTAGTTCGATAAGTCTGTCTCCTTCATCTTGAAGTTTGTTCACCTCAGTTTCATGTGCCAGTAAACTATTGTTTTTGAAGTTCTGATGGAGAAGAAACATGTAATTTATTTATAGCTCATCTGTACTATCACCACAGTAGTAGACATCTTAACTTTAAGATGATGACTTAGAATACATTTTTATCTGGAGTCTTTAATCGATAAAACATGTTCCTGGAAATGTCATAGACAATGGATATTGGGCAAATTATCAGAGACAGAGAAGAAAAAATGCCCTGCCTACCACTTTAATCTGGCAACAGGCATCAAGAATTTATTGTAGCTATTGTAGTTGTATGGATAGCCAAATTACACTATGCAGCAATCTAAGAATTGAGCAGGAGCTCTGACCTCGTACTGTCGCCGCACGTCAGGTGGGTCCACCATGCGGTCGCTCCAGTCTTGCTTCTTGATCTTGTCTTGCTCTTCTTGCAGAAAAGTCAGTTCCTTGTTGCACCCCTGCATGTACTCATACAGGCTAGTCAGGTAATGCCTGCGCCACTTAGAGTTGTCCTGTGAGGACGAGAAAAGACACGATACTATGTAAACAAAGGAGTTTTTTTTTTTCATTTATGCTTTAACTATATTTCATATTCATATATCATTTCATTTTAAAACTTTATTCAAACGAGAAAATATACTTCATAATATCCAACTCACAAGTATATTGTTGTATTGTTTCTTGTAGGCTGTGTATGATTCCTAAAAAACAAAAAAGTTTGTTATATTTGTTATTCCTGACCTAAACTTAATATTAATAATAATGTGACCACGGTAAAAGGCTTGAGTGTTCACCTTGCTGCCGGCGGAGCTGACACAGAGTTGGGAACTGTAGGTCTCCACTTCTTTATGTAAAATGTTGTGTGCTGCAATCTGCCTCTCCAGGTCAGCCATCGTGGGACCGTACTGATCTGTATCTGCCAGCTGTTTCTAAACCATGCAAAGAAAAAAAATTATGTAAAAATTAAAGGTGCACTATGTAACTTTTCTGTTAACGGATGCCACCTGCTTGGTAACATGTTTTTTTTTTCTTTATCAGGATGTTGCACAGTAGCATCTTTTTACAAACCTCATTTGTAATATGTCTGCGTTTTGCATCAAAAATAGATTTGATGCTGAACATAATCACACAAATAGGACAAAGTCTGACCTTCTGAATATAAATCAGAATTAGTAAAGGCCCATATGTTAATTTTGAAGAAACTTCTACTATTTTGTGTTACATTACATTCAATAATTTAAATTCAATATTATTGAATTGTGACACACTCAGGGATCATCATAAAGTAATAATTATAAAAGATCAAAAATGCTTTACAATTTAGTGCATTATGCATTCACTCCATCCACCATAGTAACAAGACCTGTTGTAGACTTGTGGAAGTGAAGCTGCCAATCAAACACTCACTCACACATCACATTCACACTGGGGATGGTCAGGGATATGTTTTGCCTAAAGACTCAATGACAGTAAGCATTAGATCAACAACTGCCACATGGCATGGGTCATGTTGCTCGGTCCCTGTAACGGTATTCAGGAGCCTTTCATGCATTTTAATGCAATTTCCTATGCCTAGCCCTTTTTGAGGTATAGTATCTATGTAACTAGTTGTTCAATAGCAGTTTATGTGCCCCTTTATCTACATATATTAGAACATACTTGCTTCTGGGCAAAAACCGGTCCCCAGTCAATCCTTGGCATAAGAGACACATCGTCAATCTGCTCATAGATGTCTCTGTAGAAGACACAGTCCTTCAGCCAGCGCTCGTGAAGAAGGATGACACTGCCCAACACAAGAAAAACAACAATTACATTTTTATTGAATATTATTGTAGTGAACATATAATTATTATAAATAATATACATTATATTAAGTTTGCCCTCACTAGGCTACAAAGCATTTCACAGCACTGAGTCTGCACTTTTAAAGGTTTAATTACCTGTTTTTAATAACTGTTGCTGGTGATTTTGCTGGTTTGTAGACCTGACTGCTGCTTTTGACACAGTCGCCCACACAACTCTTTTAAAACATTTTTTATTAACCTTTATTTAACCAGGTAAAAACCCATTGAGATCAAGACCTCGTTTACAAGGGTGACCTGGCCAAGAGGTCAGCAGCACACGTCCAGAGTAAAATCTTGAAGAATGTGTGGGTATCAAGGGGACGCCCTGGACTGGTTTAGGTCGTACCCCTCTGGGTGGTCCTTCACTGCAAGGCTGGGGGAGTCCACCTCATCGTTCAATCTTCTTCTCAGTGGAGTCCCCCAGGGTTCAGTCTGGGGCCTTTGCACTCTACCTGCTCACACTTGGTGAAATTTTTAAAAGGCATGGCCCCTCTTATCATTTTTATGCAGATGATTGCCAGATTTACTTGCCCATTGCAAAGAAGGATCACTACCCCCGACACCCCTACTCGACTGTCTATCTGACATCAAGGCTTGGTTGGCTCAAAACTTTTTTTAAACTGAATGAAGCAAAGACTGAAGTAATACTGTTTGGATTCGGCAGTACCCTCACTGATGTGGGACCCCTCAAAAATTATGTGTGCCCCACAGTCATCAACCTTGGCGCCACCTTAGCCAGTGATTTTAAATTTGACAAACAGATCAGTGGCATTTTAAAATCAAGTTATCATTTGTGGCTTTTATGCAAAGTCAAACCATTTTTATCTTTTAAACTTTTTGAACAAGTTGTGAATGCTTTTATTTCATCATGCCTGCACTACTGTAACACATTTTATTCTGGCATCTCACAAAATGCACTTTACCGACTACAGTTATTCCAAAACGCTGTGGCACAACTTTTAACGGGAACAAAAAGAAGAGAGTACATTACCCCAATTCTTGCATCTTTGCACTGTCTTCCTATTAATTTTAGAATTGATTTCAAGATTGTTTGTTTATTTGTTTGTTTGTTTGTTTGTTTTTAAAGCTTTTAATGGACTGGCCCCACAATACGTCTCGGACCTCCTCCAAATTTACATCCCCACGTGTGCTTTGAGTTCCGAGGGCCAGATCCAGCTTTTGGGGCTTAAGACAAGACTTAAAACTAGGGATGACCGGGCCTTCTCTGCCCCCCCATATCCGTACAGCCCCCACAGTGGAGTGTTTTAAGTCTCATTTTAAGACCCACTTTTATTGTTTGGCTTTTAACACTGAGTTGTGTGGTCCTCTGTGTCTTTTATTGATTTTTAATTTATTTTATTGGTTTTATTTATTTTTTGCTATTCTATGGTTTTACTCTTATTTTATTTTGCCGGTTTTATTGTTGTAAGGCTAGTATGATTAAATCTGAGCGTTTATTTTATCATTTTATTATTATTGTTGTTATTACTATGCATTTGTGCAGCACTTTGGAAACTGTTTATGAAATGTGCTATATAAATAAAGTGGATTGGATTGGATAAAAACTCACTCGCTCTCTATGTCTTTGGCCTGCGGATGTTGGAGCTTTTTGGCTTTGTCCACGTCCAGGAAAAGGTCCTTGAGTAGACCCTCGGCCTCTCCTAGCTTGTCTGAGATTTCAGTCTGATGTTGGAGGGGTAGCTCTTGCTTCTCATTTTTGTCATCCTGAAGAAAGTGTTAAAAACAATTGATCATTGTTATAAAGTATATTGCATTATGTATTATAATTGCACCAAAGGTTATAGGATTTTAAAATGATTAGCATTTACATTTGGTTAATATTTCAATCTTTCTTTGAAGTCATACCACTGCCAGCAGGTCTTCAGCACGGAGAATGTCCTTCTCCACCTGGTCAGCATTCTTCTGCATTTGGGCGATCAACAAGGCCAAGGCATTGGCCTGGGTCCTACAAAGAGTGGAAGACAGGTGAGTGTCTGAACTACATGAGATGATAAAGCGTTACTCAAACTCTGAACTGACAGTACAGTATGGCTGAGGTTGTATTTTCCTCCAAACATCAGGGCGCAAAATATTTGATATGAATCACAAACTAATGGGAGATTATGGTACTCTCATTCTTACTTTAAAGTCCTTATTTGACATTGATATATTCAGAAACAAATGTCAAGGTCTGGAGTAAAGCCCCCACACAGTGTATACTATAGACTGCATGGTGCATACGAAGCAATTCGCCTTTGGGTGAGGGAAATTATGTTAAAGTTAAAACTTCAAATTCAAGCTGTGATATAAATGCACACCACCATCTACTTGCCTATTATTGACCAGTGACTTTCACTGTTTGATTTTCTATCCTTCTATTTATTAAATTAACATTTTTAAGCCCTACAGTGCCACTGCTGTTGTAATGTTAGTTTCTGGCTTTTTCACACCCGCCTAAATCATTTGCACTTCAGTGCCTCTTAAACCTTTTATTAGTCATACTTGTAATAAGTCCAACATTATCAAATCACCTTTTGTGGGTGTAGCTCATTTGTTTGTACCAGTAGACACAGTTTCGCCTTCCTCTCTCTAAATGTACACAGAGTGAATGTGGGAGTGACAGCGGCAGTCACTAAGGAATGGAGAGCATTTTAGGCATGATTTAGGTGTGTCTCTATGGTGAAAATCCTCCATCTTCACACTAGGGCTGTCAAAAGTATCGATACCCAGATACTAATCAATACTATAAGTAGTATTGAACTAGATACTCATTTCACAATCAGTTCTCACAGAAACACTTAAATAAGAACAAAAGCTAATATTCTTTGAAAGTTTTTGAATGCTTTTTTGTTCTACTGTCTAGACAAGGCCTCTGTGGTTTTGAAAATAGTATCAACTGGTATTTTTTACCCTTAGTATTGTAATCGAGCTTGAAATTGTATTAAAGTGACACTACCACTTCACACTGACCTGAGACCAACCAACCTTTTTCTTTTTGCTAGTTGATCTGTACTTTTACTTAAGTAACATATTTGAGCAGTTCTTCCACCAACATGCTTTCACACGAATACAGTGTTTTTAGCAAAAACAGTAAACAGAATAATACATGAAGCAGACACTAAGGTCAATATACGATTTTTCTGCTCAAAAACCAATATCTGTCTCTGGAGTCTTAACAGAGACAAGCCCTGTTCCTGCTCACTCAAGCTAAGCGATCCCTCAGTCCCAAAGTAACTTGTATGACGAGTAATAAACTGTAATTATGAGTGTGTATTGTATGTAAAGCTTAATACTTCTGGGCTTATTGCCATCTAGGTAGTCACAGTTAAATAGACTTAAATTGAGAATCAGGAATGATGTGGGTGTGTTAAATACTTGCGTCTACCTTAAAGCAGCCAGAAAAATCTTTGGTATTTAAGATATGTAAACTGGAAAACATTTAATTCAACATTTTGATGTTTAAAGATGATTTCACAGATTCAGCACCATAACACGTATGTAATTCAACACAAATCTATTTTTAACATATCAAAATACAATCTCTGATGGTTAAGATTTGATAACTTGTGTTTAATGAACCGAGACCAACGCCCACATAATGGAAAGAAACTGGCCAGGGCAGGGCTGGGGCGAGGTCACCCTACAGGGCAGTCACTGTTTCTATCACAACTATGTGACATTCACCAGCGACAGGAAGGGACACCCCAGCGCCTTCAGGTGGAGGATTGAGTGGAATGCTCTTTCAGAAATCTTTTACAGCAATTGTAGCTTTCACCAAATGAATGGACACATACTATATTATCTTGATATGAAAAAGAAAACACTTGCCATAAAATATATAAATTATTTAATATTGTCCACTATTATGTTTCATTCAAGGCATTTCTTAAAACTTTGTCATTATCATGGTGTCTAACTTGTGTCTGTTGATTCTCATACGCCTACACATACACCTATATGTGAGCAATCCTGTTGGACACAAATAATCTCAAATATTTTCTTTTCACCTGCGCCTTGGTCCAGTGTTTACAGAGTAAATCTGAGCTTAATCTCTTTGAAACGGCTGGTCAATACTTTCATTCACACCTCAGCCACAAAGCAGAAAGGTATTTCCACTTGATTTCTCTGGCTGCTCTATACTCATTTTAATTTTAACACAACTTAAAACAAACTGGAGATCCTCCAGGCAGAGGGAGAGAAAGAGGACATGCATTGAGACACAGAAACATGACACAGTAGTCAGCAGAGGAAGAACAAGCAAAGAGGGGACATGACCGAGATTGTGTGTCACCGCGCACACACACAAAAGAATAGACTATACTCACTTGCTGATCTTCCCCGACATCTTGAGGGTGCTTTCCTTGTTTTTCTTAAGCATCCTGGTGGTTGTAGTGGGCCACAGAGATCCCACTCAAATGTCTTGTCCTCCTGTGTTCTTCTGTTGTCCCAGTCGCTGTGCTGTCCCAGTCTCTCTGTGGGACAAGGTTTAACACAGGGACAGAGTTTGACGCTGACAGCTCCTCCCAGACAGGTTAACAGGGTGACACCGCCCAGACATCCACAGGACCGGCCAGACCTGTTCCTTCCACTCTCACCTGTTCCAAGGGCCTCCAACAGAGGACAGGCCCAGGACCACTGTGGACACAGCAACAAGTGCTATTACGTTTATCAAAATTAACAACTATATCGGTGCTTATTTGAGAGGCAAATTTTGGGTGCAGTTTTGTGTGGTTTGATGTCATCATGTAAAGTATATAATATTATTAAATGGGAAATACAGTATAGGGTAGAGAGCTAACAAAGTAACAAACATCCAACTTTACTTGAATTACGTAGTTATGTTGTTGTTATGTTGTTATGTACACATTAACATGTGTTAATGCACATTGATACAAAACTCATTAATAATTTCTTTAAATTATGTCTAGACTGCAATGACTGACTGAGTGACACCTATAAGGTTGTGGTTTAATCCCAACTCAGACCAGCGTATACAGTTATGTCTTTGAGCAAGTCACTCCATCAACCTTGTATGTGTGACTGACTGGAGGTGGTCAGTGTGGTTGAATGACCAGACTAACAGGTTCACTTACATTAGTCTACCCCGGGGCAGCTGTGGCTACAGAGGTGGAATACCACTAATGGGTATGGAGTGAATTAATATTGCACTGTAAAGTGTCAATTCCAAACAGTCAGAATATTTACCAGTGAACATTAACTAACTACAATGATATGCCTGTTATTTAAAAAACAAATTTATACAATCATAGAAAAGATAATGGTGTGTAAGTTTGCAGAAATGTTGAAATACATTTCCTGTTTGACATTACATTTTAAATAATTTCTTAATAAAAGCCAATACTTGTCATCCTTTCAGTTTTTATCCTTGACTTCACAGAGCATTGACCCTCCTTCAGATTGTCACCGTTACAAATACAGACATGCTGTGTATACAGTCAACAATAACTGGGGCCTTGCTCTAAGTGCGACTGTTTTTGCCAAAAGGCACCTCTTTGATAACATTTGTGCAAGTACAGTATAGTTCTGTCATTCAGAGGCTCTCTGGAGCTTATCAGTGACAGGAATGCAGCCAGGCAGCTCCGAGTGCAACTGAGTGACCGCAAAGACATTTTATCACTTCATTCATTCAACCATAACTCTCATAACTCTTCTTTTAACAATGTACACTTTATATGATTTTTTTGCCCTGACAATACATGATTTTTTTGTGAGATAATACATATTTGATAATTTTATATAATCAAAATGTTAGTTTCCAAGTCACAGGGGGCACCCGTTATCATACCTTTTTGAGAACACAATACAATTTTAACTTCACTTTTACCAGTTATGAGAGACATTTTTGATTAACAAAGTCCAATGGATTGGGGTATAATATTAAAATTTGAGACATGAGTCATATTCACTATATATCAGCAGCAGAACAATTGGTATTGACACCTGAAACACAGATGCTCTTGTAACTATTCATACTTTTGATAGACAAAGTAAATCTAAACATACACACACCCATTTAAGGCATTTATCCACACCCCACAACAAAAGGTGCAGTCACAACATTTCCAACGCTTTTTTTTTTTTTTTTTAGGAAAATTGAATAATTCTTTACACAAAAATGGTGCTTGATAAACTTCTTTAATTGGGGCAAAAAAATTACTGTATTTTTTTTTTTTTATGATTGCTCACTGCTACAAATCAGATTCAACAAAAAAATAAAGAAATTAACAAAATAAACCACAATATATAAATTTAGTTAAAAGAATCTTTGTAAATAGCTTCAAGGTAGGATGCAAATCAGCAAAATCAATAGCCATTCAACAAGGAACAAAAGGCATAATGTGACCAACTGTTAATCTTCTAAGATCAAATGTGAGGTCCCTAAACTTGAGTTGGCTCCTTCAACATTTTATACTTTTCTAGTAATTGTTCTTGGTTCATTCACAAATGTAGCTTGTAGCAATAATTAACATCACAAATTTAAACGCTATACAGCCAAGAGAAGCATACTACAAAAATTGTTTTCTGCAATTGGAAAATAAGACTATGTTAACTTTAGAGTTTGTGAAATTGTACTATCTTCGTCAGGTCATAAACACACATGAAAAGTTTAAATGACAAACAGTATATGAGCTAACATGTATTTTCGAAGCAGAGCACATTGTTGAGAAGGCGCTTGTAGTGAAATGTCAAAAGTTGGGTTGTAGAACATTTACAACAGAAAGCCACCAGTCCATAATACACAGTATGATGTTCTACCTTACGTTACAATAGGACACACTAGAAATTATTTTAACTGATGTATTTTCTATCTATACATAAAATTAAACTCAACTTTAATCTGCATTAGCACCCAAATATCAATGAGGCAATAAAATAAAGGTTAAAAATTGTCATAGCTGTAACAAACGGGTTCATCTTAAGATCATGAGATGGCTGTGTATCAAGTGTATTTGGGTTTAGCTGCCAAAACCAAAGATGTTCTTGAAGTATCCAGTCAGGCCGCCCTTGCCCTTCTGCTCAACCTTCTCGTCCAACGGTGGGAAGGACACATGATTGAGAGCGAGATCGAAAAATAGAGGCTTACACGGGATCGGCTGGAAGTCAGGAGGAAAATGCACCAGATTGGGCTGTTTCCCAACAAGAGAAGGGTCGAGTCGGAATGAGTCCAGGCGATCACACAGGGGCTACAATAAATAAATAAATATCAGACACATATAAAAGAACTTTACCTATATGCACTGGTGGAAAGTAAAGTAAAAGTAGTAAAGTAGGTAACTGGACTTAAAAATAAAAATATTATTGTCTGAGACCTGATGAAAAGGCTGAGAGTTTACTTTGAACATGTTCGTAGTCTGAGCAAACTAAAATATCACAAAACAATGCTACTAGTGGCCGGGAAGTGAACTGAGACGACGTGACGCCAGAACTAAATGTATAGTTGTTAGCTTAAAAAAAAAAAAGGCGGAAAATCGTTCTCGTATCAGATTCTTCTTTTTTTTCCCTAACCAACATTTTTAACCCAGTGAACTATGGCGAAAACTCACGAAACTTGGCCATCTCGCACTCCTTTTGGCCATTTCCATTTGCAAAAAAGTGCCCCCAAACAAGACAAAAATGCATTAGGGTATAGGAATGATGCATAAAAAAATGTGCACTTAGAATCATGAAATATGACAACAGAAGCAGATCATGACAAGAAAAATTATTACACCAATGCCGTCCACTCCACCAGCAATATTTGATTAAACTTGACTCAATTTTTTTAATCAATGTCGTTCTTTTACAAACTCCTCCAAGGGCGTTCACCTGAGCAGGCTCTAATTTGGTACACATCATCTCAAGGGCTGGGACATCAAAAGATCCAAATTTTTCACACGTCTTAATGGTGTCTGAGCAGTAAAGCGACAAAAATTGCCCAGAATTTTGGAAATGTTGAATTTTTACAAATTGCTCTCATTTGCACAAACTCCAAGTGTTAAGGTTAGGGTTACAGTAAGGGCTAGGATTGGGTTTAGGGTTGGGGTTAGGTGCGGCATGTGCGAGCGAGGGCCAATCAGTGCTGCTTGCGGCTATATTCTTATACTTATTTTTCATGTTATACCTTTACTTGAATATTCTTTTGCTCCTGTAACTGTACCTTTAAGTAACAAAATTGAGTACTTCTTCCACAACTGCCTATGTGAGTTACAAACATGTCTTTGTGAAAATGCTGTTGTCTTACCATTATGTCCTTAACCTGTGGCTGAGTTGGAACTTCAACGTTTTCATCTGTATCTAAAGCACACACAAAAATTAACCACAGATTCAAATAAAGAGAAATCATTTGTCAAAAGTTAAAAATGCACCTAAAATGGCAGCCGCTTGAAGGGAGTATTTTTCAGCATTGACGTCAGCAATAAGTTCCTGGACATCAGGCAAATCCTAGACAAAATTTAAAGGAATCTGATTTTAGGCAATTTCTGATGCTTTGTTATTATAGTTAAGAGTTTACTTTATAGTTAAAAGACAGAACAAACCTTAAGACTGTTAAATCCTTTAGCCTTTGACTGGACCTCCTTTGCATATTTAAGAACTCTTTCATACAGAACCAGGGCCTCGCTCCATTTTTTTACCAGCACATAAGACTGGGCTATAAAGAAACACCTGTAGGAGCAAAAATGGTCAATGAGGTTTGTACAAAGATGTGAATATATGTACTTCTAGACAAAATAGTAGGGATGTAATGATATCTAAATCTCGGTGTGATGTTTTCACGATATGCACCTAATGCTACAATATTTATTGCGATATTTTGTGGAGGCTAACAAAACTGTGAATATGCTACTTTTTCCTCTTAAAATGCCTTGACAGGACTTAATCCAAAGAATTAAGATTTAAAAGTGCTTCTACCATTTATGCTGCTGCACTGAAACAGAGCAAAGAATCATGGTCTACGTAGGTCCCTCGGTTTATTTGTTAAACTATTTCAGCACCCTAAATTATTAATTTAAGCAATTGTAAATGCAATAAGCAATAGCAAATGTAATTCAATATATTGTGACGGTCCACGATATTATTGTGAGATCTTTGACAATATTTCTGTTATTGTTATATCCCTACAAAAAAAGACCTGTAAGCCTTGTAAACCAGTGTCTTCAGGGACACCTCCTTTTGAAAGGTGTGGTCATCCTCCAGACCCTGCAGGGTTGACAGCTCAGCCAAACTCTAGAGGCAGAAAGGATTAAAATTAGAACCACTTTTAAGACAAAATGGAGAGAGCCTGTCAAACAAGATGAGGTATACTCTTGTGACAGCCCAAATTCAAAACCAACCATTGCACTTTGACATTTGAAAAATTCTTATTGATCAGTGGCTATCTGAATATCATCAGATCTAAACCCAGACTATATCAGGCCTAATTTTACATTCAACTGGTCTAAAATGAGACTACACCAGGTCTAAAGCGATACTATAAGGTAGTCCTAAATAATGATTCATCCAAAGGAGGACAAACATTTATAGATTTGTCTCTAATTAAGCAAATACTGAACACCGTTTGAGAAACTAACCTAGAAAAACATTTGGCGTTCCAAGTACCACCAAATCTAAACAAGCCATGGCAACTAGGGCTAAACCAGGTCTAAAATAGCTCAACAATGACTACAAAATATTTCTAAACAAGAACTAACCAAAAGGAAGTAAAATGTGAATACAATGTATTAAACACCTGTTAGACCAGTACCAGTTTGAGAAACAGAGCTTTAAATTAAATCTGTACCTGCAGAATGATGTCATAAAGGCGAATAAGGTCCTGTGGGCGAGGACCTCTCTTCTCGTCAGTCTGAGGCTCCTTCAGTTTGGCCTGCAGTGTATGGGCCATGCTTTCATTCCTCTTTACCAAAGTACACAGCTTGATATAGGTCAGATAACTGAGTACATGGAGAGACAAGTCATTTAGTGTTTGTTTGCAATGAGAGCATTTCATATCCTAAATAAAAACAATTACCTATGCAAAAATTGCATGTTGGACACCTTCCCACTTTCTTCAGAACCTCTTTCTCGCTGCTTCTGCTTAAACAAACACTGTAACATCTAGCGCTTTATAAACCCTTCACAGAATTGACCTCAGATGACATACCGCTTCAGTTTTCAGTTCCTCTCTTACAGCCTGGATGGTGTCTCTGCACTCAGCCAATAAGGTCTCATAGAGATGCTCTTTGGTCTCCTCATTGGAAGCCTAAAAAAAATCAGTCAGGAAAAAAAAATCTATATATAAATTTACAATTTAATTTAAATATTATTTAAAGGTCCAGTGTGTAGGATTTGTGGCGCATAGGTGGATAGTGGCAATGGCACTTCCTGTTTTAGCTACAGCAAACCTCGAGGGTCACCCGGACGCGCCGTAGCGGACAGCTCGCGTACCCGCGCGCACCTGGCCGACAACAACGTATTAATAAAACGCGGTCTCCCGTTCACCGTTTTTTTTTTCTTCTCGCATGAAAACACACATTTCCGATCGAGTACCATGACAATCTACATATCAAATGAAACCTTAGTGACTATGCAATTCATTTCCCAGCACAACAATCATTCCCTGAGCACATGGGGCTTTTATATGGAAAAGCAAAAAACGAGGTTTGTTACTTAGCTTACCTTTGAAGGCCTTGCACAGGTCAAACTCTGTATTTCACCACAAGCTTGGTATCAATCTGTCCGTAATGATCCAGCGAATAAAATCCAGTAAAACAATTTAGTCCAAAACACGTGTTAGATCCATTACGACGCGTGATACAGCAGCATGCTTGTCGTTTACCCAAAACCACGAGGCCCCCCCGCGACCGGCACCTCTCTCCCTCTTGCGCAGCGCGCGCCGAGCGCTCCGCCTACTTTGCCTCCGGTGCTACCAAGAGCCTTGCCGAAGGCGGAGCCCAAATGTCCTTCTGCGGCTCTCGTATTCAAAATGGCTGCCTCTATATGGGGAAGATCCCCTTTTTATGTGACTATATCTAAGTTCAAAAAAATACTTTGATTTCATGATGGAAGTGAAAAGGCTTGGAAAACAATGTATTTTTGAATGGGTATCTTAAATTTCGGTAATTAACAGGTAAAAATCTTACACACTGTCCCTTTAACAACCAAGTTAAAAACATAAGTTAAGCCCTTAAAGGGATATGCCACCCCCAGGTCAAACGTGGACATCTCCCCACAGTCCAGAGACTAAAATAAGTGATGGAAAGCGTTTTCCTGGTCACCCAGCCATTGTCCAAGTCTGTCAGCACTGACCGCCACGCGCAGCTGCAGCTACTCCGCGTTAGACTGGAGGCTAACGTCGCCAGAGAAAGATTTCAGCCAAAAGGAATTAATTTGCTCGATGCTTTTCCCAATTACTTTCTGTGTAGTGCGCATTCATATCGAGTGCAAATAAATGTGCAAATCAACATTGAGAGCTTGCCTTGGTCATTTTGGGGTGGGAACCAATGTTCCCCCTAATTTTTCATGTGTCTGAGCAAACACACTAACTCCCTGAGCGTTCCTTGGACTCCTGTGAGCAACATCCGACATGCACACTGTGGCCACACCAGTATCACACCTGAGATCATGGCAAGTTACATAGCTTATGAATCAAATTACTGCTGTTATTTCTGTTAGATTACTTTTAATAAAACTGATTTTTTGGTCCACTTCTCAAAAATCTGTTCATGAACTTTGTACATGTTGTATGTCAGTGTGAGGGTCCTGCTGTGGTCAGTGAAACATTGAACATTACAATATTTTGAAAAATAACCTGTGTATAAACCTGTAAAACCACATGAAGAGAGATTTTTTCAGCTTAATAAATATAGCCTACATGTAGCTGCAGATTTTTTAGGGATGATTGTAGGACCTATAGGACACTATAAGATGGGTCTTTCTCAAAATAATGATCTCCAAAATAAGTACACATTTTTATCAGTTTATATCTTGCTTTTTAATCATTACCCAGTTTAAGTAATTCTGTGAGAGTGACAGAGCTCTGTGGTTTAACGCTCTGGGGAGAGGATTCACACTTCACACAGAAAGTCCCGTCTTTTTGCTCACAAAAACCTATGGCTTGGACAGAAACAAAGAAAACAGCCGAGGATTACATTATGGCTCTACCTGTCTCCTCTTCTGTGCGGGCGGCGCTCCCGTCGGCTGGTGCGGACCTGCCGCTCTGACCCACGGCGATGCGCACGACAACTATGGTCTTACTGAAGGAAGCGAGCGAAATGCGATCGAAATGAATCTGTTTGTAGTTTGCTTGTCCCTAAAGCATGTGCACATTCACATGTGCAAACTGAATCTATCAGACTGGAGTCCGTGTGTCAAACAAGCGCTGAGTTCAGGTTAGATTTTATTTTATGCGCTGAAAAGGATTTGATGTGCGCACTGAACGTCTGGGGAGTGCGCGATTGCGCACGCGCGCACCTTAGAGGGAACACTGGTGGGAACTATTTTACAGTGCGGAAAAACACAGCCGAAGCACACAGGGGAATCCCTGTTACGCACCTGGGTGACCAGGAAAACGCTTTCCATCACTTATTTTAGTCTCTGGACTGTGGGGAGATGCCCAAGTTTGACCTGGGGGTGGCATATCCCTTTAATGACTGGTCGTACAAGTTGTACTTTATTAGGCCTTGTCATGAGCAGCAACATTTAGATTAAACCTCACCAAGTCTGCTTGAGGGAGTCTGATACAGAAAGGCAGGCTTTTGTACAGGAATGCGACCATAGCAAAAAGGGAAGACAAACACTGGTATGTGGGCCAGCAGGCTGCTTTCTGATGCTAAATCATAGACAAGTCTAAGTTCAAAGATGACCGAGAAAAAAAAACCTGACAACTTCCTAATTCGGGGATTTTACCCGTTTTTGATCAGGGCGAGCCAGACACAAGAATGGTCCCTTTCAAATGAGGAATGCTACGAGAAAATTCTTTATAGTAATAGCTGAGAGATGGGTCACAGCACTGCCCTCATCCGCCCAGAGGGCAGATGTTATTTAGCCTCATGCTCTGCTGTCAACACCCTGGTAACGCCTAGCACAACCAGCCAAACCGGTTAAGCATCTTCTGTTAAGAAGCTAAAGAGAGGCATTCAGTGATTAGAAGAGGAAATTAGTAAAGGGAGCCCTCAAGTATGACCTAGTACCTCACATTCTGACTACAAAAATGTCAAACTTGCTATGACTCTAGTTTACTATACCTATCAGTTATGTGGGCATTTTTGCAACTGTGGCAAAATATTTCTGATTGAAATAAAAATGTTAAAAGACTAAAAAAAAAGTAAAACTGAAAAGATATTTTTTCACAATACTTAAAATGAATATACATGAAAATGAGAGTACGTATATTGCAAAGGACACAGGTATGAGTGGCTTCAAATGAATTTAAGATGAGCAGATTAAAAAAAAAAAATCAATAGGAGTGATAAAGATCATATGCCCAAGAGATCAGCAGGGTGTGTATCCTTTTATTTGTATGCTGTGTGAAATGCTTAGAATGCAGTCGTGCCATGAGGCTGGCTGCATGCCACAGATCTGAGTAGTATTTGGGCGTGTTAGCGTAACCTCTGCAGGGTGTACATTCCTTTTATGTAAAAGGAACATTTAAAAGGGTGGTCTTCCAGTGTTGCCATCTAGTGACCATTTAGGGGATTGATTTCTACATCTTGTTCATTGATAAAAAGGGCAAATAATCTAATTAAACGGGAAATTAGCAAATGGCAAGTGTTACACAGATGCCCATGAAAATACAGCTTACTCTAACTAAGCTTGGGACCAGAGGCCTGAAATACAAAGCGAGGTTATCCTGGATAAATTCAGCCAGTAGTAGTTTCTCTAACCTGGATAGACTAACCCAGACATGAGTGTGTCTGGATAAGGGGCATTGCCAAGGGGGGGGGGGGGGGGTTCACAACTCGTTCGGTCAACCCAAGATTTTCTTGTCTTGGGTGTTCACATCACTGGGGGGGTAGTGTTGGTGTCAGTCAACCATTTAAAACAATGTAGAAGAGGTGAGTTGTGCACTCACACGGAACAGTAAATCATAATCATGGTAAATGAGGGATTAATAAATAGCAGTGCTGTCAAAAATACTGAGCTATTAACGATTATTATTTTTTTTATTGCAAGATTAATGCTCTTGTGTCTTGGTCTTGTGACCTAGTGAGTTTTTTCATAAGCCGGGGTCACTGCTCGTAACGTTAGGAAAAACAAGATCCGGCTGTAAAGAGGAAGCAAAATAATTTGCACAAAATTGAGAAGTCCCAGCTGCAGGAGGTGGACCAAAGCGCCGCACGGTCACCCATGCACGCACACAACTTCACCAAACAAGCCCTGTGCTCGAGCGAGCGCTAGTGCCACCCACACGAGGAAAACGTGAAACAAAGTCCACTTTAAAGCATACGGTGAATCCACGCCCACCCCTGACAAAGACCACGGACAGCGACAGAAGCCCCACAGACTCTCTCCCCCGGCCACCTCCACTCCCCCGTGCCGCCACCCCATCCACAAACCCAAGGAGGAGCACACACCGCCAGCAGGACCCACATCGGTCCCACCACTCAATAGACACCCATGCTGCTGGACCCACCCTCTCCGCTAAAAGCGCCAGCTCCGCTGCGCGCCTGTAAACAAACAGTGCCGTGTGGTGACGCCTACAGGTGTGACCCACAGACCCCCAGGCAACTGTGCCCGAGCACGGCACGGCCCAAAAGTCCCAGAGCGAGTGTGCCCCTCGTACAGCAGGCACTGCGGCAGACAAACAGTGGCGCTAACTGGAAATTAGGGGACGCCCCTCTGTAATGAGAACTACCTCAGGGTCACATTATTTCACCCACAGTGGGAACTTTAGTTGCTTTGACTGTGATGAAGACAGAAGAGAAGCACTTCACTGACATTGGTGAAGAGCACTTCATGAAAGTGGAACATGAGAGTGGGGACAGGAACACAAATTTGTCTCATTGACAATTCTTATGGTTTGCAATAAAAACACATTTGCACAAAGCGGTGCATATCCACTTTTCTATCTTAAGAGTATTAAGTATTAAAATGATGATTCAAGGGACAAAAATTAATCGCAAATTAACTATGACATTCATGAGATTAATTATGATTTAACATTTTAATCGACTGACAGCACTAATAAATTGTACCATTTCAAAGGAAACATGGTTGCTGTGGATCCTTGGTATCGACAGAATGCTTGATATAGACGGAGCATCAATGTGTATAAGTCATGTAAAATAGATTTGACATATGCAGCACCATGGACTGAATAAGATAAGATAAGACTTTATTGATCTCACACAGGAGAAATTTACTCGCCACAGTAGCTCCAGGACAATTGGACAGGAGGGAAAAAGTGCATGCAGGCAGGGAGGGGATAAAGTAAGTAATAAATAGTGCAAATAGTAATATGTAATAATAATAATAATAATGGAAAATAGTAATAATGATAATAGTAACAACAAGCATCAACATGAAAAGGAGGATATTGCACGTCTGGCCTATATGTTAGAATTATACAGTCTGATGGCGGTGGGGATGAAGGATCTGCGGTAGCGCTCCTTCTTGCACTGGGGGTGCCTCAGTCGGCTGCTGAAGGAGCTGCTCAGCTCCTCAATAGTCCGGTGCAGAGGGTGAGAGGTGTCGTCCTTAATGGACATGAATTTGGCCAGTACCCTCCTCTCTCAGCCACCTCCTCTACACGGTCCAGAGGACAGCCCAGGACAGAGCTGGCCCTCTTAACCAGCTTATTCAGTCTTTTTCTGTCCCGTTCTGTGCTGCTCGGGGCCCAGCAGACGACAGCATAGAGGAGAGCAGAGGCCACCACAGAGTCATAAAAAGTCTTGAGCAGAGGCCTGCTCACTCCAAAGGAACTCAGTCTCCTCAGGAGGTGGAGGCGACTTTGGCCCTTCTTGTACAGGGCGTCAGTGTTGTGGGACCAGTCCAGTTTATTGTTGAGGTGAACACCCAGGTACTTGAAACTGTCCACAGTCTCTATGTCCTGCCCCTGGATGTTCACCGGTGAGTGAGGTAGTGGTCTCCTCCTGAAGTCGATCACCAGCTCCTTTGTCTTACTAGTGTTAAGGCACAGGTGGTTGCGCCCACACCAGTCTACAAAGTCACTGATGACCGAGCGGTACTCCAGCTCGTTCCCCTCTGACACACAGCCCACAATGGCCGAGTCGTCGGAGAACTTCTGGAGATGGCAGCTGTCCGTGTTGTATGTGAAGTCCGAGGTGTATATGGTGAAGAGGAAGGGTGAGAGGACAGTACCCTGGGGGGCCCCCGTGCTGCATACTACCACCTCTGACTCACAGCCGCGCAGCCGCACGTACTGTGGACGGTCAGTGAGGTAGTCAATGGTCCAGGCAGCGAGATGTCCATCCACTCCCGCGTCCTCCAGCTTCCCCCGCAGCAGCGCCGGCCTGATGGTGTTGAAGGCGCTGGAGAAGTCAAAGAACATGACTCTCACAGCACTCCCGGCGGTCTCAAGGTGGGTGAGCGCCCGCTGCAGAAAGTAGATGACGGCGTCCTCTACTCCTACGTTTGGCTTGTAGGCAAACTGCACCGGAGTCCAGGGTGGGGCTCACCACAGAGCGGAGGTGGCTGAGGATCACCCTCTCCATGGTCTTCATGAGGTGGGAGGTCAAGGCGACTGGTCTGTAGTGGGCCGGTTCCCTGGCGTTTGTTGTTTTGGGAACCGGGACCACGCAGGAGGTCTTCCACAGGACGGGGACCTTCTCCAGGCTGAGGCTCAGATTGAACATGTAGCAGAGAACCTCACAGAGCTGGTCTGCACAGGTTCTCAGCAGCCTGGGGCAGATACCATCGGGTCCTGCGGCTTTCCTCTGCCTGAGTCGCCTGAGCTCCCTCCTCACCTCGTCCGGTGTGATGGAGAGGGGGAGAGGGGGGACTGGGGTGGACTGCGGGGGTGGTGGTGGTGGGGGGGGTGGAGGGGGGATGGTGCTGGGTTGAGTCCGTGTGAGGGGGAAGGGGGGGTATGCCTACTGGCCCGGGGAGGTGTGAAGAGGAGGAGGGGGGAGTCGGCAGAGGGGCAGAGGGGGTGGGGGGCGCATTAAACCTGTTGAAATAACAGTTTAATTCGTCCGCCCAGCACTGATCACCGTCAGCTGTCCCTCTGCCACTCTGTCCAAAACCAGACATGCTCCTCAGTCCTCTCCACACGCCCCGTGCATTGTTTTGGGCCAACTGCTCCTCCATCCTCCTCCCATAGTCCTTCTTGGCCCGTCGGATCCTCCACTGAAGCTCTCTCTGGACCCTTTTCTGCTCCTCTCTGTCCCCTGAGTTGAAAGCCCTTTTCTTCTGGTTCAGGAGGGCTTTAAGCTCAGGGGTGACCCAGGGGTGGTTGTTGGGGAAACACCGTACCCTCCTGGTTGGCACAGTGTTCTCCACGCAGAAGTTGATATAGTCTGTGATGCAATGGGTCAGGCCGTTAATGTCGTCTCCATGAGAGTCAGTGAAAATGTCCCAGTCAGTGTTCTGGAAACAGTCTCTCAGACTCTCACAGGCCTCCTGAGTCCAAAGCTTCACAGACCGCTTCCGCACAGGTTCTTTCCGCACCCTGGGTGTGTATTGCGGGAGCAGGTAGACCAGACAGTGATCCGAGCGGCCGAGCGGGGGGAGGGGGGCGGAGGTGTAAGCGTCTTTGATGTTGGCGTAAAACAAGTCCAGAGTCTTATTGTCTCTCGTGGGGAAAGTGACGTATTGGGTGAATGTGGGGAGAGTAGTGGAGAGAGATGTATGATTAAAATCCCCAGTGATCAGAAATGAGGCGCGCGGGTGACGTATCATCAGGTCATTAACGGCGCTGTGGAGCTGTTCACATGCTGCCGCACCATCCGCGGATGGAGGAATATACACACAGAACACAATAATGTGTGCAATTTCTCTGGGCAGATAGTACGGCCGCATACCCACAGCGAGCAGTTCAATGTCCCGGATGCACAGCTGATGTTTTACATGTACATTCCCGGGGTGGCACCAGCGTTCGTTAACGAAGAAGATAAGTCCTCCTCCACGTGTCTTCCCGCTCCCCGACACGGTCCGGTCCGCGCGCCTCAAAGTAAATCCGTCCAGCGAGATTACATTGTCCGGTATATTCCCATTTAGCCATGTTTCGGAAAAACACATCAGACTGCAGTCCCGGAATTGTCTCTGATGTCGGGCCAGCGCGACAAGCTCCTCCACCTTGTTGTTAAGCGAACGCAGATTCCCCGTTATCACCGTGGGCAGTCCGTTCGGTGAATACGGCCTCCGGTTCCGGCGTCCGCCCCTGCAGCCTCTCCTCTTTCTCCGTATCTCCGCCGGGACCTCCGGTTTCCCCGCGTGGAGTAGAGAAGGGCCCCGTAGATCCAGGAGCTTGTCACGCGTGTATGTAATCCTGTGCATGGCTTCAGGTAAATCCCGTACCTCCTGGCGCAGATTCATTAAAAGTCCAAAAACACTACAGCTAACAGTATAGCTGTAGTGAGAGTAGGCTTCCCAGGTGCGCGACTGCGCCCTGTTTCACCTACTCTAAAGAAAAAGCAAGAAAAACGACTATATACAAGTAAAAAGAGGAAAAAAAGAAAAGTAGGGACGGAGCTACACCTGCACGCAGCTGGCCTCACCAGCGCCATCTTGAACGCCACTTATACCTGTGCCAATCAGCACAGCAGCAAAAACATACCTGAAGTTTTCTGGCATGTTTTTGGCAAATATAGCATTTTCAAACCAACATAAGGTAACACGGTAATCTAAATATGTTATGAGTTAGAAATGAATACCTCATAGGACTGCAATGTTTACCCCATTTTAACTAAACCCTTATTGGCTTCTTTAAAACCATGAGTAACATGGGAAAAAAGCCCTAAAAATGAAATACTGACCTGAGCAATGGCTGCCTCGTTGTCTGCTAGACCGAGCAAAAAGATGCGGGCCTTGTCAATCTTGACTGGGACAGTCCGTCCTCGCCATTCTACCTCACTCATGGTGGCTGCTTGCTTAGTCCTAGCTTGAGTGATGAGAGCCTATAAAATAGATATGTAAAGCAAAGTATAGGTGGTCCTTTTCTCACACCAAAAATCACCAGTTTTTTTTTTTTTTTAACACATACACCTCTTAACCTAAAATAAGAATACCTCCAGTTTTTCAGCCATCATGCCTCCACCACCACCTGTCAGTCTCATCTGCATCAAGTCATTGATGGCGTTTTGGTCCCCTACAATCAAAGATGTGACAGATAGAAAAACAACTCTGAAACACTGCTCAATGCTAATGCCACTTACCAATGTTATAAGCGCAATATCGGATGTTAGGAGAGATCTCATCCACACGCTGACGATACAGCACAGCCAACTCCTCTGTGAAAGCACTGGCAAGCTTCTCGTAGATTGTCCTGACAAAAAACATGGCGAGTTTGTTTCATATACAAATTACAAGCAGCATAAGTGGACTAAACTAATTCAGTACTAGACAGACATAACATACTTGCACTTATTGAAAGCCTCCATAGCATGCTTCCACTCTTGCAACTCAAATTCAACCATACCTGAGAGGTATGCAGTGTACGCCTGTGAATAATAAATATGAGTTTATCAATTACTTAATTATCAATTAGGTCAATTACACATATAGTAAATGAAAACATATGTATAAAACATGTTCAGGTCTGAACCTACTTGTGCCTCCAGTTTAGTCTTTGCGTCAACACGTGGGCTTTCACACAGCTTCTCCAGTCTCTCACTGTGCTTGGCAGCTTTGCGCAACCTTGCCAGCAAATGGAAACGCTTTCTTGGCTCCGTATTAGCCTCCTGTTTCAGCTGCATGGCATAACTCCATGCTCGTTCAGCTTCCATCAGAACTATCAAAAGGTATCTGGAAGGAAAAGAAAGGATTACCATAAATCTTAATTTGTAAAGGAATATAACCTAGTTACTAATAGACAAAACTCACCTGCTGTCAGACAGCATTTCAACTGTAATTTTCTTTCCCACAAACTTATGTCGATTGCCCATCTTGAATCCAAGAGTCTTGCGTAATCTACGCATCCTTCGAGAACAGTATCCTCTAAAACAAAAAAAGTTAACAATCCTTACTAAAAAATGGCGGCACTCAAAATTAGTTTATTATCAGATCTTTCTGATCATTGTCCCACTCACGTCAGCTGTGCAATTTGCATGTCTTTTGAGTAGAAATCAGATATTAAATCAGATTTTGGTGATCTTGTAAACACAGCCACTGTCTATATTATGGCCCTCAATAGACAACACAAATTTGCCACTGCAATTCCAAACCATTCATTCATCAGGATAGTTCTGATTCTGAATGACCAGCACCAGGCCACATCTCACCTGTATCTCTGGTAGTCTCCGTGTCTGAGCCCATGCTGCTGCTGTGACTCTTTAATTATTTGCAAGACTGCGATAATTAAGATAAAACAGGTAGAGACCCATGTTGTGTTTTTATGTACTGAGCAAACACCAGTACAGAATATCATTCCAGAAAACAAGATATGCAGTCAGTTTCTATGAATGTGAAATATATTTAAATATTACTAACAAGGTAAACATACTGCTTTTGTCAAACAAAGTTAAGTCGCTCATCCAACATTGGTCTTTCTTTTAACGTAAGCTTTTTCTACAATAAAAATCAGAGCGTGGCTATGACACGTCGCCTTACAACGCTAACCTCATCCCATGGACTAGCTAGTAGCTAACTTTAGCTTCTTCCTCAGCACTACTCCGACAGAATAACAAATGGCAACATCGCTTTTCTTATTGCAAAGGATACTTTCCAATCCCAGGTAGCCTTCTGCCAAATTTTCTTTATTTTCATCCCCTGAAGAAACTTTAGCTTCGTTTTGTTTATCTGCGGCCATCTCTGAATGCTAAGCAAAGCTAAGCTGCAGACACATGCCCTGAGTCGAGCAAACGGAAACACAAGTAACCAATGCCACTAATGCGCTACGAAGCAACTATCGCGAGAATATAACGAGAAACACACGTTACTTATTCTTTATTAATACTGAAATTATTACCATGATTAACATAAATGCATGTCTAAAATAAAAAAAAGAACATGAGTTTGTAGAGTTAAACTCTGGAGTCATTTTGAGACTTTTATAGGTGCAAGTGCCTCTTTGCAATTACTGAAAAGGATACTTACTAAAGTGAGATTTATCCAGTATATTATTATATATTTTTTGTGACCATATACTAACCATAGATCAGCAGAATAAAAGAAGATAGGAAAATTAATAAACAACAAACCATCATGAACTGAAACAGATTTGTCTTGGAATTTTATGATAAATAGATTTATTTTTGATCAAAGTCCTTGGGTGGAATTTTTCACCACTGAACAGTGGTTTAGTGTATAATGAGTTTATTATGTTGTAAAAACATTGTGTAAAAATATGAGTATTTTCAGGTGTGTTGAGCAGCAGAAACATATCTGGACAGAAAGCTCTTGATCTCTGAAATATGCATAGTCTCTCTGACTGTTGTATCTCTGCTACGCACTTGAAGAAGGCCATTTTCTAGAGTGTTTTCATTTATAACAGTGGTGAATAACACTCCCATCTCATCGTACCTGGTAAAATAATACGAGCGATGTTAGGAGAAAATTCAAAATAATATACCACTTTTTGATATATATATACATACACACACACACACACCTGGCATTGAGCTGCTCCAGTGATGTTGGCAGAGTTTCAAGATACCCAGGCCATGTAGAGATCTTAGACTCAAGCAACTCTTGAAGTAGGCCTTCACAAACCTAAAAACACTTAATTGTTAGCAGATACTGAATTTGGATATCTGTGTTTTTTGAATGAAAAAATACCTGACGCAGCTCCATTGTGGACCCCCTTCCAATGTCCAAAGCCACTTTGATTGGAGTCAAGACTGGATGCAATTTAAGAACCTAAAAACAATAAACGTGAACATAAAATATATGAAAAAAAAATATATATATATATCATCAAATTCTTGTTTTATACACTTGTCACCTTCCTCTGATGCAGCTTCCTCTTGTTGTCATCTTTCTTCTGTTTTTGTAGCGAATTAAACAGAAAAGCCATGACACCTTGGTCCATATTCGCAGTTACTGTGACAACATGAGGCACTGACTTTCGCCCATCTCGACACTGAACAAAGCAAACGGGGGAAAACATCTACAATGCAGCTTGGAACCAACAGCTGTGCCCCCCCAAAATATATTTATAAAACACTTCTAACATGGCTGAATGATCTCTGCATCTCATTGTACTTATTCTTTTTTTATCAGTTATGCATGATTTAATAAATCTCAAGTTAAATAATAGTAGAATTCTTAATTATAAATTATTAAGGTATATTGAGAAGTGAATGTGCAACTAGTTTAATTACCTGAAGTTTTGAGCGGATCCCATTGTGTGCTTGCAGTAGCTCAGTGTCTCCTCTGCTCCACAATGTTTCTAGAGACTTCGGACCCCATGGAAAGTTATACAATATTTTGACTCCACGTGATGCTGGTAGTTCCAGCTCCTCCTCTGGAATGTCACTACTGCTGAAATCTGACGGGGAAAGCGCAAACTGCAAAAGACAGAAGACGGGATAGTTATAATATCCCTTATCTTCTATATGCCACAAAGCTGATGTGCATTAATTATTAGAACCTTTCTAAAACTCACTAGACATGTGAAATTAGCAACAAAACATACTTTTTTCCACCACTGCAGCCTCTGCCGTGCCCAGAAATCCAACCACTGGGAGGAAGTACGAGGAGAACAGAACCATACAAGAGAAGTCTGCGTGACCGCATCAGTCCTGGGGGGAAAAAGCGGTTTCATTTACAATCAAACAGGAGACAAAAATCTGCATTTAAGCCTACTTACAAGAAAAATGAAACAACAAATCTCACCAACCACATGGTGGTCCACTAAAACACATCCCATATTCAGCCAGGCCAAAAGGCAGCTTTCTGTTGACCAGCTCTAAAGTAGGCACAAACTGCTCCAAAGCACCTGAAAACAAATGTGATACCAGGTCAGCAGACAGGTTAAAATCATCAGATTTCATTTAACTCAGGATGATCCATATTATGCTATTTTCTATTTGTTTCATTCACTCATGTTTAACACACAGACTCTGCATACAGAGTTCTTCTCTCACACAGAAAATACTCTGTTCCACCTTGTAGTTCAAATCCCCCCCCTAGACCCAAGACCCTTCACGGTACTGCCCCCCGGGCGCTGGAAAGATGGCTGCCCACTGCTCCTGAAAAAAAGGATGGGTCAAATGCAGAAGTAAAATTTCTCCTGTGTGTCAGTGTGTGAGATCAATAAAGGCTTAATCTTAATCTGATGTCATGTAGTAATACAGGAAGTGCTCCACTGTGTTTTTAACCTCCATACATCTTCACTACAATCATTAGGATTATTTCAACCCTGGTATCTCTAATAAAGGTAGAGTTGTTAACCTGAAAACTACATGACATCATACGGTGGAACACAGCATTTTGAGCTTTGGAGAGATAGACAGTCTAATAATAAAGGGTAATTCAAACGTGTGAATGAAACAAAACAAAACTCCATGTAGGTTCTGGATAAGGACACGACATTATAACATGACATAAAGCTCACAAGAGTTAATTTTGCATAATATAGGACCTTTAATCTATAGCCAAAACCTAACCTTGGAAAAAGTTTGTTCTTAGTGATGGCGACTCCTGTAGAAGTAAATTAACCTGTTCAATGATCTGTTCTCTGCTTAGTTCTTGTTGGTCCAGTATTCGCCTTATCTGTTTTGTCTCGACTTTTTTAATGGAGCCAAGCCCAGTCCTGTCCGGGGAGCAGCTCAGACTGTTTATCCCAAACACGTGTGCCCTAGAGCTCACAACAGACTCCCACCAGCTCTCCAGCAGATTCCTTTTCAGCTCCGCACCCAGGGGACCGTACCTACAGGTCACCCCTCTTCTCAATAAGTCCTGGTCAGCCTGACAAATATATCCTCTATCCGCACACAGCTTTAGCACTGCCTCGACCTCTTCTTTGCTTTCGCTTCCGGTCATATCGCACCGTCCTCTGTCTAATTGTCGGAGCTCGCCTGAACACATATGATTTGACGTTTTAAAAACCTTTAACTGCCGATATAGTACACTCCTCCTGACGCTGTATGTCAACATAGCTAGTCAAAAAACGTGCTCAGTTAGAGAACCGGAAGTACTCATCCTCCTACTTCCGGGTTCCATTGATTACGCCACATTCCACAAATACAAAATAAAATATAAACATGACTGCGAACTACACATTCGTATTATGAATAACAAAACACACACATTATTTTTATTGTCATTTATTTAAAAGGGCAACTTGCACTTTTTACATCTTAAACATTAAACATACCACAAACAAATTATAACATTGCATTACCAAGTAAAACTAAATAACTGAGGAATGCAACACAAAACAGTCCACATAGTGCAGCAGTATAGATGCACACAGGGCACCATTAAATGAGCTGGTTTTACAGAATAATCTCAATCCAGCTCTAAGCAAACAATAATTAAATATCACAAACAATCATGTACTGTAAAAACTCAAGAGAAAGTTAGAATATTGGTTCATTAACTTATGTATATTTTTACTGTGGAAAAGGTGGTTGCATGGGGTAGGGTGCCATTGGTGGTGGTGGCGGCTGTGGGGCTTGAGCAGGGAAAGGGAAAGGCGGGTGGTTCATGCTATTCTGAGCAGGCCTCTGCATGGCTCCAAACTGCGGAGGCCCCTGGAAGTTTTGGTTGCCAAAGGAGCCTGGTTGGTTTGGTGGTGCCCCAAAATTACTATGTCCGTTACTGTTACTGTAACTGCTGCTTCCAAAACTACCAGAGTTACCACCGTTTCCCCCAAAGTTGCCACCATTTTGAGCCTTGTTACCACCAAAGGCACTCTTCAGCCCATTACCAAACCCCCTATCACTGTCTCTGTAATGACTCCCCCCATAGTTTCTCCCGCCCCCAGAATACCTATCGCGACGGTCATCCTTATAGCCACCTCTACCCCCTCTTCCTCGACCTGTAAAAAATGACAATAAGTCACTTCAAATGCCTGTAAAAAAACATTCAACATAGAATAAGTGTAAATATTTGCTTGTACCTTCTGCCATCTGAATCAGTTTGGGATTAATGGCCTGGTTAGCTTCACGGAGCACAGAGATGAGGTCACTGGCTTGTTTCATGTTGTTGGGGGTGAAGAATGTATACGCCGTGCCCGTTTTTTGACTGCGGGCTGTGCGTCCAATGCGATGTATATAATCCTCAGAGGAGTTGGGGTAGTCATAATTGATGACAAATTTCACATCCTCCACATCTGTGAAAGTGTTGCAGTGTGGCAAAACATAACACGCCACACAAAATTTTGCACACCACAACAGCCAGATCAAAGAAAAAAGTTAGCAAATTGTCAGGACCAGAGAAGAAAATGATCACCAAGCTGTAAAAGAAACATGTTAAAACAAAACAGCAAATTTACTCCATGGGAATACTACTGTGGGAAGAGAGAAACGATGCACACTCCAATTGCTTACCATAAAAAATGTTAATAAAAATCCACTCCCTCTTTTACAAAGGGAGAAAATATAAATTCAGGTCTTACCATTGCGGAGTATGCAATCACTATTCCATTCCCAATGCAGCGAAATCCCCCACAAATTGTCAAGTGACATCCAGGAGCTTCTATGCAGTTGGGCCACAAATTGCATTGGGGTCTCCTCAAGTGCCAATATGGGATCTTTGTGTTGCACCTTTTTTCCAGGTCCGATTTTCCCAGTACACTTCCGAAGAGAGCTTAACTATGTAGGCCACACTGCACGTCTTGCCAAGACATAATAGATCAAGAACTATTTAGACAGGAGCTGTTTAAAAATGCCCATGCACTATGTTTTGAGGAACATCTGGGTGAACAAAAATAATATCCTGCCCCCATTAGTCTCATCAAGGCAAGATTTTCGAAGAAGCTAGTATTCACTTGAGAAAATGTCTCTCATTGGCAGGTCTCGACATGACTAAAAAACACAGGCGAGGGAGGTACTTTAGTTTTTGCCGTCTTACTCTTTCTCCTCTGTTTCTGTTTTCCACCATCCACTAACACATATGTGCCAGGTCTCATAAATTTCCAGACTGGTCTCCATCTTACAAATCCAGCACTGACAACAAAGAACAACTGACGGCTTAAGCAAGCTCACCAGCACTCATGCTGTAATACAAACTCCAATGGGTAATGTTCCAAATCTCAAACTGTAACTCACAATACAACACTCTCTTAATTAAGAGCATGCAAGGCAAAAGAAACAGGATCAAGCATATCTTGTCTTTTAGCATGTCTTTTAGGTTTGAGTTGGAAACAGCTGGATGGCATTTGTAGGGTGAAATCCATGGACAGAGAACAGATGTGTGTATATTTTGTCAACATATCAGAGACAAAGGCTTAGCCACACAGCCTTTTGATGATCACTGGCACACAGAGCTTTCTCCTCTCTAGGCCCACTGGGTGGCAAGCCAGTTGAGCACTTCCAATATGTCATCCTTTTCCCTCTCGAGGCCTGGGACTGTCATGCCTAGTGCCTGCCACAAAGACTCCACCTTAAGGTGAGAAAAACTCAGAAAATGCAAAGATAAGTTAAAGAAAGCAAAAACACTTTCTTTAGATATAGAGTAACACAGATGAGCATTTACAGTTTTTTTTTACTTACCTAAGCCTCGGGAAGCGACATCAGTAGCAATGAGGATTGGAGCTTTTCCATATCTGAACTCTGAAAAGGGAACAGACAAATTTATTCAGTTAAAGGCATCAGGTTGTAAGAGTGTATGATTTACATCATGTGCAGTGGCAATATACATGAGTATGGTTAATGTTAATTTGGTAGAATTGCACACCCATTTAAAAATGTATAAATTATTATTAAACAAGAGCACAGAGCAAAACAATACGGTATAATATCATTATAAGTAGGGTGTTTCTCGTCTTAGGGCCAACAAGATGAAGCAAAAATAAAATAAATCAATAAAAATAAAATCTTACCATTAAGGACCCAATCTCTTTCCTGTTGACTTTTATCCCCATGAATCCCCATGGCAGGCCAACTTACAGAAAGCAGATGCAAATTATTTATTTATTGATCTAGGAACAGAAGTCCTTGAGCAAGAGCACATGTCCTCACCCATCTCTCCTCATCCGCCTGGTAAGCTCATCGCATCGTCGTTTAGTCTCCACAAAAATAATGGTCTTGTTCTCCTTTTCACTCATGATCTCTTCAAGCAATCGGATCAGTCTGATAGGACAGATATTAAGATATTAATTCTTATTGTATTTTTATTAGTATTAAGGGTAAAACTCACTTGTCCTCCTTCTCCAAGTCATTGCACACATCCACTATTTGTAGAATGTTGTGATTCGCACTGAGCTGCAGTGCTCCTATGTTGATCTGAACATAGTCTTTAAGGAAATCCTCAGCAAGCTGTCTGACCTCTTTAGGCCATGTGGCACTCCACATCAGTGTCTGCCGGTCTGGCTACAGGAGAAAAAGTATTGTATAAATTTAACAATTGCCTAAATACGTGAAGAGTCCCTCAGTCGTCCAGGTAGAATCCATGATAAAAGGAGAAATTCAATTTGTCAACTGGACAAACTTTGTCCAGTTGACAAATTGAATTTCTCCTTTTATCATAATTGCCTAAATACACCAATCTACACTACCATCTACTACTCAAGAAAGCCATGTACTCACTCTGATCTGCTCGACTATCTTGCGAATTTGAGGCTCAAATCCCATATCCAGCATGCGGTCAGCTTCATCAAGCACAAGATATGTGCAACGGCGAAGATTGGTTTTGCCACACTCAAGAAAGTCTATAAGCCGACCCGGGGTAGCAATACAAATCTCTACACCTGGAAGCAACACATGTATGAATTAAATTACGTTTACAACTTAGTTTCAGTATTTTTGAGAGCACCTACCTCTTTCAAGGTCTCTAATTTGTGGACCTTTTGGGGCTCCTCCATAGATGCATGTGCTCCTGAGACGGGATGGTTGTCCGTACTCTGCTGCCACCTGCTGCACCTGCTGAGCCAGTTCACGAGTTGGGGCCAGCACTAAACACTGAAGAAGGGAGTGGAACAAATGTATCAATGAAACGCATTTACCTTCCTTTACAAATCAGTGCTGATGTATATTAATGAATGCTAGGTGTTGTAAAACTTTACATAAGTATAAGAAAAAAGTAAGCACCAGTGTTGTTATATGTTATATGATGCTATAATAATCAACTTACTATTGGCCCATCACCGTGCTCAAGAAATGGTTGATGTTGGATGTGCACAATTGCTGGAAGAAGATACTATGGGGGGCAATACAGAAAAAGGAGTCAATGACAGTAATGCTTGGTCACTAATATTTGTGTAATGGTTGTGTAATACATTGAGTGTTGTCAGATAAATTTCAAAAATACTCACTGCAAGTGTTTTTCCAGACCCTGTTTGTGCAATACCGACCATGTCTTTGCCACTGAGGGCAACTGGCCAACCTTGAGACTGAATTGGAGTTGGTTCAGTCCAGTTTTGTTTGACAATTATGTCCATGACATAACCTGTGAAATGAAAAATGTACATACATTTTAAATACATATTTTGATACTGATGTACAAGTTGCCTGACCAGCCAGCTTAAATAATTTTCATTAATAAGGGTGGCGTCTCTATAGTATTCTCATGATTGGTCATCTGGGCACCATCTGTGGTGCTTTGCTTGGCTTGGCCTGGTAACCATGGTGGGGAAAAACAACAGACAGTACCCAAAGGAAAACATAGCACAACTGGAGTAGATGCACAAATACTGATGTTTGGACAATGTTAAACAGCCATTGTGTCGTGAAGTGTAGCTTTAATGGCACGGTAGCCCTATCTGATGTTAAGACTGCAAGACCGTCATTGTGCATCCTCAGAGCAATTCCTCACATTTAACTTGAAAGGTTGTTTATTTACCAGCAGTAGAGAACTGAAACACTGACACATATACTGTACAACCCTACAACTATGGCACATTTGTGCGGTAAACTAAACAGATTAGCTACAGGTGCACAAGCTAACAACTTGAATCTGCACCCACACAATCATTCCCATGAATGGCTTTCCCACATCCAACAAGTGTGGCCAGAAAAATAGATTATATAATAGTTTTATTATATAATACAATCAACACTTCAGGAGAGTAAAATATGGACCTGTACGAAGATCAATAGTGATCTTTAGCCTTGTATTGCTTTCTGGTATTTTGATATATTGTTGTGTGCAATTTCAAGTTGCCCAGTACTTTCCATTTAAGTTTACCCCTTTGTAAATATAGTGACTAGAGTTACTAAGAAAGTCACCTGACCAAAAATGTCATACTGGCTGTGAGAATAAAAGCTGCCTTCTGGCTGCATGCCCCTCCTGCCTACTTTTCTTTTCGAGCTTGGCTCAAACTAAACCTTATACACAAATGAAAAGGTATCCTGTAATTTTGTGTAATATTTTTACTCACTTGGATATGCAGCTTCATTGAATTTCATTATTGGTTTTGGGCAGTCTCTGCCTTTGACTGTAACTTCTTTGCTTCTTCTATACTGCTCAACATCTTGCTGCAATCAGACAAAAGTTTAGTACTTATACCATACAGCTGTAATAAAAATGAGATCCTTACTATTGGCCGGCATGTGACATCTGGATGCTCCTGGTAGAAGTTCTTCTGAAACTTTGGAAGCTCATCCAAGTTCCAATGCTTTTTTCGCAGCCTCTCTCCAGGGTTGCCAAATTTTCCCATTGAGGGTCCCCCCCTGTTTCCACCTGCCCCACCACCAAAACGAGGAGGGCCTCCACCATATCTAAAAAAAAATATATAATGTGACGGTTGAATTACTTCTTTTAAGGCATATGGACAAAACACATTCACACAGTTAAAGTAAAATTATGCTCAATGGATCTTAGAGCATTCCGTCATTGAATGGTATTAATAGACACACACCACGGTGGTAAATTTGCCATTGTCTTAATCAAATCCTCCGTGAAACTCTGCTGCGTCACAGGATGCGCCTTTATACCGTCAGTGGGTAGAATAAACCAAAAGCACAAAACAACAAAACTTGCTGCCATTTTGCATGCGTTTACATACAAACACAAACTGAATAGACTGTATTAAAAAAGAAATGTCGTTGCTTTTAGTCTTCTCTTATAACATGTCATTGATTTGACAGCGGCGACTGCCCTACAAGGTCCACCCATCCACCGCACTGAACGTGGACATCTCTAAGATCTCTTACCCTCTTTCTCTGCCGCGGTCTCTGTCTGAGAATCCAGGCATGGCGCAATAATCTGATGTATGCGTTTGAAATACAATCAAACCAGCATTAAATCACACGATTAGATTTACAACAGTCACAGCAGAAAATAAAATGCCGGGGACTCGAGTCTGTAAAGACGGAAGTGACGTCACAGCTGACGGCTGAGTAATAAAATCATACAGGCTTATAAAATAATTGCGAAGAACAGTTAACAAAACATTTAAATTGACAGCATAGTGTGTATAACACGGCAAAAATATACCAAATATACCATATGCCATATACCAAATACTGTGGTCAAAGTTACAACAATATTATTGCAAAGCCAAAGTTCCTTCTTGGATTTGCATAACGTCAATGAATCTCTCATGTTCAGTGAGAAAAACCATCAGACATTAAATAAAGAGTTGGTGTTACCAAATTTACATTAGTGAATGAAACAATTTGCCCAGTGTTGTATAAAGTACTGGAAAATCAAACTCAAGTAAAAGTATAGGTACCCCTCCCAAAAATGACTTTGGTAAAAGTCGAAGTCACTGACTGAAAGGTTACTTGAGTAAAAGTCTTAAAGTATCTGGAACTTCTTGTACTTAAGTATGACAAGTAATGTAAAAATAAATGTACTCAAGTAATGTAATTAAAAGTACAAGTAAAAGTATCAAGCAAAGGCAGTCTGAATTTATATCTGAATAGCCTACAGCTATGCCTTCCCTTGAGCCGAAAAAGCGAGGTAGCCTGTTAGCTCCAACATCATCAAATACGCTTTGTGTAACCGAAAAAATGTCACACAAAGTTAATTTCTACATGTTATGCTCAAGGTTTCACAACGGTGTCTAGAATGTCCATGCTATGGTTACTGAAATTGGAATATAGACGCTAACAATTTCATTAATCTAGAACTTACCTCGATGTGTTTCTTGAGGTTGGACGGGGAGTTTCTGTAAGATAGGATTTCCACGTTTCTTGGAAGGCACAAGAGGCACTTCATTCGATAGGACGAATCCTTCATATCAGCGTAAGAGAACATTGTGTTTAAGTACGGCCAGGGATGCTCATCGTCAGCTCCCCCTTCATTTGTAGCCAACGTGGATGCTGTCTCCTCTTCCATCAGGGATGTTGATTGATTAAACTAGCTGCATGAAACCAACAGGTGTAGGCTGATTGTCATGCGCAAGTAGCGAACAAGCCCAGGCATGTCCTGACTTCCTTCAGTCAGTAGAGGGGTTTTTTGTAACGAGTAACTAAACGGCACATTGAAAATGTAACGGAGTAAAAGTATGCAATTAAATTCGGAAATGTAGTGAAGTAAAAGTAAAAGTTATCAATTTTTTAAAAACTCAAGTAAAGTACAAAGTCTCCCAAAATGTACTTAAGTACAGTAGTGAAGTATTATTACTTCGTTACTATACAACACTGAATTTGCCATAGTATTATTTATTGTAGATGAGGAAAGCAGTCACTGGACAACACAGATCTGGACAAACTCATTGTTACATTGTCTATAAAGGGCCAGTTTATAGACAAAGGGTACAGACAGAACAGTGGTTGTATACATCAAAAAACCTTTAAGAATACCAACAAGAGCTTGCGGAATAGCTTTTATGACCTGCCTAAACTTTTAGTTGGAGCAAGCAGCTTTGTAGTTTTTGCTAAATTCTGTAAACTCAAACAGGTCATCCATTAAATATAAGACCAACCAGATACCTTGTTTTGCCCAGTCTTTACAGTATAATAAAAGGAATATTTTGTATACACATTATTCCATTTGGGTGTATCATGGAGTGACAAATTACGAATACTGTATACATTAATTTCCAAAATTATAAAATTCTCCACCTTTAACCAAGATTTAATGGTGCTTATTTTTTGCAGAGAAAACTGAAATTATTTGGATTTTGGTAGGTCTATATTTAGAGAGTATGCAAAGTAAATAAGTCTACAGTCCTTCCATTTTAGAGGATAATAATCTTCCAAATATAGATAAGTCTCTTTGCAACCACATGTTTAAAATAGTTTTACGCTATTTTAGAACACCGACTCATTTTTGTTTATGTTAATTTTGATTTCACTTGTTCTTTGGAACATATTGGAGGTGGTCATGATGCCATTAATTTCATGTTTCCCTACATTTAACTAAAGACCAGGATTCTCTAAGAGCAACAATTTTCAGATCTACTGATATTTGAGCCTCGTTTTTCGTGAGCTGCTTTTGTGGCTACATGGTTCACGCATTGAGCAGGTTTTTTTTTTTTACTTTTTGGTTTTTAAGCTCTTTTTTTCCTCAGACTGCCCTGACTGCCCTACTGAACCTACCTGAGCAGTCCTTCTTTTAAACTGCACCGAGACCTTCTACTGATACTCAAAGGCGACTGAGATGTGCAGTGTAAATAACAGTAAATAACAGTTCGCTGCAGCAAAAACTGAATTTCCCTCAGGATCAGTAAAGTATCTCTCTCTCTCTCTCTCTCTCAGAAACAATGTAGTATTATCCACTAGCTGACTTACTGCAGCCAAAACATCTAACTCTTCACATGTTTTTATCATTATGCTCCAAATTGAAATGCAACCATTAAAAGTAATAGTATAGGAGGGACTTCCTTGCTGGAAGGAATGTGACGTTTGATACTTGAAGTTGATATTTAAACTAGTATTGAGACTAAATCGTATCTCAATACTAAAAAAGAGACATAAACACAGAACAGAAGAAGATTTAGAATGATCCTGAGCTTTATTAGAACATGTTTAAGACCACATAGAGACTAGTGTGTGCCCATGGATCACTCTGGAACCTGGACTACTGAGGGATTACGCAGCTATAATACAGTGATCCTGCTGGTTCTCTTCTACACAGCTAACCATCCATCCACCAACCATCTGACCAGCTAATCCACCTCCACACCTTCAACACCACATTCACTCAGCCTCTGCTCCCTGGACTTGCGCTCTGAACTGGACTCTGTGTGCTCCTTTGGATTAAGAACATTTTCCTGTGGCGTGTGTTCAAATAAAATAAGTATAGTAAGTAATTTATAGTTATTTTTACTAAGCCAAACTAATTTCAACAATACTATTACTAATAATTTTATAACACCATAATTTTCCTTTTAGAAAAAAAACAAACAAACAAAAAAAAAAAAACGTTGACAATCATTTAAAAAATGTGTTTAGTTTTCGTTTTAAAATGTCTACGGACTAATCTAGATAGAATACTCATCATTACCAAGTAATTTGAACACCATTGGTTTACTTTTACTAACATTACTTTTACTCAAGTTCACTTAAACCTTATTCATCCTCTGTGTTTTTATTGTATTTGTATTTGGCTGTTTTGTAGAATATAGGTAAATAAACAGGCTGGCGGACATTACCATGACTTTATTCCACAGCTCAGTGTCTTTCATTCACACAGGTCCTTATGGTAAATGTGTACAATATATACACTTTAAACACAGTTACCATGGTTACCGCATGCCCAGTAGGAGTGGTTTCCATCAGAAGCACAAGATAATATTTTCAAAGGGGGTATCGGGCAGACCCACTGTGTCCACTAGGGGGCATGGTAGCGGTCGCACATCCTTGCACAGTTGTAGCTCTGCAGATAAAGGTGGGACTCTTCTTCATGCATTACTGTATGGCCCAGGCATATGGTCCACAGGAGGGCAGGTAGGGGGCGCTGTCCTCACTGGTATTTTTGCAAAACATCACTCATGCCCATGGATCTATAATAAGAACTATTATTATACTTCCATGGTCATGACAAAAACAAACCCAAAAAACGAAAACCCTGTGATGAAATGAAAACCTCAGCCTTTGGAGCCGAATAGCAGAGTGGCAGAGTGGTTAGGTCTCCCCTCAAAACAAGGCAGTCCTCAATTAAATATAGGCTATTTGTTCACCCTTGTTAAACACATCTCAAATAAATGTGTGCATTTGCAGTTGGACAAGAGTTTGAAAAAATAAAACATTCAAGTTGAACCTTTGATTGTCTGCACAAATAATACTTTGACTGTCTGGTAGACAGTTACAGAATAAACCACATAAAACTTTCTTCTTCCTCCTTAAAATTATGATTCCCTTTTGTCCATCTGATAAAAAGGGACTATTGAAAGCTGTATCTCTAACATCTCAAAAAAAAAAAAAAAAAAAAGGCAAGTTCTTATATCCAGGATATAAAATGTAACAACATAATTTTTATTTTAAGAAGTCAGATAATGCAAATGCACTGATTTGGTGTGATCGAATATGTGTAAGAAATGTCAAAATAAGCTCCTCACCAGCATCTTCCCAGTCTTGGTGTAGCAGAACTAAAAACTAAATCTTATTATTATTATTATTATGTGGATATGGTGTTATATAGTATTGTCTACTGTTTCCAGTACAAACTAGGTATATTTGCAGCTTCCTCATTAATAACTTGGCTTCAGTGGCCACTGCACATTTTAAGTGCTTGGTGACATCACGCAGGACTGGCTGCAGAGGCAGTTTGAAGTTTACGAGTGTGAAACTTCTCCAGACCCCATCCCTCTTCCCTCTCACTCTCACTCTCACTCTCCAGGCACTGCTCTAGCAGCTCTACTTGAATGTGGTTTTGGGCAAATCTTAGGTCTTAGGTGTCCAACTTTAACATAGACTGATGGTAAGCTGGGATAACTGAGCACTTTTTTTTTTTTTTTAATTGCTGTGCCCTGTCTGCACCTAATTATAAAACATTTATTTATTAATCACAAGCCCCATGAAAATTCTGGGATGAGAGCATGTTGGGTGTGTGAGGGCAGTACACCGAATAGCGCTTTGTGCACACCTGAAAACTTATGCATCTGATTCCAAATTATGTTATCTCTGTGTATTTTTTAAACAGAGTGATAACAGTCTGGTCCCCACACTCTCAGTTACACCTCAAGCCAGAACTGAAACACGACTGCCTAATCAGATTTGTTTATTTCAGTGAAGTGTATTAAGTGAAGGAGCTCATTGGTCATCTATACAATAAAAATAAAGCAATTAATTCTGCAGAAATCAGCTATGGTTTTAAGTCTCCTTTCATATTTCGTCTGGCTGTATACCGGATACATACAAAAATCAGATACCCCAGCTTAGCTTCACATGCACACCTCAGCACACTTCTGGCCTTTGAAACCATCCATCATTTGGATTAGAATTAAATGTTTAAATTTTTCATCATGAGATGTAAACTTAATGTGTGTAGTGACCTCCACTGTCCAGAAGATTACAGAAAACAAAGTATCACTATCAGATAAACAGTATGCTCCTTCTGCAGTTGAGAGAAGCCGGACAGCGCCAGCTAGACGAGTGGAGTGCAATGACCCTGCTGTTTAAAGTTTGTATATTTTGGCGTCACAGTTTTTTGCAGCGTCGTCCCTTTGTCCATCGCTCGGGTCAGTTTTTGTTCGGACGCTGTAAACAGAATTCGGGTTTCATTTCCAGAGTTTATTTGACCAGGGTCAGCGGTAGCAGCTAGCACCAGGGCACAGAGCACAGGAAGCCCACACAAGAGGTTCACAATCTGTGGGAAAAGAGAGCCACACCCACAGCAGCTCATTTACATTTAAAACAGCAACGTACAAGGAATTATCCAGATCCATAAGGAGCCATGTACTAAAAGCATTTTTGGATTTAAAATGTATTTTTCAGTTTTTTGGTGGAGGGTCTGCTTCCTGCCTGTCTCCATGGAGATGTTATCACTTTGCCTTGAATGTTTCACAGTATGGTATTACTTAAGACTAAATAAACAACTTATTTTAAAAAAATGTGACTGGATTGCCTCTTCACAGATTTTACTTGTATCTTGGTTTTGTGGTATCACCTGCTTGCCATCACGGGGAAAAATACTGTGCAACATTCCAGGTAGAGCAATAACAGACAAGCAGGTGGAGTGGAAAAGATACATAGTACACCTTTAACTTGAAATAACTTGGTAGAGACTTTCAACAACACTGTCATTGTAAACAGTTGATCTTTTCTTAAGTCTAGACAGTAAATATTCAAATATTGAATCCCGGTTTATCCCAACCCTGTCCTTGAGCAAGACACATTTATGTACAAAAAATCAAAATAGAAAAATTGACCCTGATGCTCTGATAGTTTCCGTTCTACGATGCTGTTAAATGCAAATGTGTCACGTGGTTGCAGACTGAGAGGTCCTTTAATGATTGAAGAGGGAACACGGCCGGCCTAAAACAATGACGTTTGAGGTTTTGTCCTCAAACAAATTATTCACTATCCAGGAAAGACCTGATCCTGCAGCTTTGGAGAGGGTTCTCAGGAGTTTCTCACAGTCTATATTAATACAGAAAGTAAAAGTATACAAAAAAATGCAGGGATGCAACGGTGTGAAAAAAGATTGGAGATGCCTGTTTGTGATGGAATTATTGATAAGTCCTATGTATTGCAAAAATATTTCACACATTTAGTTGAAGTGAAGAGTGAAGACAGCTTAAATGGGGCTAAAAACAATCGTAGCTAAGCTGCAGCCATTGCAACTAAAAATAACTAAAATATTCTATGATAACCTGTGGCTGAAAATTAAATGTTGTTTTTGCCAGTGCCATCATAGAAATGTGAATATTATGCACATATTTTGCATTTGTTATGCACAAACATAATTTTAATTGGAAAATGCCCCTCAACATTCCCACTGAGTGGCAGAACTAGGGGCACCAGACTAAATATGTTTCTTTGACTATTTTTTGCCCATGGATATTATCACTGTAGGAGCTCTTTCACATTTTAGAAGTGTTTTGAATGTGTTTTGAAGCTTTTTACTACCATTGACACATAATGTTGTCACTCATTCTAAAAATTCAGAATGTTGTGATGTCATCTGCATAACCTCTACTATTTATCTGTTTTAGCACCATTACATCCCTATTGATCCTTTGCTGTGACATCACATTGGGGTGTAGCACATGTATATCTATGATGGAATGTTTAACAGTTGGTTCATGGTGACACAATGCAAACATTAGCAAATGCAAAAAAGTTTCAAGATGATCTGAAAACTCATGAAAAATTATGAAGTGAATTTAAACAACACTTTTTCATTAGTCTATGATCAATATGAGTGATGGCCCAATTTGAGTGTTTGATTGTGAACAAAAAGGTGAAAATGACAAGCTGAAAAACTGTTGGCTAATGCTAGCTAGCTTGTGAATTTAATGCTATTTTTGAGACTTGTTTAAAGTACAAACCAGCTCACCTGTTATCATTCTAAGTAAGTCAGCTGCACAGTATCGTTCATTAAACAAACATAAATAACTGGCGAAACATCAGACCCTACATAGCTTTTCCTGGTTTATACTCCAGGTTTTCCATACTGTGTGGGAGCTCTGACGGGTGTGGGTATTATCTGGCGGGTGTGGACCTCTCCCTGGGCTGTGGTTTGACTTTGAGGCCGGTGGATGCTGCTTTGGGCCGTGGGCGGGATGTGGAGGTGTCCTGGGAAGCACTGCGCCTCATGCCCATGTTCAGGCCCTGGTTCTTGGGTTGGATCACTGGCATCGTGGACTGCCTGGAAGGTCTGTGGGGCGACGGGCTGTGGGCAGAGGTAGGAGTTGTGAGTAAACTTATGATTCACAAGTTTAATCTGGCTTTATATAATACATACTATTTTCAAGATCAATAGTTGAATGAACCCCTGTGCAGTTTAGTCTTGTGATTGCAGTTTGTGTCAGATATATAGAGATACAGTACGTCATCATTTTGAGAGCTTTTTTTAGTAAACTAATGGAACGGCAGGACAAAAAGGATAATTTGGGTATTTCACATTAGAGTTTTGTAGATTTTGACTCAAGAGCAACAGAGTGGTGCCTGCAGGGGTATGCCTATCTGCACTGTGTGTACCTTGAATGTCCCCATTGAATACAGATGGCTGTCCCAAGTTATGCATGGAGGAGCGTGACAGTGTTCATTGATCAAATTGTTCACTTCTTTATAGCGCGCACTGCTGTAAAACTATTAAAACCTGTTCTTTCTGACACTGGGTACTCACTGGACCTGGACGAGCACCAGGTCTCCTTTTCTCCTCCCATCCCATCATTCACAAGACAGCACCCCAGCGGGCGTGTAACCTTAACTCTCTCACTATCTCACTCTCTCCCTCACCCTCCTTGCATAATCAAACGCTTTAATTCACAGAGTGGGAAATCTTAAACAAAATGAGAAGATGACATAAACTTATTCAGTAAGACTGAACTGAGTGTTGACTCAGTCCTGTGCACCTAGAGAGCCCGTGTCCTCAGTTTGTGTAGATATCTTTGCAGAATATCTACTGATAGCTCACCAGGTTAGCAAGATACATGAGCCAGGAGACATGTTTAACCTTTCAGCTGGTAGCCGCAATGCTCGGGCGCTCTGACTTGCATGAGTGACAGGAGGCTCCGTCTTTATTATATTAACAGCACGTAACCTTGCACACAACAATACAGTGCCCAACACATGCAGTGGCAATCATCGCACTCTAAGACTGAGCGCTTTGGGAAACTGAATGTAACACTACTGACATCAGATCAGAGAGAAAGAAAAAAAAAAGACCTGGAACTCCAAAGCCCCATGCATCAGGTCTAAGTGTGCAGACTGAGTGGAAGGTCTGTCATCCACTTGGCTGTGCGTACTTTCCCAAAAATTCTGCATACGGCCCTTGGGCAACATACACTGAAAAGCAGGGGATCAATAATGGACCCCTGCGGAACTCCATAAGAAACTGCAACAGGATTAGTTATAATTTCCATTAATTCCACAATATTTTCCTTCTTTTAGGAAAGAACTTGGCTATTTTAGGACTGTCCCCTTAAATCCAGCCCGAGTTTTCAGTCTGTGAAGAGATACATTATTGTCCACTGTGTCAAATGCTGCACTTAAATATATAAAACTACTTTTAATGTATAAAACTAACCATAAAACAAACAAACAAAAAATTATAATCAGATATAATGATCAAAAAAGGTCAAATTCTGTCCTATTTATTAATTTTTTTCACAATCTGTGTTCAATATCAAAGTCAAAAGCACAAATAACATAGGTAACAAAAATAAGAAAATAAATATAATTTATCCACCTTGGGCTGTCTAAGCGGCTGTGGGCGGAGCTTAGGAGGCGGAGAGGCATCCGGGTGCTGCTGGACAACACTGGATCGGAGCGAAGGGCAGAGCCAGACGAGGAGCGTGTAGGAGCGCCTTTACTGGACTTACGCTGAGAGCTCAGTGGGGTCAGGGGTACTCTCTGAGACCTGAGGAACAACCAAGGAAAATACTGTTAAAGATCCCATGACATGGTACTTCTTGATGCTTTTATATGGCGCCTTAAAGGGACAGTGTGTAAGATTTTTACCCGTTAATTACTGAAATTGAAGATACCCATTCAAAAATGCATTGTTTTCCAAGCCTTTTCACTTCCATCATGAAATCAAAGTATTCTTTTGGACTTAGATATAGTCACATAAAAGGGGGATCTTCCCCATGCGGAGGCAGCCATTTTGAATACGAGAGCCGCAGAAGGACATTTGGGCTCCGCCTTCGCCTTCGGCAAGGCTCGTGGTTTTGGGTAAACAACACAAGCATGCTGCTGGATCAGACTCGTAATGGATCTAACACGTGTTTTGGACTAAATTGTTTTACTAGCTTTTATTCGCTGGATCCTTACGGACAAATTGAGAGCAAGTCTATGGTGAAATACAGAGTTTGACCTGTGGAAAGCATTCTAAGGTAAGCTAACCTCGTTTTGTGCTTTTCTGTATAAAAGCCCCATGTGCTCGGGGAGTGATTGTTTTGCAGGGAAATGAATTGCATAGTCAAAAAGAGGAGACTGTAAGGTTTCATTTGATGTGTAGAGTGTCATGGTACATGATCGTGAATGTGTGTTTTCATGAGAAAAGAAAAAAAAAAAAAAAAATGGGACCGCGCGGCGCGTGGGTCCCTCGAGGTCTGCCATAGCTAAAACAGAAAGTGCAATAGCGACTATCCACCTATGCGCCACGAATCCTACACACTGGGGCTTTAATAGTTCCCTAATACTGTAAATGAATCCTTCTTCAAAATCAAGACTCAGTGCATGAGATAGCCCCATGAACACAGTCAGAGTCAAAAATATCTCTCTGAAACACTTTATTATGGGCGTTGTTGCTTGAATGCAAATTAGGAGGACAGAGACAGGCCAGTGCAGCGGGTGGGTTGTGGCCAAACTCTCCGCTCTTTCCTGGTTTAGCGGTGCGATGTGCGCTGGCTCCACTTCCGCGTTTAAGCACGGAGGAAGATATGAGACGATTTCCATTGAAAAATAAACACATTTCCACAGAAAATAAAATTAAACCACTGCTGTTTCAGAGGTTCAGAGGCTCAGATAAAGGACATCCGAGCCTGGAAACAATCTCACGTGCCTCCAGGCAAATAAAAAAACACATCTTGCATTGCGTAGCTCGTTCGCGGTCCAAACTCTCTGGGCATGATTTCCAGAGACGGTGGGTAGACATTCAGATGGGGGGTGGAACTACATTTGCATTTTTCCCCAAGTGTGACGTCAGAAAGTCCCCTTGTTCAGAATCGCCCGTTTGGGCTGTCTTTTTTTCAAACGCAGAAAAGGATCACAAATGCTCAGTTTAGACATTTCGCAACTTTTAGCCATGGGGGGGCCCTAAACAGGGTAGGGGAGCTCACATTAACGTTCAAAAAGCTCAGAAAGTGAAAATTTCATGGGACCTTTAAAGTGGGACTAAAGACCTAAACTTCACCCATAACCACATTTCAAATAGAGCCTCTAAACTGGGCAGTGCCTGTGCCAAGGGTCTGGAAGTATAAGTAACAGTGAGACTGACCTCCATTCAGTTAGCCACACTTTAAACTCCGCCAATGCAGCCAGGTGTTTGTAATCACTTCAATCTTGTGTGATGTTACCAACTACTGGGAACTGCAGAGGCCACTGAAGGCAGCACTTAGATGTGTGTTTTAGAAGAAAGCTGCAAATGTACCTAGTTTCCAAAAAAAAAGAGCAAAATTTTCCCAGTATACTTCTCCAACCACACGTCAACATCTGCAGATTAACTAGAGACAACTGGGATATAGTGGAATGCGAGGGCATCTGACACAAAGGGATACAGGAGGATGGGAGGGCATCTGACAGACAAGGACATAGGATTCTAAAGGATGGAAGGGCATCTAACACATCAAACCAAACATACCCACTGGTAGCTTTGGTTCCAATTGTTCCTGTGTGAGGGGGGTTGGCTGCAGTAGTCAGCCCAAACGCAGGCCTCCTGATTGGGGTAAGTGGCCGTGGAATCCTGCTCCGGCCTTCTCTGGACGCCTGCTGCTCTGTGGTCCTCAGCCTGGAGCTCCTCTTGGACTCGTCTGAGGTGTAGTCTGAAGATGAGTGACAGAAACAAAACATCTTATATAGTCAAATGCCTGGTGTATTACTTGTACTTTCAGAGGTCTCAGTTACAGTTTGTCAGTTACATTTACTTTTTAAAGAATTAAAGAAAGTTTCAGAGTTTTCTAGCAGCATACCTTCACTCCTACTTGAATAATATTATTGATGCAACAATAGTAATTTTTGTGTTTATTCTATAAAAATACCAGATTTTGCACAATACTTATTTAGAGTATAATATTTAATATTGTACCTCCAATTACATTAACTTTAAATGATAGCAAATCAGATATGATGTACCAGCAGTTACACTTTAAGTTTACTCTAAATTGATTAATTTCTTAGAGCACTAATTTGAACTTCTACTTGAGTAATATTATTTTGAAGTAACATTACTCTTATTTGAGTACAGTTTTTGACTATGGCTACCACTACTCTTGCAGGATTTCCATGTGGTTCCATGTGGGAACCAAAATATTGTTATGATGTCTGTCCCACCTCTGCTGTGGTCGTCCTCGGATGCGGGGTTGCGCTTTTCTTCATCGCCTGAGGACAGTGAAGATGAGGTCCCTGAGAGTCCCCTCCTGCGCCCCACCCACCGGCCCTGCTGCTCCACCACCAGCCGGGCCAGCCCCATGTGCCGAGCCCTCTGGAGACGTGCCCGGGCTGACACCGAAGAGGAGCGCTCTGAGCCAGAGTCCTCCTCTGACATCAGCACCGGGATCCTGCTCCGGAGTTTGGGTCCGTCCTCTGCCCTCTGTATCACCGCAGCTGGCTGCTCTGAGAGGTGAGACATTGCATCCTCTAACTCTGTAGATTCCTGTAAAATAAATAATGACAACAACTACACCTTAATTAGACTTTATAAAGCAAGAACAAAGATTTATTTCATGTTGGACAAGCTGTTCATTAGTAACTACATAGTAAAGGTGCACTATGTTACTTTTATAGTAGGGTGTCTACAGTTTACTTATCTACGGAGATGTTACTGCTTTTCCTGAAATGTTCCACAGTATGGCAATAAACGTATCTATCTTGCGTTTATTCAATCATATTTTATTGCTTAAAAATCCCTTAAACATGCATTCCTATTGTGGGTAGCCTTTGTAGAACTGACTCTTAACTCTATGGGAATAGGTAAGTTTAATCCATCCATTTTTTTCCGGTTTATCCAGGGCCGACCCGGCCCTGGATAAACCAGATAAACGAGGGCAGCAGTCTAAGAAGGGACTCTCAGATACCCCACCCGGACACTTCCCAGGCCAGCCGAAAGACATAGACCCTCCAGCATGTCTTCCCCAGGGCCTCCTTTCATACTGCGGAGAAAACTCATTTAAACCGCTTGTACCTGCAATCTTGTTCTTTCTGTTATTAAGCAAAGCTCACGACTGGTAAATCGAGAGATTTGCCTTTTGACTCTGCTCCTTCTTCACCAGAATGGTAAGTTTACTGCCATACTGTAAAACAGGGGTCTTCAACGTTTTTCAGGCCAGGGACCCCCAAACAGATGGCGAACTGGGCCAGGGACCCCCTACTATATATACGGCATAGAATTATGTTTTATATTAAATTGAGCTTAGTGTCATGTATAAACATTGCTACTCTGTTATGGTACATCCAATACAAGGAAATAATACACAGGTTAATACTGTATTTTACACTATAAAATATAAAATAATATTATTTTGAAGTGAAATCAAAAGATTTCGCGACCCCCCTGCAGTACCTCCGCGACCCCCCTAGGGGTCGCGACCCCCCTGTTGAAGACCTCTGCTGTAAAACATTCCGGCATGACCTTATAGATTAGTACATGCACATGGACCATTATGAAACCTACCTGGTGGCAGATATAAGACCACTTGGTAATATAAAAGAAAATACAATGATTTAATGGTGAAAATTGCATTTTATTGTCTAAAGAAAGAGTGTTTTTAATTATCATTGGTATCCAGAATTGGTATTCATTATCAAGTCTATCTTTTTCCTGTTTGTTTTCTTGGTGTTCTTCTGTTTTGGTCAACCCTCTAACTCACTAACTGGTGGTTATTTAAAAGAACAGAGCCTTGACATTAGAAACATAAATGCAATGGTGTTGCACAAGCTCTCCCGAGATGGAAATGTGGAAGTGGGGTGTTCTGCCTGTTTAATGGATTCTAGCTCTTTGAAAGAAGGGACGGACTGAAGGGACGGACCTGTATGAGTGTGCATGAGAAAGCCAGATGTTTTACTGTGTATCTAAGTGACGGAACTATGAGACCGCTGGAGAGATCGGGTGGTGGTGATGGCAGCATTGGTCCATGGGTTGCCAGAGGTGCAGTGGGACCAAGGGAAGCCATAATTTTGGTTCAACATCTTGAAGCCACTTAAGTAAACTACTTTGACCTTAAGAGCTGCTGATACAGTATATCTGGACCAATGTTGCTCAAATTGATGGGTAAAAAATCTGGTACAGTCATGTTCACTTTAATTTGATACATCATTAAGTCCATCTCAGTTTAAGTTTATTGTAGAATAGTGACAGTGTCTTACTTGTGTCTGGGTTAGCTCCTGCACAGGTGTCACAGCCTGGACCTCCAAGGCCGGCCCATTCTCTGGTGGAATCGCCTCTGGACTCGTGTCAAACTTGGGCTGCTCCTCAACTCCTGCTTGGTTTGGAATGACCTCTGTGTCTTTGGCCGAGTGCCCGTTGGAAGACATAACATTGAGGTGTGATGTCTCAGCGATGTGGATGAATGTTCGCTCCACTTTGGTGAACGGTGGAGAAGCCGGAGCTATGGGCGTGGAGGGCCGCAGGTCGGATCTCAGAGCTGGGGAGAGCCGTCCGGTGTCAGGGGGCTCGAGCTGCAGTGCCTCCCCAACCAACATGTGCTCATTTCGGGGAGTCAGAGCACAGGCTGTGGCCAGCTCCGGTTCCAGACCAGTGTCCCCGCCCGATGGAGACTTCCGTGTATCGCCTGGGGAAAACAACACCAGCGTTTTGGAAGCGTCCTCCAGATCTTGGTCATTCTCTGCACCTGAAACCTGGAAACACACCTTTATTTAGACTCGTTCGGATCCAACACTGCAGGACTAGAGGCAGGTAGGAGGCTACTCAGTTGGACACTGTTTTAGCAATCAAGATATTTTAGTTCCCACCCTGAAGCCATCTATTTCTGTACACTGTCAGTCAAATGTTTGGACACACACACACACACATACAAAATTAGTTGTATGAGATGGTTTGTCCAAACTTTTGAGGTACTTTATCTTTCAGTGGAACTTTACAGACACAGTGATGCCAATCACAAACCTTGGGTCCCTTCTGGTCCTCTGCCATAAGTGTTGAGTGGGCAGCCTCCTGGCTCCTCTCCGTGCTCTTCTGACTGGCCTCGCTGTTGGACTCGCTCTTGGTCACGTCATCGTCACGTGGTCCTGGAGCTTCGGGGACGTCTTCAGGAGTGGCGAAACTACGGCGTGGTGGTAACGTTCCAGTGAGCACCACAGTGAGGAAATCTGCGCGTTTGGCCTGGAGCTGAGGCAGGATGTGGAAGTGCTGCTTCTCATCGTCAGCACCTTTGGTTCGATAGTCAGGCGACGTTGGCGAGGGGGTCTTCTCTGTGGGAGACTGCACCACCACCTGGATGAGAGAGAGATGTATCAGCATCAACATGAACATAACATATAAATAACTATGAAAAAAATATTAGATTCAGCTTGCATACCATCTTACCAGAACATCATTCAATACGGCACAGACATAAATGTAGGTTTTAGAGTGATCAGGAGTCTAACCCAAAACCTCCTTACTGAGAGGAGACAGCCACTGCCACAATGCAACAATACAAGGATCACACAACAAACATTTTATTTGCCCCAAATCTGTTTATTTCATTGTAGTTTGGTTGTACACAAGCTCTTAAAGATTGTCTAGATTACATACATTGATATAAAAGGCACAAAAATGCATTGCAGATTTTCTTCTTGACAGCACGCAGTCAATGTGTTCAAGTGTTTCCTTCGGAGATATTCACAAACGGCCTGTACAAACATGCGATTCAGCGCTATCTGCCACATGGACATGGCTTTCTAAGGTCCTGTACATGGTTATCGCAGGGTTTAAAAAAAGTTTCAAATACATGCGTTTTTAAACCTGAAATTATACAAGCAGTTACTGTACAGTGATACATGTGGTATAAAAGAAATGCTTACATGTATTTTACAAGTGAAAAGTAACACCAACCCTGCTCTTATTGCCTTTAATGTACACTGACTTTAATAATATACAAGAGAATCATGTACAATGTGGAGCAGCTCAGCAAATGTTCATGAACTTTGCAAATGTATATGCAATTTTTAAACAACTTAACTAAATAATATTAAGTGGAATTCATTGCTCCGCCCTAGCCTGCTCTCGCTCTGGTCAGAACGGTCACATGGCACATAGGCTCTCCTTGCCCGGGTAAAGAACACTATGCCACCTGATTTTTAGGCTGCAGCACAGCCACTGGATGCACCTTAACTGGCTACACATGCTGTTTCAGAAACAAGTACAATCAAAGCAGAACCAATATAGATCCCTTGTCCCACTTTTCCCGTACAACTATTTTCATTGATTGAATACAAACGAAGGGTCTATGTTATGCTCATTTTAAAATCCATGTTACAATCTTGTGTTTTGTTTCACTCACACATTTCTGTAGTTCAATTAAGTCTAAAAATAGCTGTCAACTTTAAAATTGCCACTTAGTGACATCACAAGGTGGAACAGAGCATTTTGAGCTTGGGAGATGTACAAACTCAATAATGCAGGGCTACTTAAACATGTGTGAGTGTGTGAATGAAACCAAACACAACTCCGGGTATGTTTTCTGAGGAAGTTTTGCATAATATACGACGTTTAATGAACTTTTCTAACTTGCGAGGCTCCATTTTTGTATTCAATAAAATATTTACAAAAGAATCACAGATATTTCCAGTAACATGAAAAAGCTTTGCCATCCGGTCTGAACTCAAACCTCAGCCTGTGCAGTGTAAACAAAGCGTGCAAAATAAATGTTAGCAGCGCGTGGTACATTCTCGGTGGTTTGTCCCCATTCAGAAGCAGCGTCAGATGGATGGACTCAAAGCGAGCAGCATGGAGCATATCTGAATGTAGCCCTTTGAGGAAAAACAACAGTGTGGAGCTCAAAACACTCACTACAGCCAGCGGTTAATGGCTAGCAGCTAATGGCTAACAGCTGGATGTTCACAGGCCACAACAATGAACAACGTTAAAGGGCACATATTATGCTATTTTCTGATATACTAGCAGGGCTCTCAAGTCTCACGCATTGAGAGTGTGACACACGCGATTCGACGTGTTCACACGCTCACACGTGGCATTTCTCACGCTGATTTTTTATTTTTTTTTTGTGCCCAGAAAATCGGTCTGTGTGGCTCAGTTTATGCAGGCACCGCGCATTTTCAGCGAAAAAAAACTCCCCCCTCTTCCCCGCCCAGCTCCCCGGAAAAAAAATCTCAGTTTCAGCCAATCAGAAAATAGATTGTTCTGTTGTTGGGCAGACTAGTTTCAGCTGCTAAGCGCACACAGTGACTGACGGTGATGATAAAACAAACTGAGAACCATCAGGTAATAACTTAATTTATATAACTCTCATTAGTTGCTTTGTAGTTTAAGTTAGCTCTTTAGACAAATTCAACGCAATTCGGCACACGGCATTTCTCACGCAATTCAAGCGCCCCACCCCCCCACCCCCACCCATCGCTCCTCGGAAATTACGCAGTTTCACGCACGACCCCGCTCAAAACTTGAGAGCCCTGTACTAGTATGTTATCATGTTGTTTCCTCCTATACCTGGAGTTGTGTTTTGTTTCATTCACACATGTTTTACACACAGATCCTGCATATCAGATATTCTCTGAAACTGAAAACACGCCCTGGAATTGCCTATCTTTACTGAACAAAAGGTAAAAGGAAACTGTTAGCTTGAAGCTACCACTTCATGACATCACAAGGTGGAAATGAGCATTTTGAGCTTGTAGACAGACTAATAGAAAAAGCTTATTCAAAATGTGAACACAAAAAAACACAACTCCGGTCACAAAAGTCCGTATTGCATAATACAGGACCTTTAAGAGTCAGATGTTAAATATTTCACGCAGTAAATTATACTCTAGTCCTGGGTACAACTGAAATAATCTTGGGGAACCAAAACGCTGTGTCTACTGTTTATTATCTGCTATCTACCACAATTGTGAAGGCGATTTGAATGAATAAAAAACAGCAAATCAAGTCCATACATTTTTGGAAACTTGATTGATGACTTTCTGATGACAACTTTCTACCTCTGGACATAGACAAAACGCTTCAATCACATTTAAGAAAAAAGCCCTTGGTTAAAACACACTATTTTTATCTAAAGGACGAAACAACGCACGGCACAACCATCAAGAACATTCCTGAAGTGCTTCTCAATCTATGGTACGTGGGACTTTTCTATTCAAGACTTTTAGTTAGTTATTGTAATAACAGAGATATACACTGCGTTTCAATAAGGGAAAAAAATATAAAATTAGGAATTATACAATACAAAAAATAATAAGAGATAAAATAATTTAAAATAAAAATATTAATATATATTCAAAAATATTAATTAGCATCTCTCCATTAATCCTCTATATTGTGCCCTACATCCATTTGTGTACTTCTTCTGCATTTGTTCCTAAATTTAGAATAATTTTATGCAATAAAATGTGAACAAAAATGTGCAATATTCCAAATGCAGAAGTGTTTAACACACACTGAATCAACCTGCAACTTAGTGATAACGTGCAAAAGGGAAAAAAAAAATTGGAAGACTTTTTTTTTTCACAATAGATTAAGCTTTTGCATTTTACAATATTTGTTTATACACAGTAGTTTACATTCCACTAGTAAAACCCACAAATGGCTCTATAATATAAGAATTTAGACCACCACTAAAATCTTTAGTTTTAGAGGAATACAAATGATCTCAACTGACTTGAGACTAACTAAGCCAAGTTTACAGCTGGGTTAATTATTCTGTCTTTTATTCTAGTGTTTCAATTCTTGTTTCCCTTTCTGTCCTCTAGAAAAACTGACATAACTTTCAATTAAATGCTAGTCAAGTTTAGTTACTTGTGAAATTAGAAACGTAAACTGTTTTTAGTATGGAAAACAAACTCAACATGGCTGTAGAAATGTTTGACAGAAATAACGGCTTGTTTTTAGCACCATCCATTATAATTTATTACATTAAACATTTGTGTATATAATATTTTCTCATATAAGAGCCTGTATTATACTATTTCTAATCTATGTTATAATTGTTTCCTCATTGCAAACATGAAGTCGTGTTTTGTTTCATTCACACATGTTAAACAGACAAAACCTGCATATATAGGCTGAGTTCTTGTCTCAAACGAATAACACTCTGTTCCATCTTGTGATGTCTCGTGGTGCATCACTGTGTTTTTAAATTTCATACACCATCTCTAGAATCATTTGAATGATTTCAGCCATGGAATTTCCAATTTGTACCAAATAATAGGTACAAGGTAGCTAAATTGCTTCGTGACATCACAAGGTGGAACAGAGCATTGTGAGCGTTGAAGATGTAAACAACTATTAATAAAGGATTACTCAAACCTGTGTGAATGGAACAAAACACAACTCTGGGTATGTTTTTGATGAGGTAACAACATTCTAACATTGCCAAAAGCTCACAAGAGTCAATGTTGCAAAATAAAGGACCTTTAATGTTACTTATAATCAACATTCTTATACTTACAACTGTCCTGGGGCAGACTGGCACAGAACTACATCTTCCTGACCTCAAACAACCACCCACTTGTACATATACAGGCACGTGAAGTGCCTTTCCCAAGGACACAACAACAGTGTGAAATGCCTGTTGCCACGTCTCTGAACTACAGCGGCCACTCTAAATATACATATATATGTACTATATACTATATCATATTTTCCATTGATATTTTATTAATATGAGATATTATATGTTTGAAAATAAAAATATAAGTAACAATAAAAGCAATTTTTATTTGGCTTTTTGTGCTCCTTCAGGCCACCATTTCTTCACATTTCCGTTGTATTCTGAGCTCATGTTAAAGAAGCGATGCATTCGTGTGATGTCGTAAAAAACGCATATTGCTCAGATGATTTTTAAACACAGATTTAAACAGTTTTTTGAGGACGACCTGCATTCCCCAAAACATGTTTCATTTCTGACAAATTTAAAAAAGACTATATATTTTTGTAACAGTCTTGTGGAAGTCCACTCCTCATTTGCCACAGTTTATTTTCCCTTTTGCGCCTCCTGTTTTTATGGCATGTGCAACTTCAACCTTCTGCGAAGGCTGATCCAGAGTTTATTGCATGAAATAGTTCCTCGTTTTCGACTCCTTTCATTTTCTTTGTCTCCTCAGTGTTTCTTAATGATGATGTAAAGATTAAGTTATGGCTTGTGTTCAGTCTGGGACACATATGCAGAGCTGGTTTGGACAAATCCAATATAAATTTCTATTCTTATAACTCAAACACTTCAACTGTGTGAAGAGTCCCTCAGTCGTCCAGGTAGAATCCATGATAAAAGAGGAAATTCAATTTGTCAACTGCTCATCCGAGAGGCTTCTCGGATGAGCGGCGAAACGTTTTCGACCAAAAAAACTTTGTCCAGTTGACAAATTGAATTTCCTCTTTTATCACTTCAACTGTCACTTACATCACCAAAGTCAAACACACTTTTCTATTTATGTTTCTCCTTTATTTTTCTTACTATTTACTTTGTAGAGTCTTGCTGAAGCCATCACATTTATGAATGATCACATTAGGAATATAGTAAACGAAATATTAATAATCATAACTCATCATAACTCAAAATACTATTATTATATTATACATATAATAATAGGCACTTTGCTTTGAACCCTGGTTTGCAGTATTTCTTTCTGTAACCCTGACAAGTCACAGTTGTGTATGTTTGCAAAACTCCGCTCTGGTCTCTGAGAGTTGTGAAAAGCACTTTGCAGTGAGTAATTAGCATGCTTAGAAGTTAAGTGAGGATTAACTTTGTATAAACTAGTTCTGGTTTTCACATTTCTAAGAATGAAAATCAGGAATAGTGCCTTTAATTATTTAATGTTCATCAAAAAAATAAATAAAAAAAAAGTCAGAATCTGTTGGGTAACTTTGTAGGGATGACAATCCTAAACATAAATTACTAAATATATCCTCACCATTACCCAGACTCTGCATATGTGTCAACCACTGTCTTGATGTGTGGATTAGCTCAAAAAATAAAACATTAACTTATAGCCATTTCCTTTTCTGGGAAAGTATGCAATTTAAGTAAATTATTTCAGAATCCAACATTTGGTTTGGATACAAAATTTGGTTTGGATTTACAAAACGTTTAGTATTCCATATAAGAGTTGTCCAAAGTATCAAAAATAAAATGCTGACCATCACTAAAACTGGCACTGAATCTAGAAACTAATTTGAGCAACTAGGTTTTATCTAGTGTGTTTTTTTAACACATAACTGAATCTGACCTTTCCTGAAAAGCTTTTTTAGTTTTATCAGGACCCACAAGGTTTAATAAACAAATACTATTATGTCATGTTACAATTATCATTTGGGTGTTGAAATCATTATATTCTTTAGTATCGAAAGTGAGTTTGAGATTTTAGTATTGTGACAAGAAATGGCTTTAGAAAAATGCATTAGAAATACCCAGATAAATGGCTCCAAACTTTTCCCTGTGATAAAGTAATGGCTGAGGAGTTTGGATGAAGATATGGACATGGCGGTGCAGTTGTGTATTGAATATTTGCGTGTGCGTTTTGGTTTTCCTCGTTCCACTGAGCTGCAGATCGGGTCACGGTATTAGCTGTTATTGTTCTTGTTCATGAGTTTGGCGAACATCTGCTGCAGCTGTGAGCGTGAGGCGTTGAGGACGGAGTGTCTGTGGCGTGGGCTGCCGGGCGCAGGGAGAGTCCCAGCGTGGCGGCGGCGAGAAGAGGTGATGGATGCAAGGTGGGCGGGGCTACTTTCTGCCGATCGACTCCTTTGGATGAACCCGCCCGCGCCATGAGGGTACTGCTCCGTCTCTAACGTTGAGGAGGAAAACACATACGAGGCCAGCCGCCGGAGCTGATTGGGCCGAGCTGCATGTCGCTCCTCCTCCAGCTGCCAACAGACCAATCACAGAAGAGAAGAGGCGAGCTTAATGACCGTGAATACAACATAGACAGGTTTTAAAAAGCAATCACCACACACAGTCCAGCATTAGTTTAAAGACCCATAAGCAAAGAATGGGTAATGTTTGAAAACTTAAAGGCCCTATATTATACAAAATTGTTTCTTGTAAGCTTTAAGCCATGTTATAATGTTGGTACCTCATCAACAATATACCCAGAGTTGTGTTTTGTTTCATTCACACATGTTTGTGTGATCTTGTGATGTCAAGAGGTGGTAGTTTTCAAGTTACTAGCTACCTTTTACCTTTTGTTCAGTAGAGATTGGCAATTCCAGGGCTGAAATTACCCAAATGATTCTAGTGAAGGTGTATGGAGATTTGAGAAAAGAATTCAGCCTAAATATGCAAGGTTTGTATGTGTTAACCATGTGTGAATGAAACAAAACACAACTCCAGGTATGTTTTTGATGAGAAAACATTATAACATAGAAAATAGCATAATATGGGCCTAATAAACTAAACAAAATATTGTTGCAAGTCAGTACTAAATTATAAGTTTTATTTCTGTCCAGTGATGCATGTTGCAGATCGTCTCCATTCTTATAACCGCAGCAGTAACTAAAAGGCACTAGATCTTTCCACAGTTTGTCTCAAGAGCAGAGTGGCCCTGTTTACACTTGCTCACTCTTGCTTTAGCTCAGACTAGAGTGACCTTTGCCTTAAAGGGGCTGACTAGTGCAACATACTGGAAATTTGTCTGATCTAGCCAAAATTTTACAACTTATATCAAGTTATTGCTCTTGTTTTCAGATTTATTATCTACTTTCTAGATCAAAGACTGCATAATTCAGTGAAATTATCTTGCTGCATGGACAGATAATTTCACCACTTTTAAGTCATTTTCCAATAGATTTAAGTGTTTATTTCTTACATTTTGGCCAAGCTTTTTTACAGTGCAGGTCTTATCTTTGTGTCAAGTTCACATTTCAGTAAAGTGTGAGTCTGGCTACAGTTTAACAAATGTAACTGGATTCTGTCTTTTACTGTTCAGTAAAAGATATGTTTTGTAATGGGAGAGTATACTTAACTAATGCCCAAATGTGTGTGGTGTTGCCATCTTTAGTCACCAGTGCCAGGGGTGTAACACCAGAACTGGAGCCAGTTTTAAAAGAGAAGCTATCCTCCTCAAATGGCTCTCACTCCTTTTGGTAAAAACAAAATACATTTTTTGTGTTGGTTCAATATATAAAAACATATTTATGTATTTCTCTTGACATACTAATACTTGTAAATTCAATTAAATCCGGCTCTAGCTCTTTTAATACACCAATATCTAAAGTTCAATTAATGTGCATATATCACCTACATTATAGGTATCTTAGCTTTAGCAAAGGCAACATTACAATGCAATGAAGGTCTTATTGCATTTACCCTACCATCACAAAGTCCCTGTCTGATTATAGGAAGTAGAATCTTATTGGACACAAGTCAAAAGTGGATGGAGCCACAGCAGATCCATGTTGTATATTTAAAATAAGACTACAGATGTTAATGTCTCACATTAGCACCGGCTAATTTTGGATATAATTTCCTGAAGCGAAGGCCCATCCCAGTTCATGCAACACGTGGCCACATTTACTCTTTAACATTTTAAAGAATTCAACGAGAGCTGTCTACAGAGTTGTAAGACGGTCAGTTGTTTCCAGCTTAACTTGCCTAGTGAAGCAGCTGTTTGGGTTTTGGGCAAAAGATTTGACCAGGCTTAAAAGCTGGGATTCCTTATGATGCATGGCCAATTTTTACATTCTTGGGGGAATCGAACTCTGACCAGAGTCTAGACCAGAGTCCTGGAATGGGACCAGAACTGTAGAACTGGGCCTGGACCTTCGCGGCACAGACATGGACAGAATCAGCAGAGTCTGAGCTGAGGAGGAATGAGCGTTAGAGATGCTTAAAGCAAAGGGACCAACACAAAAGAGATGTCAAGCACACAACATACACAACGCGGGAGAACCAAGGAGGGGAACCAAAATGGCCGAAAGGAAGAGAAGACAGCGTGAGTGAGACACAGGACGAGCCTAAACTGTGCTTACCCTGAGAATCCCTTTTCTCTTCTGCAGCGCTGCTCCTCCTGAGGCAAACTCGACATAGTACTTTTAAACGGGAAGAGGGGCTTCATCGTATGTGGAGGAGGGGGTGGGAACAGTCCTCGATGGTTGGCGGCGGTGACACAAATGGAAATACAGAATACTCGAAACGCCGCTACAATGGCTTTATCCAGGAAGTGCACACTGCAGATCAGAGCCAGCCTTGTTTCCTCCACACAGTCCACTATGGCTATGGCTAATGCTAATGTTTCTAAGATTATTGATGTATGGATTTTAGCTTTTTGCTGTATGGTGCCATTTTGAGGCTGGTTGACCATTCAAAAGATATGATATTTTGTTTTGAATTGCTGATAGCTATAGCGGGAGCATACCTATGTTCCCACCGCTCTATGTTCCCAAGGCCTTGTTTTCTCACACATTGCTGTTGTTGAAAGTAAACCCATAACCCCCACCCTCACCCTGGCACAAACCAGAATCTCAAAACCAGGCCCCTAACCTTAACATTACCTTGCAACTAACAAATGTGGGAACATAGAGTTGCAGAACATAAAGCTGTAGGAACATAGAGCAGTGATGGGTGTAATTCTGAATAAACTATGTACTAGTTAGTCATGATTTTGTTAGCTTTGAGTACACAAGTAAACACATCCTTGGCTTTATTTAAATGTGTTTGTGTCAATATGGGAGTCGCAGTAGCACTTTGAGGGTGGAGGGACTGTGGGCACAGAATGGCAGCCACACTCTGTCAGTTAGCCCTTGGGCAGCCACAGCAGCACTCCACCAGAGAGTGACTGAAGTCTAAGAAGTGTCAAGAAGAATGCCAATCCGTAGCATTAAGTTTTAAAATGTGGACTTTTAATAAAAGACAAATTACCACATTTGAGACAAGTATTTTTAAAAATATGCTTTTTATTTAACCTATTTGATCATATAAAGACACCATTTTGCACCCAATTTATTCTTAAAATGTCCCTGGTGCTCTATTCCCCCCCCTCCCCAATGTTCCCATGGACCAATCAGCTGTGAACCGCTCGGAGGAAACGAGACTTTGTTTCAGAGATAGAAGCCACCAAATATGGAGGACCAAACCTGACTGAGCGAGAAAAGTCATGAGAAAGAAACTGAAGCAAAACATGAGGAACAAAAAGAAGAGAGGATGAAAACCGCTAAACAGCCAGGAGCACAGGTCAGAGATCAAAATTGCTGCAGAGGTCAAACAGTCTCATGTCCTGTTTATATGTGAGAGCAAGAAACGCTGCATCTATCACACAAAGATTTCTCATCCCTACTGTCTATTCTCAAAATGGAAGTTTCCTATTTGTAATTTGGTGTATCTGCTCTCTGTAAAGCACTTTGTGATTTATATCTGTGATAAGCGCTACATAAATAAAGTTTACTTACTGATTACCATTAATATGAACTTGTGTGTATTATTTCTTTTTAAAGATTTTAAAGAATGTTTATGGACCATGAATAGATCATATGTGGTGCCAAGTTGTAACAACACGCTTTTACGGCACCAGCTTGACCATTTCTTGATCATTTTGTTTGACGTAAGAATTGTTTTCAACTACTAGTGTATAAAAGCTGTTACTGAGACTCAATCCCTCTTTCATCTCATGTAGCAAAGGAGCCAGAGCTCTGTTTCTTCATCTTAACAGCTGCATTCTGCAGTTTTTGACTCTCTTCTTATATAACAACCAGAAACTCACAATTTGCAAAAATATCAGTAATAAAGTCTGTGCAAGACTCTTAAATAGCGGTGAATCACTGAACTGTGTTTGAGTGACCACCTGAGGCAGGAGTGCCAGGCTTCAGTGACCCACCAGCATAAAAGCATCTGAAAAACTGCCCCAAACCCTGAAACATATGGTAATTTCCATTGTATTTATGAAAGCAGTGCTCCTCCAGTAACACAGACCTGCCCCCTCTTCTGCAAAATGCATGACTCTTAAAAGGATTGCTCTAAAATCAGTACTTTTACATAGAAAATAGCTCTGGCCAAACCCGCTGTTCTGCTGTTCTGATGCTTCAACCAATTAGATTAAAATATTTGCCATGGCACTGTGCTTTTTTGCAATCACTTTCTGTGAGAGCTGTTGCAGATGAATGAAGAACTCATTTCGGAGTTCTGTACAGTGGTACCTCACCTTACGAAATTAATTCGTTCCAGAAGTGGTTTCGTAATGTGAAAAATTCGTAAGTTGAGTAGCTATTTCAATGGAAAAAGTTTTTTTTTTTTATAGTGTAACTTTTTTTATAGTGTAACATTGTGTTCTGTGTGTTTTTCACATTTGTCTCTCGTTTAAACACTCAAACTTTCATAGATTTTCAACAAAATGTATTAACAGTGAAGTGTGGGGGGGGGAGCGGGAGGGGGGAGAAAACTGCGCTCTGACACGTGTGATAGCGCAGCATGACCCGGCGCGGAGCTGATAGCAGGTCTACACCAAGGTCTAAACCTGGACTGGACCAGGACTAAACCTGGACTAAACCAGGACTAAACCTGGACTAAACCAGGACTAAACCAGGACTAGACCAGGTGGATTAAAGCAGCGAGGAGGGGACTGCACGCAGTCTGAGCGCATGAACCCATGAACGAGACCCATGCAAAAGCCGCGGGCTCCTCCTGGTTTAGTCCAGGTTTAGTCCTGGTTTAGTCCAGACCACCGCGGCTCCTCCTGGTTTAGTCCTGGTTTAGTCCAGACCACCGCGGCTCCTCTAGACCTCCTCTAGACCTGGTCAGGTCTAGAGGAGGTCTAGACCACCTCTTGCATGGGTCTCGTTCATGCGTTCATGCGCTCAGACTGCGTGCAGTCCCCTCCTCGCTGCTTTAATCCACCTGGTCTAGTCCTGGTTTAGTCCTGGTTTAGTCCTGGTACAGTCCAGGTTTAGACCTTGGTCTAGACCTGCTGTCAGCCCCGCGCCGGGTCATGTGCGCTATCACACACGTGTCAGAGCGCAGTCTTCTCCCCCCTCCCCCTTCCCCCCACACTTCACTATTAATAATTTTGTTGAAAATCTATGAAAGTTTGAGTGTTTAAACGAGAGACAAATGTGAGAAAAGTTTAAATCCAGTCTGAGAAAAGCGTATAATGTGTGTGGCTGAGCGCGCATTATTTGAATTTTTTAGATTTCGCGTTTCGTAACTTGAATTTTCTTTCGTATCTAGAGACCAAAATTTACCGTGAAGGCGTTTCGTAACTTGAAATTTTCGTTTGTTGGGTCATTCGTAAGGTGAGGTACCACTGTATATCAGTCTGGTGTGTACCAGGTTAATGGAGCATTAGAGCCAAGTAGATCATCTGATTCTAAAGGTGCACTGAAAAACTATTCTGGTTGAGGGTCCTGCTTGTCTCCATGGAGATGTGATTGCTTTTCCTGGAATGCAAGAACTCAGTACCTTGAGTGGCCCAGGAAATCTGAGGGTTCAAAACTTTCACTTTCACTGAAATTGAAATGCCACCATCAGCTCTTCACCTACTGACACAACCGCTTTAGTTTGTCCCAGGACTGTCTCCTCAATGAACCATTCACATTTTGCTATAGAATTGTTAAGTGATGTCACTTCCATGTCCAACCAGAAACTTCACAAAGCGTATATTTACCTCAAACTGTATCAAATATAAATAATGTAATAATAATCTGCCATAACATGATATTGATTACCAGTGTGTATATCTCATTAGTTGCTTGTCATTGCTAATGTTATCTTAGCCTAGCTTAGCTTCTTACCTCAACCTCACTTGTACACTTTCTGTCACACTTAAAACCACAAATGCATGCTTATAACCTTGTTTAGCTTTAAAATGTTTAACATGAGATGTGTTGTTGCTAAAAATAGAGAAAAAGAGGAAATTGTAAATACGGTCATTGTTTTCAATTAGCTGACTGACATCACACTTAACTATAAGAACAATATCTAAAACGTTGGTCCTGGGACACCAGTGAAATCAAATTTCTTCACTATTTTCACATTGTTCTGTTAATATTTGTTTGCTTTCTTATAATTTCATTAGTTCAGTAAAGTGTTCATTTGTTTGTTGAGATAGTATAAAATGTGATTATTTGTAAATGAAACACACTAGCAAACATACTTTCATACTATCACAATTACTAAAAGCAGAAGTTAGGACACAAAATGTAATGCTCATGTAAAGTTTAAAAAAAAAAAGTGCAATGAGTGCAAAGGTAGGTAACTGACAAAAACAACAGACCATAAAACAAAACAATTAATACGAAATAAAATAAATCTATAGTGGTTTGGTCCAAAGCAGAGCAGCAGTGAAACATCAGGACAGGTTCAAACAGCCTCAGTCACCCTCAAACCATGGCTCAAAAAAAAGAAAGAAAGAAAGAAAGAAATTGAGCTAAATATGAATCCATGGCAGCACGGCCCTTCCGTTAATGTAGAGATTAGTGATGGCTAAGGAATAAACTTGATACTCAATACGATAAAAACACTTCTTTAGACAATGGAGTTTGCTTTTCATCATTGAATAACAGTACTTTCTTTTATATTACCATGTATTATCTTATATTTGTGTAGTAATCCTTCAGTCATATGTTCCACAATTGTCCACAAGCAGATAATATTAATATTCTATGTGGTCTTATCATTTTAAAGCTATTCAGGAAAGGTTCATTTCAGTGATGTGAATATGACTTTTTAGTAGTCATGCTGGATTATATTCAGGACTCAGGATTGAAAGGACACTTTTTTGTAAACACTTGTGATCTGAGAGGTGCCAGCGTGAGAGGTGAGTGAGTGCGTCGGTTTTGAAGCTTTTGTTCTGTCTCAGTGGTAATTGCTGTAAGCTACCACACATTAACAGCCTGTTTTCTCTTACACTGGCCTACTGTAGAGTGACTATACTGGCTGTACATGTTTCTAGACCTGTACTGATATGTAAATGAGCTGTGAATAGAGGGGTGAATGATCTGCATTTACGCATATGATTACTTATCGTGGAGCACACGCATTTACGTTAACCACTAAAGGCTAAGAGGCAGTTTACTACTAGTCTAGAAAGTAATGCAAAAATGCCATTAGGCCTACCTACTAACTTCAAATATGAGAGTAAAGAGTCTCTAAATCCTCCTAAACCGCTCTTTTTCATGGTGGCACTTCTGGTTCAGCAGGAATCCCATTTGGGAATTTGGAGAATTTGGGAAGCCTTTTGCATCTTAAATATGACATAATATGACATTATAAATATACCCTGTCTCCCCAATTTTAGAAGGCATGATTGACATGATTAACCAATCAGAGAGACATACAGTAAGCTCTGCTCTGGCAAAAGCAAACATGGCAGTTTACATTAAAAAAAGCAACAAAACAAAACAAAAAGCAACAGGACTGAGAAACAGCGCCCGTTTCTGTATAATGAACAGTTAGAAGTTATATATTTTGTTCTGAATGATACAAAACTTTTCGAGAGAGGATGTCTTTCACATCTGAGAGACACGCGCTACAAATTGGTGCTACAGCTGTGGGTGGTGCTACAGCTGTGTGTGATGCTACAGCTGTGGGTGGTGCTACAGCTGTGGGTGGTGCTACAGCTGTGGGTGGACACAGACACAATCTATCCTATTTTTAGTCCCCAGGTTAAATGCATCAAAACCATCAGAATTTTCTACAGGATGTGACTATACTTGGACAAGAGGGCGGAGCTGCCGGCCGTGCTGCCAGAGACATCATCTTAAAAGGACAAATCCAGCTCCATTCACGGGTTTAAGTTCCATGTGTGAAAACTGATACTGAGATTTCCTACCACTAAAATGAGTACTGTACTCCATCTCTCCTACTCAGTCTCCACTGCAGCAGCAGAACCATCAGCCCCCACAGCCTCACCACCTTCACCTATTCACCAGCATCAGTGTTTAGGTTCTAGGAGATCTTTTCAAATAGAATGCCTTTTGTTGTCACTATTCATATGCACAATTTACATCATACATACTTACAAATCTACTTTTGTTGTTACATTCAGATAAGAGAAAAGATACTCATTATAAAACTATAGGCCTTTCTTGCCTGTATGTCCCTCTAGAGCTTCCATAGCAGTTATAAATATTTCTTAATTCTTATCCTTAGTTTGAATGAGCTGGATGTGTCCCTTTGTGTGTGTTAGCTTGACTTTCCCCGCAGGAGGAGGGTCAAACCAACATGCTGTACTCTGATTGGCTGTCTGCATCCCTTACCGGTCGCTGTGGTCCAGTGGGCTCAGACTCTCTCCGCCGCGGCCGACCCGAAGGCAGCGAGTGACAAGGTGACTGGACGGGACTTCCTGTGCTCTTCCGCGACGCTTCCTCCTCCGTTAGCGTTAGCATCCCACGGCTGCTGTCCCTCGTGTGGGTTTTTGGTCTCACCACCAGCTCACCTGTACCGGGAACAAACAAGTACGTGTGATTACAGCGTCAGCTTAGCACTCGTATGAAAAGAGTCAAACAACAACAGCAAACAGATCATTTCAGACTTAAAGAAGACATTGTGCTTGTGTCTGCTACAGGGCTCTCAAGTCTCACGCTTTGAGAGTGTGACACACGCAATTCGACGTGTCCACACGCTCACACGCACATATGGTATTTCTCAAGCTGAAATTTTTTTAAGCAATTCAAAACTGTAGCCACTGTTCACAGCGCTTCTGTGCCCAGAAAATCGGTAAGTTAATGCAGGCACCGCGCGTTTTCAGCGAAAAAAAGTCACTGGCACACCAGTACTCGAGTTGAGCGATCAGCTGTGAGGCCGATCGCTCACAGCTGATCGGCCTGTTCGCCGATCAGCTGTGCGCGAGCCGCGGGATATTTACGCAGCATTTCCAAGAGAATAAGAATCCTTAACTTGCTACGTTAATGCTACGTAAGAAGGAACTCTCGTCTCGGGACACGGGATAAGTTCGGAATATGTCCTTTTCTCCGGAGCTCCGGATTATTAAAGACCGTGACACGTGCATACATGGATACGAGTGACCGCATTTTTATGGGTGAGTCATATCAGATTATTTCTGCATCTATTTCGGCACTAAACCAGAACTAAACCAGGACTAAACCAGGACTAAACCAGGACTAAACCAGGACTAAACCAGAACTAAACCAGTCTAAACCAGGACTAAGCCAGGACTAAGCCAAGACTAAACCAAGACTGTGTGTGATAACATGTTATCCTGTGCATTACTGAATGATAATATGGACTTTTAGTTATAAAATCATTTCCATATTAACAAAGTACCTTCTAATTCTGCCCTGCCCTTCCACCATCCCCCCTGGTTTTCATTTTATAACTCGACTACTGCTGCTGACTAACCGCTTTAGAAAACTGCAGCCTAATGGGAACTGACCTGTAAAAGTAATCAAAACAAAGAGCTGCATAGCTGTCATCCTCTCCCATGGATAGCTGCAGATCATGCTAGCAAGTATGGATGATTTTTTTTTTTCATTCATACCAAAATTACTATGCAATGCTGCTAAATTCTATGTAGACCTGTCATGAAAACTACAATACTGACTTATCGTTCAGTATATGAAAGTTGGAAAAATATATTTTGGGGCTCAGTTTTTATCGTGTGTACAGTTTCTTTGTAAAAGTGGAGGGATTAATGGTATTTTAGTTGTAATACAATAATATTTGACCTGTAGAGGTTTTTTGAGCTGTTTACAGTAATCCCTCGTTTATCGCGGGGGTTAGGTTCCAGAAATAACCCGCAATAAGAGAAATCCGCGAAGTAGGACAACTTTATATTTTACAATTATTCTACATGTTTTAAGGCTGTAAATGCCTCACCACACACATTATACACTTTTCTCAGACTGGAATTAACCTTTTCTCACATTTCTCTCTCATTTAAATAATAATAATAATAATACATTTTATTTGTTAGGCGCCTTTCAAGGCTCTCAAGGTCGCCGTACATCAAGCAATTAAATACATTAATTAAATAATACAGTACATAAAAACAAGATAAAACAAAATAAAAACAGTGTAGAAATACATTTTAAAAACAGATACAGATTAAAAGACAGTGCAGTTATGGTCAGAGTGGTCAGAGTGAGAAGGCCTCTCTAAACAGATGAGTTTTGAGTTGAGATTTGAAGTGTGAGAGTGAGTGTGTGTCGCGGAGAGCATGGGGGAGGGAGTTCCAGAGCTGGGGAGCAGAGCGGCTGAAGGCTCTGCTTCCCATAGTGACGAGACGGGCAGGAGGGACAGTGAGGTGCAGGGACGAGGAGGAGCGGAGGGAGCGGGCAGGTGTGGAGATGTGGATGAGGTTCGACAGGTATGGAGGGGCGAGGTTGTGGATGGCTTTGTAGGTGAGGAGTATGATTTTGTAGTGTATGCGGTGTGTGATGGGGAGCCAGTGGAGCTGTTGCAGGACAGGTGTGATGTGGTGATGGGAGGGTGTGTGTGTGATAATGCGGGCGGCTGAGTTTTGGACCAGTTGGAGTTTATGCAGTGATTTTTGTGGGAGACCGAACAGGACAGAGTTGCAGTAGTCTATACGGGAAGTGACCAGGCTATGGATGAGGATGGCGGTGGTGTGTGGGGTGAGTGAGGGACGGAGGCGGCGGATGTTTCTGAGGTGGAAGTAGGCGGACCGGGTGGTGTTGTTGATATGGGAGGTGAAGGAAAGTGTGCTGTCGAGGATGACACCCAGACTCTTTACCTGAGGGGAGGGGGAGATAGAGGAGCCGTCGATGGATATGGAGAAAGGGTTTATTTTGCTTAGGGTGGATTTGGTGCCGATGAGGAGAAGTTCTGTTTTATTGCAACACTCAAACTTTCATAGATTTTCAACAAAATGTATTAATAGTGAAGCGTGGGGGCTCCGCCGGGAGCCCCGCCGGACGCGCGAGGGGAGCGGAGACATGAGTCACTGGATCCGCAGGAATCCAGTGACTCGCGTCCCGGGACGTGGCAGTGCCTCATCGTGGTCAAATCCGTGACAGAGCAGCACGACCGGCGCGGGGCCACGCGTACACCGGGGCTGCGAGCACGAGATCAAATCGCGGCACCCGGACCGTGTCCTCTCAGCCCGAGCCACAAACCAGCCACACGAAACCAGCAAAGAGCGGCACGTGATGGTTTAATCCTGGTTTAGAACTGGTCTAGTCCCGGTTTAGTCCAGGTCTAGACCTGGTCCAGTCCTGGTTTAGTCCAGGACCAGTCCAGGTTTAGACCTGGTTTAGACCTGGTCTAGACCTGGTCCAGTCCTGGTTTAGTCTAGGACCAGTCCAGGTTTAGACCTGGTTTAGACCTGGTCTAGACCTGGTTTAGTTCTGGTCTAGACCTTGTTTAGTTCTGGTCTAGACCTGGTTTAGTCCACGTTTAGTCCTGGTCTAATCCCGGTCTAGTCCTGGTCTAGTTCCAGTCTGGTTCCGGTCCATTGTCAATTGGCAAAGGTCTACAGTCTTTTAGCCAATCAGGACGCAGAACACAACGTTACACTATTTTTAAAAAAATGCTACACTATAAAAAAATTTTTTTTTTAAATCTGCGAGGCCGCGAACAGTGAACCGCGATAGAGCGAGGGACCACTGTATATGGTACAAGGTGGGCTCTATCTTTAGCATCCATTTAGCTCTTCCAACAAAAATGTCTGGTGCCACCCCGTGCATCTGCTGCAAAATGTTTGCACCTGTCTCTCCAACATACTGTATTATCTCACAGTTTTTGCTCTCGTTGTGATAAATCAGGCAGCACCCACTAAACAACTTAATTTGCATTTCTTCCACCCCAAATTTTACCCATGTCTGGCAAAAAACATTTGCATAATGATTTGTTCATCAGTCAAAACTGCGCTGCATCTTTTTTAGCGTGAGAAACTGCATGTTTTTTTGCTGGTTAGCACGCTTCTACTGTGCAATTTGTGTGTTTCAGGCTAATTCTTCTTTCCTGATTTGAAGGTTTTTGTTTGGACCTTTCCATTCAAAACATAATATTTTGAATTGCTTAATTGTTATGACAATGAAGGACCATTGCCATAGCTTGAAACCCATGAACAGAATTTACTACTCTCACACCCTATCAATCGTGGTACCTGCGGCCCGGAGCCTGCGTCTCTCCTCCGTCTCCTCCAAGGGGCGCAGTTCTTCCGGCTCTTCGTCGGTGGTGCCAGAGGTGGTGGGCTGGAAGTCTCTGAGCTCCGTCTCTTTGTCGATGATCACCCACTCTTTGCTGTCGAAGTCCTCCTCCTCAGCCAGTGGGACGGAGCGGATAAAAGCATTGCTATGGGCCTCCTGGTCGACTGATGCCACAGAAATCTCTTGCCGACCGCTTGCCTGACGGTCTCCGCGGCAACCAGGGTCGATGGACAGCATCTGTGCCGGTTGCGATGAGTAAACGTGCCTTGACGGAGAGCCTAACATGTCCATACGTGACCTACAGACAGACAGAAAACCAGGTCTTAACAGGTCTGAACCAGGCCTGAACAAAGTCTATATCAGGTCTGAACCAGATCTGAACCAGATCTGGACCAGGTTTGCACCAGATTTTAACTGTATCTGAACCAGATTTTAATCTGATCTGATCCAGATCAAAAACAGTCAAAACCAGGTGTAGACTAGATATAAACTACACTACCCGTCAAAAATTTAGGCACACTTTTTCATGACTATTTACATTCTAGAGTCTCACTGAATGAAATGTATGGAATGTAGCAAACATAAATTCTACTAAAAATAACTCAAAACTTGTTTTAGATTTTACAACACTGTCCAACATTGTATAGGCCAATAATATGTAATATTACATTGTCAAAATACAGAATTTTGTTTTTATTCTTGGATCTTGGATCTTGTCACTAATAGAATAGATCAGGTTAAAGATTTGTGCATTTCCCTTTTGGGTAGTTCATGGCAAAGTACAATGTAATCATTCGGAAAATCTGTCTCTTGCTCCCAATCTGAGATTATGACATCAACACATTCTACAAGATGAAAACCACCAATATAGGACTTTTAATTTTTTTTTTAACTTTTTATTCTTCGCTACATAATTCTTTTCTATCATATACCTGATGTCTTCCATATGTATATAAAATGTAAAAAGTAATAAAAACTTTGAATCAGATGGTTTGTCCTAACTTTTGATTGGTAGTGTAGATCTAAACCAGGTTTAACCCAAGTCTGACTTAGATCCCATTTAGGTTTGTACCAGGTCTGAACAGGGTCTTTTCCAGGTTTTGGCTCTGACCTCTGTCCGTATCCATCGGCACGTCCCTCTGCCGCAGACAGGCGGTCGGACTCGGGGCTGTTGACTCGGCGGTAGCGCAGAGACCTGCCTTGACCACTTGGAGACTCTGGAGCTCGGACCGGTCCTGGGTCCTCATCTGGTCCTCCCTGTGGACCACAGCAATCAGGGCTCAACTGTAAGGTGCAGATTCATCAGGTTTACGGTTAAAGGTTCAGACACAATGAGATAATCAATTTAAGTCAAGTTTTCTGATTTAAAGTGGGAATAAACACATAAAATCTGCCCACAAGTACATTTCAAATAGATCTGCTATACTGGGCAGTACCTGGAGGACTAAATAAAATAGTGAGCAAGGGGGAGAGGCAGGGTCTAGAGGTATAAGAAAGTGTGATTGGTCTAAAAAGTGTCCAAACAGAAACAGTTGGCTTAATCCATATATTTGTGTGTGATGTCAAGTAGAAATTGTAGAGAACATTGAAGGCAGCACAAACTTAGGTAGTGTATCCTGCTTTGTATATTTATGGAAATTTGCCTTGCAGGAGCATTCTGTTGGCTTGTGGACTGAGCTTTGGAAAAGATCGTACTGCTAAAGACGGTTCAAATAGAGCCCTGGGGAGATCACTAAAGTACTCAAACATGCATGAATGACTTCTAAAAACTCTTCTGGTTTGCTGCATATTTTTGAAAAGGGAACGTTATAACTTGATAAAGCTACCAAAAGTAAATTTTGCATACCACCTAACATGGGGCTAATGCACCATCTGCATCATACTGAAAAAAAAAAACTTAGATATAGAATTGGAGAAACTGCCGTAACTGTATAACCCCTTTGACTGTACCTTGTTAAGGCTGATTCGGAGCCGGTTGCGGTTAAAGTCCGTGTCCTCCCATCCCTCACCACCATCGGCCAGTTGTGCGTCGCCATGGAGACGAGAGTCGGGATGCTGCCCGTCACCATGAAGACGTGCGGGCGGAGGTGGAGGGGCGTTCTCCTGGTCGCTCAGGTGTTCATCCTGAAGAACATCATCTGTGTTCTCTCGCTGAAGGTCCCCAGGAACCGGAGTTACAATCGCTCTGTGGAGACACAGGCTGGTCAGACAATGCAGATGAACTATTGATACTTTGCAACCAGAGTTGAAAAATGTGAACATTGATAGAGCGTTGGCGGTTTGAATCCCACTTTCACCATAAAACATCACTGGTTGAGTGGTCAGCTCCACTGATCCACCGGCTGGTGGTGTGAGTTGAGCTCCCAAAGATGAAAGCTGTTGTGGTTGGACAAGACACGCAACCCACCTCACCCCTAATGTCTGCGTACACTGATGTGTGAATGTGAGTGTGAATGGGTGAGTGGTTCCTTGTTGTAAGGTGCTTTGAGTGCCTTGAAGGTGGAAAAGCGCTATATAAAAATGTGACCATGAACAACATTTGGCAAATTTTTGAAGCAAAAAGTCAAAAAATCTGTCTGTTTTCCATTTAGAATTTTTGTCTTGAGTTTTTAAACTAAAAAATTATGTGTATGCACCATCAGAACCCCCCTTACTCAACCATAGTGGGTCTGGTGCTGTGCTGCTACAAGCCTGTTGGGAGCGCAGTGGGTCTGGTGTGGTCTCGCTCTTACCCGACCATAGCGGCTGTGGGCCTGGTGTTCTGCTGGGGCTGTGTGGAGGTACTGGTCGACATGGTGGCGTCGCTCCCTCCTTTCTCCCAGTCGAAAGGCTCATTCTCTGTAATGATTCGCTCCTTCATGCTGTTCTCAAACACCGACATTAGCAGCTGCAAAACACAACACCACTCGTCAATGCACTGAACACAAAAAACGTTTTTTGGTGGAAACGGGGAAGTTTGTGTTCGTTTGGGCCTGTCGTCCACACGGCGCCGGCGTTTTGGGGGGGTGTTTTTTAAAAACGGGTTCCAGAGTGGAGAAGTCGGAGAACGCCGGGGGTCGCGTTGTCGTGTGGGCGGGTAAAACTCGACTTTTGGGAAAACATGACATCACGTGACCAGTGACCAGAAGGTAACCTGCGCATTCGGCTGGTAACGACCAGATAACAACAACCATGGCGGACAATGGAGTTGAGTTTGTTATGCGGACATTTCTAAGTTTATTTGCACTGTTGCGTCAAAACCTGTTGATGTACTATGCAGTGCAACCCCAGCGGAGATGCATGCACAATTACACACGTCGTGGCCTGGCAGTACGCACGACACACGAGTGTTTGCCAATTCAAAGCTAAACACATATTTTAAAACTGGAAAGATCCCAGATAGTGGACAATGAGGAGCCCATACCAATTTGAGGGTGATGTGTGCTGTAAATAAAGAAAAAGAGCAACCATTTCTTGTCTTTTTTATTGAATGAAAATTTACCTTTTACAAACAGGCACATGCAGTATCACACACAAAAATATATGAAAGCATTTCTGTTTTCTTTACACAAATTCACACAACTATATAGCTGCCTGTTGGTGATGGTTGTATATTCTCTCAGAAAAGCCAACATAATGTCCGAGTATGTTTAACATTCCTGTATTAAGATCCAAACAAGCATTTTGCCTAAATAACACGAGCAAGGTTAAAGGGATATGCCACCCCCAGGTCAAACTTGGGCATCTCCCCACAGTCCAGAGACTAAAATAAGTGGTGGAAAGCATTTTTCTGGTGACCCAGCCATTGTCCAGGTCTGTCAGCACTGACCGCCGCGGTATCTGCAGCTACTCCGCATTAGACTGGAGTCTAACGTCGCCAGAGAAAGATTTCGGCCAAAAGGAATTAATTTGCTCGATGCTTTTCCCAATTACTTTCTGTGTAGTGCGTATTCATATCGAGTGCAAATAAATGAGAAAATCAACACGGAGAGCTTGACTTGGTCATTTTAGGTGGGTTTTTCAGTGCGGAAAAACACAGCCGAAGCACACACCACGCTGTGTAACGGGAACTGCCTTCCTGGTGCGTAACAGGGATTCCCCTGTCAGCGTGGTGTGTGCTTCCCACCCAAAATGACCAAGTCAAGCTCTCCGTGTTGATTTGCACATTTATTTGCACTCGATATGAATGCGCACTACACAGAAAGTAATTGGGAAAAGCATCGAGCAAATTAATTCCTTTTGGCCGAAATCTTTCTCTGGCGCCGTTAGACTCTAATGCGTCTAACGCGGAGTAGCTGCAGATACCGCGGCGGTCAGTGCTGACAGACCTGGACAATGGCTGGGTCACCAGAAAAACGCTTTCCACCACTTATTTTAGTCTCTGGACTGTGGGGAGATGCCCAAGTTTGACCTGGGGGTGGCATATCCCTTTAATGAGAGTTCTACTTGTTAATGTCCATCTAATAAAACGATAGCAAGTAATACTAACTATCGATTTATAGGCAAAAACTCTGCTCACGCAGCGCAAACCTTCGTTCTCTGGCGTCTGTCTATGTTAGGGACCGTCAACATTTTCACATTACCGGAGTGAGTCCCTGCTACATTGGTGGAGCAGGGGGACAAAATAAATTCGCGTTTGTTGACTGTCCCTAAAGTACACGTGTTTGCTTGTTTACGAAAGAGAAAGGACTTTATGCGCATGTGCTCTTTGTAAGCCGTTTCCCAATTCAGCGAGTGCACGGTTCGGAGTATGGTCTCAGTCTGCAGTCGAGACGGTGCATACTCGCTGAGCCCTGAGTGCAGTCCGGGGATCGCATGGGCGTCTGCGAAATGGAGCAGGTCCCGCCTCAGCTTAGTGAGCCGGGTGGTCTGCTCCTTGTTCCCTAAAGACAAAAATATTATTCTATTGCGACTAGTAATACTTGGAATTGGGACATGGCCAATGTTCCCCCTAATTTTTAATGTGTCTGTGCAAACACACTAACTCCCTGAGCGCTCCTTGGCCTGTGCGCGACATCCGAAATGCCCCACCCCCACCCCACCCCTCGCGCGGCTTGCACTTTGCAGATATAAAAAAATGACCCCGCGGAAACGACTGCGCTGTTCAGACCATAGCCGTTTCTCAATTCAGCGAGTGCACGGTTCTGAGCGTCCTTGGAGGGGGATGTGCGTCATATCCGGCGCGACCACCGCCGTTCCATTCGGTTTTTGTCCCCAGCACAGTTAAGACATGGTCTGAACAGCGCAGTCGTTTCCATGGAAATCGGGGCGTGGACCAAGCGTGCAAACATGCACGCTTCGCACACTTAAAAGCCCCAGCATGCACAGCGCAGTAGGATATATGACTACAAAGACCGACTCGCTAGCGACATCGCCATGTGACAGTTGCGACTTCACTATAAAATATGCGTACTGGTTCACCTCACCTACAACTATGCTACATGAAACTCTTCATAAACTACGCTAAACATGTGTGACAGTAGCCGTAACGGCATAGTTCATGGCACCTGTATTACCGTTCACATGCTTTTCCCTTACACTTCTATATTTCCTTTGCTGTTGTAAAGCTGGATATTCTACAGTGTAGCCATGTCCAACATTTACTCTAAGCTGCGCGCCTGCACAATTGTGCACTGCTCGCACATTCTCAGCACACAAGAAAACTTATGCAGCGCACTGTAAATTAGGGATGAAAGAGCTTTTAGCGGATCTCCGCTTTTTATTCAGCCGCGGGTTATTTTTTTTAATATCTGCAAAGTGCGAGCAGCGCGGGGGCTCAGACACATTAAGAATTAGGGGGAACATTGGCCATGTCCCAATTCGAAGTATTACTAGTCGCAATAGAATAATATTTTTGTCTTTAGGGAACAAGGAGCTCATTGAGCTGACTTGTTCCACTTGTTCCACTCGCTGAATTGGGAAACGGCGCATGTCTTAACTGTGCAGGGGACAAAAACCGAATGGAACGGCGGTTGTCGTGCCGGATATGACGCACATCCCCCTCCAAGGACGCGCAGAACCGTGCACTCGCTGAATTGGGAAACGGCACTTGTATTGCGTGTCTGGGGGCTCTGGCTGTTTCCTGTTTACAGCGCCACTTATCGGTGTGACATATGTACTACATCGTTTTCACTCAGTGTTCGCCTAGACGCGAATATTTACTGATCCAACACGTGTGTGGACGCGCATTTTTTCCAGCCCGTATTAAAAATAACAGGAACGTTGTCGCGCAGACAGGGCCTCAGAGCTGGGTAAAGTAGCCAAAAATGTCAAAAATAAATTGATTTTAAAATATTTGTTAAGTCAAACTAACTTAAAGAGTAAGTGTCGGGATGTAACATTTGATTTATAATTTGAAGTTAATGTAATTTGAAAGACAAAACATTAAATAATACACTAAATCTGGAATTTTCAAAAGACGGACACAAAAATGAGAAAAACGAAATAATATCTGAAGGAGCAGTGCAAGAAACACAATGGTTCAAATTGTTAGCATGAAGCGTTTGTCACTTGTGGACTTAATCACAGTGGGAAGACTAACCACAACCTTTACTTTATGTTTAAGAGTACTGTACTTCAATAAGTAGGCCTACTAATACTTTCACTAAAAAATATCAATCAAGTAAGAGTAAAAGTATGCTGTTAGAGTAGTACTCTGAAAAATACAATTTCTTTAAAAAGTTAGGTAAATGTAACCGAGTATAAGTAACTGAGCACTACCCACCTCTGTTAATAGTCCTGAGAGACTTTGGGTTCATACACAGACACATTATTCATTCTTTTGCTGTGAGGAAAATGCCTAGTACTCACTATCCTGCTTCTGATCTAATGTAGCTTTTGTAAAATTCAAGATGGCAGTGGCGAAGGAGTTGTACCTGGTAGTCTGGTTTGGTGAAGTAGTCCAGAGCCTGAACATGGTCCAGGAAGACGTTAAACTCCGAAGGCATGTGTTTAAGCAGCATCCTGTGGTCATAGCGCTCCTTTATCTGTCCAACTTGCTCCTGAAATAAGAAAGAGGTGTGTCAGATGCCCCCCAGTCCTCCTATATCCTTATGCCAGATGATCTCCCATCCTATCCCTGTTGTGACTGGTGTTAGACTGAGATGTGGACAGGTCAAATGTCTGCAGTTAATCTGCAGATGTTGTATTGTGGTTAAAGAAATATGGCGGGAGAAAGGATCTTGTCATGAAAAGAAATGATCAGAAAACATTTGTGGATTCTCCATTTGGATATATGTTGGGGGGGGGGGATCACTTTTGGAGTCCTCATAAGGTAAGTGACATAATGTTTGCATACTAATATTCACCTTGTCTTTGATTTTTCGCCATGGTAACTGTCCCACTGCAAACTCCACCAGCATGTAGAACAGGGACCACAGGTCATCGTGCCGACCCATTTCCTGAAACGAAACCAGTTTAAAATACTTATCTTGGTGCACAGGAGTTTCTTCAGTCTTACTTAATCACATAATGTAGTTCTAAAAAACAACAGCAGATGGTGCTACACCTGTATATACTGAGCAATACATTTTGCTGCGTTTGGAGAGGTTAAAAGAATCCTCAAAACTCTCCAGTGGAATAATTTCAAAACTATACGTGAGTTTTTACTAATCGTGAAAGCCACTCTAAGATGTACTAAAAATAAGGGTGAAAAATATGGACATTTTGACAGATGAATGGGCACGTACATGTACATCTCAATGGAAGAATACAGAATCTCACGTTTAGAAAGAATTCTGTCGCAAAATGTGTATTTAATAACCCCATGCACAATATTCACAGGGAAATATCATCATCATGTGTTTGGGAGTGTCAGACAATTCAGAAATACAAAACTCAGCAAATTATCTTTAACATTCCATTGGACATCAGGGGCAGCTTTGGAACATATATTTGGCAGAAAAAAAAAGAATACTGGACAATTATAAAATGAAAAGTTACCTTCACAGTTACATAAAATTTAAGATTTTTACCAATAACTGGTACAAATAGAATAGATATGAAAAGATTATGGCAAGCATTTTCTAGATGATTCATACTAGCTAATAATATTTTTATTTTTGTTTCCTGTCTTGTTTTGTCCTGTGTTGTGCTGTTGTTTGTTTTTAAAAATGTCCACAGTGACACCCAAAGCTGCTTGCTTTAACAGAACAGTATTAACCTCATTCAGTCGCTCCCACTAAACAGCACTTTCTTTGTAGTGGCGCTTCCGGAAAAACATGAATGCCATTCATTTCAAAGGAGAATTTGAGAAACAGTTCACCATAAAATATTACAAAGTAGGTTGACTTCTGCAAAATGTTGTGCACCAACAAATCAACAATGCACCAATTCTCTGGGACACTTTAAAGCAGTTTTGCAGTGGATATAGAATGTATTTACTGTCAAGATCGGCAGCCCCATGCAAAATAATTACCTTGTTTTTGTGAGCGTTGACAGAAGCATATCGGACCGTTCCCCTGAAGCCGGCCACTGTCCGCGGCTAAAATGGAAAAACAAAGTCAGACATTGTAAAGAAATGAAAGGTTCAGCAAAAGCATAGGATGTTTACTGTTAATATTCTGGTGAATAGAAAATAATTAAATACATAATATTTATAAATATATAATGAAAATAATGTGTTCTGGGTCACAATAAATAAAATAAGACAATGTAAAACAAAATGAACAAAATGGTGAGGAAAACCACCAGAACATCACAGCGTCAAGCCCGCAGTGCATCATGGGAAATTTAGTTTTTTTAAATTAACGCTTGGTTAGTAGCTAAACTGCATTTCTTTTTTGTTTGTTTGTTTTTGTTTTTTGACAATGACAAATAAATTCTATTCTATTATTGTTATAATGGAAAATATTTTGTATATCTGAGGTAAGTGTGTGCAGGAAATGCAGTTTTAGTCATTCGGACAAACCTTTACTCAAAATGGTTATGTTTTCTAATAAGGCACTGTTGTGTTGTCATGATGCTAAAATTTCAAACTCAATTTTGATACCAAGGAATCAGACTCCATACTCAATACTGATAAAAACAGAATTTTTCATTTTTTTCAACATTAAATCTATATATGTACGATGTGGTCTTATATCTGTGTTGTCCAGTGATTGAGCTGATTTGTGCTGTTAAACAAGACCCTCTCAAGAAACATGAGCCAACAGTTTCAGTTAGTCTTTCTCACCGTGAAAATCAAACACCTAAACAGGACCATAAACACTCGTTTTGATCAAAAGCTCCTAAAAATGTGTTGTTTTCAATCAATCAATAAAAGAAAGTACTACAATTTACTATTGAGGTATCGGGATCAGTATTCAGTATCTGAGACAAACTTTATTGATCCACAAGGGAAATTACTTGGGAACAGTAGCTCAGACATCACAATATAATTAAGAAAAAAATATGAATGGTAATAATACATTCAAAATAAGATAAAAGATACCAAGAGATAGGTGTCAATAAGGCATAATTATGTAAATTTATATGTACGTCAAAAGGAAAATACGAGGGTCATTCAATAAATAAGGTGAATTTTTCGGTATAAGGACTGCTAATACAGATAGCTTACTTTTTTATTTTTTGTTTTACTTCTTTTTCACATGGATTTAATTTCTTTTGCAGATTAAAAAAAACTTTGAGAGTTTTGGCGATTAACAAAGATGGCCGACCAAGAAGCATGCTCCAGGATTGAACAGCGGTCAGTTATCAAGTTTTTGGTTGCTGAAGGGTGCAAACCCGTTGAAATTCATAGGAGAATGTCAACTGTGTATGGTGCCACATATTTCAGCCAAAAAAATGTCTACAAGTGGGCTAAATTGTTTAAAGAAGGACGGAGCAGTGTTGAGGATGAAGACAGACCTACAGAAGTGAGGTGAGGTGATCGAATCAGTCAGTGACCTCATTCAATCACCCAGAAGGGTGACAGTGGATGACACTGTAAGGACTTTGAGCCTATCTGTTGGTTTGAAAGTGACCATGAAGTCAAAAGTGTTATGAGCGACTGGTTGAGACATCAGTCCAAAGATTTTTACGCTGAGGAATACGGAAGCTTGTGCACAGATGGGAAAAGTGTGTGACAGTGCTGGGAGACTACGTTGAAAAAAAAATAAAAAAATAAAGTAAGCTTCTATCTGTATTAGCAGTCCTTATACCCAAAAATTCACCTTATTTATTGAATGACCCTCGTAGAAAATAAGATAAGACTTTATTGATCTCACACAGGAGAAATTTACTTGCCACAGTAGCTCCAGGCAGGGACAGTTTGAACAAGAAAGAAAAGTGCATCCAGGCAAGAATAAAATAAAATAAGTAATAATAAAATAAGTAATAATAATAATAAAACAGTAACTCGGAGAGTATGGGAAAAAAAGATATTGCATGTTTGGACTATATAGTAGAATTATACGGTCTGAAGGCGGTGGGGATGAAGGATCTGCGGTAGCGCTCCTTCTTGTACTGGGGCTCATAAGTAGTAAAAATATCTCTGCTATATACAAGAGGTTGTAAGGAAAAACTGTACAAATAATATGATTGACAGGACACAGGGGTATCTATTAAATAGATAGTCCATACAATTGGCAATATGGAGTATGGTATGAAAGTAGTCCTGTAACTCTCATTGTTTGAGCGGAGCTGTAGGAGCCTGTTGGACTCTATACTATAATGTCCCTCTATGGTCTGGTGTAGTGGGTGAGCAGGAGTGTCCATCCAGTCTACTCCTCAGTATTAAAATCAAGTTTGAAATTTTAGTATTATGACGATGTTATTTCAATTTGCTTTTTTTGTTTGTTTGTGTGAATGTTCTGGTGATGCCATTTTGAGCTCTGCGCCGTTGACACCACTCACATCCCGGACCCCAAGGAGACGATGGAGAAACGGAGACATGCACGTCAAAATCATAACTCCAAAGCAACTGTAAGAAAACAAAAACAACACAAACTGAACACAACTTAAAAGAAGCTGAAAATATAACAAAACAGGCATAAACCGCAGACAGTGGCTTCAAAAAACATTTAACAATTACATATTTATATTTTTGGAACATTTAGCAACATTTGTTTGAACTTTATGGAGTGTCAACAGATTACTTTTAAAGAGGGGGTATTTTACTTCTATGGTGTATTAACGGCTATACACATAACATATTTAGACCATATATAAGATATTCGCTTTTATTGTTTTGAAGATGCTGTATTCGCAAAAACAACAAATCAACAACAAACATGCTGATAACATGTTTAATAAGTTTCACTTCCCCTTTGGAGGGCTATCATCATTACAATTGGTGTGCATGCTGCTAATGAAACAACTGTACATTGCATCAGGTTTGTAAAGTTGTAGTGTATGAAGTATGTGTAGAAAATTGTTGTGGGTGACAAAAGCTGTGGGCTGAGCTTTGGGTAGGATCGTACTGCTAACCATAAGATGCTAATGCTAAAAATTGTATTAAGAGATACAGGAGAGATTGCTAAATTACTCAGACATGAATGGATGACATCTAAAACCTCTTCAGGCATGTTTTTGATCAGGGAACAATGTTATAACATGTCAGAAGCACTCCAATACCTTTAACACCCATAATACCCATTTTAAGGCCTGAAGTCCTTTTTCCATTAGTACATTGTATGGTAAAAGCTGCTAAATAAGAAAAAAAATGAGACTGTAAAATATAATCTATTCATTTTACAAAGTATTTTACCACAGTACAGCTCATGACAAGGTATCCTCTTCTCATCCAATCAGACACATTGCTCCTAAGAATCAATGGAAACCAACTGCCTGACCCTAACCCAGACATGTGATTCTCTGTCATGGTGCATTTTAAAGAATGGCAAAATAAATAAATACATTTCAGGCAGAGATTGGAAAACTACAAAGAAACAACTGCACGACACTAGCCCAAACAGTTGTTTCTGTGTCATGGTGCAATATCATATTGGCAGAAATCACTAAAACAAAAACATGTTGTTGATTCATGGTCCTTTAATTAGAAACCAGAACAGCAAATCAGCAGTCTGACATTTAAAATATAAATACTAAAATAGAATTCTAGCATTCTTCATTGGATGGACAGTTTTGCTATGATACTATACATTTTAATTAACTACTACTACTACTACTACTACTACTACTACTACTACTACTACTACTACTACTACTACTACTACTACTACTACTACTACTACTACTACTACTACTACTAATAATAATAATAATAATAAAGCTAAATGACCTAACTCGTCACAATAATTGCTATATAGACTTATCTTATCGCTCAAAATATCTCTTTCATAGTGTGTAAAAATGATATCTGACCAAAGGTCAGCTGACATCGGAGCAGTTCCTGTCTGCAGAAACAGGAAGTGAAGGTGATCCCAGAGGACATAAAATATTAATGAGGCTAAGGAAAAAGACTGGACTAAAGCAGGACTGAACCATGTTTAAAAACAGCACTAAAGCAGAACTGAACCAGGTATAAAAACTGTATTAATAGGCTAAACCAGGTCTAGACTGATATACTGAACCAGGACTATAACGGGACCAAACTGGGTCTAGAGTCGAAATTGTATTATAGCACAGTTAAACCAGGACTAGATCAAGATGAAAAAAGACTAAACTAGGACTATAAACAGGGTTAAACCAGGACTAAATCCTAACTAAAAACAGGATTTAACAGGAATAAACCAGGTCTAATAAAAGAAAAAACAGGACCAATCTCAAACCAAAGTGTTCACAGTTCTAGAAAAAAGTCTGACTCATGTTGAATGAGAGAATTAAAGTGACCTTCAAAATAAAGTCTTGTATTATACATTTTTTCTATCACTAAACATTGATCAATCCAAAGGATGACTTTAAAATTAAAAGCTCTGACACAGACAGGAAGTGAATGTCCTCCTTACAAACTGACCTTGTGTTACTGCAATGCACCAAATGCACTACAAGACTGTGAACCAGGTCTAAACCAGGTCTGAACCAGTACTGAACTAGGTCTAAACCAGGTCTGAACCAGTACTGAACTAGGTCTAAACCAGGTCTGAACCAGTACTGAACTAGGTCTAAACCAGGTCTGAACCAGGTTTGAACCAGGATTGAACCAGGACTGAACCAGGCCTAAACAGTCAACCAACCCTAAATCAGGACTAAACCAAATCTGAACCAGGTCTAACCCAGGACTTAACCAGGAATAAACCATGACTAAACTGGGACTAAACCATGACTAAACCAGAACCAAACAGGAGCCAAATCAGAACTAAACCAAGTCTGACCCAAGATTAAACCTGGCCTAAGCCCAGATTGAACCAGGAAGAATCAGGAGTAAACCAGGTCTGAACTGGGACCAAGACTTAAATAGGACTTGTTGAAGTCTACTACTAAACTATGATAAAGTCATGGGTGCATTTGTACTTCATCAGATCATAAGGCCAAAACCTGGAACTAAAGCAGGACTAGAACAGAAACCAAATCTACATTAGGACTAAAATTGCTCAAGTCTAAAATCCAAGGGCTACAAAACAGCCAAACCTCCACTAAAACAGTATCATACAAACAGTGGCATATTCTGGAGTCTACAACTTAAACAAAATGTGTGAAAAGTCCAAAACCAGGCATAATGACACAAGGTGGGAAAAAAAAGACAAATTTAAAGGATTAAACCTAGAGTAAACCAAGCATAAACCTAAACTGACTGAAACATTTCTAAAGCAGGTAGATCTAAACCAGGTCTGAACCAGGTCTAAACCAGTTATGAACCAGGTCTAAACCAGGTCTAAACTAGGACTAAAGCTGGTCTAAAGCAGGGTCTCACCGGTCGGACTTCCCCAGTGGTGTTGGTATACTGTCGGGCCAAACCAAAGTCCAGCATGTAGCACTTCCTGTAGGTGGAGGGCAGACGTCCCATCGCAAAGTTTGACTGAAAAAAAAAAACAAATAAACATCAAAATGATTTGTATTACAATTACGTAAATGATACCAATGAAAACACCAAATGAACTATGCCTATACCATGTTGTGAGACTAAACAAAGAATTGATCCAGATCTAAGGCATGTTTAAACAGAACCAGGTCCAAACCATAGACATGGAAAAGAAATCCACCCCGATAGAAAGTGATCTACCTGCATAATTCCAGGAGCAGAAGAAGACTATTCGATTTGTTGTAGTGCAGTCCTGGAATGAACTTCAGAGTTTCAGTTAAAAGGATTGGTTTCCTTGGGTTCTTTCAAATCACATTTAACCGAACTTGAAACAAGGTCATGGGCCCGTAAATGTCTCTATAATGTAAGTAAGTAAAGCTTAATGGCCTTGGACATCCAAGGCCATTAAGCTTTGGATGACCGACAATTTTCTACAACTCAATGACAGCAAGACCAAGGTCATAGTTTTTGGATCCCCTAAATTAATACCCACAGTTACTGGCAATCTATCTCACCTCTCCTCTTTTGTTAAGCCCTCTGTCAAAAGCCTTGGGGTCATTTTTGATTTAGAATTGTGTTTCAAAAAACAAATAAATACCGTCATAAAAAATAGTTACCACCAGCTGAGAGTGATCACCCAGCTCAAGCCTTCACTTTCTTTTCAACATCTAGAAACAGTTATCCATGCCTTTATAACATCTCGGCTGGATTACTGTAACGCCTCCCCCAGACCCAGCTAGCTCGCCTGCAGTTGGTGCAGAATGCTGCTGCTAGACTTTTAACAGGCACCAAGAGGCAGGAACACATCACTCCTGTCCTCTCCTCTCTGCACTGGCTTCCCATTGGTTTCAGAATCCAATTTAAAATACTTCTTTTGGTTTTTAAAGGGATATGCCACCCCCAGGTCAAATTTGGGCATCTCCCCCAGTCCAGAGACTAAAATAAGTGGTGGAAAGCATTTTCCTGCTCACCCAGCCATTGTCCGAGTCTGTCGCCACTGACCGCCGCGGTATCTGCAGCTCCTCCGCCTTAGACTGGAGTCTAACGTCGCCAGAGAAAGATTTCGGCCAAAAGGAATTAATTTGCTCGATGCGTTTCCCAATTACTTTCTGTGTAGTGCGCATTCATATCGAGTGCAAACAAATGTGCAAATCAACACGGAGAGCTTGCCTTGGTCATTTTGGGTGGGAACTATTTCCCAGTGCAGAAGAATACAGCCGAATCACGCACCACGTTGTGCAACAGGGGAATTCCCTTCCTGGTGCGTAACTGGGATTCCCCTGGCAGCGTACGGCGTGATTCGACTGTATTCTTCCGCACTGGAAAATAGTTCCCACCCAAAATGACCAAGGCAAGCTCTCCGTGTTGATTTGCACATTTGTTTGCACTCGATATGAATGCGCACTACACAGAAAGTAATTGGGAAACGCATTGAGCAAATTAATTCCTTTTGGCCGAAATCTTTCTCTGGCGACGTTAGACTCCAGTCTAAGGCGGAGGAGCTGCAGATACCACGGCGGTCAGTGGTGACAGACTCGGACAATGGCTGGGTGAGCAGGAAAACGCTTTCCACCACTTATTTTAGTCTCTGGACTGTGGGGAGATGCCCAAATTTGACATGGGGGTGGCATATCCCTTTAAAGGGATATGCCACCCCCAGATCTAGGTCTCTCAGATCTGCCGACAAAGGTCTCCTTTATGTTGCCCGTTCCTGTCTCAATCACAAAGGGGACCGTGCTTTTGCTGTGGCAGCTTCACGTCTCTGGAACAGTTTACCTGCTGACATCAGATCTGCTCACCACTTTTAAATCCAGACTAAAAACTAATTTGCACACTGTGGCCTTTGCCTCTTAGCTCTTTTTACCTCTATCTTTTATCTTACCTTTTTATTCCATCTTATGTATACTTGTTGTGCCATGTTCTTATGTATTTTATGCTGCCGAATTTTGTTTTGATATTGGCAAATTTATTATTTAATTTTAGTTTTTTTGACATTGTACAGCACTTTGGCCAGTTTTTACTGTTAAATGTGCTATATAAATAAATTAACTTACTTACTCTGTAATGTGCAGACTGATGTATGTGTGTGAGTATATGTGTTATTGTTGTGCCTTTGTGCTGCTGCCAGTAGGACACTCTAAATATTGCGCATGTTTCGGGTCAGAGACTATGTACATGGGTATATACATGGACAAGTGGACATAGCTGCTATCAACTCATCATTCTGACCTTCAAATGTTTGTTTAACCCACTCTACATGATTCTGGTGTTTATATTTCACTATTTTGTCTGTAAATCGACATAAGCATAATAACAATCAGGTACCGTCTTTCCTGCTGCTGAAAAAGGATGGGTCAAATGCAGAAGTAAAATTTCTCCCGTGTGTCACTGTGTGTCACTGTGTGTGAGACCAATAAAGGCTTAATCTAATCTAATCTAATCTAATCTTAATCTAATCCCAGAAGTCGCTCAACAGGTTTGATTGATAAATGCTAAGCTTATTAGGTATGGAGCAGGTCTACCAGAACTGACCGGTTTGATGTCTCGGTGCAGGAAGCCCACAGAGTGAATGGCCTCGATGGACTCCAGGATCTGTTTGCCAAGCCTCAGCGTTGTGCCCATGGTGAAGGTACCACGAGGCTGAGAGCGCCGCAGGTCGGCCAGGTTACGGCCCTGGAGTAAACAACAACAAACAGGTAAACAAAACCACAGAAAAACAATAACACATGTAAAAAAAAAAAATGATACAGAGGTAAATAATATAAGAGGAAAACAAAAACAATAACACATGCAAACAAAATGATACAGAGGTAGAAGAGATAAACAACATCAACACAAGTAAACAACACTAGAGAGGAAAAAAAGTAATGTCCCTGAACATAAACAAATACAGTCTATTGCTGTGTTCATGTGGCCATTGGGACATCAGGAAAAAAGTATTTTAAAAAAAATGCACCTGAATGCAACACAAGTTTTATCTGTCATTTAGATGGTCTCGGACTCCCGGACCATCAGCACAGGATCTCCACAGGGCTGTGTACTTTCTCCTCTGCTCTTCTCCCTGTACACAAACTGCTGCACCTCCGGCCACGACTCCGTCAAACTGGTTAAGTTTGCGGATGACACCATATATTTTAGTTATTATTATTATTTAGTGTCTATATTTTAGTTATTATTATTTAGTGTCTATATTCTAGTTATTATTATTATTTAGTGTTTTGTGTTCGCACCTTATCACTGAGACAAGTTCTTAATTTTGTGAATTGTGTTCACTTGACAATGGCAATAAAAGTCTTTCTGATTCTGATACTTCGAAACATCCCCCATGGACACAGATAGATGTTATGCCATACTGTGGAAGATTCAAGCCAAAGGAACAACATTTCCATGGAAACAAGCAGGAGGAGGCCCTCCTCCAGGCCAAATAAGAGTCAGGTTTGTGGAGATGCAAACCCGCTCACAGTAAGTGTTTTAGTGATAAAAGGAGAAATTCAATTTGTCAACTGGACAAAGTTTATTTGGTCGAAAACGTTTCGCAGCTCATCCGCGCTTGAGCTTCGAAACGTTTTCGACCAAATAAGCTTTGTCCAGTTGACAAATTGAATTTCTCCTTTTATCATGGATTCTACCTGGACGACTGAGGGATTCTTCACGCATCTTAAGTGTTTCAGTGTTATTCAGTGCAATAAACACAACCAAAATATATTTTTTAAAATGTCTAAAATGCCACTTGCCTTGGCTTAATGGTGACATAAAAATCCCAACTTTCCAAGATAAAACCACATAAATGAAAACGGAACCCCCAAACTGAACTACCGAAGACCATATGAACGTAGAAAATCTTATCTGTTGTTTCCATGGTGACCATACTAGAATGCCTGACATAAAATGGGGCTTAGATAGATTTCACCATCCCTGTGAGTGGACCAAATCTGAGAAAACCCAAACAGCCCAATAAATAGAATCATTAAGAGTATCATAAATAACATTCTCACCTGCAGCTGCATCACCACGTAGTTGAACTTGTCGTTTCGTCCACAGCCAATAAACTTGCACACATGGTTTTTACCTGAGAACAGAAGAGCTATATCAAACAAAGGCTGTCAAAAGTATCTAAAATCAGATACTAATCAATACTAGGCATTGATCCATTGAAACTATATACAGTAGTAGTATGAATAGTTTTAGAATGACCTTGGGCACATAGACTAGTATACGCCTGTAGACTACTATGGAACCTACCTGGACGTTTGAGGGATTACAGATATAAGGCCACATGGTAATATAAAAAGAAAGTACTTTGATTTATTAACGTTGAAACTAAACCTGAAAATAACCCCATGTTCTGCCACAGGGACCACAGATTGAGAAGCAGTGCACCAGAAGGCAACCTGTATTGTACATCAACTGCAATCACACTGCTGTCTAAGAGGGTTTTAGAGGGATTTCTTTTCCTAAATCAGGGACTCAACACAACATCTGCAAAAACCCAGAGACTGAGAAATGGCTACATTATAATTTAAAATATAATTTGCCATAAAAATAGCTTAAAAGTACAAATCAGAACAAACAGTATTGAAATACAGTTTTGCAGTGGAATAAATTCCCTCTAAATTGAGACTGAAATAGGAGCATGTTATGAAGCATAAGAAATGTGGTGGTTCATCATCAGTGACTCACAAACCGACCAATCACATGGCCTGATCTTGGTCACATGACACAGCCTTGGCTCAGTGGTTCTTATGTAACTGTCATGGATCGCTTCACCTCTCAGTGCACATGGCTCTGATACCACCACAGTTTGGTATCTTTTCTACCATTGGAAGATATTTTTGTCAATGTAAAATTTGAAACTTCTTTTAAACTAAATCAAAGCAATTACTGAGGACTACAATTTTGAAATATATTTTTATTGGCCAATAAAAAACATAGGCTACATAAATGAACAGGGATGAGATGAAACATGATTTATTTCTTAACAACCAATGCCCCAAAACAAAATATATAAGCTCAGGGTAAAGGAGAGAAAGTCCCATTTGGTTAATTCTATTTAGAGTAAAAAATTATACATTTTCTTAAATTGTCTAGTAGCTGGAAACTATGGCATTTCCTTTTGGACTAAGAAAGTCTAAAGTAAATCTATATATCTATCTAAACCCCCCTTAATCCTCTGCACAGACTTTAAAGTGGAACTAAACACTACAACTTTTCTTCGCTACTTTAGTGTGTATATGGTGTTTTAATTTCAGTGCTAACTAGATGCTCCTTTCTGGTCAAAAACACTGAAAAATGTGGGTGTTGTCTCCAGTGGCCATGCAGTTGCGATTTCAAGTGCATGGTGACATCAAGAAAGACTGTCCTGATTACAGACAGGTTTTTCTGATTACATCTGGCTGCTGCAGAGTGGACGGCAGAGTTTGAAGTGTGGATACCTCCAGACCCTACCCCTCCTCCGCCTCACTCTTCTCTTCAGCTCTATTTGAAATGTGGTTGTGGTTTAGTTAATAAACCACAAAACAAAGACTTAATCCAAAATGAACAAATAGTTTATTCCGAATGATTCCGAATGATTCAGCGTTGTGAGATTGTTTCTTGGCTCTGTCACTTTCCCGAATGTCTCTCTCGACTCTTCACCCTCATTTCACTCTGAATACTGTACACCAAACAGGACAAAATAAACAAAAGCAAACATCCATTAGCCACACGCTACAGGAGAATTTGCCCGATTTGCTGCAATGTGCTTCTCCCCGAGTTTGGGGAGGTGTGACCCAACTTTGTGTGAAATACGCGTGCAGTGGAGCCAGACACTCGTGACTCTGAGCCACACTGTCATATCGTAACCACCAAACATCAGCAACGCTTCGGTAACAGCCAATAAAACAGAGTCAGACCGACACAGAGGCGCAAGATACAAACTCAGGAAATACCGAAAATAATTATTACTCACCTCTCCTAAAGTTGTAAATTTAAACTGCAGCATCTCATGCACATTATCCACAGAAATTGCAAATAATGACACCCAGTCCACAAAACAGCGGTGTTAATCCAGTTTGAGGTGTTCTTTAAAAGTAAAAAGGTGAGAGTAGTTCCTCCTGTGTGTCTGTTTACACGGGTGAAGTTGCAGATTAGAGAGTTTTACTTCCTGTGCACTTTATTGGCAAATTTCTATGCATTAAAATCATACATCTCAAGTAATGTACCACATTTCACAAATAATAATAAAACAGTTTTGTTTTGCATTTAGACGTGCAGTGCTCTGATATTTTGAACACTTAAGAGTCGTTTTACTCTAGACTGGAAACAGCTGACACAAGGTGTTCTTACTACTTTATAGTCTGTGGTATGCAAACATCCTGCTGAAATCTTTGTGATTAGAGATTTCAAATCTCATAAGATTCTCCTTGTGTCTGTGGTGTGCACTTTTTGTTGCACATTTAAATATCGTTTAAGACCGAAAAATCCTGTAGTATGTGGCGGACTTTAGTTTTAGTGGTCAGGTTTTGTAACTACCTTAAAGGTCCCATGGCATGAAATTTTCACTTTCTGAACGTTAATGTGAGCTCCCCTACCCTGTTTAGCCCCCCCATGGCTAAAAGTTGCAAAATGTCTAAACTGAGCATTTGCGGCCCTTTTCTGCGTTTGAAAAAAACACAGCTCAAACGGGCGATTCTGAACAAGGCAACTATGTTACGTCACATCGAAAAATGCAGCTCCACCCCCCGTCTGTGTCTCTACTCAGCGTCTCTGTAAATCACGCCCAGAGAGTTTGGACTGTGAAGGAGCTACGCAATGCGAAATGCGTTTTTTTATTTGCCTGGAGGCACGTGCGAGTGTTTCTAGGCTCGGAAGTCCTTTATCTGAGCCTGTGGACATCTGAAACAGCAGTGGTTTGATTTTATTTTCTGTGGAAATGTGTTTATTTTTCAATGGAACGCTTCTCATCTCTTCCTCCGCGCAAAAACGCAGAAGTGGGGTCAGCGCACAGCGCACCGCTGAAGAGGAAAGAGCGGAGAGTTTGGCCACGCCCCCACCCGCTACTCTGGCCTATCTCTGTCCTCCTCATTTGCATTCAATCAACAACACCCATAATGGAGTGTTCCAGAGAGATATTTATGACTCTTTCTCATCTTATCTCTCTTTCTCATGCACTGAGTGTTGATTTTGAAGAAGGATTCATTTACAGTATTAGCGAACCATTAAGGAGCCATATAAAAGCATCAAGAAGTACCATGTCATGGGACCTTTAACTCCATAATTAAGTTACTAAGCCGGAATCATTCTTCATAAACTATGTGTTCATTATGAATTAAGTCTATTTGTGCTTTAAGGCCAATTAACTAAGGTATAACTACCATAAAGTGGTACCAAATAATAATAAATATGTGAAGTATCTGTGCCTCTATGTTTAATGGTGAAGAGCAATACCTGAATGTTTTGTTTCCATTTGATTCCAAGTAATACTATTACTACTTGCAAGTATAGTGATATTATTCCAATACCGTTTAGTCCCACTTTAAGATAAGCAGAAAGACAACAGTAAGTATTAAATGTTCAGATAAGATGTGCGTGAGACATGTAATTTAGAGCAGACACTGACCCTGCAGTTTCTTGAGCACAGCCACCTCCATCTTCAGCACCTGTTTGGGCTGCTGCGCCGACTCCACCTTCAGAGCAACATTCTCTCTGGTCAGAAGGTCTAGCGCCTCATAGATCTCCCCGAACCCACCACCACCAATCTTCTTCAGCTGCACAGGACAACACACAGGGCAAGGACTAGGGTTATCAAAAACCTGATACTAATCGATACTGAAACTAGATACTAATTTTAGCAGGTATCGATTGATACTAAAAAAAAAAAAAAAGTCACATTCACAGGACAGAAAAGAACCTTCCCTGAATACCTTTAGCTTGATCTTGAGCTGTATCAGAACAAATATCAGACCACACAGACTACTATACAGCCAAGGACCACAACATTTCCAATGTTGAAAATCACATTCTATTGTGATTTTAGTAAGGACTGTGTCAGAACCAGGTTTGTTTAGGGTACTGCCTAAGTCTAACTCTAGGGACTGTAAACAGGGTTGAGGTTACATTCAGAGCCAGTTAGATTTGAGCCAGGGCACAAATCTGGAAGTCCACAGGTGCTTATCCTGACCTCAACACTCAAAGAATGACCCTAGATAGGGCCATATGTGATTTATTTTCTAGATTATTTAACAGGTTTATAATGTTCATTCAATGTAAATGTTTCAGACAAATTAAAAATCAAGGCTTAAGAACTGAGCCTTGAGGGACCCCATAGACGTACACAGAGTGAGTGAGTGATGGATCTCTTTTCTGACAGGTCGTGGCCTATTCCAAAAATAAATCAATTTTGTCTGTACTCACCACTTTCCATCGGTCCTTGACCATGCAGTTGGGGGGCAGGATGTCGGCCTGCTCAGAGCCGCTGCCGTTCATGTTGTTGTTGTCCTGGAGACCGGGCACTAGGCACTGCATCTGCCACCCGGACAGCACACGAGCAGCTCCCAGCTTAAACGAGCCATTTATCTGCCACAAGACACACACACACACACACACAGTGACAACACAAACACAGGAGAGGCATGTTAGAGGAGCACTGAGGAAACCTGGAGCACTACCTGATCTGCGTCATGTGTCTGTCCGCCATTTTGGACAGCACAGCACAGCAACACCACGTGGACAAACTACTTTCATTAGAACTTAATCAAAGGCTCTGCAGGTTCTTTCATATGGTCACAGTGACACCATCTTACTTTAGCTCAAAATAAACTTTAATCTTATTGACATTTTAGAGCCAGTTAGAAAAAATGTGGTTTGTTGTAATGCAATTTAAATATTCACACGCAAAATATAAAACTTTAACTTCTATGTTATATCAATTTAACAATTTTTCTATCAAATTCAATGTAATGTACTGGCAGCAATCCCCTTTTTGGGGGCATCCAAGTATGGGAGCCTTGCAGAGACATTTTTTCCTATTGAAAATACGTTAAAAAAAAACACCTTTAGTATAAATAAAGTTACATTCACGATGGTTTCCGTACACAGTCAAAGATGGCGGACAAAAGACACAAATCTGGTAAAGGCACTTTGATGCAGCAGTGTTTGTTTGTTTGTTTGTTTTTTCTTTTTTTCTTTTTTTTTTCAGGCATTACAAACAACTGGAGCCAAAAAAAAGCCATTCGTTTGAGCTGATCAGGCTACAGGCCAGAGGGGGCGAGGCTAGGGGGATTGGGGAGGGGCCCGGCGGGGAGCCAGGGTGGGACTGGATAGGGAAGGTGGGCAGGATGAGAGTAGCTTTTGAAAAATAAAGTAGAAAAGATTTTGTAAAAAAAATTAAATAAAATAACTCACCCTAAATGTAAATTATTAGACAACAAAACGTGTAGAATAAGAATGATAAAACAAAAGGGTGTACTGTAAAAACATAAAAAGACCAAATCTTTAGAGTGGAACTAAACACTACATCAACTTTTTTTGCTACTCTATATATGGTGTGTTTTTTTTTAATAGCATTGTCTACGATTCCTAGTGTACATTTTGGGTAATTTTAGCGCAAACTAGATAACTTTGCAGCTTTCTAGTCAAAAAACTGAGTGTATGCTGCCTTCAAAACTGCCAGGTTTTTCTGATATTACAAATGCCTGGCTGCGGTGGTGTGCGTGCGTGCGTGTGTGTGTTGTGTGTGTATTTGAAATGTGGTTGTAGATGGAGTTTAGTTGTTTAGTCCCACTTTAATGCAAGGAGTTAGGATAGAAAGAAGGAAATAAAGTGATACCTCTTATTTAAAATCAGGGACAATATATACAGATATATAGTAAATATAATAATAGTAAAAACAAGTATGAACAGTTGGTGTGATGAATGGTTTGTGCAGCGATCGATTTTGAATTTTTGGCGGTGAAAGTGGTGGAAGAGGGGTTTATGGGATCGGAGGTGGGATTATTTGGTTCGGGGGTGGGTTATTGGGTTTGGGGGCAGGGTCAGTGCTTGGTGTATGATGGTATTTGCAGAAAACATGAGCAAATATCATGTCTGCACCAAAAAGCAGAAGAGACCAGGACTCGTCAAATCCAAGACTAAACTGTGACTAAACCGAAACTAAAGCAGGACTAAACCAGGACTAAACCAAGATCAGTCTCAAACAATCAACCAGCAAACTCCATTCATTATATCTCATTGCATTCAAACACATGCCCTGTCTCTGTTGTCTCCTACTGGACGCTGTGGAGTTCACTAGATTAGAATAAACACTCTAATTTGCGGCATTTTTGTTTCTCATGTTTACAAACTCTTCTTAAAGGTCCAAAATTAAACAAAAAGCATTGTTGTGAGGTTAAAGCCATGTTGTTACCTCATCAAAAATGGCAGAGCAGTCTTTTGTTTCATTCACAGTCTGGGAAATCCTGGTTTGTCAACATCTCCCAAGGTCAAAATGCTCCAATGTTCCACCTTGTGATGCTATGAAGCAGTAGTTAACAGCGACCTTTTACCTTTAGTTCAGCAGAGCTTGGCTGAAATTATCCAAGTGATTCTAGTGAAGGTGTATAGAATTTTAAAGCACAGGGGGAAGTGCCACAATTATCATTACTGTTACCGAATTACCGCATGTAATCACAACATGGAGTGTTTTCCATTTGAGAGAAGAACTTTCTAAATAAGTAGGGCTTGTGTGTTAACACATTTTTAAGAAAGTAAAAATCATGCTCAGTGCATTTAAGTATTTAGAATAAGAAAAGTGTCCCTGCTGGGACTAGTGCATACTTTTAGAATCGCTGTCACCTGAAGTCTTAAATGTTCACATCTATCCTCCATTTTCAACATTAGGATCAGTCCCTTTGTTATTTTTGTTTTGCTGTGAAAAGAAACTCATTTGTGAAATCTTGTTGAGACAAAATGTGGGACGTCACTTCAGACAAATAATATGTTTGAGTGTGAAGTCAAAGACTCCTGCAGCGCTTGGAGCTAAATCTGACAAACTTCCTCTTCAGTCTAGATCTATGATCTGTTTAAAAGCATTCACACATGTTTAACACACAAACCATGGATATTTTAGGCTGAAAACAATCCACGTGTTCCACTGTGTTTTTAAACTCCATACACCTTTATTAAAATCATTTGGTTGATTTCAGTCCTGGAATTTCCAATCCTTATTAAACATAAAGATAAAGATAAAAAGTAGCTGTTAACTTGAAAACCACTAAAGAGCATTTTAGCTTTAGAGATGTAGCCAGACTTAATAAAGTAATTACTCAAAGGGTTACTCAAACATGTGTGAATGGAACCAAACATTAAAACATAGCTAATAACTCACAAGAATCCATTTTCTTTAATATAGGACCTTTAATTCTCATCTTTTCAGTTGTGTTTTCAGTTTTGTGAATTAACTAATTATGTTCATGTTTTTAAGACAGTAAAACAGGTACAATTCCTTTATTACGTTTTACAATTCCATAATGTACCTCTCCGCATTTGGCTGGTGCTTTTTGACAGATGGGCATTTAACAAACCGGAGCTGAGTCACTTCTGGGACCTTCTCTCCCCTGACATCAATGAGAGATCTGTCCATCTGACAATCGAGTTTCTGTCTGACCTGATGTATGCTAAAGGGACGAGGGGTGTCGGATGTCCTACCTGTGTCTCTGTGGGGTTTTATTCTGTATTAAAGCTGCTAACACTGTAGTTTAGATGTCTGCAAACATCTTCTGAAATGACCCTGTGAGTCAGATGCCCTCCCTGTGTTTCCATGGGGTCTTAATCTGTGTTAAAGCTGCTAACCTGTAGTTTGGATCTCTACAAACCTGTTCTGAAATGCATAGGATTCTTATGGTTGTATTTGATAAACTTTTAAGTTTAGCTCATTTCCACACGACCCACATAGACATGGCTTGGCTCAATATTAAGACTTTGTAACATTGATCATATTTTAACAGGAGCGAATAGGCTACTGAGGCTAATGAGCGGACAGGCTAACAGACTAACAGGCTAACCCTCTCCCGTCCTGAAGCGTGTCAGTCAGCGCCATGCCGTTCCATGCAGGGCCATGTCACATGTCTTTGGAGCATGCACAGGTCAGGCGCGCTGCGTTTCCAGGATGACCAGAGGCTCCATACTCCCCCTGCTGGACACCCTGGGAATGGCAGGCGTGTTCTGCAGATACAGCCACTTTAAAACCACGGCCGGGTCTCCACAAACAACACAGTCTAAGTCTCAGTCCAGGAGCAAACCAGGACCAAACCAGGTCAAAATCATGACCAAACCAGAGGAGCAGCAGCTGGTCCCACCAACCTCCAACCATGTTACGTCCATTTGACTGTGAGAAAACTGGACCTGTGTCAGCACCTCCCAGCAAAATAATCCCTGATTGATCAAAAGAAAGACTGTAACAGCAGACAGACATAACTTTTAATATTTTGTCTATTTTATACAAAAAATATTATTTTGACTAACTATATTTGACTATTTGTGACTGTAAGGTTATTTGCAAGGGACTTGATTAACAGCCCACCTGTTGTAGCTCCAGCTAAGTCAGTTTTTTACCCCCAATTTACACCAGCGCAGGTAACAGCGGATAAGCGTTGTATATGCACAGGTATCGCTTTTCATTTTAACCGGTCGGACAACCTACACCAGCAATGTCGTACGTGCGTCCAACAGGCGTCATTACACTATGCACCGCTCGAATGGATGGTGGAGTTCAAATTTTACAGTGTCAGCGGAGTGTCTCCAGGCTTTAAGTTCTCTAAAAATACAGCCGTGTAAACAATGTGTGTTACATCCAGGATTTTGGGTAATGAATTGTGATGGACAATGAAACTTTCATAGTCGTGGGAGAAATTTTACATGGACAACTTATGAAGGAAAAGGTGAATGCCATTCAGACACTGAAATTTAGATGGTAAATGGCTTAATTAATGAGGGCAGCCACAACTTGATATTGCTGCAAAGCGTTGTCCCTCTTGTCAACCTTTGTATAGTTTTAAAATGTAATTCATCTGACCAACAATGAATATGTAAGCAACACATAACAGTTTGATGTTTAAAAGTGAGAATATACAGCAGCCTGATGCCGCTAGTGAAAATTTACACTTTTAAAAAATAATTGTATGCGTGTATGCAGCTTTGCCTACAGTACATGTTTCTACAGCTCCAGGTGTACATTCCGGGTTATGATCAGATTGTGGTGAAAACAAAGATCAGGTTAAAGGGCCCGTCCACACGACAATGTTTTATGGTGGAAACGGAGAAGTTTTTATTCGTTTTGGCCTTTCGTCCACATGGCGCCGGCGTTTTGGGGGGGCGAAAACGGTGTTTTTGAAACCAGGTTCCAGAGTGGAGAAATCTGAGAACAGTCGGATTGTCGCGTGCACGAGCAAAACACAGCTTTTGGAAAACGATGACGTCGCGATGCCGTCATCATCACGTGACCAGAAGTGAACCTCGCGCATTTTGCCGGTAACAACCAGATAACAGCAACCATGGCGGACAACGGAGTTGAGTATGTTCTGTGTTTGTTCGCCATCATTATTATCTTCTTGTGTTTGTTTGTTTGCGAAAGTGAAAGGACTTAATGCGCATGCACTCTTTGTAGTACTGCATTTCCGGTGGCTCTGGCTGTTTCCTGTTTACAGCGCCACATATCGGTGTGGCATACGTATTACATTATTTTCATTCAGCGCTCTGTTTTCATCTGGACGCAAATATTTACTGATCCAACACATGTGGGGACACACATTTTTTTTCAACCTGCATAAAAAAAAAAAAATCCAGGAGCGTTGTCGTGTGGACGTAGCCTAACTTGGGTAACAGAGCTTCAGACAGAGCAGTGCCTCTAGTTTCATCACACCCCCTGGGAATGTTGATGACATCATCTGCAAAGTAATCAAGTCATTGAGTATATCTCAACCAGGACTAAACCCGACTGAACCTGGAATTACAACTCCCCAGTTTGTCCCAGATCCAGCTTTCTCACCAGGTGTGATATGAGTGACAATGTGAGGCCCTCTGCTGCCCCACACTGGTTACTTTTGGCACTGCTCTCGACAGTTGGAGTGTGTTGCTCATGGACACAGCGGCTGCAGGAGATGGGGCTCACCATAGTTCTGAGCTCCCGGAAAACCTGACGGCTTACAACAAATCCTGAGCGTGACAAAACCCTTCCTGAGTTACCCTACAGACCAGAGAGACCACAAGAGGGTAGCAGTTACACCACACAGCCACAAGAGGGCAGCAATTACACCACACAGCCACAAGAGGGCAGCAGTCACACCAGCGAGACCACAAGAGGGCAGCAGCTACAGTAGGGTTGTCAAAAGTATCGAAAAACAGATACCAATCGATAAAAGTAATATCAAAACTAGATAACAATTTGAGCAAGTATGGATATTGCAAAAAAATTACATTTTCAGAACAAAATTTGAGCCTTTTCAGTGTTATTTTGAGCTTTATCAGAACTAGTACAAGACCTCATGGTAACAGAAAGCACTATTATTTTGTGTGTGAAAATTATATTCTGTTACTACTATAGTATTTTTATCTTTGCTGTACTATCGTAATCGGTATTGAGTACTGAGTCTATTCCTTATAGAGTTTGATATTTGTTGGGCGACAACACTTGCCTGGAAGAATCCATGACTCATCGCTGTACCAGCGGCGAGTCTGGTAATGCTTGGTCCAGAATGCGCTGCCGTTGCGCTTAGACAGACAGCTAAGTGAACCAATCAGAGAACAGTTAACGGACAGCGACGTGAACCAAGCTGGTAGGAAGCAATGCAAAAACATCTTTTTTTGAAAAGAAAGGCCTCTAGAGCTGTCAGCTGCTGTGGTTTTAAGGAATCGATGTGTTTTAGGTCATTTAAGACCAATTTTACAACTGAATGGAAGGGACGTTGCGGGCAAAGGCGGGTGCACTGACGTCACCATCTTTGAACGAATCAGAATCGCGGAGTCCGTTGTTAACCGGAGGAGCGAGGGTGGAGTGAGGGTGTCCAAATGGTATCGCGCTGTATAGGAAATACAGAGAGATATCATTTGGCTGGCCAGGTAACGACAACACTAGACCAATTATACCATATTGCCACAGGATGGCAGCAGTTACATGCCATACATTTACACACATCTTTCAAAACTCTTCCATTAAATTTGTTTTGTTCCGTGTACTTTTTATTTTAAGGGGTTTTACTGGAAATTCTCCTTCCCCTTATTTCCCTTTAAAGGGCCCATTTTACACTATTTTTCTGATCTATGTTATGTCATTTTCTCATCAAAAACATACCTGGAGCTGTGTTTTGTTTTATTCACATATGTGTACCACACAAACCCTGCATATCTAGGCTAAGTTATTCTCTCAAACAGAAAACACTGTTCTACCTTCTCATGTGGTAAGGCAGGAAATGCTCCACTGTGTTTTTAAACTCCAAACACATTCACTAGAATCATTTGGATACTCATTTAGTCCTGGAATTGCCAAAAGGTAGCTGTTAACTCGAAAACTACCAATGCGTGACATCACAAGTTGGAACAGAGCATTTTGAGCTTTGGAAATGTAGACAGACTAATAATAAAGTATTACTCAAACATCTATGAATGAAACAAAACACAAGTGTGTTTTTGATGAGATAACAATATTCTAATATGGCTTAAAGCTCACAAGAGCTTTAATGCAAATTGATGGTTAATACTGCAGTTAATACTGCGTGAGAAATGACACAAACTTAATTTAATGCAGCAAAACTGACTCATGTTATAATGCTGTTACCTCTTGAAAAACATACTTGGAGTTCTATTCGGTTTTGTTTCAGTCACACATGTTTGAGTAATCCTGCATTATTATTCTGTCTGCATTTCCAAAGCTCAAAATGTTCCATTTCACCTTGTGATGTAATTCAGTCAAAGGTTTAAGGTCAACAGCTATTTGTAGCCTCAGTTGAACAGTTTTACTCTATAATACTTTAGAATAACCTTAAGTTGTTGCTTTTTGTTTTACCTTTTGTACAGTTGAGGCTGTCTCTAATATCTGCTGGGGCACCAAGGAGTTTCAATAAGGCTAAAACAATAGCTGTAACTTCAAAGTTTGTCAAATCCAGGGCTTAAATTATCAAAATGATTCTAGTGAAGGTGTATGGAGTTTAAAAACACAGGGGAGCATTTCCCGTACTACCTCGTAACAAGAGTTTTTACGGTTTTAGAGAGGTTAAATATGCAGAATTGGTATTAAACATGTGTGAATAATAATACAAAAAACACACAACTCCATGTTTGTGATTAGGAAACCATATTATAGCACAGATCAAAAATAGTGTAAAGTCAGCCCTTTAAAGGAAAAGTAACGTTTTTGTTTTTTTTGTTTTTTTTTTACAATTTGAGCCTTATTTCCGTAATAAAACAAGTTGTTTTACTCACCCATTGCACTTTGGTGTCATATGGAGCACTTCCAGAGATGTTTTAGATTTGCGGTTAGCCTAGCGCAACTTCTAGCCATAGCTCGGGGCACATAATATATTCCCCGAGCATGTAATATGCCCCGTGTGGGCTCCAAATAACACAAACTTTAGCACTTTTCAAATCATAGAAGCTTGATGTCTTAGTCTACGATTTCGTTTGAATCAAAAGTGGCCTGTAATCCGAGATTTATCCATAGTTTACAGCTTTGCCTTTCATCTTTGGGTCCCGGGAGCTGAGAGCACAGTCCGCACATGCGCACTGGCCTCCTCATCTACTCGAAACTATGGCTAAATCTCGGATTACAGGCCACTTTTGACCACACGAAATCGTAGGCTAAGACATCGAGCTTCTATGATTTGAAAAGTGCTAAAGTTTGTGTTATTTGGAGACCGCAAACAAGTGCCCCACAAATCTAAAACATCTCCGGAAGTGCTCCATATGACACCAAAGTGTTATGGGTGAGTAAAACAACTTGTTTTATTACCGAAATAAGGCTCAAATTGTAAAAAACGTTACTTTTCCTTTAAACATTCAGATGCTCATTTGTCTCTGTCCAAGGTCCTGATTGTCATCGTTACTTATTTCTCACCAGCAGAAAACTCCACACACTCAGCTCAAATGTCTTCAAAAAGGTAATTTGGTTTACTGTTTTTTTTTCTGCAATTTTTTAACTATGGCTAAGGAGAATTAAAAGTCACAATCACTTTCGATACTAAGGAATAGCAATGATACTCAATATCGATTCTCTTTCAGTGATGGTAATAAAAAAAACACTCTTTATTTACCATGTGGCCTTATATCTGTGTAATCCCTCAGTCATCGAGGTAGGTTCCATAGTGGTCCATAGGTGTATACAAATCTATTTTGTACTTATATGTGTACCAAAAATGTGTTGTTCAAGTATCAGTATCAAAAGAAAATAAAAGGTATCCAACACTTAATCCAGTACAATCAAACTTCTAGGCTGCATCCCATTACTCTGTCTTACCCCTTCCCCTACGCCTTTATCAATATCTTTGTCTTGGGGCACCACTCGATTACCGTTTGCGTCATCATCCCTTGCCGCTACCTGGCTGCTACGTCTACAGAGGCGACAACAATTGACTCAAACAAACGAAGATACCGTCCTCTCAAGTCATGATGTCGATTGCCTGGGCTCTTTTTATCTTTGCGCACTTGTCTGCGATCAGACGAAGACATCAGAGAAGAAGATTGCTTCTGAGACGCATACGACTGCTTACAAATTCAATCACGGTATGTATATCATAATATTTACCGGCAGAGGCCTACCCTTTCGTTCCAAGTCTGGTCGAGAGCTTATTTCGTTTCAAGGGGTATGTAGCCCTCGGTTGTGGCCCTAGCCCTTGATCAAAATTAGAATCAAGATACCCCTTGCCCTCATATGCACGCACAAAACCAATGGGTAGGTGTAAGACGAAGGGGTAAGACAGAGAAATGAGATGCAGCCTTAGCCCTGGTTTTGACTCTGTCCATGGTCCTGATCCTTACCCTGTATCCTTCGTCCGTGGGACCAACTTTAGAGGGCTCTTGTTATAAAATCCCTGTTCCCCTTTGTGTTGAGATCACTTGCCTCTGTCCCACTGGGTTTTCTAAATGTCACACCAAGCGCAAAGAGCACAAAGTCTCAAACTTGTATATATATACACTGTATATAGCCTATGATACTAAATACTAAAATAACAATATCAATGAACTAGGTAAACAGGACTGAATTACATCTAAATCAGGACTAAACCAGGTCCAAACCAGGACAAAACCAGGTCTAAACTGTGAATAAGCCAAGTCTTGGAGTCCACGAGACTAAACTGGGCCAAAGTAATCTAACATATGACTATAGGTGATTATTATTGCAGCAGTGGCACTGTCCATGGTCCTGATTATGGTTTATCACTTTAATTTTATAGGTCATTTCTAAACTTATAAGGTTCACATGTTATAGTTATATACTTGGCTGCACACTCCTAATGCCTAATGCACACTTTTAATTAAAAAATAAAATAAAATTGATGACATTGATCCCATCAAGAGTTTGTTGAATATCCCACACAGCATTGTAATGTTTTCAGCCCATTCAAACCTGTTGGTTTATACAGTCCAAGACTTACTTCTGTTCTAGACTAATCCTGGTCTCTGGTCCCAGCCCGGTTCGGCCTTATAGACTAGAAGAATCTTATATAAGTCTTAGCTGAGTCGAGTACGCTGCGGCCCTCCTCTGCAGTGCACAGTCATGGACCGCCACTGCGCATGCGCGGCGCCACATCCTGTTCATCAATAAATAACTGCCTCCGAGGAGTATCCCAAGAAAAAACGAGCCAAATACTGTTTTACTGTTGTAAAAAAATAAAAAATAATAAAAAACTGACAAAACCAGTACCAACACGAGGCCAGATCAGCTCTAAACCAGGACCAATCCAAGACTAAACCAGGTCTATAGCGGCGGCCCTAGTGATGCAATCGGGGCGATGCTCCTTTGCCTCCGCTTTCACAGAATTCACGTAACTCTGTCCCTTTAGGTTAATTCTAGACCCGAGTCTTGGTTCAGACCGAGTTCTGGTTCAGATCTCGGTCTGAACGAGGACTCGGTCTGAACGAGGACTCGGTCTGAATGAGGCATGTGCACCGGAGGTTGAATGGAGGAGGCGTAAACTGAGCAGTCTCCATTGAACACAGAAGCTTTGGTCAGCGAATTACAGCGGGATGTCCAGAGGGATACGGCGTCTGAAATGAGCAACAACCTGGACTAAACCAGAACTAAGCCATGACTAAAGCAGGACTCAACACGGTCTAAAGCCGGACTAAACACCAAACCAATCGGGGGCTCCAACTAGAGCTAAATCCAATGGTTATATGAGACGAAGCCAGGCGTAAACCGAAAAAGAGGAGAGCTATGACTAACACGGGGCAGAAAGGACGATCCGTACAAGAGGAACAAGCGAGAACTACACCAGGACTTAAACATGACACGAGCAGCACTGAGGCGAGATCCGAACCAGGACTAAACCAGACTAGGACAAGGTTTGAACCAGGTCTAAACTGTTATTAAACAATATCTAATAATTAGACCAAGGACATAAACACAATGCGCGTTAAAACAGATATTTCAACCTAAACCAAGACAGCACTGGATATGTTTAAGGACAAACTCCAGATCCAAACCAGGACTGAACCAAGGCTAAACATGAAAGGTGTGGGACTAAAGCAAAGATCTAAGCCAGGAGAAACCGTGACGAGCTAACCGGGTACAAGTAACACACACCAAGGACTACACCAAGGAGAAACTCTGATCCGAACCAGGTCTAGACCAGGACTATCAAACGGCGCAATCCCGCAGCACACGCACGCGCACACTCTCTCTCTCTCACACACACACACACACAGAGGCCTGGCAGTACCTGGCGCACCGTCCGCTCCCTTTCCGCCTTTTGGTGATCCTCATCTGGGACTCGGCTCCGGCACACAGCGCTCTGGTCCAAAAACCCCACTGTTCCTGCGCTCGTGCGGGGCCTCGCGCAGGGCCCGAGTCCCGATCACACCCGGTCCGAGTCCGCGAGACCACAATCCAGATCCCGCCCCGTGGCCCCCGTCCCACAACGCGCTGTACCCCGAGGAGAAAACAAGCCCACGGAGCGCGCGCCTCTCCCTGTGACAGTGCGCTCCGGGCCCCGCTCCCGGTCCGTGTCCGTGTGTCCGTGGGTCGTGGATGGGCTGCTCTGGTGTCACAGTCCGGTGACACGGTTCGGCTCCGTGGCTCGAGGATAATGGGCCAGTCGCAGGTGAAACGGGGCTGAGCGGAGCCGCTGTTTGTCCGCACTGCAGCCCCGCGAGCGCTGCGTCACGGCCACAGCACCAACACGCGCTGCGTCCGCTCTGGCCCTTCACAATAAAAGCACTGTAATAGTAACCTAGCGACAAGGCCACAGATCCACGAAAAACAATGCACTGATCAATTCAGTTTTGTCCCTTCCGTAACAGGGCACTAAACTATATGCCTGTGTGTTGACATCACTGTGACAGCAACAGTAGGCTTGTTTGTATCCATGAAAATGTTCCACGATGTGACATTAAGCCTATCTATCTCCACGGAGACAAGTAGGCGGTGTCATCAGGCGAGATCTATGGTGAACTAGGCTCCGTTCACAGTAAGAATGCGTGTTACATTCATGCATTCTTACTGGTCTTTAAATATACTCAACAAAAATATAAACGCAACACTTTTGTTTTTGCTCCCATTTTTCATTAGATGGACCCAAAGATCCAAAATTCACTCCAGATACACAACACTACCATTTCTCTCAAACATTGTTCACAAATCTGTCCAAATGTGTGACAGCGAGCACCTCTGCCGCGCCGAGACAATCCACCCCACCTCACAGGTGCACCACATCAAGATGCCGATCCGACATCATGACCAGTGCACAGGTGCGCCCCAGACTGCCCACAATAAAAGGCCACCCCGAAATGTGCAATTTTTTTGCTTTATTGGGGGTCTGGGGACTCAGAACCAGTCAGTATCTGGTGTGACCACCATTTGCCTCATGCAGTGCAACACATCTTCGCAATAGAGTTTATCAGATTGTCAGTTGTGGCCTGTGGAATGTTGGTCCACTCCTCTTCAATGGCTGTGCGAAGTTGCTGGATATTAGTGGGAGCTGGTACAGGCTGTCGTATACGCCGGTCAAGCACATCCCAAACATGCTCAATGGGTGACATGTCCGGTGAGTATGCTGGCCATGCAAGAACTGGGACATTCTCAGCTTCCAAGAATTGTGTACAGATCCTTGCAACATGGGGCCGTGCATTATCTTGCTGAAACATGAGGTGATGTTCATGGATGTATGGCACAACAATGGGCCTCAGGATCTCATCACGGTATCTCTGTGCATTCAAAATGCCATCAATAAAATGCACCTGTGTTCTTCATCCATAACAGCCTTTGAAGAGGAGTGGACCAACATTCCACAGGCCACAACTGACAATCTGATAAACTCTATGCGAAGAAGATGTGTTGCACTGCATGAGGCAAATGGTGGTCACACCAGATACTGACTGGTTCTGAGTCCCCAGACCCCCAATAAAGCAAAAAAAAAAAAATGCACATTTCGGGGTGGCCTTTTACTGTGGGCCGTCTGGGGCGCACCTGTGCACTGGTCATGATGTCGGATCAGCATCTTGATGTGGCGCACCTGTGAGGTGGGGTGGATTGTCTCGGCGGGGCAGAGGTGCTCGCTGTCACACATTTGGACAGATTTGTGAACAATGTTTGAGAGAAATGGTAGTGTTGTGTATCTGGAGTGAATTTTGAATCTTTGGGTCCATCTCAGGAAAAATGGGAGCAAAAACAAAAGTGTTGCGTTTATATTTTTGTTGAGTGTAAATGTGCTCCTCACCTTCCACGGTGATATGCAGCTCTGGAAAAAAATAAGAGACCACTGCTTTTTTTTCCTGAATGTATTACAGCCATTCCATTCCAGCGTCTGTTAAATTCCAACACAAACACAAAGCTGAGCTACTTCAGTTCTTGCACCAGGAGTGGAATAAATTCACCCAAGAACAATGTGAAAGACAATGTGAAACAGCAACACTTTTTATACTTTTTATTGTGTAAAGAGGTACTATAACTAAACATGAGCCCGCAACAAACAGAAAGTTAACGTCATTTATTGGGTGACATATGTTACAATTGCATCATTCTTGTCAAAGCAATTTTCAATTAGTTAAGTTACACAGTGCCCATACATAGTGTCCCTTTATGCCCTACTACTAGGGTTGTCACAAGTATTGAAAATCAGATACTATAACTATCAAAACTAGACATGCATTTGAGCAGTAATCGATACTGCAAAGTCATATTTAGGACAGAAATAAACCTTTCTGAATAGCTTTAGAATGATCCTGAGCTGTGTTAGAACAAGAATAGCGTCACATAGACTAGTATAGCCCCATGAACCACTATGGAAAATGAGGGATAGGCCACATGGTAAAAGAAATTATTTAATGCTAAAGATCACATTCTATTTTTTAAATAAACTGTGTTTTTATTATTATCATATCTATCTACTACTACACACTCACTCGCCAATCCACTACATTGTATAAATTGTCAGATTAATTAAATTTCTCAGTTTATGACGTCATTACGGTCACTCACTCACTCCGACACTAGATGCCCCCACACTTCTGTTTAATACGAACGCCCTGATTCCAGGTTTTATTGTGAAGGATATGACCGGATGTGGGGTAGCACAGCACATCCGGTTTCTTTTGACACATTTCAGGCCATTTCTTCTGCCTGTCCTTCACTGAACATCCAACTCAAACACGCTCTGGAAATGAACCCACATGTGTCCAGATGCCCTCCCTGTGTTACTGTTGCAGAGTGGTTATCGTTTCTCCTCTCAGTAAGGACACAACACTTTATTTTGAACATACTTTAATCCAGAAGGTTCATTCAGATTTAAAGAAAACCATTATAAACTCCAAACATGTTCCTCTGCAGTTATGATCTGGGCTCTTTTACTCTGTGGTCTTGTTTCTGTTCTGGTTGAGTTTCTCCATCTCCAGGTTTGAAGCTGAACTTGGGTCTCGATGTCTGCCACAGAAACAGGGAAACATGGAAGAGGGTTTCAAACAGACAGGCCCTTTAAGAACAATCCAATCTTAGGGCATAAGGTGAACCCCGTTTTCATTTCAAGTCGCTCCAACGTCCCCGAACTACACAAACTATAGTTTAAAAAAAAGAACGAATCACTCTAAGCTTACAACAAAAAGTTCTCGCCTCAAAATCCTGTCAATTTTTTACGCCGAGACATTTCATGGCGGACTAGATTTTTCAGAGCGGAATAAGAATTTGACGTCACTAGGCGTCACGTGACTGTGCTGGGCCAATAGAGTAGCTGATTCTTGTCAACAAACCGGTGTCATGGCGGCACTCATGTTATTTTTTACGATATGGATTCTCCCGGAAAACTTTCAGAAGTAGGTCAAAAGGGTTCTAAACAGTGCTTTATTCATAGCACGAAGAACAATGATGAAAATAAACGATAAGGTGAACGTTTTATGTTGTCATTTCGATAAATAAAAGGATATAATCGTAATTCAATGACCAGGACCATTCAAGATTCAAAGCTTTTACTGTCATATGCACAGTAAAGAAACACGTCTCCCTGTACAATGAAATTCTTACTTTACTGCCCACTCTGGATGCCAAGAGCATGCCAAAAATTAAAACAGATAAATAAGATAAAGAGAAGCATGTAAAAAAAGTATAATCAAATAGAACAATCTTTACCAAATATACACTATGAAAAATATAGGCTAGGTGCTAAGTAAATATTCATTCTTTCATTTATTGACTCCTAACTATATGTGACCGAATGGAATTTGTACGACTGTCACCAACCGGACGCCGCCACCTATGGGGGGTTAGCCCACAGGGATAATTAAGTAAACCCTTTTAAGAGATATCAGGCAACACAAGTTCACACATTATACAGGACAGAGACGTGAGTTCAACCAAATTATATTTATTTGCTAATGTTCAAGGTAGTACAGAGAGAAAGTTCTTAGACTGTTAACATAGGCCGGAGCTAGTCAAATCTGGCACAGCACCCAACACCCTTCCCTTCATACACACGCACCCAGGCACACACTCATGCCCCACCCAAAAGGGCACACCAGGAACACTGCACACCTATGACACAATGCCCGCCGCTACGGACACACAACTACTTTAGGCAAAGGAGGGGCAGGGCAGTAGCTCAGGGCAGTGGCCACCACGACTGGCAGGGGCGGTAAAGCATAAGGTAGGGGTACCTCTAGCACTATACACAGTACTCGAGTTGAGGGGGGTGGCATCCCCCCTGTGGGAAAAAAATAGTCAAAATCATCCCTCTTCTAAAACGGGCATCCCTTCTTCCATCCCTTATGGCATTTTATCAATCAGGCATGAAAATCCCTAAACTTTTGGCGAATTTCGCCGTTTTTAAGTCAAAATGGCCAGTGCGCTCCAGCTTCCAATCATGTTGCAGCATAATTACGCACCGATACGCGCTCCCGCCAATCATGATTGCCGCTGTTTGCGCCTGTTCGCCGATCAGCTGTGAGCCTGATATTTACGCGGCATTTCTAAGAGAAGAAGAATCCTTAACTTGCTACGTTAATGCTACGTAAGAAGGAACTCTCGCCTCAGGACACGGGATACGTTCGGGATTATGTCCTTTTCTCCGGAGCTCCGGATTATTAAAGACAACACGGCAAACTGTTAGAATGGATCTGACCACATTCTTATGGGTGAGTCATATTATCAGATTATTTCTGCATCTATTTCGGCACTAAACCAGGACTAAACCAAGACTAAACCAGGTTTAAACCAGGACTAAACCAAGACTAAACCAGGTCTAAACCAGGACTAAACCAGGTCCAAACCAGGACTAAGCCAAGACTAAACCGGGTCTAAACCAGGACTAAACCAGGACTAAACCAGGACTAAACCAGGACTAAACCGGGACTAAACCAAAACTAAACCAGGTCCAAACCAAGACTAAGCCAGGACTAAAACAGGTCTAAACCAGGTCTAAACCAGGACTAAGCCAGGACTAAACTGGGACTAAACCAGGACTAAACCAAGACTAAACCAGGACTAAGGTGTGTGTATGTGTGTGATAACATATATCCTGTGTATTGAATTATTGAATGATTATATGGACTTTTTGTTATAAAAGCATTTCCATTTTAACAAAGTACCTTCTAATTCTGCCCTGCCCCTGAACCCCCCCTCATTTTACAACTCGACTACTGACTATACACCACTCGTGAGTAGGAAAGGAAGAGGGGACACCCGAAGCGTGAACCGAAGAAGCTCCACCACCAGGGGGACTCGTTCTGCCACTCGTGTAGGCCCGGTGCACCTGGCTGAAATAAACGGGGGGAGAGAACACAAGCGCTTCAATTAGAAGAATTCATTTCACAAAGCACCTACGTTAAATGAGAAACGTGAAATGCCTTTCCGCTCTTTCTATTGCAACCTTGTCTACAAACTTTCGGTAGCATGTGGGATGGAAACCAGCGTCTTCTAGAATGTTTTGAAATTCCACATCTACGCAGTGTTTGTAGTTTTCAGCTACACTCGCCGGTCAACTCCAGCCACCGCTGTAGACTGTTTCGGTAGGTATTCCATCGTGTGAGAGTAAATTTTCGCCTTTTTGGGACGTTTTGGTGAGTTTTCCTCTTCATTGGTACTACAGTACTCGATGTCTCTCGTTGCTTCCGTGATGCGTCTGTGTTTATCAAATGCAGCAACCGTATTGGTATAGTATACACACTGGATTTCTCTATTAAATAAGTATAAATATCTAGCCACTGTATATTAGGCCACTTGCTAACATCATCCACCCACTCACTGATCGCATTAGGATCTGGCAGTCGGACACCATTTGCCAAAGTCAGCTTGTTGAGGTAACATTCGCGATCTTTTTTAGTAGTATTTGATGTAGTATTTGAATAAAAAGAAAACAAACATTCGATTTTTTTTCTGCATTTAGATCACTTTGTAAAATAGACCTACTGTTTAGATAAAATAAATAAGAAAATAAATAAGAATAGATTTAAGTTTTTAGAGTTAGATTTTTGTCTTATTTTTTTCCCCTTATATTGTATTTTGTACACTGTCTTTTTACACTACTTGGCCAGGGAGAGACAAAATTTCGATTCACTGTAGGTCGAACACATATGGAAGAATTCACAATAAAGCTGACTTTGATCTTTGATCTTTGAAAATAAAATTTTAGAAAGCATATTCTGAGCTTATTTCCTATTATATTTTTTGTGTTTTTCTTACTAGTGTCATCACTATGTACCAATAAAGCCCAACTGATCAGAAATAATTATGTATAGTGAAAAATAAAGCATGTACTGCATTTCTTCTGCAGATAAGGAGCCCTACCACGACTGGAGCAACAAAGAACGGATGGGCAGCAGTGGTGACCACACAAATGGCAGGCTGAAGTGTAGAAGATGTCATTCAAAGACAGCTGTAAAATGTTCTACCTGTGACACTGCACTCTGCTTTATTCAAACAAGGGACTGCTACAATCAATGGCACATTGACAACCAGCCACCAGACTCTTAGACTACGTTCACACTGCAGGGCTTAATGCTCAATTCCAATTTTTTTGTGAAATCCGATTTTTTTGCGAGGTCGTTCACATTTCCAATTAAATGCGAATTGTGTGTGAACGCTAAACTCCCCAAAAGTGTCCCGCATGCGCATTGGAGGACACAATGACGTCACACGCAGCGAACATGCTCAATGTTTACAGAAGTAGTCTAAAGTTGCTGTGTACCAGAGCCAAAATATGTTCAGCTTATTTGTTTTAAGGAGGAGACGGAGAAAGAGAAGGACAAGGTTTTTGGCCACAGCGTTTTGTGGGGCAGTGGCAGCAACGTCCGTAGAAATTAACGTGGGGGGGAAGAGTCACAGTCAAGAGTGGTGGGATTGCTACGTGCTTTTCCGCTTCACTGATACGGAGTTTATATACTATTTTCTCATGACGAGAAGAACATTTGTGTACATTTGTGAACGCCTACTTGTACCACTCTCATTGGAGGAAACGCACCCAGGTCGGATGAATGCGACCTGGCCGTTCAGACTGAAGTCGCATGCCAAAAGATCGGATATGTATCGGATTTAGGACCACATATCCAAGTGGCCTGGGTCGCATTTGAAAAAATTGGATCCGTGTCGTTCAGACTGCCATTAGAAGATCAGACAGGTCGCATAGAGGCAAAAAAATCGGATTTGGGTCACTTCAGGCTGCAGTGTGAACGTAGCCTGTAAATATGTGTGTAACGTTTAGTGTCCATGGTTTTTTGAAAATGTATACAGTGTGCAGTGTTATAGAATTTTTCAATGCATTTTCAACACTTTTCAACGTCTATTTTTGATATTAAAGAATGTTATAGAATGTAATTCTCAGGAACATAATATAGTCATCCCTGTAATTTGGAGAGGTCTTTTTAGGGACAATTGCTCAAAAAGGCCCTCCACTGTAAGGGGGTTAAAGAGACTATTTTTGTCAAGAAAGAGAATCCTTCCTTGAACAGAAATAGAGGGCTCAGACAATAGGGCAGCCAGGTCAGGTCCAGAGGTGTGATAACACCCATTATGGCCCTGAATGATTATGCTAACAAGACCCCAGAAACTGAAAACAAATAGGTGTGATATTTTCATAGTACAGTGGTACCTCACCTTACGAATGACCCAACAAACGAAAATTTCAAGTTATGAAACGCCTTCACGGTAAATTTTTGTCTCTAGATACGAATGAAATTTCAAGTTACGAAACGCGAAATCTCAAAAATTCAAATAATGCGCGCTCAGTCACACATTATACGCTTTTCTCAGACTGGATTTAAACTTTTCTCACATTTGTCTCTCGTTTAAACACTCAAATTTTCATAGATTTTCAACAAAATTATTAATAGTGAAGCATGTGGGGGGAAGGAGGAGGGGGGAGAAGAGTACGCTCTGACACGTGTCCCGGCGCGGACCTGGCGCGGAGCTGACAGCAAGTCCAGACCAAGGTCTAAACCAGGGCTAGACCAAGGTCTAAACCAGGACTAAACCAGGACTAAACCAGGACTAGCCCAGGTGGATTAAAGCGCCACGCGTGGGTCTATTTCCTGGTTCCGGCGCGGAGCTGACAGCAGGTCTAAACCAAGGTCTAAACCAGGACTAGCGCACGTGGCTCTATTTCCTGGTTTCGTTTCGAGTCACAGCTGAGGCGAGCCGCTGCTCTAGACCTGCCCGCGTAAGGTGCTCATAGAGCGGCATGGACAGAACCGTGAGGTCGGCCTCTTCAAGACCTCCAGGCCGGTGACCGGGACAATCGGGGCCTTGGAACGAATCAGGCTTTTTCCATTGAAATAGCTACTCAACTTACGAATTTTTCACGTTACGAAACCACTTCTGGAACAAATTAATTTCGTAAGGTGAGGTACCACTGTAATTTCATTGTAGTTAGCTCCTCCCTGCAGCCAGTTAGAAGCAGTGTCCACCAGCACTCTAGCCAGAACTGAAGAAGTAGCTTGGATGAGCTGCGAAACATATCCGACCAAATAAACTTTGTCCAGTTGACAAACTGAATTTCTCCTTTTGCCAAGTAGAATTACTTGGACGACTGAGGGATTCTTCACACTGCTTTTCTGTTTGTATTGGTCTGCCTTTGTCATGCTCTGAGTAATAATAATAATAATAATTCATAGCATTTATATAGTGCCTTTCATGACACCCAAAGCGCTTTACAGTTCATTGTTCATTCAATCCATACTTGGTGGTGGTAAGCTACTTTTTGTAGCCACAGCTGCCCTGGGGCAGACTGACGGAAGCAAGGCTGCCACTCTGCGCCATCGGCCCCTCCGACCACCACCAACACTCACGCACACTCCACTTTCATACTAGGCAATGTGGGTGAAGTGTCTTGCCTAAGGACACAACGGCAGTTTTTTGCAACTGGCGCCCCACTGTGGCACCTGGAATTCCCAGTGGTTTCCCATCCAAGTACTAACCAGGCCCTGCCTTGCTTAGCTTCTGAGATCTGACGAGATCAGGCTTTGACAAGCAGGTATGAGTGAGTGACATGTTGATTTATAGAGGAGGTATTATGCAAAATGTTTTTTTGTTTTTCTTTTTAAGCTTTCTACTATGTTATAATGTTTCATTTAACATACTTAGAAGTGGGTGGGACTGTTGAACCCTAGGATCTTTCTTTTTTCCGTCTTTCTCGCGTGTGATCTTTGCTCCTCTGGCTCTCCTCCAGGTGACCGCAGCCCCTCACCGTTGCAGATGCTCCCCACAGATGCAGAGCCAAAGGGGGGCTGCCCCCTGCAGCTTGTGGTGGCGGATGAGGACGAGCATTCCTTCTCTCTCCAGGAGGAGGCACTGGAGAGGCTTCTGCTAAGGAAGCCCGTGCAGGACATGAGTGTGGTGGTGGTGTCTGTGGCTGGAGCGTTCAGAAAGGGAAAGTCCTTCCTGTTGGACTTTATGCTACGCTACATGTACAGCCAGAAACAGGTGAGGGGGCGGAGTTTACAACCAGAAACAGATGAGGGGGTGGAGCATACATCCATAAACAGTTTTTTAAATATTTCCCACTCCCACCATACAGCTTTACCAGACTTGTTCATTTTAAGACAAATTGCTTTCACCTTGCTGTTTAGCTTTTATGAAAATGGATTAAGTTCCTTCAGTTTGCAATGTGTCAGCAGATACTCTGGTGCAGACTGATGGAAATGAGGCTGCTAGTGGATACTTATCCACTAACGTGAAGGTTGGCGGATCTGTTTGACGTTGCATTACTGGAAATGCTATGGGGGCCAGTCATTTTAAAGACTTTTTGAGCTTCAGCTTCAGTCCTACAGATCTGTTAAAGTTTGTACCTCTGACCCATGTACATGGAACATTCTGCTTTTGTGAATGGAGCTGTGAGATACAGTGAGCAGAGGGGGACATTCTGCTCTAGTTTAAAGAGGTTTTTAACACAAAGACCTCAGTGTGACCAGGGCCTCAGCAAGCTTCAAAAACAGCTTTATTTCAGGGCAAAGTTCAACTGCACTCTACAGCAACATGCTACACTTAACCAGCTAAGAAGCCAGAAGTGACTTAAAGAGGGGAAATTACTCTTCTATGGTGCATAACCCTAACTATGAATGGGGTCACCTCTTCAGATCTGACTCATAATTTGGCCTATTGGTGTCACTAACTGGTATCACTGACTTGTCTCCATGGATATATGAAGGACTCAATCATGCATAAATCACTCTAAAAATCCAACTTTGAGAGTGTAAAGAAGTACAACATAGTCAAAAGCTCTGAAAAATTGGTTTTGCTCAGTATGTCTCCTTTTAATACTGTTGGGTGTTGTTCTGTCTCAGGGTAGCTGTGTCAGTGGGTATGTCTGAGGCTGTGTGGGTGGGCAAGTCAGTGGGTTTGGCTGTACCTGTATGGGTGTGGCTAACCCTTTGGCGCTTGTTCTGTTTCAGGGCAGCTGTGACTCGTGGCTGGGAGGAGAGGATGAGCCCCTGACCGGTTTCACATGGAGAGGAGGCTGTGAGCGAGAAACCACTGGGATCCTGGCCTGGAGCGAGGTCTTCGTGGTGGACAAACCTGACGGATCACAGGTCTGAGACAGGACCAGACTGGATCAGACTAGTCCAGGGGGGTTTATATTATTATTCATTAGCGATTCTGATACCAGGATGATAATAAAAACATGCTTTGTCTAGAAAATATAATGTGATTTTCAACATTAAATTAATACATTTTTTATGAATTTTTTTTACCTGCCTTATATTTGTGTAATCCCTCAGTTGTTCTGAAATGTTCCATGTGGTCTGTGGGTTTACACCAGTTTATGTGATCTGAAATGGCTCAAGATCATTATTAAACTAAAAAGTTTTTTTCCATGTATTTGAGCAAAATGTGTTTCGCCCCAGTACAGATATATTGTATAAGCAGCTCTTGAGGTCCAAATAAGTCCACTGTTAGTTAGTAGCTTGACTGTCATGGCAACACTATGTTCTGGTTTCTGAAAGTTGTGAAAAGCACTGCCATATAAACTTATTGCAGTGAATAAGAAAGAATGTGAGGAATAAGTTTGGACCACTGCAAACCGTTTAAAATGGACTAGTTAGGTTTTCCATGTTTCTAAGACAGGAAAAATTATTGACAGAACCTTTAACTTGATGTAACATTTATGTTTCAGGTTGCAGTTCTCCTGATGGACACTCAGGGGACGTTTAACAGTCAGTCCACCATGAAAGACTGTGCCACTCTGTTTGCTTTGAGCACCCTGACCAGCTCCATCATGGTACGTTTCCTCTCACACATGCCCCGCTGTTTATCACAAGACCAGAAAAATTATGCAGACTTAAAGATATAGAGTTATATATAGTTATGATCTATGGCACTCATGGATCATTGTTATAATTTGGTCATTTTAAATCGCAATATTAATCAAAAATATAAGATGTATATAAGATAATATAAGATATAATAAGATATAAGAAAATTGCAGTGCCCAACGGGAGCTGACATTGCTGTAAATTTCATCACAACAAAGAGCCATCCAGCTACATCACTCTAGGGAACAGAAGATTTTTTTATGGCTGTGCGACGCTGCCGAATCCTAGGTGTATCACAGGCTAAGAAAATAAAATTGGAGAACAATGAAAACAGGTGTTGATTGTCTTAAAAATAAGCAATTTAAAGATTGCTGAAACATGCACTAATCACTCCAAATACAAATTCTGGTGAGTTAATGATGAGAGGAAACCATAACATGGTTAAAAGCCCTGAAAAGTCAATTTTGCATAATAGGTCTTAATGTTAAAGAGGGGGTAAAAAAAGGAGCATATTTGACCAGACCCTCCAGGAATTCGCGATGTTGCGATTTGCAACTTCAACGCAACTTCAGCCAATCCCCGCGAATTCAGGGCGGTGTTGCAATTTTGACCAATCACTGCAACTTTTCCGCAATTTTTCCTAATTTTGACCAATCATCGGCGACGTATTGACCGCCGACCAACTTACTTCTGTGTAGGAGACATAACTGAGATGAGGTGCACGGTGCGTTTGTGTGTGTGTGTGTGTGCGTGTGTGTGTGTGTGCGTGTGCGGCAGAGGTGGTGGTTCACGTGAGTGTGGGTGTGTGCACGTACGGAAGTGTGTGCGTGTAAAAGCACGCGCTCACCTGTCACACAGAGGAGAGAGTCAGGGTTGGGGTGTAGCCGTATTTTTTGTTGAACGCAAACCATTCATTCATCTTTCACGTTAATCTCTTCATCCTGCTGGTTTTCATGAGTTCCATTTCATCCTGCTGCGCTGTCATAGCTGTGTGCGCTCTTTTTGTAATAAATGCACAAAACGCATATCTGGATCTCAGCGTATCTGTCACCATAGCCTCCTCTTTGCGCGTCACAAATCTACGAGCCATAAGACCCAACCTCATATTCTCGGCGGCTAAAAGGTTTGAGTTTGGAAGCCGCAACATTCTGCTTTACTTCCGTGTGACAAAACGAAACTGCGGCCGTGTCCCAGTTCCCAGAGCGCACAGCTCGGAGCGCGGCCCGAAGGGGGCTCAGACTGCAGTCAAGGAGGTGCACACTTGCTCAGCCCTGAGTGCAGGACCGCTTAACGACTGCGGTCTTCGGACCGCGTGTTAACTGCGCATGGGACAAAAAAGAAGTGGGACAGCAGTTGTCGCGCCGGTGTACTGTCGAAATGTGTGACGCACATGCCCTTCGGGCCACGCTCCGAGCCGCGCGCCCTGGGAATTGGGACACGGCGTCTAATGGCAAAGAAACATGTCTGCGGCGCCATTTGCCCACAAAAATAACAGCAAAAGACCGTGTGTCTTTGTATTATTCTTTGTCAGTAATAACTCAGTATTCAAAATATTACTCAATTTTAATTACAAAAAGCGAAAATCGCAACTATTTATCGCATCTTTCACTTCCTCCCGCAACAAAATCGGAACAAAAACCTTAAAAGCACCGCAACTTTCATCGCAACTTTTTGGAAAAGCTCCCGCAAATTCAGGCATTTTAGCCCGCAACAATCACAAAAAATGCCCGCGAAATCCTGGGGGGTCTGTTTGACGCAGTGCATTTCTATCCAAAGCTCAGGCAACAAGCCTACATCACTCTTGCTGCCACCTGACAATTTTCCATAAATATACAAAAGCATGATACAAAACAATACACTACATCACTTCATTAATGCTGATTGTGTTGTGATGACGCTCTGAATGGGGAGTGACTTAGCACTGAGAGCGAAGGGAGGGAGGTTGAGCATCAAATGTGAAACTTATTCAACACGCATTATGTTGTTTTTTTGTGAATATAATATTTTCAAAGCGATGAAAGTTAACATGGTGATCCAAATATGTTATGTGTTGGCAATTAATATCCCATAGAAATGAAACATCTCTAAGTTTTTAATGTTTGTGTTTCAGGTTTACAATCTGTCACAGAATGTTCAAGAAGATGACCTACAACATCTACAGGTTAGTAACGGTCCAAAATGGTTCATATTTAGACCAGATATGAGACTCCTTGCGCAGTTGATGCTCATCAAATATTCCCCATCTTGTTTTTGCTCTGTTTAAAATGTTTTTGTGGAAAGAAAAATATTAATCCTCTCTACAAACATGTTCTGAAATGTCCCTGTGTCTCCATAGGGTCTTATTCTGTGTAAAAACTGCTAACCTTGTAGTTTAGAATTCCTTCTAATAGATTATCATCAGTAATGCATAATTTCGTCTTATCATAAATATCAGTTCAGGAACGTTAACATTTGAGAGAACACATAAATTACAAATTAGGGTTGAGTGATCTAGACAAACGGTTACATCTGTAACTTTTTATACTGAGGCTCCTGATTAGAAATGTTTGATAGAATGGAGTGAAAGACAGCTTGTGAAACAGGCAGGAGCCGCCAAAACTAGGAAAGACACTAGGTAGAACTAGGGATGGGGCCGATCTGATCCAGTATCGGTATCGGGTTCCAATATCAACGTAATTGACGGATCAGAAATTTCTGATCCAACCTGCGAAAATTTCCGGTCCATGAGCCATGTCTGTAATATACACATTATCTGCTGAAATGACTCCACGAGTGTTTCGCTGTCGGCTGCTCTGATACCTGCTTGCAAAATGTGGAATGGATTTCCTGAACAGAGGCGTATCTCAATGAGACACTGTGACGGAGCGCCTGTAGCTGCCCGTCCGACCGGTGCCTCTCTCTCTCTGGCCCGACAGCGCGCCTTAGACGGCAGAGCGAGCTGAGCGCTCCCCCTGGTTTGCGGAGCCAGGCTCCGGTGCAAACTGTTCCCTGCTACTGCAAGACTGCTTACAAACTGTTTCCCCGCTATCTGGACTCTGTTCCCCTCCCCAGTGCGTGCGAGGGTGCACACTCGGTGCCTACAGATCCACAAGCATCCAGCGAGCAGCTGCTCGCTGGTTCAGGGACCAAACCGGGGCACTTCTTGGTCATATGATAAATAGCGCATAGTGGTGCGCTAAAGGGGGCCACATGACCCAGACTGAACCATTAATGTTTATTTGTGGGTTTATTTTGTTTTCTTAAGTCTCTTAGTTAATTAAGTCATACCATATGGGGGGTTATTTAAGTATTTTCTTTATTATGTTGAATTGCAGGTGTTTTATTATTATGGGTACCGTTATTTGTAGTACAGTGAACCCTCGTTTATCGCGGGGGTTAGGTTCCAGAAATAGCCCGCAATAAGTGAAATCCGCGAAGTAGGACAATTTTATATTTTACAATTATTCTACATGTTTTAAGGCTGAAAACGCTTCACCAGACACATTATACACCTTTCTGAGACTGGTATTAACATTTTTCTCTTGTTTAAACACTCAAACTTTTGTAGATTTTCATTAAAATATATTAATAGTGGGGGGGGGGCACGTGACACGCGGACACGTGCGCGCGGACACGTGTGCGCGGACACGTGCGCGCGGACACGTGTGTTTGTTTTGGTACCACATATCCATGCCATGTGCGAAAGTCGAGTGGAAAGCGACCTGGATATCATTTTGGGCAAGACTCAAGCCAATGCTAACAGTGCCAAACCGCTAACAGACGCCTCTGAGCACCAGTCCTCACCACAAGACCAGGTAAGACCAACCTGCGCTCACAAGAGTTGGTTGCATTTCACCCCGGCTCCAAAATCAGACCGCTATCAATGCGTCGCCAATACTCCACAGCTCTCTAGGACGGGGTCGGGTTCGTTCTCTCAGCGTGACGGGGAAGAGCCACTGTCTCCTCTGTGCGCGCGAGTGTCCTCCCCCCGCTGCGGCTCCCTCGAATGCGGCTCTCCCCGCTGCGGCTCCCCCGGACGCCGCGCGGCCAGGCGCCAGGCCCGTCCATGTTGATTCTTGGCTCTTCCATGGTCCGGCTCGCACTCAGTCTCTTCCATGGCTCGTGCAAGTAAACAAAGGCCACACCTCCTGTCACCCAGGCGCTCTCGTGAAGGAAATCAGAGACTCTGTCCCTACCATCCCTGGTCTAGACCTGGTTTAGTCCTGGTTTAGACCTGGTTTAGTCCTGGTTTAGACCTGCTTTAGACCTGGTTTAGTCCTGGTCTAGTCTCTTAGCTAATCAGGGCGCAGGACAGAATGTTACACTGTAAAAAAAAAGTTACACTATAAAAAAAATTGGAAAAAAAAAAAAAAAAAATTGGAAAAAAAAATCCGCGAAACAGCGAGGCCGCGAAGAGTGAACCGCGATACAGCGAGGGTTCACTGTATTGCATTTGTAATAATGATGATGATATTGAAAACAAACAGTTTTGGTATCGGAATAGTATCGGTGTCGGCCGATATCCAAATTCAGGTATCGGGATCGGATTGGAACTGAAAAAAAATGTGGATTGGTGCATTCCTATGTAGAACAGTAGCTCTATTTAAACTAAATTAAATATTCTTGTTTGGTCCAAATTACTAAAATTATATTGTGCTCAAAAGAATATTGATATTGTCCAATTGTACTACAAATCTTTTTTTTGTTGTTGTTTGTTTGTTGTTTTTTTACATCCTCTGTCTCTTTCTCAGCTCTTCACGGAGTATGGGCGCCTGGCCATGGAGGAGGTGTATGAGAAACCATTTCAGGTACAGACCACAAGACAGAATATTAAAGTAACTTTTTTTTTCTTTCACTACAATCGTAAAAGTAAACCCAGGTTGCCAGCGTCTTAACCTGCAGATCATGTGAAATCAGAACCTCCAGAATTCAATCAGTGAGCTGCAGAGGCCGCACTAGCACTGACTAATGATTGGCTGCAGGTTTGGGTAGTGAGGATTTAGATTCATCTAACGCAGTAAATAAGTATGAACATGTATGAATCTAACAAAATATGTTTGAAGCTAACAATTAAAAAAATAAAAATAAAAGTCAATTTGAGAGATGTATTAACTCAACTCATTTGAGCCTCCCCTAAACTGCAGCTCAACTTTTGAAGTTGGCTTTAAGATAAGATAAGACTTTATTGATCTCACACAGGAGAAATTTACTTGCCACAGTAGCTCCAGGACAGTTTGGACAAGAAAGAAAAGTGCATGCAGGCAATGATGGAATAAAGTAAGTAATAATAAAAATAGTAATAATAATAAGTAATAATAAGTAATAAGTAGTAATAATAATAATAATAATAATAATAATAATAATAATAATAATAATAAGTAATAAGTAGTAATAATAATAATAATACAAGCATCAACAGGGAGAGCATGGAAAAGAGGATATTGCACGTCTAGCCTATATAGTAGAATTATACAGTCTGATGGCAGTGGGGATGAAGGATCTGCGGTAGCGCTCCTTCTTGCACTGGGGGTGCCTCAGTCGGCTGCTGAAGGAGCTGCTCAGCTCCTCTACAGTCCGGTGCAGAGGGTGAGAGGTGTCGTCCATGATGGACGTGAATTTGGCCAGTACCCTCCTCTCAGCCACCTCCTCTACAGAGTCCAGAGGACAGCCCAGGACAGAGCTGGCCCTCCTGACCAGCTTATTGACTCTCTTCCTGTCCCGTTCTGTGCTGCTCGGGGCCCAGCAGACGACAGCGTAGAGGAGAGCAGAGGCCACCACAGAGTCATAAAAAGTCTTGAACAGAGGCCTTCACACTCCAAAGGACCTCAGTCTCCTCAGGAGGTGGAGGCGACTTTGGACCTTTTTGTACAGGGCGTCGGTGTTGTGGGACCAGTCCAGTTTATTGTTGAGGTGAACACCCAGGTACTTGAAACTGTCCACAGTCTCTATGTCCTGCCCCTGGATGTTCACCGGTGAGTGAGGTAGTGGTCTCCTCCTAAAGTCGATCACCAGCTCCTTTGTCTTACTGGTGTTAAGGCACAGGTGGTTGCGCCCACACCAGTCCACAAAGTCAATGATGACCGAGTGGTACTCCAGCTCGTTCCCCTCAGACACAGAGCCCACAATGGCCGAGTCGTCGGAGAACTTCTGGAGATGGCAGCTGTCCATGTTGTATGAGAAGTCCGAGGTGTAGATGGTAAAGAGGAAGGGTGAGAGGACAGTTCCCTGGGGGGCCCCAGTGCTGCAGACTACCACCTCTGACTCACCGCTGCACAGCCGCACGTACTGTGGACGGTCAGTGAGGTAGTCGATGGTCCAGACAGCGAGGTGTCCATCCACTCCCGCGTCCACCAGCTTCCCCGGCAGCAGCGCCAGCCTGATGGTGTTAAGGCGCTGGAGAAGTCAAAGAACAAGACTCTCACAGCACTCCCGGTGGTCTCTAGGTGGGGGAGCGCCCGCTGCAGCAAGTAGATGATGGCATCCTCTACTCCTACGTTTGGCTTGTAGGCAAACTGCAGTGGGTCCAAGGTGGGGCTCACCACAGAGCGGAGGTGGCTGAGGATCACCCTCTCCATGGTCTTCATGAGGTGGGAGGTCAAGGCGACTGGTCTGTAGTGGGCCAGTTCCATGTGGGACCACGCAGGAGGTCTTCCACAGGACGGGGACCCTCTCCAGGCTGAGGCTCAGATTGAACATGTAGCAGAGAACCTCACAGAGCTGGCCTGCGCAGGTTCTCAGTAGCCTGGGGCAGATACCGTCAGGTCCTGCGGATTTGCTCTGCCTGAGACGCCTTAGCTCTCTCCTCACCTCGTCCGGTGTGATGGAGAGGGGGGAGTGAGGGGGGGGACTGGGGTTGACTGCAGGGGGTGGTGGTGGGGGGTGGAGGGGGGCTGGTGCTGGGTTGGGTCCGTGTGAAGGGGGAGGGAGATGTGGCCACTGGCCCGGGGAGGTGTGAAGAGGAGGAGGGAGTCGGCAGAGGGGCAGAGGGGGTGGGGGGTGCATCAAACCTGTTGAAATAACAGTTTAATTCGCCCAGCGCTGATCACCATCAGCTGACCTTCTGCCACTCTGTCCAAAACCAGACATGTTCCTCAGTCCTCTCCACACGCCCCGTGCGTTGTTTTGGGCCAGCTGCTCCTCCATCCTCCTCCCGTAGTCCTTCTTAGCCCGTCGGATCCTCCACTGGAGCTCCCGCTGGATCCTTTTCTGCTCCTCTCTGTCCCCTGAGTTGAAAGCTCTTTTCTTCTGGTTCAGGATGGCTTTAAGCTCAGGGGTGACCCAGGGCTGGTTGTTGGAGAAACACCGTACTCTCCTGGTTGGCACGGTGTTCTCCACGCAGAAGTTGATGTAGTCTGTGATGCAATGGGTCAGGCCGTTGATGTTGTTTCCATGAGAGTCAGTGAAAATGTCCCAGTCAGTGTTCTGGAAACAGTCTCTCAGACTCTCACAGGCCTCCTGAGTCCAAAGCTTCACAGACTGCTTCTGCACAGGTCCTCTTCGCACCCTGGGTGTGTATTCAGGGAGCAAGTAGACCAGACAGTGATCCGAGCGTCCGGAGGTGTAAGCGTCTTTGACATTTGTCAAAGACAAATCCAGAGTCTTATTGTCTCTCGTGGGGAATGTGACGTATTGAGTGAAAGTGGGAAGAGTAGTGGAGAGTGATGTATGATTAAAGTCGCCAGTGATCAGAAATAAGGCACACGGATAACGTATCGTCATGCCATTCACGACGCTGTGGAGCTGTTCGCATGCTGCCGCACCATCCGCCGATGGAGGAATGTACACACAAAACACAATAATGTGTGTAAATTCTCTGGGCAGATAGTACGGCCTCATACTGACAGCGAGTAGTTCAATGTCCCGGGAGCACAGCTGCCATTTTACGTGGATGTTCCCGGGATGGCACCAGCGTTTGTTAATGAAGAAGATAAGTCCACCTCCTCGTGTTTTCCCGCTCCCCGTTACAGTCCGGTTTGCACGCCTCATAGTAAATCCGTCCAGTGAGATTACATTGTCCGGTATATTCCCGTTCAGCCACGTTTCAGAGAAGCACATCAGACTGCAGTTCCGGAATTGTCTCTGATGTCGGTTCCGCCCAACCAGCTCCTCCGCCTTGTTGTTTAGAGAACGCAGATTCCCTGTAATCACCGTGGGTAGTCCGTTCGGTAAATATGGTCTCCGGTTCTCACGTCCGCCCCTGCAGCCTCTCCTCTTTCTCCGTATCTCCGCTGGGACCTCCGGTTTTCCAGCGTGGAGTAGAGAAGGACCCCATAACTCCAGGAGCCGGTCGTGTGCGTATGTAATCCGGTGCGTGGCTGAAAGTAATTCCCAGCGTAACTCCTGGCGCAGATTCATAAAGTGTAAAAAAACACTACAGCTAACAATATAGCTGTAGTGAGAGTAGGCTTCCCAGGTGCGTGACTGCGCCCTGATTCACCTACTCCAAAGAAAAAGCAAGAAAAACGACTATATACAAGTAAAAAGAGGAAAAAAGGAAAAGTAGGGATGGAGCTACTCTAGCACGCAGCTGGCCTCGCAGCTGGCCTCGCCAGCGCCATCTTAATTTGTAGTCTCATTTGATCTGCCCTGTGTTCTAAGGGTGTTGGTCCCTTTCAGCCATTTAAACAAACTCATACTGATGACTCAGAAACGAAAGGTCTCTGTACGGTTTACTAAAAAAATTGTGGTACGGTTCGCCTAATCTATGCATTGTGAACACAAAGCGCAGCGGCGCTGCCTTTTCTTTCTCTTTTTCAGTGTATTGTAACCTCCTTTGCTTGCAGTACATATGTCAAAATAAAAAATATAAATAAATACACACACACACACACACACAATATGTGTTTTTCAGAGTCTTATGTTCCTGATCCGAGACTGGAGTTATCCGTACGAGTATCCATATGGGCTGGAGGGCGGCCGCAGCTTCCTCGAGAAACGCCTCCAGGTGAGAAGAACCTGGACTGGACTGGTGATGGGTACTGGACCTGGGGCTTGACCTGAGACTCGGACTGGAACTGGACTCTGATTGGATCTGGGGAACTTGAGTGACAAAATAAAGATGTTTTCTTATAATTGTATTTGTCATATAATAGGCTAATTTCTGTGTACATTAGAGGAGTTTTGGCCCAAGGAAAGATGGTTGCTAGGTAGGGATGCACGATATATCGGCATTAATAATGGTATCGACCAATATCGCCATTTTTTTCTTTTTCTTTCACATATCGGTATCAGTCCGATGTGTAAAGCTGGGCCAATATTAATGACCGATATTTGTCTATAAATACCTTGCTTTGAAAAACAAAAGTTCTGTCACACTTCAGGCAGAGCACTGGGAGCTGTCCTTAATAAGGTCAAGCTGTACAGGGATCTTGGTTATAAAACGTTGTGTTCATCTTGTATCTGTCCATGTTTAAGTTTATTGTAATTTGACAAAATGTGTTGCAGTTCCTTTTCTTGGCAATACACAAAATGACCCCCAAACCTGAAGTATATGTGGTGATATGGGAGCCATGTGAAATGCAGATTAAGAGTGACATGGTGATTTATCATCCTTGTTTTTTTATTTTTTTTTATCTAAACTTTCTCACAGGGATTTTGTGAATAAAATAAGTTAAGCTTTATGGAGTCAAAACACGTTTTGAAAATAAAAGAAGACATTCAAAAATTCATTTTGCATGATTTTCAGTCTGTATAAAATGTTATCTCAGAATTTAAAAAAAAATAATTTAAAAAAATTGGTTAATATCGGTTATCGGCCATAATGGCAACATTAATATCAGATATCGGTATCGGCTAAAATTTTCACATCGGTGCATCCCTATTGCTAGGTAACAGTTATGGAATTCCCTACTCTGATTATTTCCGACCAGCGAGTACATTTTAAATCCTAAAAAATTGTCTTAACTGTGTTTTAATAAAAATGAGTAGTCCAACTTGTCATGTGCACTTTAAAGAAGGATTATCCCCTGACCTGTAGCAGAATTAACTTGGGATGTAACATTCTGCTTCTTTACTTAAATGTGTTTTGTTGCAGCAACAGCTAAAAAATATAGAGGGAACAACACCAAGCATAATCTTTAGTTCCATTTCAATGCAGATTTATAAGACATGACTGTTGAAGGCTTTTTAAAAGGAAGAAAAGCATTCCTTCAACTCTATTACAGAATGTCCCAATAAATATTGTGACAATATCATACGTATCGTAAGAGATTTGCATATCATTGCATCTCTAGATTTAACCTGTACATTTCCTTTGCTTATATATGTGTTATATTTATTTTGCTATATTTCTGGTATGTTTGTGGTTTATTTGTGGTTTGTCTGTGTTGTTCAGGTGAAGCAGAACCAGCACGAGGAGCTGCAGAACGTGCGTAAACACATCCACTCATGTTTCTTAAAGATCAGCTGCTTCCTGCTGCCTCACCCCGGGCTCCGAGTGGCCACCAACCCACAATTCGACGGGCGACTCAAGGGTAATACGCCTCCTAAACCTCCACCCAAAACTTCATTACCTACTACTCCTAATAATACTACAGACCTAGGACTACATCAGACTGTGTACACACACCAGCATGCACTTCAAAATCCAACTATTGCTAATGTCTAGTGTAGTCACGAAACTAAAATCAAACCCGATTACCTGCTTAAATGAGTGTCTAGCTTCAATACTGGTTTCAGCCCTATTTTGTATTGTCCTTTATTCAAGGCTTGCTCAAAAAATGTCTTTTGAATTACCCCGTATCCCCATCCACTGCTCTATACTTACTTGTGATTACTTGTTCTGTCCCTCTTCTAGACATTGATGAGGACTTCAAGTCTGAGCTGGTGAATCTGGTCCCTCTGTTGCTGTCTCCGGAGAACCTGGTGGAGAAGGAGATTGGAGGAGAGAAGGTCACCTGCAGAGACCTACTCCTCTACTTCAAGGTCTGACCTCCTCACTGTCCACTCTTAGTAGTTTGGGTTTGTGTCAGAACTACTGCAGTTGTTCGATTTGTGTTGTTTTAAAGAAGTCTCAATTTTAATACCAATGTAAGGACTGTAAACTTAACTGTACCTTTATTCTGTATTTAGATTTAATAACTGGACTTGTTAAATACTGAAAAAATTGGGAAACCCCCCATCAGAATCAGAACCTGAACTAACTAATTAGTTCCATCCACCGAGGATGCAATCTGCTCTGCTTTTAACCCAGCCCTCACCCACCTGGACAATAAGGACTCATATGTGAGAATGCTGTTCATAGATTTCAGTTCAGCATTCAACACCATAATCCCACAGCAGCTCATCACCAAACTGGACCACCTGGGGCTTCAGACCTCACTGAGTAATTGGCTGCTGGACTTCCTCAGTGAGAGGCCACACGTAGTGCGAGTCGGCAGAAACTCCTCGAGCTGCATTAGACTGAGCACAGGAGCCCCCAGGGCTGTGTGCTCAGTCCGATGCTCTTCACTCTGCTGACCCACGACTGCGCACCAGCCTTCAGCACCAATCACACTGTGAAGTTTGCGGACGATACAACTGTGGTGGGTCTCATCTGTAATAACAATGAGACGAACTACAGGAGTGAGGTGAGCCTTCTGACCAAGTGGTGCAGCGATAACAATCTCCTTCTTAATGTTGAAAAGACCAAGGAGATTGTTATTGACTTTCGGAGAGGCTCCACCCAGCACCCCCCACTGTCCATCAATGGTGCTGCTGTTGAGAGGGTGAGCAGCACCAAATTCCTGGGGGTGCACATCAGTGAGGACCTCTCCTGGACAGCGAACACTGCATCACTGGCAAAGAGGGCTCAGAAGTGCCTCTATTTCCTCCACAAACTGAGGAGAGCTGGAGCCCCCCACCCATCATGACCACCTTCTACCGAAGGAACCATTGAGAGCGTTCTGACCAGCTGCATCACCGTGTGATACGGGAGCTGCACTGAAGAGAACAGGAAAGCCCTGCAGCGCATAGTGAATGCAGCTGGGAGGATTGCTGGTGTCTCTCTCCCCTCCCTCCTGTACATTTTTAACACCCGCAGAGCGTCCGGCATTGTGGGTGACCCAAGCCACCCCTCACACAGCCTCTTCAGCCTCCTGCCCTCAGGGAGAAGGTACCAGAGTCTCCGGGCCCACTCCACCAGACTGTCAAACAGCTTCATCCACCAGGCTGTCAGGAAGCTGAACTCCCACCTTACCCGTTCACCCCCCCATATTGGCATAACCTGTATTCCATAAGAAGACATATCACTCTAGACACTTTTAAAAACTGCTGCTAAGGACTACTGTTGCACTGTTGCACATTTACTACTGTAATTTTACTACTGTTGTTTACTACTGTTATTGCACTAGAATTACTACTGTTGCACACTTATTCTCTCACTGCTGTATCTTCCATTGCACATTTTTGATGCACACTGCACATTTTTGGACATCTGTAAAAAGGTATTTATTTATTCTGTTGCACTGCTTTCAGATTTTAGATATTAGATTTTATTTTTTAGATTTTTGTCTTAGATAGTTTTTGTTTTGTCTCGTCTTTATGTTATATTTTGTACACTGTCTTTTTGCACTACTTGGCCAGAGATAAATGAAATTTCGATTCACTGTATGTTGAACATATGGCAGAATTGACAATAAAGCTGACTTTGAGCTTTGATCTTTATTACGGTTTGCCGTGGTTCAAAGTTACTACTCACTTACCTTATGCATTCATCGTATTTAGTCACCGCTTTTCACAACTTTCAGAGACCAGAGTTTACTATGACGGTGAAGTTAGCATGCTAGTTGCAAACCTCCTGATCATCAGACAATAAAATGCTCTTGAGGTCATAATATCTACTGGGGCAAGATACATTTTCCACATACATAGGAATAAATATGGTACAGGCCCTTGAAACAAGGATTCTTTTTTTTTTTTTTTAACTTGTGCCTAGTTTTCCTGTTGCACTTCTTTTATACTACTTCATTTGTTTCAGGCGTACATGAAGATCTACCAGGGAGAGGAGCTCCCACACCCCAAGTCCATATTGCAGGTTAGACCCTATTGTTGTCTCAATACTAAAATTTCAAACTCTATTTTGATACTGGGGAATAGACTTAATACTCAAGATCAATTCCAATACCACGATGATGATTTAAAAAAAAACTCCCCTCAGTCCTCAAGATACTATGTTCCATGGTGGTCCATGGGTGTAGTCTATACAGTCTTATACTTAATCTGAAACAGCTCAAGATCATTCTAAATAACACTTTGAACAACCTTACCCAGGACTAGGGTTAGGTCAGGAAACGTCTCATTAAATGTGCTTGATCATAATTGTTCTAATTTTTTAGGCAAATGCCGAAGCCAATAACCTGGCAGCTTTAGCAGGAGCCAAAGAGATCTACAACAGAAGCATGGAGCAGGTAGATATGAGCGGGTGTCTGATACACACAGAAATGGGATACAAATTAAAATGGGAGGGCACACACAGATAATTCTGGTCCTGTATGTCAGATCTGTGGAGGAGAGCGCCCATACCTGTCGCCGTCAGAGCTGGAGCGTCACCATAGAGACCTGCGCGATGAGTGCGTGCGTCACTTTCGCTCGGTGAAGAAAATGGGTGGAGACGAGTTCTCTCGGCGTTACCAGACGCAGCTGGAGGCGGAGCTAGAGGACATGTACTCTATCTTCTGCAATTACAACGACAGGAAGAACCAGTTACATGACGCACGCACGCCCGTCACGCTCGTCGTGCTAATGGCGGCCATGTACGTGATCTCCATGGTGACGGGCTTTGTGGGTGTGTCCTCTGTGGCAACGGTGTGTAACCTCGTGATGGGCGCCACCTTGCTGGCTCTGTGCGTGTGGGCATATGTGAAGTACTCTGGAGAGTTCAGAGACGTGGGTGCAGGCATCGACCGAGTGGCAGACTTCCTTTGGGAGCAGGTGAGAAACGAAAAGAGGGGGTTATAACAAAATTCTAAAAGTTAAATGTAACTACGGTTTGATACCTTTGACTGCTAGAGATACAACTGTATTATTTAAAACTGCACTATGGAACTTCTTTCTGGTGGAATGTTATTGGTCTCCCTTGGCATTTGCTCAATAATACCTTTATAAACAATCACTGATTCTGTGACAAGGGTTACAGTTCCACAGATCTGGGGTCTCAGAGTCCGGCAGAAACTCCAAATTTACTTGAAAGAGATAAAACCCAAATTTCACATATGTGAAAAAATATTGGGATCTATAAATCCCTCCGTACGTACTCCTGGACACACTTTCCTCTCAACGTTTGACATCTGCAACAGAAAATCTGCTTGTGAATGGCTGTATCAGCCCTAGTCTAGACCCTGCTGAGAGCTAATACCCTCCAGGATTCTATTATACCTCATATTTTTTAATATTATTTAAGTTCAGTGACATTTGTGGTTGTGGTGAAGTAGCCACAGCTGCCTACTAATACAATTGCTACTAGTCTAGAACCCGCTGGGAGGCAGTACCCTCCAGGATTCACTTCAAACCCCTAAAATGGGGTGATATGGTTCACTTTACAGTGAGACACTTGTGGCCTGTACCGAACCAGTGGAGGCTATTGTGCACCTTTTTAAAAACAGATCTTCTGATTTGTATCTTTTAGCTTTGTTTTAAACTTAATGTTTCTTTTTACGCTCTCAGAGGACTCCTGGAAAGGTGAGTTTAAATGTGGCTGCAAATTAACCTCATGGAGTTTCATCATTTATGTTTTGACACATTGCATCATATTTTGCCCTACACAAGAATAAAAATTGCACATTTTGGACACGTCATTCCATCAGCACCATCAGCACAGTGTGCTCCTGGGGCTGTTATGTATCATTTGAATGAGCCCAGGTTCAGAAAGACCTCACCTTTGCAGTGATCAGTCTGAACAGACAGTGAATACAAGCCTTTTCAGCTGGTTAGTTTAACTCTAGACCTTACCTGGCCAGCCAAATGATATCTCTCTGTATTTCCTATACACCGCGATACCATTTGGACACTCTCCATCCACTCTCGCTCCTCCGGTTCCAAACCGACTCCGCGATTCTGATTCGTTCAAAGATGGTGACGTCAGTGCACCCGCCTTTGCCCGCAAAGTCACTCTTAGGCAGCGGAAGTTCCGCCTCAGTTTTGAATCAAGATGGCGCAATCTCTGATTGGTTCACTTAGCTGTCTGTCTACGCGCAACCGCAGCGTATTCTGTGGATCAAACGTTACCAGACTCACTCGCTGGTACAGCGATGAGTCATGGATTCTTCCAGGCAACTCTAGACCTGTTACAAACGCCTAAATGCGCCCCTTCAAGTCTGCACGACCTTCCCATTGACAAACACGAATCCAGTGCCGCACACATACATCCTGCTGGAGTGTGCGGCCATGCAGCTGTGGTTTTGTGAGATTATGCACATAAATCCCCCCCCATGGCTAAAAGTTGAGAAATGTGTAAACTGAGCATTTGCGATCCTTTTCTGTGTTTGAAAAAAAGACAGCCCAAACAGGCGATTCTGAACAAGGGAACTTTCTGACGTCACACTCAGGGAAAAATGGGAAAAATGCAAATGCAGTTCCACCGCCCATCTGGATGTCTACCCACCATCTCTGGAACTCATGGCCATAGAGTTTGGACCGCGAACGAGCTAGGCAATGCGAGATGCGTTTTTTTATTTGCCTGGAGGCACGTGAGAGTGTTTCCAGGCTCGGAGGTCCTTTATCCGAGCCTCCAACCTCTGAAACAGCAGTGGTTTAATTTTATTTTCTGTGGAAATGTGTTTTTTTTCAATGGAAAGCGTCTCATATCTTCCTTTGCGCTTAAACGCGGAAGTGGGGACAGCGCACATTGCACCGCTAATCCAGGAATTTGGTCACACCCCCACCCGTTGCACTGGCCTGTCTCTGTCCTCCTTATTTGCATTCAAGCAACAACGCCCAGAATAAAGTGTTTCAGAGACATAGTTATGACTCTGGCTGTGTTCATGAGTCTATCTCATGCACTGAGTCTTGATTTTGAAGAAGGATTCATTTACAGTATTAGGGAACCATTAAGGCGCCATATAAAAGCATCAAGAAGTACCATGTCATGGGATCTTTAATGCTTTTTCAGCTGTGTATCTTTTTTGAGTTTGAATTTTCAGTCTAGATCAGGGGTCACCAACCCTATGCCCGTGGGCACCCGGTCGCCCGTGAGCCCCATTTCAGTCACCTGCAGAGCAGGTTCTAAAAATGGAACAGGTCGCCCTCGTACTTATATAAATAATAATGTTTTACAAAAATGCTGCGCCTTTATATGCACATATTTTAAAGTAGGCTAATAATAAAAACACTTCCAGATTTTAAAATTTAAGATATATTGTTCGAGTTCAAAGTTCAATTATCGGCGCATGACAATTAACCTGTTTGATTGCCGCTGGACTCATCAAAAAAAAAAAAAAAAAAGACGGGAAAGCATGGCAGAGAAGAGAAAGACATTGTATGTTTTTAACATCGACTGGGAAGAAGAGTTCTTTTTTACATGGACAAGAGAGAAGTGTGTATGTCTCATTTGTGGAGCTACAGTGGCGATTTCAAAACGGCACAATGTGGAAAGACACTTCGTTACGAATCACGACAGCTTCAAAGGTGACCAGGTTTGAGCACGTTATGATGCCTGTTGTGAAAATCATTAATAGCATTCGCTCCAAAGCCAAGCAGCACAGGACATTCAAAATGACAACTGCTTTTGTGATTTTGATCAAATGGAGCCATGTGTGTCATTTATGTCAAATCCTTTTATGCCAGTGGACATAACTAGCACAGCTGAGAAACTAAGTACAGTCTTCAACTTAGATGCAGGGCAAGTAGAAATGGAAATATTGACTTTGTAAAATGACTTACACCTCAAAGCCCGTCTGGATAACCTGAACTTTTGGAACCTAATGGACCCAGAAAAATACAAAGCTGTCTGCACAGCAGCTATGAAGGTTGGTTGTCTTTTCGGATCCACCTATCTCTGTGAATCTGCCTTTTGAAATATGAACTTTATCAAAAATAAACACAGAACACGCCTAACTGATTTACATTTGCAAGAGTCGCTGAGAGTGGGAGTGTCAAACTATACACCAGAATACAACAAGCTGGTAGACAACATGGAGTGCCAAGTTTCTCATTAACTGAAAGAGTGTTTTTGTAAAACACCAGAATTGTTGTTACCAGGTTGAGATTTGAAATCCTGCCTGCTTCAGTCTTGAAATTATAAGAGTTTAATTTGTTTAAAACAAAAAAGGGAGTTGAAATAATGTAAAATTTTTTACTACATTACCACATTACTAGTATATTTTTACTACTGAGTAATCTAATTGTGACATGTTCATTAATTTGCACAAAATAAATGTTGCTTTGACAATGAAACACAAATGTGGTCATTTACACATAACTAATGCATGCATGTATGCATACATTGTGATCAAATAAATAATAATACAGCGTAAAAGTGGATTATTTAGACTTTTGAATTATCTTAATTGAGCTGGTAGCCCTTGTATTATTTGATGACCTTATGGTAGCCCTCGGCTTTGAAAAGGGTGGTGACCCCTGGTCTAGATATACTTTTGATGTGTCCACAAATTATTCATTCTCAGTTTGCAAAGTTCTTGTTCCATGGCTGTCAAATTTTATGGTTGTCAACCGGTTTTCACACTTAATTTAAACTTCAATCTTTTTAATATATATATATTTTTTATTTCAGATGTGTAAAATTCTGGAGGTGGCCCGGAGTCGTGTGCCACTGATGAACCTGATCCCTCTGCCGCGACCACAACTTGCGACCAACAACGTCAAGAAGAAAAACTAGAGCTGTCACCTTACCCCCTCCCTTCCTCCCCTCTTCCTCCCCGTTTCCTCTCCTTCTTCCCTCTGACTCACTCTCACCACACTCTCCTCCCCCTCCCCCTTCTCTCACTCTTCTCCTCTTTTCCTCCTCTTCCTCACTCATCCACTTCAGGAGCAGGCCAGCATTTTCGGGATCTGCTCAAATCAAACACAAAATGAACAAACCCAGACACAATGTTCATATTTGTCTGACTCACCAAAGTTTACAGCTTTACTCCGCCATTTCATAACCATCAGTTTGGGGAGAGTTTCACAGTTTCTTTATGTAGTCTGATTTAGAATTTGGAGTTTTTATCTCTAAAATCTTAAGTTAGGATAGGTATTGCAAGAAGACAACAGATTTCATTTGTATAAGCAGTTGAAACCTTATTGTTTTAACTAAATATTTGCCATTATTTAAGTTCAGTGACATTTATGGTTGTGGTGATGCAGCCACAGCTGCCTGCTGCTACAATTACTACTACTACTATTACTGCTACTGAAACTGGGAATAGACCCTCTGACATTTGGGTTAATTGAGCCTCTACTTACTACTCCTACTACTAGTCTCACATCTTCTCAGTTAAACTCACAGTATGTAACTTTTTAGCCAGAAAATTTTACTAACTGAAAAACATTCGTCCTTGCTGTGAAAGCGCTTGCATCTCTACAAACGGTGCTAATTTGGCCTGGAGGAGGGCCTTCTCCTGCTTGTTTCCAAGGAAATGTTGTTGGAGTGTGTTCCAGAGTATAGGTTTAACTTTCAATAGTTTACAAAAATAAGTTGTTTTTGTTGAGATGTAGACCAAGGTTTTGTCCACATTTTAATAGATTTTGGTTGAGTTTTAACATTGAAATTTCACTTATAAAACATATAGAACCAAAGCATAACAGTTTCATTACATTTTTTGTTTTTTAAACTTGAATTATAAATGCAGTGAAGTTTGCATTTGGTGTGGACAAATCCTTCAACATTAGCTAAAATGAATGAAGAGAAAAATGTTACGATTTTAGTAGTTTTGACTAAAGCTGCCCTGTGTAACTTTTCTGGTGGAGGTTCTGCCTCCTGCTTGTCTCCATAGAGATGTTGCTTTTCCCGGAATGTTGCACAGCATGGCATTACACTTTTTCTTTCTTTTTACTTTCTTATTTATTGTATTACAGGTGCATTTGTTGCTCCAAAAATTATTGTAAAACATTTATTCTTACTGTGAGTGAGATCACCTCTCCTCAGATCTGACCTGTAACAACGTACTTATTTCCACGGAGACACTGTGAAACATTCCAGATAAAGTAAGAATATTCTTTATGGAGACAAACAGGAGAACCTTTTAAGATGGTTGTAGCTCTGGATTGTTTTGCCAAGATTTCAATTTAACTTCTGGAAATTATGAAACTGACTTTATCTGTCTCCATAGCAACCCCACTCACATTAGGAATGCATGTTAAAGGTATTAAAGATATTAAAGGGATAGCGCGTTTTTTTTGTTTGTTTTTATGTTAATCTCTATGGGTTTCCTTCTAAAAGTTACGTGTGTTGACACTGGCTTACCTCCGAGAGTCTCAGCTGATCCCGGTTCGGCTTGCGTTCTGGAACTCACGTAATTAGGTCCAGTAACTTCCCTGGAACATGAAATAAAGCTTGGGGGGGGCTTGAAATGGACAGGTGTAAATGTTGGTCTAAAGAGCAAAACTACAAAGCAACTAATGAGAGTTATATAAATGAAGTTATTACCTGATGGTTCGCAGTCCTGAGTTGGATGTTCGTTGGTTTTATCATTCACTGTTTTGTCATCATTCGTTCGTCTCACTCGTGTTCAGTTGCCGTCCTTCAATTATCACTGACAGTGCAGTGCGCGCTTAGCTGAAACTAGACTCTACGGTCTGCCCAACAACAGAACAATCTAGTTTCTGATTGGCTGAAAAGGGCGTGGTGCCTGGATAACTCTTCTGAGCCACACAGACCGATGTTCTGGGCACAGAAGCGCTGTGACCAGTGGCTAGAGTTTCATTGAATTGCTTAACAAAATTTCAGCGTGACGTAGGGTTGCCAACTCCCTGAAAAAAATAAGGGACACCTCATTGGCAGGACCGGCCGGCCCGATTGCCTTCACCCTTCGTGGTGTAGTGAATCCTTTTAGCCCTTTTTTGTATGTGCGAAGTGATTTTTAAACTATTTGACTCAAACCTGAATTGAATTAGATGCTTATTTGAGTGATATGAAACACATGGAAAATCAATAATTATCAGCAATTTATTTTTTATACAAAATAACAAAATAAACAGAATAAAATAAATATCTGTCCTGCTTAACTTAAAACTGTATAAATTAATATAAACAGGGATGAAAGTGACCAGTAATGGAAAAAGTTGAAAGTCACTGAAAAGCTAGGGGGGTCCGCGGGCATGCCCCCCTGGAAAATTTTTGAACTCTAAATGCTCTGAGATGCAATCTAGGGTCATTCTAGCCAATAAAAACTAAGATGTCAACCACCCATTTTGGGGGTGAAAATTCCCTTTCCCTCTTGATGATCCCACTTTGCACGACCTTCTCACAAAATTGGACTTGCACTGGATGGAATCAGTTCGGGATGTGTAGTCTGGACAGTAGCTGCTGACAGCCAGACTCAAGCACATTTCTAAATGATCGTCAGTCATGGTGGAACAGTACTTAATGATCTTCATGTGGGAAAAGGCTGACTCACATAAGTTTTCATACATCTATCTCCATTTTACCTGATAAATGTTAATTTTAATCTTAAAATAAGCCAAGCAAACTGTACTGAACTTAAACACTCTGTGCCCCATTTTTGGACCCTCACCCACAGTTTGAGGACCCCTTTGATTTTTTTTGATTTTTTATTTTTTAAACCTGTTTTTTCAACTTCCTATCTGGAGTCACATTCTCTTACTGGTTTTGTAGTGGTATTTACCTCTGCACATTTACCAAATGCATGTGACAAACAGATGCATTTTGTGCACTTTTATTAGGCAAAATTCCACCACATGGAATTTTGCCTAAGTCACGGTAGACCTGCTCTGTGCCAACACTAACATAAATTTAGATTAGTTTTTGCTTTGCATTTCGTCTTGCTCTTCTAATCAAAGGCATTGAGGAGGACCCTGTGTATGCTATACACGGGAAAGAGTGTGAAAAGGAGAACGTGAGTAGCGAACAAGCTGCAGCGCGTGTGATGTGCGCGCAGGCTGCAGTGCGAAGCTCCGCGCGGTCCGCACACCGGTAAAGGTTTATTGCCAACGGCAGTGGCTGTAATGAAATATGATTGCACTCATCTCGAGATCAAGACCGGTGTCATAGTATTCGACACCAGTCGACTGGTAGATCGGGATATTGGGCACCCTGTTTTAGACACTATTTTTGATACACACGGTAATACGGGACAAAGTGCGTCCCTTTTCAGCTCAATACGGGACGCGTAATTTTGTTTCTGAATACGGGACGATTCCGTTTTTCAAGGGACGGTTGGCAACCCTAAGCGTGAGAAATACCATGTGTGGCGTGTGAGCGTGTGAACTCGTTGAAATGCGTGTGTCACACTCTCAAAGCGTGAGACTTGAGAGCGAATATGTGCTAATACAGCTAATATGCGCGCAGTGATACGAGTCGACAGAGACAAAATCCGATCGCTATCTACGCTGCTGGATGTTTCGTGGACAACTGTTTGGGATGCAAATATATCACCCTTCGGACAAATATTTTGTTTTGAGAAGAAAAACAAGCTTTATTTCATGTTCCAGGGAAGTTACCGGACCTACTTACCTGAGCTCCAGAACACGAGCCGAACCGGGATCAGCAGAGATAAGCCGGTGTCAACACACGTAACTTTTAGAAGGAAACCCATACAGATTAACATAAAAAAAACAACAACGCACTATCCCTTTAAGGCTTGAAGATATTTGACTTTTCCAAATTAGTCCAACCCACTTCTAGTCATTTAATCTTTTATTTTGACATTTGCACTTAAAACTCTGGATCATTTCTCATTCTTGGTTATTCCATAGTTTTTGCAGATGCTTAAATCTTGTACAGACATTTTTACTGCAGTTTCCACATGGACCACATGGCGGCGCTGCATATGTACAAACGCTGGTTTTCTAGAGACTTTTGGAACTTTCCTTTGGGACATTTTGATTAATTTGGGATCAAATCCTTGGTGTAAATAACATAAGCACTACAGTCCACCTTTATTTGGTTTCTGTTACATTTAAATTCAATTTTTAATGTATTACAATAATAAACAACTATGGATTAACTCTGGCTCTATGGCATCTTTTATTATTATTATTATTATTATTATTATTATTATTATTATTATTTATTTATTTTTTTATTTTTTTAATAGCCTTTATTTATCCCTGTAGGCAAACTTTGTCTCTGCATTTGACCCATCCTTTCAGGAGCAGTGGGCAGCTCATTTTCAGGCGCCCAGTTCGTGTGTTTATGGTGTACAGAGGTGGATAGTACTCATTTACTTAAGTAAATATAGGATAAAAATTTAGCTTTTATAGCAGCATACTTTTATTTGAGTAGGGTTTTTTTTTTGTATATGGAAGTAACAATTCTGGTTTTTAAGTTAAGATTTGGTTTTGGCACGAGAAGGGCCTGACCTTCCCGCAGGGAAAGCGCAGTGTGCCAGGTGCCAGATTAAAGGTCCCATGGCATGAAATTTTCACTTTCTGAGGTTTTTGAACGTTAATGTGAGCTCCCCTACCCTGTTTAGGGTCCCCCCCCCCATGGCTAAAATTTGCGAAATGTCTAAACTGAGCATTTGCGGTCCTTTTCTGCACAAGGCACCTTTGTTACGTGAGATTGAAAAAACAAATGCAAATGCAGTTCCACCCCCGTCTGGATGTCCACCCCCTGTGTCTGGAAATCACGCCCAGAGAGTTTGGACCGCGAAGGAGCTACGCAATGCGAAATGCGTTTTTTAATTTGCCTGGAGGCACGTGCGAGTGTTTCTAGGCTCGGAAGTCCTTTACCCGACCCTCTGGACCTCTGAAACAGCAGTGGTTTAATTTAATTTTCTGTGAAAATGTGTTTTTTTCATTGAAATGCCTCTCATTTCTGCCTTCGTGCTTAAAACGCGGAAGTGGCAGACAGCGCACAGCGCTGTCTCCCAGCGGAGCGGTTGGGGGGGGCCTCATCCGCTCCTCTAACCCTATCTGTGTCCTTCTCATTTGCATTCAAGCAACAAGGCCCAGAATGAGTTGTTCAGACAGACATATTCTGACTCTGACTGTGTACATGTGTCTTTCTCATGCACTGAATGTTGATTTTGAAGGATTCATTTACAGTATTAGGGAACCATTAAGGCACCATATAAAAGCATCAAGAAATACCATGTCATGGGACCTTTAAGGAGTGCGTAAAATCCCTCATCATGAAGTGTGTACACAAGGAGAAGCGGCTCTGCAGCGCCTCACAGATGTCGTGCCGCACACCAGCTGTGCGCCGTTACGCTCGTCACTTAAGCGCAGACGCCTATGTATTTCAACTTTCTTTTGTTGTCTTTTTAATTTACACTCCCACAAGGAAAACGGCACAACACATCTGCCATACCCTGCTCACTGGCCATTGGCATTTGCTGAGTGGAGACCAGGTTGAGGTGTGGCATTATACACTCTAAATATGAATGTGTTAAAAAACACCACAACATGTGTTGAATTTCAACACATCAATGAGTTCTATTTGGGACAAAACAACTTTTGTTAATTGTGACACAGTTGATGTGTGAATATACTGACACATACGTTGTGTCAATATAGTGACACAAGGATATGTATCGCGTGAAAAGTCCCTCAGTCGTCCAGGTAGAATCCATGATCAAAGGAGAAGTTCAATTTGTCAACTGGACAAAGTTTGTTTGGTTGAAAACGTTTCGCCGCTCATCCGAGAGGCTTCGTCAGCTCTGGTTATTGTACTGGTTAGACCCTGCTTATATCTAGCTGCCGGGAGGCGCGTCCTACAATGACAAAAGCTCTGAAAACGATCCCCCCTAATCTGTCTCTTTGTTTTTCAAATTACTCTGACGGCTGGTTTCGACCCCCTATTCAACGTCTAACGACCCTCTCCACCCCTCTGCCCTGGCTCTGTTTGACTGGTCTAAGAATCGCATTATAAATGGGAGACAAGTTATGTCTCACTCCCCCATTTCTGTTTAATGACGGATTCTCTTTTTTGACAAAAATAGCCTCTTTAACTCCCCACTGGTTTGAGAGGGGAGTTAAAGAGGCTATTTTTGTCAAAAAAGAGAAAGAGAAAGACAAACTTTGTCCAGTTGACAAATTGAACTTCTCCTTTGATCAAGGATATGTATCCTAATACACATCCTTGTGGCCCTGTCCCCACGACAACGTTTTTTGGAGGAAACGGGTAAAAACGGGTAAAAAAAAAAAACAGGAACGTTGTCGTGGGGACAGGGCCTTAGGCCCTGTCTGCACGACAACGTTCCTGCTTATTTTTATGCGGGGTGAAAAAAAGTCTCGTCCACACGTGTTGGATCAGAAAATATTCGCGTCAAGATGAGTGCGGAGCGCTGAGTGAAAACGGTGTAGTACATATGGGTCATTCCAGAATTGGAGGACATTTTACGTCCCACCCATCAAATATTAAATAATCCACACACAAAATACTAAAACATACAGTTTCTGAGTGAATTTACTTGTCCTGAGACCAAATCTAAAAAAACTAAGAGAAAAGAATGCTTGAAAATAGTTTTTAAAATACCAAATAAGTCTGGGGTACCCACCTAAATTGCCATTTTTCTCTTGTCCCACCCCCTCTAATTGCCAAATTGAATCTCAAATAAAACAGTTACAATTGAATTGAAATTTATTGTTTTTTCTATAATTTGTTTCATTGCCATCTCTTGTAACTGTGGGAACATTTGTTTTAATAGACATAATATTTCAAATAATAATAATTATTCATGGAACATGTGTCCCATAACATGCACGCAACCCTGTTACCAGAACATTTTTAGTCTGGTAGAAGAAGAAGAAAGCAGTAAACCACATGATCCCCTGGACTTCACATCATCAAACAGTTTTCCAAAAGAATGGGTAGAACAAAGGTTTATCTTCTCTTCTATTTTTCATATTTTTATAAAACAGTTAGACTTGGTTGAATGTCTCACTCTACCTCATGCAACCCTGTTATGCAAATGATCAGAATAAGACAATTTTTTTTTCTTTATGTATGTATTTGCATACATTTTTCCTCTTGATTAGTAATAACAGCTAGCTAAACAGCTAGTTTCTATTCCTGAGATAAAGCTAACATTAGCGCGATTTTGCAACCCTGTTACCTGCAACCCTGTTACTGTGCTTAGAGTAAATAAATAAATAAACCATATAAATCATATAATAAAAATTTTACCATTGACCGTAAGCTGAGCTAATCAAGCATTTGATAGTTTATTACCTATTATTGATGAATATTTAGCAGAAAATCAGAAAAATTAAGGTTTATTTTTCAAGAATTTTAAAGCCAAAATGTCCTCCAATTCTGGAATGACCCACATGTCACACCGATAAGTGGCGCTGTAAACCGGAAAGAGCCAGAGCCGCCGGAAACGCAAGACTACAAAGAGCACATGCGCATAAAGTCCTTTATCTTTCGTAAACAAGCAAACACGTGTACTTTAGGGACCGTCAACAAACGCGAATTTATTTGGTCTCCTTGCTCCACCAATGTAGCAGGGACTCACTCCGGTAATGTGAAAATGTTGACGGTCCCTAACATAGACAGATGCCACAGAATGAAGGTTTGAGCTGCGTGAGCAGAGTTTTTGCCTATAAATCGATAGTTAGTATTACTTGCTATGGTTTTATTAGATAGACATTAACAAGTAGAACTCTCGTTAACCTTGCTCGTGTTATTTAGGCAAAATGCTTGTTTGGATCTTAATACGGGAATGTTAAACATACTCGGACATTATGTTGGCTTTTCTGTGAGAATATACAACCGGGGACCATCACCAACAGGCAGCTATATAGTTGTGTGAATTTGTGTAAAGAAAACAGAAATGCTTTCATATGGGCGGCAGTAGCTAAGTTGGTAGAGCGCTCTTGACGGGTGGACCGCGTGTGATCCCAGCTCCCACAGATGAGCGCTGCCGTTGTGTCCTTGGGCAAGACACTTAACCCCACCTCGCCCCCAGTGTCTGTGGACACTGGTAGCCCCCATGGCAGAAGATACATCAAGGCCTGTTGTGATGTGAGCCACCTGTGGGAGGATTCTCCAGCTGAGGTCCTGACCAAGCCGAAGCAAGAAGATCATGGAGATGGTCCCCGGGCGCAGTAATGTGCAGCCCAGACAATAAAGGCTAATCTTATCTTATCTTATATATTTTTGTGTGTGATACTGCATGTGCCTGTTTGTAAAAGGTAAATTTTCATTCAATAAAAAAACAAGAAATGGTTGCTCTATTTCTTTATAACACTCAAATTGGTATGGGCTCCTCATTGTCCACTATCTGCCTTTTCATTGACGGGATTTTTCCAGTTTTAAAATACATGTTTAGCTTTGAATTGGCAAACACTTGTGTGTCCTGCGTACTGCCAGGCCACGACGTGCGTAATCATGCATGTGTCTCTGCTGTTGTTGCACTGCCTAGTGGATAAACAGGTTTTGATGCAACAGTGCAAATAAACTTGCAAATGTCTGCATAACATACTCAAGTCCACTGTCCGCCATGGTTGTTGTTATCTGGTCGTTACTGGCGGAAGGCGCAGGGTTACCTTCTCGTCACTGATCACGTGATGATTACGGCATCGTGACATCATCATTTTCCCAAAAGTTGCGTTTTTTGCTGCCCACACAACAACGCGACCCCTGGCGTTCTCCGACTTCTCCACTCTGGAACCCATTTTTAAAAAACACCGTTTACACCCCCCAAAAACGCTGGCGCCGTGTGGACGACAGGTCCAAACAAACACAAACTTCCCCGTTTCCACCAAAAAATTTTGTCGTGCAGACAGGGCCTTAATGTGTTACTGTGAACACACTTATGTGTTAAAATGCTATTTACACATTAATTTGTTGCTCAGAATTCCAGTTACCCAACACAAGCATGTGCCATTCCACAAAGTTCATCAATATAATAAAGATGAAGATGCAATTAGAATTTTTTTTTATTTTTCTGTACATGCAATATATCAACAGGCTCAAATAGACCTGCACGATTAATCAATTCAATCGATTAATTCGACTTTACAGTTCAGGACGATGTGTTTTTATGAAAATCGATTTTTTAATTTATTTTTTACATGCGAACGGAACAAATGCGTGGCCACGTTTTACACGGGTAAGTTAGCGGGACGTACCCAAACATTGTACGGGCTAGCGCGGCTAGCGTGTGAGCTAAAGCCGGAGCTTGTACCAAACAAAGGTGTTTAAATCTGTTATATGGAACTGGTTCGGTTTTGTTGTGTCGGACTTAGAACAAACGAGTGCTCGCTGTAAGGTCTGTTCAAAAGCTGTAGCACGACAAATGTATCCTAGCGCCTAAAGCAGAGGCAGCGGAATGGGACAAGTGCAGGTCCGAACGGAATGAAAATAACTTCTCCCTGCACACTGACTAGTTCAAGGGTGTCATGTCCACGCAGATTCTCACCTCATCTGTATTCTTCTTAGGAGCTACCACCATGCCACAACACCACTCAGTTGGTGTCTCAATGCGGCTGATGACACCCAGGCTCTCCATCCTCTCCAACTCCTGTTTCACCTTGCCCATGAGTGACAATGGCACTCGTCGTGGGACTTTGAGAGAGAAGGGTTTGGCGTCTGGCTTTTTTATAGTGTAGGGCTTCAGGACCAGCCCAAGTCCGTTGCAGAGCTTAGGATAGGTTGCTCTCACTGTCTCTTGGTCTATATTATCTACTCTAGCCACCAGTTTGAGTCTCACTGGAGCTGGCCTGCTCAATAGACCCATGTGGAGGTCTTTGACGATGTAGATCTTCTCTGTGATGCTCCTCTCCTTGCATGTGAGTGTTTCAGTGATTTACCCCAGTACAGTGAACCCTCGCTCTATCGTGGTTCACGGTTCGCGGATTTTTTTTTTCAATTTTTTTTTTTTTTTCCAATTTTTTTTATAGTGTAACGTTTTTTTTATAGTGTGTTCATTGTGTTCTGCGTCCTGATTGGCTTAGAGACTAGACCAGGACTAAACGTGGACTAAACCAGGTCTAGACCAGAACTAAACCAGGTCTAGACCAGGTCTAAACCTGGATTAAACCAGGTCTAGACCAGAACTAAACCAGATCTAGACCAGGTCTAAACCTGGACTGGCCCTGGACTAAACCGGGACTAGACCAGAACTAAACCAGAACTAAATCCTGTTAGACCAAGTCTAAATCAGGATTAAATTAAATCGCCCTGCTGGATTCGTGCGGCTGTTTTGTGGCTCGGGCTGAGAGCACGCGGTCCGGGCGCGGTGGTTCTATCTCGTGCTCGCAGCCCCGGTGTACGCGCGGCGTCTCGACGGTCACGTTTCTCTGTCACGGATTTGTCCGCATGTGTGGAGCTTCTCCAAGGGGTTGGTAGGCGTCGCATCGCGTCCAGGGACGTGGCAGTGCTCCTCGCGCGTCCGGTGGGGCTTCCAGGGCCGTGTCTCCCCCCAGGCGTCACTATTAATACATTTTGTTGAAAATCTATGAAAGTTTGAGTGTTTAAACGAGAGCAAATGTGAGAAAAGGTTCATTCCAGTCTGAGAAAAGCGTATAATGTGTGTGGTGAGGCATTTACAGCCTTAAAACATGTAGAATACTGGGTGTTATTTGGACTTTACAACACAGGGCCCAAGTGGTTTCCACAAGCACAGAGGGTAAGGAGAAAGAAGAACAACATGTGCAGGAAGCCCTCTCGGTTTGTGGATATCCTAAATGGGCTGTCAACAAAACCAAGAGAGACAAGGGCAAGAAACAAGACAACAGAGAGTCCGAACCCAGGAGGAAAGGGGTAGCGATTCCGTATCTGGCGTTTCGGAAAAACTACAGAGGATTTTCAGACAATATGAAATCCCAGTTTATTTCAAACCCACAAACAGTTTAAGACAAAAACTCGTCCACCCAAAGGACAAAACACCGAGCCACAAACAAAGCAATGTGGTCTACGCCATTCAATGTAGTGAAGACTGCAATGAGCGCTACATTGGAGAAACCAAGCAGCCTCTCCACAAGAGGATGTACCAACACAGACGGGCGTGCCAAAGTGGACCATCATCTGCCGTACATCTTCACCTAGAAGCCACGGGCCATTCTTTTGAGGACAGTGAAGTTCAGATCTTAGCCAGGGAAAAGAACTGGTTTGAGAGGGGAGTGAAAGAGGCCATTTTTGTCAAAAAAGAGAATCCGTCGTTAAACAGAAATGGGGGAGTTAGACATAACTTGTCTCCCATTTATAATTTGATTCTTAAACCAGGTCATAACAGACGGGAAAAAAACATTAGGGCAGACGAGTCAGGGACAGAAGGGTGGAGACGGTCTGTAGTCTGAATAGAGATGCTAAATATTCGAATAACAAAAGGAACAAATGAGGGGATCGTTTCAGAGCTATTTCAGAGCAGTGAGCTCCTCATAGGGCTAAATAGAGATACTAAACGAGACGCCAGGGAAACAAAAGATACAAATTAGTTGAGATAGTTTCAGAATGATTCCAGGGTAGTGAGCTCCTCCCTGCAGCTAGATATAAACAGGGACTAACCAGCACTAGAACCAGAACTGAAGAAGTCTCTCGGATGAGCGGCGAAACGTCTTCAACCAAACAAACTTTGTCCAGTTGACAAATTGAACTTCTCCTTTTATCATATAAAATATAAAGTTGTCCTACTTCGCGGATTTCTCTTATTGCGGGTTATTTCTGGAACCTAACCCCCGCGATAAACAAGGGATTACTGTACGTTCAGTTTCACACCACCCAGGCCATACAGTTGTTTTTGGACTGCTTTTGTCACTTTATCTCCCTGTATGACACGTTTGTATACCTGCTCTGGTATAGCTGTAACATCGGCGCCTGTATCTATTTTAAAACTCACAGTGCTGCCTCTCAAGTCAACATCAGCCATCCATGGCTCCACACCGATGACACCTCACCTAAAAACAGTCCCTCTGTGTCCTCAGCGAGCTCATTCACTGTGTTGACGAGTCTGCATACCTTTCCGTAGTGTCCACTTTTGCCGCAGTTGTGGCATCTAGCAGTCTTTGCGGGACACTGGATAGCCGGATGGAACAGTGTTTTTCCACATTTGTGACATTCTTTTTGTTCTGCCGCCGTCTGCATAATTTTCTTTGTTTTCGGGTTCCCTTGTATATGCCCTTTTGCTTTGAATTGCTTTGCATTTGGTGGTTTCCCTTTATTTTTATGTAGTGCATCAAGAGCTACTTTAGCTGTGCTCAAGTCACCCCACAAATCAGTCTGCTGGCGCTTAACTTCCTCTGACTGCCTAGCCATTGTGATTGCTTTCGCAAGAGTGAGCTCTCGGTTAAGCTGCATTTTCTGAGAGAGTGCTGAATCTTTAATTCCAACAACTAATTGGTCTCTTATAAGTTCATCCTGCAATTGACCATATGCACAGCTCTCTGCTAAGGAATACAGTGACGTGAGGAATGCATCCACCGATTCGGAAGGCTGTTGCATTCTTTGGTTAAATTTTGCTAATTCGTAAATCACATTTTTCTGAGGAACGAACGGTGCTGTATTGCTGATGCTGCTGGTCGTTAAGCTCAAGCCCACGTAGCACGTCGTCTGCCTCATCCCCCATACAGTACACTAAAGTGTTCACTTGGTTTGCCTCAGAGGAGTTATTTAAATTGCTTGCCAGTCTGAAACGCTCAAACCGCCGAATCCATTTCTCCCATTCGTGTGGCTTGGTGAAGTTAAAGGCTTCTGGAGGCTTGATAGTGAATGTTGCACTTGGGATAGCATTAGCAACTCCTTGCCCGCCTGGCATAGCATTAGCAACTTCTTGTTCGTTTCTGTTTTCATCGCTCATCTTTTCTCTTTGCTTTCTCCTTCGTCGTCGATTACGGGATCATGACATAACACGCTATCTCTTGTCCGCAGCTGACTAATGTCTCCGCTTCTGACACCATGTTGTGTGATTCAATAACGAGCATGACGACTTGGATGCATTTCAGATCTTTTACTGAACCCAACTGTGTCTTGCATTCATATACACCACATTATAGGCGTAGAGTTCTCCCTAGCGGTATGGATAGGTACTGAACCTTACATATGTTGTAGTCTAACTCATACAACCATGTTACATTACACCACAGTTCTTGCACCAGGAGTGGAATAAATTCACCCAAGAACAATGTGAAAGACAATGTGAAACTTTTTATACTTTTTATTGTGTAAAGAGGTACTATAACTAAACATGAGCCCAAAACAAACAGAAAGTTAAAGGGATATGCCACCCCCAGGTCAAATTTGGGCATCTCCCCACAGTCCAGAGACTAAAATAAGTGGTGGAAAGCGTTTTCCTGGTCACCCAGCCATTGTCCGAGTCTGTCAGCACTGACCGCCGCGGTATCTGCAGCTACTCCGCGTTAGACTGGAGTCTAACGGCGCCAGAGAAAGATTTCGGCCAAAAGGAATGAATTTGCTCGATGCGTTTCCCAATTACTTTCTGTGTAGTGCGCATTCATATCGAGTGCAAATAAATGTACAAATCAACATGGAGAGCTTGACTTGGTCATTTTGGGTGGGAACTATTTTTCAGTGCGGAAAAAGAAAGCCGAAGCACACACCACGCTGCCAGTGGAATTCCTGTTACGCACCAGGAAGGGAGTTCCCCTGTTACGCAGCGTGGCGCGTGATTCATTGGGTGACATCATTTGACGTCATTTATTGGGTGACATATGTTACAATTGCATCATTCTTGTCAAAGCAATTTTCAATTAGTTAAATTACACAGTGCCCATACATAGTGTACCTTTATGCCCTACTACTAGGGTTGTCACAAGTATTGAAAATCAGATACTATAACTATCAAAACTAGACATGCATTTGAGCAGTAATAAATACTGCAAAGTCATATTTAGGACAGGAATAAACCTTTCTTGAATAGCTTTAGAATGATCCTGAGCTGTGTTAGAACAAGAATAGCGTCACATAGACTAGTATAGCCCCATGAACCACTATGGAAAATGAGGGATAGGTCACATGGTAAAAGACATTATTTAATGCTAAAGATCACATTCTATTGTTTAAATAAACTGTGTTTTTATTATTATCATATCTATCTACTACTACACACTCACTCGCCAATCCACTACATTGTGTAGTGGATTTGTGTAAATTGTCAGATTAATTAAATTTCTCAGTTTATGACATCATTACGGTCACTCACTCACTCCGACACTAGATGCCCCCACACTTCTGTTTAATACGAACGCCCTGATTCCAGATTTTATTGTGAAGGATCTGACCGGATGTGGGGTATCACAGCACATCCGGTTTCTCTTGCCACATTTCATACCATTTCTTCTGCCTCTCCTTCTCTGAACATCCAACTCAAACACGCTCTGGAAATGAGCCCACATGTGTCCAGATGCCCTCCCTGTGTTACTGTTGCAGAGTGGTTATCGTGTCTCCTCTCAGTAAGGACACAACACTTTATTTTGAACATACTTTAATCCAGAAGGTTCATTCAGATTTAAAGAAAACCATTATAAACTCCAAACATGTTCCTCTGCAGTTATGATCTTATATTTGGGCTCTTTTACTCTGTGGTCTTGTTTCTGTTCTGGTTGAGTTCCTCCATCTCCAGGTTTGAAGCTGAACTTGGGTCTCGATGTCTGCCACAGAAACAGGGAAACGTGGAAGAGGGTTTCAAACAGACAGGCCCTTTAAGTCCTTCAGAGAACAATCCAATCTGTGGTACCCCACTACACCCTGTAACTTCAGCTGTAAAGTGACACTAAAAGGGACTCTGTGAATGTGTGTGCACGGAGAAAAGAACAGGAGAGATCCAATGTATAAACTGTTTCAGTGGTGGTCATCTGGACTCTGTTTTTGAAATCAACCACAAACCATTTTGATGTTGATGGTACTGATTTGAAACACTGGGATTTAAGTGAAACTGCCTTGCCTTTGTATGTATGTTTACAACCAGATAAGTTCAACAAAATATATTTAAAAAAATGAGACAGTTTTTTTTTTTTTTTAGCAGCGTTAAAACAGTCTCTCCTGCAGCCGCTACCTTAACGTGGTGGAGGGGTTTGAGTGCCGGAATGATCCCAGGAGCTATGTTGTCGGGGGTTTCATGCCCCTGGTAAGGTCACCCAAGGCAAACAGGTCCTGGGGGACGGGTCAGACTAAGAGCCGCTCAGAAGCCATTTGTGATGAACATTAGATCAAGGCCAGTTACATCGCCCGGATTGGCGTCACCGGGGCCCCACCCTGGAGCCAGGCCTGGGGCGAGTGCTCAACAGTGAGCGTCTGGTGGCCGGGCCTTCCCCCACAGAGCCCGGCTGGGCACAGCCCGAAGGAGCGATGTGGAGCCGTTCTCCCGTGGACCCACCACCCGCAGGAGGATGCAAGGAGATTTGAAAGAAAGAAAGAAAGAAAGAAAGCTATGCCTTTATTAGTCCCACAGTGGGGAAATTCCATTTCTGCATTTAACCCATCCTGTTATTAGGAGCAGTGAGCAGCACATTACTGCGCCCGGGGACCATCTCCATGATCTTCTTGCTTCGGCTTGGTCAGGACCTCAGCTGGAGGATTTACCTATGGTGCATGTTTTGGGTTGGTGGGGGAAACCGGAGTGCCCGGAGGAAACCCACCCAGACACAGGAAGAACATGCAAACTCCACACAGAAAGGCCCAGGCGACCCGGGGATCGAACCCAGACCATGCATGCAAACTCCACACAGAACACACAAACTCCACATTTGGGCGGCAGTCGAAGGCAGGGGCCTCGACGACTGAATCTCCGGGCATGGAGACTAGCTCTGGGGACATGGAATGTTACCTCGCTGGGGGGTAAGGAGCCCGAGCTTGTGCGGGAGGTTGAACATTACTGACTAGATATAGTCACAGTACAGTAGATATAATGACCTCCATGCACAGCTTGGGCTTTGGAACCCAACTCCTTGAGGGGGGCTGGACTCTCTATTTCTCTGGTGTTGCCTGCGGGGAGCAGCGTCGGGCTGGTGTGGGCCTGCTCATTGCCCCACAGGTCAGCCACTGTGTGATGGAGTTCACCCCGGTGAACAAGAGGGTCGAGTCCCTGCGCCTGTGGGTCGGGGACAGGTCTCTCACTGTTGTGTCGGCTTACGGGCCAAACAGTAATGCAGATTACCCAGCCTTCTTGGAGTCCCTGGGAGGGGTACTGGACCATGCACTGACCCGGGATTCCGTTGTTCTCCTGGGGGCCTTCAACGCCCACTTGGGCAACGACAGTGACACCTGGAGAGGGGTGATTGGGAGGAACGTTCTCCCTGATCTGAACCCAAGTGGTCTTCTTTTATTGGACTTCTGTGCCAGCCACGGTTTATCCATAATGAATACCATGTTCGAGCACGAGGGTGTCCACCAGTGCACGTGGCACCAGGAGACCCTAGGCCGGAGATCGATGATCGACATTGTAGTCGTGTTGGCTCATGGGACTCCTGAGGCAGCTGGCGGGTACCGGCGGGCCAAGCATGCTGCAGCCCGGGGGGTCGCAGAGGCAAAAACTCGGGGTTGGGAGGAGTTCGGAGAGGCCATGGAGGAGGACTATCGGACAGCCTCAAAGAAATTCTGGCAAACCATCCGGCACCTCAAGAGGGGGAAGCAGTGCTTCACCAACACTGTTTACAGTGTGGGTAGAGAGCTGTTGACCTCGATTGGGGATATTGTCGGACAGTGGAAGGAATACTTGGAGGATCTCCTCAATCCCGCCATCATGTCTTCTGAGGAGGAAGCAGAGGCTGGGGACTCGGGAGTGGACTCGTTTATCCCCCTGGCTGAAGTCACTGAGGTGGTTGGCAAGCTCCTCGGTGGCAAGTCTCTGGATGTTGGACCTCTGGACTGGCAGACCGGGGTGGTCCCTCTGTTTAAGAAGGGGGACCGGAGGGTGTGTTCCAACCATTGGGGAAACACACTTCTCAGCCTTCCCGGTAAGGTCTATTCCAGGGTACTGGACAGGAGAATTCGTCCGATGGTCGAACCTCAGATTCAGAAGGAACAGTGTGGTTTTCATCCCGGCCACAGAACACTGGACCAGCTCTATACTCTCCATCGGGTGCTCGAGGGTGCATGAGAGTTTGCCCAACCAGTCCACATGTGCTTTGTGGATCTGGAGAAGGCATTCGACTGTATCCCTGGTGTGGTCCTGTGGGGAGTGCTCTGGGAGTATGGGGTTTGGGGCTCTTTGCTAAGGGCTGGTCCCTGTATGACTGGAGCAGGAGCTGTGTTCCCATTGCCGGTAGTAAGTCGGACCTGTTTCCGGTGCATATTGGACTCCGCCAGGGCTGCCCTTTGTCACCGATTCTGTTCATTATATTTATGGACAGAATTTCTGAGAGCAGTCAGGGGCCGGAGGGGATCTGGTTTGGGGACCACAGGATCTCATCTCTGTTGTTTGCAGATGATGTTGTCCTGATGGCTTCATCGAACCGGGACCTCCAGTGTGCACTGGGGCGGTTTGAAACAGAGTGTGAAACGGCTGGGATGAGGATCGGCTCCTCCATATCCGAGGCCATGGTTCTCAACTGGAAAAAGGTGGCTTGCCCTCTTCGGGTGGGTGGAGAGTCAAAGAGTTCTCGGGGTCTTTTTCACAAGTGAGGGGAGGATGGAATGTGAGATTGACAGGCAGATCGGTGCAGTATCGGCAGTAATGCGGTCGCTGTACCGGACCGTTGTGGTGAAGAGGGAGCTGAGCCAAAAGCAAAGCTCTCAATTTACTGGTCAATCTATGTTGCTACCCTCACCTATGGTCATGAGCTTTGGGTAATGACCGAAAGGACAAGATTGCAGATCCAAGCGGCCACTCTGAGGAGTTTCCTCCTCAGAGTGGCTAGGCGCACCCTTAGAGATAGGGTGAGGAGCTCAGTCACACAGGAGGAGCTCGGAGTAGAGCCGCTGCTTCTCCACGTCGAGAGGAGCTAGCTGGGGTGGCTCGGGCATCTGTTCCGGATGCCTCCCTTGGGAGGTGTTCCGGGCATGTCCCACTGGGAGGAGTCCCTCCAGCGTGCCCCAGGACACGCTGGAGGGACTATGTCTCTCAGCTGGCCTGGGAACGCCTTGGGGTCTCCCTGGAGGAGCTGGAGGAAGTGTCTGGGGTGAGGGAAGTCTGGGAGTCCCTGCTTAGACTGTTGCCCCCGCGACCTGGCCCCAGAAGAAAATGGATGGATGGAAAACAGTCATATTTACATTACAGAAATGATCCTTTCCTGAACAACTTAAGAATGATCTTGAGTTGTATCAGAACAAGTATATTGTATATCAGACCATATAGGTTAGTATACGCCCATGGGCCACTATGGAATCTAAACTGTTCAAATGAGTTTAAATCTCAGAGCCTTATAGTTACTAAATAAACCAAAGTGTGACACACAGTTTTATACTTTTGACTCATTTGCCTTTGTGTTCTTGTATGTTCTTGTGTGTTCCTGTGTGTTCTTGTATATTCCTTTGTGTTGCTTGGTGTTCTTGTGTGTTCTCTTGGGTGCTCCTGTGTGTTCCTGTGTTGTCTACCTGCCCTCCTCCACGTCCAGCACGTCTTCAGGCAGCTTCACGTTCAGAGTCTCTGGCAGCAGAAACACCAGAGCTCCACTCAGGATCCCTGTCCCAGCGAACACCACGCGAGGCAGGGGGTGCCACAGCTCGTCCAGCAGCATGACCATTGGAGCCAGAGCACTCCCGATCCGACACAGGCACGAGGTGTAGCCCATCCCACACTGTCTAAAGGTCAAAGAGATTTTGACTGATGCCACATGATATAAAAACTGAGATTTACATAGAAAAGTTTTTTGTTTTTTTTCTCGCAAAGAAATCAGGGCCATTGATTTTGAACCAGGTAACTGGGGGAGGGATTGTCCGCTGTGCCTTGTAAAAATGTCAAATTTGAATTAACTATTTCACCAAACACTAAATGACCATTATGGCAGATTCCCTAGTGCCAGACACAGTAACACCCACATTATTTACACTATTTTGCTCAAAGTGGTGTAATGTCAAAGCATTTTAGTGGATGGATCTTTTTATTAGCAAAAGTGTGCCAGGACTCAAAAAAGGCTGAAAAACTACATTTGAAACTACAATCTACAAACTACTTTTTTCACTGATGCCACATTAATAGGCTCTTACAGCTAGTTCTGGTCAATGATCAATTTCTGCTGTAATGTAATCCCTATGAGGTTTTTGCCAAGTCATGCTAAAATCAATAAATGCTGACAGGTCAGGCAGTGGACACAGAGTAGATGTCACTGACAACATGTTTAAAATTCACCATCTTTGAATCTCAATACTAATGTTAACTTTTATTAAACCATTAAATCTAACATAATAACAAAATTTGGTTTGCAGTATAGACAAACCGATTACTTGTAGGTGTAGATTATTTCAGTCTGGCATTATTGAAATATATATTAGGCTCCTAAATTAGCATTAATATCAGCACTGACAATCACAGACATAAAAACAGAAATGTCCTCCAGTGAAAGTTTCCCCACATTTGTAGTGTTTAACATGTTCTCAGTGACAACTACTCACAACTCTCTGTCCACTGCCTGATCTGTCAGCGTTAATTAATTTTAGTGTTAGTTAATTTTAAAAACCTAATAGGGGTTACATTACAGAGAAAATTACGTTGTTTGTTGTCCCTTCATACAATATAATCAATAGTGTCTTGCCCCAGTACAAATATATTGTGCAAATCTGCTCCTGGGGTCAAAATGAGACAGTTGTGTACTGTCTGCATCTGATTAAAGTACTTTTATCAATTGCAAACCAGGAAGTGTGCATGCAAGTTGTTATTAGCATTATTGTGATGGTAAAACTCTGCATATCGGAGTGAATAATTAGGATGCTTAGAATGCATAAGGTAAGTGAGGAATAACTTTGGACCACTGCAAACCATTTAACATGAATAAGTTATGGTTTTCACATTTAAAAGTCATATACAGAGCCTTTAAAACTGATTTTTAGTTTCAAAAAGTCAAAGTCACCCTCTGCTTCTCTGGCCCTCTCCTCTGTACATTTGATTCTCCTCTGCTCCTCTGTCCCTCTCCTCTGCTCCTCTGACCCTCTCCTCTGCTCCTCTAACCCTCTCCTCTGCTCCTCTGACCCTCTCCTCTGCTCCTCTAACCCTCTCCTCTTCTCCTCTGACCCTCTCTGCACATTTGACCCTCTCCTCTGTTCATCTGACTCTCCTCTGCTCCTCTGACCCTCTCCTCTGCACATCTGACCCTCTCCTCTGCTCCTCTGACCCTCTCCTCTGTACATCTGACCCTCTCCTCTGCTCCTCTGACCCTCTCCTCTGCACATCTGACCCTCTCCTCTGCTCCTCTGACCCTCTCCTCTGCACATCTGACCCTCTCCTCTGCTCCTCTGACCCTCTCCTCTGCACATCTGACCCTCTCCTCTGTTCATCTGACTCTCCTCTGTCCATCTGACTCTCCTCTGCTCCTCTCCTCTGCTCCTGTGAGCCTCTCCTCTGCTTCTCTGGCCCTCTCCTCTGTCCATCTTACTCTCCTCTGCTCCTCTGACCCTTTCCTCTGTCCATCTGACTCTCCTCTGCTCCTCTGACCCTCTCCTCTGTTCATCTGACTCTCCTCTGCTCATCTGACCCTCTCCTCTGCTCCTCTGACCCTCTCCTCTGTCCATCTGACTCTCCTCTGCTCATCTGACCCTCTCCTCTGCTCCTCTGACCCTCTCCTCTGCTCCTCTGACCCTCTCCTCTGTCCATCTGACTCTCCTCTGCTCATCTGACCCTCTCCACTGTTCCGTCTGACCCTCCCCTCTGCTCCTCTGACCCTCTCCTCTGTCCATCTTACTCTCCTCTACTCCTCTGACCCTCTCCTCTGCACATCTGACCCTCTCCTCTACTCCTCTAACCCTCTCCTCTGCACATCTGACCCTCTCCTCTGTCCATCTGACCCCCTCCTTTACTTGTCTAACCCTCTGCTCCTCTGACCCTCTCCTATATTTCTTCAGACCCTGTCCTCAGTTTGTGGTACCTCAGGGTTGTGGGGTAGAGTTCTGCCGAGTAGAGGTAGGCTGTGGTGAAGGCAGCCTCAGAAAACCCTTTGGCGATCACACCAATACACATCCGAGCCACCACTAAATCTGGACACAAGAAATAACGTTTTATTTAATATCAATATAAAGCTATTTTAGTTGATTAAAAAATAAATCAACATTTTCATAGGACTACACCATGTGGACCTGGAGTAAACCAGGATTAGTGCATAATGAATGGATAAAACCTTTTGTTCAATGATTAAATGTATTTATTTTGTAGCAATAATTACCTGTCATTTAATTGATGCAATGTTTAATACCATGTAATGCCAAACAGTTGAATATTCCTGGCCAACCAGGACCAAGGCTAAACCAGGGGAGAACAAGCACTAAACCAGGAAAGTATCTGGACTAACCCAGAGGGAGGGCAGTATTGACCCCGATGAGAGTCCCACTGATGATGAGGAACCAGGCTTGTCCATTCCTGCGGCCGATCCAATCCAGGATAAAAAAGGATGCAATTTTGGCCGGAACTTCGATGGCACCGTAGATGAATTGTGTGAGGTAAATACTGGTGCCTAAATCTGAGATCGTAAAGCTGATGCCATAGTACAGGAAGGCCACTGCGAACCTAAGGACACACCACAGGAAGAAACATAAGAGACAAAGGCCTGACACATAAAAATGTTTGAAGTTCGGTATAAGTATAATTGATAATACTGAAACTACTTTATACCACTAACATGATAACCTAAAAGCTTAGTCTGGGTTAAACCTGTTTAAACTTGGATTAGGCCTAGTTTTGACCTGGGTTAGATCTAGTTTGACCCGGTTTATCCCTTGGCTATACATGAGTTAAAACTGGTTAGACCTGGGTTAGATCTGGGGTAAACCTTTCATTATTAAAGACAACAAAAATGTGTCCAGACTTTTGGCTGGTAGTGTATGTGTCTAATTTATTGGCCTTCCTTGTGGTTTAAGCATTGCGCCTCTATTCTATGTGTGAAAGTGTAGGGGGAGTTAGTTTTGCGCACCAGGCCAGCCCTGAGCAGAGTGTGATCTTCCGGAGCTGAGGAGTCCTCACCAAATCCAGGTACGAGTGAGTCTTCTGGGTCTCCTCAGACATGGACACCTTTGCAAGAACCTACATGACAAAACCAAGCTGGGCGGTGGGTAGAGTTGCCAATTATTGTACTCAAGAAACGTTACTTGAAAAATATTACTCAAGTCGAAGTAAAAAGCAATGGGCTAAGAAATAAAAAAGCAAAAAAAAAAGCATTTAGGAAAAGTACTACTCAAATAAGAGTATTTAAATATACTCCACAAAAATATAAACGCAACACTTTTGTTTTTGCTCCCATTTTTCATGAGATGGACCCAAAGATCCAAAATTCACTCCAGATACACAACACTACCATTTCTCTCAAACATTGTTCACAAATCTGTCCAAATGTGTGACAGCGAGCACCTCTGCCCCACCGAGACAATCCACCCCACCTCACAGGTGCACCACATCAAGATGCCGATCCGACATCATGACCAGTGCACAGGTGTGCCTTAGACTGCCCACAATAAAAGGCCACCCCGAAATGTGCTTTTTATTTTTATTTATTTTTTTTGCTTTATTGGGGGTCTGGGGACTCAGAACCAGTCAGTATATGGTGTGACCACCATTTGCCTCATGCAGTGCAACACATCTTCTTCGCATAGAGTTTATCAGATTGTCAGTTGTGGCCTGTGGAATGTTGGTCCTCTTCAATCCTCTTCAATGGCTGTGCGAAGTTGCTGGATATTAGTGGGAGCTGGTACATGCTGTCGTATACGCCGGTCAAGCACATCCCAAACATGCTCAGTGGGTGACATGTCCGGTGAGTATGCTGGCCATGCAAGAACTGGGACATTCTCAGCTTCCAAGAATTGTGTACAGATCCTTGCAACATGGGGCCGTGCATTATCTTGCTGAAACATGAGGTGATGTTCATGGATGTATGGCACAACAATGGGCCTCAGGATCTCATCACGGTATCTCTGTGCATTCAAAATGCCATCAATAAAATGCACCTGTGGTCTTCGTCCATAACAGCCTTTGAAGAGGAGTGGGCCAACATTCCACAGGCCAGAATTGACAATCTGATAAACTCTATGCGAAGAAGATGTGTTGCACTGCATGAGGCAAATGGTGGTCACACCAGATACTGACTGGTTCTGAGTCCCCAGACCCCCAGTAAAGCAAAAAAAATGCACATTTCGGGGTGGCCTTTTATTGTGGGCAGTCTGGGGCGCACCTGTGCACTGGTCATGATGTCGGATCGGCATCTTGATGTGGCGCACCTGTGAGGTGGGGTGGATTGTCTCGGCGGGGCAGAGGTGCTCACTGTCACACATTTGGACAGATTTGTGAACAATGTTTGAGAGAAATGGTAGTGTTGTGTATCTGGAGTGAATTTTGGATCTTTGGGTCCATCTCAGGAAAAATGGGAGCAAAAACAAAAGTGTTGCGTTTATATTTTTGTTGAGTGTAGTAATTGTCTGGACCCAACATCTGATTTAGTCATAGTCATAGTTTGCTTTATTGTCGAAAACAATCATGTACATGTACATAGAGTGAATTTGATATTTCGTTTCCCCATTAACCAGGCAGGACAGTGATAGAGTGGGCTAGGAGAGGGGCCGCTGCGCATGTGCGCGCCACCGACTGTGAGATGCAGAGTAGAAAAGAGGCAATTTAACAACATGTAATGACAGAAAAACAATTGGAGATATAACATACGGTGATCTTTTTCTTTGGCAACATAAGGAAGGGGTGTGGGGGGGATCAGATTGGAAATCAATGAAATTGATTGAACCAAGAGCAGAGATCAGACCTTTCTAAAAGACAGGGAACATTTTACAATCATGTTAGTGTCAGTGTGAATAGTCCAAAATAGTGTGTGCCACTGTTTATGTAGAGTTCATGATAACAAGCCACATCTGTGGCCTTGGAGTGTTCTTGCAGGGAGGCGAAGTCAAAACATAGATAACTGTTGGAGACAGATTTTCACAGGGAGACATAATTTGCAAAGGGATTAATTTAGCATGATGAAATACATTTTTAGAGACCCTGGTGAACAATTTAGATTGTGCTTGTGTTTTGCCAGACCCCCATCTTCATATCGCCATGAAGATTCATGAGAGATCTCATTAGTTCCTCTTGGCACACAGACTGCGCTGCGTTGGCTTTACACAGTTCTGTAACCATGCCCGTGATGATATCCAAACGTCGAGATGTTTCCTTCGGTTGAAATCCTTCCAAAAGGTCCTCAACCTGTCCCACTTTCTGATGTAATCCTTTCACGAGATCTCCCACGGCTTCACAGTGGCTCGAAATTGGGGCTTTGGGGACTCTTTACTTGCTGCCAGCTTACAAATTTTGCAATAGATCATGGACAATCCCAGGCCAATTAACAGATGTCGAGCTATCAGAAATCCGAATACGTAAATATCCTCACATCCTCCAGGTACATTGGTGCCAAACATACAACTTGCCACACACGATACGAGTCCCTTGCATATCCAGCAGAAAAAGTACCATCCGGACACGCCGCTTCTCCCGGAGCGGCACTCCTCCGTGAAAAAAGAGTATCAATTGTGCTGAGGGTCCAGCTGATCACATCCATATTTTAGGAATTTGGAAAATCTCCTCCAAAAAGTGAGAAAATGACGAAAAACAAGAGAGGCACGCAGACAACGGAGCAATAGATAAGGAGGAAAGAGAAAACACGTCCGCTCTCTCTCACGGTCAGAACAGAACAATAAATAAATTTACAATTTAAAGTTAAAGTAACTCGATCCAAAATGAGAAAAACAAAATCATATCTGAAATAGCAGTGAAAGAAATATAAATGTTTAAATCATTTCATATTGTCAATATGAAGACTTCCTCACAGATTCTACGTCACGTGAACACAAACTATCACCAAATGCCCATGAGAAGGTCTTGGTTAAAGGACTTTACCTCTAGGTCCAGTTTGGAGGTCTGTTCGTATCGCTTGTTCATTTTGGCACATTGCACCAACAACTTCCTCGCCTCCCTTGTCCTCCCCTTGACCAACAGCCACCGAGCGGACTCCGGCAACCACCTGAATGAAAAGACCTACTTCATTCCTGGTTTAGTCCTGGTTTAGTCCTGCACTGTGCCAAGTCTACTCCTGGTTTAGTCCTGGTGTAACTGTCCCCAACTCTAGTTCAGTTCTGGTTTAGTCCTGGTCTACTCCTGGTCTAGTCTTGCCTCAGTTTTGGTTTAATCCTGGTGTACTACTGGTCCATTCCAGCAGGGTGAACTTTTTCTAGTCCTGGTTTAGTTCTTGTTCAGTTCTGTTCCAGCCCCGGTCTACTAGCTGGTCTCTCACCACCAACCACTGCAGAGTGAGCTGCTTCCAGTCCTGGTTCAGTCCTGGTTCAGTCCTGGTTCAGGCCTGGTTCAATCCTGGTTCAGGCCTGCTTCAGTCCTTATCTAGTCCTGATCCAGTCCTGTTTCAGTCCCACTTTAGTCCTTTCTATTTTTATAGCACATTTTACAAACAAAAGTAGTTTCCTGGTTTAGTCCAACTTTAGTCCTGATTTAGTTCTTGTTCAGTCCTGGACCAGTGCTGCTCTACTCCTGGTTTAGTCCCGGTCCTGATCTAGACCTGTTCCAGTCCAGCTTTAGCCCTGTTCCAGTCCTTGTTTAGTCCCGGTCTCTCACCACCAGGAGCTGATAGCCAGAGCACACAGCACAGTTACAGCTACAGTGAGTTGTCTCCAGTCTCGGATCAGAAAAGCCATGAGGGCCAAACACATGTTCCCCAGGCTCCAGGACAGACTCATGATTGTCCCCGTGAAGGTCCGGTGCTTCACATCAGTCCACTCGATCCCTGTAACACACAGGCTCCCTCAGACCTGATTTAGACCTGGACTAGACCTGGTTTAGACCTGGGTGAGACTTGGTTTAGACCTGGGCTAGACTTGGTTTAGACCTGGACTAGACCTGGTTTAGACCTGGTTTAGACATGAGCTAGACCTGGTTTAGACCTGGGCTAGACCAGGTTTAGACATGAGCTAGACCAGATTTAGACCTGGGCTAGACCAGGTTTAGACCTGGTTTAGACTTGGACTAGACTTGGTTTAGACCTGGTTTAGACATGAGCTAGACCTGGTTTAGACCTGGTTTAGATCTGAGCTAGACCTGGTTTAGACCTGGGCTAGACCTAGTTTAGACATGAGCTAGACCTGGTTTAGACCTGGTTTAGACCTGGGCTAGACCTGGTTTAAACCTGGGCTAGACCAGGTTTAGACCTGGACTAGACCTGGTTTAGACTTGGACTAGACCTGGTTTAGATCTGGTTTAGACATGAGCTAGACCTGGTTTAGACGTGGGATAGACCAGGGTTAGACCTGGTTTAGACCTGAGCTAGACCTGGATTAGACCTGGTTTAGACATGAGCTAGACCTGGTTTAGACTTGGGCTAGACCTGGTTTAGACTTGGACTAGACCAGGTTTAGACCTGGGCTAGACCAGGTTTAGACCTGAGCTAGACCAGGTTTAGACCTGGACTAGACCTGGTTTAGATCTGGTTTAGACATGAGCTAGACCTGGTTTAGACGTGGGCTAGACCAGGGTTAGACCTGGTTTAGACCTGAGCTAGACCTGGTTTAGACCTGGGCTAGACCTGGTTTAGACATGAGCTAGACCTGGTTTAGACTTGGGCTAGACCTGGTTTAGACCTGAGCTAGACCTGGTTTAGACCTGGGCTAGACCTGCTTTTGACATGGGCTAGACCTGATTTAGACTTGGACTAGACCAGGTTTAGACCTGGGCTAGACCAGGTTTAGACCTGGACTAGACCTGGTTTAGATCTGGTTTAGACATGAGCTAGACCTGGTTTAGACGTGGGCTAGACCAGGGTTAGACCTGGTTTAGACTTGGGCTAGACCAGGTTTAGACCTGAGCTAGACCTGGTTTAGACCTGGGCTAGACCTGCTTTAGACATGAACTAGACCTGATTTAGACTTGGGCTAGACCTGGTTTAGACTTGGACTAGACCAGGTTTAGACTTGGACTAGACCAGGTTTAGACCTGGGCTAGACCAGGTTTAGACCTGGGCTAGACCAGGTTTAGACCTGGACTAGACCTGGTTTAGACTTGGACTAGACCTGGTTTAGGCCTGGTTTAGACCTGGTTTAGATCTGGGTAAGACCCAGGGACTATTGAGCACCATAGAGTTGTTAAGTGATGATGTCATTTCCTAGTCCAACCAGAAACTTCACAGCTGATTTCAAACTTTGTTTTTGTTCCTTATTCATCAAACAACAGACACTTACTCAATAGTTTATGCGTTTACTCACAAATCATACCAAACATGTAAATAATGTAGTAATAATCTACCATAACATAGGATTAGCACCATTGTGTATAAGGCGCCAGATATTTTAGTTGGAGGAGTTAAGGCTGCTAAGACAATGGAGCATGTCCCCATCCCCAGGTTTAAATGTAATTAGCAGTGTGTAGTGAGTCATTCTGTGGTTCCTATTTGAACATTTTTAGTCAGAATTGCATAGCACTGAGTAACAGCGCAGATCTCAACAATCTAAGCAGTAAGCTCTATATATTTTATTCTGAATGATTCCAGAATTTTCAAGTCTTCCACATAATGATATATTTAGAAAAAAAATAGATTTGTCTTTTTTGTCTAGCAGATAACATGAAGTGATTCCATAACTTCTACCTAGGAACCATAATGTTAACAGTTAAACCTGTCTAAATTGCACAACAGTTATGACTAATAAAAATAAACCTCATTAAAAAATAAAACACATTCATTTTGTTAAATAGAACAGAATAGAATAGTCTTTATTGTCATTATGTTAGGTAAAAACACAACGAAACTGGGAAAGCTTTCCGCAGGTTTAGATAAAATAGATAAAAATAAATAAATACAAAAAATAAAAATGTTTGACCAGCAAACAACGCACTTCAGTAAAGACAGAATAAAACAAACAGCAGCAGCAGCAGCAGCACTTGGCATACAGATAATTCACAGAATTAATAATGTAGTGAGGTAGTGTGTTGTGATGTAGTGAGGTAGTGTGTTGTGGTGCAGTTGGGGGGGAGGGGGTTAGTGCATGCGTGAGTTCAGTCTGATGATGGCTTGGGGGAAGAAACTGTCTCTCAGTCTGTTGGTCCGGCTCCTGATGGACCTGTAGCGCCTGCCTGATGGCAACAATTCAAAGAGATGGTGGTGGGAAACATCCTTAATAATCCGCTCCGCCCTGCTGAGGCATCGGGAGGTGTAGATGTCCTTCAGGGAGGGGAGGGGGCAGCCGATAATCCTTTGGGCCGTCTTCACCACCCCCTGTAACCTCTTCCGTTCTGCCTCCGTGCAGAGCGTGAACCACACCGTGATGCCGTACGTGAGTGTGGTCTCGATGGAGGAGCGGTAGAAGTTCACCAGCAGCTTCTGACTGATGTTATTGGTCCTGAGGAGCCGCAGGAAGTGCAGGCGCTGCTGAGCCTTCTTTACTAATCCCGAGGTGTTGTCGGACCACGACAGGTCAGCCGATATTGTGGTCCCCAGGAAAGTAAAAGAGTGGACTCTCTCTACACAGACTCCGTTGATGTGGAGAGGGGGCGGGTCTGCTCTGTTCTTTCTAAAGTCCAGGATGATCTCCTTGGTCTTTGTGGTGTTCAGCGCCAGGTTGTTTGCCGAACACCACGCCGACAGAGCCAGGACTTGAGATCAGCCCCACAACTGTGGTGTTGTCCGCAAACTTCACAATGGTGTTGTTGGAGTGGGTGGGGCTGCAGTCCGATGTGTAGAGAGTGTACAGGAGAGGGCTCAGCACGCACCCTTGTGGAGCACCAATGCTCAGCGTCTGAGTAGTGGACAGGTGGCGACCGAGTCTCACTGCCTGGGGTCAGTTTGTGAGGAAGTCCCTGACCCAGTGACAGGTGAGTGGGTGAAGTCCCAAGTTGGACAGTTTATTGACCAGGATGTCGGGAATGATGGTGTTAAATGCTGAGCTGTAGTCGACAAAGAGCATCCGTACGTAGCTGTCCCGCTGCTCCAGGTGGCTCAGTGCAGCATGGAGGGCAACGGCGACTGCATCCTCTGTGGACCTGTTTGTCCTGTAGGCGAATTGATATGGATCCAAGGAGGGAGGAAGACAGTTCTTGATGTGCCTCAGGACCAGCCGCTCCAGACACTTCATGATGATTGGCGTGAGGGCGACTGGCCTGGTCACACAGTTGGTTTGTGGCTGATTTTTTTGGTATGGGGATGATGGTGGCAGACTTGAGGCAGGCTGGGATGGTGGCATGCGCTAGGAGGAGTTGAAGATCATGGTGAAGACCTCTGAAAGCTGGTGGGCACATGCTCTCAGGATCTTCCCAGGTATGCCATCCGGTCCCGCCGCTTTCCTGGTGTTCACCCTGCTGAGCACCTGTTCCACCTCCCATACTTGTACAGTCAGTGGTTTGGAGTTGGGCGCGGGGAGGAGCTGGGCTGTTGTGGCTGGAGACTGCGGAGGTGGGAACTCAAAGCATGAGAAGAAGACATTCAGTTCCTCTGCCAGAGAAGCACTTGTCTCCCCCCCTGTGGTGTTTGTCTGCCTGTAGTTGATCAGTCTCTGTATCCCCTGCCACACCTGCCGTGAGTTGTTATGGGAGAGGTGGTCCTCTATCCTCCTCTTATAGTCCAACTTGGCCCCCCTGATGCCTCTCTTCAGGTTAGCTCTGGCAATGTTATAAAGAGCTCTGTCTCCTGACCTGAAGGCAATATTGCGTGTCCTGAGGAGTGCCTTGACCTGGCTAGTCATCCAGGGCTTCTGGTTGGGGAACACCCGGATGCGTTTTTCCACTGCTACGTTGTCCATGCAGAACCTGATGTAGGACAGCAGCATCTCAGTGTGTGCAGCCAGGTCCTCATGGAGGAAAACAATCCAATCCGTGCTGTCAAAACAGTCCTGGAGCTGGGAGAGGGCATCCTCAGGCCACGTGGTGATGGTCTTTGTCAGGGGGGTTGACTATCTCCTGAGTGGTGTGTAGGCTGGGATCATCGTTAAATGAATGTTTAAACGATGAGAAAAATTGCTTATTCTAACTAGTACTTCATGTTTTTTCTTCTCACCTTTTTTTCTCCACAAACTGCTATTTAACTGATGTAAAACTAAGTCATAATAGAAAACATGCACTTTAAGTGGTTGGATCAATGTGTTTAATGTGTCACTCACCCAGGACCGCTGCAATGATGGAGATTCCACTCAGGGCCACCCCACAGAGCGCCCGTGACACCGCGAACATCACATAGGAGGTGGAGAAGGCTGAAGCAGAGCTCATAACCGTGGACAGGACCAGAGCCACAAGGAGCATGGACTTACGACCAAATCTGAACCAAAACATAGTAATAAACAGAGACTTCATGAGAAGCAGTAGAGAAGGGACAGTGAGGAAACAGAGAGGGGACAGAGAGAGGACTGAGGACCTAAGAACCACAAGGAGCACGAACTTCAAATCTAGACCACACAGAAATGGACAAAGACATCAGGAGAAGCAGGGAGACAGCAGAAAAGGGACAGAGAACACTGAAATACAGTGCCGTGAAAAAGTATTTGCCCCCTTCCTGATTTCTGTGTTTTTTGCATATTTATCACTCAAAACATTGTCAGATCATCAAACCAATTTTAATATCACACAGAAACAACCCAAGGAAAGACAAAATTCAGTTTTTGAATGATGATTCCATTTATTAGTGCACAAAAAAAATCTAAACCTATCTGGCCCTATGTGAAAAAGTAATTGCCCCCCCTTGTTAAATCACAAACTAACTGTGACTAACCACAGTTTTGAGAAAACTTAGTTCAGTTCTACATGCCACACCCACACCTGATTGTCACCACCTGTGTTGAATCAAGAAATCACTTAAATAGTTCCTGTCAAACAAAGTGAAGTTGGCTACAACATCTCAAGAACAAACACATCATGCCACGATCCAAAGAAATTCAAGAACAAATGAGAAAAAAACTGATAGAAGTCTATAATTCAGGAAAAGGTTACAAAGCCATTCCCAAAGCTCTGGGGCTCCAGCGAACCACTGTCAGAGCCATTATTCAAAAATGGAGGAAACTGGGAACAGTTGCAACCCTTCCCAGGAGTGGTCGACCAACTAAGATTACTCCAAGAGTGCGACGACGGCTCATTCAGGAAGTCACAAAAGAACCTAGACGCACATCGAAAGAACTACAGGCCTCGTTGGCCTCAGTTAAGGTCAGTGTTCATGACTCCACCATTAGAAAAACACTGGCCAAAAATGGCATCCATGGAAGAGTTCCCAGGAGAAAACCACTGCTTTCACAAAAGAACACAAAGGCTCGTCTCACCTTTGCCAAAAAGCACCTTGATGACCCTCAAGACTTTTGGAGAAACATTTTGTGGACCGATGAGTCTAAAATTGAACTTTTTGGAAGGTCTGCAGCCCGTTTCATCTGGCGTAAAAATGGCACAGCATTTGATAAAAAGAACATGGTGCCCACAGTAAAGCATGGTGGTGGCAGTGTGATGGTCTGGGCCTGCTTTGCTGCCTCAGGACCAGGACAACTTGCTGTGATTGACGGAAAAATGAATTCTGCTGTTTACCAGAAGATCCTGAAGGAGAATGTCCGGCCATCAGTTCGTGCCCTCAAACTCAAGCGCTCTTGGATCATGCAACAGGACAATGATCCAAAACACACCAGCAAGTCCACCTCTGAATGGCTCAAAGAAAACAAAATTAAGGTTTTGGAGTGGCCAAGTCAAAGTCCGGATTTAAATCCGATTGAGATGCTGTGGTGTGACCTTAAACGGGCAGTTCATACAAGAAAACCCTCCAATATGGCAGAATTGAAACAATTCTGCATAGAAGAGTGGGCCAAAATCCCTCCCCAGCGGTGTGAAAGACTCCTCACCAATTATCGCAAACGTTTGGTTACAGTTATTGCTGTCAAAGGAGGCTCAACTGGCTATTAGATTAAGGGGGCAATTACTTTTTCACATAGGGCCAGATAGGTTTAGATTTTTTTTGTGCACTAATAAATGGAATCATCATTCAAAAACTGAATTTTGTCTTTCCTTGGGTTGTTTCTGTGTGATATTAAAATTGGTTTGATGATCTGACAATGTTTTGAGTGATAAATATGCAAAAAACACAGAAATCAGGAAGGGGGCAAATACTTTTTCACGGCACTGTATATAGCGATCAGAACCTGAACAACAAATCTGGAGCAATAAAACAGATCAGGACAGATCTGAGGTTGTCTGAGGTTTACTTGAGTCATTTGAATCCAGATTCTTTTAGAAAAATGACTTAAAGTGTCAAAATGCTGTAGGGGATTATTATTTTTTATTAAAGTTTTGTGATTCATGATGAACAGTTTGCTCCAGATGCAGTTTTGAGAAGCTTCCGGGGCCAGGTCTTATAAGCAGGAGTCTGAGCAGGACTCCCACACTTCTCTATCTCCAAACACTTCCAAGATATTCCTAGGCCAGCAGAGAGACACCAGAGACTCGAGCATGTCCTGAGTCTTCCCCAGAGCCTCCTGGATCAGAGCCAGAACAGATACCTGAGGTATTTGAGGAGCAGTGACTCCTCCTGTGTGACTGAGCTCCTCACCCTATCTCTAAGGGAGTGCCCAGCCATCCTGCGGAGGAACCTCATTTCCACCATCTTGTCCTTTCAGTCATTACCCAAAGCTCAAAACAGGACCGTGGGACTCAGAAAGCTTAGACTTAGAAACTGGTGTTTCTAACATTCCTATGGCTCGGAGCGGAACCTTTCCTCAGGGCATTTGGAGCGGCCATGGTGTGTTCACTCGTGTACATCATGGACAGAGCGTGTACTATCGATACTTTGCAGCAACATCCCAGGTTTTCTCTAATTTTAAAATGAAATGTTTTTATTGATTTCTTTTTTTAATGAAAGTCATTCAGGGCCAAGATCGTTCCGTTCCCTCTCAAAATGTCATGTGCAGTCCTGAGCATAATCATAATCTCACATAGTTTATTATCTCTCTCATATAGGTCACGATAATTACTATATCAAGTTTTTGGGGATCAATATTGATCATGTGTACATTTCCTCTGCACTATTTGGAAATGTTTGGTTATTTTACAGAAATCTGTGCAACACGATTTGAGCTGTATACAGTTGAATTAATAACTTATGACTTATTATAGATACAAACTAAGTACTAAAGTGTTTCATTCTGCTATTTATTTATTGCAGCTTATTTAAAAGAAAATGTTTTTGTGCTTTAAATCTGCTCTTGGGTTATTGTGTTGTTGTTTATTGTCTATATTTTCTTCAGCAGTATATCACGATGTGACATATCACAAATCACAGAATGTGTTATCCTGACGGGCCTACTCTCATAATGTGTCCTAAAGGCCTTGAATCCTCCCAAAGATTCTGACAAAACAATGTGTGCCTGGTTTAAAAAAAAAAAAAAATTACTAGGTGATGATGAAATTGTGCAAATTGAAATTGTGCAAACCTGTGCAAACCTGAGCCAAGTGACAGAAATCAGTTCAAATGGTACATTATGACACTAATATTTGCACATATTTGTGTAGTAAGTAAACAAATCTCAGAGTGTGTTCAGGTAAAAGGACTTCCGCCAAAATGTTTCCATTTCAACATTGGCTAGATGACGACACTTTGAATGTGAAGCCTGAACTCCTTGGGTTTGTCAATAATAAATCAAGTATTAAATATAGCTGCAAGCAGCAATGTGGGGCCAAGCACATTGCATCTAGCCGAATTGATTCGGCTAGATCAAAGATCTTTGATCTAGCGTTCTAGATCTTTGATCTAGCGTTGCTAGGCAATGCCCTGCGTTGCCTAGCAGAAATGTACCTGAAAATTCCTGCAACTTTGACCTGCTGGTGGCACTAGACGGTTGGGGGTGGAGGCCTATAAATTATAAATTGTGGGTAATGAGGAGACTGGCTGGAATGTGCATGCAAAATTTCACAACTTTTTACCAGACGGTTCTAGGGGTTGCCATAGACTCCCAGAGGCGGAGGAATATTTTATAATAATAAGAAGAATCAGTAGAAACACTATGGGTGCCTCGCACCTTCGGTACTTGGCCCCAATTAAATATTAGTATCTGCTGTCTAGGCACAACAGTGATAAAAAATACTTTTATAATTTGTTTCTCAATAATGAAGTCATGTGAGTAAAATGTCCTTTGTCTTTAGCTTTGATCTGGCTGAATCTTCAGACCTGAAAACAACATGGACAATTTTTCTTTTTAGGGTTGTTTGTGAATGATGCTAGATGGACAACGGGAGGAGATAAATAAGAGACATCCAACAGTCCTCCCCAGACAGAGACCGGCTCAGAATGGTAGCACCAGAACACGGTAGCACCAGAACATGGACAGTGACAGTGATGTGGCAGCAGCACATAAGCCAAGCTCTGCACTGCACTGCATTGTGGGCTTTGTTGACTCTTTACAGAATGTCTTCCCTGCTCTTTACCTTCATTACACTGTCCGAAAACAGGACTTAATCAGGACCTAACCAGGATTAAACCAAGACCAAACCACCACCAAACCAGGGATAATACAAAGACTAAATCTCTAAATAACAGAAACACGCCTGGTCCAGAACAACAATTGAGAGACAAAGACCAAGACATAACCGGGACTAAAGTGGGACTAAAGCTGATATTAGCTGTATAATTCTTGTGACATTTGTATGATCTGGATCAGAGGCACATGAGGCTTTGTTTTTCAGTTGAACACAGAGGGTCGCCTGAGGTCACTCTGTTGAGGTGCCTTCCAAATCTACTACAAATATTCTCCTCCTCCTTTAGTTATATAAATGAAATTTTGAGTTTAGTCAATAAGATTACAGACAAAGACCACATGAAGACTAAAAGGATATTTCAAAAGGCTGCTAAACTAATAAAACACACCCACTATAGCCAGTAGAGGGCACTTGGACTGTGAGAGCACATTTAAAGCAGCAGTAGGTGCACTGTAAAAAATAAATAGTTAGTTCAACTCAAATTTTCAAGGCAACCGACTGCACAGAGTTTTTGAGTTGTGAGTATCAACTTAAATTTTTAAGTTTTTAAGTATTGCTGTTCAGTTAAGTTGGGTTAACTAAGCTTTTAAAGTAATGCCAACTAAGCTTTTCCAGTTGGGTAAACTAAGCTTTTAAAGTAATGTCAACTACGCTTTTAAAGTTGTGCCAGCTAATCATTCATTCATTCATCTTCTTCCGCTTTTCCATTTTCTGGGTCGCAGGGGCAGCAGTCCAAGCAGTGTTCTGCTGCCCAGAACACAATGCACCAGCCCCCATGAATCCTCCCGCGGGTGGTGGGTCCACAGTAGGACGGCTCACATTACAACGGGCCTTGATATATCTTCTGCCATGGGGGCTACCAGTGTCTGCAGACACTGGGGGCAAGGTGGGGTTAAGTGTAAGCCCAAGGACACAACAGCAGCGCTCATCTGTGGGAGCTGGGATCACACGCGGTCAACCCGTCAAGAGTGGGATTCGAACCACCAATCACTGGACAAGCGCTCTACCAACTGAGCTACTGCCGCCCACGCCAGCTAATCATTTTAAGTTCAAGTTTCTATTTTATTTTATTTTATTTACCTTTATTTAACCAGGAAAAAAGTCCCATTGAGATTCAAAGATCTCTTTTTCAAGGGAGTCCTGGCCAAGAGGCCCACACAGTACAACTCACAAGACGACAATTAAATATAAGGTCAACACAGATAAAATGTTAAAACAATTAGAAACACAATACGACTCACCAGACAACAAATAAATCTAAAATCAACACAAATAAAATGATGAAAAACAGTTTAAAAACATTGGCATATCATCGATTGCGTTTCCAGGTCCTTTAAAAGAGTATTAAAAGAAGCCATAGGTACGAGTGTTTGAAGTTTTAAAACTCTCTGCAAACAATTCCAGTCTGCTGGAGCACGGTACTGAAAACACAGTTTTCCTTTCTCTGTTCTCACAGTAGGAACCAGCAACGTGAAAACATCCTGAGAACGTAAATTCTGGGGTCCGTCAGGCCTCCGCTGAAGATACACACTGAGGTATTGAGGGAGCAGCCCAACAAGTCCCTTATAAATAAGTTTGTACCAGTGTGTGAGCCGCCGGGTCGCTAAAGCAGGCCATCCAACACGAGAGTAGAGTTCGCAATGATGGGTCCGAGCACTACAGTTTGTAATAAAGCGCAAAGAGGCGTGAAATACTGAGTCCAGAGAGCGCAGAGCTTGGGCTGGGGCATGCATATACAAAAGATCCCCGTAGTCTAGCACAGGGAGGAATGTTGCAGCAACAAGCCTCTTTCTGGCATTGAATGAAAAAGACAACTTGTTTCTAAAATAAAAACTCAATTTAAAACGCAACTTTTTGACAAGAGAGTCGATATGAAACTTAAAAGACAGTCCATCATCAATTATGACACCCAAGTATTTAAAAACATGAACAACTTCAATAACCGAGCCATCAGGTGCAACAACTGGAGGAACATTTTGCACAATCTTACTTCTAGAAAACAGCATTACTTTGGTTTTGTTTGCATTAAGACAGAGTTTCAATTCAGAGAAGCTGTGGCAAACAATGTTAAATGCATTTTGCAATTTGTCAATGGCTTCAGTGAGTGAAGATGCGAAACAATATATAATCATGTCATCTGCATAAAAATGGCAATTTGCATTTTTTACATTCTGCCCCACATCATTTATATATATAGTGAAGAGAAGTGGTCCCAGAATAGACCCTTGTGGTACACCTCGAATAACAGGAAGATCATCTGAACACTGGTCACCACATTTAACCCTTTGAGATCTGTCACAAAGATAATTTGAAATCCAACTGATTGCTTGTTCCGAAAGTCCAATGCTTACAAGTCGTTGCATTAATAATTGATGATCTACAGAGTCAAACGCCTTGGACAAGTCAATGAAAATAGAGGCACAATTTAGTTTTTTATCGGACGCTGAGCAAATATCATTTACAACCTTCAATGCTGCCGTCATGGTGCTATGCATTTTCCTGTATCCCGACTGAAATTCCGAAAGGATTTCACAAGCTTCCAAATATGATTTAAGTTGTTCATTTATCAAACTCTCTAAAATTTTGGAAACAACAGACAATTTTGAAATTGGTCTATAATTACTTAGGACACTTTGGTCGCCTCCTTTAAAAAGTGGAAATACAAAAGCAGATTTCCATATTTTAGGGATTTCTGAAGTGGACAAGGTCAAATTAAAGATGTGTGTAAGCGGCTCTGCTATAGAATCAGCTGCCAATTTCAAAAAATGGGGATCTAAAAGATCTGGGCCATGTGATTTTTTAGTATCGAGATGTTTCAGCTGTTTATGCACATCCTCAACAATGATAGGCTGAAAGTTAAAAGAGGAAGGCCTGGAAGCTGGAAGAAAATGGCCATCATTTGCCATGTTATCGTTTGAATGTTTTGACCCAGAAGCTACAAAGTATTTGTTAAAACAATTTAACATTTCATGTTTGTCTCGAACAACAATTGATTCATTAACAATGGAAACTGGCAAAGACTGAGAATTATCGCTTACAGAAAGAGATTTGACTGTTTTCCAAAAACGTTTTGGGTCATTCAGACTGTCAGTAGTAATAGATAAATAATATTCTGCTTTGGCTTTCTTAATTAAGTAAGAACATCTATTTCGTAACCTTCTGAAGGTAAGCCAATCGTTAGTAAGACTGGACTTTCTTGCTTTTGCCCAAGCTTTGTTGCGTTGATAAATAATATTTGAAAGCTCAGATGAGAACCAAGGATTATTTCTTCCTTTTATTCGGAATTTCCGGAGTGGAGCATGTGAATTAACAACATTATTAAAAATTTCGTAAAAATAATTCCAAGCCAATTCAACATCTGGAATTAGACAAACACGATTCCAGTTGCAGTTTCTTAAATCAAGAAGAAACCCTTGCTCTGAAAAATGTTTTAAATCCCTCTTTATGATGATACGGGGTTTCCTTTTAATAATTTTTGTGCTTCTGACTGCTGCCACAACACAATGGTCGCTTAAGTCGTTACAGAACACCCCAGTGGCACTGTATTTATGGGGAGCATTGGTCAAAATAAGATCAATCAAAGTAGATTTCTCATAACACTTTGGATTGGGACGAGTGGGAGAACTAATGAGCTGGGTCAGGTTCAGAAAATCACATAAGGATTTAAATTCATCAGATATTGGGCTGAGCCAGTCCCAATTTAGGTCACCTACCAAAACCAATTCACTGGTATTTAACTCAAGCAAAAGCTGTTTTAAAGATTCTAATGTACTAGGTGGAGCTGATGGTGGCCTATAGCACCCTACCACATTTAAAAAGATATTTGTGGAAAGTTCAATTTTTAGTGCAAGCAAGTCCAGTTGTTTAGGAAGAGATGTAGTATTGCATATTTCAACATGCAAAGATGATTTAACGTAAGCTGCAACCCCACCGCCCCTCCCAGATGCTCGATCACAACGATATACATTAAAACCACTAATCGAAATATCATTATCACATACAGATTTCTTAAGCCATGTTTCCGAAATAATAATAATATCAGCTGCTGTTGAACGAACCCAAATTTTAACAAAGTCCATTTTGGCCAGCAAGCTTCGTGCATTTAGGTGGATGATTTTTAGACCAGCATATGATTTAAATTCAGATGGCATCTGGAGTTCTGGACCTGGGTTTGGCTGCACATTTCCAGACATCAATAAAAGTAAAAGAATCAGAAACCTTCGCTTTTGGATATTTTGCTCCTGAGAAAAGACACATCTGTTCAAAGAGTTTGATTTGTAAATGGTTCCTACACCCATTAAGAAATGGTTCTTCATAATGAACAAATACAAAAGATTTCTCATCCCGAATCTGAAGACCTGGAAATGCAATCGTGTATTGGTGTGTGAATTTGGACTGGGCTCATCATTCATCTGAACACTTAAAGTAGACTTTGAGTAGACATTATTTGTACATGTACTTTCATTTGTGACCCTATCACAGTACATATGGCTGGGAACAAGTATTAAAAGCAATATTATCAAAGACTTTGTCATTTTACACAGTCACACGTGAAATCAACAAAATAAAAATGATGAAAAAGCTAACCTTGGGTTAGTGGAAAACCCAAGGTTTTACCAATTTAAAACTGCAAATAATGCGCGAAGAGGAGATAAAATAACGTCTCATTTCGTTTTCGTCCACATCAATGTTGACAAAAGGACTCGTTAGTCTCTTTATGACAAAGTTTTCTGCAAAGACAGCCAGCGCTTCTGAGGGGAAAAATGGTGGACGTTTCTTTTCCAAAGCCAAACCCAAGGAAAACCTGGGTTTGGCTGCAACGGTTACCCCGTTGCAGCAGATCCTGGCCCAAACTACCGTCCACTTGAATTTGTATATCATGTCAACTCAAAATATGAATTAAGATAAACTTTTTAACAGAAACTTACAAAAGTGAGTTGAAATTACTCATTTGAGACAGTGTACGATAATCCTAGTAATCTGAACAAATTCAAGTTGTCATTTTTACAGTGTGGGGTTTGGTTATGCCAGATCGACTCTATGAAGATGATTTTGCTAGGCCTAAAATGTTCCATTGTAAAGCATTAAACTTACTCAAAGTGACTTTTTGGCCAAAGTGCACATCACAGAATAAGTGTTCTGATTGTCTGTAAGGTGTGTCATAGAGCAAAAGAAAAATTAAATTCCATCAACTGGCCAAAGTTTCACAGTTTATCCAAGCTGCTTCTTCTTCTTCCTTTTTTTCTTTTTTTTTTTTTTTGAGTGAAGACGATGTAGTATAACATGTCCACCATCACTACGGGAGAACTCCAGAACAGCTTCAGGTGAGAAGCTGTGATGGAAATCTTACAATAATCATTCATATAATCAGATATATATGTAATGTATAAGTTGGTTTTGTGATTCCTAATGAAATGAGGTTGTCAATCATGTTAAAAATTATACAATACACGTGTGGTAAATTTCCACTGGCCTCTAAACTTGTTTTTCACTTATTCTGATGTGAAGGCGCCAGCCTTGGGCTGACTGTTATTCTGTGATTGTCATAAGATAAGAGATAAGAGATAAGATAAGACTTTATTGATCTCACACAGGAGAAATTTATTTGTCACAGTAGCTCCAGGTAGGGACAGTTTGAACAAGAAAGACAAGTGCATGCAGGCAAGAATGGCATAAAGATAGGTAATAGTGACAGGGAGAGTATTGAAAAATTGGAAAAACGATATTGCACGATAGGAGTATTGAAAAAAACAATATTGCACATTGGGAAAACGATATTGCACGATAGGACCATACAGTGGAGTTATCCAAGTAATAATAAGAAACAGTAACTAGGAGAGTATTTAAAGACAATATTGCACATTTGGACTATACAGTGGAGTTGTACAGTCCAATGGCGGTGGGGATGAAGGATCTGCGGTAGCGCTCCTTCTTGCACTGGGGGTGCCTCAGTCGGCTGTGGAAGGAGCTGCTCAGCTCCTCTACAGTCCGGTGCAGAGGGTGAGAGGTGTCGTCCATGATGGACGTGAATTTGGCCAGTACCCTCCTCTCGGCCACCTCCACTACAGAGTCCAGAGGACAGCCCAGGACAGAGCTGGCCCTCCTGACCAGCTTGTTGAGTCTTTTTCTGTCCCGTTGTGTGCTGCTCGGGGCCCAGCAGACGACAGCGTAGAGGAGAGCAGAGGCCACCACAGAGTCATAAAAAGTCTTGAGCAGAGGCCTGCACACTCAGTCTCCTCAGGAGGTGGAGGCGACTTTGGCCCTTCTTGTACAGGGCGTTGGTGTTGTGGGACCAGTCCAGTTTATTGTTGAGGTGAACACCCAGGTACTTGAAACTGTCCACAGTCTCTATGCCCTGCCCCTGGATGTTCACCGGTGAGTGAGGTAGTGGTCTCCTCCTGAAGTTGATCACCAGCTTCTTTGTCTTACTGGTGTTAAGGCACAGGTGGTTGCGCCCACACCAGTCCACAAAGTCACTGATGACCGAACGGTACTCCAGCTCGTTCCTCCAGCTCAGACACACAGCCCACAATGGCCGAGTCGTCAGAGAACTTCTGGAGATGGCAGCTGTCCGTGTTGTATGTGAAGTCCGAGGTGTATATGGTGAAGAGGAAGGGTGAGAGGACAGTTCCCTGGGGGGCCCCAGTGCTGCAGACTACCACCTCTGACTCACAGCCGCGCAGCCGCACGTACTGTGGACGGTCAGTGAGGTAGTCGATGGTCCAGGCAGCGAGATGTCCATCAACTCCCGCATCCTCCAGCTTCCCCCGCAGCAGCGCTGGCCTGATGGTGTTGAAGGCGCTGGAGAAGTCAAAGAACATGACTCTCACAGCACTCCCAGCGGTCTCTAGGTGGGTGAGCGCCCGCTGCAGCAAGTAGATGACAGCGTCATAATGTTATGTCTTGCATGTACGCATCGGCTCATGCCCCCCCCCCCGTGGGGTATAAGAACTTGGTATGTTTTGTTATGATCAGCAAATCCAGGGACAGATGCCTCTGTGAGGGACAGTCAGGGTGTAATTGTGCACAATTGCTTTAATAAATCAACTGTTTGATTCAAGACAACTTTCCAGTTTTATTCTCTTAGAATAGAAATTCCACAACACTTCTTTACTCAAAAAGAGAGTCTGACAGGGTCAGGGTCAAACCCTGTCAGAACAGACACATCAAAGACAGATCAAAGGTTGCTAGGTGCGTTGCTAGGCAATTGACAAATTTCTGCAACTTTGACCTGCTGGTGCCGCTAGACGGTTGGGGCTGGGGGCCTATAAATCGCCGTGGGTAATGAGGAGACTGGCTGGAATGTGCATGCCAAATTTTACAACTTTTTACCAGACGGTTCTAGGGGTTGCCATAGGCTCCCTTTGAAGAAAGAATAAAGTATAATAATAATCATGAGACGAGAACATCAAAGGAAAGATCAAAGGGTTACTAGGCAACTTGCTAGGCAACGCAAAGCAATTCCTACAGGGTGCCTAAGCACCTTTGGTGCTTGGCCCCCTAATAATAATTTGTCCAGATTACAAAATGTTTTTTTTTTCTTCTGCTATGGAATCTACCTAGATGAGGGATTACACTGACATGTGTCACAGAACTTTCTGACTGGCTGGACCAGATCTGTGTTCCCAAATACAAGGTAAACATGCTCAAATCAAACATAACTTTTACTGAAAACAATTCTAATGCTGATTTATTCTTACTTACAAGAACTTTGTTCAAAGTTCAAAGTTCAAAGTCAGCTTTATTGTCAATTCTGCCATATGTGTTCAACATACAGTGAATCGAAATTTCGTTTCTCTCTGGCCAGGTAGTGCAAAAAGACAGTGTACAGAATACAACATGAAGACAAAACACAACAAAAACTATCTAAGACAGAGATCTAAAGTTAAAACTAAAGTCTACGGTCTAAAATCTTAAAACAGTGCAACATAATAAATAACCTATACTATATACAGATTTCCAAAGTGTGCAGTGTGCATCAAAATGTGCAATGGAAGATACAGCAGTGAATTGGTCATGTGCAGTAGAATGTGCATTGGAGTTAAGATAAATAAAAATAAGTGTGCAACAGTAATTCTAGTGCAACAGGAGTAAACAACAGTACTAAAAATTCCAGTAGTAAATGTGCAATAACAGTAGTAAACAACAGTGCAACGGGGGTAAAAATCAATAACAGGAGTAAACAACAGTACTAAAAATTCCAGTAGTAAATGTAAGTGTGCAATAACAGTAGTAAACAACAGTGCAACAGTACATGATGTACATGATGTCTCATTTATTTCTGTTGTAATTTGGTGTCAAGAGCATTATCCAATCAGAAAGAAGATTGAGTGGTTGCCAGTCACTTCCTAATGGCCTATCCATATACTGAGAATGAGAAAAACTTGTGTATGTGTGCTCTGTCTGCAGGTAAGAGCACAGGCAAGTTCTTTTAATAAACCTTTCAATAAAAACACTTGAGTATTACAGTTCACTCACTTATCCGACAGTTGTCCAAAGACCAGGGCCCCCACAGTGACCCCCAGGAAGAAGTATGTAGCCAAGGCTTGGTTCAGTTTACGGTTCTGACACACTAAGTCCCACTGTGGAGAGAGACCAGGTTTAACCAGGACTAATAGGACTAGGCCAGGACTATAACAGGACTAAACCAGGTGCAGGGCTAAACCAGGTAAAGAGAGTGCAGGTAAAACTAAAATAGGACAAAAGACCAGATCTAAACTAGGACTAAACCAAGACTAAGACAGGATTAAACCCAAACTAAATCTGGACTAAACCAGAAGTAAACCAGGACTAAACCAGATTTAAACTAGGACTAAACCAAATCTAAGGCAGGACTAAACCCAAACTAAATCTGGAATAAACCAGAACTAAACCAGGACTAAACCCAAACTAAACCAAAACTAAACCAGCACTAAAGCAGACCCAATCAGACCTAAACCAGAGTTTATCCAGGACTAAACCAGGACTACAACAGGACTAAACCAGGACTTAACATTGCTTACCTCGGTGGCCGTGGTGGAGCTAAAGTCCATCTGGTTGTAGACCCATCCATGAGGACAAGGTACGGTGGAGTTGTCTGGACCATAAACCCAACAGGATCTGGGAGGTCCAGACCCATGCGTCTGCACCAGGGATTCGGTGTAGTCCTGGTCTAGTCCTGGTTCGGTTTCAGACGGTCCCAGAGCACAGTGGTGGTCCGGTACAGCAGAGATGAAGTTATGTAGCAAGAACTGAAGTGCCAAAATAAAGCGTGGTAGACAGAGGATCGACAAAACTAAGAACTGGAACCTCTTGAATCCACCCACATCATCCAATATGTCCTCAAACCTCATCTTTACTCACACAGAATTATATAAAAATAATCTAAAAAATCTAAAAACACCCCTGCAGGGATGAATTTACAAGACCAACCTCAACAAATGCAATTTTTTTATTTTAGTTAATTTTGTGAATAATTTTTCCTCCATCAATTCCCAATGGATTAAGATTAATATTAACAGATCAAGTATTAGCAATAAAGATTTTCTTGATTACCAGTTTTGTTTTGTTTTTTAGATTATTTAATTAAAATGTCCAAATGTGTATCAAAACAATATAAGCATTTTCCCTCGATAAGGGAAAAAGTCCAAATTTTGGGCAATTCTAAAATGAACCTAGAATCAAATCATGAGAAGAGCAAAATTAGATTATAACCTAATAATGAGGATTCGACAACATCAAAAGTAACCCAAAACCAAAAACAAGACTAAACTGAGACTAAATCTTGGACTAACTCAGGTCTAAACCAGGACTTTGAGCTGCATCCTTCTAAAACGTTGCATGCCTTGTGCTCAATAAATGTGATTAAAAGTAAAAGTCATAATTTGGAGCATTCCTGATTTTTCCTGGACTTTTGGACAGAACAGAGATGACATGAAGGGCTGAGAGAGGAGCACGTCTGAAACACAAAAAACAATAAAACATTTTAGTCACTCTTTAGTCCTGGTTCAGTCCTGGCTCAGTCCTGGCTCAGTCCTGGCTCAGTTCTGGTTCAGTTCTGGTTCAGTCCTGGTTCAGTCCTGGTTCAATCTAGGGTCAGTTCATATTGAATCTCTCCTTCATGAGGTTATCTTTTTCCAAAGACATTTACCTGCTTTGGATGCTCATCTGAAACACAGGGATACAGGAGAATGGGAGTGTATCTGACACAAAGTGATAAAAAAGAATGGGAGGGCATCTGACACAAAAGATGAACAGGTTTAAGACAGAACAAAACCAGAAAAAAGCAGGACTAAATCAAGACTAGACCAGGATTGAACCTAAATTAAACTGTAATTAAACCAGGACTTGTCCCTTAAATTTGTGAAGTTTTCTTACCTCCAGTCTCTGGTCTGGACTCGTCTCTGGACTGGTCTCAGGTCTGGTCTCAGGTCTGGTCTCTGGTCTGGTCTGGGATCTAGTCTCTAGTCTTTATAGTAAGTTTTTAATGTACTTTCTCTCCTCCTCCTCTCTCGCACTCTCTCGATCTTTCTTCCAGCCCCTTTACCTCTCCCTCTTTTCCTCTGTTCTTCTCTCTTATCAGTCCCTTTCACCTCTGTCTTTTTATTCAAACCTTTTCTCTCCTCCATCTCCCCTCCCTCAATCTCTTATATCATCTCTCTCAAATCTCTCTCTTTCTACTCCCCTCCTGTCCCCCTCTCCTTCCCATGTTTTCTCTTGCTTTCTTCCCCCCTCTGTACCCCCCCTCTCCTCTATCACACCCTTTTCTGTCTCTCCTTCTCTCTCTCCAGACAGAGAGAGGAGACAAAAACATGAACTGATCAGGTATTTTTTACCACATTCAGTTGGATTTGAATGGATTCATGCATGTTTGAGCAATCCTGTAATACCTGTTTTCACCTATCCCCTATCTCCGCCCACCGCTCTGTATTTACAATCATTCCAATTTTTTTTTTTTTTTTTTTTACTAAATTACAAAAAGATTTTGACACAGCACTTTCAAATTAAAATAACAATATGTAAATTTCTTGGGGGGCACATCACCAGCTTGAATCTAGGGAAATAGAAAGTTAAAACCACATTTTGTAACTCTCTCCAAGGCGCTAGATTCATACTGTACTGTGGAAGATTATAGCCAAAGGAACAACATGTTCCACTTTTATTTTAATCTTGGCTAAAAAGTTACATACTAGTTACTAACTTTGTCCAAGGCTCAAAAGAGATACCGTTCAAATCTAATTAAGTACGCAATGTTTAACTCTACAGATCAGATTTAGCTGTTTTCTCTGGTCCTGAAAATTACTATTTCTTTTTGACTGTGTGAACCTTCATCCCTATGTTGCTATGATGATTCCTCGGATAACACCTAATTTTCTGCTAAATTTTTTTGCTTGATTCTGTTTGTTATGCTGTTGTTGTGACTCATCCTCACCTGACTGATTGGACAAAGCAGCTCTCTTAGTGCTCTGTTCGAGACCAGATAAAGGAGAGGTCATGAAGCTTGATTCCGGAAGAAAAAAATCACCAAACACAAGTGACAGGTGAAAAGAGTTAGTTCTGGATGGAGCGATAAAGAGAGCTATGCTCACAATTTGACGTCATATTTTCAGATGAACTAGGGGCCTATAGACACAGCCAGTCAAAATATTGGACACACTTTTTCATTTACATGTGTTCTTTTATTATTGTGATTATTTACACTGTAGATTCTCACTAAAGACATCAAAACCATGACTGGAGATATATGGAATGTATAGTAAACAAAAAATAAACTCAAAATAACTCACTAGTTATACATTTCTTGACCCTAACAAGCCACAACTGTCAAGTGACAACCATTTCAGGAGATTCATCATGGAGCTCATTGAGCCAAGGGTTTAAATGCGTCTTATCATTATTTGTCTGGGATTGGCTCCACAGACCTGTCATATTAATCTTATGGCATTAAGTCACACCATTATGACTGAATAAAGACACTAGATGTGGGAGCATTTGTGGAGAAAAAAACACAAATACTGGTTCTCTGTCAGTAATAGTTATACTGACTAAACCTTGTGCCAGTTTTTTATTTCATGTAGATGAAATATGGTCCACTAATGACAGAGATATTATTAGACATCAACCAGCAACAAAATCTGCAATCTGACAGTTAAACAGCAAATTCCACCACAAACCACACAATTCTGCCCTGTCCTCCAGCTCAGTTTAAACTATGGGCAAAGGAACTGTGATATGGCAAAAAAAAAAATCTTTCTTGGTACATTGGTACATTTAGTCATCTGCTTCATCTGTATATCCACACTTGACTGTGACAGAATCCAGTGCCATTCACTCAAAGCCAGACAGAGGCTGAGGGGTGGGTGGGAAAATCCGTTTGTTTGTAGTGAACAACTGGGTAATATTAACCTGGTTCACCCCAGATTGATATATGTAGCACTCTGAAATTAGTTTGACACATTATCAATCTGGGATGACTCTTGCTGAAAGTTCAAATAAACAGGCTAGAAATCTGAAGACTGTGTATGTAACAAACTAACTACTAAACTAAATAATAAAAGAGTAAAATATTGAAATGGAAAAAAACAACAATCAAACCAAATAAGGCAATATTTAAAGACCATATATTATTAGTAAACTAGTAATAAGCACAGTAAATACATCTTTTATATGCTTTGTTCTGTTCATATTTGAAAAGTACTCACTTAGCGAATGGGCCATTCCAGAATTGGAGGACATTTGGGCTTTAAAATTCTTTTAAAATAAACCTTCACTTTTCTGATTTTCTGCTACAGATTCATCAGTAATAGGTCATAAACTATCAAATGCTTGATTAGCTCAGCTTACGGATCAATGGTACAATTTTTACGATGTATTGATTGATGTAGTGCAACCCTGTTACTCTGATCACAGTAACAGGGTTACAGGTAACAGGGTTGCAAATCTGCACTAATGTTAGCTTTATCTCAGGAGTAGAAGCTAGCTGTTTAGCTAGCTGTTACTGCTAATCAAGAGGAAAACTTATTTATGCAAATAAGTAAAGGAAAAATAATAATAATAATTGTCTTATTCTGATCATATGCATAACAGGGTTGCATGAGATGTCAAGCCTTGAGACATTCAATCAAGGCTAACTATGTTATAAAAATATGAAAAATGGAAGAGAAGACAAACCTTTGCTCTGCATTCTTTTGGAAAACTGTTTGATGATGTCAAGTCCAGGGTATCATGTGGTTCTGCTTTCTTCTTCTTCTACTACCAGGCTAAACATTTTCTGGTAACAGGGTTGTGTGCATGTTGTGGGACACATGTTCCATGAATAATAATTATTTGAAATATTATCTATTAAAACAAATGTTGAGAGAGATGGCAATCAAACAAATAATTTAAAAAAAAAGGGAAAAAAAAGAAATAACTTTTATTTGGGATTCAATTTGGTCATTAGAGGGGTGGGACAAGAGGAAAATTGCATTTTGGGGGGTACTCCAGACTTATTTGGTATTTTTAAAACAATTTTCAAGCATTCTTTTCTTTTCTCTTTTTTTTTTTTTTTTAATTTGGTCTCAGGACAAGTAAATTCACTCAGAAACTGTATGTTTTAGTATTTGGTGTGTGGATTATTTAATATTTGATGGGTGGGATGTAAAATGTCCTCCAATTCTGGAATGACTCTAATACTGGCTCTTTTTTTCAACATTAAATGATCTCCTAATTATTTGCATTATAATCAGCTAATATTATAGGATATAAAAGTGCTTTAATACCTGAATAATAAAGCAACACTGGAATTTCTATAGTGTGAGACAGTATCATGCCAATTAAAAATTGGTTAGCTTTTAATAATGGTCCCTAGACTCAAGATGTTAAAGGAAAAGTAACATTATTTTACAATCTGAGCCTTCTTTCGGTAATAAAACAAGTCGTTTGACTCACCCATAGCACGTTCGTGTCATTTGGAGCTGTTTGGTGAAAGTTATGTTGTAGCGTATCCGTTAACATGAGTATTCGGGGCATTACTTTGCGGTCTCCAAATAACACAAACTTTAGCACTTTTCAAATCATAGAAGCCCGATGTCTTAATGTAAGATTTCGTTTGAAGCAAAAGTAGCCTGTAATCGGAGATTTATCCATAGTTTTCAGCTTTGCGTTTCATGTTTGGGTCCCAGGAGCTGATAGCACAGTCCGCGCATGCGCACTAGCGTCCTCATCTACTCGAAACTATGGCTAAATCTCGGATTACAGGCCACTTTTGCTTCAAACGAAATCTTACATTAAGACATCGGGCTTTTATGATTTGAAAAGTGCTAAAGTTTGTGTTATTTGGAGACCGCAAAGTAATGCCCCGAATACTCATGTTAACGGATACGCTACAACATAACTTTCACCAAACAGCTCCAAATGACACGAACGTGCTATGGGTGAGTCAAAAGACTTGTTTTATTACCGAAAGAAGGCTCAGATTGTAAAATAACGTTACTTTTCCTTTAACCCAATGAATAACATACTTATTCTTCTCATCTGCTATGCTCCTTCTCCTCACTGCTCCTTCTTCCTCCTGGGTCCTTATAGTTGACCCCATGTCGTAGCTCCCAGAGGTCAGCAAAAAGGATAAGGAATGAGTAGGAAGGAGGTGTTTTTGCCCACTTTCACATGGAGCCAGCAGCGCGAACTATCCGGACAGTGTTTATCGTGACAGGCTGTGACGCACATCCGGTAGGAGCTAGGAGTTTAGAGGCCAATTTGAAGTATTCGGAAGTGTCCGTAGTTTGATCACAGTTCAAAGGACCAGAGCGTTGCACTGCGGTCAGCTTTAGGTTGTGTAAGGTCACCAATAGAAAAACGTCTTCCAAAACGGTTTGTTGCAATTATCGCAGTGTTTATTTAATAAAGCTATGAATCCGGACATTCTTAAAGAGCGTCAGAATGCTTCTTTTGACGTCCAGAAACTCACTTATATTTTGGATGGTGGGCCCGAAAAGACCAAAAGAAAACGAGAAATTGGTAAGGTGCCTGATCACTTTGTGCACTTTTGCTTCGTGTCACGCAGTGTTTAACCTGTAGATAATGTTTTATGAGCATAACCCATGCTAAGAGGCGTCTGTTATCTGCGTCATGCAACTGCTGCTAACCTAGCATAGCATAGCTAATAATGATGATCAATTTCGCAAATCAGAATATACTGATATAACTCTACATTTTGACTGGTTTTATATATATATGCGCCTGTTTTTCACGGTGAATGATGAATGATGTATTGAAAACCCACGTTCTTGTTTATGTGATTCATTGATTCATATTGTGTATTTTATTGTGTATTGTTTTCTCTTCTCATTTTAGCGTCACTGGTCATAAACGATCCAGACTTTGCTGAAGTGGACCCAAATTTCCTGTCTCGCAGTGAGCGTTATGATCAAGCTGTAAGAAAGAGTGCTCAAATGATCTTGAAGCTGAGAGAGTATGGCATTGCAGATCCAGAGGAGATATACATCTACAAGAGGTAATAAAAAAAAAAACCTTAACCCTTGGCCAGTAGAAATGTTTGTATCCCAACTGTGAAAGCAGTGGTCTCAAAAAAAAAAAAAAAAAAAACATTAGGCTCAACAAATGGACATAGTTTGTGTAAATATTTTAATTATTTTAAAGTGTTTTTTTTTTATGGTAATACCCATTAATACACTGTCATTATACACTTGATAAATAGTTATTAGTCATAGTCATAATTTGCTTTATTGTCGAAAATAATCATGTACATGTACAGAGTGAATTCGAAATTTCGTTTCCCCACTAACCAGGCAGGACAGTGATAGAGTGGGCTAGGGGAGGGGCCGCTGCGCATGCGCGCGCCGCCGACTGTGAGATGCAGAGTAGAATAGATGCAATACAATCAGTGACAATTTAACAACATGTAATGACAGAAAAACAATTGGAGATATAACATACGGTGATCTTTTTCGTTGGTAACAGAAGGAAGGGTGTGGGGGATCAGATTGGAAATCAATGAAATTGATTGAACGGAGAGCAGAGATCAGACCTTAAGTAAAGACAGGGAACATTTTCTACTCATTCATTTCTAGTGTCAGTGTCAGTGAGTGGGTGCCATGTTTATGTAGAGTCCAGATAACAAACCACATTCTGTGGCCTTGGAAGTGTTCATGCAGGGAGGCGAAGTCAAAACACAGATAACCATTGGAGCCACAGATTTTCACAGGGAGACATAATTATCCAGAGGGATTAATTAATTTAGCATTGATGAAACATTTTTAGAGACCCAGGTAAACAATTTAGATTGAGCTTGGGTTTTGCCAGACCCCCATCTTCATATCGCCATGAAGATTCATGAGAGATCTCATTAGTTCCTCTTGGCGCACAGACTGCGCTGCGTTGGCTTTACACAGTTCTGTAACCATGCCCGTGATGATATCCAAACGTCGAGATGTTTCCTTCGGTTGAAATCCTTCCAAAAGGTCCTCAACCTGACCCACTTTCTGATGTAATCCTTTCACGAGATCCCCAACGGCTTCACAATGGTTCGAAATTGCTGGAGACAGCTTGGGGGACTCTTTGCTTGCTGCCAGCTTACACATTTTGCGATAGATCATGGACAATCCCAGGCCAATTAACAGATGTCCAGCTATCAGAAATCCGTAAATATCCTCCACATCCTCCAGGTACATTGGTGCCAAACATACGACTTGCCACGCACGATACGAGTCCCTCGCATATCCAGCAGCAAAAGTAATATCCGGACACACCGCTTCTCCCGGAGCAGCACTCCTCTGTGAATAAAGAGTATCAATCGTGCTGAGGGTCCAGCTGATCACATCCATATTTAGGAATTTGGAAATTTGGAAAATCTGCTCCAAAAAGCGAGAAATGACGAAAACAAGAGAGGCACGCAGACAACAGGAGCAATAGATAAGAGAGGAAAGAGAGAGACGTCTGCTCGCTCTGAAGGTCAGAATAGAAAATAGAAAATTATTGTGTTCACAATAGTGTCTACAAATAACAGTGATACTAATATGAATGCTTATTTAAAAAATGCACAAAAAATCTACAAGAAATTCTTTGAGTCTCCCAGTTTTTCTGTTTCCTTTGATCTTTATGGAGTCAGGATAGCCTGCTATGTCCAAGAAATCCCTTCAAAATCTGTATGTTGCTACTGGGTCATGGAGAAGGCATGCCGTTTTAATTAGGATTTGATTGATTTTAAAAGAAAAATTGACATACTGCTCTTGTAAATTGACCTTTGTTTGTGCCAGTAATGCACTCATAAATGAGGGTACATATTTGGATCACCAAGTGTAATTGCTGAATGCAATGAAAAGTTGATCACAACCTTATCAGTGTATCCTTCCCTCTACACAGTACGGTGTTAGGCAACCAGCATGACACTCTGGGACTACATAATGTCATGTTCCTCCCAACCCTGTACAGCCAGTGTGATCAAGAGCAGTCCAAGAAGTGGTTACCTCTGGCCAGATCCTTCAAGGTTCTGGGCACCTATGCCCAGACTGAGCTGGGCCATGGTTAGTCCTAGATTTAGACTATTTGGTTTCATATTTTAAATAAAGTTGAGGTCAAATGTAGGTTTTTAACAAAAGCAGTATATATGCATCAGTGTATATGCAGTTATGCAGTCTTATAGTCTGTAACTATGATCTTTAAGGTTTTCCACTAAGATTTTTAATTTTCTAATTTGGAGGTGTGTAGTGAACATAGCATAGGTTTCTTGTAACAAAATGATGCATATCTCATTAGCACATTTCCTTCACTCAACTATGATGTTGATAAATCTTTAGACACTGATACTTGTTACTTGTAGAGTTCAAATTGTGTTTGACAGATCATGTCTTAATAATTCTCTAGACTCGTCAAACTTGACACATCCTGTTAAATTACTACTAGTGTACTATGGCTATGCAAACTAATGTGGCAAAGAGAGAATGTATGAGACAGAAAGATATTTTAAAATTCATTGTACTTTTTTGTATTGTGTTTTCCAAATACAACACTTAATCATTTAATCTCTAAAATCAGTTTATCAACTGACACCTAGCACCCGGTGTTTTGTGCACATGCAAACACACAACAAAATCTGATCCTATTATTGGAATATCTGCTTATTCTGCTCATCTGATTTTTGTAATGTAATCCATTACCTGTGGCTCGTTCCTAGTGTTTCATATCTAAATTGTGCCTTTTCAGCTGTTTATAATCATTTTTCTAAATTAATTTTCTATTTTCTGTTTCAGAATCTATTATAAAAAATTTGCATGAATGCTGATGTGTGTGAAATTGCCAAGTTCAGTAATTTTCTTGGGCAACATTTTTATCGAACTACTTCTAATTTTCATCTGCATCATACTCTTGCTTGGCCTAGCTCTGTGCACCCAGGGAGGCCAGAGCCACTCGATCTTCATTTGGGGATGTTCCTGCCCACATTGCTCAATCAAGCCACCCCAGAGCAAATGGATCGATTCTTCATGCCCGCTTGGAATCTAGAGATCATCGGCACCTACGCTCAAACTGAGATGGGCCACGGTAAAATAATAATAATAGTAGTAGTGGTACTACTTTAGTAGCTTTGGGGTAAAGGTGTGTTCTGTGCTTTAATTACAATTTTAGGACAAAATCTGTCAAACACAGTTTCCTGCTTTGTGCTTAAATATAGGCAGTATGAGATTAGGGTCAGCTACTTTTTCTCTATACATTTGGGAAATATGTTGTAATATGTTTACTTTTACCCTTCCAAAGGTACTCATCTGAGGGGCCTTGAAACCACGGCCACTTATGATCCAGCAACACAAGAGTTTGTCTTAAACAGTCCTACAATTACCTCCATCAAATGGTGGCCTGGAGCTCGTAGGTGCACCTACATCCTCTGCATGATTATGTAACACATTATTAATCCTTCTCTTGTTTTCTCCTTTTTTTAATCCCTCTGTAGTTGGAAAGACATCAAATCATGCTATTGTTTTAGCTCAGCTTTATACTCATGGACATTGCCATGGTCTGCATGCTTTTATTGTACAGCTCCGACACATGGACACACATGAACCTCTTCCAGGTAATGTAATAAACCAGACACCAGCCTCTCACAAGTTGTTTTAAATGAAACTAAGGTGATAGATTTGTGTGGGTTTAGGTATTTTGGTTGGTGATATTGGGCCCAAGTTTGGCTTTTGTGAAGTTGACAATGGATTTTTGAAACTGGATAATGTTCGGATTCCACGGGAAAACATGCTGATGAAATATGCAAAGGTATTGTGGGTAAAAATGTAGATTTCCCTTATTCATGTCCATTTGTGAACTTGCAAATGGTTTTTTAAATAACATTAACAAAGTAATATTTGATTTACTCCCTTGACATTGTCCTTTGCAAGTACAAAATAACGTTTAAAAAAATGTATATCCCAGGTGGAGCCAGATGGTCGCTATGTGAAGCCCCCCAGTGCCAAGCTTACCTATGGCACAATGGTGTTCGTTCGGTCCCTTATTGTTGGCCTGTCTGCCGTAAACCTGGCTAAGTCATGTACAATTGCCATTCGCTACAGCGCCGTCCGTCATCAGTCTGAAATTCGTTCCGGGTAAGTCAACATTAATGTCCTAAGAACATCAAATGACTGTTTGTTTCAGCATTTACATTTCTGCAGAGAACCTGAGCCCCAGATCTTGGACTACCAAACACAACAGTACAAACTGTTCCCTTTGCTGGCAACGGCCTATGCATTCACCTTTGTTGGTCAGTACATAAGCCAAACCTATCATCGTATCAGTGGAGACATCAACCATGGAGACTTCAGTGAACTGCCAGAGGTATGTGTCAAAGATTTAAGATCAAAATGAAACCGTGGAGTTCTGTTCATACCTATGTGTGTCATGGTACAAAACAAAAACAAGATGGTAAGTGAGGTCTGACAAGAATGGATACCACAGAACATGGCACCATTCTGTGCTTCTTTATATTAAAGCGCATTGTGAAACAAATGTGCTGACTTGACTTGACTACGATCCACAGCTCCATGCCCTCTCTGCTGGACTGAAGGCCTTTACCACTTGGACAGCTAACGCTGGCATTGAAGTGTGCCGCATGTCTTGTGGTGGACATGGTTATTCCTGCAGCAGTGCCTTGCCTGACCTTTATGTACAATTCACTCCCACCTGCACATACGAAGGGGAGAATACTGTTATGATGTTGCAGACTGCAAGGTACAGACTTGGAGATAATAGTGATACCATCTGTGGTATAAGCCGTTATAGTTTATTAATTTTACATTTCACGGTCAGATACCTGGTCAAAAGCTACAGGCAAGCCAAAGCTGGTCAACAGCTGAAAGGCATTATGGCATATCTGAATGACACAGAGCAGCGTCAAGTCCGAGCCCATCTGGCCTCTGCCAGGCCAACCGTAGTGGACATCAATGACCTGAGTAACCTTGTGGAGAGCTATAAACTACGGGCAGCAACGTAAAATATTACACATTTTCAATATTTAAAACTACAAATATTAAATATGGATAAGTCATTCATTGTCTGTACTAAATGTGTTTTTAGACTTGTTGAGCTTGCTGCCAGAAGCATCCAGCAAGAGTTGCAGAAGAGGAACAGTCATGAAGACGCTTGGAACAACAGTGCTATTGACTTAGTCAGAGCCTCAGATGTAAGTTGACATCTACCTGAATGTAATTTTAAAGGATTGCAGTTATTGTGGTATTTAAATGTACAAAACCCTGTACCTGTTCCAGGCCCATTGTCACTATGTGGTAGTGAAGCTCTTCACAGAAAAGCTGACTGAGATTGGGGACACAGCCATACACTCGGTGCTGTCAACCCTGGCTCTGTTGTATGCTCTGCATGGCATCACTAAAAACTCTGGAGACTTCTTGCAGGTCATTTTGGGTTTTACACATCTAAATATTAAGATGTTTCAACAAAACTAACGAAAAACACCCTTGTAGGCTGGACTGCTGACTGTGCCTCAGATGCAGCAGATCTCTGCGCGTATTAAAGAGCTGCTATGTCTGCTCAGACCCAACGCTGTTGCACTGGTGGATGCCTTTGATTTCAATGACAAAAATCTCAACTCCGTCCTGGGACGATATGACGGAAATGTTTATGAGAACCTGTTTGACTGGGCCCGGAGGTCACCACTCAACGCCACAGAGGTGGTTATCATTTTATACATTCTAACTGCTTTCTATATTCCAACATGAGTATGGTGCAGTGTGTTTTCTTAAGGATATCAGCATTTTTAGCAATAATACCTTTTCTTTCTCAGGTCCATGAGTCCTTTCATAAGTACTTGAAGCCTCTGCGGTCCAAGCTCTGAGTTTAAGACAGGTTGACGGATACAGCTGCTCTGAAGAGTGTATTAACCCCACAATATTTGTATAACAACATTTTGGGTTAGCATTGATACACATTACAATAATGATTAATAATGAGTCTGTAAATGGAGGTAAATTGAAATCAAAATGGTAGTGTTGCAAAATATTGCAGTATAGTGTGTTGGAATGTGGACATTAAAAGTTAAAGAAATATTTTCTAGTGAAACATATTTTTATAATTATACGTCATTTTCAGCTGCCCTATGACACTTTTGTCTACTCTAAACTGAAAATTAAATGATGCACTATTTTATTTTTAATTTTATTTGTACAATATAATATAGTTAGTGACTATTTTGAGTAATACAACCATTCCTTTTCTTGATATGAAATGATGCACTTTGGATGAGGATATCCCATATTTGCCAGAACATTTTGTCATTTTGTGTGATTTGTCAATCTTTGCATGTTATTGTTGAAATTAATCAGGCAGTTTTTACTTGGGATGACTTGACAATGTCTCAATCACTGTTTCAATGAAGTTCTGAATATTTTTTTTATAATTCATTTACTAGGTTAACCATGATGAGCTGCACTCATAACTTCTCATATAAGGTGATGTTCTTCAGAATTCTTCTGGAATTTGCCATGTGTCTTTCTTTTGTATGCTAAATAAAAATGTGTGTTAAATAGAAATATAATTTCCTCTGAATAAAACCGGTTTATGTAATCACTAGCATTTGCCATCTGACACCTTCATGCTTGAATTTGCTTCTGAAGTTTGTCAAGGGCCACTTCTCCATATGTTGATTTTTCCTGCTTATCAGTAAGGTTTGTTTTTTTAAGCAGTAGATTTTTACCACCCTCACATGGCCTCAGGCTCACCTGTGCTCTCTGGTCAGGCTCACCTGGTCTTCTGTCAGGCCAAAGCTGGCACCACAGCAGTAGATAGATAGTGCTGTGGAAATTATAATGATCCATTAGCAAAGCCTTTTGAGTTATGAAATACAAAAATGTTTTTGTTACTACAGATATAGACAGGAGGGCCTATTAGTAACTTTAAAAAGCACCCCATTTGGACATCCACTTAACTTTGGACTCCTTCTTTTCAGCCACTTCTGCTCTTAATTTTGGTATAAAATATTTTTGATAATTGTAATCCTTTAGGGCCATATGTACTTTTCTGAGTCCTAACATCCTCACCTTGTAATGTCTACAAATATTTCAGAAGAGTCATTTTTTTCAAGTATGTAATTTTTTTTTTGTTAATAGTAGGGGTGGAAAATCCATTAATGGATAGGTTAGTGATAATCCTAAATTCTTGGTTAAATGGCTCTTTTGTCCATTCATATGAATAAAACACTGTTCTGGTAAAATTATATTCCACAAATACTGAATCAAATGGGGTGTTACGTACACAGTGTAAAAACCGGTGTGGAAAAAACGGGGGTATTCCATCAAACTCGCTTAACAAGTCTAGGTTTATCCTGAAATCCTGATCTGAAACTAGCTCCATCTCCAGTTTAAACCTCAAGTCTGACCAAAGTGAACTCAGGCCTGAATTTTAAGCTGCACTTTGTGCGCGCTTGTGGTGACTCTGGGAAGGCCAGATCAATGGAGCAACATCACAGAGCAGCGTCCACACACACATGCGTCCTGTGCGTTGGAGCGTATGGACTGTAAAAGTCACTTTTTCTCTGTATCAGACAGAGACAGGTGCTCTAACACAGGTGTGTGACGGCACGTGCTGAAACTTTTGACTAATGTGTTTCTTGGAGACAAATCTAAAATAATCTTGACAGTTAGCCTGGTCCCGACCAGGTTAGCTCCCTTTAATGGAATACCCCCAGACCACTAAAAGGAAATAAAACATTGACAAGATCCTGCATATCTTCAGAACTTGTCCAAACCCTGTCTAGTCCAACCCAAGGTACCTTGGTTTTTAACAAAAACACTTTGAAAACTTCCACTGTACTCAATATTGTTACATTTCCATGGAGAATAAAGCCACATGAAATGAGATTTGTTGCTCTCCTTGTGCTCCATACATTACACAGCTCTGAGAAGGTTGTTTTATTAGACCACAAAAGCAGGCACGACAGAAGTGAGCTGCAACATGCTACGTAGCCCCCACCCACTACATAGGAGTTAGTTATCCCTGACAACCCCATCATGTAACAGTGTTTCCCAACCTTTTTGTCTTGTGTACCCCCTGAGCCTTTTTGTCATACCTCGAGTAACCCCTCACTCATACGTATTGGTAATTCTCCAAAAGTAGAACGTGACACAACAGATTATTAAATGAAAATCATTTTATTTCATCTCCTTAATTTGAAAATTTAATTCTCAGGCATTTTCTCTCTTTTCTTTAACTCAAATTTACTCAAATTAGAATAAAAAAATTCAAAAAAAATCTCCCCCTGCGCCTGGCAGCAACACTGCCGGGTACCACCTGCAGTGTGCTCGCGTACCCCTAGGGGTACTTGTACCCCTGTTTGGGAAACACTAATGTAACACATAATGCCCACGTTGCATACAATGGTGATGCAGGAAGAGTCAGCTGGGTGGTCTTTGTCAGAGGTTGGTCTCTGTTGTCAGTTGTCTTTATCCTCAGCATCCACTTGGGCATTGGAGGGGATACGGCGCAAGCCTGTCTTGATGAAGCACCACCACGGCTCTAGTTAGGCTTGCACACATGGTACACCATATCAGACAGACATGCCACAACTTCAGCTGGTCCCCTCCAGTGGCTGCAGAGCTTGGGAGAAACACCTTTCTTCTGTTCAGGGGATACTTTTTCCACAGGAATGAAGGGTTGCCCACGGCACTGATAGTGATGCGCTCTTTTTTGTTGAATTCCGGAGTCAACATGCACCTGCCGAGTGTAGTCATGCATTGCTCGCAGGCATTCTCTGACAAGTATGTAGCGATCCCGGAGTCAGTGATGGGAAAGGGCCCCGACACATCTACGCCTACTCTTTCCCTAGAAGCCCCCACCAAATATTGCTGCAGTGGGGCATGTGAGCATTGGTTAGGGCCTTTCTGGGCAGTGCACAGGTCACAACAATGTACATACAGTTTGTAGAATTACAGGTCGGAAACTGTGAGAAGCACCCGTTTCACTGTTGCCATGGTATTGGAACTTTAAGAAGGAAATTTCCAACAGACCAAGTAGTTGGGGCTAGATAATTTATTTTATGGCTGTGGATAAACAACTATCCCCCACTTCCCTTCAGCTCTCTGGACCCTGGAGCTGATTGATAAGTTATGATTGAGAGATTTGTCTTCTGCAAGCAGCAGCAAGCAAACTTTAACCTCTCTTACAGTAATACTTTCCAAAAGAGCTACAAGCTCTACAATGTTTCTCCTACAAATAAACCAACTGACTGAAGTAAATTCAGATAATCTAGCCATAACCAAGACATTAAAAAAAGACTCTGCTCAAACAATCAATCAATAATGACTTTCTCCACAGAAAGAAGAGGAATGGTGTGAACTGTTCATGCTGTGAATATTGTCAGTGTTGTTTGAATATTGATCAACACCAAAATGTAAGTTATGCCCTCTTGTACACACAACTCATTTTTAAGTGCATTCATGGTGGACAACAAAATGTATTCTCTTTAACTGTCTTCTGTTCTGTCGTCTTCTAAGATTCAGGAGCAGGACCACGCCTCAACCTCCCTCTGCTCCTCTCCAGCGAACCACAGTTCAGCTCAACCACACCTTCAGTTACCCAGAAGCCCTACAGGCCAGTCCCAACAACACCATCTGTCTCCGCTCTCTCGACCCTCTCCCTCCCACCCCCTGTCTCTCATTCATCCTTCAGCCTGAAGACCTCATCGTCTGAATCGGCCGGGCAAACCACCTGAGACAGAGCCCCCGTCCAGAGTCTCCTCCCAGCCATCACATCTATCCATCGTCAATAAATATCTTTATCGTATTCCGTTGTTGTGGCGTGGCCCTTGCTCGTGAAATACTACTGTGTGGCTGAAGATGAAGACTTTCTGTCCGATATGAAGACATGTGTCAACTAAACTTGAGCTCAACAAGCTGTTAAGAACTTTAGCAGCCAACAGTATGAGCAAAGTTTACTTTTGCATGTCGTTTTTGAATAGCCCCTTATTTATTCTAACTATTTAACTTGACTTCAGTTTTTCCACTTATTTATTTTTTATTTTTATTCTAGCAGAAGATAATAAATATGTTTGCATGCATAATCGTCCCAGTATTATGTCTGCGACCACTCAACCTGATCTTCAAATATAATGTGGAGTTTGAACAAAAGAAAGAAAATATATTGAGTTGTAGCACTATACGTAATAAGAACTTGTGCTGTGGTGGTTTGGGAGGTGAAAAACTGATTTGAAATTTGATATGGACTCACATTTGAGAAAGTTAGATGCACCACAGGGGAGTGTACTAACCTAACCTAACATTTTTTCTGGATGTTAAGGTCGGAATGTTTTCTGTAGGATATTTTTCTAAATGGAAAAATCAAAGCTGCACTAACCAAACACTAACCCAGGGCTGTATTTGAGCACACCTTTATTATGTTATGGGCCTATGTGGCCTATTGCCTTAAAGAGTGCACAAATATTACCTGCTTTTCCACATATAAACTTTTAATATTGAAACATAAAGTCATGCATATCCCTGTTGGGTTGTGTATTTTACATACATTGAATGGTATTGGTATTGGATTACGTAGCAAAAAGTAATTATTAACTATATTATCTACTACCACCATACTATTGCAGCTATGGGCTACTACATGACTACTAATAACAACAGCTATTGCTATTTCTACAACCACTAGTCTACCTCAGCCTCCTAAAGCAGAAGTTTTTCAGATCAGCACCCCTAAAATAATGACACAAACAAATCCTTGGGATTCCCACAAGTAATTTATATTGACGCTGGTGGTAATTTCAAGGGATAAAACATTTCAACTCAGGTTAATCAAGAAATATCTTATCTAAACCATTTCTTCTGTTTACAATTTAGATTAAACTAAGCTTAACAATTACAATTCAAACCAGCAAATTAGTCTGAACCATTCAAACAAATAAACCTACAAGGTTATTAGGCTTACATAATTTGAACTCAATTATTTAGGCTCAGTGGAAGACAGATTAAACAGACAGTGTAGTTTTCTTAAAGTGCATTTGGCAGGTTAGACTTCACTTACTTCACTAAAAGATAGAGAATTGTATTTTCTGGTTGGACACAGGTGCAGAAGATATGATATGGCAGGTAAAATACAGTGTTCTTGCATTTTGAGTGGAATTTTCAGCACTGATGACATCATGGAAGTGTAATAAAGTAAATGTATTCATTTTTAAATTTTGCTGCTACCTTCTGTATTTTTGTACTATTCTTTTAAATTTTTTACCCCACAAACTTACTTGCTTTTGTAAAATTAAGATATAATAATATAATATTTACCACAGATAGCCTATTACACAAAACCAAGGCATAATTATAAAAACATGAAAACCTGCCATCCAGTGGTGGAACGCAACAAAGAAAAAGTGGTAAAGTACTGTTAAGTATAAATTTGAGGTATCTATATTTTCCTTAATTAAAGTGGATACTTTTTACTTTTACTTTATTACATTTGAGGAAAGGAATCTGTACTTTTCTTTACTCCACAAGTATTTTTTAGTATTGTTTGAGACCTTTATTTTTGACACATTTGTAGTTTGAGCAAACAAAAATGTACAAATAAAACAGCCAGGAAAAAACTCTATTCTACTCTAACTCAACTCAAAATGTAGCACAAATCTTTATTAAAACCATTACATTTGAAGTCTTATAAGACCTCAAATTCTGCACACAATACTTTTTACTCTTTAAGTACATTTTTAAACTGGTACTTTAATACTTTTACTAATGTAGATACTTTCATGTGATACTTTTACTTGTTTTTTAGTATCTGTACTTTTACTGCTGTCATATGCACTTTAAACAGTGAGTGTGCCTAAATAGTACACCTCATCAGATAGTGATGTTTGAGTTTTGTCTGTCTGCTGATGTGGCACTGATGAAGGAAGTCACAGGTCCTTGTGTTAAACCAAACCTCCTCATACAAGGGCTACATTAGCATAAACATTAACGCTGCCCCACTATACATATGCAGAAGAACAGTAAATACGCAGGCAGTGCTCATCAACAAACACTCATGCAATGCAGTAAAATGTAGGTATTGTAGATTAAACCGCTCCAGCTTTAGGCCATTGAGTAATCCACAAATGTACTATATAGACAACACCCTATCTTACTTTTAATTTTATTTAGATTTTTTTCAAGAACAATATCTGGAAAGTATCTAAACATCCAGGACTGGGCTTTGTGTGGGACTGTTCTCTCATGTAGCATATTACCTAACCAAATTACAATAATAGTAATGGAAAAGTTGCAGCAGTGTTTTGTGTGTAAACAGTCAAACATATACATTACTTTAGTCCATGTAACAAATTTATCAAACAGTAATTTCAATTTTGTTGCCTATATGATCCATTTGAATTATATAATCACTGTTAATTTAAGGCCACAGTATGAAACTTTTTTGCCAAAACAGCCAAATTTAACCCCTTGACGCCGGGTGTTTTTTTGTTTTTTTCTTATTTTTTTCTTATTTTAGTTGGTTTGTTGTTTTTTTGCGCTGACAAACATGTGTCCTTACTCTGAATAGGCTTGCATTGCATCTCCATAAACCTGACTCTTATTTGTCCCCCTGCTTGTTTCCATTGATATGTTGTTCCCATAAACTGTATAAAGAAGAAAACTAAGAGAGTGTTCAGCTAGTGTTCAGCTCCAGTCAAATGAAGCTCACAAGGCTAGCAGTTATAGGACCGACTGTGGAGACAAAAAACATCAGGATTTTGTAGAGCAGATTAATACAAATATTTTAATTCCAAAATACCAGGGCTCACTGTGGCAGTTACAGAGAGATGGTTAACAATTTTTCAATGTATTTTACAAATGACGTGATGTGGCGGTACTTCTTTAAAACCATTCTCCTTTATTATGTTTATTATAAGCCCACGTCATGTTCAGGCTTCCACTAATTCATGCAAAAGAAGAGTGTTGTCATGGAAGCAGCAGCAAATTGACATAAAATATAAACTAAGATAAAAACTGGACAAGCCATAATATTTTTAATTCAGGTAGACCTATAAGTAGTACACAAGCCTCAATTTGTACAATTTATAAACAATATACAAATAGCAATTTTTAAAACACATAGTTGGATTGTTCTACCTGAGACCATGAGATTAATGTTGTTGGATAGGCTATAAAATTATGACAGCATAGCATAGGCATATATAGCAAGTGGGATATGTTGTCTTATTGTTTTGGTAAAATTAAACAAAAAGCTGTAGCAAAGTTTTAGCGTACACACTTTGATTGATTTCCATAATCAGTAGTTGCCCACAATTTCCCCCATGCTGTTCTACTCCTATTTTATTGACAAATTTTGTCTTATTCTTTTTTTCCCCAACTTTATTTATTGAACATTTTCAACATTAACAGAAAAACAGTGCATTGAATAGTCCTATTACAGCTGTGACAGTATTACAGGACACATCTGAATCTTATCTAGCCTAACAAAAAAGGATTTGTTAAGAAAGACAGGAAGGTGTTGAAAGATGTAGAGAAACGTGAGGAGAACCACCATCTTGACCAAGCTTATTCGACCTGCAAGTGAAAAAGGCAAAGACGACCAACACACAAAGTCCCTCAATCGTGTCAATCAAAGGGATGAGGTTCTCACGATACAAGTAGCTGCGAGATAAAGTAACTTGAATTTCCTAAATACCAAAAAACAATACTCGACCACCGAAATGGCACTATAGAAGGAGAGAGTGCTCTGGCAAGATCATTAATAGGCAGCAGCTTGCTTTTTTGGTAGTTAAGTTTATACTCAGATATGTTACCATACTCATGAAGGACGTTTAGAATAGTAGGAAAAGAAGTGACAGGGTCAGAAACATAGAGCAAAAGGTCATCCGCATAAAGTGAAACCTTATGGACAGTATCCAATCGTGTAATGCCTTTAGTGGCTTCTGAAAGCAACAACAAGGCCAAGGGCTCAATAGCCAGAATAAGCTTACCTGGCCAGCCAAATGATATCTCTCTGTATTTCCTATACAGCGCGATACCATTTGGACACCCTCGCTCCACCCTCGCTCCCCCGGTTAACAACGGACTCCGCGATTCTGATTCGTTCAAAGATGGTGACGTCAGTGCACCCGCCTTTGCCCGCAACGTCCCTTCCATTCAGCTGTAAAATTTGTCTTAAATGACCTAAAACACATTGATTCCTTAAAACCACAGCAGCTGACAGCTCTAGAGGCCTTTCTTTTCAAAAAAGATGTGTTTGCATTGCTTCCTACCGGCTTGGTTCATGTCGCTGTCCGTTAACTGTTCTCTGATTGGTTCACTTAGCTGTCTGTCTAAGCGCAACGGCAGCGCATTCTGGACTAAGCGTTACCAGACTCGCCGCCGGTACAGCGATGAGTCATGGATTCTTCCAGGCAAAGAATAAGCAGTAAGGGGTAAAGAGAGCAGCCCTGTCTAGGGCCACGACAGAGAAGGAAGGGGAGAGAGTATCATTTGTCTGAACTGATGCTCTAAGCGAAGAGTAGAGGAGCCTCACCCAATCAGTGAAGCCTCTGCCCAATCCAAATCTGACCAGCACATTATACAAGAAGTTCCATTCGACCCTGTCGAAGGCCTTTTCAGCGTCCAGAGACACAACGACTTCGGGGACCAAAGAGCTGGGGGAAGTAATGATGTTAAAAAGACGCCTAGTATTACAGGAACACTGCCATAAAACCGGACAGGTCCAGGTCTATAATTGGTGACAAGACACGCTGCAAACTTGAAACAAGACTCAAGAGTGAAATCGGTCTGTAGCTACTACAGAGCAGAGGATCTTTGTCCTTTTTAAGCAGCAAAGACATTGTGGCCTCCGACAGGGTACTGGAAGGCAACCAAGAGTAAAAGCCTAATGTCTTTAAGAAAAGGGCTAGGCATAGCAGAAAAGGTCTTGTAATATTCGGTAGTTAACATTTTCTAATTTAGGTAATAGCTAAGAACCATAACAGCTAATATCTTAAGAAGGATACTAACACAAACAGAACTTTTTGCACAAAACAGTACAAATGACACACAAACGACTGACACCAGTTGAGTCGTTTTAGAGCATTTTTAAGCTTCCTGGGGGGCTGGCTGACCCCAATTTGACCTATAAAAGAATCGTTAATATCTCAAAAAATAAAGCAGCACAAACAAAACTTTTTGCAGCACAAAACAGCCAAATGAAGCACAAATGATTGACGTAGTTTTTGTGTAGGTTTGATGGGGGGCCAACTTCACGCAGGTGTCCAGGGCGGATACGCGAGATACGCAGCGGATCAGCGGCACCTCCACCGTGGATCCACCGCGATGTGCAAGTGGACACCCATTCATGGATCTATAATAATAATAATAATACAAAAATAAATAAATAATAATAATAATAATAATAATAATAATAATAATAATAATAATAATAATAATAATAATAATATAATCGTATTATTATTATTATTATTATTATTATTATTATTATTATTATTATTATTATTATTATTATTATTATTATTATTATTATTATTATAGCTATGACTCCGGTGAATCTGCGGTTACCTCCGCCGCATATTCGCCGCAAATACTTTTTGCTGTCTAGCAATAATTCAAATGTGAATTGTATTGTATTTCCTTCAACTTTTTGTCCAATTTTTATGAATTACTTGAATTAGTTCAAATTAGCCTGTTAGTCATCTAACAGTGCGCTATTAAATTTCCAATGATATGAATTGTAGCCTACTTTAAGTATTACTGAAATTGTATTTAAAATAAGTTATTTGATGAGCTGTGAGAATAGAAGAATTTATTTCAGTCTCTTCTACGATGTTTACTAAATCCTTAGAAATATGACAAAAATGAACTCTTTCTGAATCTTTGTGATTCCAGGTGAACGGGATTTTTTGTGGGTTTCTATTTCTCCAAACATCACAGCAATTTAAATTGAGACAAATATTTTTGAATTCGCCATGTGTTGCCAATACAATTCCAGTGTCCTTCTTAGATTATTTTCGCATTCACAAATATATTATTATAATATTATATTAAATACCGTACATTGCACGTAACGCCCCTGACAGTGGCGCGTGCGTGTTACGTCACAGCAGTTGGCAGTGGGGCAAGATGGCGGCGGAGGAGAGTAGGTTGAAGCATCGGACTCACCAAAACAGCGTCCTAAAACACGGTAAGCGCCCGTATCTCCAGCACCGTATATCGATACAAAGAAACGCTATGCTTGAACATCATTTTGCACATTTCTCTTGGTTTAGAAATCGGTGTTAAATGTGAGAGTAAAACGCCCAGTGCTATGTACCCCGCTGATTAATCGTAGCATCTGTCCTGCATCCCGCTAAAAACAGCGGTCCAAACGGAACTGAACCTGGGCTGGACTCATGCAGCAATATGAGTATACTAAAGCTAATTTTAAGTGCTGAAATGTGTGGAAATGTTAATCCTTGTGGTGCATCTAGGATGTAAACACGGGATGTATAACGAATCTTCAGATTGGTTAAATGCGGTGTTCTCGACCTAAATATGTGCTCATATTTGCGAGCCTTTTTTTAAATGTTAGTCTTTGTCATCCACAATATTACTTATTGTAAGTTTTGTTCTGATTTAGTCTGTCTCAGTGCTACTGTTTTGGGGAATACAGCTTCCATCCTTTACACTTGCCCCGGTTCTACGTTCTGGCTCTCTCCAGACAGGCTTCAGTCCTGGTTAAGTCCCGTTTTTGTCTGAATAATTTTTTTTTATTTTTTGTTTAATTTTGCAAGTATGTCGATGTGTCCACTATATTTGAAAATGTGTGTGAAATCTATTAATCACTGAAGTAACAGGTAGTTCTTAATTACTACTGCTTTGGTCTTGCTTTTTGATTAATACTTTGCCTGGGATTCACAGTACACATTTGTTCAATACTTGACAGAGATAATACAGAAAGATGTCATTCTGGGTTCCACACTGGTTTATACCTGGTTTATGGTCTTGTCCCTGGTTTTGTTTTTAGTTTTTTTAGGCAAGTTATTCCTCCTGGTCCATTGGTGAGAGTCTAGATGTATCCACCACAGTGTAATGTTCAGGGCAGAGAGCGGTGATCCGTGGTGAGACTTCCCATGATCCTCTCTGCTCCATAGCCTCCAGGACAGAGCAGGCCGAAGAAGAACTGCATTTTTGTGCATGAATGAGTGAAGGAGACATTGTTTGAAATGTCTGCAGGCAAAAATGAGAGGACAAGGAAGACTGAGCATTTATGGAGAAAGCAGGAGCACTTAAATATGATCAAACCAGGACTAAACCTGATTATTCACGAGATAATATAAGACGTAGGAGGGGTATCAACTAAGCATGGTACTACTGCAAAGTAGTACAAGTTTCAAAAGTTTGGCCCCTAAATTTTGTTTTTAAGATATGGTATTTATCATAAATACATTTTGCCAACCCTTCAAAAACCTAGGGCTGGGCAATATAGTGATAAAGATCAAACCATGATCTCATCCTTGTGACGATCTGCTGTTTTTGTAAAATCTGCATATCGTGATTCCTTGCATGAACTGAAGATGTAGCTTGGATGAGCTGCGAAACGTATTCGACCAAATAAACTTTGTCCAGTTGACAAACTGAATTTCTCCTTTTACCATGGATTCTACCTGGACAACTGAGGGATTCTTCACACATCTTAAGAACAACTATGACCCAACCATCGTTGGACTGGTAAGAAAGCTGGAAAAGGACACAAGATGGTTAGCAGAGAAGAGGAATAATTTACGCTTTAACCTTAGATGTCGACAGAAGCAACTTATTCCCAAGGCTTTACAGAAGAAAACACCAGAACCAGGGCAAAGGGCAGCCAGGTTAACCCAGCGTTACCTGAGAGGGATACTCCGCCTTAGAATCAGCTGTCTCAATTATGAGATTGAAAACTTAAAATTTGAAATAGACAGCTTACTAAACAAAATAACATTTCTAGTTCCAAAAGAAATGTTTCAAAGGATCAAAGACTTCATATCCACGGGTCAGTTGAGACAAAACAAAAAAAACAAAGAGCGGCACATAAGGAAGTTTATACAACTCCAAAATCAATATCAAACTAACCTCAAGGATCGGAGTGACAAAAGGAAAGAGGATAAACCTAGCCAGTCGGTGCACAAAGAATGCTGGGTGAAAAATCTTTCCAACTGAGTACTCACTCAGACAGAGAAAGAAGTACTTTACAAAGGACTGAATTTCTCTGGAAGTCCTAACCACATCCCCACGGTGGACTACATCACGGCAGCAGAAACCACCTTTAGGAACAACAAGCTCAGAGACAGAAGGTGGAGACCTTAGACTGAAATTAACAGCTGCACTGAGCAATGCCAAACTTCCACCCTCCGACGTAACACCAGAGGAAAGGAAGGCCATCATTGCTCTAGAGAAGGATCACAGCATCAACATCCTGCCAAAGGGAGATGCACAGTCATCCTGAACTCCGCTGATTATGAGGCTAAGGTGAACAGCCTACTCAGTGACACTGCAACCTACGAATTACTAAAACAAGACCCCACCAGTGGATACAAAAAGAAGATCATTGATTGCTTGCATAAGCTGGAGAAGGAAGAAGTAATTGATCGACAGCTGTATGACAGACTGTACCCTGGTATGGCCTCCCAAAGATTCACAAACATGGAGTACCACTCAGACCCATTGTATGTAGTGTTGACTCCATCACATATAATGTGGCCAAACACCTAAAAACCATCCTGGCTCCTCTGGTGGGTAACACGGAGCAGACGAATTTGTGAACAAAATCAAGTTTCTCCAGTTTGACCAGGATGAGACAATGGTTTCCTTCGATGTGACCTCTCTTTTCACTTGTATCCCTACAGCGGTAGCGGTGGAGGCAGCAGCAAAGAGACTTCTACAGGATACCAAGTTAGAAGAGAGAACCAAACTTTCACCTGACCAAATCTGCCAACTGCTGGAAATTTGTTTAAATACCACCTATTTCCAGTTCAGAGTAAACTTCTACGGGCAAATCCACGGCTGTGCAATGGGCTCACTGGTCTCCCCTCATGGCTAACTTATACATGGAAGAATTTGAACAGAGTGCTTTGGCCTCATATCCAGGCATTCCACCCACACATTGGTATCGTTATGCTGATGATAATTTTTCAAAAATCAAAATTCAAGATTTGGAACCTTTTACTGCACATATCAAATCTGTAGATCTGAACATCAAATTCACTCATGAAGATGCCAAGGATAACACATTGGCGTTCTTAGATTGTGCAGTAACGATAGGAGGAGACCGGCGACTCCAAGTAGAGGCCTTCAGGAAGCTCACACACACAGACCAATACCTGCTTTTTGATTCACACCACCCACTGCAGCACAAATTGGGAGTTACTCGGACATTACAACACAGGGTCAAAGTGGTTCCTACAAGCACAGAGGGTAAGGAGAAAGAAGAACAACATGTGCAGAAAGCCCTCTCTGTTTGTGGATATCCTAAAAGGGCTTTCAACAAAATCAAGAGAGACAAGGACAAGAAACTTTTAAGACAGAAACTGGTCCACCCAAAGGACAAAACACCGAGCCACAAACAAAGCAATGTGATCTACTCCGTTCAGTGTAGTGAAGACTGCAGTGAGTGCTACATTGGAGAAACAAAACAGCCACTTCACAAGAGGATGTACCAGAACAGATGGGAGAGCCGGAGTGAACCTTCATCTGCTGTACATCTCCACCTAGAAGCCACGGGCCACTCCTTTGAGGACAGTGAGGTACAGATCTTAGCCAGAGAAAAGAACTGGTTTGAGAGGGGAGTTATAGAGGCTATTTTTATCAAAAAAGAGAACCCTTCCTTGAACAGAAATAGAGGGCTCAGACACAATTTGTCTCCCATCTATAACTCTATTCTCATACCTAAATCAAAACAAACAAAGAAAACAATAGGGCAGCCAGGTCAGGTCCAGAGGTGTGAAAACAGCCATTATGGTCCTGAATGACTATGCTAACAAGACCCCAGACACAAACTGAAAACAAATAGGTGTGATATTTTCGTAGTAATTTCATTGTAGTTAGCTCCACCCTGCAGCTAGTTATAAGCAGTGTCCACTAGGGTTGGGCGGTAATACGGTATACTGCGGTATCTAAAAATAGCAGTGGTATCAGATTCATTACCGTCATTAAAAAAAAATAAAAAATCTTGCCCTAATATAATATTAACTATAATTAATTTAATGCCTAAATAAAGAGTGTTTGTCCAGCACCTATGTATGTGTGGTTGTGTTTGTTAATTTAATACTATTACAGTTTAAAACTAATATTACTATCGGAGAGATGACGTTCGGTTATAAAGTCACTGCTTCTGATAATAGTTGCGGTCCCTTTAAGAAAGGCGTGACGTTTGACACGCTGCTTTTGTGTTCTAGCCTTTTCTGATATTCTTGCGTGTTAATAAAAGCAACTCTCCGTTTTTGAGTCTGAAATGTGAGAAGTTTTCGGTTTTCTTATTACAAACGCAACTTCCACTCGAGGCTGTTATTCTGGGAGATGAAGACCCCCTTCTTTGGTGGAAAATACCTGTGCTCTCCATCGGAACGGGTCTTCAGCACCGCGGGCAAAGTTGTCAATCCACAACGTGCCTTACTCAAGCCGGAAAAAGTTAACATGCTGGTTTTGCATTCAATAGCTTAATATTTTTATTTTCAATAAGGAGTAGCTTTTTCTGACGGACGAAAATGGTTCGGGATGTTGTATAGTTGTACGTTTAATTTATTTTATTCATGTTAATAGATTTTAAAAATATACAAACGAGCAGTATTTTCCACTGCGTTCTCAGGACAGGGTTATACATGCACATTTTCGGTTATGTCTTGTTATTTATTGTTCAGATTTTCTTATTTGATAAGATCAAGTATTTTATTTGATTCCTGTTGGTTTGTTAGCTTTAGCCCACAGACAATGTCATTTCGTTCCATCGGTTGGCTGCTGTATTTGCACTTTAAACATTTGTTAATAAAAGTTACTAATTTTGCACATGTTTTGTTATGTTTTCAGTATCATTAGGCCTATGTAATGCTTGCTATTCTGTTTCTGAACGGTATAGGTGCAAGCTGCCATTTGGCGAGGCGACTCCACTGTAGTGCTACGAAGTGTTTGTTTTTTTTTAGCCTTAGCAACGGTAATACCGTATACCCCGGGAAAATGTGGACACGGTTTAACAGTATCAAAATTTGGATACCGCCCAACTCTAGTGTCCACCAACACTCTAGCCAGAACTGAAGAAGTAGCTTGGATGAGCTGCGAAACGTATTCGACCAAATAAACTTTGTCCAGTTGACAAACTGAATTTCTCCTTTTGCCATGGATTCTACTTGGACGACTGAGGGATTCTTCACACTGCTTTTCTGTTTAATCCTGCTTGGCCACTTTCACCACCTACTCCTCCTATTGGTCTGCCTTTGTCATGCTCTGAGTGAGTGACAGGTTGATTTATAGAGGAGTTATTATGCAAAATGTTTTTTTTTGTTTTTTGTTTTTCTTTTTAAGCTTTCTACTATGTTATAATGTTTCATTTAACATACTTAGAAGTGGGTGGGACTGTTGAACCCTAGGATCTTTCTTTTTTCCGTCTTTCTCGCGTGTGATCTTTGCTCCTCTGGCTCTCCTCCAGGTGACCGCAGCCCCTCACCGTTGCAGATGCTCCCCACAGATGCAGAGCCAAAGGGGGGCTGCCCCCTGCAGCTTGTGGTGGCGGATGAGGACGAGCATTCCTTCTCTCTCCAGGAGGAGGCACTGGAGAGGCTTCTGCTAAGGGAGCCCGTGCAGGACATGAGTGTGGTGGTGGTGTCTGTGGCTGGAGCCTTCAGAAAGGGAAAGTCCTTCCTGTTGGATTTTATGCTACGCTACATGTACAGCCAGAAACAGGTGAGGGGGCGGAGTTTACAACCAGAAACAGATGAGGGGGTGGAGCATACATCCATAAACAGTTTTTTAAAGGCAAAGTAACGTTATTTTACAATCTGAGCCTTCTTTCGGTAATAAAACAAGTCGTTTGACTCACCCATATCACGTTCGTGTCATTTGGAGCTGTTTGAAGAAAGTTATGTTGTAGCGTAACCATTAGCATTTGTTTTCGGGGCATTACTTTGCGGTCTCCAAATAACACAAACTTTAGCACTTTTCAAATCATAGAAGCCCGATGTCTTAATGTAAGAAATCGTTTGAAGCAAAAGTGGCCTGTAATCCGAGATTTATCCATAGTTTTCAGCTTTGCGTTTCATGTTTGGGGCCCAGGAGCAGTCCGCGCATGCGCACTGGCGTCCTCATCTACTCGAAACTATGGCTAAATCTCGGATTACAGGCCACTTTTGCTTCAAACGATTTCTTACATTAAGACATCGGGCTTCTATGATTTGAAAAGTGCTAAAGTTTGTGTTATTTGGACACCGCAAAGTAATGCCCCGAGCAAATGATACAGCACCATGTTAAAAGATACGGGATCATTAGTAGAACAGAACGGCTCAACATAAGTTCTGCGATACTGCTCCAATTGACAGAAAAATGCTATGGGTGAGTAAAACTACTTGTTTTATTGCCGAAAGAAGGCTCAGATTGTAAAAAAACTTTAATTTGCCTTTAAATATTTCCCACTCCCACCATACAGCTTTACCAGACTTGTTCATTTTAAGACAAATTGCTTTCACCTTTCTGTTTAGCTTTTATGAAAATGGATTTAGTTCCTTCAGTTTGCAATGTGTCAGCAGATACCCTGGTGCAGACTGATGGAAATGAGGCTGCCAGTGAGGCTGCTAGTGGATACTTATCCACTAACTTGATGGTTGGAGGATCTGTTTGACGTTGCATTACTGGAAATGCTATGGGGGCCAGTCATGTTAAAGACATTTTGAGCTTCAGCTCCAGTCCTACAGATCTGTTAAAGTTTGTACCTCTGACCCATGTACATGGAACTTTGTGCTTTTGTGAATGGAGCTGTGAGATACAGTGAGCAGAGGGGGACATTCTATGCACTCTAGTTTAAAGAGGATTTTAACACAAAGACCTCAGTGTGACCAGGGCCTCAGCAAGCTTCAAAAACAGCTTTATCTCAGGGCAAAGTTCAACTGCACTCTACAGCAACATGCTACACTTTTTACCAGCTAATGTAGAAGTGACTTAAAGAGGGGGAATTACTCTTCTATGGTGCATAACCCTAACTATGAATGGGGTCACCTCTTCAGATCTGACTCATAATTTGGCCTATTGGTGTCACTAACTGGTATCACTGACTTGTCTCCATGGATATATGAAGGACTCAATCATGCATAAATCACTCTAAATGCAACTTTGAGAGTGTAAAGAAGTACAACATAGTCAAAAGCTCTGAAAAATTGGTTTTGCTCAGTATGTCTCCTTTTAATACTGTTGGGTGTTGTTCTGTCTCAGGGTAGCTGTGTCAGTGGTTATGTCTGAGGCTGTGTGGGTGGGCAAGTCAGTGGGTGTGGCTGTACCTGTATGGGTGTGGCTAACCCTTTGGCGCTTGTTCTGTTTCAGGGCAGCTGTGACTCGTGGCTGGGAGGAGAGGATGAGCCCCTGACCGGTTTCACATGGAGAGGAGGCTGTGAGCGAGAAACCACTGGGATCCTGGCCTGGAGCGAGGTCTTCGTGGTGGACAAACCTGACGGATCACAGGTCTGAGACAGGACCAGACTGGATCAGACTAGTCCAGGGGGGGTTATATTATTATTCATTAGCGATTCCGATACTAGGATGATAATAAAATCACACTTCGTCTAGAAAATATAATGTGATTTTCAACATTAAATGAATACATTTTTATGACTTTTTTACCTGCCTTTAGGGCTGCAACGATTAGTCGACAACATCAACGACATATTTTAGTATCGTCTCGTCTGTGTCAAGAATCCGCATAAATCAATATGTGTACTGAAACTGCAAATTGCCGCCGGTAGTGGTGAGAGCAGTATAGCCTCTTTCCGTCATTCAGTCAATCAGTGAAGACCGCCGAGCTGAATCAAAGTCAGTCTATACATCCTCAAAAAATCTCTGGCTGAATGTGCTAACAACAATGGCGGAGCCTGCGGATCAGAGTCAGCCCGAAGGGAATGTCGCGGCCTCAAACTTTTCCCAATCGAAGGTGTGGGAGTATTTTAAGGATAATAAAAACAATAAAGTAAGATGCAACATCTGTAAAGTGGAGTTGGCGTTCCATGGCAGTACAACGGTGATGAAACGAAACGAAAGCACCCAGGACTCACGTCTAAAGCTCCAGATGGGTAAGTTGTTGGCAGCTAGCTTGTGTTTACTTCTTGGGAAACTTTTAGCCTTGAGTGCCATCGTATTTTTAGACATTTTTGTGAAAGACAGGAACAATGGGCGAGGTTACATGTAGGTTTAGCGTGCGAGTCATGTTGGTTGACATGAAATATGGCAGAATCTGGCACAAACTCCTCCGTGTATTACCGGGCTAGTCCCTGCATGTATCTGCATGTGAGGAATATTCCAATATTAGCACTAGTGCTAAACGGAATGTGGCCATACTCAATTTGCTCACGAGTCATGGACAATCTTTTTCATTCCGAATGTAGTCTAGTCCCTTAACAGAACGCTGTTTCACAGAATACTTCAGCTTTTTTAAAACTGGATACTGACAATATTCCGCTTTGAAACTGAATGCTTAAAGCACGCACGTGTAACTGCGCTCACTAAATACCAACGTTAGTGTCGTGTCCATTATCCTAGTAATATTTTTTTTCGTGACTAATCGTTACTGGATCTATAGATAAGTCGACTACTAATTGTTAGTTGCAGCCCTACCTGCCTTATATCTGTGTAATCCCTCAGTTGTTCTGAAATGTTCCATGTGGTCTGTGGGTCTACACCAGTTTATGTGATCTGAAATGGCTCAAGATCATTCTTAAATTAAAAAGTTTTTTTTCCATATATTTGAGCAAAATGTGTTTCGCCCCAGTAAAGATATATTGTATAAGCAGCTTTTGAGGTCCAAATAAGTCCACTGTATACATTCTAGTTAATAACTTGACTGTCATGGCAACACTATGTTCTGGTTTCTGAAAGTTGTGAAAAGCACTGCCATGTAAACTTATTGCAGTGAATAAGAAAGAATGTGAGGAATAAGTTTGGACCACTGCAAACCGTTTAAAATGGACTAGTTATGTTTTCCATGTTTCTAAGACAGGAAAAATTAGGGACAGAACTTTTAACTTGATGTAACATTTATGTTTCAGGTTGCAGTTCTCCTGATGGACACTCAGGGGGCGTTTGACAGTCAGTCCACCATTAAAGACTGTGCCACTCTGTTTGCTTTGAGCACCATGACCAGCTCCATCATGGTACGTTTCCTCTCACACATGCCCCGCTGTTTATCACAAGACCATAAAGATTATGCAGACTTAAAGATATAGAGTTATATATAGTTATGATCTATGGCACTCATGGATCTTTGTTAAAATTTGGTCATTTTAAATCGCAATATTAATCTAAAAAATATAAGATAAGAAAATTGCAGTGCCCAACTGGAGCTGACATTGCTGTAAATTTCATCACAACAAAGAGCCACAGAAGAACAGAAGATTTTTTTATGGCTGTTCGATGCTGCCGAATCCTACGTGTATCACAGGCTAAGAAAATAAAATTGGAGAACAATGAAAACAGGTGATGATTATTTTATAAATAAGCAATTTAAAGATTGCTGAAACATGCACTAATCACTCCAAATACAAATTCTGGTGAGTTAATGATGAGAGGAAACCATAACATGGTTAAAAGCTCTGAAAAGTCAATTTTGCATAATAGGTCTTAATGTTAAAGAGGGGGTAAAAAGGGAGCATATTTGACGCAGTGCATTTCTATCCAAAGCTCAGGCAACAAGCCTACATCACTCTTGCTGCCACATGACAATTTTCCATAAATATACAAAAGCATGATACAAAACAATACACTACATCACTTCATTAATGCTGATTGTGTTGTGATGACGCTCTGAAGGGGGAGTGACTTAGCACTGAGAGCGAAGGGAGGGAGGTTGAGCGTCAAAAGTGACTTATTCAACACGCATTATGTTGTTTTTTTGTGAATATAATATTTTCAAAGCAATTAAAGTTAACATGGTGATCCAATTATGTTATGTGTTGGCAATTAATATCCCATAGAAATGAAACATCTCTAAGTTTTTAATGTTTGTGTTTCAGGTTTACAATCTGTCACAGAATGTTCAAGAAGATGACCTACAACATCTACAGGTTAGTAACGGTCCAAAATGGTTCATATTTAGACCAGATATGAGACTCCTTGCGCAGTTGATGCTCATCAGATATTCCCCATCTTGTTTTTGCTTTGTTTAAAATGTTTTTGTGGAAAGAAAAATATTAATCCTCTCTACAAACATGTTCTGAAATGTCCCTGTGTCTCCATGGGGTCTTATTCTGTGTAAAAACTGCTAACCTTGTAGTTTAGAATTCCTTCTAAATTCAGGAACGTTAACATTTGAGAGAACACATAAATTACAAATTAGGGTTGAGTGATCTAGACAAACGGTTACATCTGTAACTTTTTATACTGAGGCTCCTGATTAGAAATGTTTGATAGAATGGAGTGAAAGATAGCTTGTGAAACAGGCAGGAGCCGCCAAAACTAGGAAAGACACTATGTAGAACAGTAGCTCTATTTAAACTAAATTAAATATCTTGTTTTGTCCAAATTACTAAAATTATATTGTGTTCAAAATAATATTAATATTGTCCAATTGTACTGCAAATATTTTTGTTGTTGTTGTTTGTTGTTGTTTTTTAAAATCCTCTGTCTCTTTCTCAGCTCTTCACGGAGTATGGGCGCCTGGCCATGGAGGAGGTGTATGAGAAACCATTTCAGGTACAGACCACAAGACAGAATATTAAAGTAACTTTTTTTTTCTTTCACTACAATCGTAAAATTAAACCCAGGTTGCCAGTGTCTTAACCTGCAGATCATGTGAATTCAGAACCTCCAGAATTCTAGCACTGATTAATGATTGGCTGCAGGTTTGGGTGGTGAGGATTCAGATTCATCTAACACAAATAAGTATGAACATGTATGAATCTAACAAAATATGTTTGAAGCTAACAATTAAAAAAATAAATAAAAGTCAATTTGAGAGATGTATTAACTCAACTCATTTGAGCCTCCCCTGAACTGCAGCTCAACTTTTGAAGTTGGCTTTAGTTTGTAGTCTCATTTGATCCTCATTTGATAGTCTTATTTGCCTTGTGTTCTAAGGGTGTTGGTCTCTTTCAGCCATTTAAACAAACTCATAATGATGACTCAGCATTTTATGCTCATATAAGGAATGCTCCCAACTGTACCCAGACCCTTCTGAAATGAAAGGTCTCAGTACGGTTTACTAAAAAAAATGTGGTACGGTTCGCCTAATCTGCGCATTGTGAACACAAAGCGCACCGGCGTTGCCTTTTCTTTGCCTTTTTCAGTGTATTGTAACCTCCTTTGCTTGCAGTACATATGTCAAAATAAAAATATACCGTATTTTCACGGCCATAAGGCGCACCTAAAAGTCTTAAATGTTCTCGAAAATGTATGCTGCGCCCTATGGTGCGGTGCGCCTTTTGTGTTGTTGTGAGACGCGGACGTAGTAGAAGACAAGGGGCGTGGCGTGAACGTGCGGACGTGAGCGAAGACAGACCCCGAATAGTACAAAAGGGCAGGTATGGGCGGTATGCGTGGTATGCTGTTTTGACAACACTGCGCTTTTGCAAAAGCCGGCATCATTCACGAGGAGACGGACGGCAACGAGACAGACTCTGACTGTGACGAGAGAGAACCTGGCGTGTTTGACTGTCCTCTAGCCCAGTTGTTCTTCTCAGATACAGAAGATGAGGACTTTGATGGATTTGATGATTAATTAAATTGATAGAATGATTGTAAAAAAATAATGTGAGCACTATGCTAAATACGGTACTTATTACGCACTCAAATAAAGCACAACCGAACTCATATTTGCTCCCGCTGCCTTTTTTAATAAAACACAATTCAAATCGCACTATTTTCTTAGGCCTATTAATAACACACATATGATTTTGTTCGTGTGGAAAGTTTATGTGGTTAAATCCACCAACTAAACACATTCTGAACTTCAATACAGCATCAGCGCATAAGAGCACGAGCCGTCAGCGCACGCAATGAAGTGCACGTGCGCTCTGAACCAGGACTAAATCAGGTCTAAACCAGGTCTGGACCACCCGCGCCCTATGGCCCGGTGCGCCTTTTGTATGTGTTAAATACCAAAAAGACACCCGTAACTGAAGCTGCGCCCTATAACACAGTGCACCTTATGGCCGTGAAAATACGGTAAATAAATAAATACACACATGCACACACACACACACAATATGTGTTTTTCAGAGTCTTATGTTCCTGATCCGAGACTGGAGTTATCCATACGAGCATCCATATGGGCTGGAGGGCGGCCGCAGCTTCCTCGAGAAACGCCTCCAGGTGAGAAGAACCTGGACTGGGGATGGGTACTGGACCTGGGGCTTGACCTGGGACTGGGACTGGAACTGGAATCTGATTGGATCTAGGGAACTTGAGTGACAAAATAAATATTTTTTTTGGTCATATAATAGGCTAATTTCTGTGTACATTAGAGGAGTTTTGGCCCAAGGAAAGATAATTGCTAGGTAACAGTTATGGAATTCCCTACTCTGATTATTTCCAACCAGCGAGTACATTTTAAATCCTAAAAAACTGCCTTAACTGTGTTTTAATAAAAATGAGTAGTCCAACTTGTCATGTGCACTTTAAAGTAGGATTATCCCCTGACCTGTAGCAGAATTAACTTGGGATGTAACATTCTTCTTTATTAAATGTGTTTTGTTGTAACGACAGCTAAAAAATATAGAGGGAACACACCAAGCATAATCTTTAGTTCCATTTCAATGCAGATTTATAAGACATGACTGTTGAAGGCTTTTTAAAAGGAAGAAAAGCATTCCTTCAACTCTATTACAGAATGTCCCAATAAATATTGTGACAATATCATGCGTATCGATACGTAAGAGATTTGCATATCATTACATCTCTAGATTTAACCTGTACATTTCCTTTGTTTATATATGTGTTATATTTATTATGCTATATTTCTGGTATATTTGTGGTTTATTTGTGGTTTGTCTGTGTTGTTCAGGTGAAGCAGAACCAGCACGAGGAGCTGCAGAACGTGCGTAAACACATCCACTCATGTTTCTCAAACATCGGCTGCTTCCTGCTGCCTCACCCCGGGCTCCGAGTGGCCACCAACCCGCACTTCGACGGGCGACTCAAGGGTAATACGCCTCCTAAACCTCCACCCAAAACTTCATTACCTACTACTCCTAATAATACTACAGACCTAGGACTACATCAGACTGTGCACACACACCAGCATGCACTTCAAAATCCAACTATTGCTGATGTCTAGTGTAGTCACGAAACTAAAAACAAACCCAATTACCTGCTTAAATGAGTGTCTAGCTTCAATACTGGTTTCAGCCCTATTTTGTATTGTCCTTTATTCAAGGCTTGCTCAAAAAATGTCTTTTGAATTACCCCGTATCCCCATCCACTGCTCTATACTTACTTGTGATTACTTGTTCTGTCCGTCTTCTAGACATTGATGAGGACTTCAAGTCTGAGCTGGTGAATCTGGTCCCTCTGTTGCTGTCTCCGGAGAACCTGGTGGAGAAGGAGATTGGAGGAGAGAAGGTCACCTGCAGAGACCTACTCCTCTACTTCAAGGTCTGACCTCCTCACTGTCCACTCTTAGTAGTTTGGGTTTGTGTCAGAACTACTGCAGTTGTTGTTTGATTTGTGCTGTTTTAAAGAAGTCTCAATTTTAATACCAATGTAAGGACTGTAAACTTAACTGTAACTTTATTCTGTATTTAGATTTAATAACTTGACTTGTTAAATACTGAAAAAAATTGGGAAACCCCCCCATCAGAATCAGAACCTGTGCTGTGGTTCAAAGTTACTCCTCAGTTACCTTATGCATTCATCGTATTTAGTCACCGCTTTTCACAACTTTCAGAGACCAGAGTTGACGGTGAACTTGGCATGCTAGTTGCAAACCTCCTGATTATCAGACAATAAAATGCTCTTGAGGTCATAATATCTACTGGGGCAAGATACATTTTGCTCATAGGAATAAACCTTCGGATTCTTTAACTTGTGCCTAGTTTTCCTGTTGCACTTCTTTTATACTACTTCATTTGTTTCAGGCGTACATGAAGATCTACCAGGGAGAGGAGCTCCCACACCCCAAGTCCATGTTGCAGGTTAGACCCTATTGTTGTCACAATACTAAAATTTCAAACTCTATTTTGATACTGGGGAATAGACTTAATACTCAAGACCAATTCCAATACCACGATGATGATTTAAAAAAAAAACTCCCCTCAGTCCTCAAGATACTATGTTCCATGGTGGTCCATGGGTGTAGTCTATACAGTCTTATACTTAATCTGAAACGGCGCAAGATCATTCTAAATAACACTTTGAACAACCTTACCCAGGACTAGGGTTAGGTCAGGAAACGTCTCATTAAATGTGCTTGATCATAATTGTTCTAATTTTTTAGGCAACGGCCGAAGCCAATAACCTGTCAGCTGTAGCAGGAGCCAAAGAGATCTACAACAGAAGCATGGAGCAGGTAGATATGAGCGGGCGTCTGATACACACAGGGAGGGCATTTGACACAAATTAAAATGGGAGGGCACACACAGATAATTCTGGTCCTGTATGTCAGATCTGTGGAGGAGAGCGCCCGTACCTGTCGCCGTCGGAGCTGGAGCGTCACCATGGCGACCTGCGCGAGGTGTGCGTGCGTCACTTTCGCTCAGTGAAGAAAATGGGTGGAGATGAGTTCTGTCGGCGTTACCAGACGCAGCTGGAGGCGGAGCTAGAGGACATGTACTCCGCCTTCTGCAAACACAACGACGGGAAGAACCTGTTTCATGCCGCACGCACGCCCGCCACGCTCTTTGTGTTAATGGCGGCCATGTACGTGATCTCCATGGTGACGGGCTTTGTGGGTGTGTCCTCTGTGGCAGCGCTGTGTAACCTCGTGATGGGCGCCGCCTTGCTGGCTCTGTGCGTGTGGGCATATGTGAAGTACTCTGGAGAGTTCAGAGACGTGGGCGCAGGCATCGACCGAGTGGCAGACTTCCTTTGGGAGCAGGTGAGAAACGAAAAGAGGGGGTTATAACAAAATTCTAAAAGTTAAATGTAACTACGGTTTGATACCTTTAACTGCTAGAGATACAACTGTATTATTTAAAACTGCACTATGGAACTTCTTTGTGGTGGAAAGTTATTGGTCTCCTTTAGCATTTGCTCAATAATACCTTTATAAACAATTACTGATTCTGTGACAAGGGTTACAGTTCCACAGATCTGGGGTCTCAGAGTCCGGCAGAAACTCCAAATTTACTTGAAAGAGATAAAACCCAAATTTCACATATGTGAAAAAATATTGGGATTTATAAATCCCTCCGTACGTACTCCTGGACAAACTTTCCTCTCAACGTTTGACTAACCCTAGTCTAGACCCTGCTGGGAGCTAATACCCTCCAGGATTCTATAATATCTTTCAAGTTCATATTTTTTTATATTATTTAAGTTCAGTGACATTTGTGGTTGTGGTGAAGTAGCCACAGCTGCCTACTAATACAATTGCTACTAGTCTAGAACCCGCTGGGAGGCACTACCATCCAGGATTCACTTCAAACCCCTAAAATGGGGTGATATGGTTCACTTTAGACAGTGGAGACACTTGTGGCCTGTACCGAACCAGTGGAGGCTATTGTGCACCTTTTTAAAAACAGCTTTGTTTTAAATTTAATGTTTCTTTTTACGCTCTCAGAGGACTCCTGGAAAGGTGAGTTTAAATGTGGCTGCAAATGAACCTCATGGAGTTTCATCATTTATGTTTTGACACATTGCATCCTATTTTGCCCTAGACAACCATAAAAATTGCACGTTTTGGACATGTCATTTTTAGAATGCATTAAAAGTGAATGGGGAGGGCCATCAGCACAGTGTGCCTCTGGGGCAGTTATGTATCATTTGAAGGAGCCCAGGTTCAGAAAGACCTCACATTTGCAGTGATCAGTCTGAACAGACAGTGAATACAAGCCTTTTCAGCTGGTTAGTTTAACTCTAGACCTGTTACAAACACCTAAATGCGCCCCTTCAAGTCTGCACGACCTTCCCATTGACAAACACGAATCCAGTGGCGCACACATACATCCTGCTGGAGTTTGTGGCCATGCAGCTGTGGTTTTGTGAGATTATGCACATAAATACAGACGCATGCAGTGTGTTTAGGCCTTAATGCTTTTTCAGCTGTGTATCTTTTTTGAGTTTGAATTTTCAGTCTAGATATACTTTTGATATGTCCATGTCACAAATTATTCATTCTCAGTTTGCAAAGTTCTTGTTCCACGGCTGTCAAATTATTTTATAGTTGTCAACTGGTTTTCACACTTAATTTAAACTTCAAACGTTTTAATGTTTTTATTTTATTTTTTTATTTCAGATGTTGTGTAAAATTCTGGAGGTGGCCCGGAGTCGTGTGCCACTGATGAACCTGATCCCTCTGCCACGACCACGACTTGCAACCAACAACAACGTCAAGAAGAAAAACTAGAGCTGTCACCTTACCCCCTCCCTTCCTCCCCTCTTCCTCCCCGTTTCCTCTCCTTCCCTCTGACTCACTCTCACCACACTCTCCTCCCCCTCCCCCTTCTCTCACTCTTCTCCTCCTCTTTTCCTCCTCCTCTTCCTCACTCATCCTCTTCAGGAGCAGGCCAGCATTTTCTGGATCTGCTCAAATCAAACAAAATGAACAAACCCAGACACAATCTTTATATTTGTCTGACCCACCAAAGTTTACAGCTTTACTCCGCCATTTCATAACCATCAGTTTGGGGAGAGTTTCACAGTTTCTTTATGTAGTCTGATTTAGAATTTGGAGTTTTTATCTCTAAAGTCTTAAGTTAGGATAGGTATTGTAAGAAAACAACAGATTTCAGTTGTATTAGCAGTTGAAACCTTTTTGTTTTAACTAAATATTTGCCATTATTTAAGTTCAGTGACATTTATGGTTGTGGTGATGCAGCCACAGCTGCCTGCTGCTAGAATTACTACTACTACTATTACTGCTACTGAAACTGGGAATAGACCCTCTGACATTTGGGTTAATTGAGCCTCTACTTACTACTCCTACTACTAGTCTCACATCTTCTCAATTAAACTCACAGTATGTAACTTTTTAGCCAGAAAATTTTTACTAAAATGTCAGTGCGTGTTTGTTTTTCCCGAAGACATGATTTTGGCAGCAAACAGTCCACTTCAGCCTTGAACTTTTTTTTTTTACTTTAAGAAACTATGAAATTTCCCCAAACACATTTCTTCTTCAACTGAACCTAATCGTGTCATGATTCCTGCTGATTTTGAAGCTGTTTTTGTCCCTGGTGGGCTTCCGTAGATCTCCCTATGACTGTAGACTGTATCCAAGCACTATTTATTGATGTACAGCTGATTCTTGATAGTATTATGTAAAGGAGGAGTTTTTATCTGAAGTGACTGAGCACATGCTATTCCAAACCTTTGAGATTTTAGCTGTCTGAGTAGTTTACAAAAATAAGTTGTTTTTGTTGAGATGTAGACTAGGGTGGAGCTTATTTTTTGACTATCAAAATTTAATCTTCTTACCCCCTAAATGTGTTCCTTTTTATCAGAAAATGCATGTGGCAAAATATTGCAATAACATTTTTTTAGAGGTAGCTCATTAAGGTAAAAGTTTTATGGTCTAAAGCGCAACGTCATCACAATTGCTTCATACACTTTCATGATATTATTTAACGCTTATCTGCATTAATTCTAATTTAGTTCTAAAATTAACCTGAATGAAAGTTACAATTAACTTCAGCAACATTAACTATTTAATCAAAATCGTTTTTAAAATATCTCTAGATGAATCATACATGCCTCTGGGGGAGGCATATTGATTTTACCCGGGGCATCCGTCCGTTGCTGACACTTTACTGTTACCCCTCTATCTTCCCTCCAACTTAACCAAACTCAATGAAATTTGGTATGGTGATTCCTCTGGTGGAGTGCTTAGATGGTATTGAATATGAGTAATCTACCTCAATGTCGAAACTCACATTGAACTCCCACATGTGTGGACTTGTTGGGCAGGGGAGGCATCTGTTTTCGTGAGAAAACAGCCCACTTCCATTTAATGATGATTTAAGAATTAAGTTGCTTATAATACAATATATGCACTACTTAATAGTACTTATGTTATTTTTAGTAGTGTAAACAACTGAACATGGCACAGGCAACACGGTCCAAGACCAAGTTGTATCTCCTTGGACATCCTGTGAAAGAATTGACTGGCAGCAAGCTACTCTCAACACGCATGGCTTTGGGATTTTTCCTTCATCATCATCTTGACCTCAAAGAGACTATAAGACAGTCTTCGGCTGTAACTATTGCAGAAATAAAAGGAGAAATTCAGTTTGTCAACTGGACAAAGTTTGTTAGGTCGAAAACTTTTCGCCGCTCATCCGAGAGGCTTCGTCAGTTCTGGTTCGAGTGCTGGTAAGACCCTGCTTATATCTAGCTGTAGGGAGGAGCTCACTACACTAAATTCTTCTCAACAATTTGTATTGCAATTCTCTCTTTTGTATTTTGAATTTCTCTGGCGCCTAGTTTAGCATACCTATTCACCCTAACGACCGTCCCCACACCTCTGGCCCTGACCTGCCTGCCCTTTTTGGTTTAAGAATGGAATTGTAAATGGGAGACAAGTTATGTCTGACTCCCCCACTTCTGTTTAAAGAACGTTTTCGACCTAACAAATTTTGTCCAGTTGACAAATTGAATTTCTCCTTTTATCATGGATTCTACCTGGACGACTGAGGGACTCTTCACGCATATTGCAGAAATGGAAAAGTTTTGGTCCAAAGCAAGAATCCCAATAAGGGATAATCAGAATTGCAAAACTAAACTTGAACAAGTTTTTGATGAGTGGAAACGTCTTAAGAAAAACAAAAGTCAAGTCAGTTCACCAGCACAACAGGCAAAAGAGTCAGCATTTGTTTCGAAGCTCGATCTATTTGACATAGCGCATGCTAATGCTCTGACGAGCTCCACAGTATTACAAGAAGACAAGGATTTCCTCATTGCCTAGCGTGAAAAAGGAAGAAGAGGGTCAATGGTTGGGCAGGACAAAACACTAGCGGATAAGGAAGAAAGCTTTACTGCGAGAGGAAAAGCTGCAGTTGAGGAAAAGAAAACAAGAAGAAGCTGAGCAGTCCACATCGGCAAGAGTTGAGTTGATTTCATCAGACACAAGTTCTGCAGATGACAGTGAAAAGTTAAGCAGACGTTACCCTGATTGCAGAAATAAAACACTTGCTGCACAGAAATAATGCAAACATTAGTAATGATGGTTCTAAAAGACTGACGTATTTATTGTTGATTTTGTTACATTCAATATCTTACTGTTTTGTGTTTGGAAATAAACATTAGCCAAATTTCAATTTTTGGTCAAAATTTTAAAAAATCAAGGCCATTGAGCTACCTCTAAATATCAAGATAAAGTATTCAAACTCAATACACATTGTTTTTTCATTAAAAGGAACAAATTTGAGGGGTAAGACTTACAAAAAAATCAACTTTTAAGAAATCACCCCATATAAGCTCCACCCTAATGTAGACCAAGGCTTTGTCCACATTTCAATAGATTTTGGTTGAGTTTTAATATTGAAATTTCACTTATAAAACATATAGGACCAAAGCATAGCAGTTTCGTTCCATTTTTTGTTTTTTAAAATGGAATTATAAATGCAGAAACTATGAAGTTTGCGTTTGGTGTGGACAAATCCATTAGCTAAAATGAATGAATAGAAAAATGGTACGATTTTAGTAGTTTTGACTAAAGCTGCCCTGTGTAACTTTTCTGGTGGAGGTTCTGCCTGTCAGTACCCAATGTACCTGATGTGAAGTACCTGATGTGGGCTCTGTGTTCGCGCATGTGCAGTTTGTGTATTGCTGTACGGGTTTCACAACAGTGCCCGATTCGTCCCTTGCAGTTGGTTTACGCCTAACCCTAACCCTGTCAAAATACATCTCTGTCGTACATAAAAAAATAAATTAAAAAAAAAGCCTGAATCGGGCAGGAAAACCCTCCTTCCTGATACGTCATGTCCTGTTTCCTGATACGTCATTATACGTCGTCGTGCGCATGTGCAGTACACACAGAGCCCACATCAGGTACTTCGCCCACATTGGGTACGCACACTGCCTCCTGCTTGTCTCCATAGAGATATTGCTTTTCCCGGAATGTTGCACAGCGTGGCATTACACTTTTTCTGTATTTTTACTTTCTTATTTATTGTATTACAGGTGCATTTGTTGCTCTAAAATTATTGTAAAACATTTATTCTTACTGTGAGTGAGATCGCCTCTGACCTGTAACAACCTACTGATTTCCACGGAGACACTGTGAAACATTCCAGATGAAGTAAGAATATTCTTTATGGAGACAAACAGGAGAACCTTTTAAGATGGTTGTAGCTCTGGATTGTTTTGCCAAGATTTCAATTTCACTTCTGGAAATTATGGAATTGAACTGACTTTATCTGTCTCCATAGCAACCCCACTCACATTAGGAATGCATGTTAATCATTTTCAAGGTATTTTAAGCTATAACACCGGTAACAAAAAAGCAAATTAAAATAGTTTAAGTCAAATGCCAATGGAGAGTTACACACTGGATATTAAGGCTTGAAGATTATTTGACTTTTCCAAATTAGTCCAACCCACTTGTTTGTAAATTCTAGTCATTTAATCTTTTATTTTAACATTTGCACACTCTGCCTTGTGATTCTTTTCGGCACCAAAACTCTGGATCATTCCTCATTTTTGGTTATTCCATAGTTTTTGCAGATGCTTAAATCTTGTACAGACATTTTTACTGCAGTTTCCACATGGACCACATGGCGGCGCTGCATATGTACAAACGCTGGTTTTCTAGAGACTTTTGGAACTTTCCTTTGGGTTTGGTTCACACTGAAACGCAGGACATTTTGATTAATTTGGGATCAAATCCTTGGTGTAAATAACATGAGCACTACAGACCACCTTTATTTGGTTTCTGTTACATTTTAATTTAATTTTTAATTTATTACAATAATAAACAGAACAACTATGGATTAACTCTGGCTCTACGGCATCTTTTTTATTATTATTATTTTAATAGCCTTTATTTATCCCTGTAGGCAAACTATGTCTGAATTTGACCCATCCTTTCAGGAGCAATGGGCAGAGGCTCATCTTCAGGCGCCCAGGGTAATCTTTAGTTCGTGTGTTTATAGTGTACAGAGGTGGATAGTACTCATTTGCTCAAGTAAATTAGCATAAAAATTAATAAAATACTTTTGAGTTTTTATTTTTTTTATTTTTTTATATACTGTATAGACCCCTTTACAGTTAGTAAACAGTCACCGGCATGTGCGCGCATTGTTGACCCAGAATCAACCATGGCGGACCATAGCGGAGTATTTGAACGATAGGGAGAGTTACATTCAAAAGCTCACTTTGAGCAACGGGGTTCGACTACCAGATCCTTATGCGATCACGGAGTGGCAGTACGACCGCAGAAAGTGGCCAGTTTACAGTGGCCAGATATCCACTGTTTAGTCGAGAAGCCCAGCGTGTATACAAGAGAGAAAGTGCGCGCATACAAATCCATGGATGCCTACCAGTTTGCCATGTGTGGCCATGTACAGGAGATAAAATACCACGATATCGAAGGGGAGTTTTGCGTGTTGGCATCTGATGTTCTCCCCAGTCAAAGACAAGGCCACAAGACGACCATGTACAATGCTTGGGCTATCATCAACAAGCGCGAGAACTACGTTCTGACCGCCAACTGCACTTGCGTTGCAGGGTAACATACTACGACTTAATTCACGAGTCACAGATGTGATCTCAGTCATGTCAAATGCCATTTATGATGGTCATGCGAAAACTTATCCTGCATTTTAACAAAGTTATTCGTGCTCGTTTACATGTGTCTGTCGTAGAGGTTACGCGGTTAATATGTCTGTGAGCTTTGTGGTGTCCTTTGCTTGCTAGTTAATCAGCATGATTAAACACCATTGAACACCTGGGCAAATTACCCTAAACAAGCAGCAGGTGTTCACTTGTGTGTATGTCAGTTGAATGATATGAACTATCATTTATTCCATCTGTTTCTGGGTCATTCCAGAATTGGAGGACATTTTGGCTTTAAAATTCTTGAAAAATAAACCTTCACTTTTCTGATTTTCTGCTACATATTCATCAATAATAGGTAATAAACTATCAAATGCTTGATTAGCTCAGCATACGGTCAATGGTAAAATTTTTATTATATGATTTATATGGTTTATTTATTTATTTACTTTAATCACAGTAACAGGGTTGCAGGTAACAGGGTTGCAAAAAATGCACAAATTTTTGCTTTATCTCAGGAATAGAAGCTAGCTGTTTAGCTAGCTGTTATTACTAATCAAGAGGAAAAACTTATTTATGCAAATACGTATATCTTGTAACTGTGGGAACATTTGTTTTAATAGACATAATATTTCAAATAATAATTATTCATGGAACATGTGTCCCACAACATGCACACAACCCTAAAAAATGCTTGTAGGAAAAAGAATTCTCTTTATAGATTGTTTCTTAAATCGAGAACAAAAGACACAGAGGTAAGGTATAAAACATACAAAAATAAACTTGTATCAATCATAAGAAGACAAAAAAGGATCACTACACCAAATTATTAGATAAAAATAAAAATAGTACAAAACACATGGGGAGTAATAAACACAGTCTTGTAAAAAGGCAAAACCAAATCAATTGGTCCAACCTACCTAACAAAAAATAATATAGATATCTTTGGAAAAGAAGAAATCGTAAATTAATTGAATAATTACTTTGTGAATATTGGCCCAACGTTATCAAAAAATATTCCGAAAGAAGCAACTGATGGACAAACTATAGAAAATATGAATAGTATTTTTCTGGATCATGTGCAAGAAATTGAAATTTTGACAATTGTTCACAAATTTGCCAATAAAAAATCAAACGATTATACAGACATAAATATGTCATTGATAAAGCTAATTATATATGTTGTCATTCAACCTTTCACATATATATGTAATTTATCATTCACCCTAGGAATATTTCCCAACCGCATGAAAGTAGCCAAAATTATACCACTTTTCAAAAAAGGAAATAAAACTGATACCTCGGATTATAGACCTGTTTCACTGCTTTCACAGTTATCTAAAATACTAGAAAAACTATTTGTGATCAGATTGAACAAATTTATTGAAAAATATCACATTTAAAGCAACAGCCAATATGGATTTCGCTCAAAACATTCAACTGCTACAGCAGTAATGGAACTGAAAGAAGAAATAACCAATGCCATGGACAATAAACAGTTTTTGGTCAGCATTTTCGTAGACCTTCAAAAAGCATTTGACACTCTGGATCATGAGATACTATTGCAAAAATTATATAAATATGGCATAAGAGGGGTAGCACATCAGTGGGTCACGAGCTACTTAAAAGACCAATATCAGTATGTGGAAATCGATAACAATAAATCAGAGTATTATCTTACCCCAAGGATCGGTTCTTGGACCTATACTTTTCCTTATTTATGTTAATGATATTGTCTCTGTTTCTAGTTTACTCAAATGTATTTTCTTTGCAGATTATACTACTCTATTTTACTCAGGAAAAAATATAAATGAGGTTTTATACATAGTAGAGTGAGAGTTTCAGAAAATTTTGATATGGTTCAAAGCCAACAAACTATAAATATTGGTAAGACAAAGTTTATGATTTTTTGTTGCAAAAGGAATGACAGATGCAAGATTGGTCATACAAGGACTGGAGATTGAAAGGACAAGTGAGATCAAGTTTTTAGGTGTTGTAATTGATGAACATTTGACATGGAAATCACACATAGAACAAGTTAAATCAAAAGTATCACAAACAATAGCTGTATTACACAAAGTGAAGGACTGTCTTAGCAAAAATGCCATGTTTCTTTTATATAACTCACTGATTGTTCCATATCTGACTTAATGTATTGAAGTGTGGGGAAGTGCCTGTAAAACACTCATTGAACCGGTCTTCCTTTTACAGAAACGCGCTATCCGTGTGGTAAATGGAAGTGGATACAGAGCCCACACAAACCCTATATTTGTACAATTAAAAACATTAAAATTTAAAGAATTGGTAGAATATAACTTACTCAAAATTATGTACAAAGCTCATCAAATATTATTGCCAAACAACTTGCAAATTAGATTCAAAAAGAGGGAAACTAGTTATAAATTAAGAGGAACTGATAATTTTTTTAAACCAGTATTCAGAACCAAACCAAAGGAAAGATGTGTCTCAATCCAAGGAGTCAGTCTATGGAACAATCTTGAACATGAAATTAAATCATCAACGTCTATTCAAGTTTTCAAGAAAAATGTGAAAGTGGAATTCATGAAAAGATATAGTAGTACTGCGCAGTAATAAGATTGTTGTATTATTAGAATTATTATTATCATTATTATTATTGTTATTGTTATAAATATTTTGTTGTAATATAATTTTGAGTTGATAAGGTGCAGATATTATAAGCTTATGCTTCTTTCTGTTCCCTTTTCATTCATATTTAAGTTAGAATTGTATAGATGCAATTTTGTTGCATTTGTTATTTTGTTTTGTTTTAACGAATGAAATAAATAAATAAATGAAATGAAAATGAAACCTCTGATCTGCATTCAAAGCATCCATCAAGCTGTGTGGAAAGGCTCGTTTCATCTCAGTGATGACATCCATCTCAGCTGTCTCTTGTGGTGGCAAGGAGTCCAAGAAGCTGATAAATCGGATGCGCTGAAGACTCTCATATAAAAGTTTATGAGCCCTCATGCTGTGATTGTAGTGATGGCCATTGATCACCCCATTGATGGACCCTGGGGCAACAACTTCAGATTCAATGAGAATGTCTTGAAGCCCTGCATCTCCAAAACTTTTGCCTAAAACACTCAGGTACGACATGGATGTGTGGAATTCAATGAGTCTAATGACTAAATGCTGTGTAAAGTCATCATTCTTCCAGTGAATTTGCTGCACTTTGCCATATATTGCTTGGTCAAACACTAAAACTATGTGCTCCAGTTCCAGCTGGTCAGCAATCTGGACACTTCTCTTCAGGATAGTGTTGACTGTAGACATCTCTGTTGGTGAGGCCTCAATGACTGGCAGATCATATAATGCTGACTTCTGCAGTGTTGTCAGCTTGGAGTAGTGTATGGAAACCCTGTCCAGCTTGGGATGGCACATCCTTCATCATATGCAGACTTCACAAAAACATATGCAATTTCAGCTTGTACACTAAAGTGGGTGTCTATTCTGCACATTTCTGCCTCAATTGGTTGACCCAGGTTGCGTGGGCCTTGCCTTTTGGTCTGATGGTATGGCTCTATAGGGATTTGTGGGGGGGGGGCGGCTTTGAATGAGGACACTCCCTTTCTCAATGGCTGTCTGGTGGCAATGGACATAGTGTCATTGGAAAAATTCTGTACTAATAATAATTCCATTTATATGGTGAGTGGTTCCACGATAGAGTCTCCTCACCAAAGTCAATGTTGTCCCACACAAGAGTTGTGGGTGCCCTCTTTGAAAAGCCCTTCGGCACTTTGTCACTGCCCTCTATCAGTGTCAGTTGGGCAAGACTAGTGTCCAGACTCAGCACTGTGTCCCATGATGCACAATGTCCCAGTTTGTTCAGCAGTGACACAATGCGTGAGGACCCTGTTAAATGTCGAACTGTTAAACCTAAGCACAAGGACTTCGGTGTTTGCTTACAGCCCTTGAAAGCAAGGTACACAATGCAGGGATGAAATTGGCCAATCATGAAAAAAGCGGAAAGTCACGGCGGTAACAGCTCTTGTGGTACTGCACCTCGACAGCCACACGGTCTTTGTCTTTGATATGTATGAGAATGCTATGGTCGTTCTTCAACTCAGCTGCTTTCTGTAACTTGCCTTGTAGAAATGATACATACATAGACATACAGACAGTCAGAGAGGCTTTATTCACCACAAAGAAAATAAAGGTGCCCAGTAGCATATTAACATCAAGGCACACAGACATGGCATGTATACAAACATACATACAAACACACATACTACACAAATGCAAGGGAGATAAAACTATGTGGAGTGTACTTTGTAGTATAGTTTACTTTGATTGGTGTAGTTTAGTTTGGTTATGGCATGTTACATGTTCATTAGCAGTGAGATGAATTGTCATTAGTGATAGAGGTGTTTGTGTGTGTGCGTTGGGGGGATGGGATGGGGGACGGAATGGAATGGGTGATGGGATGCGTTTTTTCTTACCTGCAGTTAAAGTTTCTGCCTTTGATAGAGCTTCTCTTTGTCGTTTGCCTGCCTTAACGATGAATTTTGCAGTTCTCTTGCATATTATGCACAGGGCGGGAAGGATGGGGCCAGGGCTCGAGATGGGCAGGCCTGACCTGGACCTAAGTTTCTTTGGACTCGGGGTCGTCTGGTCCGATGATGTGGACGGGATGGCCTCGCTTGTTGAGGGGTTTTCGGTATCTGGTCTTCTCTCTCTCACATACACGAGACGCCTTTCCGCTCTTTCTATTGCAACCTTGTCTATAAACTTTGGGTAGCATGTGGGATGGAAACCAGCATCTTCTGGAATGTTTTGAAATTCCACATCTACGCAGTGTTTGTAGTTTTCAGCTACTGCTCTACACTCACCGGTCAACTCCAGCCACCGCCGTAGACTGTTTCGGTAGGTATTCCATCATGTGAGAGTAAAATCCAGAGTTTTTCCATGCTTCGCAGACACGATGTGCATATAGCAGTGCTTACGTCCCGAAAATTTCCTCTTTTTGGCACGTTTTGGTGAAGTTTCTGCTTCATCAGTACTGCTCGAAGTCTCTCTCGTAGCTGCCATGTTGTGTCTGTGTTTATCAAATGCAGCAACCCTACTGGTGTAGGCGGATCACGTGTAGACCGTGGCACCTCCTGCGAACCAAAGTATTACTACGCCCTGAAGAAAGTAGTTCCTTATAAAATCGGCATGAAAAATTGACAGGATTTTGTGACAAGAACTTTTTGCTGTAAGCTTAACATAATTCTTTCATTTTTATGATTTGGAGTTTGTGTAGTTTGGAGACGTCGGAGCGAAATTCAATTTCTAAAAGACTTTTCAGGCCTCACCTTACGGCCTATAAAGCTTGTTTTTCTTCTCAAAACAAAACATTTCTCCGAAAGGTGATATATTTGCGTCCGAAACAGTTGTCAACGAAACATCCAGCAGCGTATTTTGCATTTGTGTATTGTCTGTCTCGACTCGTCGCCCATGTTAACTCTATCAGCCTGTTCACCTTTAGCGAATGTCTAAGTTGAAGTTTACAAGTGAACAGGCTAATGAATTAACATGGTGATACGAGTCGAGAGAGACAATACGTGAATGCAAAATACGCAGCTGGATTTTTCGTGGACAACTGTTTCGGACGCAAATATATCACCTTTCGGACAAAAGTTTTGTTTTGAGAAGAAAAACAAGCTTTATTTCATATCCCCGCGAAGTTACCGGACCTACTTACGTGGGCTCCAGAACATGAGCCGAACCGGGATCAGCTGAGAGTGTCAGAGAGGTAAGCCAGTGTCAACACACGTAACTTTTAGAAGGAAAGCCATACAGATTAACATAAAAAAACGCACTATCCCTTTAAGTTTTGGTTTTGGCACGAGGGCCTGAGGAAGGGCCTGACCTTCCTGCAGTGAGAGCGCAGTGTGCCAGGTGCCAGATTAACGAGTGCGTAAAATCCCTCATTGTAAAGTGTGTGCACAAGGAGAAGCGGCTCTGCAGCGCCTCACAGATGTGTATGTCAAGCGCTCGTGCCGCACAACTGTGCAACGTTACGCTCGTCGCTTAAGCGCAGACGCCTATATGTATTTCAACTTTCTTTTGTTGTCTTTTTAATTTACACTCCTACAAGGAAAACGGCACAACGCATCTGCCATACCCTGCTCACTGGCCATTGGCATTTGCTGAGTGGAGACCAGGTTGAGGTGTGGCATTATAGTGCACAGTTATTTGTGCCCATACTTGAATATGAACGGCGTGTACACATTCGCTAACTTGGCACATCCACTGTGCTCTCATCGAAGCTCTGTGGGCATGTAAAGAGCACTTAAATAAAGCAGGTGGTGGAGAGCATGGACAGCATCTTATGGCACCTGGGGCGCTTCTAGGGGAGGGTTTCTTATGTGTGCTCCATCTGTGCACATCAGTGGCCAGTGCGCAGGGTAAGGCAGATGTGTGCCGTTTTCCTTGTAGGAGAGGAGGTGGATGGGTCTCTGGACGCAATCTAATTCCCCTGGACCCTGTCTACCCTTCAGAGGCTTCCCTGGACACACTTAGGCGATGGCAACACAGATATTTCCTTCACTTGATTACTTGCACAGTCCGTTCAGTGGTGGTGCACTGTTTCTATTTTATCCTAGTCAGCTGTGTTCATTCATTGCTTATTTTAGCCTATTTGATCTGTTAATACTGCACTCCTGCATTCAAGAGCAGAAATGACTGAAGACAGGACTCATGTACGCTGCATGACATTAAAAGCAAAGAGATTTCGGCCAATAGCCCATTAAACGAAAATGAATTTCTAAAGTTTTGATGGTGCCTATTACCAATTCCAAATAAAACAGACAACAAAAGAAAGTTGAAATATGGGCGTCTGCGCAGTGAATCAATTGAATTATGCGCCCAGAGACCCGCTGCCTCCACGGCCTGGACGCGGCAGAGGCGCAGTTATGACCTGTCTACCCCATCATTCATTCAATCCAAGAAACTTTCACAGGATCATGAGATAGTTTTACGGGATTGCATGATAATTTCAATTTAATTTCTCTGGATTTTTTAAATATTTTTTTTTATTCAAGCCCTTGCGGGACTCCATAGATAATGTCTTGATTAGGCACAGGTCTTGATCGAAGAAACTGCAGCAGGTCATCTGCCAGGGTTGCAGCTCCTGTCAGATAGTCAGAGAGGTCTTTTGCTTTGGTAACTTTATATCGTGAAACATTTCTCGGGATCCTGTGAACGTTTTATGGAAGAATGGAGAAACATTACTCGAGTTCCTGAGAAACTTTTTCGGGATCGCGGCATAATTTCGCGACAGTTTCTCTTTATTCTCTTGATTTAAATCCTCGCCCACAGCTCTTGCAGGGCTCCGTACAATAAAAAAAAAAACTTAAAAAAACAAAAAACAAAAAAACTGCACATTGAGGCTCCTCGCGCGGCGCCTGACCAAAACAAACGCCGGACTGTGTCTTTTCACTGTATTTGATCTTAATAGAGACTGCGCTGTTTAACACGAACATTCTTCATTTTAAAGTGAAATTCACATTCACCTGAAGGTGTTAAAAACTCTTCCCCGGCAGAGCTGGGGGTCTTCGGCTGCAGGACCCAGGGAGGACCCGGTCCAAGATGGCGCAGCCCGGAGTGGAAGCTAAACTCTGAAGGTGAGAGCGAGAATTACATTTTAAATATTTTTTATGACACATTTAAAGAACAGAGATTGTTGTTTGGTTAAGATATGGTTACAGAGTGGCCCTAATTTTAATACTGATCAGGGTGATGGTATTTTAAAACAACATATCAATGAAAAACTTGCGCAAACCCTGTTCCGGGTGAGTTATGAAAGCGTAAGACAATCATGATGTAAAAATGAAATGTTTGTTGTAATTTTGTTATGACAGCTTAGTCTGGTTAAATGAAGTTGTTTAAAGGTGTCCTCGTGAGAAGACAAAAACAACAAAATCAGCTGCACCTCTTAAGGGTCATTCCAGAATTGGAGGACATTTTGGCTTTAAAATTCTTTAAAAATAAACCTTCATTTTTCTGATTTTCTGCTACATATTCATCAATAATAGGTAATAAACTATCAAATGCTTGATTAGCTCAGCTTACGGATCAATGGTACAATTTTTATTACATGATTTACTTGGTTTATTTATTTACCTAATCACAGTAACAGGGTTGCAAATCCGCACTAATGTTAGCTTTATCTCAAGAGGAAAAACGTATTTATGCAAATAAGTAAAGGAAAAAATAATAAATGTCTTATTCTGATAATATGCATAACAGGATTGCATGAGATGGAGTGAGGCATTCAATCAAGGCTAACTATGTTATTCAAATATGAAAAATAGAAGAGAAGACAAACCTTTGCTCTACCCATTCTTTTGGAAAACTCCAGGGTATCATGTGGTTCTGCTTTCTTCTTCTTCTACCAGGCTAAAAATGTTATGGTAACAGGGTTGCGTGCATGTTGTGGGACATATGTTCCATGAATAATAATAATAATTTGAAATATTATGTATTTTAAAACAAATGTTCCCATTGTTACAAGAGATGGCAATGAAACAAATAATACAAAAAATACATTTAAATTTAATTTTAACTGTTTTATTTGAGATTCAATTTGGTCATTAGAGGGGTGGGACAAGAAGAAAATGGCATTTTGGGGGTACTCCAGACTTATTTGGTATTTTAAAAACTATTTTCAAGCATTGTTTTCTTTTAGTTTTTTTAGATTTGGTCGCAGGACAGAAACTGTATGTTTTAGTAATTTGTATGTGGATTATTTAATATTTGATGGGCGGGATGTAAAATGTTCTCCAATTCTGGAATCCTTAAAATATTTTCTTCTCCCCAGTTCTGTCTTTCTCTGTGCCATGGGTCTGGCTAATTTCTGGAACAACTATAAAGTATTGATTGTGATGGGCACAAGTCTTGGTCTGGTCCACTGGGGCTGGTACAACCTAAAGGACTCTCACCCACTGAAGCAACACAGAGACGAGGTACCGGAGCCGGGCATCGTCACCTTCCTCTCGCCCTCGCCTCCATCTGCGCCTAGAGCCAAGAATCAGTGAACGTGGATGTTCTGCCTCCTCTCACTAAGGTAGCTGCAGGTGAGAGTCCTGACCTCTTTTAGGGTAGGGTATACAGTTATTTTTTTACTATTAGACAAGCATTCTTGATCCACAAGTGAAATTGGTTGGACACAGTAGCTCACACATCACATTACATCACATTATAATGTTATAACAAAGGGCAACAATATAAATGGTAATAAAACATTTAAAATAATAATAAGTGTCAAGTAAAACATAATTATACAAATGTAGCTGCACTCTGGTGTTTTGGTTGTGGTGAAATGGTCCATTCCCTCAAAGTGTTTCCTCTGAAAGATGATCTGCCACATTTGCTTCCACATATGGCATAAAACATTTGGACAAAGTGTGCTCTCAGTCAGAGGCACTAAGTTCAGGAACTGTCTCCCATAATCAATAAGAGAGACTCCAACACTGGCCCCTTTCAAATCACACTTGAAACAGTAGCTAAAGGAAAACCAGACTAGTGGACACTTTTATTGTTTAATGTTTTAATGTTGCTGTTATTGTCAGTTGTCATTGTTTTTGTTGTTTTTGCTGTGGTGTCACCTGCCCAGGGATTACAGATGGAAATGAGCATTTTTGCTATAATCTGGCGTATTTACACTGCACAATGTTGTTGATGTTCATTAATATGCACTGTCCCTATTAAATAAATAAATAATGAATAAATAATGAATAAATAAATAAAAACCCTGTAACATTTCAATGCCCATAGCTAGCTCGCTCCTTTAGCTAGCATCTTGCACTGTCTCCATGGATACGGCAAAAACAAACAGTTAATTTCACATGATCCAATAGTCTGTGTTCTTTGAACTGCACAGGCTGTACTTCTTAAGTTGGTTAAATCCCAGGATGTGATGTTAAAAACTGAGCTCAAAAAACAAAGTTTTAAAAACTGCTCAGTGTGTGAACCAGGGTGAAGCAGTTGCCACAAAAGCTCCACTGAAAACTGAAAAACTGAAAACTCCACTGCCATGGGTGCAAAAATATGGAAATGTGAAATATATCTTTGCTATATGCAAGAGGTGGGCAAGGAGAAACGGTGCAAAGATGAAGTGGTAATTTACATGATGGGATGAGTTGTACAGTTGTATGGAGTATGGTATGAATGTAGTCCTGTATCCCTCACTTAACCATTACGGGGAGATTTGCAGTACATACTGTAAAAAATAAAATAAGATTCAGTTCTCTGTCAACATTTTAAAGATTAGTTGGGTTGAGTATTTTCCATCTACATGAAAGCATTTTAAAGTGCTTTAGACAAACGGGAACAATTTTCAAATGCCATTGTAAGTGAATAGGATTCCCAAACTCGGAATAGGCTGCGTTCATATTTTAGGATTTGCTGACTGCATCATTTCAAGTGGAGAGCAGGGGCCTATATAACCCTGTAGGAGATTTACTGTTTTGGAAATATCTAAACCTAAGATCTACAAATGTTGAATCTTATCATTAATTATTTGGAATTGGCTCCACAAATTCTGTTCTTTCACGTGACGACAAATGTCCAGCTTTATTTTAAACTACCGGGATTGTACAATGTTTTGATGTCAGGTTTAACTTTAAACACTTAAAGATGTGAAGCATAAAACATTACAATAACATTATAGTATCTGATGGGGGGGAGGTAAAAGAAAGAATTGATTTGATTAAAGTACTGATATTAAGTCTGTTTGTTATTACAGATAAACTAAAGAGGAAATGCGCTCTCAGAGTTGGCTGAGGAAGAATTGGCCGTGGGCTGTGGGCGGGGCCTTCATCACGGTTCACATGTTCACCTGGATCATGAATAAGGCCATGAAGAGCTCCGTCCAATCAGAACGCAGCCTGAGGAGCCCTGGTCAATCAGATGCAGCCTTGAGACAAAACCCACCTTCAGAACAGACAATGGACTGAACTAGAATTTTCTGAATTTTAAAACTAATATAATATTGAGTGAAAGGGATGCACTGAGGGGCAGTTTAAGTGAGCATACAATACTCTTTTTACTTGGGAAATTTGAAAGAATTGTCAGGTATCACCACAACTACCAAAGTCTCAACCAAAATGCTCTGTAATTCCGATTTGAACTGAAAAATGTTGCCTGGCATCTAGAATACTCCCAATACTTTCTGAAGATGTGAGTCTGTTCATCGGTGAATCTCCCAGAATTCAGATCGGCAACAGGATTGATTAGCCAATAAGGGAAACATGTGGTCCATCTGTATCAAAACAAAAATATGGCTGATTATTAGGAAAAAAGGAAAAAATATCATCACAGTGACTAGAAAAAATAGCAGATGATATGTAAATTATAGGTTAACAATGAGTGCCTTTACTTTACACGCATCGCTGAAATAAACAAATCTGATTGGATGAACATGTTTGATCTGGCTCTTGGCATGATGGGGGGCGTGGGGACCTGACTGATCTGTATCATCTGTATAAAAATACACTCTTATTTAAATGTAACCATCGCTGTCTAGAATAATTGACACATGTATTTGTTTTTTCTTTAATTTGAATAATTTATTAGAATAAAAACCTGATGAATGAGAATGCATTGTTTTTTTCCCCCTGAAATCTTAATTTTAATCAGATCTGGTTAAAAGTGAAACATTCGGAAGTCATTTTAGACCACAATATTCAGGTGGAGACAAAACTACTTTTCTATCAGAAATGAAAACCTAATATTTTCAAAATGTTACAAATTACTTTAGATTTCAGATCAAATCCACATTACGTTGAAATAAAGAAAAAACATATTAATATTTAATAACACAAAAATCTGACCTACACCCTGAAAAAATGTTCAGTACTCCTGACCAGGATCCTGGCTCAGATCTGGAGATGGGTCCAGCTATTTTTCCTGGTAAATTAACCCTTCCTTTTCACCATCTACACCTCGGATTTCACATACAACACGGACAGCTGCCATCTCCAGAAGTTCTCTGACGACTCGGCCATTGTGGGCTGTGTGTCTGAGAGGAACGAGCTGGAGTACCGCTCGGTCATCAGTGACTTTGTGGACTGGTGTGGGTGCAACCACCTGACCTTTAACACCAGTAAGACAAAGGAAATGGTGGTCGACTTCAGGAGGAGACCACTACCTCACTACCTCACTCACAGGTGAACATCCAGGGGCAGGGCATAAAGACTGTGGACAGTTTCAAGTACCTGGGTGTTCACCTCAACAATAAACTGGACTGGTCCCATAACACCGACGCCCTGTACAAGAAGGGCCAAAGTCACCTCCACCTCCTGAGGAGACTGAGGTCCTTTGGAGTGTGCAGGCCTCTGCTCAAGACTTTTTATGACTCTGTGGTGGCCTCTGCTCTCCTCTACCCTGTCGTCTGCTGGGCCCTGAGCAGCACAAAGCGGGACAGGAAGAGACTTAATAAGCTGGTCAGGAGGGCCAGCTCTGTCCTGGGCTGTCCTCTGGACTCTAGATGAGGTGGCTGAGAGGAGGGTACTGGCCAAATTCATGTCCATCATGGACGACACCTCTCACCCTCTGCACCGGACTGTAGAGGAGCTGAGCAGCTCCTTCAGCAGCCGACTGAGGCACCCCCAGTGCAAGAAGGAGCGCTACCGCAGATCCTTCATCCCCACCGCCATCAGACTGTATAATTCTACTATGTAGGCCAGACGTGCAATATCCTCTTTTCCATGCTCTCCTTGTTGATGCTTGTATTATTATTATTATTGGGGACAAGCACCGAAGGTGCTAGGCACCATAGTGTTTCTACTGATTATTATTATTATTATTATTGTTGGGGCCAAGCACTGAAGGTGCCGTAATAATATTATAGCCGTAATAATATTAATAGCCGTAATAATATTAATAGCCGTAATAATTAGGGCCCGAGCACTGAAGGTGCGTAGGACCCTATTGTTGTTGCTCAGTTTCCGTATTATTAGGGACCGAGCCCGAAGGTCCCTATTGTTGTTGCTCTGTTTCTCTATTATTATTATTATTATGATAAAAGGAGAAGTTCAATTTGTCAACTGGACAAAGTATGTTTGGTTGAAAACGTTTCGCCGCTCATCCCAGAGGCTTCGTCAGCTCTGGTTCTAGTGCTGGGAGGACACTGCTTATATCTAGCTGCAGGGAGGAGCTCCTACACTGAAATAGCTCTGAAACTATCCCCGCTAATCCGTCTCTTTGTTTTTCAAATTACTCTGGCGACTAGTTTCGCCTCCCTATTCACGCCTAACGACCCTCTCCACCCCTCTGCCCTGGATTGTCTGCCCTAATGTTTCTTTGTCTGTTTTGACTTGGTTTAAGAATTGAATTATAAATGGGAGACAAGTTATGTCTAACTCCCCCATTTCTGTTTAACGACAGATTCTCTTTTTTGACAAAAATAGCCTCTTTAACTCTGCTCTCAAACCAGTTCTTTTCCCTGGCTAAGATCTGAACCTCACTGTCCTCAAAGAGTTCAGATCTTAGCCATACAATAAAATCAATCAATAAAACCAACCAATCAGTCAACGAATCAATCATTAAACTTGTTTATCTTTCATTTATTTAATTACAGTTCTGTTTATGGAAAATATATACCTTAAAAAGCACCTGACCTCTTTATACAAAGCAATAACATCTCCATGGTGACAAGTACGTGAAATATGACATAGGCACAGATTTATTTATTTTTTCATTTGTACCAAGATGACTACACAACTACAGAATTCTCCATGCATTTACTTCAGCCCCCCCTCAGACAATTGCTCCAGTTCCTCCAGGGGGATCCTGAGGCATTACCAGGCCAACTGAGAGACATCGTTCCTCCTGTGCCCTCCTCATGGAACACCTCCCCAGGGAGGAGGCCAGGAGTGTGGTAGACAAGAGAACTGTAAAATATGCACGGAAGCTGCTATCGCGCTTTCTATTAACATGACATTTTGTGCAACTGAAAATACTTTGTATGCAGGCGTGGAGAATACCCCCCACCCCAGATTGGCCGCAGGTGCGAGGGCCCGACCAACGCCGCTTGCGGCTTTAATTATTATTATTATTATTATTATTATTACTACGTATTTTTTTATTATTAATTACTTTTTTCCATCATTGCCTGCATGCACTTTTCTTTCTTGTTCAGACTGTCCTGAAGCTACTGTGGCAAGTCAATTTCTCCTGTGTGAGATCAATAAAGTCTTATCTTAAACACAACACGATGTATAAATTATGTATAAATTATTTTTGCAGGATTCAGCCTACAAACCACAATTTCCCAAATGGACCTCCTTTTGGACAAGACAATTTGACAAGCCTTATTTGACCGATTTTTAAACCTGTAATTAATAAAACTTCTCTTTTCTCCTCATGAATGAGATGTTCCAGCAGGCGGTAGTAAAGGGAAGTTTGTGCCCGCCCTCCGCAGCAGAAGAAGACACTCTGAGTTGCCAGATTTGCTTTTCTATAGCGACTTTGGGCTTCTGTTTCGGAAAATCAAATTTTAGTTTTTGGGGGTTTGTTCTTTAGCAGCTCTTTCACGCCAGAAAAGAATCTTTATCTTTAGCCATTAGGTCTGTTACATGACAATAATGATAATAATACAAATTTACAGGTGTTTATAGTTTGTATTGCTTTTTGGCTATCTAACGGGATGATTCAATTAAAATATTTAGACTAAGACTTAAGACTAAGAAGTTTGTTTTTTGATTTATAAATCTGATAAAACTGTAAAATATTTTATCCATTCATTTATTTATTTATAGCTGTTTTTCAAAGGCTTAATCCCTATTTCTCTCGGAATATCTGGCACCCTGATCGTGGTGGGTGATGGCGGCGCAGGCGGAGCTGTGCGTCCTGGACCCGTTCCCCGCAGGTTTCAGTCCGCTAGACGCACTTCTGCCCCGGGTACAGCTCCAGGCTCTGCTCGGGCACGACCATGGAGCAGACACGGAGCTCCAGGCCGCGCTGCTATTCACTCCACACCGGGCAGAGAGCAGCAGAGCTCGGGGAGTGTTTCTGCGAGCCGTCGGGACCGAACTGGAGCTGTGGAGAGGAGCAGGGCGCACAGGTGAGACTGAGGGGAAGTTTTTAAAAATTACAAATCCAAGGTGTGAAATAAGAAAGGGGTTTTAGGGATAGTCCAACTGTAAATGCGCATTTATTACAATCTGCGCAGTATTAAGGTGCAACATAACTTTTCTTGTCTTCATGGAGATGTTTTTGCTTTGCCTGAAATGTTCCACAGAAGTCTATGGGGTTACCTCTCCACAGATCTGACATTCAACTTGGCCAGGTGATGTCACCAACTTGCCTCTATGGAGATGGATAAGTTTAATGTCTATGGAGATGGATAAGTTTAATGTCACACTGTGGACCAGGGGTGGGCAGTAATTTTTCCCCAGGGGCTCTGGTTATTTTATTTCTACGTTGAAATCAGTAAATGGCATTGTTTACAGAAGCTGTTAAGTTCTGTGTTATGATTAAGTAATGAGAGAGTGAGGTTTTACAAAAAATGAATTTATTCAGTAAAATAATTCAAAACAATGGTAAACGTGAAACCTTTGTAACTCTTTCAGTCACATTAACCCCACAATGCTTTCTGAGTTTAACTTTCTTAACTTTGTATTAAGACACCACTATGTCTTTGTTTGCCAAATAATATAATACAAGATATGTCACAACATTTTTTGACCAACTGACAAACTGTGTAGGAAAAAAAAGTCAAAGTTAGCATGTTTTAGTGTTTTTTTATTGATCAGTGAGAGAAATCTTGCCTCTGTTGAGCTTTAGCAAGTGCAAGTCAGGTTCATGTTTGAGGTGGAGATGTGAAGCACGTCCGACAGATGATCATCAGTACAAATGCATCAGTACAAATGCATTATGTACAAATTTGAAAGTAGATTTTATTTTCTTAATTCCAAGCAACCTTTCGCGGGCCGGTCAGAGTCAGCTCAGCCGTATTTGGCCCCCAGGCCTTGAATTGCCCGGGTCCACTGTGGACTATTCCAGGCAAAACAGTGCACCTTCAAGTGAATTGAGGTGCGGTCTCTGCAGTGAATTTTGCATCTAAGTCTATCATAAAATGTATACTTTACTTTATATTTTAAAGCAAGCCTACAGTAATAGGGCTCAGTAGACTTAAGAGCACAGACTGTACAGTTCCCTGCATCAGTTTAAATCTTCCCATAGTGAATGACATTAAATAAGAAATCTTTTTCACACAACCCAAGACTAAACCAGGGCTAAACCAGGCCTAAACCAGCCCTAAACCGGGGCTAGACCAGGGCTAGACCAGGGCTAAACCAGGACTACACCATGTATGGCCCGACTTCCCTTCTCTTTCTTTTCAGACAATGTATTGCAATTGTGGGTGAGTCCTCAGTTCCTCAGCCATCATGTAGACCTAGGTCCTGGTTCAGTCCAGCCTCTGGACCCTGTTTGCTTGGACCGGGTGGTGTTGGGTCTCAGGCGGGGATCTGGACTCTGTCACCAGGATCGGAGCCTCGTGTCTGGGCTGCTGCAGTGCTGTGGGCCACTGACGTTGGTGGAGAGAGGGAAGCCGCTCCTCCTCACAGATGCAGCACAGGTCAGGAGCAGTTGTATGATCTTTGTATGAAGAATTGACAATAAACTTTGAACTTGAACTTGATAATTGAAAATTTAACATCCTTTGCAAAGAACAAAATAAGTATACATTTTTAAAATAGAAAAATCTTGTAGTTTGTGATGCACTAATCTGATATTGGTATCAGATATATGCATAAATACTGAAAAATTTGCTGGATCAGATATCGGCTTCCAAATATTGGTTTAGCCCTTATCCTGGCTTGACGTATACGTTGATATAATAATAATAATAATAATAATAATAATAATAATAATAATAATAATTAAAGCCGCAAGCGGCGTTGGTCGGGACCTCGCACCTGCGTTTGTTCGTCTTACTGAGACGCACAGCCATACGAAATTTCGTGTGCCTGGCACAATTATCTCACTTCCTGTTGGGCGTGGCCATGACATTGTAGATACCCTGTCAGAACAGACCCTGTCAGACCCTGTCAGACCCTGTCAGACCCTGTCAGACTCTGTTAGACCCTGTCAGACTCTGTCAGACCCTGTCAGACCCTGCATGTGGCCTACATGCTGAGGCCTACATGAACCTTCGATGCTTGTCCCCACATTGCTGCTTGCAGCTATATCAGATCAAAGGTACAAAGATCAAAGACCTTTGATCAGGGCGTTGCCTAGCAACAAATACCTCCCATTCATAACTCGTCACTCCCATTCAATAAATACCTAATTTTATCGATCCGCCGTGTCGTCATATTACCGCCTATTTGAAAATCCTTCGCAATTTAACATCTCCAACGTCTTAAGATTATGTTCACCAAAATTTAAGCCTATCTGAGGTACGGTGTAGGAGAAGTGTTTCAAATTCCATACCTAACTTTATCGATCCGCCGTATCGTCATATTACCGCCTATTTGAAAATCCTTCGCAATTTAACATCTCCAACGTCTTAAGATTATGCTTACCAAAATTTATGCCCATCTGAGGTACGGTCTAGGAGACCCCCCACTGGGGGTCCCCCAGTGGGGGGTCTCCCAGGGACCCCCAGGTCCCCCAGGGACGAGACTTTGTGTGGTCGTACTGGCAGCACTTTGTGATGCCCGTGCAAAGTTTCGTTTGTTTTGAAGCATGGGAACATGCTCAAAATTGCCCCAGCGTGTATGAACAAGAATAATAATAATAAATATAGCCGCAAGCGGCGATGATCGGCCCTCGCTTGCACTCGCAGCCCCCTGCTAACGCGCCATTTTCCTATTCCCATGAACCATCTATGTACCAAATTAGGTGTGGCTACACCAAAGTTTTTGCCGGGCGTCCTAATGGCAGGGACAGCTGTTTGACCTGTTACCATGGCAACATGATGGGAGATGCCGTGGGGTCATCATTGTGTTTTTTGATCGAGACCATGTCACGAATGTGTGGTCCAAATTTGGTGTGTCTACGGCAAAGTAAAATTTTTCTGTTCCATGCAATCTCCCTAGGGGGCGCTATTACGGCCAATTGAGATTTTCTTATATCAATCTGTGTAGGGCCGGGGTGTTCACCAACGATTAAAGTTTGAGTAAAATCGGCCAAAGTATGTGCGAATTATCACTCGTCGAAGTTTGACAGGAAATGGCGCCTTCGCCACCAGGTCACATGGTCTATCCAAAATGGCTGGTTGGTTGCCTAGCAATGGTATAATATACTTTTTTGTTCCTCATCCCATGATGCATCTGTGTACCAAATTTGATTTGGCTATGACAAAGTTTATGCTGGGCGTCCCATTGGCGACGACAGATGTTTGGCCTGTTGCCATGGCAACACGATAGGACATGGCGTGTTGACGTCATTAAGTTTTTTGATCGATACCCCGTCACAAATATGTGTACCAAATTTGGTATGTCTAGGACAAAGTAAAATTTTGCGCTTCCATGCAATCTCCCTAGGTGGCGCTATAGCACCTATTTCAGATTTTCTCATATCAATCTGTTCAGGGCCGGGGTGTCCACCAACGATTAAAGTTTGAGTGATATCGGCCAAAGTATGCGCGAATTATCGCTCATTGAAATTTGATGGCGAGCCGCAAAAATGAACCCGAAATTTGTGGCGTTGTCACGGAAACACCGTTCACTCTTTTAGAACGCTTTTAACAACTTTTAATGTCCCACTTGTCTAGATGACACAGCACGATTCTGGTGAGTCTGGGTCAAAAACCTTAGGAGGAGTTCGTTAAAATGCGAGGACAGGAAAATGCACCCTCGGTGCCAGGTCACGTGCTCGATCCAAAATGGCCGACTTCCTGTTGGTCGCTTAGCAACCGCATAATATACTTTTTTGTTCCTTATCCCGTGATGCATCTGTGTACCAAATTTGGTATGGCTACGACAAAGTTTATGCCGGGCGTCCCATTGGCGACGACAGATGTTTGGCCTGTTGCCATGGCAACACGATGGGACATGGCGTGTTGACGTCATTAAGTTTTTTGATCGATACCCCGTCACGAATATGTGTACCAAATTTGGTATGTCTACGACAAAGTAAAATTTTGCGCTTCCATGCAATCTCCCTAGGTGGCGCTATAGCACCTATTTCAGATTTTCTTATATCAATCTGTTCAGGGCCGGGGTGTCAACGAACGATTAAAGTTTGAGTGATATTGGCCAAAGTATGCGCGAATTATCGCTCATTGAAATTTGGTGGCGAGCCACAAAAACGAACCCGAAATTTGTGGCGTTGTCACGGAAACACCGTTCACTCTTTTAGAACGCTTTTAACAACTTTTAATGTCCCACTTGTCTAGATGATACAGCACGATTCTGGTGAGTCTGGGTCAAAAACCCTAGGAGGAGTTCGTTAAAATACGAAGACAGGAAATGCACCCTCGGTGCCGGGTCGCGTGCTCGGCCCAATATAGCTGACTTCCTGTTGGTCGCCTAGCAACGCCGTAATATATTTTTTGGTTCGTAACGACATAACCTATCCACCACCCGAATTTCGTTTATCTACGACAAAGTTCATTTATCGGGTATAGCCATAGGCGCAATGTATTTTGATTTTTGAGGTGGCGCTGTGGAGCCATTTTTAAAGATTTTTTAATACAGATTATTTGTAAATTCCTTTTTTGGCATTCTTGAATTTTGTGCAAAATTTCGTGAGTTTTCGTCCGTGGGAAGTACCCGAAACCTGAAAAAGTGGTCGGGAAAATAATAATAATAATAATAAGAAGAAAAACCAGAACAGTAACAATATAGTGCCACGAATGGTAACACAAAATATATCAATGGAAAGGGCGCACGTCCAGTAACCCACCCGTGGGGTCCATTGACACCTACCAGCGCGTTTCACACGTTCCACGCTGGTTCTGCAGTGCTTCGCACCGCAGAACAGTTACAAAAGGCCCTATGCGCTCTTCAGCGCTCGGGCCTAATAATAATACGGAAACAAAGCAACAACAATAGGGACCTTCGTCCCCCTTCGGGCTCGGTCCCTAATAATAATAATAATAATAATAATAATAATAATTTACTGGTCGTTGTTGGCGCAGTCTCATAATGTTTGAACTTTTATTTAAACAAAACCGCTCTGTAGTTACTTAAGAGATAAATAATAGCCGTATAACACATTTGAATCAGTTTTGTCTCATTTTGATTTTGTTTTAAAGGAAATAAATGTTGTTATTCTCTGCTCTGTAATTGTACTTTTGTCCTTCTCAGACATTAAACTTCTTGGTTCTGGACTGCAGCCCTGTGTCCAGAGGGCAGGTCACTCCTCAGACCTGTGTAGTGCTGACCGACTGCTCTGACTGGCCAGATTCTCAGCAGACTCCACCCCCCTCACCCTCTCAGCCAATCAAACTGTGTGTTTCGGATTTTGCAGTGTTGTCAGAGGGGCTAAGTGGGCGGTCTCTGCTGGAGCGGCGCAGACTGCTGGAGGCGGGGCTTAACGGGATCCTACAGGTGGGCACTCGAGACTATTTGAAGATGCAGTATGCAGTATTAACTACTGATCTTCATGAAGATAATATTACATTACCTGGAATGTACCACAGTATGGCATTGGTCTTATCTATATTGCATTTATTCATTTACAGTAGGGGTGTAAAGATTAAGCGATTTGGATCGGTTATCGGTCTGTGACCTCTGCGATCTGAGTGTACCGATCAGCGGAGCCCGGATCGGTCCATATTCACTACGAAAGGTCCGATGCACCGGATTTACGGCCAAGAATCTGTTCTCGGCTCCTGAGCGGTCTCTGTCATGGTGCAGAAGCCGCCTGTGTGTGTTTGCGTTCTTTAGCGAATGGTGGGTGGTTCACTTACCTGGGATTGAAGCTTATTGGCTGGTTAACTGCCAATCATGCGAGCGGCGTGGGCTGTATGCGGAAGCGAGCAATGTTTGTGTCTCGTCAGGACAGCGTAGGACAGATCGCCTTGTTTGACAAGGTAGGAAGATTCGACAGAACACCGGTAAGATACGCTGTTTCCATTTATTGAGCTGTTGTTTAAGTTAATTTGGTGCGCTACTGCTGTTTATGGACATGGTTCGTATGCGTGGTTAACTTTTGTGCCAGTGTTGTGTCGCGGTGATATCAGTCTGATGTTTCACTGTCAGCTTGATAGTTTCCATGGCAGCTATAGACCATAACAATTGTATGATACTAGCGTTTTTATTGTCACGGTTAGTGGATTGGGTGATTTATTTAGACAACATTCATGTATTGGCAATGTATATTTGATTTGGGCTAAAATTTACTTGGCTAATTTACTTTTGTGTGGAAAATACAATGTATAATCAGAATTGGTGCATTTCTGTATTTAGATACTTATGATTTGTGTGTATAGAAATGTACTTCACACACACACAGATGATTTTTGTCTCAAAGGAGACTAAGGAAATGTTATAAGATGGAGAGAAAGTATTAGTTATTCAGTGGATTTAACATGCTAGTGTTTTCTATAACTGCCTAGTAATATCTATCTTCTTGTCAGTGATATGTTACACTTTTACAGTTACTGAAACTCATGAGTGACTGAAGCACTAATTACTAACTAATTCTGATTCATTCTGATTTTTGACTTTAATAGGCAACTTGCTTGTTTTATAACGTCTTTTTTATTTTTGATATCTAACCTTATTGTTTTGTGTTGCTTGAGGGAAGGAATGTGTTGTATTTTAAGTATGAGCAGAGTTTTGCAAACCGGATTGCCAGTTTTTCAGTAGGCCTGGTGTATTGTCTGTTGGACACTAAATAAACAAAAGGATACTATTTTGAAATTTAATTTCTGTTTCTCTCTTTTTCTTCTCAACAATTTTAAAGCACTTGGGAGTAAAGTTGTCAATTTGTATTGAATCGAAATTAACCGGATCGAATCGAATCGTACCGGATCGTTTACTAATTTTATGAATCATCCCTGAATCGAATCGTAGCCTGTGAATCGAGATTCGAATCGAACCGTTTTGTGAGTGAAAGATTCACACCCCTAATTTACAGGTGTTTTGTCTTTTGGTAAACATGCATTCTTACTGTGAACGGGGTTTAGTTTTATTTTATTAACTAATCCACTTTATTGATTAAAACCTGTAAAAATTAAAGGTGCACTATGTAACCTTTGTGATGGAAGGCATGCTAACTCCTTGTCTCGAGTGACGTTTTTCTTTTGCCTGGAATATAACACTATATGGCATTAAATATATTTATCCCTATGGAACCAGGTGACACACCAGGCCAAGAATTTGTTGAGTTTTAAAAACACATGTAATTTGGAACATGGAGGCAAAGTAGGTGATGGATCTCCACCTTTCTTTCTCTCTCTCTTCCTCAGGCTATGGAGTGCCATGTGGATGTCCTGGTCTCCCCCCTTCTCCCCTCTCTCCTTCCCTCTGACCACTCCCTGTTCCTCCCCAAACGCCTGATGCTCAAACTTGGGCTCTGTAACCATCAGTGGGTGCGCCTGTCATTAGGGGGCGGGGTCAAGGAGCGTCTCGTCTCCGTGGCAATCGCAGGTGAAAAGGAAGTGGACAGTCAAGAGGTGGGACTAATCTCAACAACGCTGTGGTTCAATTTGAGCGAGGGAGAGTCACTTCCTGTCAACACCACTTCTCTGCGAATCAAGGTACTGCAGGCTAACCACTCTGCCACCGTCTAACCCACAACCTCCTTACTGAGAGGACGAGAGGGCTGACAACTCTGATGCTCTACCCTCTTTAGCGCTGGGTTCCTGATTTGATTCCCGGGCGCTCTGAGACGCTCTCTCTCGCTGCATCTCCTCCATTCGCGTCAGAATTGCACCTTCAACCTGTGCACTCCCCACTGTACTCCTGCAGTACTCTGAACTGCAACCAAATACTGACTGAGTACTTCCACACACCCAGGTAAATGTAGAACCTGTCTGTATTTTAAGGGTGCACTATGCAGAGTTGTCAAAATAGTTGAAAAACAGACACTAATTGATACTAAAACTGGTATCAAAACTAGATATTCATTTGGGCAGGTATCAATACTAGAAGAGTTTCATTCCCAGGACAGAAATGAACCTGGAGAATGACCTTGAGCTATATCAGAACAAATATAAGACCACATAGACTAGTATACGCCCATGGAACACTATGGAACATACCTGGACGACTGAGGGATTACACAGAAAAAGTACAACTATTGAATGGAAATTACATTCTGTTGTCTAAAGAAAAAGTATTTGTTGTATTAATTTTGGTCCATAAAGATAAAAGATTGGGCACATAAATGCTCTGTGGTATTCTCTGAACTTCTCTCTCCTCCTCCTCTAGATTGGTGTCAGTGGGAGACCTGTTGTCTGTCCCGGTTCAGAACCACCCAGACCTGGTCCAGTCCTCAGAGGGGGTCCTCAGGTAGGTCTTGTCTTTATTCTGTTTCATACATTTCACTTGCCTGACCCTTCTACATTTTATTCAAATCGAGACTGGTATAGACTGGACCACAGAACATGAAACGCCTCCAACCGGTCCAAACATAGCCCCTAAATTGTTGTTGTAACAAAATATATTACATCTTTTACCTGAGGTAAATAAGAGTTTGGTTGATTGTTAATTCTGAAGAAATCTGTTTTTACTCCTCTGTGTTTTTTGTTTTTTTTCCCCACTTTTTTTGTAAACAATCATGTTTGTTTTGACATGAACGGACCACGTGTCTTTGTTTGGTTAGTCAGTCTGTCAATCACACCCTATGGAATCAGGGAGATCTTAGCCGTTTCTCAGTTCAGAGAGTGCACGGTTCGGAGCAGGGTTTGAAGGGGGCTCAGCCTGCAGTCAAGGCGGTGCATACTTGCTCAGCCCTGAGTGCAGTTCGTGGACCGCATGGCCGTCTGCGAAATGCGACAGGTCTTGCAACTACGGGAAGCAGTTGCCAACTTCATTTTCTCCCGTAGAAGAAGTAGCGAGCGGTGCATGCTGGGATATATGAGTGCGCGAAGTGTGCATTTTCGCACGCTTGGTCCACGCCGGGACATTAAGCTAAGCCCTCCCCCATCACTGACATCACTGTGGTGTTTCAGGGCAGGGCAGAATTAGAAGGTACTTTGTTAAAATGGAAATGCTTTTATAACAGAAATAATCTAATAATATGACTCACCCATAAGAATGCGGTCAGCTCCATTCTAACAGTTTCCCGTGTTGTCTTTAATAATCCGGAGCTCCGGAGAAAAGGACATAATCCCGAATGCATCCCGTGTCCCGAGGCGAAAGTTTCTTCTTACGTAGCATTAACGTAGCAAGTTAAGGATTCTTCTTCTCTTGGAAATGCCGCGTACATATCACGAGGCTCGCTCACAGCTGATCGGCGAACAGGCGCAAACACAACAGCGGTAATCGTCATGATTGGCGGGAGCGCGATCGGTGTGTAATTATGCTGAGCTGGAGTGCAGTTCGGCCTATGATTGGCTCTTGGCACTGGCTATTTTGAGGTGAGGGATTTTCATGCCTGATTGCCACTAGGGATGGAAGAAGGGATGCCCATTTTAGAAGAGGGATGATTTTTGACTATTTTTTCCCACAGGGGGGATGCCCCCCCCCATCCCCCCTCAACTCGAGTACTGGTCCACGCCCCGATTTCCATGGAAACGACTGCGGTCTTCAGACCGCGTGTTAACTGTGCATGGGACAAAAACGAAATGCAAACAGCAGTTGTCGCGCCGGATGTGACGCAGATCTCCTTCAAACCACACTCCGAACCGTGCATCCTCTGAATTGAGAAACGGCTATAGTTTCAGACTCACTAGAGCAGGGGTCACCAACCTTTTCAAAGCCGAGGGCTACCATAAGGTCATCAAATAATACGAGGGCTACCAGCTCAATTAAGATAATTCAAAAGTCTAAATAATCCACTTTTACGCTGTATTATTATTTATTTGATCACAATGTATGCATACATGCATTAGTTATGTGTAAATGACCACATTTGTGTTTCATTGTCAAAGTGACATTTATTTTGTGCAAATGAACATGTCACAATTAGATTACTCAGTAGCAAAAATATACTAGTAATGTGGTAATGTAGTTATAAATTTAACATTATTTCAACTCCCTTTTTTGTTTTAAATAAATAAAACTCTTATCATTTCAACATTGAAGCAGGCTGAATGATTTCAAATAATAATAATAAACGCCATTAGCTGAGCCGTACTGCTGTTGTCCACGGACTCGTCGCTCTGGATCCTGAACCACCTGTATTCACGTCCTTGTGCAGCTGCTGATTCAAGTTTTCGGAAATAGCAGACACCCGTCTTGTCACTGTACTCGCACCAAGTTGTACATCAGCCAGAGTTGAGATGACATCTGATCCATTTTTCCTCGTCTTTAAATTTGTCTCAGCAATCATCATCATCGCTCCTTTTACAGTTTCTCCATCTGAAAACGTCTTTTTGTTTTTTATCAAATAATTTGTTTCCCTGAAAGAAGCCTCGGGTTGCCTTTTTAGCCTTTTTCAGTGGTCTAGTGAAGAAAAACTGCTGCTTGGCAAAAGCAGCCTTTAACTCTCGTGCTTTCTCAGCTCGAAGTGCGCTCTTAAAGGGACAGTGTGTAGGATTCGTGGCGCATAGGTGGTTACTAGCTATTCCACTTCCTCTTTTGGCTATGGCAGACCTCGAGGGTCACCCGGACGCGACGTACCGCCGACATCGCGCGTGCCCGCGCACGAACCGCGCACCGCTGTATACATAAAACGCGGTCCCCCGTTCACTTTTTTTTTTCTTTTCGCATGAAAACACACAATCCCGATCATGATTCATGACAATCTACACATCAAATGAAACCTTACAGTCTCCTCTTTTTGACTATGCAATTCATTTCCCTGCAAAACAATCACTCCCCGAGCACATGGGGCTTTTATACAGAAAAGCACAAAACTTAGCTTACTTAGCTTACCTTTGAAGGCTTTGCACAGGTCAAACTCTGTATTTCATCATAAACTTGGTCTCAATCTGTCCATAAGGATCCAGCGAATAAAATCCAGTAAAACAATTTAGTCCAAAATACGTGTTATATCCATTACGATGTGTGATCCGGTAGCATGCCTCCTCTCTTCCTTCTTCCTTCGCTCCTGGCTGCATATGGGAGCAGAGGAGCGAAGGAGAGAAGGGGAAGGGGAGGGGGGAAGGGGGGAGCCATATGCAGCGCGGCTGTGCAGCTGTTAGCAGGAGCCGAGGCGAAGGATGAGCCCAAATGTCCTTCTGCGGCTCTTGTATTCAAAATGGCTGCCTCTATATGGGGAAGATCCCCCTTTTATGTGACTATATCTAAGTCCAAAAGAATACTTTGATTTCATGATGGAAGTGAAAAGGCTTGGAAAACAATGTATTTTTGAATGGGTATCTTCAATTTCAGTAATTAACAGGTAAAAATCTTACACACTGTCCCTTTAAGGGGAAAGTTTGTGTTGAAGCTGCCGTGATTCGTAGCGACTTTCCACATTGTGCCGTTTCGAAATCGCCACTGTAGCTCCACAAATGAGACATACACACTTCTCTCTTTTCCATGTAACAAAGAACTCTTCGTCCCAGTCGGTGTTAAAAACATACGATTTCTTTCTCTTCTCCGCCATGCTGTCTCGTCTTTTTTTTTTTTGATGAGCCCAGCTGCATCAAACAGGTCATGCGCAGATAAGTGAACTCGAACAATATATTTTAAAATTTAAAATCTGTAAGTGTTTTTTATTATTAGCCTACTTTAAAATATGTGCATATAAAGGCGCAGCATTTTTGTAAAACATTATTATTTATATAAGTACGAGGGCGACCTGTTCTATTTTTAGAACCTGCTCTGCGGGCGACTGAAATGGGGCTCACGGGCGACCGGGTGCCCGCGGGCATAGGGTTGGTGACCCCTGCACTAGAGTTTTCTCAAAGTCTATGGTTCTGGCTAGATACTGGTTCATTTGAGTGTTTTCCTTGTCTCCTGTAGGGGCGCTGTGGTGCTGTACTTCAGAGTGCAGAGGGTCTGTTCAGCTAAACAGGAGGTGACAGGACCATACCTGTCTGACAGGGACCACACCTCTCTCTACATGGTAACTACAGAAACAATCACAAATTTAGAATCAGTAACTCTGTAAGAGAAATCAAATTAAAATCTTAATTTGTATGGGTGTTGTTACAGAGTCATATTTGTATTTATGACCAGTAAAGGACTAGAGATGAGAAAGAGCCTGTGTTTTTACTGTTTGTACACTCTCAAGTTAACAAAAGCTAAAACTAAAATATTCAAAATAAAGGGAAAACGTTAAGGTTATTATAGAGTACTGTAGAGTGCTCACTGCTCCTGAAAAAGGATGGATCAAATGCAGAAGTCAAATTTCTCCCGTGTGTCACTGTGTGTCATTGTGTGTGAGACCAATAAAGGCTTAAAGGGATATGCCACCCCCAGGGCAAATTTGGGCATCTCCCCACAGTCCAGAGACTAAAATAAGTGGTGGAAAGCGTTTTCCTGCTCACCCAGCCATTGTCCGAGTCTGTCGCCACTGACCACCGCGGTATCTGCAGCTCCTCCGCCTTAGACTGGAGTCTAACGTCGCCAGAGAAAGATTTCGGCCAAAAGGAATTAATTTGCTTGATGCGTTTCCCAATTACTTTATGTGTAGTGCGCATTCATATCGAGTGCAAATAAATGTGCAAATCAACACGGAGAGCTTGCCTTGGTCATTTTGGGTGGGAACTATTTTCCAGTGCGGAAGAATACAGTCGAATCACGCAGTACGCTGCCAGGGGAATCCCAGTTACGCACCGGGAAGGGAGTTCCCCTGTTGCACAACGTGGTGCGTGATTCGACTGTATTCTTCCGCACTGGAAAATAGTTCCCACCCAAAATGACCAAGGCAGGCTCGGACAATGACTGGGTGAGCAGGAAAACGCTCTCCACCACTTATTTTAGTCTCTGGACTGTGGGGAGATGCCCAAATTTGACCTGGGGGTGGCATATCCCTTTAAGCCTAAGATTAATCTTAATCTTAACCTTAAAACTATGACTAAATGACAAGAACCTGAGCATTAGAGGTTTGGGGATGCAGGCAGCCTGATAATCGAGGATTACTGAAACTTGTGTGAATGACACAAAAGACAACTCCAGGTATATTTTTGATGAGGTTACAGCATGATAACATAGCTAAAAGTGCACATAAGTCGGTTTTGTATAATGTAAAACCTGGATTAAATGTATAGCAGTTGTGTGTATTTTGTAATTTATTTTTAAATATGTATTGGTGAACTAGTGCTTAGTAATGAAGCCTCACAGCCAGCTGGTGTTTGGTTTGATTCCCCAGATTCTTCATCTGTAAACAGTCAAAACAGATTTGTACCTTTTGTGTTTCAGAGTGTGGCCACTAATAGCCCTGTCCCCTTTGTCTGTGTGGGTGGAGCTTCTCTCTGGACTCAGGTGGACCCGCCAGGACTGACCCAGACTGTGGAGCATCTGTGTGAGATCATCAGCCCTCATTTTACACACAGGTCTGACCTACAGGAACTGGGATTAGCACTGGGTTAGACCAGGTTTAGGTCTGGGTTAGACCAGGTTTAGGTCTGGGTTAGACCAGGTTTAATTCTGGGTTAGACCAGGTTTAGTCCTGGGTTAGACCAGGTTTAGTCCTGGCTTTAGCAGGGGCTCAGTAGTTAGAACAATGGTTTATGCAGTACTGCTTTAAGAGGAGACTTTGTATATTGTTTATGTAAAGCTCTTTCTTTCCCCCTCTCTTCCGTAGCTCTCTGGGTGTGTGCTCTGTTCTTCTCTGTGGTTCTGGAGGAATTGGAAAAATGACAGCGATCCGAGCTGCAGCACGCAGACTGCACCTGCATCTGTTAAAAGTACTTCTACACCACCCACTACATAAACCACTACTGCTGCTTTTACTACTACAAATACTACTACTACTACTAGAACTAACTACTAGTGTTTCATCATACAAAGTATATTGGCTGGCCAAAATCTGTTTAATATGATTCAAAAGTGTTTACTGTAATGTTTATTATGATATTATTTAAAATCAGTGATAAATCAACATCACAGTTCAAAATGTGTTCTTGTGACAGGCCTATGTGACAGTCCTCCGGCTGATGTGTGTGTACTCTAGGTGGACTGCGTGTCTCTGTGTGCCGACTCCCTCGCCGCCTCTGAGGTGAAGATGTCGGCGATCTTGGACAGGGCAGAGGAAGTGCACTCCTGTGTGGTGGTGCTGAGGAACCTACAGCTGCTCCTCAGAGCCAGTGGAGCTGAGCAGGGACGACTGCAAAGCACTCTGGGAAGACTGCTGCTGCGGCTGTCCAACAGGTGAGGTCCGAAAATTGAAGTATAGCCCACATACATACCCCCTCTGCTAGGTATTGCCACATATGAACATACTTTTCATGAATATGCAAAAATGAAGGCCCTGTGGCAGAGCAAAAGAAGGTTTAATGCTGTCAACTTGTCTTTTTTTTTTTTTTTTTGCAATAGTATGTTTAAAAGTAGAATTCAGTGCATTGGTAAATAATGCATTTGGTAAATATTTCCTGGAGCATTAACATTAGAGAGAAAACTAAAATATGAACTTGGAAACTAATACAATAATCCCATGCATTTCAGGTGTGTCGTGTGTACAGTGCAAAACTGCAGGTTCGACAAGGCCTTTTCTCTATAAAAACACAAGTTTCTTTGTTCTTTGCAAAGGACATTTTACTATCTAAATGGATAATTGCAGCCTTTGCCAGCCTGTTATAATAAGAGATGGTACTCGGTTACATTTACTCAAGTAACTTTTTAAAGAAATTGTACTTTTCAGAGTCATTTTCTAGCAGCATACTTTTACTCCCACTTGATTAATATTTTTATTATAGTAACAATACTTTTACTTGAATGAAAGTTTTGATTACCCTTGGTCTCGAAGTGGAAATGAGACTAATGTCTACAAATTATTAAAGCTTTACGTTAAATGATTTGAATGTTTGTGTTTCCTGCATCGCTCCTTAAGATATGATTTAGTTTCTCTTCTGCATTAAAGGAGAATTAACGTTTTTTTTTTTACAATCCGAGCCTTATTTCGGTAATAAAACAAGTTGTTTTACTCACCCATAGCACTTTGATGTCATATGGAGCACTTCCAGAGATGTTTTAGATTGGCGATATCTGTAACGCGAGTTCTCGGGGCATGTAATATATGCCCCGAACGGTCTCCAAATAACACAAACTTTAGCACTTTTCAAATCATAGAAGCTCAATGTCTTAGTCTACACTTTCGTTTGAGTCAAAAGTGGCCTGTAATCCGAGATTTATCCTTAATTTACAGCTTTGTGTTTCATGTTTGGGTCCTGGGAGCTGAGAGTGAAATAAGCTGTGACTCCGCACATGCGCATTGGCGTCCTCATCTACTCGAAACTATGGATAAATCTCGGATTACAGGCCACTTTTGACTCAAACGAAAGTGTAGACTAAGACATTGAGCTTCTATGATTTGAAAAGTGCTAAAGTTTGTGTTATTTGGAGACCGCAAATATGTGCCCCGAGAACTCACATTATGGAGATGGCAAATCTAAAACATCTCTGGAAGTGCTCCATATGACACCAAAGTGCTATGGGTGAGTAAAACAACTTGTTTTATTACCGAAATAAGGCTCGGATTGTAAAAAAAAAACGTTAATTCTCCTTTAATGCAGAAGAGAAACTAAATCATATCTTAAGGAGCGATGCAGGAAACACAAACATTCAAATCATTTAACGTAAAGCTTTAATAATTTGTAGACATTAGTCTCATTTCCACTTCGAGACCAAGGGTAATCAAAACTTTCATTCAAGTAAAAGTATTGTTACTATAATAAAAATATTAATTATTACCGAAATAAGGCTCAGATTATAAAAAAAACGTTAATTCTCCTTTAATGTTTAGTTGTTAGTACTTTTCACTTTATACTATTTAAATAATATTATTTGGAAATAATGTTACTCTTACATAAGTACAGTTTTTGGTCACTCCTCTAATTATAATTGCAGCCCTAATACAGTATATGCAGTATAATAAACCTATCCAATAATACTCATGTCCTCTTGATTCTCCCTGCAGCGTGGCGGTGATCGCAACCGTGCCTCGAGCTGCAGACCTCAATGCTGCTGTAGTACCACTTTTCCTCCACCAGGTGTCACTGCACAGCCCAGGGGAGGAGGAGAGGAGGTCCATGATCCAAGGACTGACCCAAGACCTCGACCTGGGACCAGACGTAGACCTGGTCCGTCTCACCAAAGTCACAGCGGTAACTATGGGAGGGCATCTGACACACATGGAGGAAATCTGACACACAGGATGATGGGATGGCATCTGATGTTTTCCTGTCTTCAGGGCTTGGTGTTGGGAGACCTCAGTGCTCTTGTGGCTGAAGCGAGTCGAGAGGCACGTCACAGAATTCTACAGATGTGGTAAAGACATTGTGCTTTTATCTGCTATCTAGTGGACCATTATCTTAGAATTTGGTCATTTTAAATCACAATATTGATCGAAATAATGTCTGCTGATTTCCATGTTATAAAACAGCCATGGGACTTCACCACATGACTCAGCTGAATTTTACGTGCATCACTGATGTAGAAAATATCAGCCGTCTGATATCAGTCTATCTCTTCTGGAGCTTGTTCTCATTTTTCTCAGTTCAGATGTTTCTCTTGTTTGCCCAGTCCTGGACACAGTGAGGAGGATCTGGTTCTCTCTGGGCTCTGTCTCCGGGACCAGGACTTCAGCTCAGCACTCAGGACTCTGCAGCACTCCCAGGCCCAGACTGTGGGGGCGCCAAAGGTCAGAACTCACTCCATCAGAACCCTTGGGTATCACTGAATAAGTACAATTTTAAAACATGTTAATATTTGGTGAATATATATTTTTTCAAACCAATAAAAGGTAACATGGTGATCTTAATATGTAATTTATTAGCGATTAATACCCCATGAAAGTCTTCAGTGGTCTAGGCTTCTCCCCTTAAAGGGCCAGCAGCCTTTTTAACCGTGTCCTTTTTTTATGTTAGTTGAATGGTTTCTCTCAGTCTCTCTCCGCTCCCTTGTGTGTTACAGATTTTACTGTTTTCTCTCAGATTCCGTGTGTGCGCTGGGAGGACGTTGGTGGTCTGCATGATGTGAAGACCCAGATCTTGGACACTGTGTCTCTGCCTCTGACCCGACCAGAGCTTACGTCTCTGGGCCTGAACCGCACTGGGATCCTGCTGTATGGACCTCCAGGCACAGGGAAGACTCTCCTCGCCAAAGCTGTAGCCACTGAGGGCATTATGAACTTCCTGAGGTACAAGGCAGGGTTTAGAACAGGTTTAGACTGGGTTTATATCATAGGTGGATCTTATTTTTGTTTTTTATTGTTTCAGTGTCAAAGGTCCAGAGCTGATCAACATGTACGTGGGCCAGAGCGAGGAGAACGTGCGCAAAGGTCTGGATTTCAAATACACATTTTGATTAAATGTTTATTATGAAAGTGCCTCTCCCTGTGTGTTTAAAAAAAACTGATGTGATGTGGAGTACTTTGATTAGCGGGATACACACTAATTGTGTGATGTCACTCTGAAGGGAGAGGGACTTGGCGCTGGGAGCAAAGGGAGTGGAGACTCAGAGGGTCAAAAAAAAAAAGTGAAACTTATTCAACATATTAATATGTTGTTTTTGGCAAATATAGCATTTTCAAAACATTAACATATTTAGATCACCATGTAATGTTATGTGTTTGCAGTTAATACCCCATAGAACTGTAATACCCCCTCTCTAAATCTGTGTATGTGTGTACAGTTTTTACCAGGGCGCGTGCCGCTGCCCCCTGCGTGGTGTTCTTCGATGAGCTTGACTCTCTGGCACCGTCTAGAGGACGCAGCGGAGACAGCGGTGGAGTCATGGACAGGTCTGTGATAATGGAGGGCATCCGCTACTCACACATGGGGAGGCATAGAGATACAGCAGGCCTTCTGACTCTTTCTTATTTTAATGGGAGGGTATCTGACTCTCTCCTCATGTTAATGGGAGGGCATCTGGCTGTTTCAGGGTGGTGTCTCAGCTCCTGTCTGAACTAGACTCCCTTCAGTCGTCTGGAGTCTTTGTGATCGGAGCCACAAACCGCCCGGATCTGATCGACCAATCACTGCTCAGGCCTGGGAGGTGAGTACTTCTATTAGTATTAATTAGGCATGCAACTAGAGCTGGGCGGTATGACCAAAAATTTATATCACGGTATTTTTCTAAATTTTATCGGTATCATGGTATTTCACTGTATTTTTTTTTTTTCATGCATGACTTATATGTTAACCCCATTTCCTAATAATTTAGAGAATAATTACTGCAGTAAATTTGACTTGGTAAAACATATCTGGGTCCAGTGTTTTACTGGACCCATATCTGGATCCAGTGCTCCTTGGAAGTACCTTTCTCAACAGGACTAAGTGGTACCATGTCTAAATGGATAGTAATAGCGTTGGTAATATCGTTCCACCATATGCTGCTCCTGAAGGATGGGTCAAATGCAGAGAAATAATTTCCCTACGGGGATGAATAAAGTCTGTCTTCTTCTTCGTCTTCTTTTCTTGTCGTAGGCAGTCTCCTTACCAAACGCGTCTTTGAGTGACGTCTGAGTCGCTACAACTTTAGCCCGACAACATTTACAGAATGTTTGTTTGATCAGCGCCAGATTTTTTTTAAAGCTGAAGTACTTCCACACAACTGACACGGCTCCTCTTTTCGGTATAAGTTCCTCTGTTTCTAACAATAACGTCCATGTTGTTCATCACTCAACACACAGTGTAGCCATGCCCCAATTCGAGGGTTATTGATCCTTGTGCGTAATTTGCGTGGTGCATGTTGTTAGCATTAGCATTAGCAGCATGTCTGGGCGCTGCGAGTGGCTCTGTGTACCTGTCCCATGTCCCTTGCGGTCCGTGGAGGCTAGTTCGAGGGCTGCAGCTTTTGCAGCCTTCGGAGCCGCCGAAAAAGCGGCTGAAAAAGCAGCGGAGGCTGCAGCCCTTGAGTTGGGACACAGCCACCGCTCTCATGCCACTGCAAAACAGTTCCCCGGTGCGATGTTCCGGCACAACGTTCCGGCACAACGTTCCGGCGTTCTGTGTTCTCGACATTTTGTACGCACACACTCACCGATATTGCGGTAAATGAAAAATTCATATAATTTAAAAAAACACCGGTATTCGGTATGCACCGGTATACCGCCTAGCCTTGATGTTGAATCGTTCGATACTGGTCTCACGACCCAATACTCATGTTTGGTCGATATCCAGGTGTCCCTTCATGTGCACATATGCACTGTGTTATCATTTATTTTGGTCCGAAAGGGAAAGAATGATCACAGCGTCCTCCTCAGATGCAGCAAGAAAACAGCTGCATAGGGACTTGGAGCTGAAATATTCTAACAGAGGTGGGTTTTATCTGTCAGTCACTTTTAACATTTTACAAAGATAGACCCAGGAATGACAAAGATATTAACTTTTTAATACTTTAGTATCACTTTTGGCTTTACATCGGCTTTAATCAAATGTCCTCGTATACCCACCCACGACATGACTCGCAATATACACAATCTTTTTCTTAGGCTCCATTTCATAAGTTTTAGTTAGAAAACGGTCTGTTGAGACATTTCTATGTAATACAACATGGTTTAAGTGTCCAGAAAGAGGATGGGAGTGCAGTGTGTCTGTTACGAGCACAGACTGTAGCAGGACAGTGTGGCATGAGCTACTGTCTGTCTCTGCTGGAGGACAGAGCAGCGAGGACATCAAAAAAGAAAAAGTCTGATAGTTTAACTCTTATCAGTCTATATTAAGAGTAGGCTATGTTATAAAATATAAAGTAGCCTGAGAAAGCTCTATTCTTATTTTCACTGAATAAAAATTCTGAGCTGTAAATCATTAAACCAAATGAACAAAACACTTCACATATAAACCACAGCTGTACAGTAGTTTGTGTGTAATGTATTTCATGTTTCATTAATATAGTGTTATATTATACTCCTTAGCAGGAAAAATTACATGAGATTTTTTTTTGCATCTTACAGGGATGAAAGACTTCCGCCTTTTAGCGGATCTCCGCTTTTTTTCAGCCGCGTGTTTTTTTGTTTTTTTTTCTGTGCAAATGCGTTAAGAAAGATTTTGGGTATATATATACGTATAGTTGTGTTTAGTGTCACCAACCTTGAAAAATGGAATCGTCCCGTATTCAGAAACAAAAGTACACGTGTCGTATTAAAAATGTACCGTGTGAGCCCATGTGAGCTGCGGGCGGACACCGCACGTAGCGGCGCCCGTGCACAGGTCCTTCGCAACAGCGTATATCACAGGGGCGTACCAACGGGGCTGAAAGCCCCCCCCCCCTTCCCCCCCTTTTTTTTATGACAGGACACTTTCATCCCTGATCTTAAAACATATCGAAATCGAATCATTATTGTGATCCATGTATCGAAATATGTATCAAATTGTGGGAAAACTATCATTGCATCCCCAATTACTACTACTGCAATTTCGTCTGACCAGCCAGTGCCTTCTCTTTGAATCCAGAAGGGTTTGTAACTGGACCATAGACCATGAAAAACCTCCCTTCTAACATTGGGAGCCAATTTGTATCACGTGTCTCTCAAATGAGGAAGAATTTCCTCTCAAAAATTCTCATTCAGAACAAAGTACTTCTTCTAATTATATAACCTCAGATAAATAAGAGTTTGGTGCTTTGATCTTCAATGCTGCAGAAATCTGCATTATTTCTCACACATTGTGAAAACTCGTAAGCCACCACAATTGGGGAGACAGGATGCTATTCCAGATCCATTTGTCTTTCTAAAGTACTACAACTTCTATAGCCATGATCCAGTGACTTAGTTGTAATGTAGTGTGTTTATATGCAGGAATTGTGTTGGTTAAGGTATGTGTTGGAATAGTTTAGTACTAAAATTATAGGGACTCTGTAATTAACTTTAAAAATCACTAAAACCAGAATTCTTTGGTGTGGTTTATTTTTTCAAAGCAGGCAAAGGTTAAGCATTTAAACAAATCTAAGTTCTCATTATGACATTCAGTCAAACAGCTATGCACCAAAGTTTAACAATGTGAGGTAGTTAATAAGAAGTTCAACTTTAATCAGTCTAATGGTTGAACTCGTTATAGTTATTAAACGTTTAACATGAAAATTGTGCACCCTACCCAAGTCAATGTGCCAACTTCTGCAAATTACGGTCACTTGGATCAAATCTCTTACTGGTAGATGCATGATTCGTCTGGTCAGCGGAGTTATCAGTTCTTCTGGTCAAGCCAACACGAAATACAAAGGTTGGGGTGCAGGTCGCAGGGATGGCACAGGTGTTGTCACGGGTCGGGTTTAGGACCGCCCCTAAGATGGCCATACTCGCGTGCGTTTGTAAGTGGAGTTTTTCCACTTTGAGGGTCAATGGACCCTATTCATGCTTGCGTCACAAATCCGGAAGATGTTTGGAAACATGTGGATGACGACTTCGTTGAGAAAACTGAGAAAATGGCCTGGTTTTCTTCATCTAGATGTCATTGTATTCTTTTTTCAAACGTTTCCTGTATAGTTTTTCACCAGGTTTGCACACACTGCAGGAGGGATTTTGGCCCCACTCGCAGATCTTCTCTAGATCAGTCAGGTTTCTGGGCTGTCGCTGAGAGTTTGAGCTCCCTCCAAAGATTTTCTATTGGGTTTAGGTCTGGAGAGTGGCTAGGCCACTCCAGAACCTTGGTTATCCTGGCTGTGTGCTTTGGGTCATTGTCATGTTAGAAGACCCAGCCACGACCCATCTTTAAGGCTCTGAGGGAAGGAGGTTATTCCCCAAAATCTCGCAATACATGGCCGCGGTCATCCTCCCCTTAATACAGCGCAGTCGTCCAGTCTCGTGCAGAAAAACACCCCCAAAGCATGATGCTACCACCCTCATGCTTCACAGTAGGGATGGTGTTCTTGGGATTGTACTCATCATTCTTCTTCCTCCAAACACGGCGAGTGGAATTAAGACCAAAAAGTTCCATTTTGGTCTCATCTGACCACATGACTTTCTCCCATGACTCCACTGGATCATCCAAATGGTCATTGGCAAACTTAAGACAGGACTGGACATGTGCTGGTTTAAGCAGGGGAACCTTCCGTGCCATGCATGTTTTTAAACCATGATGTCTTAGTGTATTACCAACAGTAACCATGGAAACGGTGGTCCCAGCTCTTTTCAGGTCATTGACCAGCTCCTCCCGTGTAGTTGGCTGATTCATCACCTTTCTTAGGATCATTGAGACCCCAAGATGAGATCTTGCATGGAGCCCCAGTCCGAGGGAGACTGACGGTCATGTTTAGCTTCGTTCATTTTCTAATAATTGCTCCAACAGTGGATCTTTTTTCACCAAGCTGCTTGGCAATTGCCACGTAACCCTTTCCAGCCTTGTGGAGGTCTACAATTTTGTCTCTGGTGTCTCTGGACAGCTCTTTGGTCTTGGCCATGTTAGTAATTGGAGTCTTACTGATTGTGTGAGGTGGACAGGTGTTTTTATGCAGCTAACCACCTCAAACAGGTGCTTCTAATTTAGGATAATAAGTGGAGTGGAGGTGGACTTTTTAAAGATCCCATGAGATGGTACTTCTTGATGCTTTTATATGGCTCCTTAATGGTTCCCTAATACTGTAAATGAATCCTTCTTCAAAATCAACACTCATGAGAAACAGAGATAAGATGAGAGAGTATTTTTTCTCTCTCTGAACAGGCCATTATGGGCGTTGTTGCTTGACTGCAAATGAGGAGAAAAGAGCTGGCCTATAGTAGAGGGTGGGGACGTGGCCAAACTCTCCGCTCTCGCTCTCAGCTGATCCATTTCCGTGTTTTTGCACGGGGGGAGAGATTTGAAGCGTTCCATTGAAAAATAAACACATTTCCACAGAAAGTAAAAAAACCACTGCTGTTCAAAGGTCCAGAGGCTCAGATAAAGGACTTCCGAACCTAGAAACACTCGGACGTGCCTCCAGGCAAATAAAAAAACGCATTTCGCATTGCCTAGCGCATTCGCAGTCCAAACTCTCTGGGCGTGATTTACAGAGACGCTGAGTACAGACAGACGGGGGTGGAACTGCATTTGCATTTCTTTTTTCGATCTGACGTCAATAAGGTTCCTTGTTCAAAATCGCCCGTTTGAGCTCCGATTTTTTGTAACGCAGAAAAGGATCGCAAATGCTCAGTTTAGACATTTCGCAACTTTTAACCATGGGGGGGGCCTAAACAGGGTAGGGGAGCTCACATTAACGTTCAAAAACCTCAGATGCACCTAGAATGAAAATTTCAGACCCCTCCATGATTTCTAAGTGGGAGAACTTGCAAAATCGCAGGGTGTTCAAATACTTATTTTCCTCACTGTACATGCGCTGTCATTTTGATGGTCACCTGTGGGCTTCTCTAAGTTTTACCATTGATTCACCTTAGCCGGTGATGAGATAACTGGTAGATTCCCTGTAAGAAAATACAACATTGACATATGAAACATTGTCACAAATACAAGGTAATCAGCATGGGAAGCATTTGGTACAAATAAACATCAGTATGAATTGTTACACAGTACGTATTATTTAAAAAGCCAGAGCAATGTCATCACATCAGGAACTTTGCATTTGACATGGGACTGGATATTTATTTGTCCACATGGTGAATTACTGATTCAAACCTGTCCATGGTTTGTAGCAAATGGCACCCAGTTTTCCCTAAGGCAGCACAATAACCCCCATTAAGTAACCCCTCTTAATGGACATCTGAGTTTACAGGGTCAGCTGCTCTGCTCTGAGTTGTTTTTAAGGTGACTCCTTTGGTCTGTCTGTGCAGGAATGGGGGTTCTCCACAGAACCAGCAGTCTCTCTCTCTACAGTATGTTTAGATTTGGTCAGTAGAGGGCAGTATGGGAGTACTGTGTTCCTCTTGCCTTAACTTGCATATAGAGGACATATACAAGTTTTTTTGCTTCTCAGTATATGGACAGACCATGCCTCGTATGACAGCTCAGAACCTCCAGAATTCACTGATTATTGATTGGCTGCAGATGCTGGAGTGTGGGTTGTGAAGATTCAGATCAGAGAGGCCCTCTCCAAATCTAACTACTCCTCCCTTTTCCACTTCTCACTTCTACTAACTCCCTACTGACGGCTCCTTCACAGCTGAGAGGAGGTTTCTTCATTATAGCACTTCAGCTTCCCTCGCTCATATGGGAGAGACCCTCCCCTTTGAACAGCCCATAACTGACACAAAGGTCAAAAGTTACATATTTTTATATATAATAACCATATATTTCATAAGTGTTGTAGTGGAGAAATGCACTTGGCATGGCAGCTCTTAACATTAAAATGTATAAAGACCTATTACACAATTTGTTTTATGGTAACAGCACACAGATAAAATGCATGTGCGTTTCAGGTGCAGATCTACTTGCGCGTAATAGCTACAAAATAAACTCAAACTCATTCATCTCGCAAAGCCAATAAAAGTGTATTTAATCTCAGTGCTGTTTTCTGTGAGGCAGTAATAAAAGTGTGTGTGTGCATCCAAATAACCATGGAACTAAAGCTATTAGTGCCTCTTGCACATGAGGCTGCTCTCTGCAGTTACCCACACCTTTCAGCTCTTGACGATGACTCACTGTGAAGGAGATAACCCACTTCTCCTCACTACTCGCTCCAGACAGTACACAACGGCGTCTTCACAAGAACTTTCTCAAGGATTAGTGCATATAGTGCATAGGAAAGGAAGGACAAAACAGGACCAGAGGGCCTGTTTAAGATTTAAGCTACAAGTACACTTTATTGTCCCTGTAGGGAAATTTGTCCTCTGGATTTGAACCATCCTTCAGTGCCGCTGGGGCGTCTCAGGAGCAGAGCAGACCCATCTCTGTGATCTTGTTGCTAGGCTTGGTCAGGACTACCATTTAGATAGAGGATTGTACCTATGGTCACGGGAAGAACATGCAAACTCCGCACAGAAAGGCTGAACCCTTCTTGTTGTGAAGTGTGAGTGCTAGCCACTCAGCCACCGTGCCGTCAAACCAAATGGATTTCAACATTGAAACAGGCAACTCAAATGAGAGACTCATGTCAGGCACAATCTGCTTTCTGATTGGATGATGCTCTTGAGAACCAGAAGACAAATTAGAACATAAATAAATGGGACATCAAAGTCCAGTGTTTCTGTAATTAAGAATAAATCAGCATTACAATTGTTATCACTATATTTGATTTGAACTTGTCTATCTCGTGATAAATGAGTTTCCTCCTCAGAGTGGCTTGGCGCCCTCTTAGAGATGGGGTGAGGAGCTCAGTCACATGGGAGGAGCTCAGAGTTGTGTTGCTGCTCCTCCATGTTGAGAGGAGCTAACTGAGGTGGCTCGGGCATCTGTTCCGGATGCCTCCTGGATGCATCCCTGGGGAGGTGTTCTGGGCATGTCCCACTGGGAGGAGGCCCCGGGGAAGACCCAGGAAAAAGCAGAAGAAATTGGATGGATGGATGGATGTCTATCTCATATCTGAACACACAGATCATGTTATGGAATTTAAAATCTAAACTCTAGATACAGTTCTTTTAACCAATTGAAATCTAATGTAAGTAGTTTAGTGATGATTTGAAATGTATTTGTATATTTTGTCTTTTTCTTGTAGGTTTGACAAACTGGTGTATGTGGGTGTGAATGAAGACCGAGGCTCTCAGCTGCAGGTGCTACGGGCCATTCTCAGGAAGTACGACACTTCTCCTCATTTTAATCATGATGTGAATTATATAAGACTTGAGCTTATAATCAGCATTTTCATTCTTGTGTAGATGTGTAAAACTACACATTAAAATGTCTATTTCAAAAACCAGTCTGGTGAAGAGACTTAAAAAACTATGAATGGTCTAAAAAGCCCCATTGCGGAACACTTCATCATATTAGAACTAGAATATTGAATAGAAAACAAGATAAATTACCAAGTGATGTTGGACCCAGACTTAAAAAGACTATGGCATAACAGGGTATGGTATAGGAATTAGGCCTGGTGGTTATATGGTGTTCCCTCCATCCGAGAGAGGGACTACACTTTCTTGTCCCATGTTCATGGCACATATTCAAGAATAGACTTCTTTGCTATATCTAAAAGAGATTCATATAGAGCTCTGGAAAGTAAAATTGAATCCATCACAATCTCAGACCATGCACCAGTCACGCTATGTATTTCTTTAGGTTCAGATGAACTATTTAAGTATTGGAGGCTTAATGTTTCCCTACTGACTGATCCAAGCGTGTGTCAGGAGCTAAAATCTGGTTTGGATGAATATCTCAATCTGAATATAGATAATATAACCCCTTCCATTTTATGGCAAGGGGCTAAAGTTGTAATGTGAGAGAGAATAATAGCCATATCGAGAATTAAGAAACGAAGATTATATGAGCAACAAAAATTAGAGACCGAAATTAAGACACTACAAAAAGAGCATAAAAAATGCAAGACAAAAAAAACAAAACTTTTAAGTAATACAAGAAACAAAGCAAAAATTAGATGACCTACTGACTTACAAAGCAGTGGGGGCACTTAGATTTGTAAACAGAAAATACTATGAAATGGGTAACAGAGCAAGTAGACTACTTGCTTTTCAATTAAAGAAGGCTCAGTCAAGTCAAACTGTCAAACACACAGCAACTAGTAGTCTAGTAACACAGAGGTCTTTGCAGCTTATTATACTTATTTATATGAAACCCAAGACCAAACTGATGAAACAGAGATGTTGTTGATTGAGTTGTGCTGTTTTATCAAAATCCAAAATCAAGAGTAAGAGTCAATGGATACTGTTCAGAATTTTTTAATCCGGATAGAGGAACGAGACAGGGCGATGGGTTGAGTCCTATCCTGTTTGCCCTGAGTATGGAACCATTTGCGGAGGCAGTAAGACAGAGCCCCCACATTCATGGTATAAGAGATGAGAGTGGAACTCGGCACAAAATTGCTCTATTTGCGGACAATGTGCTGTTGTATTTGGAGGATCCATTAGTGTCCATCCCTGCATTGCTGAAATGTCTGGATGATTATGGTTCCATCTCTGGGTTTAAAATTAATGAGAGCAAGTCTGAAGCCATGATGCCATCAGGATCATGGCCAACACAACTTGCATCATTTAGACATAATGGCCAGGGTTTTAAGTATTTGGGGATCACCCTTACACCCAAGCCACTTCAGTTGTTCAAATCAAATTATAATAAATTGATGACCCAAATTAAAGCAGACTTAAAGCAGATGGGAGGTGCTGCCACTTTCTCTGCTTGGTAGAATTGAGACGATCAAAATAAACATTCTGCCAAGGCTTCTAGATCTATTTCAGTCTTTACCTGTATGGGTCCCCATGGCCACATTTACTCAGCTAGACAAAATGCTTTCTAAATTTATATGGCAAAATAACAGGCCAAGAATCAGACTAAAACTGCTGTGTTCTGCGAAGGACAGTGGTGGAGTCTCTCTCAAACCTTAAAGGTCCCATGACATGGTACTTCTTGATGCTTTTATATGGCTCCTTAATGGTTCCCTAATACTGTAAATGAATCCTTCTTCAAAATCAACACTCACTGCATGAGATATAAGATAAGATATGCCTTTATTAGTCCCTCAGTGGGGAAATTCCAGTGTTGCACAGCACAAAAAAGTAACGTCCGCCTCTGCGCGTCCGTCGTAGCAGCTCCTCCGGCGCACACAACTGCGCCGCGCAGCGCACATAGCAACGCACATAGCAACGGTGAAAAAGTCAAAATCCAGAGAAAATAGAGGTCGAAACGGAGCAGAAACATCGCGTCTCTGAAGCACTCATCCTTATACACACAATCTTCATATGACAGTCTTCATGAGGCTAGATATGTGTCTAAAATGCTTTATTCTGGGTGTTGCTGCTTTAATGCAAATGAGAAGGACAGAGAGATTGGCTAAGGAGCGGGGGGGGCGGGTTTCCCCCGCTGGAAGCGCAGCTCTGCACCGCTGTCTGCTCGCTTCCGTGTTTAACACAGGAAGACAGATGGGAGACTTTGCTATGAAAAAAGCATATTTACACAGAAAATAAAATTAAACCACTGGTATTTCAGAGGTCCAGAGGGTCGGGTAAGGGACTTGCGAGCCTAGAAACACTCGGACGTGCCTCCAGGCAAATAAAAAAACGCATTTCGCATTGTAGCGCATTCACAGTCCAAACTCTATGGGCGGGATATACAGGGACGCTGAGCGGAGACAGAGGGAGGGGCTGGAGCTGCATTTGCCGATCTGACGTCAAAAAGGTGCCTTGTCCGAACTCGCCCGTTTCAACACTGGTTTTGTGTAACGCAGAAAAGGACCGCAAATGCTCAGTTTAGACATTTCGCAACTTTTAGCCATGGGGGGGCCTAAACAGGGTAGGGGAGCTCACATTAACGTTCAAAAACCTCAGAAAGTGAAAATTTCATGCCATGGGACCTTTAAGTACTACTACTGGGCTGCTCAGCTAACTGCTGTAACACATTAGATTTATAATGACCAGGAGGTAGGCTGGGTCCAAATAGAGCAAAATTCTATGCTAGGACTTGGTTTGTCTGTGTTGCCATTTCTAAGTGAAACACTATACTTTACGTATATGGAACTGCGTGAGAAAGAAACTTGGTGGTACAACTTCTCTAACAAGAGCCATGCCCATAGCTGGGAACATGGATTTCCAACCGTTTATGTGGGACAGTGGGATCAAAAGGTGGATGAGTAGTGGGCTAAGGACTGTTAATCAGCTTTTTGAGGTCAATAACTTAAAATCCTTTACTCAAATACGAAAACAGTTTTCTTTACCCTCAACAAACCACTTTTGTTATTTACAAATAAGGCACTACATTCAGAGCCATGCTAAATGGGAAAAAAATAAAGAATCTACAGGCATTGAGCAATATTTTATAATAATACAAGAAAAACATTTACCGACCAACAAACACGTGTCATTAATATACAAGATGTCGATAGGAGATATGGGAGAAGATATATTGGATATCAGAGATAAAAAGGATTTGGAGTTAAATGTAATTATTGAGGATAAGACATGGAGGGATAATCTGTGGAAGGATTTGACTGGAAAAATTAGATATTTTAGAACCCCTTTAATCATTTCAAGTTTCTACAAAAACATGTCCCCACTATGTTGGAGAAATTGTGGCATGGTGGCAGACTACTCGCATATTTTCTGGGATTGCCCGTTTCTTTGTAATTATTGGCAGGACATTAAAATAGAAATAGAAAAGATACTATCTTACAAACTAAGACCATTGTCAGATAATGCATGTGTAAAAGATCAACAGTATGTTCTCCATATTCTTTTGATGATTGCACGAAAAATTATAACAGTTAACTGGAGAAAACCCTCCCCTCCGACAATGACAGAATGGATACAAAGACTAAAACAAGTCTATATCATGGAACAGCCAAACTCCAGCTGAAAATGGACTTGTTCCTAGAACGATGGACTCCGGTGACTATGCACCTGAATAATGACTAATATAATAACCCTTTGTCAAGGATTGTTCTAAATGCTTATTTACTTTGCTGATCTTAATAAACTAAAGTTAAAAAATAATAATAATTTGATGTAGACCATACACAGCTCAAGAGCTGCTTATACAATATATCTGTACTGGGGCAAGACACATTTTTGCTCAAATACATGGGAATAAATCACGGCAGGCTTTTTTAAATTATGAAACTACCATGCTCTGTCCTCCAGGTTTGACTTGGCGCCATGTGTGGACCTAGAGGCCATCTTGGACCAGTGCCCTGGTCACATGACCGGAGCCGACCTGTACGCCCTCTGCTGCGACGCTATGACCAGTGCCCTCAAGAGGAAGATCTGCCTCATTGAACAGAGTAAAACTAACTGCAGTTATACCTTATTAAAATGACTGTTTATTTACAAATAAATCAATAACATGTGACTGGCATATCCCTTCCCCTTTTTTTTTTTTGCTTTCTATCTCGCTGTACTTCCTCTCTCCTTTCCCCTCTCGCTCCCTCTCCCCTCTTTTCCTTGTATCTCTCTCCCCTCTCTGCCTTCTCCCTTTCTTTCTCTCCTCTCCTCTCCTCCTCTCTCCCACTTCTGAACCTCCTCTGTGTCTTTCTCTCCACGCTCTTTCCCTCCCTCTCTCTCTGTCTTCTCAGAACTGGAAAGTGAGGACTCTGCATTGTGTCTCTCTATGGAGGATTTCTTTGTTGCCGTGAAAGATTTTAAACCTTCAGTGCCTGAAAGAGAACTTCAGAGATACAAGAATCTCCAAAAAACCCTATCTGAGTATTAAGTCCTGGTTTAGTCATGGTTTAAAACAAGATTATAACTCTTGTATAATTTCACATTTGAGTAATGAATGAAATGATGAACAGATTTTGGTGGATGCCTGTTAACATTGTTTGATGTAAATATTATAAATGTACAAATGTAAATAAAAAGTAATTTATACTAATTGCAAACTTTTACCAGACTGAGTTGTATTTTATAGTTTTATCATTTTATTGCAAAATAATACAAACAAAACAAATAACACAATACAGACAGGTCAGAAAAACACTGGTATTTGAGGTCAGAGACATTTGCTAGCCAGTCCAAAGTGGCTTTCCATTTGAATCATAGTATATAAAAATGGACATAGTTAGCGCTAACCTCCACATTCCAAATAAGAAGTGAGCATGGTGGTTCACTTGTGTTTTTATTTCTTATTTTGTCTTAAAAAAAATAGAGGGGGTCCTGAACATTTGGATTTTGTCTAAAAGCCATAGTCAGGGGTTCAATGGAAAAAGTGAATGATAATGACGACGATAATGCCCTGAGCTGGACTTCTGCCCAGTCCATTGGAGGGAACTGCAGACCTAACCTGGCTCATGCCACATTGATATGTTTAGGGCTGTGAATGGAGTTCTACACATTATCAATCTGGGATGGCAATCACTGAAAGTGGTTGAAATTACGGAATGTCATGATGAAGAGCCACAGCAGCAGAACAAGCCAAAATGTCACATTACATCCAGCAATAAAGGCTGAAGAATCCAGCTTTCATCATTTCGGTCTTAAAATGTTAAAATGTTGGTCTTAAAATGTTTGTATTAAACTGCTCTACATCCTGGTTTATTTCGCCATTTTGTTTGTCAATAAATTCCTATTCCTAAAATGGACTCAGGCTCCAAATTTGCTATGGGTGATGTCACACTCCCTTAGTCCACTTCTTTATACAGTCTACAGTATGGTTAAGACAGAAGCCATTGGTGCTTTGTGGAGGAATTTTAACCTTATCCAGATGGAAACAATGTCAGCAGGGAAGACGGAACACATGCATGATATCTGTGGTCTCACAAGCTGAAGGAAATCCAGGAACAGCCACAAAGTGAGCCATCCATGTTTCTCGGGGGCAACAGTCTAAGCAGGAACTCCCTGACGTTCTTCACCCCGGACACTTCCTCCAGCTCCTCTGGGGGGACCCCAAGGCGTTCCCAGGCCAGCCGAGAAACATAGTCTCTCCAGTGTGTTCTGCGTCTTCCTTGGGGCCTCCTCCTGGTGGGACATGCCCAGAACACCTCCCAAGGGAGGCGTCCAAAGGCAAAGCGAGCAACTTCTGAAAATAATGTCTACAATGGTCATGCCAAAAAGGGGTAGACCAGTCATACAATCTACTTCTGTATGTGACCAGGAACGATTGGCAATAGGCAGAGGTCTGAGGTGACCAGAAGATTTGTTCTGAGAACATGCTCTTCTCAAAACCCGTAGTGCCAGCATCTGTAGTAGACAACCAAAATGATGCTGTACACTAGACAAGGTGCAATTTACACCAGGATGGCAAAAAAGGAGTTATGGGACCATTGCAAGACCTCAGCACATACAGCAGATGGAACTTGGTCTGTTGGGTGATTCATCTCCTGGATCAAGCTAGAACTCCTGGGCCTTCTTCAGATTGGCTTCTACTTGCCAACAGAGAGGTCCAAGAACACACTGCCAGGAAGAATGGTTGTCAAAGGTTGTGTGACTCAATCTAATCCCACCACCTTTTACATGCATTTATCACTTTGATTGCTGTTTTGTGCAGTTACTGTGTGGACTATAGAATAAGTACTGCTTACATTAAAGGAACGAGAAATCCAGCGACTGTCCTTTTTGTTGCTGCTGCAGATAACAAGGTAGCCTTATTATCGATTGGCTAATGTTTATCTGGCCCCACCACATCCACAGCTGATGGATTTTCATTCTTTTTTTTTTTGTCATCATAATTACAAGGCTGCTGCATCTCTATAATGCTATCATTGACAATTTGAAACAAACAAACAAACTAACTAACTAACTAACTAACTAACTAACTAACTAACTAACTAACTAACTAACTAACTAACAAAAATCTTCCATACAACCTTTGAGCCACACCCTTAACCATACCATTGACTTTTTGTAATAATAATAATAATAATAATAATAATAATAATAATAATAATAATAATAATAATAATAATAATAATAATAACAACAATAATATTGTTATTATTATTATTATTAGGGGCAAAGCACCGTAGGTGCTAGGCACCCTATAGTGTTTGCTCTGCGTTGCCTAGCGACGTTGCCTAGCAACCCTTTGATCTTTCCTTTGATGTTCTGGTCTCCTGATTCTTCTTCTTATTATTATTCTATATTCCTTTCACCATGGGAGTCTATGGCAACCCCTAAAACCGTCTGGTAAAAAGTGAAATTTTGCATGCACATTCCAGCCAGTCTCCTCATTACCCACAGCGATTTATAGGCCCCCAGCCCCAACCGTCTAGTGGCACCAGCAGGTCAAAGTTGCAGGAAACCCTGTCAGACTCTGTCTATCTAAACCCCAGCACCTGCAACAAGGTTATTATAGTTTATGAAAACTGTCAGACTCTGTTAGACCCTGTCAGACCCTGTCAGACTCTGTTAGACCCTGTCAGATTCTGTTAGACCCTGTCAGATTCTGTTAGACCCTGTCAGACCTTGTTAGACCCTGTCAGACTCTGTTAGACCCTGTCAGACGCTGTTAGACCCTGTCAGACCTTGTTAGATCCTGTCAGACTCTGTTGGACCCTGTCAGACCCTGCATGCGGCCTACATGCTGAGGCCTACATGCACCTTCGGTGCTTGTCCCCACATTGCTGCTTGCAGCTTTATTATTATTATTATTATTATTATTATTATTATTATTATTATTATTATTATTATTATTATTATTATTAATAGCATTTATATAGCGCCTTTCATGACACCCAAAGCGCTTAGTTCTTTCAGTTTTTAATTGGGCGCTACCGCTGGACCCTAAATATAAAAGTACCCTGAGAGGGAAGCAGGAGGTAAACAGTGAGACACCAGAGAAGCAGAGGACGAGGAAGACACACGCGTCACGGGAACGGGAGGCGCTGGACGGACACCGCGCGCTGACAGATGTGTAAGAGATGTGTGAACTGCCTGTTATGTGGACCTACTGACCTAAGTGTGTGTTTCACAGACTCACCTGAGACGGGTGGAGGACGGCGCCGCTAGACCAGGGAACTTGTGGTGAGTGAGGGACCAGCCTACCGCAGACAGGATGCACCGTTCATCCAGGCAAAGTTAAAGAGACGCACCTCTTTTCTTAAACGGAGCGTGTTTTATTGTATTGGCCGAGCAGTGGGTGCGCTCTCCCCCCTCACCCCTACAGGGCCTGGACGTGTACGTGTAACCTTTCTATCCAAAACATTTACTGGCTCATTTTAGTACAATGTTGTTGTTTTTTTGCGCTATTTATAGTAAATGTGTATATTTCTTAATATCAAAAATCATTGTAATAAAGACCTTAATAGTGACTGCTGTCTTCATTCTTAAAAGTGGAAAAATACTGGTGGTCTGAATCCTAGTGACATGGTCTCAGGATCAAGCAGACGAAACGGAGCATTGGGTTCTATATTTTTGGAGCCAGGGCAGTAATTGATAGCGACCTTGAACCTTCCGCAAAGACCACCTGGTCTGACGCGATTTTAACCTCTTTTCAGACTGGATTTAGACCAAGTTCTTGTGATCAACAAACGGATCAGGTTAGCTGTTGTGAACAATCTCTTAACATTATTAAAGCCACAATCTGCCTCAGAGCTCCATTTTAATGAGAGTTTTGGGGCGGTTAATCTGGGGAGAGAAAATGCAACCTTGCTATAATCCTGCATGAATCTCCTGTAAAAGTTGGAAAATTAAAGAAACGTTCTGTTACAAGCATAGCCCGTATACAGAAGTAAGTGTGTGTGAAGAAGGCCCACATCCTTGGTATTGCCCATGACATCATCCTCTTGGTCTAGCTTTAGCCATGGTCCACGGTCGTTTTAAAAGACATCCAGTGCAGAGCCAATGCACCATCCATGAGTTTTTTTGGATATGTATGTATGTATTTGTATGTAATATTGTATGTATTAGTTAGAAATGATTGTATAATTTTGTGAAGTTGGTTTAAATGTGTATAAAAGTGTTTATGGCCTCTGCCTCTGCTCAGCCGTGGAGCTGAAAGCCTATAGGGTGGTTATTATTAAACCATCCATATCAGTGTCTGAGCAGAGGTGAATGACAATATAATTTAATGTAGCAACAAATGAACCACGTGTTGCTGTGGATCTATTTTGTATTGAGGAAAAACATTTGTGAAACCTGAGTTTGAGCAACTCCTTCACCCTCCACCCCATCTCTCTCTCTCCCTCTCTCCGTCTCCCTCTTTCCCTCTCTCCCTCTCTCTCTCCTTCTCTCTCTTTCTCTCTCCCCCTCCCTCTCTCTCTCTCTCTCAGGTTTGTTCTGGAGCTCCGTGCTCCGCCCTCGCCCTCTTGGCGTCGCCATCTGCCAATCGGCTGCCTCCAGTGGAGCTGCTCCGCTGCATTGGCGGAGGCAGGTACAGACACGCGCGGCCGGAGCAGCAGCAACTGGCGCCGCTCATAGAGGAAGAGGATCTGAGGAAGATGTGAGAAAGAAGATGTTAGGAGGAAGATGGTGATGCCGCAGAGATGAGCAGGAGGAAGATGTTCATCATGATGTGAGGCTCTTGCTCCAGGGCACAGCGCGTGTGAGGTGGCAGGATGGCGGGAGGACGGCGCGGGCTCGTGGCTCCGCAGAACACCTTCCTGGAGAACGTGGTGCGCAGGTCCAGCGGTGAGTGTCCGCGCACGAGACGCGTGTTTGCGCATGTATGGAAAAGTGTGTGTGTATGTGTGCACATGTGTGCCTCTGTGTGTGCGCGGGAGTGCGTGAGCAGTGTGTGTTTGGGTGTGATGGAAGGGCTCGTGCGTCAGGAACCCGCACGTGTCACTGTCTGGATTCTGTTTATGAGTCTGGACCCAGTGGTCCCGGGTTTACACCTGCCGTGTCCTATTTCAGTCTGGTCCTGGCCCTGATGGTTTTGTCCATATTTGTTCTCTGGTTTATTGTTTGTGTCCCGATTATGTGTGACAGACTGTGACAGCACCATAAAACCTCAGGGGGTAAAAACATTCAGTCATGTCCTTCTGTCACTATGCGTTTAAGGTCAATTATTGAAAATATTTCATCATTTAAATTCATTTAATAATTTTACACCTAACTGAAGGCAAAATACAACTGCCAACTGCAGTAAATAAAAGAAATTATTGGTCGACTAAAGACTGTTAATCAATATGGTGACTGAAAAGGGGCCCGGGGAGGCCATGCAGAAACATTATTTATATAGAGAAGGCTTACACTATCTCTTCTTTTTCATGTTGTGCGTATAAGTCCTTTTAATCTAAATCAAAAATTAATTTGACTGAGACTCTAGGGCTGTATTCATGATATAGCTATATACACGTAAATCCAGGGGTGTAGTGCGCGTGGTACGCGGGGGTACACTGTCCACCCACTTCTCCCGACGTCACGTTCACTTTTTACTTCGGTTTTAGCCCTGAACTAAAATGACAACTCAGCAGAAAAACATTGATTTTTATTCAATGAAAACATCAAATGTAAGTTACTCTGGTGTTTTTTTGTTTTTTGTTTTTGCTTTCGAGGCAGCGCTGTCTGCGGGTTATTGAAATGTTTGTTGATCATTGAAGTTCTAATCAGAGTTATGCTTAATGACGTTGGCCTGTGATTTTGAATAGCCTTACAAGCACAATATGACGACCCATAATTTTGGAGTAGTAAAACATTAAATGTAACGTGAGTTCAACTGGTGATTTGTAAGGCGAATGTTTGAGTTATCTGAAGATTTAGTTCACACAAAACGTCGTCTGCTCAAATGTGTTGTAGCCTATGATTGATGTTCTGTATGTGCTTATGAATGGCGTTAATATTAATAGCATAATTCCGCATCATTTTTGAGTAAAAAAAACATCAAATATTACTGCTTTTTACTGGGCCGGCGGCTTTATGTTTGTACTGACAGTCAGTTTGTTTTTAATAAACAAAGTCTACACCTGCACACCACACTGACAGGGGAATCCCTGTTACGCACCACGTTGGGAGTTCCCCTGTTACGCAGCGTGGTGTGTGCTTCGGCTCTGTTTTCCCGCACTGAAAAATAGTTCCCACCCAAAATGACCAAGTCAAGCTCTCCGTGTTGATTTGCACATTTATTTGCACTCGATATGAATGTGCACTACACAGAAAGTAATTGGGAAAAGCATCGAGCAAATTAATTCCTTTTGGCCGAAATCTTTCTCTGGCGACGTTAGACTCCAGTCTAACGCGGAGTAGCTGCGGCGGTCAGTGCTGACAGACTCGGACAATGGCTGGGTGACCAGGAAAACGCTTTCCATCACTTATTTTAGTCTCTGGACTGTGGGGAGATGCCCAAGTTTGACCTGGGGGTGGCATATCCCTTTAAGACATGTAACTGTACTTGAGTATGTGCATATCTCGATACTAAGGAATCGAGTCTACCGATACCGATACCACAATAATGGTGATGATGATGATGGTGATGATGATGATGGTGATGATGATGATGATGGTGATGATGATGATGATGATGATCAAATACACTCCACTCTTTATTTAGAGAATAGAATGTCATTAAATCGTTGTACTTACTTTTAAATTGCCATGTGGCATATCCATGTATCCATAAATGATATCCATGTACCTTATACCGGTTTTGATATTCAGAGCTTGATAAGATACATCATCTTATCAAGCTCTGAATATCAAAACTAGTATAAGGATATATTGTATTGTGAGGTACTTGGCAATGCCCAGCCCTGCCATGGACCAATTAATCAACAAAACAACAGCTGACAAGTCTAAATCAGGTCTAAACCAGATCTTGTCTGTGTCTCTTTCCCAGACACAAACTTTGTGCTGGGAAATGCTCAGATCGTGGACTGGCCAATCGTCTACAGCAATGATGGATTCTGTAAACTGTCCGGGTACCACAGGGCCGAAGTGATGCAGAAGAGCGCCACCTGCAGGTAACTCTTAATCTGACCCTCTCCTTTGCATCCACTGCTCCATCCACTGGATGTGGATGACACAGATCTAACTTATTCTGCCTCAGTAAACCCTTCTAATAATGCATTGGTTTTGTATGTATTATTTTATTTATTAGGGACAGTGCATATTAATGAACATCTACAACACTGCAGTGTATATACTCCAGATTATAGATGCTTAAATGCTCATTTCCATCTGTTTTCTACAGCTCTTTTGTTGTTCCCATAGACAGTATAAAAAAGTGGACCCAGGGGAGAATGTTATCACTCATACCATTTGGCTCCAGCTCAGTGAAGCCTATTAAAGCTAGCAGTCATGGTTGCTAATCTGGACTTGAATTTCATATTTGGATATTTGGGTGCACAACCAAAGTGGGAATTAGGAATGTTTTTTTTTCTTCCCTTTCCTGCCTGCCAAGTTCAAAATGCTCTTTTCCAGCTTGTGATATCATTAACTGGCAGCTTTAAAGTACTTTTAGCCTTAATTGAACTGATTTACTATACAGTACATTACTATGACATTAAGTTCTATTTGGCAATTCTAGGGCTGCAGATTATTCAAATGATTAAATTGAATAGCAGCCATATGCAAGATATGTGTTGTGTGGGAAAAAAACAACAACAACAAAACTCCAGATATGTATTTGATGAGGAAACATTATATCATAGAATGAACTTTTGCGTAATATAGGGGTCATTCCAGAATTGGAGGACATTTTACGTCCCACCCATCAAATATTAAATAATCCACATACAAAACACTAAAACATACAGTTTCTGAGTGAATTTACTTGTCCTGAGACCAAATCTAAAAAAAAACTAAGAGAAAAGAATGCTTGAAAATACTTTTTAAAACACCAAATAAGTCTGGAGTACCCCCCAAAATGCCATTTTCCTCTTGTCCCACCCCTCTAATGGCCAAATTGAATCTCAAATAAAACAGTTAAAATTGAAATGAAATTTCTTGTTTTTTTCTATAATTTGTTTCATTGCCATCTCTTGTAACTGTGGGAACATTTGTTTTAATAGACATAATATTTCAAATAATAATTATTATTCATGGAACATGTGTCCCACAACATGCACGCAACCCTGTTACCAGAACATTTTTAGTCTGGTAGAAGAAGAAGAAAGCAGAACCACATGATCCCCTGGACTTGACATCATCAAACAGTTTTCCAAAAGAATGGGTAGAGCAAATGTTTGTCATCTCTTCTATTTTTCATATTTTTTATAAAACAGTTAGCCTTGATTGAATGTCTCACTCTACCTCATGCAACCCTGTTATGCAAATGATCAGAATAAGACACATTTTTTTTTCCTTTACGTATTTGCATAAATAAGTTTTTCCTGATTTCCTTGATTAGTAATAACAGCTAGCTAAACAGCTAGTTTCTATTCCTGAGATAAAGCGAACATTAGTGCGATTTTGCAACCCTGTTACCTGCAACCCTGTTACTGTGATTAGAGTAAATAAATAAATAAACCATATAAATTATATAATAAAAAATTTACCATTGACCGTAAGCTGAGCTAATCAAGCATTTGATAGTTTATTACCTATTATTGATGAATATGTAGCAGAAAATCAGAAAAGTGAAGGTTTATTTATCAAGAATTTTAAAGCCAAAATGTCCTCCAATTCTGGAATGACCCATAGACTCAAATACCATTTTACCAATCTTCCTTCATTTATCTTAACTTGAAGTGATGTAAAAGATGTAAAAACTTGTGCAGTATTTCTGCTTTGAATGATACATTATTTAATTAAAAGGACTTCCCTGAGGACACAGATCTGGGGCATGTGAGCATAGCTTTTATTTAATTTAAAAACAGGACAGAACAAATCCACAGGGAGAAAATGTGTCCTGAAGTTTACCTTAGGATCTAAAGTAAACTACAAGTGATGCAGTGTGTTAAAATAGGTAAGTTTGTTTTCAGTCATATTTGTTTTGCATGTAACATTTCTTGTTGAGGATGTTGGTTTGCCTGTAATGTTCCACAGTATAGCTTTAAACGTATCTTAGATTTGTTCAATTACAGATATTTTACATAGTGTAGCTTTAAAATTCTATAAAGTGAATGATTCTAGAGGCAAAAATATAAACACTAGGGCATAGGTCTCATTGACGTTTATGATCAGAAGCACGTTAGTGAATGTTCTGCACAGTTTCACTAATTAATGTCAAAGGTGGCGCTGTAGCACTGACAGTTGTGTTCTCTATCGCTGTTCTGATTTTCGTTTGCATGATCCCATTCCCATAGGGGTCCAATTCTAGGCGGCGCTGTTGAGTCGGGTCACTTTGGGCATTGTCGCGATGCCCATTTTATCAAAATTTTCGCCGGACAGGTCGATCTGATACCCCCATGTGGGACTTTTCGTCGATGAGGGAAAAAATAAAAAATAATAATAAGAAGAAATCGACGAAGAACAATACCCCTTGCCGGTGACTATGTACCTGGTGAGGGCCAATGTTTGTGGAGCCAATCCCAAACAAATAATAATAATACGATTCAACATTGGCGGATCATGAATTTGGATGTTTCTTATATTTTTTTAATAATATTTAAACAGTGAGTCTAGGGTTATACAGGCCTACATCTGACATTATGGTATCATCATTCACAAACAGTCACAAGAGGCATTCACAAACCAAAAAGGGTGAATTTTTAGTGTTGTGTTGAGACTTGTGATCTTTCAGTTTATGTTAGGAGAGTCTATTCTTTGAAATGTCATTTGTCAATAGTTTTCGTGTATTTTTATTTTTTGTATTTTTTGTGTTTAGTTTCATGTATGGGGAGTTGACAGATAAAGAGACCAGTGAGAAAGTGAGACAGACGTTTGAAAACTATGAGATGAACTCCTTTGAGATTCTCATGTACAAGAAGAACCGTGAGTACTACTGTTACTGCTACTACTGCTACTACTACTACTACTACTACTACTACTACTACTACTACTCCACTACTACTGCTGGTACTACTAAGCTTACACTGTTGGTAGTGACTTGATGCAATTTCAGAAAAGTTCCAACATTAGAGTAGTAGAGCAGTAGTGCCTGGACTAAGGCAATTACAAAGAATATTATGTGAGAATTTGTGAGCTCTGAGTGTGTTTTATCTTGCCTTTTGGTTATGCAAGAGATAGTTATACTTCCTGTTTTCATGTAGGTCTTCCTGTTTGGTTCTTCGTGAAAATCGCTCCCATCAGAAACGAACAGGACAAAGTGGTTCTGTTCCTTTGCACCTTCAGTGACATCACAGCCTTCAAGCAGCCAATCGAGGATGAGGCTACAAAAAGTAAGTAATAATATTGTTTGGTTTTAACTAGTACTGTCAGGCGATTAAAAAAAAAAATCTAATTGATTACAGGATTTGTAATTAATTAATCTAATTAATTGCATTTTAAGAGTGTGTGTGAGAGAGAGAGGAAGAAATAGAGAGAGAGAGAGATTGTGAGTGAGTGATCGAACCCACTTTGCGATTGAGTTTTTTCAGTTTTCTGCGGTCGCTTTGCTCAATCGTTTCCCAAATTCTGTGAGCGTGGTTTGTTGGTTTGGTGATTTGGTGAAGTGCGCACTATCACCTGTAACGATGGAACTTGTCCAGACGTGTTTATCGTTCAAATGATCCGTCAGGCTGGAGCAGCTTCGGTGATCGGAAAATTCTTTTTGACAAAAGCTCCAAATCACTGAGTCAACGTGTTCTTGTTGATAGTCCTGTTTTTGTTCTTTTTATAAAAAAACGTGCCGTTCAAAGTAGGGATGTCAACAATTAATCGATTAATGATTAATTGTCGATTAAGACGTTAGTGGAACAAAATGCATTAATTGTAATTAATCGCTAATCGCGTGGTCACGAAACAAGGCAACAAGGCACCACGCTGCGCTTGACTCACAGCCGGCCGCAGGCACCAACGCCACTGCTCAGCAGCCCCGGGTGTAACCGCGAGGCGAGATCGAACCACGGTACCCAGGAATGCACCGCAACGTGCTGCTGCTGGTCCCGCGCGGCCGGCCCGCGGCCCCGAGCTTTGCGCAGCTGGTCTGCGGCCCGGGCCCCGAGTCCCGCGCGGCTGGCCTGCGGCCCGGGCCCCGAGCCACAAACCAGCCGCACGAAACCAGCAGCGGCACGCAGCGGCCCAATCCTGGTTCAGTCCAGGTCCAGACCCGGTCGAGTCCCGGTCCAGTCCAGGTCCAGTCCAGGTCCAGTCCAGGTCCAGTCCAGGTCCAGACCTGGTCCAGACCTGGTTTAGTTCTGGTCTAGACCTGGTCCAGTCCACGTTTAGTCCTGGTCTAGTCTCTTAGCCAATCAGGACAGAACACAATGTTACATTATAAAAAAAATGTTACACTATTAAAAAAAAAAAAAACGCGATAGAGCGAGGGATTACTGTATTTTGTTATTCAGCATCAATACATTCGTCTGCTTTTTACTAAGGAATAATTAATTGAGGAATATACAATATAATAATACTATGATATATATGAGAGAGATGGTCGAATGTGTTCTCCAGATCCACAAAGCAAATGTGGACTGGTTAGGCAAACTCCCATGAACCCTCAAGCCTCCGAGTGTATAGAGCTGGTCCTCCTGCTGCTCATCCTGAATCTGAGGTTTGACTATTGGCCAGATTCTTCTCCACAGTACACTGGAATAGGGACTGGAACAGGGAGACTGAGCAGTGAATTGTGTGGAGCATTGCTTTCTCCTCCTAAGGCTTTACGGTTTGATGGTTTACCATAATTTTTTTCCTTGATAGTCTTCCTCCATGGCCTCCTCGAACTTCTCCCATCTCTGACGTTTTACCTCTGATCTCTCAACAAAGCTTGATAGGGCTCTTTTTTCAGCCTGACACCATCTTGGGTCTGCCAAGTCTGTCAGGGTTTCTCCTCTGCCAACATTCCAAATCAGCTCTGCCCATCTCTTCACCCGAGTGTCCAAGACACATGGCCGAAGGTCAGATGACACATCAGTAAAGTCGATCATCGACCTCCGGCCTAGGGTGTGCTGTGCCACATGCACTGATGGACATGATGTTTGTTATGGACAAACTGTAACTTGCACAGAAGTTCAGTAACAAAACACCGCTCAGGCTCATATCAGGGAGGACGTTCTTCTGAATCACCCCTCTCCAGATGTTGCTGTAGTTGTCCATGTGGGTGTTGAAGTCCCCAGTAGAACAACAGTGTTCCCGGTCTGTGCACTGTCTAGATACTCTGCACTGCCGACACAACAGTTAGAGACCTGTCTCCAACCCAGAGGCACAGGGATGTGACCCTCTCATTCACTGGGGTATGTGGAGATGTGGGGCTATGAGCAAGCCCACATCAGCCCATAGTCTCTCCCCATGGGCAACGCCAGAGAAATGGCATATCCCACCCCTTTCAAGCAATTGGATCAACCCACAACAGTTAAATTTTTGTCTTGCTTATGTGACTTTTTTGTATCAAGTGAGTATCTAGTTTTGATAGTAGTCTTAATATTGATTAGTATCTGATTTTCAATACTTTTTATAAACCCAAATAATAGTACTTTTGGTATATTTCCAGGTTACAGTGTAGTACCAGTGATAGTAGTAATGTAGTAATTTTCCTCTCCTATATTCTCAGGTTGGGGTAAATTTGCTCGCTTGACTCGCGCTCTCACCAGTAGCAGAGGAGTTCTGCAGCAGCTCGCCCCGGCCGTGCACAAAGGAGAGAACGTGCACAAGCACTCCAGGCTGGCAGAGGTACAATACACACAATACACAACACACACATCTTGAGATAGTATTGGTCAGGACGACATTAGCTGGAGGATTATTGTGGATTATTACTGTGCTTTTGTCTGCTATAGTTATGATCTATGACAATATGACATGAATGGAAAAACAGGAGTGCCCGGAGGAAACCCACCCAGACACAGGGAGTACATGCAAACAGGCTGATGTCCTTTTCTGACATGGAGCAGGAGGCAATATTCTGTATCAATGATGGCAAAAGGAGAAATTCAATTTGTCAACTAGACAAAAGTTTATTTGATCGAATATGTTTCGTAGCTCTTCCAAGCTGCTTCTTCAGTTCTGGCTAGAGTGCTGGTGGACACTGCTTATAACCAGCTGCAGGGAGGAGCTAACTACAGTTAAATTACTATGGAATTATCACACCTATTTGTTTACAGTTTCTGTTAGTTAGGTAGGCCTGTTCAATATGCAGTGGGAGTGGAGTGTGGGGGTATATTTAGCATAGCATTTAGCATAGTGGGTGTATATTTAGCATAACCATAATGGGTGTTTTCACACCTCTGGGACCGTCCTGGCTAGTGCTATTGTTTTCTTTGTTTGTTTTGATTTAGGTTTGAGGATAGAGTTATAGATGGGAGACAAATGATGACTGAGACCTCCATTTCTGTTCAAGGATCATTGATATTTTCATAAGAAATATCCACAGACTTTCATTACTACAGTATCATTACAAAGACTATTCAACTACAGTACTTTTAACAGCAGCATTATGCACGTGTAGTGTACACATGAAAATACTACCCAACCACTATAATTGTGTATTATAGTGGTTGGGTAGTATTTTAGTATCTAGTAGCTAGTATCATTAGAAAAACAGGATACAGGATCTGGCTGTAAACAGGAAGGAAAATAATTTATACGAAACTGAGAAGTCCCGGCTGGAGGAGGTGGGTCAAAGCACGGCACGGCTGCCCATGCACGCGCACATACACAACCGTGGGCGTGTGTCGATGCTACCCACACGAGGAAAACATGAAACAAAATCCACTCCAAAACATATGGCAAATCACCCCATGCCCACCCCCGACAAAGACCGCAGACAGCAACAGAAGCCCCGCTGTCTCTCTCCCCCGGCCGCCCCCCCACGTCACCACCACATCTACAAACCCACGGAGGAGTGCGCACCACAGCAGGGCGCACAGGTCCCACTACTCAATAGACACCCTATAGAGGACCCACCCTCTCTGCCAAAAGCTCCATCCCCGTTGTGTGACATGCAAACAAACAGCGCCTTGCGACGACACCATCGGCCGCGACCCGGCTGAGCAGGTCCAAGCACCAGTCACAGAACCCCAGGCAACCACGCCCAATCACGGCATGACCCAAAAGTCTCAGCAGGAGTGCGTCCCCTAGTACAGCAGGCATTGGGGCATACAAACACAGTCGCGCTAACTGGAGATTACTGGACGGCCCTCAGTAATGGAACTATCTCAGGGTCACAGCACATCACCCACAGTGGAAACTTCAGTCGCTTTAACAGAAGAGAGGCACTTCACTGAGACTGTTGCAGAGCACTTCATGGAAGTAGCCAAAGGAGTATTGAACATAAAGTTGTCTCACTGACAATTGTTATGGCTTACAATAAAAACACATTTGCACAAAGCAAACCTTTCCACATTTTTATGTTGATAAGAGTATTAAAATGATCAGGAATCGGGAATCATCTACTCTGTACTTAATATTTAAGGCATGAACTACTCACATTTAGTGAAGGGAAGGAAAGGAAGGGAGAGAGAGCAGAACGCAAGGAGAGAGTGATAGAGGAAGGAGAGGGAGTCTTATCTAGTCCCAGGCCCAGACAGTTTCAGGAATACAGCTATAAACCAGTGCCACATTTAGACTCATGGTTGCCTGGAAGAATCCATGACTCATCGCTGTTCCAGCGGTGAGTCTGGTAACGCTTGGTCCAGAATGCGCTGCAGTTGCGCATAGACAGACAGCTAAATGAACCAATCAGAGATTGCGCCATCTTGATTCAAAACTGAGGAGGAACTTCCGCTGCCTAAGAGTGACTTTGCGGGCAAAGGCGGGTGCACTGACGTCACCATCTTTGAACGAATCAGAATCGCGGAGTTCGTTTTTAACCGGAGGAGCGAGGGTGGAGCGAGGGTGTCCAAATGGTATCGCGATGTATAGGAAATACAGAGAGATATTATTTGGCTGGCCAGGTAAGACTCATGGGAGATGTACACCACAAATATTTCGTGTCAAATTAAACACAAGGGCAGGTTCAAAACCAGGACTAAACCTGGAATCGACTAGGACCACACTATATAGCAACACTATCTCTTCCTTCTGGACAGATTAGGATTATGCCCCCTCTGTCCCCTAGTCTTGAGTGGGCTCTGGCCCTACAGATTTGAACTTTATCAGAAAATGGATGCGCGGGAGTGGATCTCTCCTTCACTGTGGTCCTCTAGATTTCTCTTTTTCCCACTGGTCTTCCCCACTGGTCATTTTTCCTGCAGACAGAGGAACTAAGGACAGGGGAAGTTCTGGGACAGTTATCCATTCGCTTGTTTTCTATGAATGTTGGTTAATCTGTCTCTCTGTTATTGACCAATGTCTGGTTCATTGTTGGATTTTTAAACTTTCTGTTGGATAAATCAGTAATATTGTTATGCCCCTTAAATTTGCACTATTTAGCTTTTCTGACTTCTCCACTACCGGCTTGTCCATGTGAAGCTTTGCCTTGAATGTTCCACTGTATAGCATTAAACTTTTCTGGCTTGTGTGCAATCAATTTCTTAATAAATCCTTCCAGAAGTGACATGTTTAGAATTGATGTGCACACAGCCTGGTACTGTTATCAATATTACATTGTTATTTATTTATTCATTATTATTATATTATATTTGCCAACGGCAGTAACAATCACAGTCAATATCTAACTTCCAGCTTCAGTTTCTAAAGTTCACTGATGTCTGCAGGATTTGTGGAGTTTGATTAGCAAGAAGATCATGGAGAAGAAAAATATAAACGCAACACTTTTGTTTTTGCTCCCATTTTTCCTGAGATGAACCCAAAGATCCAAAATTCACTCCAGATACACAACACTACCATTTCTCTCAAACATTGTTCACAAATCTGTCCAAATGTGTGACACACACAGGAGAAATTCTTCTCTGCATTTAACCCATCCTGTTATTAGGAGCAGTGGGCAGCAAATTACTGCGCCCGGGGATCATCTCCATGATCTTCTTGCTTCGGTTTGGTCAGGACCTAAGCTGGAGGAAACCCACCCAGACACGGGAAGAACATGCAAACTCCACACAGAAAAGCTCACGTGAGGAGTGGTTGTCAGCTTCCAAAACAAACCTGGTTTTTCATAGTTTTTATGTTGGAGGCTCTCTCCCATTGAAAATGCATTGGAGCTAAGGTAATGGAAGGGTGCCTTTACAATGCAGGCGTTCTGTTTGCAAATAGATCTGACCTGTAATATGGACATTTGATTGTCTCCAAGAAGACCAGGGGTTGCCTAAGGGTTCAGCCTAAGACCCTCCAAAAACATGGCAACCACCTTTTAAATTTTATGTTGGTTTTTTTTTATGTAAAATTAAAACTTGGAGTTGTGTCAAGATCCAGCTATCTTCTGTTCCACATTGTGATGCCAGTAAGTGGTAGCTTTAAAGTTAAAGTTAATTTTAGTCTCAGTTGAACTGCTTTTACTGCATGTTTTTGTTTTATCTGTTGTTCAGTTCAGTTTGTTACAGAAAACCATCAATAACTTCTGGTGCCCCAAGAAAATAAGAAGTTTCAACAAGGCTGAAACAATAACCATGTCTTCAAAGTTTGACAATTCCAGGGATGCAAATCATCCAAATGACTCTAGTGAAGGCATGTGGATTCTGAAAACAGTGTAGTACTACCACTTGTGTTTTCAGTTTGAGAGTGTTTTCAGTTTGAGAGAAGCACACAGCCCAAATGTGCAGTATTTGTGTATTAAACATGTGTGAATGAAACAGAAAACATACATGGAGTCACTGTTCCCTCTAAGGTGCGCGCGTGCGCAATCGCGCACTGCCCAGACGTTCAGCGCGCACATCAAATCCTTTTCAGCGCATAAAATAAATCTAACCTGAACTCAGCGCTGGTTTTACACATGGAATCCAGTCTGGTAGATTCAGTTTGCACATGCGTTAGGGACAAGCCAACTACAAACACATTCATTTCGATCGCATTTCGCTCGCTTCCTTCAGTAAGACCATAGTTGTCGTGCGCATCGCCGTGGGTCAGAGCGGCGGGTCAGAGCGGCAGGTCCGCACCAGCCGACAGGTGCGCCACCCGCACACACTTCACGTAGGGAAGAACAGAAGAGGAGACAGGTAGAGCCATAATGTAATCCACGGCTGTTTTCTTTGTTTCTGTCCAAGCCATAGGTTTTTGTGAGCAAAAAGACGGGACTTTCTGTGTGAAGTGTGAATCCTCTCCCCAGAGCGTTAAACCACAGAGCTCTGTCACTCTCACAAAATTACTTAAAGTGGGTAATGATTAAAAAGCAAGATATAAACTGATAAAAATGTATACTTATTTTGGAGATCATTATTTTGAGAAAGACCCATCTTATAGTGTCCTATAAGTCCTACAATCATCCCTAAAAAATCTGCAGCTACATGTAGGCTATATTTATCAAGCTGAAAAAATCTCTCTTCTTGTGGTTTTACAGGTTTATACACAGGTATATACACAGGTTATTTTTCAAAATATTGTAATGTTCAATGTTTCACTGACCCTCACACTGACATACAACATGTACAAAGCACATGAACAGATTTTTGAGAAGTGGACCAAAAAATAAAAGTAATCTAACAGAAATAACAGCAGTAATTTGATTCGTAAGCTGCCATGATCTCAGGTGTGATAATAATAATAATTCATTGCATTTATATAGCACCTTTCATGACACCCAAAGCACTTTACAGTTCATTGTTCATTCACTCCACACTTGGTGGTGGTAAGCTACTTTCTGTAGCCACAGCTGCCCTGGGGCAGACTGACGGAAGCGAGGCTGGCCACTGGTGTGACCACAGTGTGCATGTCGGATGTTGCTCACAGGAGTCCAAGGAACGCTCAGGGAGTTAGTGTGTTTGCTCAGACACATGAAAAATTAGGGGGAACATTGCATGGAGTGTCATGTATATTGTTGACGAATCAAACATAAATTAGCAAAGCTAAAACATCACAATGTAGGTAACAAATCCTTCACTAGATAAGTTGCACCTTAAATTCACAGTGCACCTTTAATTCTTCTATCTATACCTGATTTGTAGTTCCTGTCTGCAGGTTCTTCAGCTGGGCTCAGACATCCTGCCTCAGTACAAACAGGAGACCCCAAAGACCCCACCTCACATCATCCTCCACTACTGCCTCTTTAAGACCACATGGGACTGGGTCATCCTCATCCTCACTTTCTACACGGCTATAATGGTCCCATACAATGTGTCCTTCAAGACCAAACAGAACAACGTGACCTGGCTCGTGGTGGACAGCGTGGTCGACGTCATATTCCTGGTAGACATCGTTCTGAACTTCCACACCACGTTCGTAGGTCCTGCCGGAGAAGTGATCTCCGACCCGAAACTGATCCGAATGAACTATGTGAAGACCTGGTTTGTGATTGATCTGCTGTCCTGTCTGCCCTATGATGTCATCAATGCCTTTGAGAATGTGGATGAGGTGAGAGGAGAAAGACTAGGACTAAAACAGGACTAAAACAGGACTATCAGCAGGATTAAACCAGGACTAAGCCAAAACTACATCAAGGCTAAACCAGGACTAACCATAGGCAAAAAGACAATTAAACAAGAATTAAAACACGGCCAAAACTGGACTAAGCAATAAATAGGACTAAACCAGGATTGTACCAGGACTAAAACAGGTCTAAACCAGGAAAAAAAACAGCAGTAAACTAGGTTTAAACCAGGCCTAAACAAAGAATAAACCTAATCCTGGACCAGAGGTTTTCAATAGGTGAGGCCCGCCTCCCCTGGGGAGTGCCAAAGAGCCACTGGGGAAGAGTGAGACACATGCAAAGACAAAATAATGGTCCACATCTGTACACATCTGCTGCAGTAGTAATACCGGTAATTGTGCGTGCATGTAGTACCTGTAAAATGCATTGTTTTCTGATTCCATCTCAACAGAAATCAGCAGCAAGGGAGAATCAGAATCAGAAAGGTTTTAATGCCATATGTTTGAACAAGTTCACAACATTAGGAAATTGCTGCGGTGCTTGGAGCAGAATGTAAACCAAGGAGACAGGACCCAGCAAAAAATGTAGGAAATATGATCCTGATTATTTTGGTTTCACCTGGTCGGGTTCCGAGACTGCACCTTTGCCACAGTGTGTGGTCTGCAAAGAGGCTTTTGTGAATGACAGCATGAGACCATCCAAACTTTGGCATCACATTGAGACAAACCAGGCAAATTTAGTGAACAAGCCAGTTGAGTTTTTTGAGAGGAAGCATGATGATTTGCAGTCACAGAAAAGCAATATGCATGAATTCCGCCTTCAGGTGTCGTCAGCAGTAGTTTTGGCACCGATTAGAAATGTTAAGCATGTTCTGGTGATTTGGATAGGCCTATTGATGCTCAGTGATGTTAAAAGTAACCTCAGTTAGGCCTGCATGGAAATTATTTGCTGTTGCAAAAATCATTTATGAATGTGCTTTTTAAAAAATATGAAAATACAGTATTAAATAGAAATAGTATCAGTTGTTTTTGAAACTCCTCACTGCTAGGAACACAAAGATCCATTTACTTCAAAGGCCTTTGTGGGGTACTGCAGGCGGAGGGGATTTTGGGGAAGGGGGGGCTCAGCTGTCTTTACCTACTCTAAGGAGAGGCTCACATTCACCCAATTTGAAAACCCCTTTCCTGGACTATACCAGGACAACACCAGGACTACTAAGAGTGAACTAAAACACTAATCTAACAAGAACTAAACTACATCTACATCTACTGCATCTACACTGTTGTTAACGACATCCAAAAATCAATCTTACACACACTGATGTCCATGCAGCTTTCAGTACTCTTGCACTTTACAATTTGCACCTTCACTTTTGCACCTTACATACTGCACATTTCATTCTACCTCAAACTTTCCTTCTTGTTGGAAGAGTATATGTTTACCTGTATGTCTTATGTCTATTTATTGTTGATGCCTGTGTACACTTCATGTCCATGAGTGTAGCTGTGTGTGTATGTTCGTGTGTGTGTGTGTGTGTGTGTGTGTGTGTGTGTGTGTGTGTGTGTGTGTGTGTGTGTGTGTGTGTGTGTGTGTGTGTGTGTGTGTGTGTGTGTGTGTGTGTGTGTGTGTGTGTGTGTGTTTTTAGTTTAAATTGCACATTTGGTGTCTGGTGAAACGCAATTTCAGTCCTCTGTGTAATGTCTGTTACAATCAAGTACACTTTGACTTTGACTTTGACATCTGAACCAGGGCTAAACCAGGACTAAATATGGTCTGATTCAGAAGTAACCTAGGATTATTCCAGGCAAATCTGTCTCAAAGTAAAGTCTTTACTGACTGAGCCAGGGCTAAACATGCAGGTTGTGGGTTAGAGTGTAGTGTGTTACTGTGGCAGAGTGGTTAGCCTGGAGGTCCTATTGAAATGCACAGGAGCGGCTTTAATCTGCTGAGTGCTTGTTTTTACTACGGTGTCCTTAAGGTCAAACTGCTGTGGCACATTGTAAATGTCATGGAATATCTTTATTGAAAGATGAGATGGTGTGACTGAGAGAGATACTACCTCAAAACCACAATGAAAATGAAAATGAAATGGAAAAAACCCCAAAACACTTTAATATTTTATTTTCAACACAAATAAAAGTTTCTTTAGAGCTTTCATGGGGAGGGTCATCATCTGCTTGTCTCTGTGATGACAGTATTGCTTTGTCTGGAATATTCCACAGTACATCATTAAGTTCAGTTCAAAGGACACAAGTGAGGGACTGTTGGATTTTGTGAAATTAACTGTTTCTTTTTCCCATATCCATATAGACTGTGCAAGAGGCTAGCTAAGGAGCAGCTAGGGATATTTGAGATCCTACAGTCTTTTTACACTATATGTGGCAACAAATGTGGCAGAAGACCTTCCAGAGGAAATACTTTGAGGGAATGAACCATTTGATCACCAATTGAAACATCAGAGTGGAATAAGCACAAAGCCTTTCCTGTTGTATTCACCTACAGTAGTTCCCCCTGGACACTGCTGTGAGGACACAGAGGAGGGACACTTTTGGTTTTTCCTTTCCTCAAACTGCCCCCCTGACACGGGATCTGCTGACCCTCCCTGACCAGTGCTCCTGTTAAACTGCACTGAGACCTCTGACTGAGACACAAAAGTGAAGCGTAATTGTTGCAGCAAAACTGCAACAGTTTGCTGCAGCAAAACTTTAATTTCTCTGTCCAACATGTGCTAGCAACAGGTAAATATAGAAAATGTGTTTTCTTATGTCCTTATGGTTCTTCCTTCTTTTGAAACCTCCTCTGTGCGTCCTGCTCTAGTGTTTGTGAATGAGAGCAGTGCTTACAGTATTCACTTTGTTCAGAGCCAGTGCGGACTTAATAGTTGTATTGATTTCAGATGGAGCACATTTAGAGCACAGTGTTTGTATTGACACAGAATGAGCAGAACCATAAACACCACAGCCGCTTTAGCCCAGAACTCTGAAATGAATGGCATGTCTAAGAGGCAATGTTCTACAGTTTGATGTATTCTCAGATGGAGGGCATGGGCTTATATAACTCTATGGCAGATTCACTGTTTTTGAAAGAATGCTTAAATATAGCTTCAGTCCTGTTCTAGTCCTGGTTCAGTCCTGCTTTAGTCCTGGTTAGTTTTGGTCTAGTCCTGGTTTAGTCCTGGTTAATCTTGGTCTAGTCCTGGTTTATAGTCCTGGTTCTGACCCTGTTCTCTCTTCTTAGGGCATCAGCTCCCTTTTCAGTTCTCTTAAGGTGGTCAGATTGCTTCGTTTGGGTCGCGTGGCTCGTAAACTGGACCACTACATTGAGTATGGTGCAGCGGTCCTGGTTCTGCTTGTGTGCGTGTTCGGACTCGCTGCTCACTGGCTTGCCTGCATCTGGTACAGCATTGGGGACTATGAGGTACTCCTACAACTCAAGTACTCTGCAAGCACAAAATAATAGTACTAGTAGTAGTATTCACTATTTGATGTAATCCCTCATTTGTGCAGGAGTGATCCATGATAGAAAAGGTTTTAAAGGTAGTCATCTACACACTGTATTGTGAGAAGCCATGGCCAGAAGCCATTTTCAGTCTAATGGTACTGAGAAGCCACTGCTGCTCCACTGTTGGACCTGGTATTCCCAGGGATCTTCCATCCAAGCACTAACACAGCCCAGCCCTACTTATCCTTACTTCTGAGATCTGACAAGATCAGGCTTTGTCAAGGAGGTTTGGCCACATTTCTGCACAAAAATAGCTTCCTTCACACCCTAAAGAACACATTTTTCTCTCTGTTTAAAATCTGCCCCTCACGGTCTTGAAGTGTGATCAGATGATCAACAAGGAGCTTAAAAGCATGTGCACAGATTACTTTATTTGTAGCAGTAGTTGGCCAAAAATTAACAAATCAAAGCTGCAGTTTTTTAGTACTATAATTTCCACTACAAACAACAAAATAGTCTTTTGTGACCATGCTGGCTTGTCAAAAAGCCTGATCTCAGAAGCTAAGCAAGACCAGGCTTGGGTAGTACTTGGATGGGAGACCACAGGTGCCACAGGGGGCAACAGCTGTTGTTGTGTCCATATGGCAAGACACTTCACCCACATTGCGTAGTATGAAAGTGGAGTGTGCATAAGTGTTGGTGGTGGTCAGAGAGGCCGATGGCGCAGATTGGCTGCCTCGCTTCCATCAGTTTGCCCCAGGGCAGCTGTGGCTACTATAGTAGCTTGCCACCACTGAGTATGGAATGATTGAACAATGAACTGTAAAGCGCTTTGGGTGTCTTCAATAGCGCTACATAAATTCAATGATTCATGAATTAATTAATTTTATTCTGCACAAAAACTTCTACCCAGGTGGTTTAGATTTGTACATGTTATGTTCTGAAGTGTGATTCTTTTATTGGTTTGCCAGTTCAATCTTTTCGCCAATTCTAAATTTTCAGCAGTTTAAAACTATTATTAAAACATAACTCATAAATCTAAATCATTTGCAATGCTTGTCACATAAATCAGTTAGATATTTTTCTTAAATTATTTAGGCCGAGCAAAAGTAGTAGCAATAGTAGAAATATTTGTTGAAATAATATTTCTTTTCCCAGGTGATAGATGAGGAGCGTAACAGTGTACGCACAGACAGCTGGCTCTTCCTGCTCGGGGAGACGGTGGGCACACCTTACAGGTTTAATGTGTCAGGGTCTAACCGGTGGGAGGGAGGTCCCGGGAAGGACTCGGTCTACATCACGTCTCTGTACTTCACCATGACCAGTCTGACCTCCATCGGCTTTGGAAACATTGCGCCAAATACCGACGGAGAGAAGATCTTCGCTGTCGCCATGATGATGATCGGATGTGAGTCAAAAACAGGTCTAAACCAAGACTGAACCAGGACTGGACCATGACTAAACCAGGACTGAAGCAGGAATTAAACAGAACGAAAACAGGACTGTACAAGGACTAAAAAGTACTAAACAGGGACTAACCCTGGACTAAAAAAGAGTAAATCAGGACTGAATCAAATTGTAACAAGGACCTAAACAAGACTAAACCAAGTCTGAAAATAGATTGCAATATGACTGGAAAGGGTTTAGACCAGTAGTTAACCAGAACTCAAACAGTACTCAACCAGTACTAACCCAGGACTAAAACTAGACTGCACTGAATGCACCCTCTCCTAGGAACCTTCATTTTAATAAATGATGCTGCATCTCACCTCTGCATCAAAGATCAGTACAATCAATACAAACAGAACTGTCACAGTGACTGCAGCGATTTAACCCTGTCGGTACTCCTGACTGGGATCCTGGCTCAGATCTGGTCCTGCCAATGCACCTGTTAGCCTGTGTTAGCTTTAGCTTTAGTCTGTGACCATAATGTGACATGACAGGATGAGTGGAGTAATCCTGTTTGAAATATTTACCTTTCCTCCTCCTCTCCTCTCTCTCTCTCTGTCCATCTCTCTCCCATCTTTCTCTTCTATATGATCGGATGTAAGTAAAAAAAAAAGGACTAAACCAGACCAGCACCACAAATAAACCAGAACTAAACCAGGACTAAACCTGGGCTGGATCAGAACTAAAGCAGGGCTATATACAGTATGTTTCTTTCCCTTGTTTCTCTCTTTCTCTCTACCTGTTCATTTCATCCCACTTGAAGCCTCCCTTCTTTAATTGTCTCCCTTCATTCTCTCATTCTCTCTCTCTCTCTCTCTCTCCATCTGTCTGTTCCATCCCTCCTGAAGTCTCTCTATCGTGGTCCTTGCTGTTCTCAGAGGAGGCCTGTCACTTAGTCCTGGTTTAATCTGAGCAGAACATAAAAATACTTGTCCTACATGAACTCCACAGAGGGAAGAGGAGGAAGAGCAAAAGGAGAAGAGAGAGGAGGAGAAGGAAGAGGACCGGAGGGGGGAGAAGAGAGGAGAGAGCAAGAAGAAAGGAGGAGAGAAAATGGCGGAGTAGAAGACGAGGGGAAAGAGAGGAGGACAGGAGAGAGGACAGAGAAGGAGAGAAGGGAAGAGGAGCAGAGAGGAGAGGAAGATGAGAAAAGAGAGTGGAAGATAAAGATGAGAATGAGAGAGTAGACAAAGTAGAGAGTGAGGAGGGGAGTGTGGAGAGGCTTGAGTAGGAGAGATAGAACATGAGAGAGGAGAGAAAGGAGGAGGAGAAGAGGAGGGGGAGAGAAGGAATGGAATGGGACTGAGGAGAAGGAGAGAAAAAGGAGGAGAGAAGATGAGAGGGAAAGAGTAGGCACACATGGAATGGGGGGACACACAGGGATACAGCAGGGTGGGAGGGCATCTGACACACAGGGATATAGGAGGATGGGAGGGCATCTGACTAGATTTTTCTCTCTTGTAGCTCTTCTTTATGCCACCATTTTCGGAAACGTGACGACGATCTTCCAGCAGATGTACGCCAACACAAACCGCTATCACGAGATGCTCAACAGTGTGAGGGACTTTCTTACGCTGTACCAGGTCCCCAAAGGTCTGAGCGAACGGGTCATGGACTACATCGTCTCCACCTGGTCTATGACGAGAGGCATTGATACTGACAAGGTACTAAGACAGGACTAAACCAGGATTAAGCCAGGACTAAAGCAGGATTGAACCAGGACTAAACCATAGCTAAACAAGGTCCCTAAAAGTCTTAGCAGGATTTTTATGGAATACTACATTTTTTGCAGCCCTGGCCCATGGTTAAGAGGGACGGAGTTTGAAGTGAGGATAACAGTTAGGCCAATCACACCTTTCCTTATACCTCCAGACCCCACCTTTCCTCATCACGTACTGTGATGGTACAGTCGGCTTTCTCAAACACAGCAGCAAAAAACTAGAACACACTTCCAGCTGATCTTAAAACTTGCACTAGCTATCACACTTCCTCTCATGGGCTAAAACAGTGGCTTTTGAGCAGACAGACATGTCAACATTAGGCTTCCTCAAACGTTTAAACATTCTGACTGATTGAACTACAGATGACATGTTGCTGATTAATTGTATTTTAGAAAATAATAATACTGATGAATTTGGTAAATGTACATTTTAGAGGATATTGATGAATTTGAGTATTTTTAGAAGATAATGATGAATTCAAATGAATAAATTTTGATAGTTTTAAATGTTTAATGATGAATCGGATAGTGGTTATTTTAAGGAGAAACTGTTACTGATGAAATGTTGTTGTTAGAGTTGGTCCTAATGTAAATCTTTTCTTTACTGTATTTTGTCCCTGCCCAAGAACTGTAGATGGAAAGTAGCTTGTAGCTAAATCTGGCACAGAGCTTCTTTTCTCTGAGATTAATGTTTTTTTGTGCACTGTTCTTGTTTTAAATAAAAATAATAATATCTCCAGGCACTGCCCAGTTTAGCAGCTTTATTTGAAATGTGATTGTGTTTAGGTGTTCAGTCCCAACAGTTCATTCACGCATGACTCACATTGTTCCTGTTCTTGTGGTGTCTCTTCAGGTGCTGCAGATCTGCCCTAAAGACATGCGTGCTGACATCTGCGTTCACCTGAACCGTAAAGTCTTTAAGGAGCACCCTGCGTTCAGGTTAGCGAGCGACGGGTGCCTCAGAGCTCTGGCCGTGCAGTTCCAGATGATCCACTCCGCACCTGGGGACCTGATCTTCCACGCAGGTGAAAGCGTCGACAGCCTCTGCTTCGTGGTGGCTGGGTCTCTGGAGGTCATACAGGACGATGAGGTCGTCGCGATATTAGGTAAAGTCCTGGTTTGATCCTGATTTAGTCCTGATTTATTTCTGGTTTAATCTTGGTTTAGTCCTGGTTTTGACCTGGTTGAGACCTGGTTGGTTTAGAGAGTGTGCTGATCTGTGACTTGGTTTGTATGTGTTTGATAATGGTTTGATGATTAAAATTTATATTGTGTTTGAAAACTCTCTTAAAATAGAGTTTATTCTCCCTCCACACTGGTGATATCTTCACATCACGACACGACACATTTTGACTGGTCACACACCCCCAGTACCATCTGTGGTCCAGTGTCTCCTGAGATCATGGTTTGTTCTCAGGATTCTGCCCTATTAAAACATGACAGTTGAAAGTTCCCCTATAGTGTACAGAGGTCTAATGTAGAGGTGGGTAAAGTTGCCAAAAATTGTACGCAAGAGCAATGTAACTCAATTTACTCAAGTAAATGTAAATGTACTACCACCTCTGCTAATGAGGAAATCGCACTGCAGTTTTTCTGGAACTCAGTCTGTCCTACATCATCAGAGAGTATAATATTCCCTAAACTAAAAGCATGGAGAGTATCAGTGTGTCTCTGTCCATTATCACAGAGAGGGTTGTCAAAAGTATAAAAATTCTACTAATAAAAAGCCACTACCGTAAGTGGAGGACTGAGGGATCATACAGACAACATGGTAATGTAAAACAAAATACTAGGATTTAATGTTGAAAGTCATTGTATTACTATTACTATTGTCTAAACAAAGAGTTTTTTCTAAGCAAATTTTTGTGTGTGTGTGTGTAATTATCATCGTAGTCCCGGAATCAGTATAGTATCAAAATTGAGTTTGAAATGTTGGTATCGTGACACTAATGGGGAAGTTATACGTCTGTCCATGGACTCATCCAGTTTGCTCCTTGTTGATTTTTCTTTGTGGAGCACAGTCTGTCCTGCATCATCAGAGAGTATAATACTCCCTACAACAGAAGTGTGGACAGGCCTGAAAGGACAGGATCAGTGTATCCCTCCTTTTATCACAGAGTGTTGAGTGTCCCTGTCTAATATCACAGAGTGTTGAGCGCTCCTGCCTACGGTCCTGGACTGATGTAAACAAATGATGAATCACCTGCCTCTGCTCAGTGCTCAGGAGACTTCTATTATTTAACACCACAATCTCAGTGTTCCCTTTGGGTTAACTCTATTTAGCTAAAACATGTGTCCCCAAGAGAGGTAATCCTCACAGGTACTTCTGACTAGTCTTGTCACAATACTAAAACTTCAAACTTGATTTTGATACTAGGAATAACCTCGATACCACTCATTGGTGGGACTGGAATCAGTGTGGTCCATGGGCGTATACTAGTTTATATTGTTTTATACTTCTATTATTCAGGAAAAGTTCATTTTTGCCCTGTGATTGTGACTTTTTGACTACCGATACTTCGATATCGATACAAGCATAGATTAGTATTTGATACTCCTGACTTTTCTGTTTGTGTAGCATGAAGACACATGCCCTGTCATTCCCCAATTCAAGTCATTAACCAAATTTGCATGAGTCATGTTACTTGTTAGTTTGACAATATTTTCAATATTTTACCAGAAAGTATTCAAAATGTTATCTGTCAGTAGTAGCTGCTTTAATTCTCCATTCACTTAAAGGGACAGTGTGTAAGATTTTTACCCGTTAATTACTGAAATTGAAGATACCCATTCAAAAATACATTGTTTTCCAAGCCTTTTCACTTCCATCATGAAATCAAAGTATTCTTTTGGACTTAGATATAGTCACATAAAAGGGGAATCTTCCCCATGTAGAGGCAGCCATTTTGAATACGAGAAGGACATTTGGGCTCCGCCTTCGCCTTCAGCAAGGCTCGTGGTTTTGGGTAAACAACACAAGCATGCTGCCGGATCAGACGTCGTAATGGATCTAGCACGTGTTTTGGACTAAATTGTTTTACTGGATTTTATTCGCTGGATCCTTACGGACAAATTGAGAGCAAGTTTATGGTGAAATACAGAGTTTGACTTGTGCAAAGCATTCTAAGGTAAGCTAACCTCGTTTTGTGCTTTTCCGTATAAAAGCCCCATGTGCTCGGGGAGTGATTGCTGTGCAGGGAAATGAATTGCATAGTCAAAAAGAGGAGACTGTAAGGTTTCATTTGATGTGTAGAGTGTCATGGTACATGATCGGGAATGTGTGTTTTCATGAGAAAAAAAAAAAAAAAAACGGGACCGCGCCCGGGTGACCCTCGAGGTCTGCCGTAGCTAAAACAGAAAGTGCAATAGCACCATCCACCTATGCGCCACGAATCCTACACACTGGGGCTTTAAGTTCATCAAAGACTATTTCATAAGGGTTATTTTTAGATAGACACATCTCCTCTGTCATGTCAGACGAAAGAAAAGTCCATTCACTCAGACACTAGATTACTGATACTTTGCAGTAGCATTATGCTGGTGGGGTTCTGCATGTATGTCTGTAGTGGAATGTTCAGTGGTTTCTATGGTGACACAATGTACACTTTAAACACACACATTTTCTGGACCCTGATCAATACATGCATTCAAAGGTGAGTAAGACTAAGTGAAAAACTGCTAATGGTAGCGAGGTTGTGACTATAATGCCCTGGTATAAAACCCTGGTGCCTCAATGGGCTAAGCTCCGTGGTGGATGTCTCTAGATTAGCCTTTGGCGGCTAGGTATATCTGGTGGCCCTCCTGCTCTCAGACCACGCGCAGTACGTGTGCAAAGCATGTAGCACATGACCGCTCTGATTGGTCAGAATGTAGCCAGAGTGGTGCAAGAGTGGAGCCGAACATAATGATTAAAACTGAAGAATTTTGAGCTGAGAAAGTTTATGATCTGATCCCACAGATTTAGCCTTTTTGAAAGCTGTAGATGCCCTGTTTGTGATTATATTGCGCTCTATGGGAAATATCTTTTTTTTGCTGTAGTACCAATGAATGGCCACTAATCCAACTCGAGACGGCTCTAAGATAGCAATACTATCTGAGGATTGCTAAAATAAAGCTTAATCTTTTACTCAAGATTAAAATCTTGAATAAAAGAGCTTCAGATAGAGCAGTGCCTCTAGATAGCATCACACCCCCAGAGAATGTTGCTGGCATTAGCTGAAAAGTATTAAGGAGCACACTGGATTAGCCTCCCAGACCAGGGTTGCCAGACTTCAGTGACTCAACCCTCACAAGAGCGTAGGAAAAAACACCCCAAAACCTCCTCCAGTGACACAGACCCAATAGCCATAGTGTTATAGCAATATATTGAGTATTGCATCAGTCAATATTTACACTTTTGCAAAGTATAAGCATAATTGTGCAGACCTAGTAAAAATAAATGTTGAAATAATTCTGCTCCTGTCTGATTAATGGTGTTTGTGTCCAGGTAAAGGTGATGTGTTTGGGGACGTGTTCTGGAAGGAGATGACTCTAGCTCAGTCATGCGCTAACGTCCGTGCACTAACGTACTGCGACCTGCACATCATCAAACGCGACGCTCTGCAGAAAGTGCTTGAGTTTTACTCAGCCTTCGCCAACCATTTCGCTCGCAGCCTCTTGCTCACCTACAACCTGAGGAAACGGGTGAGTCCGGGTCTGGTCCGGGTTTAGATCTGAGTGAGGACCACTTTAGAAACCTGGTTTATTCTTGGTTTAGACCAGGACTGAACAATAGCGATAATAAAACTACTATCAAAACTAGATACTCATTTGAACAGGTGTTGATACTAAAAATGTTGCATTCACAGGACAGAAATGAACCTTTAATGAATAACTTTAGATTGGTCTTGAGCTGTATCAGAACAAGCATAACACCACATAGACTACATGGACCACTATGGAACATATCTGAATGACTGAGGGATTACACAAATATAAAACCAGATTGTATTATAAAAGAAAGTACAGTGAACCCTCGTTTATCGTGGGGGTTAGGTTCCAGAAATAGCCCGCAGTAAGTGAAATCCGCGAAGTAGGACAATTTTATATTTTACAATTATTATACATGTTTTAAGGCTGTAAACGCTTCACCACACACATTATACACCTTTCTGAGACTGGTATTAACATTTTCTCACATTTTTCTCTTGTTTAAACACTCAAACTTTTGTAGATTTTCATCAAAATATATTAATAGTGACGCGGGGGGAGACACGTGACACGCGGACACGTGCGCGCTGACACGGGTTCAGGGGTTGGTTGCATTTCACCCCGGCTCCAAAATCAGTCCGCCCCGGAGTTCGGGGCATGGCTATCAATGCGTCGCCAATACTCCACAGCTCTCTAGGACGGGGTCGGGTTCAACGGGGAAGACCCACTGTCTCCTCTCTGCGCGCGAGTGTCCTCCCCCCGCTGCGGCTCCCTCGAATGCGGCTCTCCCCGCTGCGGCTCCCCCGGCCGCGCGGCGTCCGGGCCAGGCCCGTCCATGTTGATTCTTGGCTCTTCCATGGTCCGGCTCGCACTCAGTCTCTTCCATGGCTCGTGCAAGTAAACAAAGGCCACACCTCCTGTCACCCAGGCGCTCTCGTGAAGGAAATCAGAGACTCTGTCCCTACCACCCTGCGTCACCATCCCTGGTCTAGCCCTGGTTTAGTCCTGGTTTAGACCTGGTTTAGTCCTGATTTAGACCTGGTTTAGTCCTGGTTTAGACCTGTTTTAGACCTGGTTTAGTCCTGGTCTAGTCTCTTAGCCAATCAGGACGCAGGACACAATGTTACACTGTAAAAAAAAGTTACACTATTAAAAAAAAATTGGGGGGGAAAAAAAAAAAAAATTGGAAAAAAAAATCTGCAAAACAGCGAGGCCGCAAACAGTGAACCGCGATAGAGCGAGGGTTCACTGTACTCTTATTTAATGTGGAGAATCACCTTCTATTGTCTAAATAAAGATTGTTTTATATTATCACCATGGTATCAGAATTGGTATTGACTATCAAATTTATTCCGTAGTATTGAAATACAGTTTGAACTGTTTGTGTCATAACAACAGTATGACTGCTTAGTATGCAAGACTGAAATGAGGTCTGTATTGTTTTTCTGTACCTCTCCCCTTCTCTACACATCTCCCTCCTTATTACACCCCAACTCCTCTCTCCCTCCTCTGAGTGAATATAAATGTGCTCCACATGTTTCTGAAGGAGGCGATTGAACCGTGACACAGCCGTAAATCTGCTCATGATCTTTACAGGGCCACTGGAGCTATACACCTGGGGGGCGGTAGTATATAGTAAGACCGTATGGAGAGGAGCAGGGTAAGGGAGGGGGAGACATGTATGTGTGTGTGGGGTGAGAGGGAGAGGTGCGGAGTGGTGAATACATTTTATTGTTCCAGTATGGAAATGTGTCCTGTGCATTTGACCTATCTTTCAGTGTCACTGGGTTACACCTGTTACAAGTGGCGGGACCCTTCTCCAGACCTGGAGCTAGTCTTGTTCAGGATTAACTTCATGGAAGATTTGACCTATTGGGTTGATGGAGGAAATGGGAGGGCTCGGAGGAAATCCACCCAGTCACATGTGGGGAGTGAAGGATAGGGGGAGAGGAAGCAGCATGTATATGAGGAGTGGAGAAAGGGAAAAGTAAGTCTGGATAATAATTAATTAAAAAATGTTCTCAATTTTCAACCTCATATTGATCAATTACAAATTTCCGATTTACTTTGATTTTGCCTTATAAAAATCGATAGATAGGTCTATAACATACTGTAGACTATACAGTACTACTATACTACTAGTCAAAGTAACATTTCCATGGAAACAAGCCAGAAGAGGCTCTTCTCCAGGCCGAGTCGGGTTTGTGGAGATGTGTGCTTACTGTGAGCAGGGTATTTAATCTGTAAAGTGCCTTTTAGTGTCCTAAAAAGCGCTATTATTATTATTGCATGTTTTTCAGTGCATAAACACAACCAACATTTTAAAATCCATCCATCCATCTTCCTCTGCTTACTCCATTTCTGGGTCACGGGGGCAGCAGTCCAAGCAGATCTGCTGCCCAGAACACAATGCACCAGCTCCTAAGGATCCTCCCGCAGGTGGTGGGTCCACGGGAGACATTTTAAAATGTAACACAAAAATATGCCAATTTATTCCTCCAAAGTCTTCCATCTGGTACAAAGCACTTGCTCTTCCTGAATGAGGATTGTCTGTAGACCTCTCCATTAAAAACATAATTTGACCATTCACCATTAGAAATTACTATATGCTGATGAAATATGACTAATAACTTTATAGTGAGGAGGTAGTGTATATGAGGAGAGTAGGTGGGTGACAGGGGGGGCAGATCACTGTCCCGTGTCCCATCTCTCCCCTGGTCTTAGCTCAAATCGATCTTAGGCTCCGGTTCTGCTTCACCGAGCGATAACCGTGTGACCTCCAGAAGACCCTCCCACCTCAGCATATCCCAGGAAACAGCTCAGGAATATAAACAGGAATATAAAAATATATTAATTTCTGTACCGTGAATGTAACAAATGTGTATCTAGTTTTAGTATCAATTATTTGTTTTTCGATACTTTTGACAACCCTAGGTCAGACACTTACGTTAATTTCACAGTTCATGGTCAAGAGCAGCTGATGTTTTTTCTACTGCATAAACTCAGCATTGAGACAGTTAATTTTATTCACCTGTTGGGAGCTTCAGAGGAGAGCATTCAGACGTCACTGTGTGTTTGTATTTCACTCACGTCTTTAAACTCCACTCAAATAAATCACAGTTTGCATGTATATTAACATGTTTAATAAGTTTCAATTTCATTTTCTATGCTCTGAATACTCTGAATTGCTAACCACTCCACGTCGCATCAAGTTTTCAAATTGTTGTATATTTTTTTGTATCGTGCTAATGTATATTTATGGAGTATTGTCATGTGGGAGCATGTGTGACAAATGCTTGTGGGCTGAGCATTGGACAGAATCTTACTGCTAACCATAAGGAGGGTTCGAACTGAGAAATTGCAAGATTACTCAAACACGCATATGACATATAAAACCACTTCAGGCATATTTTAGATGAGGGAATAATGGTAGAAACCTCAAAAAACAATCAAACAAATAAAAAACGATATGACAGCACTGTGAGTTTAACCAGAACATTCTCAGTACAAAACAATGGAGAGCCTTCCCCATTCTTAGAACCCAAGATCCAGACTCACATCTTGTCCACTTCTCCTGACAGGTTTAACCCAGAGAGACTGAAGGATGAGGCAGGTGCAGAGGACACAATAGTAATAGTAGTAGTATTAGTAGCTGCCGTAATAGTTGTGTTATTAGGTATTAGTGGTAGCAGTTTTGTTGTTTATTAATTTATCTGCACGCTCCCATTCAAGGACACATTTCCATTAAGGGATAATGAATTCCACCATAACCTCACATACATCAGGCTGTGCACTCTCCTACTGTACATTAGGCTCGTGCACATGGACTAGGGGTGTGCTTGTGGAGGAGGTGTGTGCACAGGGACTGGTGCAGGATACATTAGTGCACATTAACTCACACTCGTCTCTCGTGCACGCTGCTCGGTCACCTTGAGTTAGAAACCAGATTCAGCACATCAGTCTGACATTACTGACGGAGTATGTGGGCTGGTATCTGTCACGGTGGGGGGCCTTAAAACTGTATACTCACATCATGGGGACCTGCCTCCCTTATGAAGACAAAAATCCATGACATAAATCTTGTATCATTACATCAACAACATGATTTAAAGTTTAGATATGGGTTAAAATAGGTTAGGATTTAAGTTAAGATTTAAAAGTAGTGACTATGGTTAGGATCACGTCAATGGAATGTCTCAAAAAGCATGGAAATCCAACCTATGTGTGTTCCTGGATACTAAAACAGTTGTGGTATTAAACTCCCATTTACTTTGATTTGAAAATGACTCCTAAATTAACTTTACACTGCTCTTTTGTTCCCTCAACAAACCTTAGATTAAGTTTAGTCCTTCACTCATTGATTCTGCAGAAATCCACAACCATGCGTGTTGCTGAATGGCTAATCACACCCATCTGAAAACTGAGACGTTCGCTGGTGACCAGACTCACTACTTCAAAAAGTATTGAAGAAGTGTGTATTCTGGATCCCAGGCAAAGTGAATACTTGTTATGTTATGTTATGAAATGAGCTCAATTTAAACTGAGTCTCAAATAAGAGTTCTGTATAATATTATCACTCAAGAAGTCAAAAGCAGATTTCCAAAACTTAAAAAAACAATAAATAAATAAATGGCTAAAAAAAGCCTAATCACATGTTTTTATAGTACTTCAAAAACATGTACTGTGAGCAGACTTGTCTCTCCACAAACCTGACTTGTACATTTGGTGGAGCATCTGCCACCTGCTTGTGTGTTCTTAAAATTTAAACATTTCATTTTAAAACAATACATAAAGACAAACAAGCAAAAAAAATGTAATTCTTTAAAGTAGGGCTGTCAGTTTAATGCGTTAATTAGATTAATTATACTGCAAATTAATGCATTATAAAAATGTATTCAATTAATTACGAGTGGCAATTCAATGAGCGTGCATTTTAAATTTGCCGTGCGGCGAGCAAATCGTTGCTCGGGCCTTTCAATGGCAAGTTTATTTATAAAAAGAACGAAGACGGGACTATCAACAAGAACGTGGTGATTTGTAGAATTTTCCGATCACCGAAGCTGCTCCAGCCTGACGGATCATTTGAACGATAAACACGTCCGGACGAGTTCCATTGTTAAGGGTGATAGTGCGCACTTCACCAAACCAAGAATTTCGGAAACAAATGAGCAAAGCAACTGCAGAAAAACTGACAAACTCAATTGCCTCTCACTCTCTCTCTCTCTCTCTCTCTCTCTCTCTCTCTCTCTTAAAATGCAATTAATTAGATTATTTAATTACAAATCCTGTAATTAATTAGATTTTTTTTTTTAATCGCCTGACAGCAATACCTTAAAGGAATATTAAAGTTTTTTACAATCTGACCCTTATTTCTGTATTACTCACCCATAGTACTTTGGTGTCATTTGGAGCAGTTTCGTAGATGTTGTGGTGTGGCGATATTTGTTAACGTGAGTGCTTGGGGCAGGCAATTACAGTCACCAAATAACACAAACTTTATCACTTTTCAAATTACAGAAGTTCAATGTCTTGAACTTTCGTTTGAGTCAAAAGTGGCCTGTAATCCGAGATTTAGCCATAGTTTCAAGTAGATGAGGAGGCACATGCGCTCTTTGACAGCTGATTTTGCTCTCAGCTCTCGGGACCCAAACATGAAACGCAAAACTGTAAGACGTTTGGACCATCATGTTTGCAGTACCCACTTCAGTCAGGACGATTTTTTACCAGCAAAGGAAAAGAAAGAAGGCCAGCGGATTCAGCACACGATTCTGAGAAGTAATGCGATACTGATAGCTGTCCTCTGCGCTGCTCCTAAAACTGTCTCCGTTTCATTCTTTCCGTATCCATTCTGTCTCCTCAGCCGTATACTCCTCTTCAGTCCTCAGTCCTCCATAAGTCCTCTTCAGCCAAATCTTCTGCCATGTGTCGCTCGCAACAGAAAAGTTCTGAGCGTCTTCTTATCTGCAAAACAGCTGTGAAAGAGCACTGGTCTGTCATCTACTTGAAACTATGTCTAAATATCGGATTAGAGGCCACTTTTGACTCAAACAAAAGTGTATACTAAGACATTGAGCTTCTGTAATTTGAAAAGTGATCAAGTTTGTGTTATTTGGTGACTGTAATTGCCTGCCCCAAGCACTCACGTTAACGGATATCGCCAAACCACAACATCTACGAAACTGCTCCAAATGACACCAAAGTACTATGGGTGAGTAAAACAACTTGTTTTATTACAGAAATACGGTTCATTCCTTTAAAGATATAGCTTAATGTAATAAAAGACCATGTTGTTGATGTTGCTGCGTGACACTTTCAGGTTGATTTCAGAGTGAGTTATGTCTGCCTCAGTAAGTCTGTATAACTCTGCATTCATTCCTCCAGTGTTATACTCTGATGGTCACAGCTGCCCTGGGGAATAAAGTTAAAAAAAAAAGTCCAGGCAGAATTCATATGAGAGTCCTATTCAAATTATGTTAATTATAGTCAATTTATTTATTTGTGGGATTAGAGTAAAAACAGCTTATGATTTAACCTTGAATGGTTTTGTTTTGTTTTTCTGAGTTTTTTTTTTTTCCTTACAGCTTTCTTATCAAATTTCACATGCCTAGGAGGTACTTGTTAGCTTTATTTTATCAGGTGGATCAAATCGTCGCATAATTTAAAGGGGCTAACTATCCATTCCTCATTTATTTGTCTCTCTTGGGTCAAATTGATAAATATTACAGTTGAGTGAAACATGCTATTTTACATACAGTCCAAATTCTGATTCAAATCTGATTTCTGGAGCTCTAAAATTATTTAAATTATATGTAAATTGTAAAATTTGATGCACGTAATCAGAGAAGCCAGGATCAAGAAGAAATTAGATGATTTTGTTGTTTACTTGTCATTTTAATGGTCTTATAACTCCAAAAATCTGTTAATAATCACATTTGGACAGCGCGTGTAACGGTAGCAACTTCTCTGCGTTACATAACTGTGACGTATGAATCCGAGTGTGTTTAAAAGGAATCCCTGACTGATGGAAACGCCGCAGGGCTTTGTGGAAAAGTCCTGATGTAAAGACAGCTCTGCTCCAGGAAAAACCTCTCATTCATAATTCACATGGCAGAAGCTTTTTATAGACTCATAACAACAGACTGACAGAAAAGACAGACTTCTGTAAGACAGACCTGAGACAGGGGTTTAGCATTAACTTTGATTTAGCCTGGTTTGTTTTTATCACAATGTTGGAAATTTACAGTGGCAATAAAGCAAAAGAAGTTGGCTTTAACTTTATAAAACTGAATACTTGCCTGGCAAATACAGAATGATAACCCTTTATATTTTTGATACAGATTGATATCAGTCTGGTCCGCACAGCCTCTGTGTTGTGTCATATGCCCAGCCGAAACGATCAGCTTAAGACACAACAGAGTCATTGATATGTGAAACAAACAAGCTCATTGGTCACCCATCACTTCCAAGTAAAATACAATTTATTTCACCTTAGACTAAGAAAGTTTAGTGCTTCAATCATTGATTCTGTGATGTTTTTTAGTCCCCTGTGATCTTTTTTTCCACCCTTTTTTTTCATTACAAACGGACCATGCATGCACCTGACTGACTAATCCACCTGCCAATCACGCTCATCTTAAAACAGAGAGATTCACTGGTGACCAGACCCACACCTTTGAAAAGATCCCAGGCAAAGTGAATATATGTTTTGTTGTGAAATGAGCTGACCTTAAACTGTTGAGTCTCAAATAAGAATGCTGTATATTATCAGTCAAGAAGTCAAAAATACATTTCCAGAGTGTAGTTAAAAACAATTTAAAAAGCAGTACTTTTCAAAGCAGTACTAGAGAGTACTTAAAAACCTGCCATGTTTATCCCCTCCGTCTCCTTCACACAAACTATTCCAGACCATCTTGGCGGCATGGTGGCTGAGTGGCTAGCGCTCATGCTTCACAGCAAGAAGGTTCTGGGTTTGATCCCCGTGTGGCATGTTGGTATGGCTGTGAGATTCGCTTGAGCCTTCTGTGTGGAGTTTGCATGTTCTCCCTGTGTCTGGGTGGGTTTCCTCCGGGCACTCCGGTTTCCCCCATCAACCCAAAACATGCACCATAGGTAAAATCCTCCAGCTTAGGTTCTGACCAAACTGAAGTAAGAAGATCATGGAGATGGTCCCCGGGCGCAGTGATGTGCTGCCCACTGCTCCTAATAACAGGATGGGTTAAATGCAAAGAATTTCTCCTGTGTGAGATCAATAAAGTCACTTCTTCTTCTTTTTTCTACCTCCCAGTTTTCATATTTGCTTGCAGGCTAAGCCTTGGATGGATTCATACTGCTGATACTTCATGGTTTGAATATGGCTAGGGAGAGATTGCTAAATTATTCAGACATGCATGGATGACATATAAAACATTACAGAACATTGCGTCAAAAGTCCCTCAGTCGTCCAGGTAGAATCCATGATAAAAGGAGAAGTTCAATTTGTCAACTGGACAAAGTTTGTTTGGTTGAAAACGTTTCGCCGCTCATCCGAGAGGCTTCGTCAGCTCTCAGAATATTATAAACATGATAGAAAGGTCAAAAAAGCTGATTTTGCATAACAACATTGTTCTTGTTTTCTTTTCTTATCCAGATAGTTTTCCGTAAGATCATCGATGTAAAGCGTGAGGAAGAGGAGATGCTGAAGAGGAAGAATGAAGCTCCACTGAACCTGCCGCCGGACCACCCTGTGCGCCGCCTGTTTCAACGCTTTCGCCAACAGAGGGAGGCTCGAATGGCGGCCGAACGTGGAGTCGCCGCCCAGCTCTGTGACATCGAGAGAGGCATCATCCATTGTGAAGCCCCAACCCCCCAGATCCTCGCCTCCACCAGCATCGTCACGGTAACCGAACACCCAAACGAGACCACGCCCACCTCGTCCAACGCTCCGCCCATGAGGAACACCAGTCGCAGTACTCAAAATGGCGGCATGTGTAAGACAGTGGAGCCCCCAAAAGCAAAAGGTTGGGGGCGCTTCAAAGAGGCGGTGAAAGCGGAGTCATGGAGCAGTGTGTCCAAAGCGGAATCCATGGAAACACTCCCGGATCGGACTAAATCTCAAGACCAGGTTTCATTTATTTAATTCTTTGAGCATCTTAAAAAAGTGCATATAGCAGGTTAGACTACTAATTTTACTAAAACAGTTAAGATATTTAAGATATATAATATTAAAACTTTTTTTGTTCATAATTTTATTTTCTCGTCTAATTTGTACAACAGCTGGGATTAATAAATGATATCACACTCACAATTTTGTTGACGAAAGCCATGCCAAAATGCCTTCTTTATGCTTAAAATGTCCCTGCCTTTTGGACATAAGTTTTGGTGTTGATGACATAGATAGAAGTAACTTAAACAAATTGGATTTCAGCATTGAAACTGGCAGCCAAAATGAGAGATTCATCTGAGGCTCATCCTGCTTTTTAATTGGATAATTGTCTTGAGAACCAAAACACTAAATTATAACAAACAACTCGGCCTTATAAGATAATCAATTTGCCCCTCATGTCCACTGTTTTTGTTATTAAGAATAAATCAGCATCAGGAATCAGGAAGGTTTTTATTGCCATATGAGTGAACAGGTTCACAACATTAGGAACTTGCTTCGATACCTGGAGCGGACAGACACTCCGAGCACCAGAGCTGCCATTCGCGGCGCCAACTTGGTTACAACAGAGTAGGGAAAAAAAAGATGCAGACAATTTTACAACATGTAAGGACAGAAAAAACAATTGGAGAGGTAAACATATGGTGATCTTTTTCTTTGGCAACAGAAGGAAGGGTGGGGGTGGGGGGTCAGATTGGAAATCAATAATTGATTTGTTTTGTAGAGTGCAGTGTAAGATAAGGCCCCAGCTGTGACCTTGGACGTGTTTGTGCAGAAGCAGAGTCAAAACAAAGCAAAGTCCAGTTGCATCACAATTTCAGGAGAAAATTTAGCATAATCAATACATTTTTAGAATCCAGGCGAACAGACAATTTGCCAGAACCCTGGTTTCTGCCAGTCACCCCAACTTCATGCCACCAGGCAGGTCTGCGCGACTCACAATCCTCCCGCTGGCACGTATGATGAATGAAAGCAGACTGATCCGCTGTTCCACACAGTTCCACACAGTTCCACACAGTTCCACACAGTTCCACATCCATTATCCGAGATGTTATCCAGTGCCAGACAGATTTCCACAAATTAGGTGTTTCAGTTCAATCTGTGTTTCCCTTCGGATCTCGTCCTCCCTAGTCCGCCACAGCCCCACTATCATGTAAAATGACCTCCGGCGGCTCGGGCTCTTTTATCCGCTCGGCTCCAATTAGTGATGGGTCAGAAAAACATCCTCCAGGCCAATCCAGATGTCCTGCCATCAAAATTCCAATAGTAATCGTTTCGTGTCCTCCAGTAACAGCGGTGCCAAGCACACAACGCGTCGTTTATCTAGCAGCGAGTTCCCTTGGGACTGTCCGGCTCTCCAGACCGGCGCTCCTCCGTGAAAAAATATGCCAATAGCGTTGTGGGACCAGCTCCAATTCATGATTTAGGATTTTAAAAATCTGTTCCAACAGGAGAAAAATTACGAAAAATGACGAGACAAGAGAAATTAGACATCAGACAGAGCAAGATAAGGAGGAAGAAGAAAATACGTCTGCTCTCCTCAGCAGCTAGAACAGTACAGCATTACAATGTTATCAGTAAGCGGAGTATTAGATTTTAACATGTTTGTCTAGTTTCTGGAGACACAGATTGGTTGTGTTTATGGAATTTAAAATTCAAATCTTACAGGGTTCATGTGTTATACCATCCATACTACAAATTAGTAAATGTGGCATTCAGTGATAATGCTGTCATCCACTTTGCAACTCAGCTAGTCCAGAAATATTTTGGACCAGCGGAGCAAGTCCCTAAAGCTGCAAAAAGCTCAAATTATGACTAATCAAGAGGGGGTCAGCTGGTACCAACCCATTGACGGCATTTAGTTGAGGTCAGAGCCTTGTTAAATTATTCATGTCATTATTCAGTGTGTAAACCTTTTGCTGTTTTATTTTACCTTATCATTTGCGCAATTTGTGCATTTTTCAAAATCAGTTGTACAATTATTTGCAAACTTGACTGTTTTTATCAGGGGTGGGCAATTATTTTTTTCCATGGGGGCACTTGAGAAAATATTGTGGAGGGTCGGGCCAAAATGCTTAACTCAAATCTGCATAGTATTAATTGTATTTATTCATAAAAAGCAGTAAATAGCTTTGCTTTGACAAGCTGGTAAGACTGGTAAGAGTATATGTTATGACTAAGTAATGAAAACGTGAGGTTGCCTTACGAAAAATGTAATTAAAAAAAACACCTCTAAAATAAAAGCAATACAGCTTTTGTCCATGCATGAGATAAAATTATAAAATATGTTTATTTTGTCATTTCAAATTAGCTTAAATGGGCCGGTCAGAGTCAGCCAAAGAGCCCTATGTTGGAGCTGTACAATGCCCCGGTCTGGTTTTTACAGTAGTAAACAATTACACGCATCTTTCTTAACAGTCACTTTTTCTTGATTCAGGTTTCTCTGAAGAAGACGGACTCATGTGACAGCGGCATTACCAAAAGTGACCTGCGATTGGACAACGTGTGTGAGCCGCGAACACCACAGGAGCGCAGTCCGAACCTCACAGATGAGAAGAAGACACTGACCAACACTGCGTTGGAGCAGCAGATGGTCCACGCAGCCTTCACCGAGCTCAAGCAGGAGATACGAGAGGATATGCAGGCTCTGGACAGACGTATGGGGGCCCTAGAGAACCAGCTCACCCAAATGCTGCAGCTGCTCAAGTCCAGGAAATCCTCGGGATCCTTTTTCGAAATCTCACGGCCGCCATCACCAGGCTCCGACAGCTTTACTTAAAGGTCCTATATTATGCAAGATTTACTCCAGTTAGCTTTAAGCCATGTTATTTTTGTTGTTACCTCATCAAAAACATACCCAGAGTTGTGTTTTGTTTCATTCACACGTTTAACACACAAATTCTGCATATTTATCCTGTGTTCTTTTCTCAGTTTCTCCTTATGATGTCATTATGTGGTAATGCAGGAAATGCTCGGGTAAACCTTAATTGTTTGTCTGTCTACATCTCCAAATCTTAAATTCTCTGTGATGTCATGAAGCAATAGTTTTCAAGCGAACAGCTACCTTTTGCCTTTTGTTCGGTAAAGGTTGGCAATTCCAGGGCTGAAATCATCCAAATGATTCTATTGAAAGTGTATGGAGTTTAAAAAACACAGTGAAGCACTTCCTGTTTCTGAAATTTTTTTTCTGTTTGAGAGAAGAACCCAGCCTAAATATGCAAGGTTTATGTGTTAAACGTGTGTGAATGAAACAAAAACTCCTGGCATGTGTTTGATGAGAAAACAACATTATAACGTAGATCAGAAAATAGAGTAATACGGGCTCTTTAAAGAGCTTTTACTTGGCACAGTTTTGTTTTTCCTTCAACAAAGAATATTCTCAGAATATATGTTCTAAAGTCTAAAAATGTTATTTTTGCACTTACGACACTTGGCCAAATCATTCACCATTTGCGCCACATCCAAATGTTTCAAAGGGCTTATATCGAGTTATTTTTATTTATTATTTATATTGTAATGTTTCCTCATCAAAAACATACCCAAAGTTGTGTTTTGTTTCATTCACACATGTTTAACACACATTCTGCATATTTATCCTGTGTTCTTTTCTCAAATTGAAAACACTGTTTCTCCTTGTGGTGTCATTATGTGGTAATACAGGAAATGCTCCTCTGTGTTTTTAAACTCCATACACTTTCACCATAATCATTCTAGTAATTTCGGCCCTGGTTTACCTAACTTTGAAGTTACAACTATTGTTTTATCCTCACTGCTTCAGTACCAGTGACTTTCTGTGGCACTCTCAGCTGTACTAAAGTTACAACATTAATATAAAACATAAATAAATATTAGAAAATAAAAACATAATTTTAATAATTGATGATTACTCAAACATGGGTGAATGAAACAAAACACAACTCCAAGTGTGTTTTTGAGGAGGTAATAACATTCTAACATGGCTGAAAGCTCACAGGAGTCAATTTTGCAGAATATAACTTCAAGCATCTGCCCTCAAAAGCAGTGGCGTCCAAAGGCTGTATGAACATAGAATAATTGTTTAACTTTCTTCCATTTGCACTGTTTTATATTTGTAAACAGTGAGGTCTGAATGACACTGTACCACTATGAACCGTTCAAACTGTTTTCAGCAGCCAATCAGCTTCAATGTGACGCTATAAATTAATTGAAAGTGATTGATCGGGACTGAAAACCTTATTTGAGACTAAGGGACCTAATAGAGATCTTCTGTTTGATAGCTATCTCCCGCCATCTTAAGAATCATTCATGTGAAAATTATTGAGTGAAATTTTATCTCCTCCTTGGGCTGCCCAGTTTTGAAAAATTGTCAGTCACAAATATTTGAAACTATCATTTATGTACAGTCAAAAATGTACCTTTGCTTTTCTGATTCCTATTTTAAAGTTGTGGCTATGTAACTTTTCTTTGGCAGCCTTCATGGAGGAGTTACTGCTTTGTATGGCATATTCCACACTATGTTATTAAACTAATCTATTTCCATTCAAGTAAGTATTTTTTCAGCAATAAAAATACCTGTAAATTAATAAATTCATATAGCATAATTGTATAAGTTTAATACCATACTGTGGAACATTCCAGACAAAGCCATAACATCTCCATGGAGACAAGTGAGTCACAAAAGAGTGACCAGCAGAAAAGTCACACAGTGCAGCTTTAAAGCCACTGGAGGTTGGACAAGTGGCTTTACTCCAGGATCTGAGGAACCGTATCATTCACAGCAAAATGTTTTGGCTTTTTTCCATCTTTTCTTTATTTTTTTAATTGATTAGAGCAATAACTGTAATAATGATTAAAATATGTAAATTCATTGCACAGCCCCATCTTCCACATCAAGTGTAGATTATTACAGCAATTCTCCATGATTGGTCTTGGTCTTCCACCGTTAACAGTAGCACAACAAGGCCAAATGCTGGAACACTTGGATTCAAAACGTCTTCCCAAAATTAGATTAAGATATATAATAGGTTAAGTCTTCCATAAATAATAAATACAGATTAAGGAGGTTGTGGGTTAGACTTCTGATCTTTGAGTGGAGTGTGCATGTTCTATCTGTGTTACTTACTGTGCTGTGGCAGAATGGTTATCCTGTCTCCTCCTCTCAGTAAGGGTTGTGGGTTTGACTCCTGATCTCTGTACGGGGCAGTCAGAATGTCCCATAGTCACTGAATGTGACGCCACTTAAACAGAGAATGAGGAGTCTGTGTTTTCATTAGACTTTGCTTCTTCAGCCTTAACGTTGAACTTTACATCTGGAAGAACTATGGATTATTTTTCAAATTTTTTCATTTACCAATCTCTAAGCGCCGAACTGTATTTAAAGAACATTTGCTTTGAAAAGACTTGGATCATAAAATGGTCTTATTTCGTTTCATCACACAGAAAAGATGAAAGACGACGGACATATTTGGCAATAATTTTGAATGTTTTATAATCATTTTAAAGCAGAATTCTGTCACTTTCCTCTAGGGTTGTCAAAATGATTGAAAATCAGATGCTAGTCATGACTAAGAACTCATTTGAGCAAGTATCGATACTAAAAATACCCAAAAAAAATACTAAAAAGTGACAGAGTTAGGCTTTAAAGACACTGAACACTGTGAAGAAGGAGGAGACGCCATGACGGTGGGATGAAGCAGATGTGAATGTCTCTCCACTGTGAAGATTGAGTGGGAGCGCTTTAGTCTGCTGTGTCTCGTGTTTTCATCCCATACTAAAATGTATTTAATATATGCAACTGTCGCCATGTGAAATAACCCAGAACTCAGTCACCACAAGCAAAAGGAAGTTTAAAGCCGCCGAAACTTGGATACGACCAGGGCTGCAAATAAGACTAAATGAAAAAAATAATGATAAAACAAAAATCTGTTCACATTTTAAACCCATCCAGGAGCATAAACTTTAGAGAGAGGAGAAATTAAATTTGTCAACTGGACAAAGGTGAGAGAAGATTGAAATCTGAACTTTAAACTAATCCAAGAATCCTGTGCATTTCAGAACATGTTTGCAGAGGTCTAAACTACAAGGTTAGAAGCTTTTACACAGAATAAGACCCCATGGAGTCCATCCAGTCCTGCTGTGGACCTGGTGTAGTCCTGGTTTAGACCTGGACTTAATTTCTGGGTTGCTATGGTGACTGGGTTCACATTGAAGCACTTTCGTGTATTTAAATGTTGTTCGTCTTTGTCCAAATGTTGCATGAACTTAAAGTGAGACTGCAACTGGTGCCAGAGGGTCCAGACCGGTCCTGCATGAACTGGACCTGTTCAGAGCCAGGGTCACATCAAGACCTGGACGAGACCTCGTTTACTCCTGGTTTAATCTTTTGTTGACTTGATAAGTCTAATATGTTTGCTTCTGATAACAAGACCTGATTTAGACCTGGACTAGACTTGGTTTAGTTTCGTCCTAGGTTAGACATTGTTTAGATCTGGTTGAGACTTGTCTTGGACCTGGTTTACTCCTTGGTTAGACCTGGAATAGACTTGGTTAAGTCCTGGGTTGGTCCTGGTTCAGTCGCATGTTGACTCCAAAGCCCTGATACCATTAAATTGATATGTCAAATGTGTTTGTATTATAATAAATGTAATATTTCTGTGTAAAATGTCAAAGCGCTGCACAAAATCCACCTTCAATAAAAGATTTTCTACTTTTGACTTTAAGTTTGACAAAAGACGTGTTTGTGAGTCACTGCAAAAAAGAGTTCAAGGGGGTTCAGAATTTCTAGTTTTGATTTATTTGAATGTTATAGGACCAAAAATGGCATAATTGGAAATAAATAAATACAGGAATAAATGTTGTCATATATGTGTGTGTGTGTGTGTGCGTGCGTGTGTGTGTAAATAAATTAATAAATGCGTTTAAATGTGTTTTTGCGTGAAGAGTCCCTCAGTCGTCCAGGTAGAATCCATGATAAAAGAAGAAATTCAATTTGTCAACTGGACAAAGTTTGTTTGGTCGAAAACATTTTGCCGCTCATCCGAGAGGCTTCGTCAGTTCTGGTTAGAGTGCTGGTAAGACACTGCTTATATCTCGCTGCAGGGAGGAGCTAACTATACTGCAGTTTTTCTGAAACTATCTCGCCTATTTGTTTCTGTCTTTTGTTTCTCTGGCGTCTAGTTTAGCATACCTATTCATCCCTACACGACTATTTTTCACACCTCTGGCCCTGAACTGGCTAGCCCTATTGTTTCTTTTGTTTGTTTTGATTTAGGTTTAAGAATGGAATTATAGATGGGAGACAAATTATGTCTGACTCCACCATTTCTGTTTAAAGAAAGAAGAAGAAGAAAGGGAGTTCCCCTGTTGCGCAGCGTGGTGCGTGCTTCGGCTATGTTTTTCCGCACTGAAAAATAGTTCCCACCCAAAATGACCAAGGCAAGCTCTCCGTGTTGATTTGTACATTTATTTGCACTCGATATGAATGTGCACTACACAGAAAGTAATTGGGAAACGCATCGAGCAAATTAATTCCTTTTGGCCGAAATCTTTCTCTGGCGCCGTTAGACTCCAGTCTAACGCGGAGGAGCAGCAGATACCGCGGCGGTCAGTGCTGACAGACTCGGACAATGGCTGGGTGACCAGGAAAACACTTTCCACCACTTATTTTAGTCTCTGGACTGTGGGGAGATGCCCAAATTTGACCTGGGGGTGGCATATCCCTTTAAACTACAAAGCAACTAATGAGAGTTATATAAATGAAGTTATTACCTGATCAGTTTGTTTTATCATCACCGCAGTGGGCGCTTAGCAGCTGAAACTACACTCTACAGTCTGCCCAACAACAGAACAATCTATTTTCTGATTGGCTGATTTTTTTCCGGGGAGCGGGACGGGGAGGAGGGGGAGAGTTTTTTTTCGCTAAAAACGCGCGGTGCCTGCATAAACTGAGCCACACAGACCGATTTTCTGGGCACCAAAAAAAAAAAAAAATCGGCGTGAAAATTGCCATGTGTGGCGTGTGAGCGTGTGAACACATCGAATTGCGTGTGTCACACTCTCAATGCGTGAGACTTGAGAGCCCTGTCTTGTGAAGTGGCTGTTTTGTTTCTCCAATGTAGCGCTCACTGCAGTCTTCACTACACTGAATGGAGTAGACCACATTGCTTTGTTTGTGGCTCGGTGTTTTGTCCTTTGGGTGGATGAGTTTTTGTCTTAAAGTGTTTGTGGGTTTGAAATAAACTGGGATTTCATATTGTCTGAAAATCCTCTACCGGCCAGGTAAGGAATCACTACCCCTTTCCTCCTGGGTTCGGATTCTCTGTTATCTTGTTTCTTGCCCTTGTCTCTCTTGGTTTTGTTGAAAGCCCATTTAGGATATCCACAAACAGAGAGGGCTTCCTGCACATGTTGTTCTTCTTTCTCCTTACCCTCTGTGCTTGTGGGAACCACTTGGGCCCTGTGTTGTAAAGTCCGAATAACACCCAGTTTGTGCTGCAGTGGGTGGTGTGAATCAAAAAGCAGGTATTGGTCTGTGTGTGTGGGCTTCCTGAAGACTTCTACTTGGAGTCCCCGGTCTCCTCCTATCGTTACTGCACAATCTAAGAACGCCAATGTGTTGTCCTTGGCATCTTCACGGGTGAATTTGATGTTCGGATCTACAGAATTGATATGTGCAGTAAAAGGTTATAAATCTTGAGTTTTGATTTTTGAAAAATTACCATCAATATAACGATACCAGTGTGTGGGCGGAGTGCCTGGATATGAAGCTAAGGCACTCTGTTCAAATTGTTCCATGTATAAATTAGCCATGATAGGGGAGACCGGTGAGCCCATTGCGCAGCCATGGATTTTCCTGTAGAAGTTCCCTCTGAACTGGAAATAGGTGGTATTCAGACAAATTTCCAGCAGTTGGCAGAGTTGGTCAGGTGAAAGTTTGGTTCTCTCTTCTAGCTTGGAATCCTGTAGTAATCTCCTTCTCGCTGCTTCGACCGCTACAGCTGTGGGGATACAAGTGAAAAGAGAGGTTACATCAAAGGAAACCATTGTCTCATCCTGACCAAACTGGAGAAACTTAACTTTGTTTACAAATTCGGCTGTGTTCTCAATGTGGTGCTCCGTGTTACCCACCAATGGAGCCAAGATGGTTTTTAGGTGTTTGGCCACATTATATGTGATAGAGTCAACACTACACACAATGGGTCTGAGTGGTACTCCTTGTTTGTGAATCTTAGGGAGGCCATAGATGCACGGGATAGCGTCACCAGGGTACAGTCTGTAATACAGTTGTTGATCAATGACTTCTTCTTTCCTCAACTTCTGCAAGCAATCAATGATCTTCTTTTTGTACCCATTGGTGGGGTCCCGTTTCAGTACTTCGTATGTTGTCGTGTCACTGAGTAGGCTGTTCACCTTCGCCTCATAATCAGCTGAGTCCAAGATCACCGTGCATCTCCCTTTGTCCGCAGGCAGGATGTTGATGCTCTGGTCCCTCTCTAGAGCAATGATGGCCTTCCTCTCCTCTGGTGTTACGTTTGAGGGTGGACCTTTAGCATTGCTTAGTGCAGCTGTTAATTTCAGCCTAAGGCCTTCAGCTTCTGTCTCTGTGAGCTTGTTGTTTCTAATGCCGCTTTCCGCTGCCGTGATGTAGTCCACATCAAAATTCAAGATTTGGAACCTTTTACTGCACATATAAATTCTGTAGATCTGAATATCAAATTCACCTGTGAAGATGCCAAGGATAACACATTGGCGTTCTTAGATTGTGCAGTAACGATAGGAGGAGACCGGCGACTCCAAGTAGAAGTCTTCAGGAAGCCCACACACACAGACCAATACCTGCTTTTTGATTCAGATCACCCACTGCAGCACAAACTGGGTGTTATTCGGACATTACAACACAGGGCCCAAGTGGTTCCCACAAGCACAGAGGGTAAGGAGAAAGAAGAACAACATGTGCAGGAAGCCCTCTCTGTTTGTGGATATCCTAAATGGGCTGTCAACAAAACCAAGAGAGACAAGGGCAAGAAACAAGACAACAGAGAATCTGAACCCAGGAAAAAAGGGGTAGCGATTCCTTACCTGGCCGGCGTGTCGGAAAAACGACACAGGATTTTCAGACAATATGAAATCCCAGTTTATTTCAAACCCACAAACACTTTAAGACAAAAACTCGTCCACCCAAAGGACAGAACACCGAGCCACAAACAAAGCAATGTGGTCTACTCCATTCAGTGTAGTGAAGACTGCAGTGAGCGCTACATTGGAGAAACAAAACAGCCACTTCACAAGAGGATGTACCAACACAGACGGGCGTGCCAGAGTGGACCGTCATCTGCCGTACATCTTCACATAGAAGCCACGGGCCATTTGTTTGAGGACAGTGAGGTTCAGATCTTGGCCAGGGAAAAGAACTGGTTTGAGAGGGGAGTTAAAGAGGCTATTTTTTGTCAAAAAAGAGAATCCTTCTTTAAACAGAAATGGTGGAGTCAGACATAATTTGTCTCCCATCTATAATTCCATTCTTAAACCTAAATCAAAACAAACAAAATTAACAATAGGGCTAGCCAGGTCAGGGCCAGAGGTGTGAAAAACAGTTGTGTAGAGATGAATAGGTATGCTAAACTAGACGCCAGAGAAACAAAAGACAGAAACAAATAGGTGAGATAGTTTCGGAAAAACTGCAGTATAGTTAGCTCCTCCCTGCAGCGAGATATAAGCAGTGTCTTACCAGCACTCTAACCAGAACTGATGAAGCCTCTCGGATGAGCGGTGAAACGTTTTCGACCAAACAAACTTTGTCCAGTTGACAAATTGAATTTCTTCTTTTAAATGTGTTTTTACACATTAATGCATACACAGGCTCCTCTTCGACCTGACGGAGTGCCTGACCACACCCACGTCCCAGTCCTGTTTTACCTTTACCCCACCCAAAGCAGAAGCATCTAGAGGAGAAGCACTGCTGAGCTAACACATGGACCTTCTGTGGCGTGTGCAGGACCAGCAGAGGACCAGCTATGTCCGGGTCCAGGCTCGGGTCGGCAGGTCAGGAGTGATGAGGTCAGGAACCAGAGCAGATAAGACTTTATTTATCTCACATAGGAGAAATTCACTTGCCACAATAGCTCCAGGCAGTTTAGTGCAAAAGAAAGTTTGAGCAAGAAAGTGCATGCAGGCAAAAAAATAAAAATTATTAATACAAGAATACAAGCAAAGGATTGAGAATGTGAGGAGCTGACAGAACCGACTCCAGTCTGCATGATTTTGAATAATCTAATTGCAATTTTTCTGAAAGGTATTGTGGTTTGTGCCAACTCAGAGTGCAATTTTGACTCGATTGAGATGAACTGTGCAGTACCTGCACTGCAAAAACTACCATTTGAAATAATAGCTCAAATCACCTACCCACCTGTGGTGCAGGGCAGGAGGTTCAGATGGTTCAGCAGAGAGGATACAGCAAATGTTTGATCTCAGTACAGGTTTAGATCTGGATTAGTCCAGGTTTGCTGTAATACTGGAGTTAAGTTTCAGTCCAGGTATAGTCCAACTTTAGACCAGCTTTAGTCCAGGTGGGTAGTATATCTTTAGTCCAGGTAGAGTCGAGTACTTAAAGGGCCACTCCTCCCATAGAAATGACAGGTAGCTGACCACACAGGTGTGAACGGTCATATGGGTCTGATCACTGTTTAGTCATGGTTTAGTCCAGCAGGTGTTGTCCTGCTTTAAACTGCACTGTGTAACATTCCGGGTTTATACTCTACCACCTGCTTGTCTACATGGAAGTATGAAATTTAACTGATTAATCTTGTATTTATTTTATTCAGGTTTTTTATTGCTCCAAAGTCCCTGGTTCTCATTGCGAGCAGGGTCTTTTCTGCACACGTCTGACCTGTAACATGGCCTGGTGGTTAAGTGTAATGCCACTCTGTGAAACATTTTAGGCAAACCAATTACATCTCTATAGAAACAGGTGGTGGATATTCCACCTGAAAAGTTACATAATACAGCTTTATATACAGTTTTAGTCCAGCACTTAATGATGGTTCCTCCTCAGCTCTCTGACCACACAGGTCTAACCAGTATAACTAAACCTTGTTTAGTTCAGTCCTGCTTTAGTCCAGTTTTAGTCCTGGTTCAGTGTGGGTCCCTGTATTAATCTATATTTTGTCCTGTTTAGTCCAGGTTTAGTCCTCTTTAAATGTCTTTTCAGTTCTGCCTCTCTCCCTCCTCTCCTCTTTTAACACATTTTCCAATTGTTTTGATGTGACTCGGACTAGAGGCTCCTGATCTGACCCCGCCTCTCGCGCGCTGCATTGCGGCTCCAGTCCTGTCTCCGGGTCCACAGCGCCACCTGCTGGACCTGCACTGCTCATACAGCGTGAGGAACGATGAGGGAAAATACGGTACGATTCGTGTCACATCACGATATTATGCTCCTTATGTCGTTCCCTCATTAAAAACATACCAAAAGAAGTTTTAGGGAAGGGGAGTATCAAGAACAAAAATGAAAACTTATTAAACATGTTAATACGTTATTTTTAGCGAATATATAAAACAATAAAAGGTAATATGGTGATTTAAATATGTTAGCAGCAGTTAATACCCTATAAAAGTGTAATAACCCCTCTTTAAATAATAAGAAAGGCTACAGCTATTGAGTAGGCATATATTTGTTTTCAAATCATCTATAATAATCCTGTTGTGTTATGAATTCAACATTTTTATCACAATAAAAGAATTGTGTAAATTCAGTTTTATTTCCCTCTCTCTCTCTCTCTCTCAGTGCCTGACTTGCTACAGTGAACTTCTTCATAACTTCTCCATAACTTCACGAAGACATATGCTCTGAATCTCTTTGAATTCAGATAACATAATTGAGAGACAAATTATGGCAGCTTATGAGGAAAACAAGAAAAGAAAAAAAATATATCATAGGGAACTGAAAAACATTGCGGATTTCTGCAGAATAAATGAACAAAGCACTAAACTCTGTTCATCTGAGGTGAGAAAAATGCATTTTTTGTAAATGATAGGTGACTAATGAGCTTTTCCTTCTTTTTTCACTGAAATTAACAAATCTGATTGGACAGCTCTGTCAGAGTTTGACCTGAGGCACAGGGGAGGAGAAGAAGAACAGACTTAGGGATCTTCTATAGGGAAAATACAAACAAAACAGTCAGGACCCCAGGCTACCAAAAGCCTATCTCTCCCCCTGTCCCTGGCCCCCCAGCACAGAGGCACAGAGTTTGATCCTGTTGTTGTCTCTCCAGCTGAACTTTCTGGTCTCTGGTTCATATATGCAGAGGATCGGGAGCGACGGGGGCAGAACTAACAAATGTGCGGGGTCAATTGGTAAGAACACTCCTCCTCCTCTTCTTCTTTCCTTTTTTTTCCTTCTCTCCTTTTTTCCTCATCTGTTGAACTTGAAACTTGACTTGTCTCACTCTGGCATGCTGCAGATTCAGGATTTGTCTTTCTGTTTCTATTATTTGAATTTATGTTTAAAGACACTTTATGTAGTCATTTATCCTGAAATTTCTCTGAAATTCTTGTAAGTGATGTAGACTACAATTTAAGACCACCAGGAATATCTTTTCAGTTAGTCTTTTTCCAAAGACGCAGTGTTACATTTAAAAGCTTGTTTTAGTATCTTCTGTTGGTTTTGGTGTGCAAACCTTAACTCTTTACTTAGCGACTTACTCTAAGCCACCAACATTTAAAAAAAAAAAGAATCCACATTGAAATTCTTTGGAGTCACATAAATTCAGAATGCTGGGATTTCCCCCCCTCTCAATCCAATTTTTAATTCTTTTGTTTTCAGTTTGTCTGTCTTTCATTTTATTTATTTATTTATTTTTTGCAAATGGGTTGGATTGAATTTTCATCTTTTTTAAAATTTCTATTTGAAAATGTTTGAATGTTTGAAAATTGATTTTTCCTTCCACACCGGAACCTCTTTCTTATTTAACATTTGTAGGTAACAGAAATCTATTTAGTTGTCTACAGGTTTGTTTATTCTTTTATTTTCACTACAATAGCACAAATTACCACACGTGCACAGTGACCACATTCTTGTAGCTTGTAGCTTTTTAGACTAATTCTTACGCAGCTCCATTACCACTTTAACTTCTCAAACTTTATGAGCCCACTCACTGGGTCTGAAAATTAAGTTATCTTTTATTTTCTTTTACCCCTTATGTAGATTATTGTTCATTTTATTTTACTTTTATGTTTTCTAACAGTTAAAATCTGCAACTTTAATATTAATTTTAAATTTTAAACCTTTTCATTGACAGCATTTTAGTGCTTTGGATTAGCGTTGTCACAATTAATAAAAAAAAATATTGATATTAAGCAAAGACTTGATACCAATTTCAATACAGCAATTTTATTTAAATTTTTTTACAGTAAGTGTAGGTCATGTAGGCTATCAGTCTTTTCTTGAAGGTTATCATGTGGTCTTAGTTCTGATATAATCAAATTTATGACTGAAAAATATACTATATCATGTGTGAGGCTAAGCTAACAAGCTAAGACAGACTAGCCTTTAGTATTGCAACAGCTGGAGCGTGGAGCTGTTGTTTTGCTCTGGACAAAGCTCTGGCCTCAGTGAGACTAGATTCATCTGACCAGCACAGCACCGACCATTCTGGACTCCCCCCCCTCCTCTCTCTCCTCTACCTCTCCCTCTCTCCACTCTCTGCCCTCTCTTTCTGCTCGTGCCACTGTATTCTCTTGGTTGGGCTGCTCTTTGGTTAAAGGTTGATGGTTCAGTTCCTGCAGGGACATTTCAAATTCAGTATCCACATGTACTTCATACAGCCCCGGGGCAGCTGTGGCTACAGCACTGGCTTACACTACAGACCTGACACACTTGAATAACAGGGCTGCAACCATTAATTACTTTGTCTGTAATGATCCCATTGTGTAGTGAATTTGAGGTTTTATTTAGGCTAACGATTTAAGGTCAAATTTTCAACATTAAAAATAGTACTTTTATATTACCATGTGATCACTGGTCTTGTATCTGTGTAAGGCTCATTTCTGAAACTTGGAGAAGCCTGTCAAGCCAATTGTTATTTTCAATGGTTTGCTCCAGAGTGTGTGGATTTTTATATATTTTTGACAAAACTTGAAGATGTATTTATCTTCCACACAACTGAGTGGTTAGCGCTTCAGCCTCACAGCCAGAAGGTCTTGGGTTCAACTCCCAGGATATCGCAATCTCAGTGGCACTTTCCTGGTTAACTAGAAGTTAACAAATAAATCCTGTCTACATCCACTTGGCCAGAAATAGAAGACAAACTAGTGACAACTCCGGCAGAACATTATTAATAAATCGCAAAAGAAAATGTAATTCACGTAGATAAACATTTTGGAGAACAGTGGTCCCTCGCTCTATCGCGGTTCACTTTTGGCGGCCTCGCTGTTTCGCGGATTTTTTTAAAATTTATAGTGTAACTTTTTTTTATAGTGTAACATTGAGTTCTGCGTCCTGATTGGCTAAGAGACTGTACCTTTGCCGATTGATAGATGGGGGACGCGGTGGGGCCGAGACCAGACTGGAACTAGACCAGGACCAGACCGGCACTAGACCGGGACTAGACCACGACTAGACCAGGACTAAACGTGGATTAAACCAAGTCTAGACCAGACCTAAACCAGGTCTAGACCAAGTGTAAACCTGGACTGGTCCTGGACTAAACCAGGACTAAACCAGATCTAGACCAGAACTAAACCAGGTCTAAACCAGGTCTAAACCTGGACTTGTCCTGGACTAAACCAGGACTGGACCAGGTCTAGACCTGGACTAAACCGGGACTAGACCAGGTCTAAACCAGGTTTAAAGCACCACGTGCCGCTCTTTGCTGGTTTCATGCGGCTGGTTTGTGGCTCGGGCTGAGAGGACGCAGTCCGGGCGCCGCGGTTCGATCTCGTGCTCGCAGCCCCGGTGTACGCGCGGCCTCGCGCCAGTCGTGCTGCTCTGTCACGGATTTGACCACGATGAGGGGTGCACGTGTCGCGCACTTCTCCAAGGGGTTGGTTCGCGTCGTGTCCCGGGACGTGGCAGTGCCGTTGGATGAGCGCAGACTCATGTCTCCGCGCTCCTTGCATGTCTGCCGGGGCTCCTAGCGGAGCCGTGTCTCCCCCCCACGCTTCACTATTGAAAATCTATGAAGGTTTGAGTTTTTAAACAAGAGAGAAATGTGAGAAAAGGTTAATTCCAGTCTGAGAAAAGCGTATAATGTGTGTGATGAGGCATTTACAGCCTTAAAACATGTATAATAATTGTAAAATATAAAGTTGACCTACTTCGCGGATTTCTCTTATTGCAGGTTATTTCTGGAACCTAACCCCCGCGATAAACGAGGGATTACTGTATTTGGAGAATGCACTCGAGGAAAGAAGGCACCTGATTAGTTTGTTATTAATGTTCAGACCATGATTTGGGACAAAATTGTGAAATAAAAAGCCCTCATGTAGACGAATTAAAAGAAATGATAAAAGGAGAAATTAAATTCAACTGGACAAAGTTTATTTGGTCGAAAACGTTTCGCAACTCATCCAAGGTGTCAGTTCTGAACTGTTCAGAACTGACGAAGCACCTCGGATGAGTTGCGAATCTATTGAATCTGCTCCTGAAGGATGGGTCAAATGCAGATAAATAATTTCCCTACCGGGATGAATAAAGTGTCTTCTTCTTCTTCTTCTTCTTCTTCTTCTTCTTCTTCTTCTTCTAACTGGGATGGTGTTGTAATTCCCACAGGTTTCCCAAGGGGACGCTGTTGAGAAGCTGGCTCACCAAGTCGCGTCCCCGTCTGCTGTTGCTGATCGCAGGACTCAAGCGGCCTCAGGTCACGCTAATGCGCCGCAAACGGATGAAGCGCACCAAAGTAGCCAAGACCACGTAAGCACCGGTAAATATAAGACTTCCAAACTAGAGCCACGTAAGAACAGGTAAATCAGGCCTTTTGATACTTTGCAGAGGGGGGGGTTCTGAATGTATGTCTATGGCGGACATGATAACACAATGTACACATTAGAAAACGCTGCCCAACAACATTTTAAGATGGACAACATTTTCAGGAGTCTGATTTATACGAGTGTTCATGGTCTCGATTAGGTGTTTTAGTTTTTACAACAAAGCTGGTCAGATCCACTGGCGGTGTAATCCCAGCTCCCGCAAATTAATGCTGTCGTTGTGTCCTTGGGCAAGACACTAAAATACACTGGTCTGTGAATGGGTGAGTGGTTCCTTGTTATGAAGGGGTTTGAATGCCCTGAAGGTGGAATAGCGCTATATAAAAATGTGACCATGACCATATTTGAGAGGGACTTGTTTAACAGAACAAATCAGCTCATCTGTTGAAGTTCCAACTAAGTCAGTTCTTTAAGGTCAGATTGTGTTAAATTAAAGATCAGATTAAAGTCTAGCTTGATTAACAAAGCATCAGACAGAGCAGTGCCTCTAGTTAGCATCACCCCCCAGGGAATGTTGATGACATAAGCTGCAAAGTATCAATACAAAACCAGGGCTGTAGTAGAGTGGTTCCCAGCCTAAGGAATAAAACCCTGTAGGGATGCCAATACATGAAATGGCTCCTCAGAGTTTTGTCTCGTCATCTGTGTATTGTATGTTTATTTTAGGTTATTTTGGTACCTCACTCATACATTTAAAAAAATAACTTCCACCTGTTAAATCCTTAAATCCTTAAAGTGGATCTAAACACCTAAACCACATTTCAGCTGCTAAACTGGACTGGAGGACTGAAGAAGGGTCTACAGCAGACCTGAGCAAACTGTTCCACAAAGTCCACAAGGTTTTTGTTCCAACCAACCAAGAGCACACCTTCAACTGTCTGAAGACTGAGATCAGTTGATTAAATGAGTCAAGTCTGGTGGGCTGGTTGGTCTAACACAGACCTGGGCAAACTGTTCCACAAAGGGCTGTTGTAGCTGCAGGTTTTCTCTCCAACCAAGCAGCAGTGCACCAAACTTGACTCATTTAATCCAATGATCTCAGTCTTCATACAGTTGAAGGTCTGCTCTTGGTTGGAACAAAAACCTGCAGCCACACTGGTCCTTTGTGGAACAGTTTGCCCAGGTCTGGTTTAACAGGTATGCACACTTCAGACTCCGCCCGCACACACAGGTGTTTCAGAACAGTCTTGCGTAAGGATGTAACAATATCCAAATCCTCTTGATACGATACTTTTACGATGGACATCTCACGGTACGATATTCATTGCAATATTTTGTGGAGGCTAACAAAATGGTGAATATGCTACTTTTCTGTCATAATCAAAATAATTATGATTTAAAAGTGCTTAATAACAGTTATTTCATCATGCATTTTTTCATCTGAAAAAAGCAAAGGATCATGGTCTATGTAGTTCTGTTTTTTAACTGTTGCTACACCATCACAATGTATTTAAACAAAGAAACTTGTAATTCGATATATTGTGATGGCCCACAATATTATTGTGAGACTTTTGGCCATACAATATTACAATATTTCAGTTATTGTTATGTCCTTAATCCTATGTAATGTCATCTAGTGCTTGAAATTGCAAAGGCCACTGAAGGCTGCACACACACTATCTTTTTTTTTTTTTTAACCACAAAGCTGGAAATTTACCTAGTTTGCACTAAAATTGCCAAAATGGTTAGAAATAATAGACAATACTATCAAAACCCCAGATACACAATTTATTTAGAAAAAAAAAAAAAGTTGATTAAAGGCTGCCACACACTACAAGAGAATTTGCCCGATTTTGGCTGAGATTTGCTTATCCCCTGCGTGACCCGAGTTTGTGTCTTCATGTGTGATTTTGAAGCCGCTGTGCTCCTCATGTTTGTGGTGTCAGTGTGACTGAGCTGCTCTGTCAGATCGGAACCACCAAACATCAGCAACGCTTGGCCACAGCCAATAAAACAGAGCATCAATTCTTTAAAAGTAAACAACAAGAGTCGTTCCTCACATGTGTCTGTTTACATTCACCTGATCGAGGTGAAGCTACAGATTAGTGATAGTGACTCTACTTCCTGTGTACACTAGCGCCAATTTTTTATGCTTTAAAAATAATGTATCTGAAGTACTGCACAACATTTCACAAATAATAATAACAGTTTTGACTTATATCTAAACTAGAAGTGCAGTGCTCTTATCTTTTTAACACTTAAGAGTCTCAAAGTGAATCGTTTTACTGTAGATGGGAAACAGCAGACGCGATCCCGCTCACACCTGTGTACCCTGTGGTCCGCAGCCATATCCCACTGCAGTGTTTGCGGTCAGAGATTATAAGTCTCATAAGATTTGTATCTGTGGTGTGCACTTTATGTCCACTCAGAACCTGCAGCCGGATGCCCCACTTCTCATGAGCGCTGTGCCTTCCGGAACCGCACCGCAGAGAAGACGCTCCGCCGCCATGTTAGATCAGAGTCCTGCCCCCTACGGACTAGCCCCACCCCCAGGCCCTGCCCAGTCCTGGTCCGGTCCGGCCCACAGAGATCCAGACCCCCAGACTAAGGCCCAGATCGGGACTGAGCAAGCCGGGCTTCAGAAAGTTCGACTCGAGTGAACCCTCCTCAGAGCTGCTTCTATTCTGTGACTGTCTGTGTCTGTGCAACAATAAACTGTGAGCTTTCATGGACTCTGCCTCTCATTCAGATGCCCTGCCATCCAAGTCAAATATCTCTAGTTAATCTGCAGATGTGTTGTGGTTGGAGAAATACGGTGGGAGAAAGGAACTTGTCAGTGATAGAAATTATCAGGGAAAACAGTGGTAGATTTCCCTTTTCTTATGAAAATACCAGAAAATTAGACATAATACTCGCTGGCTAGTTTAATTTGAAACTGTCTAGAATTAAAGAAACTGTATGTAGATCTGTCTTACAGTCTTAAAGAAACTCAGTCAAAACTGAACAGGGGTTGCCATAACCTGCAGAAAGATAGAGAATACATACACGTTTTTCACATACATGTAAATGGCCAGGTCATGCCTCATATAAAAGCTCAGAACCTCCAGGATTCCTTCGCTGAGATGCAGAGGCCGCACTTGCACTGATTCATGATTGACTGCATGTGCTGGGGTTTAGGCAGTGACGATTCAGATCAGAGAGAGTACTTTTAGGTTTAAAGTCATTGGATATCAGCAATGAACCTGGCAACCCAAACGAAAGACTCATGTAAGGCTCATTCTGCTTTCTGATTGGAGAACCAAAACACCAAATTATAACATAAATAACTTGATCCAATGTTTTTAATTATTAGGTTACTTTTTTAAAAGGATAATTAAAGGGATATTCCAAGATTTTTGACATGGGGGCTCATTTCCGAGTTAGCCAGAGTGCTGCAGAGATGTGGAGACACTTTTTAGCGAATTTCATGCAGTCCTTCCAGTTGCAGAGTTTTCAATTGCTAGGCTAGCGCAAGTCAACGGTAAATGGTAGCCGGATTTAAATCAGGCTTACCCACTCCATAGTGCACCCAAAACAAGTCAATTATAACGGCAGACTGTCAATGTAAATATATGTTGATTGAGTATTTTTTTAAATCAAACTGAGTGCGAATAGCATGAATCCTTCCATATCTGAGGGACTAGCTTCGCAGCAGCAGCGGAGTTTTACTTTACTCTAGTTGGTTGTGAAGTGACCAATCACGTAAACAGAAGCGAGAAAAGTCGTAGTAGGGAAGACCACAGAGTGAAGAGGTGAATTTTAAAAGAACTACCGGGCAAAATGGTGTTTCAGTGTGCATTTCGAAAATGTACAAATAAAGCCCGCAGGTGGGCACCACAAAGTTTTCACCGCTTTCCGGTGCACGATCTAGAAAGGACTCGACTGTGGCTTGTAGCTGCTGGCTTAGACATCAACACACCGGTGGAGACGCTACATAAACAGAAGATTTGCAGTGATCATTTCGGACCAGACGACTACACCAAATCCCTTGGAAAGCCTAGTCTGACAACCACTGCAGTACCATCTGTCTTTCCAAGCGCAAGATCCCGTGATGAAGAACAGGTTTGTACCTTTTTTACCCAAGCTTGCTCCTGTCGTTATGTTAGCCTGCTGGTCAAAAGGCATGCACGCTCATAAAGTTGTTGCTAGCCCGTGAACATTCATGTTGAGCACGAAACTGAAAAGACAGCCCCGCATTGATCGTTCATTCCAACGAACAATGTAACAACCCGGTTTTCTGTAGCTGTAGCGGTATGGAATATAGCGGGGGCTAACTCACCGACACTCTCTCGCGTTCTGCCCTTTCAACATCCATCTCTCTCAACTCTTCGTCTGTATATTCCAAGCATCGGGGAGACCTCCAAACGTGGCCATGTCTGGACTGTAGAACAGGGCAGGCTACTGTACTCTACGGCTAAAGATGACAGCTGAAGGTAAACAAATATCAGCTGGAAACCTAACTGCAAGGTGATATCACTCCGCCCATGCCTAGCTAGATCGGAAAAAAACGCGCTGTTGCATAAGGACATAAACCCTTTAAAGTACAAAGTTGATTATATTTCTAAAATTGTTCCATCAACACAGACATTTACATCGACAGTCTGGCGTTATAGTTGACTTGTTTTGGGTGCATTATGGAGTGGGTAAGCCTGATTAAAATCCGGCTACCATTTACCATTGACTTGCGCTAGCCTAGCATCTGAAAACTCTGCAGCTGGAAGTGTTTCCACATCTCTGCAGCACTCTGGCTAACTCGGAAATCATTGGATATCAGCAATGAATCTGGCAACCCAAACGAAAGACTCATGTAAGGCTCATTCTGCTTTCTGATTGGAGAACCAAAACACCAAATTATAACATAAATAACTTGACCATGTCCAATGTTTTTAATTATTAGGTTACTTTTTTAAAGGATAATTAACGTTTTTTACAATCTGAGCCTTATTTCGGTAATAAAACAAGTTGTTTTACTCACCCATAGCACTTTGGTGTCATATGGAGCACTTCCGGAGATGTTTTAGATTAGCGATATCCGTAAGGTGAGTTCTCGGGGCATATATTTGCGGTCTCCAAATAACACAAACTTTAGCACTTTTCAAATCATAGAAGCTCAATGTTTTAGTCTACACTTTCGTTTGAGTCAAAAGTGGCCTGTAATCCGAGATTTATCCATAATTTACATCTTTGTGTTTCATGTTTGGGTCCTGAGAGCTGAGAGCGAAATAAGATGCGACTCTGCACATGCGCACTGGCGTCCTCATCTACTCGAAACTATGGCTAAATCTCAGATTACAGGCCACTTTTCCTTCAAACGAAATCTTTCATTAAGACATCGGGCTTCTATGATTTGAAACATGCTAAAGTTTGTGTTATTTGAAAACCGCAAACATTTGCCCCGAGAACTCACATTACGGAGATTGCTAATCTAAAACCTCTCCGGGAATGCTCCATATGACACCAAAGTGCTATGGGTGAGTAAAACAACTTGCTTTATTACCGAAATAAGGCTCAGATTGTAAAAAACGTTAATTCTCCTTTAATATTTGCTGCATTTTTTTCTCCTTTGCCAGAGCTCATTGGATCCATGGAGTATGTCGACCTCTGGTGGATATTTGGCAGTAATGCAGTGAGCCTGTCAAAGCTGTGGGGAAACTAAAAACTCAAATAACAATTAATTAAAATACATTCAAATCAAAGGTGATACTCTACATAATCTGCGTTTAGCGTTTAACCCTGCATAATATGATCGTAATTTAGCTTTTAATGACGCTAACTGCGCTTAATCGTTGTTTGTGTAGTCAGCGGAGGGATACAGCACAACTCAAACCGACGAACGGATCAGCCGTGCAGAATCCGTCCGCTGAGTAAGTTAGATCCAGGCGTTAACGTGAACAATAGGCTTATTTTGTCTAGTTAAATGTTATAATTGTATTAAAAAGGTTAAATGGTGTGTCTGTTGTTAATACGTCGTGTTTGTTGCCCCCGAAACCGCGCTGGAGGCCGTGTGAGACCGCCCTCGTAGCGCCCCTCCTCGGTCACAGCCTGTCACCGGTCACTTCCAGTTCCAGGCAGCGGGTCCTGGCGCCTTCTCTGCCCCGGAAAAACAGCGTCGAGCCGCGGCCCCAGAGCATCGCCGAGCAACCGCCGAGATGCCCGGGATGATGGACAAGGGCTCCGAGTACCTGGGCAAGGGCCGGTCCAACGGAACCAAGAGCCCGTCCACGGCCTCTAACGGACACTGCTCGGACGACAGCAGCGACGAGGAGCACGGTGGGTAGCCTCGGTCAGCAGCGGAGCTTCGGTAACAGAAAACAAGGAATTTAGCGATTTAAATGGGCAAAAGTTGGACCAGAATAGAGGTTTAAATCACGGTTAAGACAAGACTGAATACAGGTTTAAAGTAAGACGCAGCTAGACTAAACACTAACGCACATGTCATAACAGTTTATAATTGTGTAATAGTTAAAATAGAGTCTTCTGACCAACAGTAGTCATTTACAGTAGTGTATTATTAAGATATTCACTGTTGTGTGTTATTATTTGGTGTAAAGTTTGTATAATTCACATTTTAAAACGTGAACTGAGCGCGGAGCCTCGATCACTGGCAGGGGTAGCCTCGAACACATGGTTACTGTCCGGGAGCCTCGAGCAAGGACTAGACCAAGACTAAAGAGGAACTTGACCAGGTCTAATCCAAGAACTATACCTAAGATAAAATAAAACCCCAGAAAGACTAATCCAAGACTGTACTGTATAATTATAATTTTTATGTCTTTATTTTTTAAGCAAAGTTCAGCATTTCAATATCATATCATTTCAAACATAAGTTATAAGCAGTGTTGGGCAAGTTACTCAAAAACTGTAATGTACTACTTATTACTTGTTACTGTCATTTTAAAGTAATGCCTTACATTACAATATTACTCTAAATAAAAAGTAAGGCATTACACTACTTTTGCATTACTTTAGTTACTCTCGCCAAAATGACTGGAAATAAGGATTTGGCAATCTACAGTGCAAATCTCTCATGTGTCATGACTTTCACCTGCCATCCAGGAGGTTTTGGGAGCCTGCAGACTGAAAACCAACATGTTCAGTAATTGCTTCTTAATAATAATAATAATAATACATTTTATTCATTAGGCGCCTTTCTGGACACTCAGGGTCGCCTTACAACAAGTACAATATACATTATAGGCAGTTAAAACGGTTAAAAGCAACAGTTAAAATACAGTTAAAAACAAACAGTTAAACATTTAAACAATAAAACTTTTAAAAACATTTAAAAGGACAGTGCAGTTATGGTTGAGGTGAATATGCCAGTCTGAACAGATGAGTTTTGACTTTTGTTTTGAAGTTTGGGAGTGTGTCAGTGTTGCGGAGGTCAGGAGGGAGAGAGTTCCAGAGCTGGGGAGCAGAGCGGCTGAACGCCCTGCTCCCCATAGTGACCAGACGGGCAGAGGGGACAGAGAGCTGGAGAGAGGAGGAGGAGCAGGAGGAGGAGCAGGTGTGGAGATATGGAGGAGGTCAGAGAGATATGGAGGCGCAAGGTTGTGGAAGACTTTGAATGTGTGGAGCAGGATTTTGTATTGAATGCGGTGTGTGATGGGGAGCCAGTGGAGCTGTTGTAGGATCGGTGTGATGTGGTTGATTGAGGGTGTATGTGTGATAATGCGAGTGGCTGAATTTTGAATCAGTTGAAGTTAATGGAGAGTTTTTTGCGGGAGACCAAACAGGAGAGAGTTGCAATAATCCAGGGGGGAAGTGACGAGGCTGTGTATAAGTACGGCAGTGGACTGAGGAGTAAGGGAGGGCCAGAGACGATGTATGTTGCGGAGGTGGAAGTAGGCAGAGCGGCTGATGTTGTTTATGTGAGAAGTGAAGGAGAGGGTGCTATCGAGGATGACACCCAGACTCTTAACCTGAGGGGAGGGAGAGATGGAGGAGCCGTCGATATGAATGGAGAAATGATTGGTCTTGCTTAGGGTGGATTTGGTGCCTACAAGAAGAAGTTCAGTTTTATTGCTATTGAGTTTGAGAAAGTTGGAGGTGAACCAGGATTTGACTTCATTGATACAGGTGACAAGGGCTGATGGTGGGAGTGTGGCGTTTGGTTTGGTGGAGAGGTAGAGCTGGGTGTCATCCGCGTAGCAGTGGAAGTGGATGTGGTGTTTCCGGAAAATATGGCCGAGGGGGAGAAGATAGATGATGAAAAGGAGGGGACCGAGGACAAAACCCTGGGGAACACCTGTGGAGATGGAGGCAGTATGAGACATGAAGGATTTTACTTGGATGAACTGAGTGCAGTCGGAAAGATGGGAATGAAACCAGGTGAGGACAGTGCCAGAGATGCCGATAGAAGAAAGTCTATTGAGGAGGATGGGATGAGAAATGGTGTCGAAGGCCAAACTGAGATCAGGCAGAAGGAGAATGGATAATAAACCAGAGTCAGCGGAAAGGAGAAGATCATTTGTGATTCTGAGAAGGGCCGTTTCAGTGCTATGGAGGGGACGGAAGCCAGATTGAAAATGTTCAGCGGCAGCCAAAAACGCGCCAGCATTCTCTTACCCACTTACGTATTTACCTATCTTGGAGTGCTTATTTTGAACGAAGTGAAAGTAGTGGGCGTATGCCCATCTTGAAAAAGAGCTAGCACTATCCGATTCTTCTGGTTCTGTCATCCTTTGTCAGTCTGCCAGTTCGAGACGAAGTAAAAGGAAATGGAATGGTCTGCATGGACTTTTATATCACTAGCTGATCTCGCGGAACTTTGTATGAAATGTAATGTTCTGCGCGGACTTATCAGATTCAGTAGCTGATCTCGCGGTGATCCGCGAACTTTGTATGGAGAAAACGCAAAACCCACAAAAACAAAGCAGGTTAAAAATGCATTATAATGTGCGCGTTACTGGCATTGTAACGAGTAATATATTATCGATTTTCTTCCCTGTAATGCGTTACATTACTGCGTTACACCAAAAAGTAATGCATTACAGTAATTAATTACTTTTGTAACGAGTTACTCCCAACACTGGTTATAAGATTGTATCTTATGAGAAAGATGAGGCATAACATCTGATTGTAATAGCACAGTAATGTTAATAGGGTGGGAATAGCGTGATAACTGAAAAGCATTAATGGTCAGATATGTTTTTTCTTGAGTCCATTTTAATATCCAATATTTGTCTTGCTGCATTGACCAAAACTGGAACTATATTATTTTACTTTTTCGAGCGTTCCCCTACATTATAGCATTATTCCCGTATCAAAATATCAAATATGACTGTAGAGGTTTTATATGTTATCCATGCAGGTGTAAGTAATCTAGTGATTTACCTGTACAGCCCATAAACCTGTGTCATCCATGCTCCTGCATGGCACTTTTATATAGATTTACAACAGTGCGATACAAAATAATACTACCCCAACGTGATGTGATTGGTAGAAGTTTCATTAGCAGGATGTACGCTGATTGCGTTGTGATAGCACTCTGAAGGGGGAGTGACTTAGCAAGGGGAGCAGTGGACTCAATCAAAAAACAAACTTATTAACATATTAAACATATGAATACATTGTTTTCTGCAAATGTAACATTTACGATTAAACCTAACATGGTGATCAAAATATCTTTGTGTGTTTGCAGTTAATACCTCCTTTAAAGGTTAGGGTTAGAAAACAAATGTTCATTTTAGGCACATAGAGAGAGACAAGAGAGAGAGATTTTTCTACATTGTAATCTTACTTTACTGTCCTCATATGATTTCGGTATATGCTAGTAGGAAGTAATTCTGTAATTAGGGGTACATTTTACTTCAGTAAAAAGTAAAAAAAAAAAAAAAAGGTTTTGCTCTTACAATTACATATTTTGTAATATTACTATTACATATTTTCAAAATATACTCCCAAGGGGACATAAAGAATTATTTGGCGAGCTTAAACTTTTGTCATTTTTAAATTATTCATGTTTTAAAAGTGTTTAAATAACTTTTTTGTCAACTGGGTAACGGGCCTTCTTATTGATATGTTCTCAGAGTACCACACCTTTGATATCACATTAGTTTAATTTTTTTGTGTGTGTGTGACAGATTTAAAACAGGGAATTCTGAGCGGTTTAATGATTTATTAGTTAATGCTCACCATGACATATAATTATTTTCATGCAGAACTTAAAAAATTACACAAATATACATTTTATTAGTTGTATTTTTTTATTTGCATGATGCCCTCTGTCATTTTATATACAATACAACCAAATATTTAAACAATTATGGCCCAAAAAAGATTCAGACTATATGGAAAACACATCAACTAGGTAATGTTATCCAGTTGACACTCTGCTGTCTACGATCATGAGTATTTTTCAAATGTGTTTGTTGAAATCTATTATGTGTTCAACATGAATGAGAAAGCTTTAACACTTTGGATAAAACAAGAAAAATCAATGTATCTGGTTCAAAAGCCTAAAAATATCCGCCACTAAATCTCATCAATGTCAAGTGGGTAACGCTGATTTAATAATGAAGTCGTTACCCAGTTGAGATTTTGTAAGCCATACCTGCTTGTCAAAGTCTGATCTCGTCAGATCTCAGAAGCTAAACAAGGCAGGGCCTGGGTAGTACTTGGATGGGAAACAGCTGGGAATTCCAGGTGCCACAGTGGGCAAAAACTGTTGTCTTGTCCTTAGGCAAGACACTTCATCAACATTTCCTAGTATGAAAGTGGTGTGTGCGTGAGTGTTGGAGGTGGTTGGAGGGGCCGATGGTGCAGATTGGCAGCCTCGCCTCCGTCAGTCTGCCCCAGGGCAGCTGTGGCTACAAAAGTAGCTTACCACCACCAAGTGTGGAGTGAATGAACAATGAACTGTAAAGCGCTTTGGGTGTCATGAAAGGCGCTATATAAATGCTATGAATTATTATGAATTATTATTATAAGCTTTTAAGAGCTTTATGCTTATTATAGAGGTGAGACAAACCCACATTGCCATGGCCTATTGCTAACATTAAACTCATTCTACACTCATTACCAAATATAAAATCTAATTAATAGATTTGTAATTCTACAAAAAAATGTACGTTACCTAGTTGACATCTGAAAAGTTCTGAAACTGGGTACGCAGTAAAACAAGATGATTCTTCCAAAGAAACGCTTTACACCTGAGCAGTCTCTCTTCAAATCTCTCTCCAGGAAAGCTGAGGCTTCACTGTGGTATTGAGTTTGTGACTTCATAGTGAACTATTGCTGTTTTATGAGAAATTATCCAAGGTGTTGCCCAGTTGACAAAAGTTTTAAAATATTAAAATCAGTCTTTTCTAACATTTGGGATGTTATACAAGCCACTCAGATATGGATTTTGGGGCTTATAATTTAAGTGAAACTTTGTTTGAAAAGCAGACAAGCAAAAAAGGCTGTTTACATCGTATAAATTGATTGGTTCTGCAAAAATCAATAATGCCATCAAGTCACCAAATTTTGTCCAAACCCCATGTGCCAATGTAAAACTATCATTGCTTCCAGGAAATAATTGTACACTTCATAAATACTGTAAGTGGACATGAAATGTACCCCTAATTACAGAATCACCCGTATGATTGACTCCAATATAGAATACATGGCCCGGCAGAGGCACTTCAGCTTATTTGATCAGAAATACAACTGTGAAGTGATGGAAGGAAAGATGTCTGTGCTTTTTTTCTCAACTAGATTTAACCAAAGTCTGATTTATTGATGTGTTCTGCTGTTGTGAACCTTCAACCAGTCAGATTCAAATATGTATCATTATGTTCTGAATAATAAATGCTCTACACCTATCAATAAGGCGTTAACAAGGTTGGGGTTCTATGGAAACAACAAAGCTGCTTAATGTATTATCCTTACCATGTTATTACTGTGTTGTAAGTAACAATAATAAGATAGATATTGTTTTGTATGTGTTTGTGTTGGTGCTTTTCAGATGTGGGAATGAGGGTGGGCTCCGACTATCAGGCCACCATCCCAGATTTTGAACCAGGGGCCACAAAATACTCCGACAAAGACAGTGGAGGGATGCTCGTGTGGTCTCCCTATCACTCCATCACAGACTCTAAATGTAAGAACACACACACACACAACCTTAACCTCACAAAAATATTGATATTGAAAATATTGGCTGATGATAAAATAATTGATATCACAAGAAATCAATGATCAATTTGAATTTATTATGCCAAAAAGTATATTACAATATTGCATATTGTGCCAAAAAGTATATTACAATATCGCAATAATATTGTTATCACAAGACAAAACATAATTGTGGAATATCGCATTTTTTCTCATATTGTGCGGCCCTAATTTATACAGTGGCTTGCGAAACTATTTGGCTCCCTTGAACTTTGTGACCTTTTGCCACATTTCAGGCTTCAAACATAAAGATATAAAACTGTAATTTCTTGTGAAGAATCAACAACAAGTGGGACACAATCATGAAGTGGAACACACTTTATTGGATATTTTTAACTTTTTTAACAAATAAAAAATGAAAAATTGGGTGTGCAAAATCATTCAGCCCCATTGAGTTAATACTTTGTAGCGCCACCTTTTGCTGCGATTACAGCTGCAAGTCGCTTGGGGTATGTCTCTATCAGTTTTGCACATCGAGAAACTGATATTTTTGCCCATTCCTCCTTGCAAAACAGCTCGAGCTCAGTGAGGTTGGATGGAGAGCGTTTGTGAACAGCAGTTTTCAGTTCTTTCCACAGATTCTCAATTGGATTGAGGTCTGGACTTTGACTTGGCCATTCTAACACCTTGATATGTTTTTTGGTGAACCATTCCATTGTAGCTTTTGCTTTATGTTTTGGATCATTGTCTTGTTGGAAGACAAATCTCCGTCCCAGTCTCAGGTCTTTTGCAGACTCCATCAGGTTTTCTTCCAGAATGGTCCTGTATTTGGCTCCATCCATCTTCCCATCAATTTTAACCATCTTCCCTGTCCCTGCTGAAGAAAAGCAGGCCCAAACCATGATGCTGCCACCACCATGTTTGACAGTGGGGATGGTGTGTTGAGGGTGATGAGCTGTGCTGCTTTTACGCCAAACATAACGTCTTGCATTGTTGCCAAAAAGTTCGATTTTGGTCTCATCTGACCAGGGCACCTTCTTCCACATGTTTGGTGTGTCTCCCAGGTGGCTTGTGGCAAACTTTAAACGACACTTTTTATGGATATCTTTAAGAAATGGCTTCCTTCTTGCCACTCTTCCATAAAGGCCAGATTTGTGCAGTATACGACTGATTGTTGTCCTATGGACAGATTCTCCCACCTCAGCTGTAGACCTCTGCAGTTCATCCAGAGTGATCATGGGCCTCTTGGCTGCATCTCTGATCAGTCTTCTCCTTGTATGAGCTGAAAGTTTAGGGGGACGGCCAGATCTTGGTAGATTTGCAGTGGTCTGATACTCCTTCCATTTCAATATTATTGCTTGCACAGTGCTCCTTGGGATGTTTAAAGCTTGGGAAATCTTTTTGTATCCAAATCCAGCTTTAAACTTCTCCACAACAGTATCTCGGACCTGCCTGGTGTGTTCCTTGTTCTTCATGATGCTCTCTGCGCTTTAAACAGACCTCTGAGACTATCACAGTGCAGGTGCATTTATACAGAGACTTGATTACACACAGGTGGATTCCATTTATCATCGTTAGTCATTTAGGTCAACATTGAATCATTCAGAGATCCTCACTGAACTTCTGGACAGAGTTTGCTGCACTGAAAGTAAAGGGGCTGAATGATTTTGCACGCCCAATTTTTCGTTTTTTATTTGTTAAAAAAGTTTAAAATATCCTATAAAGTGTGTTCCACTTCATGATTGTGTCCCACTTGTTGTTGATTCTTCACAAGAAATTACAGTTTTATATCTTTATGTTTGAAGCCTGAAATGTGGCAAAAGGTCACAAAGTTCAAGGGAGCCAAATAGTTTCGCAAGCCACTGTATAATCGACCTTTACCATGTCCTCACCTGCCTCTGTCTCTTCACAGTGGACGAGTACATCGCCATCGCCAAAGAGAAGCACGGATACAATGTGGAGCAGGTGAAGTCCTTATTTTCTCCTCACTTTCGCTAGTTATTTTGCAGTTATTTTCTGTAAAAAGTCCTTGCGTTAGAGTAGTCACCAAACATGTGCTGTGTATTTCCCAGGATTGTTGCATCACTGATAGAGATGCAGAGTTTTTAAGAAGGGGTATTATGCAAAATGTCTTTTTCTGAGCTTTCTGTCATGTGATGATGTTTGTCCCTCATTAAAAACATGCCTGAATAGGTTTTATGTCATCCATCCATGTTTGAGTAATCTAGATGATTGTGATAGCGCTCTGAAGGGGTGATTGAACCCTTAACCGCTGGTTCAGTCCTGGTTCAGTCCTTGTTAATACCTGGTTCAGTCCCTGGTCTAACCCTGGTCTTTGTCCTCAGGCACTCGGCATGCTCTTCTGGCACAAACACAACATAGAGAAGTCTCTGGCCGATCTCCCAAACTTCACTCCGTTTCCAGATGAATGGACGGTGGAGGACAAGGTTCTGTTCGAGCAGGCCTTCAGCTTCCACGGCAAGAGCTTTCACCGCATACAGCAGATGGTAACTACTGCAAATACTATTTTCTGTTTCATATATTTTTATTCATGTGTTCATATTTGGAACATATGCACACATATTTTCCATTATTATACAAAAAAGAACATAAGCACAGAACTATCAAACAAAAAACAAATCGCTCAAACCTTGAGGCCATATGGAAATACAAGTAGCAGTGTCACATTGCATAACAATACAATGGTAGCAGATAAACCACTATCATTAATAACCTACACATACACATACATATATATATGCATACATACATATACACACATATACACAAATACTTCTGCATACATATATATACACACACACACAATATACATACATATTCATACATACGTACACATATATACCTATATAACCATAGTAAAGATAAAAAATAAATAATACTTAAAGAATAAAAATAAAAAAAAATAATAAAATAAAAATAAAAAAAAGGGGGGGGTGGTGGTTTAGATTGTTTCAAAAAGGTCAATAAATGATTGCCATATTGTAAAGAATTTATTTATTTTACCTTTCTTGGAGTACCTGATCTTCTCTACTTTTAAAAAGGACATAACTTCATTAATCCAGTGAGTGCTGGACGGGGCATTTGTTGATTTCCAGTGCAAAAGGAGATGGCGTCTTGCAATCAGAGAAGTAAATGCCAAAATCTGTAGCTGTGTAGTTGAATAACATGGGAAGTCTTCTGGGAGACCGAAGATGGCCACATACAAAGAAGCATTAATTGTTTTTGACAACACTCTGGACAGAGTATTAAAATAAACCTGCCAAAAGGTCTTCAGGGCTGGGCAGTAAAAGAACATATGTGCGAGATTACAAGGTGATCCCCCACATCTGTCACAAACGTCCACCACAGAAGGAAAAATCTGCGCAAGTCTTGTTTTTGAGTAATGACATCTAAACAGAACTTTAAACTGTATCAAAGTCAATCGCGCACAAATAGTACTTTTGTGAATAGATTGCAATGCAGAATCCCACCAGTGCCCATCAAAATCTAGTCCCAACTCGCGCTCCCAGGCTTCTTTTGTTTTAGTGGTCAAATTGTTATCATATGATTGAATAGTGCTATAGATTTTTGAGATAAGAGACTTATGTGAGGGGTTCAGTTGAACTAGCTCAGCCCAAACCTGTCCAGTAGGGAGTTGCGGAAAGCTAGGAAATAAAGATCTCACACAACTCCTCACCTGAAAGTATCTGAAAAGATGGGAAGGTGGGAGGCTGTATTCACATGCCAGGTCTGTAAATGAGTAGAAAAACCCGTCCTTATAGAAATCTTTAAAACATTTCAGTCCTTTATCGTGCCAGATGGCAAAAACGGGATCTGAAAATGTAGGTTTGAACATATGGTTTTTCAGCAGTGGGGTCAGAACAGTCGGGTCAGTAAATTTGAATTGTTTCCTAAACTGAGACCATATCCTGAGAGTAGAGATTACCACAGGGTTGCAAGTAAGGCCAGAGGGGTTGACAGAGACCGAACTGCAAATACTATTTTGTAGTAAAAGTAGTAGTGCTTCAAACTTGATTTTGATACTAAGGAATATACTATACCACAATGAATAAAATAATACAAAGAATACAATAAAATGTGATTTTCAACATTAAATCATAGTACTTTCCTTTATATTACCATGTGGCCTTCTATCTGTGTGGTCCCTCAGTTATCCAGGTATGTAGGCAGGTATGTTAGTCTATGTGGCATTACACTTCTGTTCTGTTACAGCTCAAGCTCATTCTGAAGCTATTCAGGAAAGGTTCATTTCTGTCCTGTGAATGTGACTTTTTTAATGTCAATAATAGATTAAGTATCTATTAGGATCTGATTTTCAATACTTTGTACAACCCTACTACAAATACTACTGCAAGAGCTTTTACTACTTCTCCGATGAGTGTTCGGTCTACTCACTTCATCAAATCTTGACGTTTCTGTCCTGTTTTGTGCAGCCCTCATATTAGAGCCAGATATTAAAGCTAGTACCTTTTATGTACTTTCAGTTACCAGACAAGTCCATCTCGTCTCTGGTGAAGTATTATTACTCCTGGAAGAAGACACGCTCTAGAACTAGCCTCATGGACCGACAGGCCAGAAAGTTAGCCAGCCGCTCCAACCAGGAAGACAGGTACTTTTACTGTTAATACTTCTACTGCTACTATAACAGCTACTACTACTACAAGCCCTCACTCAGTGTATGATTATTTGTGTTTCAGTGATGAGGAAATGGAGGAGGCCAACCCAATCGAAGCCAATGACAGTGACTATGACCCAAACAAGGAGACAAAGAAAGAGGTGAGAGAAAAGATGAAGGGGTGGGAGAGAGAGGGAGTCCGATAAGGAAACCAAGAAAGAGGTGACGGAAGAGAGCAAGAGGGAGAGAAGAGGTGAGAAGGGAAGGGATGTGAGACTCAAAGAGAGAGAAGGGCTCCAAACTAAAAGGTCCACAAAATTTATCTTCTCTAGGGTCCAGCTCCGCAGCAGAGCATTTGATTTGGAAAAGATTACCACTTTAAAGATGGGGTATTATGGAAAATTTGTTATTTGTTTTCTAGCTTGTTATAACTTTCTTCCCTCTTTAAAAATACGCCTGAAGTGGTTTTATATGCCAGCCAGATCTCTCCTATTTGAACCCTCCTCATGGTCAGCTGTAATTGATTCTGTCCAGTGTTCAGCCCACACACCTACATCATCCATATGTGACAATTCTCCATAAATATACAAAAGAATGGTACAAAACAATACACTATAACTTCACAAACCTGATGCAATGTGCAGTAGTTTCTAGAGGCATGTTGATTGTAATGTGAAAGCATTCTGAAAGGAGCGGGCTCAGAGCGTCAAAAAACGAAACTGAAACAATGTGTTGTTTTTGGTGAATATAGCATTTTCAAAACAATAAAAGGTAACATGGTGATCTAAAAATATTATGTGTTACAGTTAATACCCCCTCTTTAATGTCCCTCTCTCTTCGTCAGAACCAGCCAGAGGCCCCTCCCCCAGGAGCGAAACTGGCCCTGGGTCGCAGAGAGCACCAGACACTTATGCACCGCCACCACCAGAGGGCGCGCTGCAGACCGCCCAAAGGCATGTACCTAACGCAGGACGACGTGTTAGCCGTTAGTTGCTCTGTGTCCGCGGCTAACAGTCTCCTCAGGGGGCTGGACCTGGAGCTGGTGTCGCTAAAGAGACAGGTACGAATACTGCTATTAGTAGTACTACTACTAATACTACTACTGTGGCATCACTGATCCCATACCTCACATTGTTCTTGTTCTCTCACTGGTACTGCGACTACAACTACTACTGTTATTAAGTTACTGTTGTTTAAAGGGATATGCCACCCCCAGGTCAAATTTGGGCATCTCCCCACAGTCCAGAGACTAAAATAAGTGGTGGAAAGCGTTTTCCTGCTCACCCAGCCATTGTCCGAGTCTGTCGCCACTGACCGCCGCGGTATCTGCAGCTCCTCCGCCTTAGACTGGAGTCTAACGTCGCCAGAGAAAGATTTCGGCCAAAAGGAATTAATTTGCTCGATGCGTTTCCCAATTACTTTGTGTGTAGTGCGCATTCATATCGAGTGCAAATAAATGTGCAAATCAACACGGAGAGCTTGCCTTGGTCATTTTGGGTGGGAACTATTTTCCAGTGCGGAAGAATACAGCCGAATCACGCAGCACGCTGCCAGGGGAATCCTGGTTACGCACCGGGAAGGGAGTTCCCCTGTTGCACAACGTGGTGCGTGATTCGGCTGTATTCTTCCGCACTGGAAAATAGTTCCCACCCAAAATGACCAAGGCAAGCTCTCCGTGTTGATTTGCACATTTATTTGCACTCGATATGAATGTGCACTACACATAAAGTAATTGGGAAACGCATCGAGCAAATTAATTCCTTTTGGCCGAAATCTTTCTCTGGCGACGTTAGACTCCAGTCTAAGGCGGAGGAGCTGCAGATACCGCGGCGGTCAGTGGCGACAGACTCGGACAATGGCTGGGTGAGCAGGAAAACGCTTTCCACCACTTATTTTAGTCTCTGGACTGTGGGGAGATGCCCAAATTTGACCTGGGGGTGGCATATCCCTTTAACTTAACTGTTATTTTTCAGGTGCAGAATGCAAAACAGATCAACAGTGGACTCAAACACGTTCTGGAGTCTGGGATTGATGAGTTTAGGTTGCCTGAGGTAAAATAACCTCAAATCAATATGTACATCAAAATAACTCAGAAATGTACTGAAGCTGTAGTGACCCATGTGACCATTCACTATAAGGATATCACTATTATTATTACTTATATAATTACAATAATGCGATAATGTGTTATTTATTCATGTATTTGATTGGGACAGTGCATGTTCATGGACAGGCATGACAAACCATGAATGTATATAAACCTAATTATAGCCAAAGGCTAATATCCATGTGTTATCCCAAAGTAATGTGTGTAAAGCTAAAGCTCTTTACTGACCGCTGTGACTGCTGTGTGCAGAGTAATCAGAAGGTGAATGCTCGCTGGACCACAGACGAGCAGCTGCTGGCTGTTCAGGGTGAGTCCAGTCTGTTCCTTCTCCCTGTTCTACGCTCAGCATAAAGGGCCTTTTTCTACACTTAACCCTGTTATACAGAAAAACATGTCTCCTTTAATGCTCTGTGTGCAGGTGTGCGAAAATACGGTAAAGATTTTCAGGCAATTGCAGACGTAATCGGGAACAAGACCGTGGGGCAGGTCAAGAACTTCTTTGTGAATTATCGACGTCGTTTTAACTTGGAGGAAGTGCTGCAGGAGTGGGAGGCAGAGCAAGGAACCAGGGCTCCCAATGGAGACAGCGCCACCTGTGGAGAGGAAGGAAAGAACAGCACCCCTGCCTCAGGCAAAAGTACTGACGAAGAAGACGAAGAGGTGAGGGGGCAAGAGCAGCGACCTTCCTTTCCTGACCCATTCCTATAATCTTAATTATTCACCGCAGTCAGTTTATTGTACTTCAGCGCTGATGTCATGAACATTCCCTGAGAGTGCACTGCTCTGTCTGAAGCTCTGTTACTCTTGTTTAATCTGAGCTTTGTTGTAACACAATCTGCCATGTTGTTGCAGTTGCCAAAAAATATTAAGAAGTAAACAAAAGAGCCATGAAACAGCTGCTGGACAGAGATGGGTAGAGTAGCCAAAAATTGTGCTCTAGTAAGAGTTAACGTTACTTCAAAATAAAATGACATAAATAGTAATTTTAAACATAATATTTGATCTATAATTTGAAGTCAATGTAATTTGAGGACAAAACATTAGATAATGCACAAATGCGCTGGTATTTTCACACAAAAATGAGAAAAACTAAATAATCAGAAGGAGCAGTGCAAGAAACACAAATGTTTAAATCATTTAATATTGTTAGCATTTAATGTTTGTCACTTGTAGATTTACTCACAGTGGGAACAGTAACCAAAATGTTTACTCAAGTAAGAGTACTCTTCAAAAAAATATTACTCGAGTATGAGTAAAAGTATGCTGCTAGAAAACTACTCAAGTAAATGCAACTGAGTACTATCCACTTCCAACTTGGCTCACTCCAAACTGACACGTGTAGCACTCTGAATTGAGTTCTACACATTAATCTGGGATGGCTCTCGTTCTGCGCTGATTTCTGTCAGAAAACGCAGGACATGGTGAATCTTGGATCGAAGCATCACAACAGCAGAATAAGCAGAAAATTTAATTTTTAATTAATCTAATAATCTAAATTCAAGTTGTTCAAGTTAATCTAAATTCAGCCGAGAGAAAAGCACAGCCATATTTCCTGTCCACAAATGCCCAAAGCTCCTACCTTCTGCACGCATCTCACAAACACAGTACTCCATATTAATGCAAAAATAGGCTGAAGTACCTCTGTGTGCGTCGGCATATTTGTTTTGGCTCGTTTGGCTTCCGCACAAACCTCAAATGTTGCTCTGTGATTGGTCGCCAACCACCTGAACTCACAAATATCGTAAGAATCCATCTTGCTGTCCAAGGTTAATCCACTTCTGCTGCTGGATCACTGCTGTTAAAAACATCTGTCAAACCGTTAACATTTGACTCTAGCCGTAACATCCTTAAGTCTCTGATGCACTCTTCGACTAAATGTGAATTTGTTGAGATGTGATGACACTATTTTGAGCTTTAGAACTTGAGAATCGGTGCCCTCTGGTAGTGTAGTGGTGTTCACCTCACTCAGACTGTTTGCTGAATGTCTCTACCCTCTCTCTCCCCATTTCACGCTATAACTTTCTTGTCTAATAAAGCCTTCGGGGCCAGAAAGTCTAGAATGTAAACTTGAGAATCACAAACATATGCTTATTGTGTAATATCTCTCCCTCTCTCTCTCTTCTCTTTCCTTCTCTCCTTTCCTCTCTCAGGTCTCGTCTGGCGCTTCTCCGGCTGCTGCCTCCTCCTCTTCTCACCCCCCTCTCTCCTCCTCTTCCTCCTCTCTTCACCAGCCTCCTCCTCTCCTCCGCCCTTCTCTGCCAGCTGCTCCTGCTCTTCATCGTCATCCTCCTCCTCTCCAGCAGCAGGCTCGCTTCCTCCAACCGCGCTCCACTTTACAGCAGCCCCCGCCCCTCATCCGGCCCTCGTCCAATCAGCTGCCTCCAAGGCTCAACCCGAGACCACCCACCACTACCTGCAGTACCGCCCCCGGAGCCACAGGTGGAGCCGTGCAACCACAGCAAGAAGCTCCTCCTTCACAGGCTTCAAACATGCACTAAAACGCACCACCACCGCTGGGTCGAATGAAAACAGGGTCCCACTCACCCAGAACGCTGCAAAAAACAAGTTAGAGCTGCACTGTGTAACTTTTTTGGTGGGGTACACTGCCTGCTCGTCTGTCTCCATGGAGATGTTTTGCTCTGAATGTTCAACAGTATGGCATTAAACTTGTCTTTGTCCATGGAGAAGGAAAAGATGCCACCGAACCAAGTCACAGATCAGATCTGTGGAGAGGCTAGCCTGCTCGCATTAAGAATCAAACAACAAAAAACATTTGTAGTTGGAGAAATGCAAAATGAATAAGTCTAATGTCATACATTCCAGGTAAAAAAACATCTCCATGGAGACAAGCAGGCGCACATCCTCTAACCCCTGAAAAGTTACATTATGCAACTTTAAAATAAACAAGACGATTATAGGTGGACATTTTAACAATGTTCGGTTGAAACTACCCAATACAGTGTATGAGCAAACAATTTAATGGATACAGATGTCCCACCAGGAGGTTATTACTTCAGTCCCCATGTACAGTTGTATGAAAAAGTCTGGGCACCCTTGACAATTTTCATTTATAAATCATTGGGTGTTTGGGTCCACAACGTCATTTTGATCTATCAAATAACTAATGCACACAGTAATATTTCAGCAGTGAAATTCTTTTTTATAATAGAAAATGTGCAATATGCATCAAAACAAAATTAGACCAGTGCATAAATTTGGGCACCTTAACAGAAAAATCATAGTAATATTTAGTAGAGCCTCCTTTTGCAAAAAATAACAGCCTCTAGACACTTCCTATAGCCACGAATAAGTGTCTGGATCCTGGATGAAGGTATTGGACCATTCCTTCTTACAAAACATCTCTAGTTCAGTGAGGTTTGATGTTTGCCGAGCATGGACAGTGGCTTCAAATCATCCCGCAGATTTTCAATGATATTCAAGACGGGGGACTGGGATGGCCATTCCAGAACTTTGGACTTGTTCCTCTGCATGAACGCCTGAGTAGATTTTGAGCAGTGTTTTGGGTCGTTGTCTTGTTGAAATATCCAGCCCCGGCGAAACTTCAACTTTGTGACAGATTGTTGAACATTATTCTCAAGAATCCACTGATACTGAGTGGAAATCATGCAACCCTCAACTTTAACAAGATTCCCAGTACCGGCACTGGCCACACAACCCTCCACCAAATTTTACTGTAGGTAGCAAGTCTTTTTCTTGGAATGCTGTGTACTTTTGCCGCCATGCATATTGCCTCTTGTCATGACCAAATAACTCAATTTTTGTTTCATCAGTCCACAGCACCTTATTCCAAAATGAAGCTGGCTTTTCCAAATGTGCTTTTGTTTGTGGCATCTGCGAAGAAAAGGCTTCTTCCGCATCACTCTCCCGTACAGCCTTTCCTTGTGCAAATTGTGCTGTATTGACACCATCTGCAGAAGATGACCTTGCAGGTCTTTGGAGGTGGTCTATGGGTTGTTTTTGACCATTCTCATCATCCTTCGTCTTTGCCTCTGATATTTTTCTTGGCCTGCCACTTCTGGCCTTAACAGGAATTGTGCCTGTGCCTTCCATTTCCTCACTATGTTCCTCACAGTGGAGACTGACAGCTGAAATCTTTGAGAAAGCTTTTTGTAGCCTTCCCCTAAACCATAATGCTGAACAATCTTTGTTTTCAGGTCATTTGAGAGTTGTTTTGAGGCCCCCAAGTTGCCACTCTTCAGAGGAGAGTCAGAGAGAAGAACAACTTACATTTGGCCTTAAATACCTTTTGTCATGACTGGATGCTCCTGTCTATGAAGTTCAAGGCTTAATGAGCTCATCAAACCAATTTTGTGTTCCAGTTACTCTGTGTTGATTAGTTACAGGTATTCAAAGCAACAAAATGACAAGGCTGTCCACATTTTTGCACAGCCTCTTTTTCACATTTGATTTCATACAAATGAATATTACTACACTTAAAATCTGTGTCTGCCTGGAAAATCACCCAGTCCTCGGCTTTTATGGGAAAATGAATGACATGCCACTGTGATGATTTACTGTGAAGACGGAGTCAATTATTATTACTATTATTGCAACTTCAGAGGGGAGCCCAAACTGTTTCATACAACTGTGTTACATCCAAAGTATTGGTTTTGATCTCTGGTGTTACCTGGTTGGATATTTTTAAGTTTAAGCATTATTGTGACTTTTCTGCTGGAGGGTGTGCTACCTGGTTGTTACTATGGAAATGTTATTGTTTTGTTTGGAATGTTCCACAGTATGGCATTAAACTTATCTCTATTGCATTTATTCAATTACAGGTGGTTTTATTGCTTCAAAATACCTCAAAAAACATGTATACTAGAGAGAGCAGGGTTGCCTCTTAGCAGATCTGAGCTGTAACTTGGTGACATCACATCACCTGCTTGTTTCCGTGGAGATTGATAAGTTTAATGCCTGTGGGACACTCTAAAAGCTTCGGCATGGAGAATACCAGGAAGGCAAATAGTGCATTTTAAACTATATCTACGTTTAAACTACATTTTCATATATTTGCCATTTTTGAACCATGCCAACAATGCAAAATGTTTATATTTTTTGGTTGATTCATAATTTTATTTTTGTTAAATCTGAATTTCCCACCGTCCCTTTAAATGTAAAAACTATTTAACATTTTGGTGCGGACATGATGGCTCTAGTGACTTTCAAGGGTTTCTGAAAAGTTTTGTAAATATTGTTTGGGCTAAAAAAAAAATTAAGATGTTCTAAAAAGTCTAAATTTTACCCAACGCACTTTTTTAGAAGCTCTCCATGGGCGATGGTTTTGGAGTCACAAAAGTAATGTTACTGTTTAGAGCACAAATATTCTGCTAAAATGACCTTTTCTCATGAATAATGTGATGAAATATTCTGTAGTGGGGCTTTAACTCTGTTTTATTGTAGTGTCCTCAAAAACTTCCCTGGCATTGTATTTTGTTTCATTCACACACACTCTGCAGAGCTCACAACATACTGTTCTACCTTGTGACATCATACAGGAAGTGCTGGTCTTTGTTTTAAATCATTAAAGGGTAGATTCATCGATAGTTCTGAAATCTATGAGAATATTGATATTGGCTAAAATACCCTTTATTAAAGGGATATGCCACCCCCAGGTCAAACTTGGGCATCTCCCCACAGTCCAGAGACTAAAATAAGTGATGGAAAGCGTTTTCCTGGTGACCCAGCCATTGTCCGAGTCTGTCAGCGCTGACCGCCGCGCGCAGCTGCAGCTACTCCACGTTAGACTGGAGTCTAACGTTGCCAGAGAAAGATTTCGGCCAAAAGGAATTAATTTGCTTGATGCTTTTCCCAATTACTTTCTGTGTAGTGCGCATTCATATCGAGTGCAAATAAATGTGCAAATCAACACGGAGAGCTTGCCTTGGTCATTTTGGGGTGGGAACTATTTTACAGTGCGGAAAAACAGAGCCGACACTGCACTCGATATGAATGCGCACTACACAGAAAGTAATTGGGAAAAGCATCGAGCAAATTAATTCCTTTTGGCCGAAATCTTTCTCTGGCGCCGTTAGACTCCAGTCTAACGCGGAGTAGCTGCAGCTGCACGCGGCGGTCAGTGCTGACAGACCTGGACAATGGCTGGGTGACCAGGAAAACGCTTTCCACCACTTATTTTAGTCTCTGGACTGTGGGGAGATGCCCAAGTTTGACCTGGGGGTGGCATATCCCTTTAATGTAATTTTAAGATTCATATCAGCCAAATTAATGTATTTTTGAATGTATAATTTATGTTGAAGGGTTTAATGGGGTTTTTCTGATTTTTATTTTATATTTTGAGGCTATTTCTAACTGTCCTATTTTTAGCTTAAATCATGTTCCACTATTCTACTTCTTCACTAATAACACAAGTCATTTTCTTTTTTGACTCTTGCATGTTTGAGTAATGCTCTTTGTAATTTGAGTAATTGTAATCAGCCTAACCATTTGCAGTTACTCTTAATAACCTGATTTAAACTGCTTTACTTCTCAGTGCACCAGCAGATGGAGTCCTTAACCCTTGTATAAAGAAAACTGTACAATTGTTAAGTTACAATTTTCTATTATGTGGGGAAAAAAACATTGGAAATTTACCTGTTAAAATCAGTTAATGCTCTAAAATAAAGGAAAAGTTTTGTTTTTAGTGTCATCTTTTTCTTTATCAGGCTACGTCATCTAAAATGTATTAAAACGGCTTTTGACAATTTTACCAATGATTGAGTACAAAAAATAATATATTGTTTATATAAAATTTTCCAATTAGGTTCTAAATGTGTTAATATATTTGCTTTGTCTGCATAAAACTAAATATTGAGGAAAATTTTTGACAATTTATTTCATTTCAAAACTGAGTTTGAAAGTCATAACATTTAAAGAATGTGTAAAGTTGTATTTAAAAGTTCTGTTTCTATTACTGTACTTATGTGTCCTCAGTCATTCTGACTCAAATTTTTGTAAATTTGAGCATTGTTTCTGGATTTTCTGTGGAAATGTGTCACTTTTATTTTTCAGGTCTTTAAAACATTGTAAATGTGTCATGTGAAAGTGCTTTTCTGGTTTGAGATTAACTCTGTGAAGTCGATGGAAAGTGGACAAAAATAAAACACATTTTGAGCCTGAATCTGACTTTTGGCTTTTAATACATTAATTTCTCTCAGATAAATAAGATGTAAAATAATCTTTCTCAGGTGTAAAGTGTGGGCTTAAAGGTCCTATATATTCTCAAAACTGATTTACAGTCAGTCCTCAAAAACATACCCAGAGTTGTATTTTGTTTCGTTATCACGTTTGAATAATCCGGGATTATTAGGTCGTCTGCATCCCCAAAAGCTCAAAATGAAAAATTAAATCCAAATAATTCTAGTAAAGTTGTATGGAGTTTAAAGATACAGTGGAGTACTTCTTGTATTACCACTTAATGACATCACAAGGAGGAAGAGTGTTTTCTGTTTGAGAAAAGAACACAGCCTAAATATGCAGGATTTGTGTGTTCAACATGTGAATGAAACAAAACAACTGGGTATTTTGATGAGGAAGGATAACATCATAATAACAGATCAAAAATAGCACAATATACCGTAGGTTCTTTTAAAAAAACAATTCAAATGGAGCTGATCTTGAGTTATTTACAGATGCCACATCGGCAGGTTCCCTCTGTGCAGGATCACAATCACAATAAATCAGAATAATCAGAGAAAAGCAAAGACATCTTTTCCCTCCAGAATAGACCCTCCTCTACACAATCGCAAGGCAGGTCACAAGTAAACTGAAATATAACTGCACTAATACTAAAGAATACCATGCATTTCAAAACATGTAGAGGTATAAACTACAGATACAATAAGATTGTTCTTAAGAGAGCATCATTTGTTCTTAGCAGAGGACAATCTAAATAATTGCAGCTGTTGCAATGTGATAATTGCTCCAACTCAAACTGTGATTTTGATTAATTGTACAGCACTAGGAGACACTGCCTTCAACATTTGTGTCTGATGGCAAACAATTTGGAACTCTGAATGTGAGTATTGTCAAGTATTGGCTCTTTGGAGCCAATCGGGAGTGAGGCTGTTGAAGGGAACGCCCCCTCCCACTTAACAGTGCTGTCAATCAAATGTGTTGCTAATGCTTGGGGGAGCGACCTCGGAGAAAAAAAGCACCTTATTGGTCTAATATTAATATTAATGTATCTTGATTAACAGACAAAATAGCTAAATAAAAACCTCAGGATCATGTAGAGAGGAGATAAGGGGATGTTTTTTCAATAGAAAGTGAAATTAAGTCAGAGTCAATAGAGCCACCCGTGGTCATTTTCCATTTGCATCAATACATCATTACTCAAGTCCTGTCCAGCTCGGATTTCTCTGCATTAACTTATTTTCAGTTTAAATCTTTGTGGTAAAGGTTTTCTTACAGGCGAACAGCTGTAAGGTCCCCCCCCTTTGTGGGGTGTTCTGTGTTTTTTATCAGATTTGTTGTTTCAAACAGACTGGACCCCTGACTGGCCCCACACCTTCTGTGCGTGTTTGTATTTCATATGTGACCTGAGATTAGACCGGGTGGTGCAGGTTTTCTTACTGAGTGAACAACTGTAAGGTTCCCACTCTGTGTGCTGTTCTGTGATTTTTATCAGATTAGTTTTTTTCCTCACAGACTGGACGCCTGTACGGTCTCCCCCTTCTGTGTGTGTCTGTACTTCATATGTGACCTGAGATTAGACCTGGTGGTGCAGGTTTTCTTACAGAGTGAACAGCTGAAAGGTCTCTCCCCTGTGTGCGTCCTCATGTGTACAGCGATGTGACTCTTATGGGAGAAGGATTTGTGACAGACTGTACAGCTGAAGGGTTTCTCTCCGGAGTGAGTCCTCATGTGAGATGTGAGAGTGGAGTTTACTCTGAACACTTTGCCACAGAGTGAACAGCTGAATGGTTTTTCACCTGTGTGAGTTCTCATGTGGATCTCCAGATGGACCTTTTGTGTGAACGCGCTCTCACACACTGAACAGCCGAAAGGTTTCTCTCCCGTGTGAACTCGGATGTGTTTCTGTAAAGCCTGTTTTGATGCGGAGATCTTTTTACAAAATGGACACTGGTATTTACTGATTCTAGTTCCTTCGGCAGCACCTGAGAGGTCTTCATCGCTCACAGAGGCATTAGCTCCGGTCTGTGGGTCTGAACAGCCGTAGGGAGAGCCCCACTTGTCATCACTGTCAGTGTCAGAAGAGGACTCCGCGTGTCCCTGTGTTTCTGGATGGAAAAGTGTCTCCTCTTCCTCAGTTTCCTCTTTGGGCTCAGTCTGTTCAAACTCTTCTGTCTTCACACACACAACAATAAACTCTGGGGCAGACCTGAAAAATAAAGTAAAAACACTACTCTCACCATAAGAAAATCATGTGTTTAAAACAGCCACTTGAAATAAACTCCTGATTTGTGAGAAGGAAAAATATATCATTTGAAAAAATAAAAGTAACAACTCAGAGCAATGAGTAAGACCTGTGTAACACACTGCTTTAAGGGAGTCCCACAAAATGAAAATGGTTCACTTTTACATCTGACAACATTTGTCTGTCCACGGATGTTCAAGGAATTCTTTACTTCTGTTTTGGTAATACTTTGCAGCCGATGTCATCAATATTCCCTGGAGGTGTGATGTTAACTGTTGGCTTTAATCTAATAATATTTTATCATCTTATTTTAACACAATCTGACAAGAAAGGACTGACTTGGCTGGAACTACAACAGGTCAAATGATGTGAGCCATTAAACAAGTCCCTCTCAAATAAAATTACAGTCACAAGCTAGCCAACAGTTTTTCAATTAGTCTCGCCTTTTTTAAAATTGAAAATCAAACATCAAAACTGGATGATGAATGATTGAGATGATTACAAAAATGTACTGTTTAAATCCATTTTTTGTCAGATTACCATAAAATGTTGGCTGATTGTATTATTAGCACTTTATTTATTGCTATTTTAGTAATGTTATTATTAAGTTCTATTGATTTTATGTGCAGCACTTTGGAAACTGTCTCTGTTTATAAAATGTGCTATAGAAATAAAGTTGGATTGGATTGGATTGTGCTTGCTAATGTGTGCATTGTGCCACCTCATGTAGAACAGCCCTGCAAAGTAATACTTCTGCAAAGATCATACTGTTATTTTCCCTTTAGTTGCCCCTGTGCGCCCCTCTGTCTGTGAGCCTGGTCCTGCAGCTGCTGAGCCTCTAAAGTTATAAATGCGCCGTTATGCTTGGATATATTATTACCGGTCAATACTGGTCAAACTGTTTTTACGATTTGACAAGTGGAACACACATCCAATGTTTAACTCTGCGATTACGTCATTCCAAGATCAAACCTCTGACAGCGACTGTATGCTATGGACTGATGTAATAGTAAAATGTAGAAATGGTAGGTTAGTATGTATTTTAAAAGATAAACTGTATGATGTTATAAATACCTCATGTTTTGCTCTGTTAATGTGCAAAACATTAGGTATTTATTACATTTATATTCATTATTATATTGTTGAATATAAATGCATTCATTGTATTATTTATTTTTAAGTAAAGTATATCAGGGAATTCAGATGGAAACTAGCGATTTAGCTATAATCTGGTGTGGAACATCCGTTTTTTATGAGCTCAATGTCACTGTACATTTTCCCTTCAAATAAAGACTAAACTAAAGTGAACTAAACTAGACTGGAATCCAGCATTACACAAATAAAAAATATAGGCTTGCCTAAGGACACAACGGTTTCCACTAGCCTCAGTGCTGCCCCACTGTGGCATCTACTATGGAACTGTGGAATTTGCTGTTTAACTGTCAGTTTGTAGATTTGTGGATCATAATTCTGGATAATTCTATCAAAAACAGTGAACCTTCCACAGAGTTATATAGATCCCTGCCCTCCATCTGATATTATACATTATAGATAATTATACATGATGATGATGAGTTTGCATACACTGGTAGCTGCTCTTCCTCTTCTTTGACGCTCCATTCCTTTTCCTCCTCTTTAATCTGAGGAGTCTCTAGGACTTCATGGTTCAGACCACAGTCAGGATTCAGAGAGTGGGTCTGGACAGCTGCAGGAGACACAAGGAAGTGTGTGTAAAAAACAATGACACAGTGCAGTAGGAAGATCCTGCATATTTAGGCTGAGTTTTTCTGTCAATCTGAAAACACTCTAAAACATCCCTCCTTATGATATCATGTGATATAAGAAGCGCTCCACTGTGTTTGTAAACTTCATAAACCTTCATTACAATCAGTCAGGATCATTTCAGCCCTGGAAATGTCCATCTCTAATAAACAAATGTAAAATGTAGCTGTTAACTTTGATAACAGGATAGAGCAGAGCATTTTGAGCTTTGCAGATTAAGTCTAATAATAATGGATGAAACAAAGACAGCTCCAGGTATGTTTTTATGAGTAGGTTGCATGGCTAAAAGCTCAGGAGTCACTTTGGAGTAATGTAGGACCTTTAACAGTGAAAGTGTGTGCCATACCCTGACATTTCCTGCATTCTGGTGAATTTTAGATACATTATATTCATAGTTCGATCTGATATGCTTTGTGTTTGTGTGTTGTTGTTTTTTGTTTGGTTCATATCTTACCTGTTCCTAGTAGATAAATCATCATAATGTTCATCGTTTCCTTTTATGCATGTTTTGTACTGACATTTTGCTCTACTAAACAAATAAAGTCGTTTCTCTGTCCTCTGATCTTTAACTAAATAGACCATAGCCTGTCACGGTACAGACCCATCCCCGAGCCACGGCGCAGACTCACCCGCTCTGTGCAGCTCTCCTCTCGGCTTCAAGGCCTGGCCCCGGGGCTCCAGCCTGGTCCTGACCCGGCTCTGGTTCTCTTGGGAGCGACACGGTTCCTCCTCTTCCTTAAAAGCTCCCGTGTGGATTTGAGACATTTTTACAACTCGTTTTAAGCTAGAAGAGAAGCGCACACCACGGAGTTCCTAAAATACCACCTCACCCACGTGACTTCCTCCTGCAGCCTGCACAGTGTCGCCCCCTGCTGGGCCCTGTCGGTCTGACACGACAGATGTACATACAGATGTACATACAGCCCTGGGGGGAAAAAAAGAGACCACTGTATTTTTTTTTTTCCCCTAAAATCAGCATGTATTATAACATGTATTACAGCCATTCCATTCCAGCGTCTGTTGAATTCCAACACAAACACAAAGCTGAGCTACTTCAGTTCTTGCACCAGGAGTGGAATAAAGTCACCCAAGAACAATGTGAAAGACTTGTGGAGAGCATGCCAAGACACATGAAAGCTGTGATTAAAAATAAGGGTTATTGCACCAAATATTGATTTCTGAACTCTTCTTAAGTGTAAACATTAGATTATGTTGTTTAAAAATGAATTTGATCTTGTTTCTTTGCATTGTTTGAGGTCTGAAAACATGTATCTTTTTGTTATTTTGACCATTTGTCATTTTCTGCAAATAAATGCTCTAAACCAGACCCGGGCATTTCAAGGCCCGACTCTGACTGGCCCGCAAAAGGTTGCTTGGAATTAAGAAAATAAAACCTGCTTTCAAAATTGTACATAATGCATTTGTACTGATGATCATCTGTCAGACGTGCTTCACATCTCCACCTCAAACATGAACCTGACTTTGATGCACTTGTTAAAGCTCAACAGAGGCAAGATTTCTCTCACTGATCAAGAAAAAAAACACTAAAACATGCTAACTTTGACTTTTTTTCTACACAGTTTGTCAGTTGGACAAAAAAATATCTTGTATTATATTATTTGGCAAACAAAGACATGTGGTGTCTTAATAGAAAGTTAAGAAAGTTAAACTCAGAAAACATTGTGGGGTGACTGAAAAAGAATTACAAATGTTTCACGTTTACCATTGTTTTGAATTATTTTATTGAATAAATTCAGTTTTGGTAAAACCTCACTCTCTCATTACTTAATAATAACACAGAACTTACCAGCTTCAATGCCATTTACTGATTTCAACATAGAAATAAAATTAATAACCAGAGTAGGCTTCAAACTTTTGGCCCGGCCCTCCACAATAATTTCTGCTTCTTATTTGGCCCCTGGGGAAAAATAATTGCCCACCCCTGCTCTAAACGATAATATTTTTATTTGGAATATGGGGGAAATGTTGTCAGTAGTTTATAGACTCAAACAAAAATGTTCCTTTTGCCCAAACACACACCTATAAGTAGTAAAATGAGAAGCTATAAGTAACTTTGAAATTACTAGTAGAGAAGTTTTCTCGCAGTTTACTTCTACTTCTTCAGTAATATTTTCAATGAAGTAACAATACTCTTACATGAGTAAAAGTTTTGGTTACTCTTCCCACTGTGAGCAAGTCTAAAAGTGACAAAATCTTTAAGACAGTATTAAATGAATTAAACATTGGTGTTTCTTGCACTTCTTCAGATATTATTTGTTTTTTCTAATTTGTGTGGTCTATCTTTTGAAAATACCAATTTTAGTGCATTATTGAATGTTTTGTCCTTCAGATTATATTAACTTTAAATGATAAATTAGATGTCCCAAATTGAAAAACAAGCTTTCATTTTAGCTTATTTCTTGGCTAAAAAGTTACATAATGTGGCTTTAATCATTATATTCTAAACATTAAAGATTTTTCACCATGACTGAGGAGAAATGAAATAAGCCAGAAGCTGTTCTTAGAACAACAAAGTAATAATCTTTATATCAAAATACAATATACAACCATATGCTTTTAATCTGAAAGGACACTGTACAAAGAGAGGCTTTTGTTTTGAACGGATTCATATAAAAATAATGTTTAGGTTTTTCCTGTGCTGAGGTCAGGTGTTCAGTCCTAGTTTAGCACTGGTTCAGTACAGGTTAAGATTCCTGGTTCAGTTCTTGTCCAGTTCTTGTCCAGTTCAGGTTCAGTCCTGGTTCAGTCCTGGATCAAATATTAAATGCTGGGTTGGAGAAGTTCCCGCTGGTCTCGTCTTCGTTTTCGTTGAAATCTTCAGGATCGAGATCGTTCTCAAACATTCTCTGGATTAGAGCATCCACTGTGCGGTACCCTGAACAAACACACAAGTGTCAGGACTAAACCTGGACTAAACCTGGAATAAAGGTGGACTAAAGGTGGACTAAACCTGGACTAATGCAGCACTAAACCAGGTCTAAAAGAACACTCAATAGTCAGAACAAAACTGGGTCTAAAAGTGGACTAAACCTAGACTAAACCAGGTCTAAAAGTGTAGTAAACCTGAACTAAAGTAGGACTAAATCAGGTTTATGTATTACTAGTAGTTACTAGTGTAGTAGTAGTAGTAGTAATAGTAGTAGTAGTAGTACTAGTACTAGTAGTCATAGTACTCACTCTTAGAGGCGATCTTAAAGAGCAGGCCTGGTCTCTTCTTTTGCTCGTCCTCCTGTTCACTGTCCATTGTCTCCATCGCGTTCACCAGGTTATTTTCCAACTTCTCCCTAAAACACAAGACAGTGAATCCTCTGCATCATCTGATCCTCTTCTGCATCCTTTGCATCATCTGATCCTTTCCTCTTTCTCCTCTGCTTCATCTGACCTTCTTCTCTTTCTCCTCTGCTTCATCTGACCCTCTGATCCTCTCCTCTGCATCATTCTGTTCTTACTGTTTTACTCCCAGGTGTAGTTCTTCGATCTTCTTCTCGACTGAGTTCTGAAGATCACTCTTTTCCACAGAATACTCCACAAAGAAGGCCTCCAAGACAAACGCCACGAAAATACTGCAAAATACAGAGAAACACTTAGATTTGAATTATTACTGCTACTACTGCAAGTACTACTACTACTGTTACTGTTACTTGATGATGATGATGACGACAGTGATGTGAAACAGGAGGAAGTACAGTCTCGCTGCCTGGTGTGTTGTGAGAGAGAAGCCACTGCTCAGGAGTGCCCCCTTGAGTCAAGGACAAGAACTGCACTCTAGATCAGGTAATATAAACCGTTAAGTCCTGATTCAGTACTGGTTCAGTCTTGATTCAGTCCTGGTTTACTCATGGGGCGTAATATTTACACAAGACATTTTATACTGGTGTAAACAGCGTGGATCCCGTTAATAAACTACTAGACATCGTATCAGGTTTGTGAAGTTTGAGTGTATTGTATCATGTTTGTATCATGCTTTTGTATATTTATGGAAAATAACCATGCAGGATGGAGGATGACGTAGGCTTTTGGGATGGGCTTTGGACAGAGTCGTACTGGGTTTGAATAGGACCTGAGAGAGATCGCTAAATTACTGACATATAAAACCTCTTTAGGCATGTTTCTGATACAGGAACAATGTTATGTTAAGCTCTAAAAGGTAAATTTTGTATAATACCTCCTATTAAAAAATAACTAGTTATGTTTTTCATATTTTTAAAGGTCCCATGGCATGAAATTTTCACTTTCTGAGGTTTTTGACGTTAATGTGAGCTACCCTACCCTGTTTAGGGCCCCCTTTGTGGCTAAAAGTTGCGAAATGTGTAAACTGAGCATTTGCGATCCTTTTCTGCGTTTGAAAAAAAGACAGCCCAAACGGGCGATTCTGAACAAAGGAACTTTCTGACGTCACACTTGGGGAAAGGTTTCCACCCCCGTCTGGATGTCTACCCACCGTCTCTGGAAATCACGCCCAGAGAACTTGGACTGCAAACGAGCTACGCAATGCGAGATGCGTTTTTTTATTTGCCTGGAGACACGTGAGAGTGTTTCCAGGCTCGGATGTCCTTTCTCCGAGCCTCCGAACCTCTGAAACAGCAGTGGTTTAATTTTATTTTCTGTGGAAATGTGTTTTTTTAATGCAACTCGTCTCATATCTTCCTCCGCGCTTACACACAGAAGTGGGGCCAGCGCACAGCGCACCGCTAAATGAGGAACCAGCGGCGCATTTGGCCACACCCTCACCCGCTGCACTGGACTGTCTCTGTCCTCCTCATTTGTATTCAAGCAACAATGCCCAGAATAAAGCGTTTTAGAGACTTATTTAGCTTCATGAAGACAGTCAGAGTCATATCTCATGCACTGAGGCTTGAATTTGAAGAAGGATTCATTTACAGTATTAGGGAACCATTAAGGCGCTATATAACAGCATCAAGAAGTACCATGTCATGGGATCTTTAAGAATATCTGGCACAGTGCCTTTAAAGGTGATTGTTAGAAGGATATCATGCCATTGGTTGACCACAGTGAGCTCCAGCAGCAGGATGAACGACGACACCACCTGGTCAACATGAGAACAACATACATCAAATATACTAGTATACTGAGTTTGGTTAAATAAAGGTGAAAGAAGACATTAAATATAACTGGACCTGGTTGAAGTTGTTTTTGCAATAGCTGTGGCGAGCGAAGGCTGTGTCCTTAAGGAGAGGGTTCCCACAGTATATCCGCTCAGGGGCCTCTGAGTCTGGGCCGAAAAACTGGACTTTCCCCTTAAAAAGCTCCATGCCCACCATTGCAAAGATGTAGTACACCACCTGAACCAGAGGACTGTGTCAGATGCCCTCCCGGACAGCTTTATTCCATGTCGTCCCTGTGTTTCAGATGCTCTCCCCGTGTGTCAGATGCCCTCCCTGTGTGTCAGATGCTCTCCCCGTGTGTCAGATGCCCTCCCTGTGTGTCAGATGCCCTCCCTGTGTGTCAGATGCCCTCCCTGTGTGTCAGATGCCCTACCCGTGTGTCAGATGCCCTCCCTGTGTGTCAGATGCCCTCCCCGTGTGACAGATGCCCTCCCTGTGTGACAGATGCCTTCCCGCCTCACCAGGATGAGTTGTCCAAATGTGAGGATGGCTGGTCCGATCCGGATCAGAGTGTTGATGATGGCTCGGAATCTAAATATAAAACATTACCGTGGAAATGTCTTTGGAATTTTGTAAATAATTTTGTAATTTTTGTAAATAATACATATGGTACGCATTATTCGAACTTCTCGTCACAAAGCTTAAAGGGATATGCCACCCCCAGGTCAAACTTGGGCATCTCCCCACAGTCCAGAGACTAAAATAAGTGGTGGAAAGCGTTTTTCTGGTGACCCAGCCATTGTCCAGGTCTGTCAGCAGTGACCGCCGCAGTATCTGCAGCTACTCTGCGTTAGACTGGAGTCTAACGTCGCCAGAGAAAGATTTAGGCCAAAAGGAATTAATTTGCTCGATGCTTTTCCCAATTACTTTCTGTGTAGTGCGCATTCATATCGAGTGCAAATAAATGAGCAAATCGACACGGAGAGCTTGACTTGGTAATTTTGGGTGGGAACTATTTTTCAGTGCGGGAAAACACAGCCGAAGCACACACCACGCTGCGTAACAGGGGTACTGCCTTCCTGGTGCGTAACAGGGATTCCCCTGTCAGCATGGTGTGTGATATGAATGCGCACTACACAGAAAGTAATTGGGAAAAGCATCGAGCAAATTAATTCCTTTTGGCCGAAATCTTTCTCTGGCGACGTTAGACTCCAGTCTAACGCGGAGTAGCTGCAGATACTGCGGCGGTCAGTGCTGACAGACCTGGACAATGGCTGGGTCACCAGAAAAACGCTTTCCACCACTTATTTTAGTCTCTGGACTGTGGGGAGATGCCCAAGTTTGACCTGGGGGTGGCATATCCCTTTAAGTTAATGCAGAAGTGGGTAGTATTCATTTACATTTTCTTAGTAATAAGTACTTTTCAGAATACTTTTCCAAATTATGAGATGATTAGATGTTCCTCACAGTTACTCAAGTTACTCTTACTTAAGTTCTTTAACTACTATTTTGTATTTCTACTTGAGTAGTATTATTAAGTAACATTACTCTTACTTGAGTACATTTTTGGCTACTCTACACACCTCTAGTCACATGACACTCATTCAGGATTTTGACTTCAACAATTTACTACAATTTATGCACAAAAAACATTTGAGTATAAACCCTAATGGCATCTCTTCTTAATGGTACATGAGTTAATATGAACTCATAATGGGTTAATGGTGGAATTCATGGCGTCATGCAAGAATCATGATGAACCATAGACTTGCTTAAAGGGATATGCCACCCCCAGGTCAAACTTGGGCATCTCCCCACAGTCCAGAGACTAAAATAAGTGGTGGAAAGCGTTTTCCTGCTCACCCAGCCATTGTCCGAGTCTGTCAGCACTGACCGCCGCGGTATCTGCAGCTACTCCACTATTTTTCAGTGCGGAAAAAGAAAGCCAAAGCACACACCACGCTGCGCAACAGGGGAACTCTCTTCCTGGTGTGTAACAGGGATTCCCCTGGCAGCGTGCTGTGTGCTTCGGCTTTCTTTTTCCGCACTGAAAAATAGTTCCCACCCAAAATGACCAAGTCAAGCTCTCCGTGTTGATTTGCTCATTTATTTGCACTCGATATGAATGCGCACTACACAGAAAGTAATTGGGAAACGCATCGAGCAAATTAATTCCTTTTGGCCGAAATCTTTCTCTGGCGCCGTTAGACTCCAGTCTAACGCGGAGTAGCTGCAGATACCGCGGCGGTCAGTGCTGACAGACTCGGACAATGGCTGGGTGTCCAGGAAAACGCTTTCCACCACTTATTTTAGTCTCTGGACTGTGGGGAGATGCCCAAGTTTGACCTGGGGGTGGCATATCCCTTTAAGAAAGTGTGGCATCACCCATAGCGTTCAGCACCACTCGAATGAAGCTTGCGATGCTAATGGTTATTGGAGTGAATTTGGAGCCAGGCTCTCTTTACTGGACAAAATTGTGGGGAAAAAAGCGCACCAGGATCATGTAGAGCAGGTGACATCACAAGAGACTGCCCTGAATTACAGCCAGGGGTTTCTGATTACAAACAGCTGGCTGTAAGGGCGAAGTTTGAAGTTTGGATACCTGTTAGACCAATCACACAGCTCCTTATACCTGTTAGACCAATCAGACAGCTCCTTATACCTGTTAGACCAATCAGACAGCTCCTTATACCTCCAAAGCCCTGGCACTGGTCAGTTTAGCAGCGCTGTTTGAAATGTGGTTGTGGGTGGACTTCATGTGTTTAGATTTTAGAAAGGAGGTGTCACCTGTCAATACTGTCCACGACCCTGATGAGACGCAGCACTCGGAGGATGAAAACGATGTCCAGGATTTGTCTACTTGTGTATCCACTGGCTGCACTCAGGAATAATACAGAGACAAATGCAAAAAAACCCAGAACAATTGTTAATAATGAACAAAACACTGAAAAACAGTAATATAAACACAAAGACTCACAGGATTTGAGAGCAGAGTTAGCGATAGTGGCAATGAGTGCAGCCACGACTATAATGGTATCAAACCTGAAAACCAAAAACAGGGTCAGAGGATGCAGAGGATGCAGATGGAGCACAGAATGTAGAGGGTCAGACCAGTTCCAGAAGTTGTGTCTGGAGAAGAAGGCTCTGGGTTCATGGACGTAGAGCTTGAGGATGATCTCGAGGAGGTACAGGGCCAAGAAAAACCACTCTGAGTTAGAGATGAGCGGGTTCTCCTCATCCAGAGCAATGAAGACAGCGTTCACCAAAATGATCAGGTCAAAGACGATTACAAAACCTCTGAGAGAGAAAGAAAATCAGCTTAAAGAGCACCATGCCATAGTTGTTTCACTTCACATTTACCTACTCAAGATTATATTTAGAGTAATTCATGCATGTCTGAGTTCTCTTTATTCTCCTGTGCTCCCGTCAACCCTATTTTCAGCATGCTAAGTACACGCCTACTGCTCTGAACTTCAATCTCCCATTTTATTTTCTTGGGTGATAAGCACAGGATTATGCAACATCACATTGCATTTTGGTACAAATGCGGAATTTAAACTCTTTTACATCAATATTGTGATTTAAAATGTCCAAATTATAACATAATGATTCATGGGTGTCATAGATTATGACTATATATATATAGACAATATAGTAGACACAAGGACAATATGCATGTGACAATAAATGCAAGGTTGTGACGTTATTTATTATAAACATATATTGTGGGTTTGTTCACAAGTTTGGTCACTGCATTTAGGTGTCAAGCTTTGAGACTATTGCATTCATTTAAAACTCCCCATATCATTTGGGAAAATCATTTGAGAATCATTTTGAGTCATTGAGTAATTTTTCTTGTCATTGTAGCAATGCTTTTTGGAACTACAGCTTCTCAAATGGTGAAACTCACCAGCACGCAAACCATTTATGTCAAAGACAAAAGTGAACGCACGAGGAAAAAATGTGTCCACAATCTTGCGGCAATTTTATCTCACAAACAGGTCTGGACTCACCTGGTCTGGACTCACCTGGACTAGACTCACCCGGACTAGACTCACATGGTCTGGACTCACGTGGTCTGGACTCACCTGGACTAGACTCACCCGGACCAGACTCACATGGTCTGGACTCACGTGGTCTGGACTCACCTGGACTAGACTCACCCGGACTAGACTCACATGGTCTGGACTCACGTGGTCTGGACTCACCTGGACTAGACTCACCCGGACTAGACTCACCTGGTCCGGACTCATCTGATCTAGACTCACCTGATCTAGGGTGTATTCACACCTGCCTTGTTTGGTTCGTTTAAAATGAACCAGAGTTCGTTTGTTCCTTTGATTCGGACCTTTGGGGCTGGTGTGAATAAAAACCAAAAATCTCGATCTGGAGCAAACAAGCGAACCAAGACCAGTCAAAAAGCTCGGTCTTGGCACGGTTCCATTCGAACCCTGGTGCGGTTCGTTTGAGGTGAGAATGCAGACTGGACTCGATCCGACACAAGTTGGCTTTTTGTACTTAACGAGCTCCTGTCGTATGTCGAGCATTATGGGAAACTGAGGCTTACCAGACACCAGAGAATCCGCAGAGTGCAACCGTTCAGTGAGGAGGATAGGCGACGTTTTGCGTAAAGAGCATGAAGAGTCACAACTTGATGTGCGCATATGAGCGCTGTCCTCCGTAGCCGTCTTGCCCTGTGTGTCCGTCATTTGGAAATTGATTGTAAAATACTATAAACCTCACGATGCTGCTCAAACATTTGTGCAAACTATAAAAACTGTGCAAACCATATCACTATGACTACATTGAAAACAGCACGTAACGCCATGACTCTCATCCTTCACGTGTTTGGACACAGCGCTTTGACACTGCTCATTTCTGTCCAATGGCTGAACGACCTCAGCACACGTGCTTTTGTTTACATATGTTGGTCCACTTACAAAAAAAGTACAGTGTGAAAGCGAACCGCACCAAAAAAAAAAACTAAGTAAACTAACGCACTTTCCTGGTGTGAATACGCCCCTAGACTCACCTGAACTAGACTCACTTGGACAAGACACACCTGGTCTGGACTCACCTGGTCTGGACTCACCTGGTCTGGACTCACCTTGACTGGACTCACCTGGTCTGGACTCACCTGGTCTGGACTCACCTGGTCTGGACTCACCTTGACTGGACTCACCTGGTCTGGACTCACCTTGACTGGACTCACCTGGTTTGGACTAACCTGGTCTGGACTCACCTTGACTGGACTCACCTGGACTGAACTCACCTGGTTTGGTCTCACCTGGACTGGACTCACCTGTGCTGGATGATGGAGCAAAGGAGGCGGCTGGGCTTGGACAGATAGACTGTGGGCCATAGGCTCTGAAAGGGGTGTGGCCTCTGCTTCACTGTGATGACCTCAATGTTCAACAGGTCAGCGAGCTGCACAAACGCCAGCTTACCTACAGAACGAAACTGAGTCTAAATAAGGACTGGGCCAGCACTGAGCCAAGACTAAACAAGGACTAAACCAGGACTGATCAAGGACTAAACTAGAACTAAACTGGGTTTAAATTAGATCTAAACCAGGAATAATCCAGGTTTGAAACGGAACTAAACTAGGACCAAACCAGGTCTTTAGAAGATCTGAACCTACTGAGGAAACAGGACAATATAGGACCAAACCAGGATTAAACCAGGTCTAAACCAGGTCTACCTATGGTGCCTTTCTCCTCTGGGTCGCAAACACTCCACAGCAGCTCTTTATGGGCATGGCTTATGTCGGGTCGGACGCGACGAACCAATTGGCTCCATCTGTCATGTGTGACCACAGGCTCCGCCCCATCGACGCTCTTCTGTTGCAGCACGCCGAAGGCACGTGCCATTTTGTGTCTTTTGGCCCTCACCAGCTGCCGTACCTCCTCCTGAACACAACAGGGATAAGTGAGTTAAAAGGCCTGTATCCACTTTTTTCCCCATGTATTTGAGCAAAATTTGTCTTGCCCCGGTACAGATTGGTGTCACATTCACTAGCCACGGACCACGCCACGGCCCACCACAATGAAATACAATAAAGATATTTATTGACGGTGTGTAGATGCAATGGCTGGGGGGAGACTTAGGGTGGGGGCTCCGTCTCCAATCTAAAATGGTCACCCAGCTGATTCAGAACCCCCCTCCTTAAAAATAATGTCTTCAGGACGAAGGATGGACGAGAAAGCTGACATGGATGGTGTTGTCAGGATTGGCTGTATAAATAGGGCTTCTGGGTAATTGAAGGCGTGGTTGAAATGAGCTGTGGTTAGCTGCTAAGGAGGTTGAGGTGTGGTCGAGCTCCTGAATCTTAATCATTAGTTAATCATATTAACTCCACATACTAAAATTTGAAACTTTGATATTAAGGAATAGACTTGATACTTAATACTGATTTTGATATGAAAACAATAATTTAGACAATAGAATGTGATTAGCAACATTAAATTATAGTATTTCTTTTATATTACCATGTGGCCTTATATCTATGTAATTCCTCAGTTGTCCAAGAAGGTTCCATAGTGGCCCATGGGTGTATAATCGTGTACGTGATCTTATACTTGTTCTGATACAGCTCAAGATAATTCTAAAGCTATTCAGAAAAGGTTCATTTCTGTCCTGTGTGCCTTTTTTTAAATCTAGTTTTCTTATTGATTAGTATCTCATTTTCAATACTTTTGACAACCCTAGTACAGATATATCGTATAAGCAGATATGTAGCAGTAGCAGTAGAAATGGTGGTAGTAGCAGTAGCAGTAGTAGTAATTGTAGTACTAGTAGCAGTAACAATAGTAGCAGTAGTAATACTACCTTGAGATGCTTCTTGTAGTTGTTGTAGACCACAGCGAGGAACACAGACATAAAGATGTAAACGTTCACCAAGATGAAGACGATGAAGAAGATGGCGAAGACCGAGCTGGAGTTATATGCCGGCATCCTGAAAAAACCATGGGAGAAAATACTTTAAACAATAAAAGAACTGAGAGGAACACACAGAACCTCCAGATCTCAGCCAGGATTCTGGTCAGGAGTGGCAAGCTGGAAGATTGAGCATGTATTGGGTTGATATAGTGCATTTCTGTTTAATATAACTATGTTCAAATACAGACACAAGCAATCTGTTTAACTGTAATATTTTGTATTTTTCTTATCTTATTTTTTCTTATCTTACAATATGTCCAGACTGTTGAATGTAGTAATAGTAGTAGTAATATGTTGGGCTGCCAATTGGTGGTTTCCATACTATACTATTGTATTTGTATAAAAACTAAAATACTCTTCATTTCAGTAATGTGATATGTTTTTGTCTTTCATATTGCTTATTTCTATAATGCACTATATTTAATTCATTTGTAAACCTTCCATAAGTCTTGCTCTTCTAATCTGTGCTGTATGTAGGCCAATTAACCACAAGGCGATTTCCCTTTGGGTTGATCTGTGGTCACTGTTGACCACACAAGCTCAAACCAGGCTAAGGTCACCCCATTTAAGCAGACACCGTGGGAGGCTGTGGTTCCACCTGCAAGAAGTAATAGTAATAGTATGTCACATGACAGCTGCTGGCCGTGGTTTGTGGCAGTACTAGTTCTAGCAGCAGCAGTAGCAGCAGTACTAGCAATTTTAGTAGTACGAGTATCTCGCATGACGTTGGCTGTGGTTTAGTGGTAGTATTGTATTACTGGCTGCAGTTGTAGTAGTAGTACTAGTACTAGTATCTTACATGACGTCGGGGCTGTTGGCCGTGGTGACAAGAACGTAGAGGTCGAACACGATCTGGAGAAAGTTTGTGAAATAAGGAGCTCCATCTGTGGTCTTCAGACCTCTGACAGAAACAAACATTCAATTATATGTTTTATAATTTATACACATGCATTTTATTGATTTATTTCTATAGTGGGACTAAACACCTTAACTTCCACATCTGCATTTCAAATAGAGATGCAAACTGGGCAGCGCCTGGAGAGGAGTGAGAGGAGGATGGGCGGAGGTACAACAACAGTGTGATTGGTCTAACAGGTGTCCGCACAACAAATTCCACTCACGCAGCCATGTGTTTGTTATAGAAACACATTTCTGTAATCAGGGCAGTCTTGTGTGATGTCACATAGTACTTGAAGCTGCAAAGGCCATTGAAGGCAGTGCAAGCTTAGACTTTAAATGTTTTAGATCAGAAAGTTGCAAATTTGCCTAGTTTGCACTGAAACTGAAAAAATTACAAGAAACAGTAGTACTATTACCATACTATTACCATACTATTACCATATACATAGTTTAGTAGCCAAAAAAATTGGCTACTAGTGTTCAGTTCCTCTTTAATTATAATTGTAATTGTTTTTCTGACCTTTTGGAGAAGAGCTTGAGGGCCATGAGGGAGAAGATGAGGATGCTGAAGATGAAGAGGAGGAAGACGAGGAGGATCTGAGGAAGAGCATTCCTGATACTCCTGAAGGCTTGTCGCAGCTAAAATAAACAAAGGCAAAAAGGTAAGGAGCTTGGATTAGAGACACTTCTCCAAATGTTGTACTGTTAAATAAGTCTCTCTAAAATAGTATTGCAGTCACAAGCTAGCTTGCATTAGCCAGCAGTTACTCAGTCAAACACATTCACCATGTTTATTGAAAATTAAATAACGAAACAGGATGGGTTAGCCTCAACTGTTGTTGGCTGTTTTTTGGGAAATCTGAGTATTACCTCTCTCCCATCGGCATGTTGCGTTTAAAGGTCCCATGGCACTTGAATGTTAATGTGAGCTCCCCTACCCTGTTTAGCCCCCCCCCCCCATGGTTAAAAGTTGTGAAATGTCTAAACTGAGCATTTGCGATCCTTTTCTGCGTTACAAAAAATCGGAGCTCAAACGGGCGAGTTTGAACAAGGCACCTTATTGACGTCAGATCGAAAAAAGAAATGCAAATGCAGTTCCACCCCCGTCTGTCTGTACTCAGCGTCTCTGTAAATCACGCCCAGAGAGTTTGGACTGCGAATGCGCTAGGCAATGCGAAATGCGTTTTTTCATTTGCCTGGAGGCACGTCCGAGTGTTTCTAGGCTCGGAAGTCCTTTATCTGAGCCTCTGGACCTTTGAACAGCAGTGGTTTAATTTTATTTTATGTGGAAATGTGTTTATTTTTCAATGGAACGCTTCAAATCTCTCCCCCGTGCAAAAACAAGGAAAAGGATCAGCTGTGGGCTCTGAGCTCTGAGCGGAGAGTTTGGCCACGCCCCCACCGTCTACTATTGGCCAGCTCTTTTCTCCTCATTTGCATTCAAGCAACAACGCCCAGAATAAAGAGTTTGAGAGAGATATTTATGACTCTTTCTCATCTTATCTCTGTTTCTCATGCACTGAGTGTTGATTTTGAAGAAGGATTCATTTACAGTATTAGGGAACCATTAAGGAGCCATATAAAAGCATCAAGAAGTACCATGTCATGGGATCTTTAAGGACACTGCGTGTTTTTTTTTAACCTGTCTCCCCTGCTGTTGATGAGCAGCAGAGGTCTGAGGACTCTAGTTTAGGCTTGGTTTTAGTGGTGCATGTTCTGGCTTTTGTTTGGCGATGTGTTCATGAACTCTGGGTGGTGGGAGAGCTACAGTGATGTTGTAATTAAGGACCCTGGGTTATTTACCCGTCTCCCTTCTGTGATGTTGACCAGCAGCAGAGGTCTGAGGACTCTTGACCAGCGCACTCCAGAACAGTCCAACGCTTTGAGAGACCCATAGATCAGCATGTCCAGCAGGGTCAGCTGAGAAAGAAAGACTGTCATTAGACCTGGAGTAGACCTGGTTTAGACCTGGTTTTAGACCTACATTTTGACTGAGACCTCATTTAGAATAGGCTTGTCTTAAATAGGATATGTCTTAAAAGGCGCTAAAGACATATCCTGCTGATCGATTAGTTAAAAAGCTAAAAAAAAGGGGTGGGGCAAAAGATCTCGAAACTATTACGTATCTCTATGTATCTGATGCAAACTGCACTCACAAGACTACACCTGCACAGGAGTTCATGCAAAAAACAATTATTGATGCAGAAAAGGCACCAGGAAAGAATAAACTATATATACATATACATATAAATTCCAAAAAATACCAAATTTTAAGATAACCCACTCACTCACTAACTTCTCCTTTCTGCTGCTGTCCCATATAAATCCTCATAAATTACATAAAATGATTAGTCGACACATACAAATCACCCATTAATCACCTAAACCACTAAAGTCTTTATAACTGTGTTCAGGAAATTCAGGGGGTCCAGTAGCACTGTGCGTGAAAAGTCCATGAACCCCCCCCCCACTGACTGTGCAGCACATGTGGACGGAACACAGCGGGGAGGGGGCTGGAGAGAGGTGAGGGTGTGAGTGTTTGTGTGGGTATGAGGGGGGAAGGGGGGTTCAGGACGGGAAGTGAGGAAGTGAGAAGAGCTGACGGCGCTGGACTCAGGTCATTTCTCAACTTCAGCCTCAGCAAAAAAATGTGATTCAAACTGGACAAGAACTGTGCCGGACATATACACAGAATCTGCAAGTTATTGTTGCATGCTGTTTATCTATGCTTTATATAAAAGTACGGCAATAGTACATGCCATGTAAAAGTGGCATCTGAGCTAACTGCTAACCAGAGTGATAATTTTCCATCTATCAATGTCTATGAGCGCCCCCTATTATCAGAATGATGTCATATGCGAGCATCTCCTACCGTCAGGATGGCAATAATGCAGAGGTTTTTAGGGTCCTTCCAGAACTTGTCTCGAGGTATAACTTTGGCGTAGTGCGTGAGGCGAGCGATGAAAACCAGAACACACAACAGCTCCACGGACATGGTGGCCTGAAGACAGGAGGAAACAAGTCAGTTGGCCTCCCTGTGTGTCAGATGCCCTCCCGTGTGCAGACTCACCCAGAGCGGCAAAAGGACCACCGCTGGATCCTCAAACAGAGCCAGAGACAGATCCACCAGAATGAAGAAGTACAGCGCCACCTGAAGGCCCCAGTGATTATACAGTATGTACAGTCTGAAAACAGAGACAAAAATATCCACAAATGTTTTTCCTATTAGTGATAAGGTCCAATCTCCTGCTACATTGATCCAACCTCCCCAACCTCTACAATATCTGCAGATTAATTAGAGACATTTGACATCTCAGTTTAACACAACAGGAATATAGAAGAATGGGACAGCACCTGACACACAGACACACAGGTGTACAGAAGGATGGGAGGGCATCTGACACACAGGTGTACAGAAGGATGGGAGGGCATCTGACACACAGGTGTACAGAAGGATGGGAGGGCATCTGACACACAGGTGTACAGAAGGATGGGAGGGCATCTGACACAGGGATACAGGCAGAGGGGAGAGCATCAGACACACAAGAATGTATGAGGATGGGAGAGCGTCAGAAACACAGGGATATAGGAAAATGGGAGGGCATCTGACACAGATATAAAGGAGTACGGGAGGGCATCTGACACAATACCTAACAGCCTGGGGGGAGGAGTCAAAGAAGATATTTCTGTTGAACTGAGCGTCAGACACAAAGAGGGAGGCCAAGTCCAAGTCCAGGTCCTGGAAAACCCAGACCATAAGCAGTAAATTAATAATAATAATAATAATAATAATAATAATAATAACAATAATAATAATAATAATAATAATAATACATAAGATTTATATAGCGCTTTTCAAAACAACTCAAAGACGCTTTACAGAAAGCGTGCAACTTTGAAACTGCACTGTGCAACTTTTTTGGTGGAGTGTCTGTCACCTGCTTGTTTCCACGGAGACAAGCAGGTCATGCCATCAGTCCAAGATACAGGTCACATCTGTGAAGAGGCAACCCCACTAAGAATAGTTTTTCAAAGTCCTTTTGACCAATTAAATAAATGTATGATTTTCAGACCTGTTAATAATGTAATATTAATGTATTAATGTTTCCTCATCAAAAACATACCTAGAGTTGTGGATTATTTCATTCGCTTCACAAAGCATGTTCCACTTTGTGATGTCATGTGGTAATACAGGAAATGCTCCACTGTGTTTTTAAACTCAACACACTTTGAGCTTAGACAGACTAATACGAAAGGGTTACTCAAACGTGTGAATGACACAAAACACAACCGGGTATGTTTTTGATGAGGTAAGAGCATTGGGGATGGTCCCCGGGTCAAATATAGAAACAACTTCTCCTGTGCGAGATCAATAAAGGTAAATCTTCTAATCCTTGACCACTGTAAGGCGCTTTGTGCTACAATTTTGTATGAAAAGCGCCTTATAAATGTTTGATTGATTGATTGATTGTAACAAGAGTAAATTTTGCAAAACATAGGACCTTTAGACCCTATATCAGAAAGGTTACACAGTACACTTTTAAATAAGTCATATTTGCTGTATTCTTCCCCACATTGCCCTCATATAAAATGTAGCTTTAGTCAAAAATTTACTTGTCAGTTAAACTATAAAACAGAAAATGCTGACTCCATTCATTCAGATGCTGACTTCATTCAGTCACATGACACTCTACTCTGGACAAGGATAAAACATAGACTGAACTGGATTGGATATGCATCAGTGAAGGTTCATTTAATGTACATTTTAGTGCCTTTTAAATTATAAATCAGAATAACGTTAGAAAAAGTTATGACAATATGGTGCAACATAATACAATAATAAAATAATAAATGCAAATCTCTGAAACAATGATAAAACATGTATTCAGTTGGTGTTCAATTTAAAATAGGTGATTCAAACAAATAGGTGACTTTTATACATTTTTGAATGAAAGAAATGTCATTATTATCTAAAATGCAATAATAATCCTCCAATTAAATACATTAACTAAACTTTAATTGAAAGTTAGAGCTTATATTTATAGAATAAACCAAATAGAAGGAGTTTATAAAAGTGTTTAATCTACAGATCTAGTCACTATTCTATTTCTGAGTGCTAGAAGCTCTTTTCACGCGCGGATCAAAGCTTAACTCCAGATTTTATTACGTTTATGATGATATAATGGGCAGTAAGTCTAATTTTGCTATGCCAATATCTGAACCCCTCAGACCCAGTGTTGCCCTGGTCCAGGTTTGGTTCACAGCCCCGTTAGCTCCACGCACAGCGGTGGATGCACTCACCTCCTCCTTGCTCTGCTCCCCGCTCTCCCCGGCTGTCTCCGCCGCGCTCACGGAGCTCTTCTCCGGCTCCGACATCTCCGCAAAGTTCCCCCAAAACTACACCGACACTACCCCCGGACAGCGCCCAGAGTTTAACCCCGAAAAGCGCACCAAACTCGGACACGACCCACACTAAACCCCGCTGCTGCAGCTGGAAGTTGTTTCCTCCTCGTTTCGTGTTTTTTCGGGTGTTTCCGTGAGGACTTGAACCGAGGACTCAGCGTCCGGAAAAAAAAAAAAAAAACAGATGTGGAAAGCGCAAAAGCAGCTGTGGCTCAAACTTTAAGGACTTGTTCCATGACTTCCAGAGCGCAGCGGGTCTCTGGACTCGCTCTAGCCGAGGAGGAGCGGAGGAATGCGGGGAAGAAGGACGAACTGTGACGTGGAAACATCTGGAGGGCTAGGCTTACTACACTGGCTGGATTTCAACAGATTTAGTTCAAATTAACTCGAGGATCGAGAAATATACTAAAGAAAATATATTAAAGCCACAGTATATACGTTTTAGCAAAAATAAATAAATAATAAAAATAAATGTTTTTATTTTTTTTTATTTTTGAATGCTTTTATTGCTCTGAAAAACTGCCCTGTGAGCGGATTAGCATCTCCACACTTTTCTCTACATTCTCTTATTTTATTGTTATTATTTGCTTATTTTATTATTACTTATCTGTCTGCATGCACTTTTTTTGTTCTAACTTTCTTTTGCACTAAACTGCCTGGAGCTAATGTGGCAAGTGAATTTCTCCTATGTGAGATCAATAAAGTCTTATCTTTGGCCTGGGCCTCCTCCTATTTGTTTCCATGGAAATAAAAAATAAATAAATAATAATAATAAAATAAATACATAAAAAGAATACCCTAATGTAACTAGGTTGAATAACTCTTTGCTATAAACTCAATTTCTCCACTGACTGTACATTGAGGGCACAAATAAAGTGGAGTTTAACATTGAACATTGATGTAAGGAGCAGTTTCGCCCCCCTGCTGATCACAGTGCAGAATGGCTTAAGTGTAAGCCTGTAAAAAAACAGCAAAAGGGGTTCATTTTATCAGGACAAAGCTAAATAAAAGTCTATTTGGAGAAACTGACATCATTATTCATTTGTTGGATCATTTTATTCATGCACAGAAAATCCACACCTCAGTAAAATACAAACTCAATATGAATATAATATAAATATAAAAATAATAACAAAACAAATTCATGTTGAAAGTATCAGATATGTAAACAGCTGTTCAAAGTTTTGTAACCAGCAGGAAATATTTTAAAGTTAAAAAGTTTAGCAGTTGTCTTTTTGAAACACCACCAATTTCCTTTTCTATATTCTGTGTGCATAAAGTTATTTCAGGCTTAAAAACCATAAATTAAAATATTGTATGACATTAAAACAAATATTTCATCTATAGCTTTGGATTCATTTTAAAATAAAGTGCTTTTTAATTGATTTAGGATTGTAGAAAGAATAATACATTTTACTTTCCTATTTAAACTGTCAATCATAATGTCAAGGCAAAAAACACTATAGGCCACATATTTTAGAATTTTAACAAACAATTAAGCAATTCTTAATTATAATATCTGACAATAATAATGTCACTATGCTAATCTAACAAGGCATTCATAATGTGATAAAAACTTTGACTAATGCAACAAATTTCACTCTTAAACAATATGATTAGATAATCAGATATGATATTTATGATAGTTATAATAATTCTTTAGGTGCTGATCCGTTTTACTCACAATAATATAATAGAAAAATAACTTTGTGTCATGTGAATGATTTGGAAGTTGACAGCATTTAGATAAACCCTAACCCTGTAAACAAATGGACCAAAAGACCAACCAAGTAGTGATGGACTAAACCAGAGCTAACTCAGATGTAAACTAGAACTAAAACAGAACTAAACCAGGTGTAATCAAGATTACACCAGGTCTAGTACAGGTACAAATGAACCAGGACTAACCCAGAGCTAAATCTAGTCAAAACCAGGACTAAACAAGGACTAATTCAGATCTAAAGAAGGAGTAAACCAGGTCTAACCTAAGCCTACCCCAACTTTAAACCAGATTTTTTTTAAAAAGGACTAAACCAGGTCTAAGCTAAGCCTACCCCAACTTTAAACCCGGTTTAAAAAAAAGGACTAAACCAGGTCTAAATTAGGTCCAGGATTAAAACAGACCTAAACCAGGTAATGTCTAACACAAAACTAAACCAGATTAAACCAGAAATAAACTAGGAATAAATCAGGACTAAACCAGGTAAGGTCTACCCGAGAACTTACCCAGGACTAAATCAGTTGTAAACCAGGACTAGAACAGGTCTAAAACAAAACCAGGATCAAACCATGGGAAGCACAGTTTGATCACTTTGATTTTTCCTCAACATTTTAAACTTTTAAGGCCAAAGAATAAAATGAGGAGTTTATCTCGTTCAAGCTTTTGGTCTTTGGTCCATTTCAAAGATACTGTAGAGTGTTTTCCACCAGGGGGCAGTGACGAGCTCAGTTCCAGCAGATGGGATTGACTACAGCAGTGACAGGGTTATTCTGTGTCATGGTGCCTTACAGCAAGAGGGTCCCTGTATTGGGCTCCTCTGGTTTCTACAGGCTAATCCTTCATTTAGGTACTCCTGACCAGGATCTTGGCTCAGATCTGGTTCTGGACAGGTTTAATCCAGAGACACTGAAGGATTGGTCAAATGCAAGGGACACATTCCAAACAAAACATTAAAGTACACCTTAACTTAATCTAAGTTAAGGTGTACTTTATTGTTTTGTTTGAAAAGATTTTAAAAAAAAAACGTAATCTAAGTGATGTCGAGGACCATGAAGTCACTAGGCCTGTAACGATAATTACTATATTGACTTTTCATTCTATACATGACAGATGGGACAATCATTTTTGGAGGCCAATATTTATCGTTTATACCTCTTCTTTCCACCAGTGCGTAATTTTTAGAGAGAAGGTCTCAACCTTCTCTCTAAAAATTACGCACTGGTGGAGGGTTGAATTAACATCTATGACTGTATAAAAATACACTGCGATATCATTCTGGATTGCCAGGCTACCAAGAACTATTATAAATGTACAATATTCTTAAAACAAATGTGAACTGGAGGATGCCAGACTGATATCAATCTGGTCTCCACACCCTCCACTGAGCCTCAAGCACAGTCAAACCTGATTGTGCAATCAGATTTGTTTTTTTCATTGACATATGTGAAACAAACAGCAGCTCAATGATCACCTATCATTTACAAATAAAATACAATTTATCTCACCTCAGATGAACAGAGTTTAGTGCTTGGCTCATTGATTCTGCAGAAATCTACAATGTTTTTCAGCTCCCTGTGATATTTTTTTTTACATCATTTTTTCCTATATGGAGGGATCATGAGTCTCTGTGATTCACTGATAGCCAGACTCACATCTTAGTAAATCATTGAATAAGGGCCTGTTTACACATACCCGGGTGTCTGTAAAAACTGAGACTTTTCCCTTCGTTTGGGCCTTTCGTTTACACACAAACCAGAGATTTTTCCTCTGAAAATGATTCTTTCTAAAAACTCCGGCAAAAGTGGAGATTTTGGAAAACTCCGGTTTCGTGTTTACGTGTAAACTGAGGAAAATGGAGTTTTAGGCAGCTGACGCACCAAGAGTATGATTCTGATTGGCTTGCAGAGCGTTCTCCTTTGTTTTCAGAGGCAAATTCACCGTTTGCGTGTAAAAGATGGATACAAACGAAGGGAAATGTCTCAGTTTTTAAAAATACCAGTGTACGTGTAAACAGGGCCTCATTTTGGAAAACAGAGGGAGACAAATATTCGTTTCTCAACATATGTGTAAATGTAACCTAAGTTTGTATTCTGGGCCTCCAGCAAGTTTTGGGTGGATAATCCTGCTTTATGGTATTTGTATCAGTGTCATAACTTTGATTCAGTAGTATTGTTTATGTATTGTTTATATTGTTTAAAATGTTAGGACTGGAAATTAGGAAGTTGTAAGTTGTTTTGACAAAGGAGGAAATACCAGCTTTGCTTGAGTGTTTGTTTGTCTAAGGGGGACCACCCATATTTTGTGGCGCGATGTCCCAATCTATTTACCAACTTTAAAAAGCACTAGTTAAAGGGTTCATGCTACACTATTTTCTGATCTGTTATAATTTTGTTTCCCTCAATAAAACATACATTGCCTTGTTTTGTTTCATTCACATGTTTTAACACACAATCCTGCACATTTAGGCCAAGCTTTTCCCTCAAACTGAAAACACTCTGTTGCACCTTGTGATGTCATGTCCTAATACAGGAAGTGCTCCACTGTGTTTCTGAACTCTATAGACCTTCATTGAAAGTGTTTGGATAACTTGAGCCTTAGACGGGAAGCCTAATTTCTACCGAACTAATGCTAAAACGTAGCTGGTACTTGAAAACTACCATTTCATGACATCACAAGGTGGAACAGAGCATTTTGAGGTTTGGAGATGTAGACAGACTAATAATAATAATAACTCAAATGTGTGAAATAAACAAAATACAACTCCAGGTATGTTTGATGAGATAACAGCATTATAACATGGCGAAATATGGGATCATTAAAACAAATTATATACAGCTCTGGAAAAAAATAAGAGGCCACTGCATTTGTTTCTGAAATCAGCATCTCTACATGTATTAAAGCCATTCCATTCCAGCGTCTGTTGAATTCCAACACAAACACAAAGTTGAGCTACTTCAGTTCTTGCACCAGGAGTAGAATAAAGTCACCCAAGAACAATGTGAAAGACTTGTGGAGAGCATGCCAAGACGCATGAAAGCTGTGATTAAAAATAAGGGTTATTGCACCAAATATTGATTTCTGAACTCTTAAGTGTAAACATTAGTATTATGTTTAGTATTAGGTCTGAAAACATGTATCTTTTTTGTTATTTTGACCATTTGTCATTTTCTGCAAATAAATGCTCTAAACGATAATATTTTTATTTGGAATTTGGGGGAAATGTTGTCAGTAGTTTATAGCCTCAAACAAAAATGTTCCTTTTGCCCAAACACATACCTATAAGTAGTAAAATCAGAAAAACTAATCATTTTGCAGTGGTCTCTTACTTTTTCCCAGAGCTGTATATTATCTAAGGCACAGTGTGAAAGGGCCTCACAGCAGTTTGGGCCGTAGGGGGTTGGGTCTGACTGAGGAGAAGGCCCCGATGTGAGTGATGAGGTTGGGTTCGAGGCTGTGGGCACGCTCCCCTGCCGCCCGTGCAGACTTGTACAGAACCAGGTCTTTGGCGTTCCCTTTGGTGCAGAACGCAGCATCCAAAATATCTGCCACCCGCAGAGACGAGTTACCAGGGAACAACATGCCAGGCGTGCAGCATTCGGTCGCCGGGGAAACCGCGTAAAGCTGCGGTGAAAAACGACGCAATTCAAGAAGGTAGTGACGGCCAAAAAGCTCTGCAACTGCCATAAAATACAACGTGAAGAAGAGCAGGTTAGCGTGAGATAGGGAGAAGGCTACAGGGAGACGTTTACAAAAAGGTAAAGCTAGGAGTAGTGCTGTAGCTAGCACTGAACCAAGACCAATCCACTCCAAAATGCGGTAAGGTTCAGGGTTGAAATAGCGCTGCAGTCTTTCTGGATGGTACAGTTTAACGTAAAGAGAATTTTGAATAAAAGTGCGTGAAAGAAGATTATAAACTACGTGAAAAAAGTCTGATTTTGGCAAAGCGTCATCCTCTAAAACTATAATATTTTTAGCACGTGTGAGCTCCCAGCCTTTACGCAAACAAAAGACGTAATCACGCTTCTCTTTTTCGAATGTGTTCACAAAGTCCAAATCCGTTTCACGTTCTTTAAAAGTGCGGCGGACAACTTTAAAATGGCTTCTAAGTAAAACGGCATCTTCGTTTTCCTGGTTTCCGTGTTGTACGTCGCAGATGAGGAGATCGGCGCAGTGTTGGAGTCCCTCACAGCTCAACAACAGGTCGTGCAGTGTCTTCATCACCTGCAGAAGATAATGAAACTCTTTCGCTTCACTGCGTCTAGATGTCACGATCGTCACCAACAAATTCGGCTGATCGGAAAGTTCAGAAAATTCAGAGTTTTCTTTGGTTTTCCAGAATGTGAGTGCGTCTTGTCCGCGGTGTAGGCTCTGTCTGAGCACAGCTTCGCTCATGGAGTCCAGGAACAGAGGTTTGATGAAGTAGTAGGAGTAGAGCAGGCGGTGGCAGCAGAGAGGAAGCAGGACGCAGAAGGTGAGGGCGCAGAGAAAAAGCGCCTGGAACACGACACTGGTGTGACGCAGATATGAAGCCAGCAGAGGGCGCCATCGAGGCATCGGGAACACATCCGACTGAAACAGAAGGAAAATAAATTACACTGTTTTCTGAAGCTACTGTCAAAACTTTGTTTGTTTATACTGAAGACTTTGAACTTTGTGCCACTTTTTGTTTCATGTGAATAGGCCTGGTTATTACTGAGATATTAAACATAAATAATTTGTAGTGCCCTTGATTCTATCAAAGTTCAAAAGTTCAAAGTCAGTTTTATTGTCAAAAACCATATGTACAGGTTGCACACACAGGATTTGAAATTGCAGCACTCCCTAGGCCCACAGGGCACATTAAACATCTATGTTTCTTCTATGTTTTTAGACCAAAAAAATCATTTTATTTTTTTGTCTATTTTGGGACTAAAAAGTTAGATCAAAGATCAAAGATCAAAGATCAAAGTCAGCTTTATTCTCAATTCTGCCATATGTGTTCAACATACAGTGAATCGAAATTTTGTTTCTCTCTGGCCAGGTAGTGCAAAAAAGTGTACAAAATAACAATATAAAGACAAAACACAAGAAAACTATCTAAGACAGAGATCTAAAGTTAAACTAAGTTAACTAAGTTAAACTAACATCTTAAAGCAGTGCAACATAATAAATAAATACCTATATACAGATGTCCAAAAATGTGCAGTGTGCATCAAAAATGTGCAATGGAAGATACAGCAGTGAAATGGTAACGTGCAATAGAATGTGCATTGGAGTTAAGATAAAAATAAATGTGCAACAGTAGTAATTCTAGTGCAATAACAGGAGTAAACAACAGTAGTAAAAATTCCAGTAGTAAATGTAAATGTGCAACAGTGCAACAGTAGTCCTTAGCAGCAGTTTTTTAAACTCTAAAGAGTGATATGTCTTTTTATGGAATACAGGTTATGCCAATATAGGGGGTGGGGGGTGGGAGACGGGTAAGGTGAGAGTTCAGCCTCCTGACAGCCTGGTGGATGAAGCTGTTTGACAGTCTGGTGGAGTGGGCCCGGAGACTCCGGTACCTTCTCCCCGAGGGCAGGAGGCTGAAGAGGCTATGTGCGGGGTGGCTCGGGTCACCCACAATGCTGGACGCTCTGCGGGTGAGGTGGGTGTTAAAAATGTCTAGGAGGGAGGGGAGAGAGACACCAGCGATCCTCCCAGCTGCATTCACTATGCGCTGCAGGGCTTTCCTGTTCTGTTCAGTGCAGCTCCTGTACCACACAGTGATGCAGCTGGTCAGAACGCTCTCAATGGTGCCTCGGTAGAAGATGGTCATGATGGGTGGGGGGGCTCCAGCTCTCCTCAGTTTGCGGAGGAAACAGAGGCGCTTCTGAGCCTTCTTTGCCAGTGATGTAGTATTCACTGTCCAGGAGAGGTCCTCACTGATGTGCACCCCCAGGAATTTGGTGCTGCTCACCCTCTCAACAGCAGCACCGTTGATGGACAGTGGGGGGTGCTGGGTGGGGCCTCTCCGGAAGTCAATAACAATCTCCTTGGTCTTTTCAACATTAAGAAGGAGATTGTTATTGCTGCACCACTGGGTCAGAAGGCTCACCTCACTCCTGTAGTTTGTCTCATCGTTATTAGAGATGAGACCCACCACAGTCGTATCATCCGCAAACTTCACAATGTGATTGGTGCTGAACGCTGGTGAGCAGTCGTGGGTCAGCAGACTGAGCACACAGCCCTGGGGGGATCCTGTGCTCAGTCTAATGCAACTTGAGGTGTTTGTGCCGACCCGCACTGCTTGCTAAACTGTTGCTTCAGTATTTTGTGCTGTCTGACCTCGGACTCATGCACAAATTTGAACATTTTATTAAAACTGCCTTCATCTCATGATTCTCTGAGCAGAGTCTGAACATACTGTACTACTACTACACCCTCCTACTACTACTAATACTACAAATATGTGAAGAATCCCTCAGTCGTGCAGGTAGAATCCATAGCAAAGCTGCAGTGTCCTCCAGCACTCTGGCCAGAACTGAAGAAGCAGCTTGGATGAGCTCCAAAATGTATTCGACCAAATAAACTTTTGTCCATTTGACAAATTGATTTTCTCCTTTTGCCAATACTACTAATACTACTACTACACTACTAGTGCTACCACTGCTACTCGTGCTACTATTACTGCTTGTGATAGTAGAACGAGAAGAAGACTGTAGAAGACTGAAGCAATAGTAGTAATGACAGTATATCTGCAGCTGTTGTAGTAGTATTTGTACTCACATATTCTTCGTGTGAGTGTCTCCTCTGAGCTTGTTTTGGAAACCACATTTCTAACCTGAAATATCTGGGTTTAGTCCTGATTTAGGCCTCATTTAGACCTGATTTAGACCCGATATAGACCTGCTTAGTTCACATTTACAGCTGGTTCAGGTATTTGCCCTGCCCACTTCCACTTTTGAACTGTAAAAGTATGTCACATACTTCCTGATTCTTTTCATTATGTTTCTACAAAACACCTTACATAAACAAAGATTATAAAGGCATCATTTATCATCTATAACAGTAGCAGAGGCAGTAGTAGCAGTAGTAGCAATAGAGGTAGTATAGTATCCTTGACAACAGTAGATAACCATTTTTTAAATCTTGTTCATTATTTTATCTTTAAGGGTGCACATTACAGACAACATAAAAACAGGGACTAAACTGCGACTAATTTCTGAACTGGACTAGACCAGGACTAAACCAGGAGGATAAGAGAACGAAACCATGTCTACATGTGGACTAAACTGGGCTCAAAATAAGATGCAATAAAGACAAGTGTGAATGTACTAAACAAGGACTAAACCAGGATTAAACCAGGTCTCATACTGGACCAAATCAGGACTTACACTTACACTGCAATTTTTCCAGCTGTGCTTGACTCCATTGCCTGTGTTAGACTTTAGTAAGATTTGTAAGATTGTAATTTATGGTTGTATGAAAACAAAAAGAAAAGAAAAAAAATCACAGTGGTGGATAGTTTGAAATGTTCCACAGTATGCCATTAATTTTCTGTGTCTCCAGGGACACAAGTAGTTGATGAAGTTACAGGTCAGATCTCCAGAGAAGAAAACCTGCTCAGAGTAAGAATGTATGGTTTTTTCAAATTATTTTTAGATATAGGCTGAACAAGTTTAATCCTGCACTATGTAGCCTAACATTCCAGGCAGAGCGCTAAAGTCTTCATGGAGACAAGCAGACCAGCACAAAAGTTATACATAGTACATCTTTAAACAGGTTTACAAAGCAGGGCTACAGCTGGGGTAAACTGGCACTAAACTAGATCTAAATCAGGACTTAATCAGGTCTAAACCAGGATTTTACCAGGTCTAAATTGATTGATGATTAAACCAGTGCGTTACCTTTCCTCCCTGTGACGTCACCGCACATGGAGGCAAACACGACCCTCCCTGGCGCATATCCATGATTTAAATCACAAAAATAATCCACAATATAATCCCAAACTCCACCAAAAACCCATTTAATCCGTATCTAGACCCAGATCTGGTGCCGCGAACGGTCCGTGAGCCTGAACACCGGGGCATGCCACAGGAGCTGTGCCCGAGATCAGTGCCTCTAGAGCGGCCACAGCGCGCACCAACCGCTGTCTGAAGTAGAACCAGGACCAGGACTGAACTAGAACTGAACCACGACCTAATAGAACAGGACTGTACTAGCACTATGGACAAAAATTAGATCTGATCCAGGAGGACTAAACCAAAACTGAAAGAGAACTAAATGCGTATTCAAACCGGACCATCGGCGCGTTCTTGGCCTGTTTGCGCGCTCTGTGCTCCGGTTCGTACCTGTGCGGGGGAGGCCGTAGGTAGCGGGGAGGTTATGGAGGGGCTGGCCGGGAAGGACCGCTCTGAGCCTGGGGAGAGTCCTAGGAAAGTGCCCTTAGATGGTCAGGATCGGAGCCGGAATGCGCTACCGTAATGCCCAGTGTAACGGTGTGCGTAAAAGCCAGAGTGTGGTAAAAACAGCGCAGTGGCACAACACCACCGGTACCGTAAACACCGGAGAATACGACTAACGGCACTACCGTAATACACCCAAAGAAAGAGCCAGGAAGGAAAGGAAACATATCAATGAAGTACTTATAGAGACCGGACGGGGCAGCACTGAGCCAAAGAAAGAGGCTGTGGTTAGTCCTGACAGATTTAGGGTATTTGTCGTGGTTTAGTCCTGGTCTAGTCCTGGTTTGGAGCTGGTTTGGACCTGATTCTGTCCTGGGTTAATCAAGTCACACGCTTTGAGAGTGTGACACACTCAATTCGACGTGTTCACCAGTGTTGTATAGTAACAAAGTAATAATACTTCACTACTGTACTTAAGTACATTTTGGGAGACTTTGTACTTTACTTGAGGTTTTAAAAAAAAAAAGATTACTTTTACTTTTACTTCACTACATTTCCGAATTTAATTGCATACTTTTACTCCGATACATTTTCAATGTGCCGTTTAGTTACTCGTTACAAAAAACCCCTCTACTGACTGAAGGAAGTCAGGACGTGCCTGGGCTTGTTCACTACTTGCGCATGACAATCAGCCTACACCTGTTGGTTTCATGCAGCTAGTTTAATCAATCAACATCCCTGATGGAAGAGGAGACAGCATCCACGTCGGCTACAAATGAAGGGGGACCTGACGATGAGCATCCCTGGCCGTACTTAAACACAATGTTCTCTTACGCTGATATGAAGGATTCGTCCTATCGAATGAAGTGCCTCTTGTGCCTTCCAAGAAACGTGGAAATCCTATCTTACAGAAACTCCCCGTCCAACCTCAAGAAGCACATCGAGGTAAGTTCTAGATTCATGAAATTGTTAGCGTCTATATTCCAATTTCAGTAACCATAGCATGGATGCATGCCTCAAGGTGAAACCTTGAGCATAACATGTAGAAATGAACTTTGTGTGACATTGTTTCGGTTACACAAAGCGTATTTGACGCTTTTTCGGCTCAAGGGAAGGCATAGCTGTAGGCTAAGTGTAACGAATGAGAGTTCAAAAGGACAAAAAAATAATATTAACATGTGCCTACTTTTAAAAATTTAAACAAGCGCTGTGTGTTTATGCTATCTAAGTAACAAAGCAAGGGTTAGCTTCAGACTGCCTTTGCTTGATACTTTTACTTGTACTTTTAATTACATTACTTGAGTACATTTATTTTTACATTACTTGTCATACTTAAGTACAAGAAGTTCCAGATACTTTAAGACTTTTACTCAAGTAACATTTCAGTCAGTGACTTCGACTTTTACCAAAGTCATTTTTGGGAGGGGTACCTATACTTTTACTTGAGTTTAATTTTTCAGTACTTTATACAACACTGGTGTTCACACGCCACACATGGCATTTCTCACGCTGAATTTTTTAAAGCAATTCAAAACTGTAGCCACTGTTCACATCGCTTCTGTGCCCAGAAAATCGGTAAGTTAATGCAGGCACAGCGCGATTTCAGCGAAAAAAAGTCACTCGCAACTCCTATCGCTCCTCGGGATTAACACAAGGTCAACAATGCAATGAAATTCTTAGGATCAGAAGCACCCGTTGACTCAGTAAGATAGTCAAGAAGTAGCCTACTAATAGTATGCAATAAAAATACAAGGGAAAAAAGTAAACAATATAATAAAAATATGTAATAAACACAAGGGTACAGGTAGGATTAAATAAGGTGTAAGTGGAGTATTTCACAGGTACTGCTCTAATGAATTTCATATTGCACATAATATAGTATAGAAGTATTACACATGGGTTATGAAGCAGGTTATTGCACAGGTAACAGTAGCATTTTACAGTGAGGTAGTGACATACATGATACATTCATACACAGCAGCAGGTGTAAACATATTATGCATTACCTAAAAGTAGTTTAGTGCAGTATTATTGAGAGTTCAGTATTATTTAGAGTATTATATTAGCCTATTGAGAGTTGAGTATTATTTAGAGTATTAGTCAACACGGAGCAACTGATCTGTGGTTAGTCCTGACAGATTTTATTTTGAGTATTTGTCGTGGTTTAGTCCTGGTATAGTCCTGGTTTGAAGCTGGTTTGGACCAGATTCAGTCCTGATTCAGTCCTGGGTTAGTCCTGGTTCAGTCCTGGTTTTATTAGTTTATACTGAGACAAACTATTTTTCCACATAGGACATTACTACGACACAGTAGCTCACACATTACAATATCCTCCTGGGACCCGAAGAAAAAAGTGTATTTCAATTTTTTACATTTTCACATTTTGTTAATTTTATTTTTATTCATAATGTGACTGTAATAGTGTTAAATCCATGTGAAGTTAACAACCTAACAAAAACACTTTTTTTTTGATGACCAACATCTCTGACAAGCTTTTACAGTCACATCAAAAAGTTTTTAGACTTCCTTTTAATTTCTTATTTATTTTTTAATCATAGTGCAGCCACAAACTAGAGTCTATCTCAAAATACTTAAACTGGATAACTCAATGTCCACTATAAAGGACACAAATGAATGGGCTGGGTCTCAGGAGGATAAAGCAGAAAAAAATAGATGGTTATCTCATTCAAAATAATTAAAGTAGTAATAATAACAGACTTGTAAAAACAAGCAGACTTCTCAAATGTTGTGCCACATATGTAGATCTGCTCAAGTACAATAAAAAATATAGTAAATATGAAATATATTTATGCTATAGAGATGTGGTGGGGTAAAGAGAAACCCCAAAATGTCCTGCCACAGTTAGTTCTTACTCCCAGTTTATTCGGGTTAGATTCTGTTTTAGTCCTGGTATAGACCTGGTTAAATATACCATTAGTGAGGCTGGTTTTGTTAAGGTTAAGATTAGTGCTGTCAATGAATAAAAATATTTCATCACGATTAATCTCATGAATATCAATTAATTTGCCATTAATCACAAATTAGTCACACATTTTTGTCCCTTGAACCATCATTTTAATGCTCTTATCAACATATAATAGTGGAATAGCCGCTTTGTGCAAATGTTTTTTTTTATTGCAAGCCCTAACAATTGTCAGTGAGACAACTTTGTGTTTGACGTTCCACTCTCATGTTTCACTTTCATGAAGTGTTCTGCACCAGTGTGAGTGAAGTGCCTCTCTTCTGTCTTCATAACTGTCAAAGCGACTGAAGTTCCCACTGTGGGTGAAATAATCTGCTGTGACCCAGAGGTACTTCTCATTACTGAGGGACGTTCTCTAATCTCAGTTTGCACCTGCGCAGCCGGGCCATGGACTCTGGCGTTGTTGCACGGCGTGTTTGTTTGCATGTTGCATAGCGGAGGGTGGGTCCAGTGGCCTTGGGTGTCTATTGAGTGGTGGGATGATGTAGGTGTGCACTCCTCCTTCTGTCGCTGTCCGTGGTCCTTGACAGGGGTGGGTGCAGATTCGCCGCATGTTTTGGACTTTCAGATGTTGTTTTGTGTTTTCTGTATGGGTGTTATCAGCAGGTGCTTTGAACCACTTCCTCCAGCCGGGAGGAAGTTTCATACAATATGTTTTCCTTCCTGTTGCAGTGGCACAGTCAGTTCTAAGTAAAAGTCAACACTTTGCCAAAAAAGGCAAAAAAAAGTTTACAGCTGAAACACAGCACTAACTAGTGAGGCAGTTAGAAAAACAAACATGCTAACTGCAGTCTAAACAGTGTCTATATGCAAATATCTGATGGAAAAGAGCACTGCAAAAAACTTTGCCAAAATTTAAGATATAAACACTTAAATCTGTCAGAAAATGACTTAAAAGTAGTCTTAAAAATTATCTGTACATGCACCAAGATCATTTTACCTGACATGTTATCTTAAAATAAACTACCTCTAGACTAGAATTAAGCAGACTCAGAACTAGTAAGTAAATAATAAATCTGAAAACAAGATGAATAACCTGATATAAGTTTTAAAATTTTGGCCAGAGAAATTTACAGTGAGAGCTGACACAGCACAGAACCAGCACCTCCAACAAAGAGTATCAGGGTCGGGGCTTGTGTCCAGGGAGGAGGAATTTGCGCTCAGCTTAAACACACCTGAGGAGGTGACAGGTCCCGGGACCCATCTCAGACCAGGTTTCAGACCCAGATCCAATTTCACAGAAACTTGAGATGTTTTTTTTTTTTTTATCAACAACACATCTACTGAGGCGACAAGACTTAAAGGGCTGCCAGGACTAAATAGGGACTGGAGCAGGGCCAGGATCCCTGTGCATCAGATGCCCAAACATCCATATTTTTCCCTATGTAATTGCACAAATTGTTTTGCCCCAGTACAGATAAAAATAAATGTGCTGTGTACTGTCTGCATTTAATTATGAAGTGTTATATTGTGAGTCAGGAAGTGCACATTAGCATGCTATTTTTTGTTTTGTTTTTGTTTTGATTTGTTTTTTTACAGACAGTGAAACAGAATACTTGTTCTGCTTCAGTTGTTGTTGTTTTGGTGTTACCTGTTTCTCTTGCGACGGGTGTGATAAGCCCCACCCCCTCACATCCTTCTTCAGATCCTCCTGGAAACCAGCCCTAGTTCTGGTTCAGTCCCAGTTTAGTCCTGGTGCAGCAAGGATCAGGGACACTGTCTAGTCCTCTTCGCACTAGAAGTAATTTTGGAAATCTATTTGTAGAAGGCTAAACCTGAATATATTTTGTCTCTTGTTGAACCTGGCTTTAGTATTGGTTTTGGACCCTCTTTTTATAGTTCTGAATAAGTCTTGGATCACTCCTGGTTTAGTCCTGGTTTAGCCCTGCTGTAATCCTAGTGTAGTCCTGGTTCAGTCCTGGTTTAGACCTGATTTAGACCCCATTAAGGGCCATGGCATCAAACACTGCAACTTTAGGAAACCTTCCGAGTGGACTTGGAATCTGCACAACTTTCCCCGACTTGCTGTACTTCCCTGAATTGGTGAGTACTACTACTACTACTTCTACTACTACTGCTACTTCTACTACTACTACTACTGCTACTGAATAATTCTATAATGTACAGTATTCATTTAAAACATTTTTAGAGTGGTCTTTCATTATTGGCCAAGTCTTTGTGTATGTTGTAGTAGGAGAAATGTATTTAGTCCTGGTAAGGTCCTCAGTGCTGGTGCTGGTTCAGTTCTAGTTTAGACCTGATTCAGTCTTGGTGTAATCCTGGTTCAGTTCTGGTTTATTCTGGGTTCAGACAGTCCTGGTTGAGTCTTGGCTGAGTCCAGGTTTAGTCCTGGTTTTCGGTCATAGTCTATTCATTCCCAGTGTTTTGTGCCTGTTCTCCATCTGCTGTTTTAGACAATAAAACATAAAGAAGTATGAGCTGGTGGGGAAAAAGTACTTTGAGTTAGAATACTTGTCAGCATTAAGGTATAGTTGCAGTATCTGGAAGTCTGTATCCAAATAAATATGACAATCTGGTAAAAACAGAGGTAAAAAAAAGAGGCACGATTATGACACAACTGCTTCGCTCGGTGCTGTGTCACTCAGATGTGGTTACGTCTCTGTGCCATCAGCCCTTCCAATCACTCACTGAGACACCACAAACATATGTAGGTTAAGTGGCTATAGATTTCTTTTATTTACAATGTTAAAGAGGAAACCTTTTTCTATTCACACGGTGCCCTTTTTTAAACCTGCTTTTAACCGAAGATCACCATATTACACAATAATGTACCAAAACCATTGTAATTTTTAAGTTTTACTGTGTAACTGTACAAACTATATCTCAATGGAAACATCTCCAGGGCAAGTTTTAGATCAGGTATGGGGAGAGGCAAGCCTGCTCACTAAAGACTGCATGTTTTTGAAGGTACTTTTGAGCAATAGCTATACTGTGGAAGGTTCCTAAAAATACAATAACATCTCCATGGAGGAATATTCCACCACAAACATTAAGAAGGGCACCTTTCAGATTAAAGTTAACATATCTGTATATCCATCAGCTCTTCACAAACAGATGCTTGTCTCCATGGAGACAGATGAGTTCAAAATACACTTTTGAAAAATGTGTAAAAATAAACAGATAAACAGATGTAGAAGAACAAGAAGATGGATGTAACAAAGACTAAACAGACACAAACCAAGATCTGGACTAAAAGCAGTTACAGTGTAAATTTTAGCTGAGGATCTGAGCCCGGTCTCCTCTGAGGCTCCAGTTACACAGAAGAGACAGACCCACTGTTCACACTGTAAACCTGCAGCTGAGTATGGAATACCACTGTAAAACTGCAACCGTTAGGACATTAACCGGGAGGGATTTTAAGGATCAGATGAGTGTGGTGAAGTAGATTGGACGTTAAATCCACAAAGAAGCTTCAGAGATGACAGTAACATGATGTTTATCAGTGTTGAGATCTGAGCACTTTGAGATCTGAAGAGGTCTGTGTCCATGAGTTGAAGACACTGCCCACACCAGTCAAATATGTGATTTCGAATGATCATGAGCTGTATCGGAATAAGTATAAGACCAGAGAGACTAGTATATGCCCATGGACCACTATGGAACCTACCTAGAGGTATTACACAGATACATAGATAAGGCCACATGGTGTAAAGTATTACAATTTAAAATGACATTCAATTGTGAGAGAGTGTTTTTTTTATTATGATGGTGGTATAGGAGTATTCATATTAATCTTGATTAATAAAAAATATTATTCAAGATTAATATTTTAGTATTGTGATTACACTGTAACATACAGTAAGTGCATTTTCTTTTGGAGTACTTTCACTTGAGAGTCGCAGTACACTGGGGTTTTGTGAGGTGGACGACAGACATGAAAGCGTTTACACAAGGGTCAGAGGTTACACAGGTAAAGGGGCGGGGCTAGTGGAGGGGCGGTGCTAAAGATGACAGGTGATACTCATAAATAAGGCAGGAGCTGTCAGTCCTGTGAGGTGTGTGTTACACAGACAGGTTAATACCTCATTATCCTAAAGCTCCAATTTTACAGGCACAGCCTACAGCAAACACTGCCAAGACACTTCAATTTACAAATACTTTTAACAAGGCTGCTGTGTGCTCTTTTAGCTCTGTTGTGTTCAGTTTATCTGAACTATTTGTAGAAAGACTGAAACGACTACTTACAAAATTGACAATGCTTTCACAATACTAACATTTCAAACTTGATTTCAATACTAAATGATGATACATTTCTTTAGACAATAGAATATAATCTTCAACATTAAATAAGAGCTTATATTATTATATTATCATGTCTTATACCTGTATAATCCCTCAGTCATCCAGGTAGGTTGATAGTGTCCAAGGACGTACACTAGTGTACTCTATGTGGTCTTATACTGTATAGTGATACAGCTCAAGATTATTTTAAAGCTATTCAGCAAATGTTCATCTCTGTTCTATGAATGTGACTTTTTTCGTATCAATACCTGCCAAAATGTATATTCACTAATCCTGTTCTGTGTAAACCTGACATTTGGTCATTGCAAACCATCATTGGTCATTTCAATACAAATGTCATACATTTTAAAATAGGCTATTTTGAAAATGTATTATCAGTTATTATCAGTTAATAAGATCAAGATCTGATGATATGCTTATTCAATACACTACTGTATATTTGTTTGTACAGAATTTGGCATCTTGGTGCCAGAGGTCCTGTGTGTGGGCTCTCTTTACGTCCTCAGCCTTGGCCAGATTCACCTTTGTCTCTTATCATCTGTTGCTGATGATCTGCCGCTCATTTAAGTCTTCTGAAGCCCACAAACTGAGCTCCTTGGCTAGCTGCCTGTGATTTCTACCTTAGACCAGACCAGTCATTAGCATGCGTGAAGTCAGCAGACACAACTGCCTCCACCCTCAGGAAACTGTGTGTTGTCTGTCCCCTGTCCCCACGACAACGTTTTTTGGAGGAAACGGAGAAGTTTGGGTGCGTTTGGGCTTGCCGTCCAGACGGCGCCGGCGTTTTTGGGGGCGAGAACGGAGTTTTTCAAAAACGGCTTCCAGAGTGGAGAAGTCGGAGAACGCCCCCCGTTGCGTTGGAATGTGGGCGGCAAAAAAGCGCGGCAGGTGAGAAAATGATGACGTCGCGCTGCCGTAATCATCACGTGACCGGTGACCAGAGGGTGGAACCCGGCGCCTTCCGCAGGTAACAACCAGATAACAACAGCCATGGCGGACAATGGACTTCAGTATATTTTGCAGACTTTTGGAAGTTTATTGGCACTGCTGCATCAAACTCTGTTCATATGCAATGCATTGCGACAACAGCAGAGGACCATGCACAATTACGCCTTTCACGGAACCGGAGGCAGAGGAGCTTGTTTCGGGCTTCCTCCGTGTGCATGACATGCCACAATGTTTGGGATCGATCGATGGGACACATCCCCTCAACATACAAGCGGTGTGTGACTACAGGTACCGGTTTATGGACGTTACTGTGAAGTGGCCTGACAGTACGCACGACGCACGGGTGTTTGCCAATGCAAAGCTAAACACGTATTTTAAAACTGGAAAGATCCCATCGCTGGAAAGGCAGATAGTGGACAATGAGGAGCACATACCAATTTGAGTGTGTTCTGTGCTGTAAATAAAGAGAAAGAGCAACCATTTCTTGTCTTTTTTATTAAATGAAAATTTACCTTTTACAAACAGGCACATGCAGTATCACACACAAAAATATATAGCTGCCCGTTGGTGATGGTCCCCGGTTGTATATTCTCGCCGAAAAGCCAACATAATGTCCGAGTATGTTTAACATTCCCGTAGTAAGATCCAAACAAGCATTTTGCCTAAATAACACGCCCAAGGGAGAGTTCTACTTGTTAATGTCTATCTAATAAAACGATAGCAAGTAATGCTAACTATCGATGTATAGGCAAAAACTCTGCTCACGCAGCGCAAATCTTCGTTCTGTGGCGTCTGTCTATGTAAGGGACGGTCAGCATTTTCACATTACCGGAGTGAGTCGCTGCTACATTGGTGGAGCAGGGGGACAAAATATATTCGCTTGTGTTGACGGTCCCTAAAGTACACGTGTTTGCTTGTTTATGAAAGAGAAAGGACTTTCTGCGCATGTGCTCTTTGTAGTCCTGCGTTACTGGTGGCTCTGGCTCTTTCCGGTTTACAGCGCCACTTATCGGTGTGACATATGTACTACATCGTTTTCACTCAGCGCTCCGTGCTCATCTTGACGCGCATGTTTTCTGATCCAACACGTGTCTGGACGAGACTTTTTTTCACCCCGGGTAAAAAAAAAAACAGGAACGTTGTCGTGGGGACAGGGCCTTAGCTGTCCTCAAATGTAAGTTAAGTTGATTAGCACAAGTCTGTAAAACAAATGTCACTCTGCTTTGATATGTATATAACTTTTATTTCTGTATAAATACTCAGAGCTTAGATGCTCTGGAGGAGATGCTCGTGGAGATGCTCAGGGGGAGAGACTGGGGAGGTGAAGAGAAGGGGTGACTGGAGAGAGGAAACTCAGGAGAGGCTGTTGGTCTCCAGCCAGGGCAGGCCTAGGCCCTGTGCATATCTGCTGTAACAACAAGAATAAACCTTTGTCTGTATTTTATTTCAAAAACTCATCGGGCTTCGCAATTGGATTCATTATTTCTTCTTCAAGATCTATATAATTTTTTCTACAACATCATACTTCAAGAAGAATCTCTCTTCTTGAGATTCTAGTATCAACCTGCTGAGGGACCACAGGTTGAAATTTGCATGTTCTGCAATGACCTTTTGCTGTCATTATTTCAGTACTGCTTTTATTAAATAATAATAATAATAATATACTACTACTACTTATTATTATTATTATTATTATTATTATTATTATTATTATTATTATTATTATTATTATTAATTATTATTATTATTAACCCTTGTCCTGGTTTCTGGTCCTCAGCTGTTTGGAGTTCTGGTCTGGATCCTGGTCGCCTGTACATATGTGGTCCCTCAGAACCCTCAGGGCTGGGTCATGTTTGTGTCCGTCTTCTGCTTCGTCCTCACCTTCATCTGGATGTGTGTGTTTGCCTGTGGAGGTCACCGCAATAAAAGCAGCTGGGCCGCTGCCGTGAGTACTCGAATATATTACTACTGCTACTACAACTACTAATACTGCTATTACTACTACTGCTGCTGCTATTACTACTGTTACTGCCTTTCTATTCCTAATATGGAACTCACTCCAAATACACTGTTATAACTGCTACCTTCGGTGAGCTTCATTTGACTGGAGCCGAGCACTACGGGTGAGGTCATGCTCCCTTAGTTTACTTCTGTATACGGTCTATGAAATTTAACAGTTGTAGGATTTCATTTACCACTTAAACCTGTTTTGATGTTAATGTTTAATGTTCTCATATATTTCCCTGTAGGACTTTGTGTACTCAGTTTTAGTCAGGCTTTAACAATACTTTTGTGTATACTTTCTGTAGGATTTTGTGTACCACTTCATTGCGACTGTGTTCTACCTGAGCGCATCCGTGGCTCTGGCCATGGTCACTCTGGCCGTAAGGACTGCTCCCAACTTCCAGGTGTACCAGCTGGACATCTCTGCTGTGGTCAGTATTTACCACAGGACTAGGGCCTGATTCAGTCTGAGTTTAGTCCTGACTTATTCAAGCTTTAGTCCTGTTTTAATCCTGTTTTAGTCCTGGTTTAATCCTGTTTTAGTCTTAGTTTAGACCTGATTTAGTCCAGGTTTAGCCTTGATTTACTCCTGCCTTAGTCCTGTTTTAATCTTGGTTTAATCCTGGTTTTGCCCTGAATTACTTCTGCTTTAGTCCTGATTTGATTCTGCGTTATAGTCCAGGTTTAGTCATGGTTTAACCCAGGTTCAATCCTGTTTAATTAGTGTTGGTTTTAGTCCTGTTTTAGACGTGATTGATCCTGATTCAAGTCCTGGTTTAGTGCTGATATAGTCCTGGTTTGATCCTGCATTAGTCCCATTTTAGGCCTAGTTCAGTTCAGCTTTTGTCCTGGTTTAGTCCTGGCTTAATCTTTGTTTAGTCCTGGTTTGATTCTATTCTTCTGTCCCAGGTTTTCTCCTACGCGACGACATTGCTGTACTTCATCCACACCATCTTGTCGGCCTATCGCTGGAAGTCCTTTTGAAAAACCAAAACCACAAAACAGACATTAAAATATTTCAATTTGAAGGGGGTGGATGGTAATGGCACCTCAGGACCAATCACAGCAGACCTCAGGATCAACGCACCAATCCCTGCACAGTCTGACCACCAGCTGACTACATGCCACTGCAGTTTGGTTGGTTGTGTCACATCACACGATATTCTCTGTACATTTTTCAGTTTTGTATTTTTCTTATTTCTGTTTTTTTTTTAACTCGATAAAAATGGGTCTGACTTTATTTTACATTTTCTAAGATTAAAAAATAATACAAATTGGACACAAATTAGATTTTTAATACCTTATAGGAAAGATATTTTGTAATTTTTTTGAATTATTGGAAGTTAATAAATTAAATTGTATTGTAATGGTTGGTCATTTGTATTTCTTTCTGTACAGTAAGTTATAGCGCAGAGAGTGTTTAGTGAATATAGCATTTTCAGAACAGTGGCTCCATTAGAAAAGGGGTAAAAAATACCTCCTTCCTTCTCCTTATCGCTGACCTCTGAGAGTTACGTCATGAGGTCAATTATAAGGACCAAGGAGGAAGACGGAGCAGTGAGGAGAAGCTATCGCTGTTTTGGTTAATCCAGATCCCCCCAACCAGTGGCGGGAACAGTCAAAACTACAAAACTACAATTCCCAGAAAACAGACTACAACAAGTGCACCACCCTCCACTACAGTGCGAGTCTTATGAGAATTATTACCTTTCAATCTTTTTTTAATCATAACAGTTGTCAATATAAATAAAGTCACTGCACATGAGTACTTGACTGCTGTTAAATAAAGAGCTGCACATGTATGATCTCAGAAAAGAAAAAAATGAATGAAAATCTCCAATGCGATATACACACACAGAACAGACTCACCATCAGCAGCACATCCTTGTCACCGAAAGAACACAAATATTCCCCTGGCCCTTTAAATTTCGTAAACAAAGCTGTGCAAAGCTGCATTATAATAACAACACAACAGCAACACATTTTAATATCAAAGGGCCTGATGTGGCTCTAGTAGTTATGGTTTATGTTGTAAAGTTGAGTGTATTTATGCAGAAGATTTTAATTAATAATCTGATGCAGTGTATACTTGGTATAATAGTATTTGTGAAGTATTTGATCTGCAGTAGATTGTGGGATACCACATAGCTCCTTACCGCTGTTTAGGAAACTCCCGAGCTTCCTATGCTAAAGGAGCTATGAAAGGAAGCATAACTGCTCCTTTCCATACTCCTTCCTAACCTTATTGATCAATTCGGATGATCCTGGTCATGGCGAACGATGACGCACGTCCGGGTCAATGATAAGGAAAGGAACTTCCAAAGCGCATTTTACCATTTCCGATTTTTTAAATTTTTTATTCATTTATTTATTTAGTTTAATATATATTTTATTTGAACATAAACTTACAAACACTTGTAGATGACAAGTAAATATAAGAACATGATAGGGGGCATTGCAGTATAAAAATCAATCCATTTCAAATACAAAATAAATACAAAAATAAATAAATTATATTTTCACCTGGAACATTTAATCAAAACAGCAGGAATTTGGCAATCAGATGGGAGGTGGCTTTAGCCATTTTCCAATTTTCCAGTGTCTTCAGGAGCTATATATTACAATATAAATTTGTTAATAAAACATGAAAATGATGGTTTGTTCCCTCTCCATTTGCTGTTATTTCTGTTGAAAAATCCAAATTGTCAATATACCATTTTCAGAGGCACCCAATAAAAGGTAACATGGTGATCTAATACATTATGTGTTAGCACTTACTACCTCATAGAAGTAAAATACCCCCTCTTTAAATTATGTCATATTTGACATGAGTGGATACACAGCTTAAAGTGGTTAGTACTCGCCTCACAGTGAAAGAGTCTCTGGTTCGATTCCCTGGCCATTTGGTATCAGTCCGATTACAATTATTTAATTTTAAGTAGAAATCCCATGGTAACTTGTTTCAGATTAAAAAACAACACCCCCCTTTGCTTTGCCACTGCTTTGGATATTTGGACATTTGGCAAAGTTAATTGAGAGAAGGCCAAGGGTTTGCAGCACTGTCAATAAAGCAAAGGGTCACTACTTTGAGGAATAATCTAAAAAAAATTAAAAAAATTATATTTATATTTTATATACATTTTTCTCTGCTACATAATTTCATGTCATATGTATCTAAAATGTAGAATAGTAAACATAAAGAAAAACGATTAATGAGAAAGTGTTTTGACTTGTAGTCAAGATAAAGTGTGTTTGTGACATTTATTTAGCTATGAGCACAAAAGCACTTGAAAAGAACCCAGTTGTAATTGCCACATTGTCTATGAATTAGGGATGATCCATCCATCGATACTTCTACAGGAGAAAATGGAGTTGGCAGCTGCATCTGGTAGTTGCGGGACCTGTCCCATTTCGCTGACGTCCATGCGGTCCACGAAATGCACTCCAGACTGTGCAAGTATGCACAGTCCAGAGTACCCTTAAAACCACACACTGAACTGTGCACACTGCGAATTGAGACACTGCTATAGTCCCTCCAGCGTGTCCTGGGTCTTCCCCGGGGCCTCCTCGTGGTAGGACATGCCCGGAATACCTCCCAAGGGAGGCATCCACGAGGTATCTGGAATAGATGCCCGAGCCACCTCAGCTGGATCCTCTCGACATGGAGGAGCAGCGGCTCTACTCTGAGACCGTCCCGTGTGACTGAGCTCCTTACCCTATCTCTATGGGTGCGCCCAGCCACTCTGCAGAGGAAACTCATTTCGCCCGCTTGTCTCTGCGATCTTGTCCTTTCGGTCATTACCCAAAGCTCATGACCATAGGTGAGGGTAGGAACATAGATTGACTGGTAAATTGCCGACTCTGCACCGATCCGCCGGTCAATCTCATGCTCCATCCTCCCCTCACTCGTGAACAAGACCCCGAGATACTTGAAACTCCTCCATTTGAGGCAATTTGAGGCAAGGACTCTCCACCCACCTGGAATTAGGGATGAGTCACCCTGCATATGCGCTGTAGCGCTGCTACTGAGTCACTTTCTGAACTTCCTCAGAACATTTTAAATATGTTGTTCTACTTATATGGTCTAATCCAGTTTTAGCCCACCTGTACCTGTGTTCAGGAAGTGCTGCATCTTCAATTTCTGAGCGTCAGACAGGTGAGTGTGCGTCACCGTGGAGACCAGCTTGGGGGGGCGGCATCATAGATATTTAATGAGCTCAGGTTAAACGTTGACAGCTCAGACACACGACGCATTCACAGATAGATTAGACTGAGTTAGAGCCCAACTTAATCTGACTTCAATTATCGTGAACCTGACACTGATGAATTTAAATTGCTTGGTTTACACTAGATACCCTTCCATCCTCTACGCACTATTGTTTCCTTTCATTTTGTCTGAAAGTTTTATCAACTGTTAAATTTTTATTAAGGCTTTCAACCATTAAAGATGCACTCTGTAATTTTTCTGATTGAGGGTCCATTTCCTGCTTGACTCCATAGAAATATGCCACAGTATGGCATTATTTATCTGTGGAAGAAAAGCTGTTAGTGCCAGGACAAGCTGTAGATCGAATCCAAGGAAAGGCGAGCTTGTTCACAGTGAAGTTTGGTTTATACTTAAATTTAATATGAGAACATGTGTAAATATACAGACTATCCGCATGGAAATGAGCAGAATTCTCTAGTCCAAGCTTCAGACTATAAATGCTGCCAGTGTTTTCTCTTTATTCCGGGCATCATATTTCCATATTGAAGAATAATCCAGTTTTAAGAATGCATGTGTATCATAGTATTTCTGAGAAATAAAAACATGGAAGTGATGAAATGTAAGATGGACACATTTAATAAGTGAATTAAGTTAAATTTAAATGGACGAAATTAGCAAATCACAAAGGCTGTAATTATAATTATATATATATATATATATATATATATATATATATATATAATTATTTTGCATAAAAAGTGCGAACGCTGTAGTTTAAATCTCTACAACATGCTCTGAAATGTGATTCTTGTACAAGTTTGTCAGTTCATATTTCAGTTTTTTTCTTCTGAACATGTTTAAAATGTGAACTTACAACAGAACCCTATTATTGAAAGATGAATCAGAAAAATTTCTATTAAATATGTTACTCAACAGCACTACCGTGGAACATTCAAATGAAAGTAATCGCAGGCAAATTCAGTTCTGTTTTAGTCCTGGTTTACTCCTGGTTCAGTACTGGCCCAGCCCCGTTTTAGTCCTGGTTTACTCCTGGTTCAGTACTGGTCCAGCCCTGTTTTAGTCCTGGGTTAGTCTTGGTATAGACCTTGTTCAGTCCTGCTAAAGTCATGGTTTAGTCCTGTAAATGTTTGTATAATTCTGTGTATTCAGTGAGTGGTTAGCGCTCTTGCTTCACAGCAAGAAGGTTCCGGGTTCGATCCCCGGGTCGCCCAGGCCTTTCTGTGTGTGTTCTGTGTGGAGTTTGCATGCATGGTCTGGGTTCGATCCCCGGGTCGCCTGGGCCTTTCTGTGTGGAGTTTGCATGTTTCTCCCCGTGTCTGGATGGGTTTTCTCCGGGCACTCCGGTTTCCCCCATCAACCCAAAACATGCACCATAGGTACCTCCAGCTTAGGTCCTGACCAAAACCGAAGCAAGAAGATCATGGAGATGGTCCCCGGGCGCCCTAATGTGTGTGCTGCCCACTGCTCCTAATATATGTATATATATATAGGATGGGTTAAAATGCAGAGAAGAATTTCTCCAGTGTGAGATCAATAAAGTCACTTCTTCTTCTTCTTCTTAATCTACAGGCAATACTTCTACAAAGCTTTCCATGGACTTTTTATAATATTGGGATAAGGTATTGCCAGTGGTCAAAAACCCTGTACAGTCAGTCCTGGTTTTGTTGTGGTTCAGTCCTGGTGTAGTCCTGGTCTCCTCTTATCAGTCTGAGGTGAGGAGAAATTGTGAAGTGTCCTGAATTAAACATGAGGCAAAGTGTTGATTGGGACAAAGATCAGCGCCAAGAAACACGAGCCATCCATAAACACAACACTCAATACTACAGTATACACGGTAAGTACAAAGAGGTAGTACTACAGATTCACATTCACACTACAGTAGTACACATAGAACAAATTAATGTTTAACCACAAACAAATGCAGCTATCAAATATGTAAATAATGTAGTAATAATTTAGAATAATATAAGATCAATATGTACATCTCACCAACTGTCGATCACCTCATCTCAGCCTCATACGCTGTCACACTTAAAACCTTGTTAAACAACTGCAATTTATTTTTAATATACAGTATGTGTCATTGCAAAGAGGGAAAAAGAGGGTCTGAAACCATTTGTTCAAATACACAATGAAAATCTGAGCTTCAAAAGATTACTTGGGAACCACAAGGATCAATATTGGGACCAAAATACTATATATATAGTAGATTATGAATGTCAAATAAAAAATGTGTAAGTCACAGGGGGTTAATGAATAAATAGTTTGCAAGGATGATCATATGAGGTATAGTTGAGATAACAGGAAGGACAGCAGGGGGCCAGATCATGGTGATGGTGTTTAAGTGTAAAACAGAATATCATATGAATTCTGATGAGGATGATATTTTGCCATAGTTGCAGATAAACAATCATAACTAAAACCAGAAAAAAGGTACTTTTCTTCCACAACCACTGCCTTCTTAATTAGGCTATGCAACACAATTGGTGGCTTTCAGATTCCATGATGATGCCTGGAGACAGCTTTTCCTTCTCTCAAACTGAAAATTCTCTTTTCCACCTCGTGATGTCATGAAGTGTTAGTACTGCACTGTGTTTTTAAACTTCACACACTTTCATTATAATCATAATTAATGAATAATTTCAGTCCTGTTACTGCCAAACTTTAAAACTACAGCTATCGTTTTAGCCTGTAACATGGTGTAAGAAGATAGACGTGGACTTTCTGTGGCTCTCAACTAAACAAAGAGAAGAAGAAAAAAAAAGATTTAAAATGGCAACAACTTATTCCAATGTATTGTAGAATAAAGCAGTTTGATTGTGAATATAAATAGCTGTTAACTTTAAAACTTCCACTTGATGACATCACAAGCATTATGAGCTTTGGAAATGCAGACAGCCCAATAACACAGGATGAAATAAAACAACTCCAGACATGTTTTGAAGATATATTATAACATGACTAAAAGCTCACAGGAATCAGTTTTGTTTATTTCAACTAATGAGAAAATATTTAGCACCTTCAGAGACGGCTCCTCATTGCAGTCAGGTGCAAAGTTAATAAAACAGTGCTTACTAACACCACTGCTCACTGCTGCCCTCTCCTGATGACTAGTCAGCGAAGTCTTCCCTGCTGAAGGCATTAACACAAACAAAAAATTAATGAATAATCCATTTTGTACTTTTCAATATCAATTCTATTCCTCCAAGTTTGAAATGTTAGCATCATGATAACACTGGCAAAGACTACTGACCTGTTGGAGACAAAAGTCAGAGGGAATATGCCCTCTTTTCCATTGAGTCTTCCCCTGCTCCACTCTTCATCGATGTGGTTAGTGACGAAGATGCGGTCTCCAGCCTGAAAGGACAGGTCTCCCTCTGTGTTCCCAGAGAAGTCATACAGAGCAACTACCCACTGCGAGTCAGACCAAGGGGGCTATGGCATTAACATTTGATTTAGGCTTATTACAAAGCAGGCAGAAGTGAAAAAGGTGAGCATCTTAATATAGAAATTAAGTTTACCTGAGCTGGTTGGGTCACTTGATTTTGTGTAGTTTTAGCCATGCCTAAAACATAAAAGTTGTAGAGATGACTAGTACAAATATCGTAAAAATTTTGCAGCAATGCAAATGTTTTTCTAACTGCAGAAAAATCATAACCTAAACCTACCCTGTAAAGCAGGGGTGTCAAACATGTGGCCCGAGGGCCGGATCCAAGTCCTTTAACCTGGCCCTCGGCTGATTTTCTATTAAAATATAAAAAAAAAATTCTATTAAAATATTGGTAATTTTCTGCAGGCTAAGAGATGCCAAGTTTCAGGAGCAAAAAAGCATTTAAAAAAAAAAAAAAGTTTCGGGTTGTTCATACTATTAGAACATTTTGTACAAGAGTTCACCAAATAAAAAAGACTTCTGTAATAGATTTGCGTTTCTCTGCACAAATATTTGGACTTAAAGTTTTCTGATCCGGCCCCTTTGGGATCAAAGTAGGTTGGATACGGCACCGGGACCAAAACGAGTTTGACACCGCTGCTGTAAAGCAAGTTCATATATCAAACATGACATGTTAGTCAAGTTTATATCCATGTCAAAATATTTTGACAACTAAGGAGTTGCTCTGTGTATCAGGGCCATAATAAACAGCTGTTAATGAAATCACAACAAAAGCAGATTCCTGTCGTGCCACACAGTTGTACTGAACAACAGAGTCACAGATAGTGTCATCAGCACTGGATCATTATTACTGGATGCTTTAAGGTGTTTCAAGGATAATATTGTATTACATAGCAAAATAGCAGAAGCTTCCTCACTACTGCAAAAATAAACCAAAATATACACATGATAAATATTGAGCCCCAAAATAAATGATACATTAACGTACCAGGCAGTGCGATCCTGTTGGTCTTTGTGGGCTGTGGGCTTGGTGCTGGTGGCAGTTCTTGGATGACCTCCACAAAGTTGAGGGGAAAGATGCCGCTGAAGGCCCCTAACTGCCCCCGGGCCCAGTCCTGCCCCACGTAGGACTTGAGCTGGATCACGTCTCCCTCAGAGAAGCTCAGCTCATCACTGTGCTCGCCCTCAAAGTCGAACCTAGCCACGCACCTCGGACCACTGCAACAACCGCCAACAAGGCCCATATTACTAATGTTTCCTTATATACACATACATGGACTTGTGTTTTGTTTTATTCACACAGGTTTAACACACAAAGTGAGAAAAATTAGGCTGTGTTCTCTCAAATGAATGTTAGTGCTCCACTGTATTTTTAAACTCCATTCACTTTCACTAGAATCATGTGGATACGTTTAGCTCTGGAATTGCCAGTCTCTCCTGAACTAAAGGTAAAACTCCACTTTACAACATGGCTTGAAGCTCACATAAAAACATTTTGGCTTTTCTATATTTATACGGGTGACAAAGGCTTGTGGGCTTTGTACAGAATCAATAAGCTCAAATAGGGCTTATAAAACCACTTCAAGTATGTTTTTCATGAGGGAATAATGTTACAACAGCTTCAAAAAGTTGATTTTGCATAATGCCCCCCTCTCTGAAGTATGCCTGCAGTAAAGAGCAGTACCTAACATTTGAAGAGGGCTTCCTGCCATTTCTGTCAGAGAGTCGTGGTGAGTTTTCCTGTATAAACGACACAATTACGCAAGTTTATTTTAATTAAACATTTTTTTATACTACTGTATACTTTGATTATTGAGAGAACCATACCAGGACTTTGGCATAGTTGATGGGGAAGAATCCTGTGGAGCCTCTGCAGGTCCCTGTGTACCACTCACTGTCCACCTGCTCTACCATAGTCACCACATCTCCTGCTCTTAGATCCAGCTCACCCGGATTCTCTGGAGACAGAATACAAAATATTCATTCAAAGGGAAAACAGTTTCTATGTAACATTCATTTCATTTACACTTAGATAATCAATTTACTGCAAAAAAAAATGTCCCACTCAAATAGAGAAGCTTTTTTGTTTAAAATCAAACACCTAAACAGGACCGTGAAAGATTCATTGGGCACAGGCTCTCAAAAATGTGTTTTCTAAATCCATTTTGTATTTTTTCTTGACAAACTAAAAATTTATCAGGCCGTGTTTGCCAATATGAACACTGTGTAACCATGGTGACTACTGAACATTCCTTCACAGATATACTCTAAAATTAAGTCTTTGTCCATGCTTTATTAACGCTAAATAAGGCAGAGTTTTCATCAAGTAGCATCTAAATTTCAATACCTGGAATGAAGTCAAATAGGGCCTCCACTGTTAATCCATCACCTGAGGCTGTTTGCATTCCACCCTGATGAAAACACAGGAATAAGTTCATAAGTTTGCAGCTCACATAGTACCACATGGTAGAGTAGAGTAGTATCCATACTGACAATAGAAATATACCTGTGTTTCTAAGAGATCTGAGGCTGTGGACAGTGGAGTGATGACCTTCATACTAGACCTGTGCACCCTTCCTCGCCGGTCTCCCACTTGACACTCATATGTATTGGAGTCTAATGGATTTAGCAGCACGAGAACTTCATTTTTCTATAGCAAATATATGGAAAATAGTTAACAAAATGTTACAAAAAACTGTTAAATGTATTACTGTATTTACTAGAGATGCACCGATACCAATACCAGTCTGATACCAAAGTAACACTCACAGTTTTGATTTTAGTACAAATTTAAAACAACCCCCCAAATAAGTATTCCAGTGAAAAAGTAGAATATACTTCCAAAATGAGTTTTACCATTGAAATACAATCCTTGATTCCAGGTGCTCAAACCTGGAATCAAGCCGCTCAGCCTCTCGGATGAGCGGCGAAACGTTTTCGACCAAACAAACTTTGTCCAGTTGACAAATTGAATTTCTTCTTTTATCATGGATTCTACCTGGACGACTGAGGGACTCTTCACGCATCTTTTTTGTTATTTTGACCATTTGTCATTTTCTGCAAATAAATGCTCTAAACGATAATATTTTTATTTGGAATATGGGGGAAATGTTATCAGTAGTTTATAGACTCAAACAAAAATGTTCCTTTTGCCAAACACATACCTATAAGTATTAAAATCAGAAAAAAAAAGATCATTTTGCAGTAGTCTCTTATTTTTTTTCCAGAGCTGTATATGTCCCAAGTGTGGCTAATGGTTAATGCTAATTTATAATGGTTGGTGTTATGCACTTATTTCAATGTCAACTAAAGGATACTACTTTAAAATCACCTGAAACGAGAGCTCGCCAGTTCTGCGGCCATCGTAGTCAGTGGATGCAACTCCGTGTGGTACATGAAGCTGAAATGAAAAATCTAAAATCAAAATCTGAACAAAATAAAATGTATTATTACTACTAGAACATGTTTTACAGTGTATTTGTTGTAGAGGCAGTGCCCTGGATTAGGCCTAGGGGGCAGTACTGGGTCTCTCTTTTGGGGCTTCTCTGGTTTAGGTGAAGAGTCCCAGGGAGAGGAGTGGGAGCGACCTGCAGCTTCCATACGCGGAGCAGGAGGTCTGCCCGGACCGGACCTCACCATGGGGGGCCGAGGGGGCAGGGTTTTACTGGTCGTGAGCCTCCTGGAGGAAATAGGTTCAATGCTCAACATATGGTTGTTGGAAAAAAATGTCAACCTTTGGAATTTCATGGTTTTCTGTATAAAACTGCTAAAAATGTGATTCAAGCCCATCGACATCCAGCTTGACCATTTTTGGGCTATTGTTCCCTCATTTTTTTCTTCTTGATGACGATGATGATTGGTGATAATTTTATTTATTTAGGCCTATGTCTGATTACATTTTTGAAAAGGTTTAAAACTTAATCTGGAGCTTGTGTAATGTAAATATGAATAGACAATGTACACCAAATGACAAATTACACAATATGATAATTAATTACAATTATTAACACCATTACCAAACAACAGCGAAATCCTTCATTCACTATTAATATGGTTTATTATGACCTGAATCTACACCAGTACTTACCGTGGTGGTAGTGTGGGCTCTGGTGCAGGACTGTGGGACACCTAAAATAGCACAAAGCACCTTTACAAATACATATCCACAGTAAGGACTCTTTTCTACACCACAGTGACACTAATACAATCCATAGCATTCAATAGCGCCTGAGGCTACAAGAGCTTCTTTGTTCAGCAGAATGGGACAACAAGGTAAACTGTGCAAATTTCTGGATATTTAATAGATTTGAAATGCCGTAGGCTGTAAATTGATATTGGTATGATGCCTAGATATGCCCAAATACAATTTGCAGTATTATGTCTGTGAGTAACAATTATTTTGCTAATTAATCTAGCAAATACTCTATTGATTATTAGTTAGTAGGCCTTTGAATACGAGCGTTTTACAGAATTTGGCCCAAATAAAATGATGCTTGAGGACATCTTGATCAAATATACGATTCAAGATTCAAGATTGTTTATTTGTCATATGCAGGATCAACACAAGGTCAACAATGCAATGAAATGCTTAAGATCAGAAGAACTGTTGACTCGCTAAGAAGTAAGAAGTAAAAGCATGCAATAAAAATACAAGAGAAAAATTAAACAATATAATAAAAAAAAATGTAATAAAATACAAAGGTACAGGTAGGATTAAATAAGGTGTAAATAGAGTATTACACAAGTGGTAATACTGCTCAAATGAATTTCATATTGCACATAATATAGTATAACCCTAACCCTTTCATTCAGTGCTTTTTTCCTTCATGTGTACCACTTTCTACATTGTTTATACATACAGACATCCAATATATGCTGCAAGATATATAGTTACATCACAAAAGAAAAAATGTACCTCAACTAAGTATTTTTTAGATTTTATATTCAAATGCTCAAAGTAGCCACCCTTTGCTTTCTTGGTAGTGCTGCAAACCCTTGGCCTTCTCTCAATGAGCTTCATGATTATGTCTCCTTTTCTCTTCGCAGGGTCAAGAAATGCCAAGAGTAAAAGCAAGAGCAAAGCACTAATCAAAACGAAGGGTGACTCTTTTTAAAAATCAAAAGGTTTTGTTTTATTCTGACTTGACATTTTGTTTACTACATTCCATAAGTGTCCATTCATGGTTTTGATGCCTTCAGTGAGAATCTACAATGTAAATAATCATGGAAATAAAGAAGAAACATACATGAAAAAAGTGTGGCAAAACCTTTGACTGGTACTGTAGTGTGCTTATAGTCAAAACAGGTTTTTAAAGATCCCATGACATGGTACTTCTTGATGCTTTTATATGGCTCCTTAATGGTTCCCTAATACTGTAAATGAATCCTTCTTCAAAATCAACACTCAGTGCATGAGAAAGAGAGATAAGATGAGAAAGAGTCATAAATGTCACTCTGGAACACTCCATTATGGGCGTTGTTGCTTTAATGCAAATGAGGAGGACAGAGATGGCCTATAGTAGGGGGTGGGGGCGTGGCCAAGCTCTCCGCTCCGCTCTGTGACCCACTTCCGTGTTTTTGCACGGGGGAGAGATGAGAAGCCTTCCATTGAAAAATAAACACATTTCCACAGAAAATAAAATTAAACCACTGCTGTTTCAGATATCCACAGGCTCAGATAAAGGACTTCCAAGCCTAGAAACACTCGCAAGTTCCTCCAGGCAAATAAAAAAAAACGTATTTCGCATTGCGTAGCTCCTCTGCAGTCCAAACTCTCTGGGCGTGATTTACAGAGACGCTGAGTACAGACAGACGGGGGTGGAACTGCATTTGCATTTCTTTTTTCGATCTGACGTCAATAAGGTGCCTTGTTCAAAATCGCCCGTTTGAGCTCTGATTTTTTTCTAACACAGAAAAGGATCGCAAATGCTCAGTTTAGACATTTCGCAACTTTTAACCATGGGGAGGGGGGGCCTAAACAGGGTAGGGGAGCTCACATTAACGTTCAAAAACCTCAGAAAGTGAAAATTTCAAAAACCTCAGAAAGTGAAAATTTCATGCCATGCGACCTTTAATCAAAACCACAAAAATGCTGAGTGATCAAACCTCATTTCTCAGTACATGTTTTGGATCTGTGTAGCCCAGATCACACCAATTTGTTTAGTAATTTAGTTGATTACTTAAATAGTCAACAAATTGTGATAAATTGATTATCTTATTTCATCCAAACAACATGGCATATTGATTACCTGAGGTGGAAAAGAGGCGACTGAATGTCTGTTGACTGATGGTGCTTTGAGAGTTCCCACGGGCATCTGGTCTGGAAGAGCAGGGGGGGTGTCCTGAAAACCATCTGAAACTAACAGCACATGTACTGAATTACCCTCTTGTTTTTACAATTAATTTATAATAATGAAAGATTAAACTCTACAGCATACAGGGGGTCCTCGGGTTACGACGGTCTCGGGTTACGACGTTTCGTGGTTACGAACGCGCCCCCATTAAAAAATATATGTATATATTACGCGTCATTCCGTCTTACGCAGTTTAGCGTGGTAAGAGATGTAAACAAACGCGAACGGCGCGCGGCGCACGGCGGAAGAATACGCTCTGTTGTGGTTGTAGGGAGAAGAAGACAGCCTCGTGTGCGTGACCAATGTGGGCGAAAGTACCTGATGTGGGCTCTGATCTGCTCCTATGAAAGCGGCAGTGATAACCAAGCAGCGTAGTGGTCTAATTATTGAGATGGAAAGGTTATTGGTGCTTTGGTTGGAAGATCAAAGGCAAAATCCGGCTTACGACGAAATTCGGGTTACGACGCGTCTTAAGAACGGATCAACGTCGTAACCCGAGGACCCCCTGTATTTTGAGCAATAAATTGGTGTAATTCAAACTTAATGTAATAAAAAAGTACCTTGATTTCAATACTAAGGAATGGACTTAATACTCAATACTGATTCCAATACCATGATGATAATAAACAAGCACTGTGGCAGGATTCTTCAAGAAACTCAGGCTTAGTCGGGATGTGTTTTTGGGTGGTTTATTGTGCTGTGTTTACAGTGCAAAAAAAAAGGTGCCAAACGTGTGTGAAAAAATATTTACAGTGGTAGTTTCTGTGCTAAAGCTCAATTTAAAGGCAGGCAAAAAAACAGTTTTTAGCAGACTTCCCCTTTAAGTCTTTCAGACGCTCGCTCACCTGCTCTCGGCACACGTTACCTCCACTGTAATCAGGACAATACTGATAATCTGCAGAGCGCACCTATACCCTCATTTGCCTGTCCTACATTACATAACATCCACTGGAAAGCTTATTTACACCATTCCACTATGGCTAATATGTCAGGTGCCAAAAGATGAGCACGGACAATAACTTTCATGCAAAATCAATAAATCATATACAACGTTTTAAATATACAAATAATTGCTCATGCAAATTACTCGTGGCTCACATGACCCCCGCAACCCACACAACTGGAGGATTTAAACTACCGGTGCAGATGTGTCCGGGTTTGCCAGAACACACCACAGGAGGATGGAGAAGGCGGCAGCGCGAGGGTAAGTAAATGACCAATCTTAGCGTGATTTGGATGGGCAAAACTGGCGCTTCTAAGTTTGCACCCTTGGAGGGGTTATGGGGAATTAAGTTTAATGTATGGTTGGTAAAGAAAGGGTTTGGTGTGCGGAGCAGCAGATAAGGAAACGGGCGCACGCGTCTTCACACACTCTCCCCGGGGACAACGCTCTTAGGGACGGACCTGCTCTATCACAAACACTGTTTATTTAGACAGTACAGTGTCATTCTCAGCATTAAACTGTAGCTGAAATGTAATACCCACCTCCAGGAATAAGTGAAGAAAGAATAAATTAATGAATGCACACAATTTATTATGCAACTTATCCCGACAGTTTACAGTTTATCGTCATTGTAAGCTGTGAAAATAGTACAACTTGTATTGGTGGTTTTCAGATTCTAGAATACAGTGATTTCTTTATGGATTACATTTTACTTTGCCATGAAATATCCAAAAGGAAAATTCACAAATGTTAAACCTGATCTATTCTATTAGTGACAAAAGCCAAGAACTCACTGTATTTTAACAACATTTAGCCACCCTCCATCTGTATTAAATATTACTGTCCTATAGAATGTTGTGATGTCATCTAAACCTGAGCAATACCATGAACAAAAGTACTGCATTGAATTGGAAAAACAAAACAAAAAATCATTAACTCACATGACTCACTTTTCCTGGGGACGATGATAGTGGTCGGTCTCCGGGTCATACTTTGTCTAGAACCTGCACCGTTATCCATCACTGGCTTTGGCTTGACAGGAATATTATCTGAAATTGAAAGAAAGTTATAAAACACATTATTCTGAAACAAGGTCAGTCACACCCAGAGGTTCATAGGTTTTTCATCAGTCCCAAGCCTAGATAAACAGGAATGTGTTAGTAAGTCTCCAATATCAAAACAAAATCACTAAAAATAAGTAGCACAGAGAGTATCGCCATGAAACCATATTAGATACAGACAAAGCAAACACAGCATTGAGAATTGTTCCACAGATATAAGTAAAATATGCAGGACCCGTTTGTATTGCATGCATTAGTCTGTATGGACAAGGTTACGTCTGAAAGTGCATAAATGTAAAAACCTGCACTAAACCCAAGTTAATATTTTTGTAATTTTGCAGTGGAAAGATGTGTGGGCTGCAACTTGCTTATACTGGCCAAATAACATGGGGGCAATAGATTAATAATCAAGCTCCTGCATATTATACCTCTAAGGTGAACTTTTGTTGATTCATAGATTGAAATGTTAAAGCTTTGTCTGGAATATTCCACATTATAGCTTTAAACTGATATGTGTTACATTTATTTATTCAGTTACATTTGTTTTATTGCAAAAATATTCCCATCACCTCTTCACAGATCTGACCTGGAATTGAACTTGGCAACATCGTCTGCTTGTTTGGATGGGGATATAATTTTAAAAGTCATATTATGAGAAGAAGAGAACATACGAGAAGAATGCCATTTTGCCTGATGAAGGCCTATTGCTGAAACGTTGCATGTCCTAATAAATGTTACGTTTTGTAAGTAAGACGGAGTGCAGGATTATTTTCTTCTCGTATGTTCTGGGGCCACTCCCTCTCCTCCAACGTACCCTTTTGAAGAAATTGAAGTGCGAAGTTCTCATTCTTGTAAATGTCATATTATAAAATATTCAAGGCAAAGCAATAACCCTCCAATAGAAAAGTTACATAGTGCATCTTTAAAATGCTGTTTCCTCATTACAAACATACTTGGAGTTGTGTTTTGTTTCATTCACATATGTTTTACACTCAAAACCTCCTCTTCTCTCAAACAGAAAACACTCTGTACCACCTTCTGATGTCATGTGGTAATACAGGAAGTGCTGCACTGTGTTTTTAAACTCCATACACCTTCACTAGAATAATTTGGATGATTTAAATGGTAAATGGTCGCATCTTTATATAGCGCTTTTCCACCTTCAAGGCACCCAAAGCGCTTTACAACAAGGAACCTCTCATCCATTCACACACACATTCACACACCAGTGTACGCAGACACTGGGGGTGGGGTGGGTTAAGTGTCTTGCCCAAGGACATAACGGCAGCATTCATCTGTGGGAGCTGGAATCGTACCACCAACCTGTGGGTCAGTGGATCTGACAGCTCAACCAATGATGTTTTTTTTTTTAATGTCAAGAGCGGGATTCGAAGTGGAAAAAAAACTCTACCAACTGAGCTACTGCAGCCCTGGAATCACCAATCCCTACTAACCAAAGATAAAGATAAAGGCAGCTGTTAACTTGAATATTACCACTTCATGACATCACAAGGTGGAACAGAGCATTGTGAGCTTTGGAGATGTAAACAGACTAATAATACAGGATTACTCAAACATGTGTGAATGAAACAAAACATGAGTCCAGGTATGTTTTTGGGGAGGTAACAGCATTGTAACGGCTTAAAGCTCAGAAGAATCCATATAAGACCTTTAAATATGAATGATTTTATCCCTCAGTCCATGGTATCCCTTGACAGTTTATATGTCAAGAATACTCACTTGAAGTTTTGGCCTCATGTGCTTTTGGTACACAATCATAGTCAGGATTTTCTGCAGTATTTAAGTTTTTAAGTTATTTAAGTTTTAATAATAATAATAATAATGACTAAATATTAAAACTCACTATTTCGTGAATATTCCACATATTCATACTGATCGTCTGTAGTTTCAGGACTCTCTGTGATCATGAGTTCAAATAATCAAATTTACAAAATACATAGATTAGACAACTGGTTTAAATTTGGGTTTTGAGAATATTAATATTAATAATAACTATTACTAACTTACGTGATGCATCGTCCTCAAAAGTGTACATGTCCCCAGAGTCATTTCCTGAAGCTACTAAAAAAGGGTCACATGTTGGAAATGTTTCATATTATAATGTGTTTATTTCTATGTGATAACTGCAATAACAGTATTGGTGTTCGAGATTACTCACTTGATTGTCTGTCCACATACTCGTACTCACTGAATGGATCGTCACTACTCACTGGAGTCACTAGAAAATGTAAATGTTAAGTATGGTGAACTATTGATTATTATTGGTTAAATTAAGTTATTTTTTTTTCCCCAATGCATTTTGGATATGCACTATCAACTCATTTGAACTGGAGCTACACAATATAAGAAATACAACACTATTCTAACCATTAATATTACAAAACTTACAAAGTGTACAGTATAAGTTCAGTTATCTGGTATCTCATGGTGCACTTTGATCTTTTTACACGTTTTTCCAATGTGTGTTTTTTAACGACAAATGGCAAATAAACTAGACTAACCTAACCATGGACCACTCCTGAATGAATTAGGATTTATTAAATTGATCGATTCAGAAATACAATACAATACAAAAATGCAAATTACTTACTAAAACAAAATTTAATTTTTAAATATATCAGAGTTACCAGTTATATTTCTTTCCTGTGATAAGATTTTCATTATAGCATATGGTGCAGCCTTAAATTGAACCAATGCTCATCTGGCTGAAGAACAAACTTTACTTACTGCACCACAGTATCATAGGCTACCTGCTCAAATAAGTGTCTACTTTCAATGCAATTTTAGTATTGATCAGTGTCTGATTTTCTATACTTTTGTCAATGCTAACAGAAATGTATAAAAACAGACAGTCACTCACTTGCTACATTCTCCACATTGTCGTACAATGGCTGTGCTGTGTAGTTGTTGTGGTTGTTTATATTCAGATTGGGTCTGAGTGGCTCTTTAGTTGGCTTAACCGGTGGCGTAGAGGGCCCTTTAGCAAAATCATCATCGTAAATAGTATCCTCCCTGGTCAACTTTGCTGGCTTGGACCTATGCTGTGCCAATATCGCATCCAACTCCTCCTTTACAGAATTCGTTTTCCCCAGTGGTTTCTTGGTGGGTTTGGGAGCCGGAGTTGGGGGTGAAGAGACATTTTCATAAATATCATCAGCGCTAAATTGTGCCTTTAAGGGTACGGAAGGTTTAGCTGCTACCGGGGGTCTTGTTTTCCTCGTCGCTGGTTGTGGCTTGATTGGCACGGATGCTTCTTCTGCTTGGTTTTCAAATGCCTGGATTCTAGCACGAAGACTATTTGCAGCGCTCATCTCGTCCACATATTCTGTTTCAGCGCTAGATTGGTTAAAATTAGCAAGATTTTCTTCTTTAAAGACTTCCAGTAATTCTTCTAAGTAATTATTGCAAGAGGCTCTGTCCAGTATGAAGTTTGAAGGGTCAGAATTTTCACTTAGCTGGACCAAAGTTGGGGGTTCCGCTGGTAGAATAAACAGCCTTTTGGATTTGATACGAGGAAGTGGGACAGGATACTGGATAGAATTGGCAGTAGTAGCAGCAGTAGTAGTAGCAGCAGTAGTAGTAGTTGTAGTATCAGAACTAGTCTCTGTGCTGGTTGTGTTATTCCAGTGAACAGTGACACATCCGGTGTAGTTTGTTTGTCCAGAGTTACAACTCGAATCTTGGTTCTTACGGGAACATGAAAATGTTAAATTCACATTAGTAGGTCCATCTGTTGCAGTGGATGATATTTTGTTCTTTGGAGCCAATGGTCGTGGTGGTTTGATGGGTTTTTTACCTGTAAACACATATATGATAAAATTTAATAACATAAGGAGTGCAAGATTAATTGTAGTCTAATCAAAATAGATAGCATTTTTTTTCTTAAGTATCATAATTTCTAAATATTCTGCATACAAACTGAAATACATACTGTACATGCCATTTTTGTCAATTCTCCTCAATGCGTTTACAATGTGAATTTCACAAAAGTGCAATTACATAATATTATTTTCCTCACATTTTTCAGCCTCAATCCGCTCATATGTTGTTCTGAATAAATTGTAAAGTAATTACATTTTTTTCAATGATGATGGACCAAAAGAAGCTACTGTTTTTGTGACCTTACAGATGTATTTCAATGCAAGATTTGCTTTTTTTCCTGTGTTTATTATTGATTCAAAATCTCAAATCCTCAAAACCAATGTTCCCTCAATTAATTTATTTCATTATTTGTATGTACAGTAGATGAAATTACATATAGATATTAAAATTAGCTCACCATCAGTTTCAGAAGCAGCAGCAGTAGCAGTAGTAGAAGTAGTAGTAGTTTTACAGTTCAGGCGACGAGGGGGTGCTATAGGTTTATGGACTTCTTGGGTCTTTTGCCTTGGGACCTGATCATAGGACAAAATTGATTCAGAAAGACAAAAAAAAGAATTGAGCTTAAAGGGATATGCCACCCCCAGGTCAAACTTGGGCATCTCCCCACAGTCCAGAGACTAAAATAAGTGGTGGAAAGCGTTTTCCTGGTCACCCAGCCATTGTCCAGGTCTGTCAGCACTGACCGCCGCGGTATCTGCAGCTCCTCCGCGTTAGACTGGAGTCTAACAGCGCCAGAGAAAGATTTCGGCCAAAAGGAATTAATTTGCTCGATGCGTTTCCCAATTACTTTCTGTGTAGTGCGCATTCATATCGAGTGCAAATAAATGTGCAAATCAACACGGAGAGCTTGACTTGGTCATTTTGGGTGGGAACTAATTTTCAGTGCGGAAAAAGAAAGCCGAAGCACGCACCACGCTGCGCAACAGGGGAACTCCCTTCCTGGTGCGTAACTGGGATTCCCCTGGCAGCGTGCTGTGTGCTTCGGCTTTCTTTTTCCGCACTGAAAAGTAGTTCCCACCCAAAATGACCAAGTCAAGCTCTCCGTGATGATTTGCACATTTATTTGCACTCGATATGAATCAATCAATCAATCAAACATTATTTATAAGGTGCTTTTCATACAAAATTGTAACACAATGCGCACTACACAGAAAGTAATTGGGAAATGTATCGAGCAAATTAATTCCTTTTGGCCGAAATCTTTCTCTGGCGCCGTTAGACTCCAGTCTAACGCGGAGTAGCTGCAGATACCGCGGCGGTCAGTGCTGACAGACTCGGACAATGGCTGGGTGACCAAGAAAACGCTTTCCACCACTTATTTTAGTCTCTGGACTGTGGGGAGATGCCCAAGTTTGACCTGGGGGTGGCATATCCCTTTAAAGGTCGTATATTGTGGAAAATCGAAACTCTGAGCTTTAAGCCATTTTATAATGTTCTTACCTTCTTAAAACGTACCCGAGTTGTGTTTTGTTTCATTCACACGTTTGAGTATTCCTGGATTATCTGTCCACCATATGATGTCATGAGGTGGTAGTGCACAGCTACCTTTTACCTTTTGTTTAGTAGACAATTCCAGGGCTGAAATTATCCAAATGATTCTAGTGAAGGTGTATGGAGTTTAAAAACACAGTGGAGCATTACTACATGACATCACAAAGTGGAATAGACTCAGCCTAAATATGCAGAATTTGTGTGTTGAACATTGAAACAAAACACAACTATGGGTATGTTTTTGAGGAGGAAACAACATTATAACATAGATAATAATAATGTAATACAGGCCCATTATTAATGAGACATATTTTCCATAATTAGGAATACACATACCAACCCACCTGAGGAGGAGGGGTATGAGGGGCAGAGAAGACCAGAGGATTTCCTGGACTCTTCCCACTGCAGTCCAGCGGTTCTGCTGAGAGGATGGTGATCTCTGGACGCCTACAGACACAAGAAATGGACATTTTGCACCAATGGACATCTAAATAAATGTGTTCTGTTCATGTTCTAGCATTTAATCATGTCATAATTTCAGATTAATTTATTATTAGGACACCCATCAGCTGAGTTTATCCAGCTATCCTGCAGTACACAGTATAGTATAATTATTTATGTGACAGAAATGACAAAAAATATCAAACATTCCCTTATATATTTACAATACAAAATACATTTTATTGTATTGTATTAATTGTATGAATACCATCTAAAAGTTTAAATGTTTAAATTAAAAGTTTAAATCCACGGATAACACTTCATGTGCAGTAAACACTGAGGGCTTTTTTGTAAGGAAATAATTATAGTTTAACTTTATTTAGTCTCAGCCTAGTATTGCTTGATATTGCCTATCAGCAGATACCTAAAGCATGGACAGCTTTGTTCTGCATCATTTGGAGCTAGAATGTTAAAATCTTATCTTCATTGGTTTTGGATTTACTCCTCAGACATATTCATTTCATGGCATGAAGTCCTTTCACCAGACAACAATCACATATTGAAGGTTTTGGGGTTGAACCACCACTTTCTGATGCCATTTTGAAAAAGTATTTCCTTTTTTGTACAATAGAATTCTGCCCTCCAGCTCAATTTTAAACTACGGGAATTCTAAAAGTGTAATTTGAACTCAACCTAGTCAAACAACTGTCAATGAAGGGCTTCATTACAGGTGATGTGGCATTTTACAGAGACATATGTGACTATGACTATAGGACTGATGTGTATACACTTTTCATTTCAAATAAATATTGTCAGTTATAATTAATTTAGATTATTTTATTTTATGTATTTTGAACTGTTGTACTGACAAAAACAAAAATTAGATATCAGATTTAATATATTTTCATGATAGTGCTCTAAGCCAGACCACCATAATCGTGTCTCTATTCTCAGTACAAGAACATTTCACTTGAAAGTTTCACATGAAAATAAGTAAGTGTATTGTAGTTACAAACAATATAAATGTTGACCAATACAGTGAAGCAATTACCTTCTATAATTACCTCTGCGGCGCTCACTCTGAGAGCTTGATTTGGCTAGGAAGACAAAGAACATTTAAATTTTAAAAAAATATGATAATGTAAACTATTCTAGGCACACTTACTGCGTTTTATCACAGCTTTTATAGATGACAGTGGCCCCTGCCTGTGTAAAAAAAACAAGAGAATTACAAATTTGAACTATAACAAAATCAACAAAATCTATAACAAAATCTTAGTCTGGCTAAAAGAAAATAATATTATATATATATATATAATTTTTGCCCAAATCTAAATGTCATATAATTTACACAATAATTACATCATGGTTCAGTATATCTTGCTATTTGTGAATTATTAATCTATAGTTTTCCCCAGAGAATGTTAGGGATGCTCAGTGTTTACATCCACTTCACCACAGCGACGTTCACTCTCCTGACAGAAGAGGCCCTTTATACAGTGTTAATGAGAGACAAACAGGAGGCTGATGTTAACACACTTTACCACTATATATTTATTTTGGTTTAGTAACTAGTGTTGTCATGATACAAACATTTCAAACTCAATTTTAAGGAACAGACTAGATACTCAATACCAATGCCGATACAACAATAATAATACAAAATGTCATTTTCAACATTAAATCTAAGTAATGTTGATACTTTTGACAATCTAACGTTGAATGCAACAGAACACAATTCACAAGTATCGTTACCTGCTTTGGGTGTGATCTGTCCCCACCCGATTAGAGGAACCTGAAAAAAGGAGAGATTATCTTGAAAGTCAAGCAAATTTGTGACAGTGAAAAAGTCGAAGTGGAATGCATTTTCCCAAATAGGCAAAAAGCTATTTGCAATATGGGTAAAACATGTAAAAAATATTTAATCCTACTAAACAATCTTATTTCACTGAGAACATTGACGATCTGCACAAACGTTTTAAAAACCAAAAGTAAAAGTAAGTATGAACACGACAAACTATGTGTAATGAAAATATAATCAGATCGGTATAATGTAAATAATATATGGGCAACATATCAAACATATACAAATGTTTTTCTTTTAATTAAATAAAACTTGAATATTGGATACACTATTTTAAAAGAAAACCCATTTAAAAATGCTGCAAGAAGAGCTACTTAAAAGTATGCTTTAAATAATGCTTTCAAATAAGTGATATTTGTTCACCTGGAATATGGGAAAACTACAAATTTGTTTTAATAGATACATTCTATTGCATGAAAAAATATTGTGATGTTGAAATTGATATGACAAGCCTTTTCCTTATCCATATTCCTTAAAAATAGAGTTTGAATTTGTTTATCTATTTTTTGTATCGTGACAATACTTTATACATAAAAGAAGATCCTCAAATTAATAGAAGTCGCTGATTCAGTTACAGTAACCATTGTGAACAAGTTATACCAGAACCCAACCCTACAGGACTAACCCAGAGAAACAAGCTGCTCTTTTATAGTGATCTGGTCAATTCTTAATACAAGAATGACCAGTGACCTAAATAATTTGAGGCGGAACTCAAACCTCATGTGCAATGGGTAAAATGGAAAAGTGGATATTTTCCACTGATTTCTTCTGTTCTCTTGTCAGTTCAATTTCCAATTCAATCAAAAAAGCATTCATACGTAGTAAAATAATTGTATAAATCTACTTCTCATTCATACGGTGGTTCTACTAAACATTTTTACGTGCTACTATGTGTGCCAAAACAAACTTGAGTTAACTTAAGGGTTGGCCCTCTATTGTGCGTGTCATTGTAGTCTACATACGTACATAACAGTAAACTAATGAACTCTACAGATTTTCCGCAGTTTGTTGTGGAATCATCTTATTTTTAGGTTTAAGAAAAATTACTTCAATGTCTAACAGTAGGCTTTGTGGTATTATTATCATAGCCTCTAGCAAACTAGTCTGAAACAGAGACTTCATTGTTGCACCTGTTTCACCTGTTACTTGTCAGCCGTTAGCTTTGGGCTACTAAACCCAGCCTGTTCTCACACCTGTGCTTTATAAACACCAACTTTATCAAACTAGAAAAGCCATGTTTAAATATGCCATTTTCCTACCTGCGTTTCCAGATGTAACTGAATTTTAACAGCCGATTCTATCAGTTTCAGTGTTGCTCTTTCTGCGTCGTGGTGCAGACTGAACCAGCAACTGAAAAGTGGTGCACAGCTGAGGACAGTAGGCGGGGCTTAGGTACCTGTGTTTACCTGCATGGCCACTCTGCTCACCTGGAATGTGATCATGCAGGATACATGGCTCTGCTATGATAACATCAGTACTGTTGAAGGGCGATGGTGATTATCAAGTAATCAAAGGTGGGTAGCAACGTTCCCTAAGCTGCGCGCCTGTGCAATTGCGCACTGCTCGCACATTCTCAGCGCACAAGAAAACCTATGCAGCGCAGAGATGAAAGAGTTCCGCTTTTTTTTCAGCCGCGGGGTCATCTGAATACGGGGGAATCGTCCCGTATTCAGAAACAAAAGTACGTGTCTCGTATGAAACTTCTACCGGTGAGCGAGGAGCACGTGCAGCTCTTTCGCAACTGCGTGTACCGGGGGTGCATGTCAGATGTCGCTCACAGGGGTCCAAGGAGCGCTCAGGGAGTTAGTGTGTTTGCTCAGACACATAAAACATTAGGGGGAACATTGGTGGGTAGCTACATTTACTTCAGTAACTTTTAGAGAAATGGTACTTTTCAGAGTACTTTTCAAGCAGCATACTTTGACTCCTACCCTTAAGTAATATTTTTAATGAAGTAGTGCTGTTGAGTGCTGTTACTCATACTTACTCCCACTGTGAGTATGTCTACAAGTGACAATTTATGTTGTACAATACAAAATGATTTGAACATTAGTGTTTCTTTCACTGCTCCTTCATATATGATTTAGTTCTTCTCATTTTATAACCTCAGATTGTGTACATTATTTAATGCTTTGTCCTTCTAATTGCCTTCACTTAAAACAATAAATCAGATGACAGTTACAGTTACTCTGAAACTACTCACACCTATTTGTTTACAGTTTCTGTTAGTTAGGTAAGCCTATTCATAGTTTCATAGTAATTTAATTGTACTTAGCTCCTCCCTGCAAGCAGTTATAAGCAGTGTCGTCCAGCACTCTAGCCAGAACTGAAGAAGCAGCTTGTATGAGCTGCGAAACTTATTCGACCAAATAAACTTTTGTCCAGTTGACATATTGAATTTCTCCTTTTGCCATGGATTCTACCTGGACAACTGAGGGATTCTACACCTCTGCAAATAAAAGATACAAATATGAGAGACGTATCCCAATTAGCAGTTTTGGAATACTGTCTCTGGTCTATTTATACAACTTATAAATAAATAATTCCCCATTCATTAATATTTTCTTGATTTCCTGTATTTAAATTATACCTGTTGTCTAACCTTCAACCTGATTTAATAATTTAGTAATCAATAATACAACTCAAAAGTAGATACTCATTTGTACAGGTATTAATACTAAAAATGTAACAGGGCAGAAATGAACCTATACTGAAGCTCAAGATCATCCTAAAGATAGGATGATCTTGAGCTGTATCAGAACAAGTATAAGAGTCATGTTAATATAAAAGAAAGTATTATGATTTAATGTTGAAAATCACATTTATTGTGGTATCAGAATTGAGTATTGAGTCAAATTTTAGCATTGTGACAGCACTAGTATCTGGGTATTGATGCTACAGGCCTGAATAACTCCCTTTGGTTTGGGCAGTGCCAGTGAAAAGCACAAAGCACATGTGCTGAGCTCAGCTGTTTGGCTCAGTCTGACTCATGTGGGTGTTACTCAGCAGCAGCACAACAGGTGGACAACAGCCACCCCCGAATCAGTGCACACAGAAGTTCATTCTCATCTTATAGCTAATTCCTATTTGACTTGTTCTGACTTTGATTGTGTATTTCAAACAAAACAAGGGAATGTTTTCAGTCTCATAAACTACAGGAATACAGAATTGCTTGGCCTAAATCAAACATGAATGAAACAAAAAAACAACTCTGTTTTAATAGGGCAATGTTCTACCGGGGGAAAGCACAGATATGTTGTATTTCCTCTTATAGATATTTAAAGGAGCACTGTGTATGCTAACTTTTCTGGAGGAGGGTCCGCCACTTGCTTATCTCCATGGAGATGTTGGATTGTTCCAAAAAATGGCATTAAACATATATTTCTGTGGAGACAAGTACCATGGAGTGCCACCAGGCCACGTTACAGATAAGATCTGTGGCGCAGCAGGCCTGTCTGAACACAGTAACAAGGCATGCTTTTCAAGATATTTTTGAACACTCTAAAACACCAGTTACTAAAGTCTTTGCACTGTTCTGCCCATACTGTATATTTTCTATTTGTAAATAAGTTTATAGTTTAGGGTACACTTTGTCTCCATAGGAAACATTGTCCTCTGCATTTGACCCATCCTATCATCCTATAGTAAAGTATGTTTTCCTTATTTTTATTCTATCATCGTTTCTATTATTAGTCTTTGTTTAATATTGTGCCATAACAACATAGTTTGTAAATTAAACTTATTCTAACCGTAATATTTTTGAGCAACAAAACATTAGTCATCTAAAAAAAGTACATACTCTATATATACAACTCTACTGCAGACAAGAGGTGATAGGCCTTTCACGCTAATGACTATATTGATTTATCGTTCAGTGTATGAAAGCTGGAACAATATATTCTTTTAAGTGGTGAGATTTTTGCTTATTATGTAATATGATACGGTTTGAGCAGTAGAGGGGAGAATAAATAACTTCAGTGGCTAATTAGATCATATCTGTTGCAGCTCAGACCTTTTAATGATACAGTATATTTAAATGTGTTTACTGTGATTTTCCTGCTTTGTGTCAGTGTCATAAAGCAGTTTAAATATTGTCGTTTATCGCAGTATTTGTCTTTAGCAATATATCGAGCTTCAAAATGTGTTATCATGACAGGTTTGGTGGGGGAGGAGAGGGTGTGAGCCTGGATGACTCTGGGCACAGTGGAAAAGTCCTCTCAGATGGTCACAATGAAAAACAAATAGAGTTCAAACTGTTAGGAAGTGGACAGATTTTGTGTATGATACTGAACAAACATGATATAATCTATTATTATTATAACAAGTGTTTAAGCCAGATCAATTTTGGAGGACTGCAGGATTGCAGGTCTTTGTTGGAAAGTTAAGCTAAAGGTCTAAACTACAAAGTTGATAACACTGTTTTATATTTGATCATTCTCCTATGGTGTATATGTATTTTGTTAATATAGCACCTTTGTTTTATCTTACCATATTATAAGGTTCAAAATTAGACATATTTCTTGTTTACCATGCGACTAATTAACGATTATCTTAAAGGAGAATTAACGTTTTTTACAATCTGACCCTTATTTCGGTAATAAAACAAGTTGTTTTATTCACCCATAGCACTTTGGTGTCATATAGGAGCACTATCGCAGAAGTTATGTTTTAGCCGTTCTGTTCGATCCCGTATCCGTAATGCGTGAGTGCTCGGGGCATATAATATATGCCCCGAGCGGTCTCCAAATAACACAAACTTTAGCACTTTTCAAATCATAGAAGCTCAATGTCTTCAATGTTCACTTTCGTTTTGAGTCAAAAGTGGGCTGTAATCCGAGATTTATCGCAACAGAAAAGTAAAGTTTACAGCGGTGTTTGCGTTTCATGTTTGGGTCCCGCGGAGCTGAGAGTGAAATAAACTGTCACTCCGCACATGCGCACTGTCCTCTCTGATGACGTCATCTACTCGAAACTATGGCTGGATATCGGATTACAGGCCGTTTTGGAATCCACTGAAAGTCTACCCTGACACAGCGATCTTCTGTGATTTGAAAAGTGCTAAAGTTTGTGTTATTTGGACACCGCAAAGTAATGCCCTGAGCATATGATACGAGCACCATGTTAACGGATACGGGATCATTAGTAGAACAGAACGGCTCAACATAAGTTCTGCGATACTGCTCCAATTGACACCAAAGTGCTATGGGTGAGTAAAACAACCGAAATAAGGCTCAGATTGTAAAAAACGTTAATTCTCCTTTAACCTATGTACTATAGACTATGTAACACTACTGTATGGTGCAAAAGGTTCTACAGTCTGATCAAAAGAGAACAAGATGTATTTTGTAGTTACTGTAGGCCTACTCATTCAAGTGTTTTAACATGGACCCAATTCATAATGTCGAATGTCTAAACTGCATAGTGTATTGATTATTAAAGTAGTTTATCGTGCCCGCCATCTTTCTTTGTATACGTTTACTAATCTTATAGCTACACTAAAGCCTATGTAAAAGTAAAATGACTAACCAGTGTTCCAGGTGTCTCCTGTATTTCTGCGCATCTCGATGTCCTCCTCAGACCACACGCTCCAGTCAGCTCTGCCAAACGCGCTCAACTGAAGGGCCCACTCTGCTCCACTTGGTTCCGCGGCGTGGTGCGAGGATGGAGGCGGGGGTGCGCCACTGTCTGGATCAACAGTTGTGTCACAAGTTCTGCGCACTTGACCTTGCGTCTAAACTACACACAGCAAACAAAGAGGAAGACGGTCTAAAGTTCTTATACTTTAGACCAGGGATTCTTACCCTTTTCCACACTGTGACCCAACTTAATGCTCAGTATAAAAGTAACTTAGGGCCCATTCTCATAGTAAACGAGTAGTATCATCATTCTTCCTGCAGATGGCGCCATGATGCCATTGTTTGCTCGCTTACGCCGTAACAACTTTTTGGACAAATATAATTGAGAATAAAAAAATGCACTTAAACGTAATTGAAAAGTGGTCATAGTATCCACGTTTGTCTACTGCGTAAAAGCTGCGTGGACTAATCTTTGGTGTCTTTTCATTATGCATAATACTGTATGTTTACTGCTGCTGCTCTGTATGAATGTATCATGTTTGTCACTACCTCCCTGTAAACTACTGTTACCTGTGCAATAATCTGTGCAATTACCAATGTGCAATATTTATACCATACTATGTGCAATACGAAATCCACATGCAACACCTATACCACACCATATTACAGGGCTCTCAAGTTTTGAGCGGGGTCGTGCGTGAGACTGCGTAATTTCCGAGGAGGGGGGGGGGGGGGCGAGTGAACAATTGGGGTGGGTTGAATTGCGTGAGAAATGCCGTGTGAGCGTGTGAACGCGTCGAATTGTCTCTCTCAATGCGTGAGACTTGAGAGCCCTGTGTAAATGTTTGTCTAAAGAGCAAACTTAAACTACAAAGCAACTAATGAGAGTTATAGAAATGAAGTTATTACCTGATGGATGGGGCGGCAGTAGCTCAGTTGGTAGAGCATATGCCTCGAATCCTGGGAATCCTTGACGGGTTGACCGCATGTGATCCCAGCTTCCACAGATGAGTGCTGCCGGTGTGTCCTTGGGCAAGACACTTAACCCCACCTCGCCCCCAGTGTCTGTGGACATTGGTAGCCCCCATGGCAGAAGATACATCAAGGCCTGTTGTGACGTGAGCCGTCCTCCTGTGGACCCACCACCTGCGGAAGGATTCATGGGGGCTGGTGCATTGTGTTCTGGGCAGCAGAACACTGTTTGGACTGCTGCCCCCGCGACCCAGAAAATGGAAAAGCAGAAGAAAATGAATGAATGAATTAATTAATTACCTGATGGTTCTCAGTTTGTTTTATCATCTCCTGTTCAGTCGCTGTCCTTATCACTGAGCGCGCACTGCACTGTCAACAGTCTGCCCAACAACAGAACAATCTATTTTCTGATTGGCTGAAAAGGGCGCGGCGATATCTGAGATTTTTTTCCGGGGGGGGGGGGGGGGGTTTCGCTGAAAACGCGCGGTGCCTGCATAAACTGAGCCACACAGACCGATTTTCTGGGCACAAAAAAAAAATCAGCGTGAGAAATGCCATGTGTGGCGTGTGAACACGTCGAATTGCGTGTGTCACACTCTCAATGCGTGAGACTTGAGAGCCCTGTGTTACCTGTGCAATAATCTGCAATTACCAATGTGCAATATTTATACCATACTATGTGCAATACGAAATCCACATGCAACACCTACACCACACCATATTATGTGCAATCTGTGAAATACTCCACTTACACCTTATTTGATCTTTGACTTAATCTTACCTGCACCTTTATACATTGTACCTTGTATTTTTATTACATTTTATTACATATTTTTATGATATTGTTTACTTCTTCCCCTGCACTTTTGCAACACCTTTTTACCATGTACTATTATTGCATGTTATTAGTACTTCTGACTATCTTAGCGAGTCAACGGTTCTTCTGATCCTAAGCATTTCATTGCATTGTTGAGCCTGTGTTGATTCTGCATATGACAAATAAACAATCTTGAATCTTGAATTCTCAGTATAAAAGTAACTTGGGGCCCATTGTCATATTAAACGAGTAGTATCATCATTCTTCCTGCAGATGGCGCCATGGTGCCATTGTTTGCTTACGCCGTAACAATTTTTTGGACGAATATTGAGAATAAAAAAATGCGCTTAAACGTAATTAAAAAGTAGTATCCACATTTGTCTACTGCGTAAAAGTTGCGTGGACTAATCTTTGGTGTTGGATACCAAACAAACCCATAGGAGAATGAGAAGCACACCAGATCACTCCACCTCTGCGCTCTCCGCGGGCCTGCCCCTGCTGCACAGAGGGAGGAGCTTTCTACCGACGATCTGTGCGCTTTTTCACCTCCGTGCGCCAGGTTAAGTCGCTTGGTTACTCGCTTATGTAAACACCAAACGGGGATTACTTTCAGAACAACATACTCCAAGTCGGATTTAAGTTGAATTTCACTGAAAACGCTGACACGGGCGCTCAAACTGCTGCGCGCCTCTGGATCTGACAGTCCAAGTTGAGGTAAGCTGACTTCAAGAAAGAAAACACCACGACGCTTTATCTTTGTAGCAGTCCTGCTCATCTTTAGTTTAACACTAGATTTACGTGTATTTTCTTAGATACTCATGTGTTACACGTTGTTGTTATGACAGTTGCTGATTGACATGTGCGAGTGGAGGAGGAGGGGAGGGAGACCTGGGGAGGTCTGTCCGCTTCTGTCGCGACACACGCACATTCATTGTTTTATTGCATGGTCATTAGCAAAACAAGGGCTATGAATAAACGTGCTAAACGTGCTAAAGATAACAGTGGACTGTGACTTGACGTGTCCACTTTGTAACTGCAGCAGCATAGGCCTGCTTAGTGACTTGACCCACCCTTTATGGAATCATCCTACTCAAATTAAGTTCAGAAAGTACTCCCAAAACAAGTCTTACCCGCCTGTGCTAACCTGCCGTGCCTCCAGCTCACTTTTGATTTAGTGTTGCCCAACATTTATTTCTATAGGTTGTCTACTTGCCCATTCAGCCTATGTAGTCTTTATAAAATGTGTCAAAAATAATCTAAAATAAATTAAAACCTCTGTGCTGGTAGACTCAATACCAATTTCGATACAGTGATAATAATGGAAAAACACGCTTTATCTAGACAATAGGATGACATTTTCAACATCAAATAATAGTACTGTCTTCTATGTTATACCAGTCTATGTGCTCTTATACTTGTTCTGATACAGCTCAAGTTCATTCTAAATCTATTCATAAAAAAATAATTTCTGTCCGGTGCATGTGACTTTTTTTTAGTACCAATACCTGCTCAAATGAGTATCTAGTTTCGATACTAGTTTATCAATTAGTGTCTCTGGATCTGACAGTCCAAGTTGAGGTAAGCTGACTCAAGAAAGAAAACGCCACGTAACTCCACCACGACGCTTTATCTTTGTTGCAGTCCTGCTCATCTTTAGATTAACACTAGATTTACGTGATTTTCACTGCTTTTGACTACCTTGAACTCAGCATATTTCCTTTCTAAACAGCCATCGGCACAACTGACCTGATTTCCAAGATCTAGGATCTTGGTCCAACCAGCCAGTGACCCCCTGAATACCCCCAGAGGAGCAGGGTAAAGTTACCAACAAATAGCATCAAAGTTTCATGGCCAGTCCTCTTGTGTCATTCCTGCACAGGTGCCCTCTTTCAGGTCGCACAATCAGTGTAACTCACAATCAGCTAATGGTCACATTGATTAGGTGTGGTTCGCATGGATAGAAACGGACCGCAACAGAACAATAGTTTGGAAACAGAGGAATTCATTTTTCTCCCAGGAGGTCTTACTACTATTGTAGTTTAGAAGTGGTTTTTGTATGACTGATGAAGTGTTTATCAATATTGAAACCTCATTCCAAAACCACAATGATAATTTAAAAAAAAGTCTTTCTTTAGGAAATGGAATGCAATGGAGGATGTAATATTAAAGAATTATTGATATTAAAAACCTATTCTGAAAGATGTCTCATTCAATAATAATAACTAATAATGGAAAAAAAACACATCAAACCGATTTTAAATGATTACAAGTTTTGCGCACTCATCTCCATGCGCCCCTGCCTCCATGCGATCGCACCCTCCTTCATCACTATTTGCCATGACTTTAATGTGACCTGTGGAAAGCCAGATGTAAACGATGAAAGACCTTGCTTATTTCAGTAAAGTGATGACTGAAATATACCCCTATGAGTGTGTTCATGTGTGATTGGACCTTTTTAATCACAGATGAAGATGTGAAACTGTGGCCATGCACTTTCATGTTATAATGTCCATGCCCATTGTTCTGTTGTGAATCTTGCACAGAGTTCTCTCAACATTCTCTCAGAATCTAAAAGTTATATATATTTTTTAAGAAAAAGGTCCAGTATGCTTCGATCATATTACTAACCAGACACAAACAAGCACCCTAACCAGATGCACATTTGGAGAACTGTGCTTGAAAACGTACAGTTTATTTTGGAAAGTAGGATCCTCCTCTACCGTCTCATCTCATGAGCTGATGTGGCTGCTGTGGTCGCTGCACCAGGCTTAAAACTGTCCCTGAAATGGGTGTAGTTAAACTTAGCTGGGCTCTGTCCACTTGAAACGTTTTGTCATGGAAATAAGTTTGGCCATCAGTTGATGCCTCTCACGTGGCTCATGGTGCGGTGTTTGGGGTGAATGATGCATGGTGTATGTGAACAAGATCGACTCAAAAGAGAAGTAAACTAAACTAAATCTAATGCACACTGGGGTCGATCCATACAGAACATTAATGTCTTAAAACAACTCACAACAACTCACACTGTGAACAGTAACCGAAATATTTACTCAAGTAAGGGTACTTTTAATTAAATATAATTGTTGTATTTTATATTATACTGTATATTAAATATATAATGAAAATATTACTTAAGTAGGAGTAAACGTATTCTTTTGTAAAAGTACTCAGACATTAGTTAAAAACACATGCAGTTTCACTAGGTCTAGCTATTTTTATGCTGTAATTACACTTCACTTTATAACCATAGCACTGAACTATTTCAACGGCAATGACCTTTATTCAACCATGTTTACATCATACATTCAGTCATCACTAATTGTATCAACTTTTAATATAGATTAAAATCAAGAGAGTTATGCTATATTACTGAATATACTTCAGATTATCCACAGTCTTGCAGTTTGAGCCTCCTTCCCAAAGAATGCCACTTTGAGATTTGCTTTATGCTTTCCTGGAATTAGAAGAATGTATGGCTAATTGACCAACTCTGATGGCTGGTGAACTTTGGACACCAATATCTGAAAGTCTGAAAATCACATCTATGCTCTATTTTGATGTAGAATATTTACCATGTGAGGCTGTGAATAACGTTCATGCTAATGTCATTACACCTATGAGTCCAAGTCACGGGTTTCTCGTTTTGTCTGGCTGGAGGTGTGCGACCAACTTATGGATTATAAAATGTATTCCAAAGATTACATTTACACATGATGCACACTATTCTAAACGTGATAAAAGGAGAAATACAATTTGTCAACTGGACAAAGTTTGTTTGGTTGAAAACGTTTCGCCGCTCATCCGAGAGGCTTCGTCATTTCTGGTTCTAGTGCTGGTTCGAGACTGCTTTTATCCGAGCTAGATAAAAGATAAAAGCTAGATAAAAACAGTCTCGAACCAGCACTAGAACCAGAACTGACGAAGCCTCTCGGATGAGCGGCAAAAAGTTTTCGACCAAACAAACTTTGTCCAGTTGACAAATTTAATTTCTCCTTTTATCATGGATTCTACCTGGACTATTCTAAACAATACTTAAAGGGATATGCCACCCCCAGGTCAAACTTGGGCATCTCCCCACAGTCCAGAGACTAAAATAAGTGGTGGAAAGCGTTTTCCTGGTCACCCAGCCATTGTCCGAGTCTGTCAGCACTGACCGCCGCGGTATCTGCAGCTACTCCGCCGAAAAGAAAGCCGAAGCACAGACCACGCTGCGCAACAGGGGAACTCCCTTCCTGGTGCGTAACAGGGATTCCCCTGGCAGCGGCTTTCTTTTTCCGCACTGAAAAATAGTTCCCACCCAAAATGACCAAGTCAAGCTCTCCGTGTTGATTTGTACATTTATTTGCACTCGATATGAATGTGCACTACACAGAAAGTAATTGGGAAACGCATCGAGCAAATTAATTCCTTTTGGCCGAAATCTTTCTCTGGCGCCGTTAGACTCCAGTCTAACGCGGAGGAGCACCAGATACCGCTGCGGTCAGTGCTGACAGACTCGGACAATGGCTGGGTGACCAGGAAAACGCTTTCCACCACTTATTTTAGTCTCTGGACTGTGGGGAGATGCCCAAGTTTGACCTGGGGGTGGCATATCCCTTTAAAGGTATATAGTACTATTTTTGATATTATAATAATGTTTCCTCATCACATGGTTAAAAGCTCACATGAGTCAGTTTTGTGTAATCGAGGACCTGTTATACTGAAGGATGATTTGTTTAGTTTTTTGTTTAACCTGGTTATGCACCCGGACTGACTAGTATGCAAATTAACTTTATTTGGTGACAAAATCAATCAAACTTGTTTCCTGGTAATTTGATTGCATTGCCTGGAATGATCCACTGTATGGAATATTTGTCTTGCATTTTGTATTTTTTTATGCTAAAGAATGCCTTAAAACAGAGGTCTTCAACAGGGGGGTCGCGAAATCTTTTAATTTCACTTTAAAATAATATAATTTTATATTTTATAGTGTAAAATACAGTATTAACCTGTGTATTATTTCCTTGTATTGGATGTACCATAACAGAGTAGCAATGTTTATACATGACACTAAGCTCAATTTAATATAAAACACAATTCTATGCCGTATATATATAGTAGGGGGTCCCTGGCCCAGTTCGCCATCTGTTTGGGGGTCCCTGGCCTGAAAAACATTGAAGACCCCTGCCTTAAAATATGTCTTCTTACTGTGAGCTGGGTTTCCTCTCCACAGATCTGACCTTTAACTTGACCTAATGAAGTCACTGCTTGTCTCCATAGAGATAGATTAGCCTAATTTCATACCATGCAATAGTAACATTCACAGAAACAAGCAGGTGACACCCCACCTCACCAAAAAAGTTACACAATGCACCTTTAAACAAATCAAAATGTGGGTTTGTTTTCATACAATAGCCTATGTCCACGATCTGGTATTTTCAAATTACTTCTGTGCACCATGCAGTAGTAGTAGTAGTATTAGTAGTAAGCGTTTAGATGTTTAGTTGATTAATTGGTCGATAGTGTCTTAGTCGATCATAAGTTGTGTTAGTTGATTAAGTGTTGTGGTTGAATTTTTATTGGATACAGAGAAAAGGAGAAGATAATGAGTGAGTCAGCTGAACATTTAGGAGTGAATAATGTGTATAACGTTCCTTTTTAAATATAAACACATTAGTACTTTTTTGTTTAGTACTTTGTACTAATTGTTGTTTTTGCATGAACTCATCTGCATCCTTCAGTTGTGGTCCTTTGAGTGCAATTTGGGACAAATACATGGTAACATCACAGAGAAAATTAATAGTTTTGACAGTTTTTGCCATGCCCCTTTTTAATTAATCGATTGGCAAGACTAGTTCAACCACATGCCGACCAAATCTACAGCCCAATATGCAGCTGTATTTTAGCCTTTGTCCATTGTGAACTATTGAAGTAGCAGGTGTTATAGATCTGGAAGCATGTGGCTGGCCATCAGTCTGCTCAGCTGTCTCGTGATCAAAATTACCTCCCAGATGACCTCCAAATATCACATCTCTACCAGTGTACAGTAATCTGCCTCTTGGCCAGGGCTTCCTTGAAAAAGAGGTTTTTAATCTCAGTGGGATTTCCCTGGTTAAATAAAGTTATAATAAAAATGAAAAATATCCCACAATAACCATTCAGGTACTCCTGGTGCTGGTTCTTTTGGATGAATCTGCAAACTGCAAGCAGATATAAGCATGATGAAGGAAGAGAGAGTATGTGATGATGAGGTTTTGCAGAACTTTTAAAGTTTTCCAGTTGTACATCAGTGGTGATTCTATTCTGGGACAGTGCATGGAAAATAAAAATAGTTCTTATACTGGGTTGTATTGGGTTTTAAGGTCTGATTATCTACGTCTGTTATATGGATGATTAACCAAGAAATCTTTATTTACTTTGGTATCATGCCGTTAGCTTAGCATGACTAACAGTGCAGGTCTTGTTTTAAAATCTCAAGGTAGAGTATGCTGATACAAGAATGCAGGTTGTAACTAAATCTTGTTGGACCACTTTTTAAGAATGAACTGAATGGAATGGAATTAAACAGAGTATTTAGTTTGTTACTCAGAAAATGCTAACTTGTCGGGGAAAAAACAGAGTAAGCTATGTTCCTCCTTTGATTTTGAATCAGATCGTAATACTTTTATAATTGTAAACCATCTACATCATAGAAACAAAATTGAACTGTAGTATACCCATGCAAAAGTAACAGGGTAATTAACATTTTGGTGTATTGTTTTCTAATTTTGATTATTATAAGCAACTAAATAAGTGTTAAATTTTCTTGCTTTAATCTAATTTAGGATTCATTTTATCCATCTTTTTGACTTCCTTTTGATAATTTCTTTTATAAAACTGGAGGGAATAATGTTGTCCACTTCTAGAGATGGTTTAGCCCTAGTTTAGACCTGGAATAGTCCTGTTATAGACTTGATATAGATCTGCCAAGAAAGCCGTATCTTTTTGTTGGCAGCTACTTGGCTCTGTTGAATAATAATTTTCTTTTTAGGTTGTCTGCTGTATGCTTAAGCTGCTTCTTTTTTGTATCTTCAGTATTCCATCCGGACACATGCAAACATCTCTTAGCCGGCTGGACATGATGCAAACGAGCCAAAGAGGAAAGATGCAAAGATATACCTGCGCTAAATCTCTGTCAGAAGCCCATTGTGCTCCTGAAGAATGTGGTGATGTCACTGGCTCACATTGTACAGTTCGCTACACATGCTAACATTCTGCCTGACGGGGACACGGTGACCTAATGCACAGACGCCTAGGTCATGTTGTCTGTGAGAGAACTTCAAACCTAAAGGACGGCAAACATGAATCTGATGGAAATGTGTCACAGTTGAGAATTGTCAATGTGCTGTTGACAATTTTGAGGGATTAAAAGAACTACATGTTCCTTCTGTGGTGTCCAGGCACCCATGTCATTGTAATTGTTGTCCATGTTATCTCAAAGGTCATCTGGACAATGTTTTATTGCAATCAAGATAAAACATTTTATATTTTATATATTAAACAAAGAAATGTAATTTTATATTCTCTTGCCAGTGTGTGAAAGTCTCAAAGTCATGATGGTACCACCATGAAGGCGTCGTATGTAACCTTTCTGCCTCCTTGTTGTCTCTATGGAGATGTTATTGCTTGCCTGGAGTGTTCCACAGTATGGCATTAAATTTGTCTATCTCCAAGGAGAGAAGCAGACGATGGCATTAAGGCAAGAGGTAATTTCAGTGCCATACTGCGAGTTACACAGGAATCCATCCTTTTGTGTTATTTTTCACTAGGGTTTACCAAACCCTTTTTCTGATAAGGTCTGAGTGCTTTGAAGTCAGTAAAAATACCATGATCTGATACCATTTAATGTTAGTGTAGAAAACATTATTGATTGATAGTCCCTCTACCGCTACAGTATATCATATTGATTCATTGTGCAGTCATAAGTCTGGGAGGAAACAAGTTTGGAGCAGAATAGAAGATCCCACACACACCCTGTACAGATCCTGCATAGGACAGTGTCAGTGAAATCCTGCAGACATGCAAAGCACAGAAACATGATCTGCTTACATAATCTGCTAAGCTAGTTAGCGTCTTTTTGCACCGTCTAGCTCTGTTGTGAAAATGTCTATAGTTGCCTGTGTGGGGGTTTACATGAGTACAAGGGGAAATCTAGTTCCCCTTGTACTCATGTAAACCCACACATAAGGCAAATAATTCAGTCATTATTTACATTGTTTTTAATTAGCTTGCACTGTGTAAGTTTACTGTGCATAGTCTGCCATAGAGTTTTAAACAGCAGTAGCGTGCTGTGACTTTTCCACCTGGGGTGGACATCAATATTTAATCTATAACAATTCAATAATGCCACTTTTTTATGCAAACTACATTGGAAATTAGTATATTTATTTTTACGCAAATTAATTGCAGGTATACTGAGCCATTCTGGAGGCAAATTAGAGAAGCCTAGACCATATAGTTTATGAATATTTGTATATATTGGACTGTATTTGACACCATCTTTGTACAAACAGGGCTATTTCTACTAGAAGATGGTGCCGGTGAGGCCGGCTGCCTGCGGTAGTAGCTCTTTCCCTACTTTTCCTTTTTCCTCTTTTTACTTGTAAATAGTCATTTTTCTTGCTTTTTCTTTAGAGTAGGTGAAACAGGGCGCAGTCACGCACCTGGGAAGCTTACTCTCACTACAGCTATATTGTTAGTTGTAGTGCTTTTGGACATTTAATGAATCTGCGCCAGGAGTTACGCCGGTGTACTTCAGCCACGCATCTCAGGATTACATACGCGTGCGACAAGCTTCTGGAGCTATGGGGCCCGTCTCTACTCCACGCAGGGAAACCGGAGGTCCCGGTGGAGATACGGAGAAAGAGAAGAGGCTGCAGGGGCGGACGCAAGAACCGGAGACCGTATTCACCGAACGGACTACCCACGGTGATAACGGGGAATCTGCGTTCTTTAAACAACAAGGCGGAGGAGCTTGTTGCGCTGACCCGACATCAGAGACAATTCCGGAACTGCAGTTTGATGTGCTTCTCTGAAACGTGGCTGAATGGGAATATACCGGACAATGTAATCTCACTGGACGGATTTACTATGAGGTGCGCGGACCGGACCGTAACGGGGAGCGGGAAAACACGAGGAGGAGGACTTATCTTCTTCATTAACGAACGCTGGTGCCATCCCGGGAATGTACACGTACATTCCAGTAAGACAAAGGAGCTGGTGATCGACTTCAGGAGGAGACCACTACCTCACTACCTCACTCACCGGTGAACATCCAGGGGCAGGACATAGAGACTGTGGACAGTTTCAAGTACCTGGGTGTTCACCTCAACAATAAACTGGACTGGTCCCACAACACCGACGCCCTGTACAAGAAGGGCCAGAGTCGCCTCCACCTCCTGAGGAGACTGAGGTCCTTTGGAGTATGCAGGCCGCTGCTCAAGACTTTTTATGACTCTGTGGTGGCCTCTGCTCACCTCTACCCTGTCGTCTGCTGGGCCCCGAGCAGCACAAAGCGGGACAGGAAGAGACTCAATAAGCTGGTCAGGAGGGCCAGCTCTGTCCTGGGCTGTCCTCTGTAGAGGAGGTGGCTGAGAGGAGGGTGCTGGCCAAATTCATGTCCATCATGGACGACACCTCTCACCCTCTGCACCGGACTATAGAGGAGCTGAGCAGCTCCTTCAGTAACCGACTGAGGCACCCCCAGTGCAAGAAGGAGAGCTACCGTAGATCCTTCATCCCCACCGCCATCAGACTGTACAACTCTAATATATAGGCCAGACATGCAATATCCTCTTTTCCATGTTGATGCTTGTATTATTATTATTATTATTATTTCCATTATTTCCATTATTACTATTATTACTTATTATTATTACTATTTTTTATTATTACTTACTTTATCCCATTCCTGCATGCATGCACTTTCTTTCTTGTTCAAATGTCCTGGAGCTACTGTGGTAAGTAAATTTTGGTTGTCAGAGCGCATGTAGAACGCATGGGGTGGAAAGCCACGCTCTCAACATGTTTCCAGGCCTCTGAAGAATTTAATGGGCTGTTCGCATGGATCTATAATATAATATAAGTGGAGTTAATATGATTAACTTACATTCAGGAGCTGGACCACACCTCAGCCTCCTCGCCAGCTAACCACAGCTTGTCTCGATTACGCCTTCAATTACCCAGAAACCCTATTTATACAGCTTATCCCGACAACACCATCCATGTCAGCTCTCTTGTCCATCCTTCAGCCTGAAGACATCATCTTTAAGGAGGGGGGATTCTGAATCAGCTGGGTGACCATTTTGGATTGGAGACGGAGCCCCCACCCTGAGTCTCCCCCCAGCCATTGCATCTACACACCATCAATAAATATCTTTTGTATTTCATCGTCGTGGTGTGGTCTTTGCTAGTGAAGAACTGGATAAGATCGATTAGTGGGAATTCTCCCATAGAGCACAATGCATTTTTGTGAAATCAAACTGCCCATGTTCAGCTGACGGCACCGACAGCTTTCATTAAGGACGGATTTTGTAGGGATTTTTCTGTGTTTTTACAATATGAACTTTAATCAGCACAGGCCATTGAAAACAATATAACTCCATCTTTGATTCATCTTCCATATTTTATTATAGTTATATCGACTTTCAGAACTGCGGTTGTTGCAGTTTGCTCAGTGACCAAAAGAGTGTAGTTAAGGACATCGTGACTACAATCATGTTGCAAGTAGACAGAAATGAAGGGAAACTATTTAATTATACTTTTCACATGTGATGATTTTATATTTTATTGGGCAACTACTGCTTGCCTTGATTGCACTGACTGCACGCCACTGGTAGTATATAAAATCAGATACTAATCAATGCTAAAACTACTATCGAAACTATACTTATCTGAGCAGCTATCGATACTAAAAAAGTCACATTCACCAGGTAGAAATGAAACTTTCTGGTTAAGTATGACATTAAATGTGACAATCTTGCATTTATTATATTTCAGTATTAGTTAGTTTGTGTTGAAGGTCCCATGGCACGAAATTTTCACTTTCTGAGGTTTTTGAACGTTAATGTGAGCTCCCCTACCCTGTTTAGCCCCCCCATGTTTAAAAGTTGCGAAATGTCTAAACTGAGCATTTGCGATCCTTTTCTGCGTTACAAAAAATCGGAGCTCAAACGGGCGATTTTGAGCAAGGCACCTTATTGACGTCAGATCGAAAAAAGAAATGCAAATGCAGTTCCACCCCCGTCTGTCTGAACTCAGCGTCTCTGTAAATCACGCCCAGAGAGTTTGGACTGCGAATGCGCTAGGCAATGCGAAATGCGTTTTTTTATTTGCCTGGTGGCACGTCCGAGTGTTTCTAGGATCGGAAGTCCTTTATCTGAGCCTCTGGACCTTTGAACAGCAGTGGTTTAATTTTATTTTCTGTGGAAATGTGTTTATTTTTCAATGGAACGCTTCAAATCTCTCCCCCCGTGCAAAAACACGGAAATGGATCAGCTGAGAGCTCAGAGCGAGAGCGGAGAGTTTGGCCACGCCCCCACCCTCTACTATAGGCCAGCTCTTTTCTCCTCATTTGCATTCAAGCAACAACACCCATTATGGAGTGTTCAGAGAGAGAAAAATTACTCTTTCTCATCTTATCTCTGTTTCTCATGCACTGAGTGTTGATTTTGAAGAAGGATTCATTTACAGTATTAGGGAACCATTAAGGAGCCATATAAAAGCATCAAGAAGTACCATGTCATGGGATCTTTAAACTACAATACATGTAAGTTTTTATTTTAAAATCTATTCATTGGATATTGCAATATTGATCAAACACGCCTGACTAGCCTAATTGAAATGGGTCCACTGACTGCCTGTTCAAAACTGTAGAACTAATCGACCCCTTCACAGTTCACTGCTCATTATAGCACTTAAAAGTCAATTTCACATATGTCCCCTTTTGTATTTTAAAGGTGCATTATGTAACTTTTTTCTAGTGAAGGGTCTGTTAAAAGCTGTTCTCTGTGGAGATGTTATTGCTTTTTGTCTGGAATGTTTCACAGTATGGTATTAAACCTTTCTATCATCAAGGAAGCCAAACCAGACAAAGTTACATGTCAGATATGTGGAGAGGCAACTCCTCTCACAGTCAGAATGTCTGTTTTTCTAGGGATTTTTGAGCTATAATGCTGTAATTTATAAATATAATGTAGAGCTGTTTAATGTCATACTGTGGAACATTTCAGGCAGAGCAATGATATTTTCTATCTATCTGAGAAAAGTATTTGACAGACCCTTCACCAGAAAAGTTACACTTTGCACCTTTAAGTCAAGATTTTCAGTTTTGTAGACTCTCTGGCATAGACAGAAGTTTTCTTTTTTAACTGTATTTTATTTTCAGAAAACATATTAAGAAGAAGAAGCTCCACAAACACCACAACTGAGTAAACTGATTTGATACCAAGAGAAACAACTTGTACAGGAATTAGGATTATGTTTCAGTATTGCCTTTAGTATATTGTTATTTTATTCATGCTTTTTGGATGTGAAACTGGCTCCTATTCTTCTTGAAAGATGATCTGTGTACATGGGTAGGGTGTGACGTCCCTTGGAGCGGTTTGTCCAGACCACACCTGTGAACCTACAAGGACAACATGGGCGACAACTAGAAACTAGTTATAACACAATAACAAGAATAGTGTGCTCCCATTGGCTCAGCACTTTCCCTGGAGTTTTCTGGTTTAGTTTTGTCCTTTCCAGGAGGGATGGCACCATGGAGACTGTTGGGGATCTGCATCAGTCCTGCTGAGGGTTTCCCACTATAGTAAACTGGGTGACTCATTGTGTTTTAGTAGTGAAAGAACTTTGTCTAATTAGACTTGTGATATGTTGTTTTAAATGTTTTTATTGAAATAATGAATTGCAGTTTTTAATAATAAAAAAATCCTCATTTTGTTCATACACAACAGACTTTTAAAATCGGTGCCATTTAAAACAATACAGTCAAATTCCTTTTTCTAAAGCCTGAAATCCAAATGATAGGCTTTTCCTGACAGACTTCTTGATTAGCTGTAAACCTTTTTATTTAAAAGACCAAAGCTGATCATAGACAAAATCAGATAAAATTTAATTGCACTCCCCGAGTGGTAAGTATACGGTAGTATCTGTGTCTGAGTTAGTTGATCAATATTGTATTTTTGAGTTGTTTTGAAAAGCGCTATATAAATCTTATGTATTATTATTATTATTATTATTATTTTCTATATTTGCACATACAGCTCTGGAAAAAAATAAGAGACCACTGCAAAATTATGAGTTTTTCTGATTTTACTACTTATAGGTATGTGTTTGGGCAAAAGGAACATTTTAGTTTGAGTCTATAAACTACTGGCAACATTTCCCCCAAATTCCAAATAAAATATTATCGTTTAGAGCATTTATTTGCAGAAAATGACAAATGGTCAAAAGAAGAGTTCAGAAATCAATATTTGGTGCAATAACCCTTATTTTTAATCACAGCTTTCATGTGTCTTGGCATGCTCTCCACAAGTCTTTCACATTGTTCTTGGGTGACTTTATTCCACTCCTGGTGCAAGAACTGAAGTAGCTCAGCTTTGTGTTTATGTTGGAATTCAACAGATGCTGGAATGGAATGGCTGTAATACATGTAGAGATGCTGATTTCAGAAAAAAAATGCAGTGGTCTTTTATTTTTTTTCCAGACCTGTATGATGCTTAAGTCATGTGTTTGGTCATGTGCACTACATGTGTATCTAAACCTTTTTTTTAATTGAATGAACTACATTAAGCATTTTGTTTATGCATTCTTAAATGCTTTGCTAATAGACTAGACTAGAAATTGAAAGTGATTTTGAAGTTTTCAGAGTAGTGTTCCGAAGCTGCCTATTTTTACAGTTTTAATTTTACGCTACCAGCTGTGACATTTCTGTTCTTTCTGTAGGAGAAATATTCTGTGTTTAAGGCCTAACTGGTTGTAAAGAAGGAAAAATTAAATATAATGGTATTTTTAGCTTGTGTGTTTTGATGTGGAGTACTATTCCTGGTGTTGCTGTAGGCCAAGTGTTGGTTTTCATTTTCATTTTCAGTATTTGGATTGTTGACATCAGCAGTGTGAATCTATTTTGGTCACCACCTCATCTTATACAACAGTAGCTGTTGTAGTAATAGTATTTTGCAATAGTAAGAGGATTATCTTATTTGAGAGGTTTTAGGATTATTTTGTGTTACAAGTCTTTGAGAACTTTGAGAAAAAGCTTAGACTCCATAACTACCACATACACACAGACCATCCACTGTCCCGCCTTACCAAAGAAATGCAGAAACCGCTGAAGCCATCACACACAGTTGGGTTTTCACTAGGGGTGTGCAAAATAATCGTCGTGACAATGCATCGCGATACTAACTTTCACAATATACTGCATCGATTCTTGATGCCAAAAATCGATTTTTATTAACGAATAATGAATTAATTAATTATTAATAAATAAATAAATTATTCGTTTTTTAAAATTATAAATCCTATGCACTTTTTTCTTTGTGAAAGGGTATTGTTTGTTATGATGTAGCTACCTCCAAAATGGCAAATGTTTGAACATCATTTTTTGTTTTAGAAAAAATCCTATGCACTTTTTTTGTTATTGGTTTGGTTTATTTATTTTTGTTATTCAATAAATTCAGTTATGAATTGAGTTGCTCAGAGTTATGTATCAATTGAAGACACTACCCAGATATACAGCCACTGATATTTAATTTATCCTCAATGAAGTATGTCGAATATATTGCAATGCATCGCAATAATTCAAGTATCATGATGCATTGTGATAGTATCGCATCGTGGCATATGAATCGTGATTCGAATTGAATCGTGACTTCTTTGCCAATACCCACCCCTAGTTTTCACATATAACATTGAATCTTAGGCTGTAGCTGTATTGTCTTGTATGAGATGAGACAAGAATTATATTTTAAACCCAAAGCTGAAAGCCTCTAGCCTATGACTTCCCTTTTTTTTAACACATCAACTAACTATGAATCTTGGGACTTTGGCAATCAGCATATTTAGGTCATGATGACAAATTTTGAAGCTTGATAGTAAATATAGAAATAAGTATAAACGATAAAATTGAAACAAATTTATGCCACACTGACACAGTAACTTAAGAGCAGATTGAAACCACAAAAACTACTCTAAATCTACAATATTCTTTAAAAAAAAACACAAGTTGCAATAAATAAATAGCAGAATGAGACACTTTTGCATCTGAGTCATAGAAATAATTAATTCAACCTTCTATGGCTCCTTGTATTGCCAAAAAATAACAAAAAATCTCCCACTGGTACAAAGATTTTGAAATTGTACACATGATAAATACTGACCCAAAAATATTGTTTCAGCTTTCATATATTGAATGATAAGTTGATATAGTCATTATTGTGACAGAACTAAGCATATTGTGTTACTGCTGTGTATCTGTTCTTAAAATAGTGTCCTCTCTTAAACCTCACAGTCATGATGTTGTGCAAACAGAGAGTGAGAAGTGGACAGATGGAGTGAGTTGTATGTGGGCAACTGCTGAGAGGATTTTTATTGTAGACTGGGTTAAGGAAAATGTGCTGAATACTGTAATTTAGACTATAATAATTTAAGGAACATACTTTGAACCATGTATCAATTTGTTACCCTGAGAAGCCAAAAGGGTTCCCTCTCATTGAAAGTGCACAGGAAAAGACCCAATATCAGTCTAATACTTCAAGCAGATTTGACAACGATAAATCAAACCTAGAGAGAAGCGCACTAAACGTCGGACTTCACATACAACACAGACAGCTGCCATCTCCAGAAGTTCTCTGACGGCTCAGCCATTGTGGGCTGTGTGTCTGAGGGGCACGAGCTGGAGTACCGCTCAGTCATCTGTGACTGTGTGGAATGTTGTGGGCGCAACCACCTGAGCCTTAACACCAGTAAGACAAAGGAGCTAGTGATCAACTTCAGGAGGAGACCACTACCTCACTCAGGACAGGGCAGGACATAGAGACTGTGGACAGTTTCAAGTACCTGGGTGTTCACCTCAACAATAAACTGGACTGGTCCCACAACACCGACGCCCTGTACAAGAAGGGCCAAAGTCGTCTCCACCTCCTGAGGAGACTGAGGTCCTTTGGAGTGTGCAGACCTCTGCTCAAGACTTTTTATGACTGTGGTGGCCTCTGCTCTCCTCTACGCTGTCATCTGCTGGGCCCCAAGCAGCACAGAGCGGGACAGAAAAAGACTTAATAAGCTGTTCAGGAGGGCCAGCTCTGTCCTGGGCTGTCCTCTGGACTCTGTAGAGGAGGTGGCTGAGAGGAGGGTGCTGGCCAAATTTACATCCATCATGGACGACACCTCTCACCCTCTACACCGGACTATAGAGGAGCTGAGCAGCTCCTTCAGCAGCCGACTGAGGCACCCTCAGTGCAAGAAGGAGCGCTACCGCAGATCCTTCATCTCCACCGCCATCAGACTGTACAACTCCACAGTATAGTCCAAACATGCAATATTTTTCCATACTCCCTCAGTTACTGTTTTATTATTATTACTATATTTTATTATTACTTATTTTATTTTTTGCCTGCATGCACTTTCTTTTTCAAACTTTCAGGCACTAAACTGCCGGGAGCTATTGTGGCAAGTGAATTTCTCCTATGTGAGATCAATAAAGTCTTATCTTATCTCTAAAGCAGTCATCTTTCCTCTACACAAATGCACAAGTAGCACACAAAAGTCAAAATAATTAGGGCTGTATTTGACTGTATTTTGAACAAAATACTTAGACTAAAGACATGTCCTGCCAATCGTTCAGTTGACTAAAAACTTTTATGTGTATTTGACCCAAACTGCACTTACAAGACTACATCTGCATGAGAGCTTATGCAAAAACCTACTAATTATGCAGAAAAAAGTAGGAGGAAACAATTTGGTTGTAAGACTGGTTAAACTTGTGAATCATGAGTTTAATCTGCCTCTTTATAAAGAAATAGCAAATCTAACTCACTCACTAACCTCCCCTTTCTGTTGTTATTTTTATAACAACAGTCGAGTCGATGATTAGAAATGTTGGTCTACTAAGAAACCACTGATATATTAATTGATTAAATGCTGGTGGTTCATTTGGACAGTTCGCCTTTGGCTTCCACTCAATCCCCTGATGTGTCACTGGTCTGATTGATCCACTTATTCGATCTATAGTCAAGCTAATTATTACTATATTGGCATTCAATAAATGAAAACTGGATCATATGTTTTGGGCTTAGTATTTATCATGTGTCTTTGCACTTTTTTTTTTTTACTTTTTGTCATTTGCAGTATCAAGGGTTTGCTGGGGCTAATCCTACTTTAGGGTTATTGTGTCAGGGGTATGAAATAACTTAAATATTATTGTTGATAATTTTCAGTTACAATAAATCACAAAGTAAATGTAAGAGGTTTTAGCATTTTAATTGTCAATAAATATTATATTATGGAATAGCAAAGAAACCACCCGCAATTAACCTTCCATCCTTCACTTTGCTTCCCTTTGAAATAAATTGATTATTTATGTAAAAGATTAATCTAAGATGTCATCATACAGCCCCACCCTGCATCCACAACATCTCCATCCAAGTCTGTAGCAGCTGACTCATGTCCTGTTATTTCCCAGCTTGCCTCTTAATGTCTACTTCCTGCTTTAATCCTCATACATTTTCCTTTACTCTTTCACCAACAGGAGCAGTATGGCGACCCCCTCTACATAGCCATGTGTTGTGGTAAACATGATCCCACTAAGGTAAGGCACTACATGCATATTTCCCTTCTGTTGCATTCCTGTGTGTAACTGAAAGCAGATGGTGGCGATGGGATGTTCCAGAAGCATAGAGAAAGTGGATTTATAAGAAGAGGGTTTGGTGATTGGTTAATGGTTAATTTAAGGGGATGGCACAGCTAATGTAATGATGTGGTGAGCAGCAGATATGCGTGTGGACTTCCCAGGATAATGGCTAGATCAAGGAAGTTCACATGGCTTCGTATACAGTAGTTCAAAATTGAATTTTTATAAAGTAAATATAAGGGTGCCCTCTGCTTGTTTCCATGGAATTTTTAAATAAATCCACCATATGGCATTAAACCTATCTAAGTGTTTTTATTGTATAAAAAAATACCTTCAAAAACATGCGTTCTTGCTGTGAGCAGGTTCACCTCTCAACAGCTGTGACCCATAACTTGACCTGGTGTTGTCACCCGCTTGTCACCACTGAGATAGATATGTTTAATGCCATACAGTGGAATATTTCAGGCAAAGCAATAATATCACATTGTCATGTATAATTTAGGTGTAATGCAAGAATAAGAAAGCAATTTAGTTCTGTTGTACGAACAATAAGGGGAAGAGTCATAGTCATAGTCATAGTTGCTTTATTGTCGAAAAACAATCATATGTACATGTACATAGAATGAATTTGAAATTTCGTTTCCCCACTAACCAGGCAGTGAAGCATCGAAACTGTATAGTGGTGAACAAATCGCCATGTGGGAAAAAATGTCTGGAAAAAAGCAAAAATGTTTATACAATATTTCCTCATCTACATAATTTGCAACTGACAAAATGAAAATACTGTAGTTTTCCTTTGTGGTTAACAGGAATCAATCTTTCCAGGATTGTCCTTTTTGGAAGAACATGAGTTTCTTTCAGTGAAAACAAACTGGTCACACTCCAACTTTCTGCATTGGATTTGCGAGTGCTGGAACTGATCTAAAAAAGTCTTATAAAACATGATCTGAATTCTGTCCCTAAAAATGCAAAAACAGTCTGTACAGTAGCAGCTTTCCCACTCTAGGGTCGAGAGGTTCACCGACATTTTCTGTTGTGCTCGTGGTGTTGAAAAATGTTTTGGTAATGAAAAAGATGAGGGGGGCGACGGAATCTACTTGGGCGTCTGAGGTATTTCACAGAGTTATTTGACAGTGCAGTCTCAAGTCCAGAGCACAGCAGGCCAGTCTCAGCCCAAGTGAAGTCATCTGACCTGTTATTGTCCACTCCACTGCATGCTTTTCATAGCTGCTGTGTGTCAGTGTGTGTGAGTCTGTCCTATAATGAAAAAAATGACTCTTGTGAGCTTTAAGCAATGTTAGAATGTTGTTATGTCCTCAAAAACATACCTGGAGTTGTGTTTTGTTTTATTCACATGTTTAATTAACACCTTTTTATAAGTCTGTCTACATCTCCAGAGTTCAAAATGCTCTGTTCAACATTGTGATTCATGAAATGGTAGTTTTCAAGTTAACAGCTGCCTTTTAGTCCAGTAGAAATTGGCAATTCCAGTGCTGAAATTATCCACATGATTCTAATGAAGGTGTATAGAGTTTCAAAGTTCATTTGAAAAGAGAAGAAGTGAACTTTATTGATCTCACACTGGAGAAATTCTTCTCTGCATTTTAACCCATCCTATATATATGTACATATATTAGGAGCAGTGGGCAGCACACACATTAGGGCGCCCGGGGACCATCTCCATGATCTTCTTGCTTTGGTTTGGTCAGGACCTAAGCTGGAGGTACCTATGGTGCATGTTTTTGGGTTGGTGGGGGAAACCGGAGTGCCCGGAGGAAACCCACCCAGACACGGGGAGAACATGCAAACTCCACACAGAAAGGCCCGGGCGACCCGGGGATCGAACCCGGAACCTTCTTGCTGTGAAGCAAGAGCGCTAACCACTCTGCCACCGTGCCGCCGAAAATTCGTACACAAAGTAATTCAAAGTGCTTTACAGAATGAGAAAGGCATTAAAATCACAATACAAACAAATATAATAATGATATAATAAAATATAATATAATAATAATAAAATAATATAAAATATAATAAAATTAACATTAAAGAGAAGAGTGCAGAATAAAAATCTTTCAGTCATGTACACAGCTAAACAGAAATGTTTGGAGCCTGGATTTAAACATTGTCAGAGTAGAGGCCTGTCTCACATCTTCAGGAAGAGCAGGTTTTAGCTGCATAAATGTGTCCAACCGCAGGAAAACCAATACCAAGTCGTCGCGGAGGTGTTTTGAGTTATTCACAGATTCTGAAAGTACAGGTTCTAAGCTTTCCAATGATGTCTTACATGTGAAAATCTGACCATATTTTTAAAAGTTATCTCTATTTGAAAGCAGCCATAGCAGATCCCAGAAATTCCAGAAACAGCCTCTCAAAGTTTGGTCTCTTCAGTCCTCCTTGCCTAACAAGCATTTTTGAAATTAAAAATGTATGTTTTTAACGTCACTAATGCTGTTATCTGAAACATGGAGAGGCTTCTTCATGATCTCAACTAGCACATTATGCAAAAAAACGAAAATCACAAATTTTGGGGAAAAAAAAAATGACACAAAAAACGCATTTCCTGAGAATCTGTAATGTGCCCTCAGCTTCCGTGGTGGGACACAAATCTGAAACGCTGACTCCCCGTGTTTAGTCCTGACTTTGGGTGCCAGTCCTCAAGCGTATGAGATGGTTCATATAACACTAACCACCAAAAATTACATAATGCACCTTTTAATTTGTCACATGAATCATAATTCAACAATATTTTATGACTGTCATGCTAGTAAAAAAAGAAAACAACTTTTATTTCTATTGATACTCATTTTAATAATTTTGTGTACTTTTTTACTTCACAGTGTTCATGTATCCTGTAGTAATGGTTTGGCAGCAGTGAGAAGCAACCGCCCCCTGCCTGTATCATGGTGTAAGTGACCAGGTCAGAAAGATGGCCTCCATGGTTGCCAGTGGAAACCGAGATGGGCCCTCCGCGGTCCTGAACGGGGTGGACCCAGAGACGTGCATGATTGTGTTCAAGAACCACTGGGCCCAGGTAAACACCAGCACACAGCCCACATGAGTGAACACATGGTCAGAGCAGATCTGTGTAATCTCTAGTGGTTTGTTTAATCCATTTGAGGCACAGGAGCAGCCTGCTATTGCCTGATTTGACATCTTTTAAATTTAACTCATTTAATTCTCTTACACATGTTTATTATGTGTTACCATTAGGGGTGTAAAGATTAACCGATTTGGATCGGTTATCGGTCTGTGACCTCTGCGATCTGAGTGTACCGATCAGCGGAGCCCGGATCGGTCCAAATTCACTACGAAAGGTCCGATGCACCGGATTTACAGCCAAGAATCGGTTTGCTAGCTCCTGAGCAGTCTCTATCATGGTGCAGCAGTCGCCTGTGTGTGTCTGCGTTCTTTCGTGAACGGTGGGTGGTTCACTTACCTGGGGTTGAAGCTTATAGGCTGGTTAACTGCCAATCATGCGAGCGGCGCGGGCTATATGCGGAAGCGAGCACAAAATGATTGTACTGTATAGCCGTGTCTCAATTCGCATTGTGCGGAGGGCGGGTTTCCCGCTGCCTACGTCGTGTCTCGTCAGGAGATCTACTTTATCGGTAAGCTAAGCTAAGTTTCCTTTTATTGAGCTGTGGTTAAATTAATTTGGTGCGCTACCGCTATTTATGGACATGGTTCCTATACGTGGTTAACTTTTGTGCCAGTGTTGTGTCGCGTTGATAAAACTTTCACTGTTGGTCTGATGTTTCACTTTGCCCAGTAGTCTGCATGGCAGCTATAAACCATAACAATTGTATGATACTAGCGTTTTTATTGTCACGGTTAGTGGATTGAGTGATTTATTTAGACAACATTCATGTATTGGCAATGTATATTTGATTTGGGCTAAAATTGACTTGGCTAATTTACTTTTGTGTGGAAAATACAATGTATAATCAGAATTGGTGCATTTCTGTATTAAAGACTGAGGTAATGTTATGAGATGGAGAAGTATTATTCAGTGTTAAGAGCTCTCTCTGATTTTCTTTTTTTTTTGTTAAGAAAAGTTAATTACAGGCATAAAAAGACATGTTGGATTTAACATGCTAGTGTTTTCTATAACTGCCTAGTAATATCTATCTTCTTGTCAGTGATATGTTGCACTTTTATACAGTTACTGAAACTGTGACTGAAGCACTAATTCTGATTCATTCAGATTTTTGCCTTTAATAGGCAACTTGCTTGTTTTATAACTACTTTTTTTATTTTTGATATCTACCTTATCTACCTTTGTACTGAATCGAAATTAACCGAACCGGATCGTATCGAATCGTATCGAATCGAATCGTACCGGATCGTTTACTAATTTTATGAATCGTCCCTGAATCGAATCGTAGCCTGTGAATCGAGATTCGAATCGAACCGTTTTGTGAGTGAAAGATTCACACCCCTAGTTACCATAAGTAGTACTAACCTTAATTATTTTCATATCATTCATATGATTTATTTTTCACTACTAGAGACAAAAATGATGTGTATTTGACTATAGCCGTCAAAGTTTAAATACATAATTTCCTTGGACTTTGAGCTAGTATTTATTAGTAAAGCAGTTTATATTCCAATTTACCATCTCCTAAATGTTCTATACCTTTAACATCCTCAGAACAAACTCCTCAAGCGCTCCCATAAAAAACAAATGTGACCGTCCACAGCAAAATAGGACACAAGTCATCCCGGTTGAGTTATTCACAGATTCTGAAAGTATAGATTCTAAGCTTTCCAACGATGCCTTACACGTGGAAATCTGACAATCTGACCTGAAGTTGTGGCCATTTGAAAGCGGGACATCTCAAAATAATGATCTTGAGAAAAAGCTTCTCAAAAGATCCTCTTGTCCAGGCCTTCAGAGCTTATTTGCATGACATTAAGCTAAGCCCTCCCCCATCACTGACATTACTATGGTGTTTACATTCAGGAAAGGTCAGAATTAGTGCAGAAGTATACTTTGTTAAAATGGAAATGCTTTTATAACAAAAAGTCCATGTAATCATTCAATAATTAAGTAATTAAGTTAAATTAAGTTAAAAAGTTAAATTAAAAATGACCTGTATTGTCAATTTAATACAATACACACACACACCTGTCCTGTTTTAGTCCTGTTTTAGTCCTGGTTTAGTCCAGTTTTAGTCCTGCTTTAGTCCTGTTTTATTCCTGGTTTTATTCCTGGTTTTAGTCCTGTTTTAGTCCTGTTTTAGTCCTGGTTTAGTCCTGGTTTAGTCCTGTACACACACGCACATACACACACATACACACACGCTAATGTTGACACAAGTCGCTGCTTTCACCTAATATCTCCATTTGATGCAGAAATAATATGATAATAATGTGACTCACCCCGTGTCGCAGTGTTGTCGGATAATTTGTGTGTCTCCACGTGTATTCGCGCATGTGCTTATATCCCCAGACTTTCTGCTGCTAAAGTATCCGACCGCACTTTGCACACGAGCTCCGGAGAAACGGACCTGTCCCAAACCTGTCCCGAACGTCTCCCGAACGTGTCATGTGTCCAAGTGGAAGTGGAAGTCCATTTTCATGTCCTTTTTGTCTCGCATATTCACAAGGTCCTCACAGTTGATGGGTGAACAGGGGAAACCCCTTTGGTGCTTCTCGCAACGGGATTGACGGGCGCACGAGCGTGGGAAAATTTGTTGATTTATACACGCCCCGTTTCTTTCCGAAAAACAAGCCAATTTGAAATAAAAAATGAATGTTTTTAACGTCACTAATGCTGTTATCTGAAACATGGAGTGGCTTCTTCATGATCTCAACTAGCACATTCTGCAAAAAAACGAAAATCACAAATTTTGAAAAAAACTTCTAATGCAAATATCTCCATTTCATTACTGCCGACAAGTGGATGGTTTTAGTGTGGTCGGACACAAATGTTTCTGAACTTTATAGTTTTACTTTATATTTGAACTTCAACCTGTTCCCTGTGTGTTTCTTTTACATTTACTGGATCATGAAATAAATACAAAATTACAAATCTATGAACCTGGAATACATTTTCTACTATATGTACAAATATGTTTTTAAAGGAGACATTTTACGTTTGTCTGCTATATAATCCTTCTGTTATACCCATGGATCAGTACATTGCATTATGCCATCTGCCCATTTAGATCAAAGTGTGTCAACAGTGTTACAAAAGTTGGTGAACAGTTCTTACAAGTCTATTGGATTGCACTGAAGCACTAGATCTGGAGTCATTCTGAAGCACTTGTAATTGAGAGAAAAGCTGCTCTGTTCTGACTAATACTCAGCTCAGCCGGCCTTGTTCAGTGTGGTCAGTCCCAGTGGAATCTTGGCAGGGCTGTACTGGGGCTCAAACTGTTGGCTCTGTGTAACAGCTTGTGCCCTGTTCACCCCTCGGGCCCGGGCAGCCTGCTGGGCCAGTCCTGCACTGATACAGGCGCGACATGAGTCCCTGTGTGAGGCAGAGGGGCATGTAACTGTTCTGTCTGGATTAAAGGCTGATGCTGTGGGCACTTGTTAAAGGGATATGCCACCCCCAGGGCAAATTTGGGCATCTCCCCACAGTCCAGAGACTAAAATAAGTGGTGGAATCACGCACCACGTTGTGCAACAGGGGAACTCCCTTCCCGGTGCGTAACTGGGATTCCCCTGGCAGCGTGCTGCGTGATTCGACTGTATTCTTCCGCACTGGAAAATAGTTCCCACCCAAAATGACCAAGGCAAGCTCTCCGTGTTGATTTGCACATTTATTTGCACTCGATATGAATGCGCACTACACATAAAGTAATTGGGAAACGCATCGAGCAAATTAATTCCTTTTGGCCGAAATCTTTCTCTGGCGACGTTAGACTCCAGTCTAAGGCGGAGTAGCTGCAGATACCGCGGCGGTCAGTGGCGACAGACTCGGACAATGGCTGGGTGAGCAGGAAAACGCTTTCCACCACTTATTTTAGTCTCTGGACTGTGGGGAGATGCCCAAATTTGACCTGGGGGTGGCATATCCCTTTAAATGAAGCTTAACCCGACTGTGGTTTTATTAGAGCTCCACAAGGCGAGGTTTAGGCTCCACAAGGTGATTTTTAGGATGTTGAAACGTGTTGAGTTATTTCTAATTTATGACAAATTATATAATTTAAAAGTAATCCAGAAATGACTTCAATCCAGAAATCCAGAAACTGTTTGTCCTTTTTCAAATGTTGCGCATGCGTGAAGCCCCCCTTCCCCCATCACAGCTCCCTAAGTAGAAACACCTCCTCTTTATGCTTTGTTTACAGCCGGTGCGCGTTCAGAATCAGTGTTGCTGCTGTAACTATACTGTATGTTTTCAGATGATGAGCAGAAGTTTCCTGTCCAGAAGTAATTTAGCGTCCAATGCGCCAGTTTTTAGACCCTCTGCTTCAGCGCAACCCGTCGTTGGAATCTCAGAGAATCATCTTAGTTTAGCTTCGCTCCTTTTCCCCTTCTCTTCTTCTTTCAGTGACCTCAAAAGCTGACTTTCTTTTGCGCCTAACTGGTAGTGGATTCTTGTCTGCCATCACAACAAACTTTGTGCAAACTGCGAGGAAGCTACAGTTGGAAAAAGCTGCTAAGAACCGCTGCGTTGGTTGAGTAAACAGCATTTTGCGACTGTGGAATGCCTGAGAGGAGTACGTAAACATACATAAACCACGTAATCTCAGCGTGCTGGCAAGTCAGTTACGCTAGAAGTGTAGGGAGTTTGATTGACAACCTAACAGTAGTTAGCCTCTATTGGCTAATGTTTATCTGGCCTCACCACATCCACAGTTGATAGATTTTCACTCTTTTTTTTTTTTTTTGGTCATTATAATTACAAGGCTGGTGCACCTCTATAATGCTATCATTGACAATTTGAAACAAAACAAAAATTTTTTTCCATACAACCTTTAAAGATGTACATTTTCTGGTGAAGGGTCTGCTTCCTGGACAAATTACATCTCAGATCTGTGGAGAGGCCATCCCCTCAACATAGGAATGCATGATTTTGAAATTATTTGATAGCATTAAAGCTACCATCTGTAATTAAATTAGCCAACCTGTCTCCGTTGTTTCCTCACATATCACCACTTGATGCTGGATGGTGAGGGGAACAGGTTTCACATCTGCCACCTGGTAAAAAAAAAATCGAATACAGTGGTACCTCACCTTACGAAATTAATTCGTTTCAGAAGTGGTTTCGTAATGTGAAAAATTCGTAAGTTGAGTAGCTATTTCAATGGAAAATCCTGATCTGTTCCAAGTTTTTTTTTTTATAGTGTAACATTGTGTTCCATCCCGTCCTGGCGGGCTAAGAGACTAGACCAGGACTAAAAGAACGTGGAATAAACCAGGTCTGGCCAGAACTAAACCTGGATTGGACCTGTTATTATTATAACATGGCAGTGCCGCGGGAGGACCGCATTGCTCGTGTCTCCGCGCACCTTGCGGTGCGGGGCGGGGCGAGCTCTGCTTCTATCTGACCTCCAGAGCCGGGGCGCTGACACTGTGAGCTAACAAGCCGAGGAAGGTGCTCTATCAGCGGTGTTGTGAGATGTGTCTATCTTGTGTCTATAGCTCAGTGCAGAAGAGAGAGTCTGCGAGTGTGTGCGCGTGCTGGATGAATGTCTCCTCCGTAGAGGAGACAATAAAGCCCCACTCTGCAGCAAAACTGCCTTTTTTTACTTGCATTCTCCACCACTGTAAGCGCGCGATGTCCACAAGGGGGTTAACCCCGGAGGGAAAGCTATCTCCGGCCATGGAGAAGACGATCTCCCCTGTGTCTCCCAACCACGGTTAGGAGATGAGAGCAGGAATGGATAACAGCGGGCAAGACCGCGGGGTCTCGCTCGGGTCGGGCGCTGGTTCTATGTGACTTCCAAGTCTAGACCAGAACTAAACCAGGTCTAAACCAGGACCGGAGCAGGAATAAATCACCCCGTGCTCGGCCCGCGCGTGCTCTGCCCCGAGGAGGAGGCACGGCTGCATCCCGCAGCCCCGGTGTAGCGCGGCCTTGCGCCGTGTCGACGTGATCCTTCGATGTCGGCTCTTCCTATCACTGTGAAGCAGAATTCACCAAGTGTTGCATTGTTCACTCACTAAGGAAACGTGAGCTGGGTTTAGACCGTCGTGAGACAGGTGAGTTTTACCATACTGATGATGTGTTGTTGTGTCTCCGCTCGTTTCGGGGCGTGCATTTGAGCGCGCATTAATTGAATTTTTGAGATTTGTTGTTTTTAAAGTGCTTTATAAATAAAGTTGGATTGGATTGGATTGGAGATTTCGCGTTTCGTAACTTGAAATTTCATTCGTATCTAGAGACCAAAATTTGACGTGAAGGCGTTTCGTAACTTGAAATTTTCGTTTGTTGGGTCATTCGTAAGGTGAGGTACCACTGTACATTTAAAACTTAGCTGTAAGTTGTGTGTTAAAGATTTAAAGATTCACCCTATGCATATGCACTTTTAAGCTTGCTAATGTACATACACATGTTAGTAAAACAATTTCCCTTGTGGATCAATAAAGTTTGTCTAAGTCTATGTCTAGTTGGTTTTCTGATGCTCTATAAAATCTACTTGCCATGCTTCAGCCAGTCCTGTTCTTGAGTCACAGTAGTGTTGTTCAGTCTCACTCCAGAGAGTCTTATTTTGCTCTCAGATAACCTGCTTGATAAGAGTATACTTGACTTTGGTTTCAGGTCGGAAAGCCCTGAAACAGGAGGACCCTGCTGGTCACTGGTGCCTGAATGTGTCTATGTGCTTCATTTTTTATGGATTAGTTTTATATCTCTGTTTTATATCTCTTATCTGCTGTTACAGGCCTTATACTGATGTGCACACAGCATATCGTTGGAACATGCAAAGTTATCTATATCTGATGTTTTGGCTGTCATAAACAAAAACAATGGGAGGCTAGCTACATGTTGCTGAAATGCTAAATCTATTTTCTTACATACCATAAAAATTGAGCATTTATAGAAGATAAATGCTCAATAAATGCTTCTCCCTTTGATAAATGGATGTGCAACAACAAAAAGAGCAATATGATAAATAGCCTACATTGGAATTTCTGGGCACACCCTCTTACTCTGCTCTCTTTTCATATACTGTATGTATGCAACTTTCAAGGCTTGGCTATCTGTGTATGGTTCTGGTTATTACGTCATTCTATTGTCTCATATCACCCACTGATAATGTTTTCAACACTAGCACCGTGTACTAAAGTGTTATGTTTGTATTGGCCTGCCTCCATACACTGAACATAAAGTATACAAGGGTGGGCCATATTGAAATCCCGGCATGTGGCATATATGTTATGATAATTTATTACCACGCTAAAATAATTCAGATCAAAAACTCACGGGAGAGATTAAAGCATCCTCTGGTCTGGTATATACAGCCTGTGTCTACAAATAATGATTATTTAGCTTAAGTTTCCTGACATTTTTGATTGATTGATTGATTAGTTGCTAAATTGTGAAGGGCTTTTCAACAGGTTAAATGATGGCCTTTGAGAACACTGGCGCTCAGTACACTTTACAAACACACCTCTTCTCTCAGATGGCACGTTTTGGAGTCTGTGTTATAATTGACATAACCATAATTTAGTTGCTAATCTAACATTGTGCGCAAGGATGTTTCCATGATTGTGCTACGTTTTATCGAAATGCCTTACATAATATGATATAGAAACAAATTCACTCACATTTTTAAAACCTGCAACTTGCATCCTCCAAAAAGACATTTACTAAGCACTCTCCATATGGCTCTGTGTTGTAATGAGTATGGCCACTGTTCAAAAGTGTGCAGTGAGCAGAATGGTGGACAGATTATCAAAGCTTCCTCTCTCCTCATTAGCGACCACAGCTCCATCAGGACTCCTATGTTTGTGTGTGGTGTATCGTCATGGCAGCAGGGGCAGCTCGGGGACAGTGGGGCTATTATAGTGGCTTTAGTCTCTACACAACAGCCACTGCCTGCACAAAGGCCTGTTTGACTGGTGCTAGCATAGTGTTTGTTCAGTGTGAGTGGCTTTGTTTTTAAAGGGCGCTGCAAGATCTATCGAAAGTGGTTTTACCTGTTTGAAGTGTAGTCTTCGTATTGTGAAGGCTGTTTATTTATCTTAAAGGTCCCATGGCATGAAATTTTCACTTTCTGAGGTTTTTGAACGTTAATGTGAGCTCCCCTACCCTGTTTAGCCCCCCCCCATGGTTAAAAGTTGCGAAATGTCTAAACTGAGCATTTGCGATCCTTTTCTGCGTTACAAAAAATCTGAGCTCAAACGGGCGATTTTGAACAAGGCACCTTATTGACGTCAGATCGGAAAAAGAAATGCAAATGCAGTTCCACCCCCGTCTGTCTGTACTCAGCGTCTCTGTAAATCACGCCCAGAGAGTTTGGACTGCGAATGCGCTAGGCAATGCGAAATGCGTTTTTTTATTTGCCTGGAGGCACGTCCGAGTGTTTCTAGGCTCGGAAGTCCTTTATCTGAGCCTCTGGACCTTTGAACAGCAGTGGTTTAATTTTATTTTCTGTGGAAATGTGTTTATTTTTCAATGGAACGCTTCAAATCTCTCCCCCCGTGCAAAAACACGGAAATGGATCAGCTGAGAGCGAGAGCGGAGAGTTTGGCCACGCCCCCACCCTCTACTATAGGCCAGCTCTTTTCTCCTCACTTGCATTCAAACAACAGCACCCATAATTGCCTGTTCAGAGAGAGAAAAATTACTTTCCTCATCTTATCTCTGTTGAGTGTTGATTTTGAAGAAGGATTCATTTACAGTATTAGGGAACCATTAAGGAGCCATATAAAAGCATCAAGAAGTACCATGTCATGGGATCTTTAAGTAGACAATAATGAATGATATAGAAGAGAAAGAATTATTTTTTCTTGTTGTGTACTATAAGGGTATTTACTGTCTGCCACGAGTTTTTGGATTTTACTTTTTACTGGTCTTCTGTTCAATAATCAAATTCTGTAATGTAAATACTATTTCCTACCAATTTAACCAATGTAACCTACTACTTACTAGGTGCCTTGGTGGTATCGCAATCCTGATGTTGAAGAAATTGTCTCAGATAATTTGGATAAAGTCTTTGACATGCTTTCTACCATTGGTTCAAGATTAATTAAAAAAAAAAAAAAATCATATATAAATCATATATAAATAATCATATAATAAAATAATCATATACAGGGAGTCCTCGGGTTACGACGTAGATCCGTTCTTAAGACGCGTCGTAACCCGAATTTCGTCGTAAACCGGATTTTGCCTTTGATCTTCCAACCAAAGCACCAATAACCTTTCCATCTCAATAATTAGACCACTACGCTGCTTGGTTATCACTGCCGCTTTCATAGGAGCAGATCAGAGCCCACATCAGGTACTTCCGCCCACATTGGGCAGGCACACGAGTCCGTCTTCTTCTCCCTACAACCACAACAGAGCGTATTCTTGCGCCGTGCGCCGCGCGCCGTTCGTGTTTGTTTACATCTCTTACCACGCTAAACCGCGTAAGACGGAATGACGCGTAATATATACATATTTTTTTTAATGGGGGCGCGTTCGTAACCACGAAACGTCGTAACCCGAGACCGTCGTAACCCGAGGACCCCCTGTATAAATCTCAAATATTATTTTATCTAATCTCAGAAGTTAAGCATGGTTGGGCCTGGTTAGTACTTGGATGGGAGACCACTGGGAATACCAAGTGCCACAGCGGGGCAGCAGTGTCTGAGGAAATTGTTGTTATGTCCTTAGGCAAGACATAATATGAATGTGCTGTGTGAGTGATTGGTGATGGTTGCAGAGGCCGACGGCGCCGAATGGCAGCTTCACTTCTGTCAGTCTGCCCCAGGGCAGTTGTGGCTACAATAATAGCTTACTACCACTGAGTGTGGAATAAATGAATAATTGTGAATAATTGTAGAGCAACTCTGAGCTTTTGGAAAGCGCTTTACAGGGCTAATACAATATCGAGTAGCTAGAAATATATTAAATAAATGTACTGTGAAACATTTTACATCTTTATTGTGCAGGTGGTGAAGATTCTGGAGAAGCACGACCCCCTCCGTAACACCTCCACCTTGAACGTCCTGAACCTGGGTTCTTCCTCCGGCGGCTCCCCTCGCTTTGGTGCCATCCCCGGAGACGAGGCCAGCGCGGTGCAGAATTACGTGGAGCACATGCTGTTTCTACTGATCGAGGAGGACTGTGGCCAACCTGGAGCTATGGGACCCATCCTGGAGTTCGTCATTATGGAAAACGTCATGGAACGCCTTTTTGTTTGGAGTCTACGCCGTGAATTCACAGATGATATGAAATTAGAACAGTTAAAAATGTATGAGATGTTGGTTGCTCAAGCACATCAACCTTTACTACATCACAAGCCGATTTTACGCCCGCTGATGATGATGTTGTCTTCGTGTTCAGGAACTGCAGCCCCACAAGTGGAGGCAGAACTAGTGCTTTTGTTGAACCAGTTGTGTTGCGTTTTGGCTAAAGATCCGTCTGTTTTGGAGTTGTTTTTTCACACCAGTGAAGATCAGGGGGCCACCAACTTCCTGATCTTCTCCCTGCTCATCCCATACATCCACAGGGAGGGGACAGTGGGACAGCAGGCCCGGGATGCACTCCTCCTCATCATGTCCCTGTCTGCAGAGAACCAGAGAGTGGCCAAGCACATAGCAGAGAATACCTTTTTCTGTCCGGTAAGTCAGAGTTGGTTATTATCAGGGCTGCTGAGTTTTAAGTCATGGCCGTGACTTTCCGCTTTTTTCATGACTGGGCACTTTCATCCCTGTAACTTAGTCAGTCAATGATTTTTTCTCTCACAACTCCACATAATAATAAATACATAATCATTTGTATTAAATAAAACGATAAAATATGAATTCATACCAAATGATCTCGCTTCAAAAGCTTTAGAGCACCTCTCTTTTTCATATCAGAACACTCCCAAAATGTGTTTAAACTTGTCTGGTAGTTAATTATTTTATAACTTATTAGGTTACATAATTCCTTAAAAAGAAAACACACCAGTCTTTTAGGCAAAAACTAAAGCAGTATACAAATGAAATATTCAACATATGCAGCTCTAATAATTGTTTTTTATTTGGACAATTAATAAACTTAAAGGTCACCCTTTTTATTTATTTATTTTGTATTGTCTCATATCTTTTCAGTTTCAGTTTTTTTTTTTTTTTTTTTTGTTCATTTGGAGTAGAAAATCATTTACATTTAGTTATTGATATAGCATTGAAAGCATCTTATACATTTTTAATGCGGGCATTCTTATTATCTTCAATAATTCATCGAGATTGGCTGTGTCCACGTAGTTGGGCGGGACAAAGCAGCATAAAAACACTACTTATTTATTATTTACTTGCATGTTGGTAAGTGTTGGTAAAAACAATAAAGATACATATTTAAAAAATATATACAACTAAAAAATGTTAAAAATGGTTGTATTTTACTATTTATTAGTAGTCACTTATTAAGTTTACAGACTAGAATTTCCTCTTTCCTCTCCCAACTCCCTTATAATAATAAATGCATAATTGTATTAAATAAGCCATAAAAGATTATTAGATTACAGAAGATTACAGAATTTGAAGAATATTTAAATATGTATATATGCAACACTATAAAATAATAATTCATACCAAATCTGATGTTGCTTTTAAAGCCTTAGAGCTTAGGGCTCCTTTCCTTATGAGAACACTCCCAAAACATGTTCAAACTTGTCACGTAGCTCATATTTTTTCATAAATCACAGTTATATAATTCCATCTATCCATTTTCTTCCACTTATCTGGGTTTGGGTCGCAGGGGCAACAGTCTAAACAAACCTGCCGCCCAGACCTTCCTGCACCATCCCCTATGGATCCTCCTGCGGGTGGTGGGTCCATGGGAGGACGGCCCCATGTCGCTCCTTCGGGTTGTGCCCAGCTGGGCCCTGTGGGGGAAGGCCCGGCCACCAGATGCTCACTGCCGAGCATCCACCCAAGGCCTGGCTCCAGGGTGGGGTCTCGGTGACGCCAATCCAGGATTTTACCTGACTTGAATGGCTCCTAAATAGTTTTCACAAATTCATATTATCTCACTTAGTTGTACCTCTGTGTAACATTTCACACACCTTTTACTATGGTGTCTCAGTTAATGCCATCATCTTTTCAGGGTAAAGTTTTTTCTGATATAATTCCAAATCCCATACAAACAAGGCAACACATTTCCAACATAGACCCAAATCCAAACATTTATAAGACTATTAATTTGAAACTAATCTTGTATAAAAAGTAAACATATTCTGTCTTTATTTCACTGTGGAAAAAGGGAATGAAAGCAGCGTGAGCCGTCTTTGGTTGCTGCCCACACACTTAATCCTGATCCTGTGGTGTACTGTATAAATGCTAATGATGTTAATGAATAGGATACATAATGCGGTTTCCTTTAGTGCTATAGATATTGCCTTCCCTAATTCATGATAATTAATAATATAATCGTTATATTTGATAGAGGAAGACAGTGAATTAAAACAAACAAACAAAAAATTGTCTTTAAAATTGGCATCTATGACTAAGTATAAGAGTAAGTAAGTACTCAGTGCATATGCTGACATTAACTGCATGTCTGTTCATGTAGCTGCATTATAATGTCTTCATAGGAGCTCTTAGGCATCCACCGAATGGAGTAGATACTTCTCATTTATCACTGCTGTCACACCCAGGCTGTTTCATGTTTAATGGTGCACATACTTCACACATCTCATACTAATATTTAGACACATACTAATATTTAACTCTACATTTATGATTTTATGAAGTCCAGACAATACCGTGACAGCAAAAGTGAAGTAGAGATCAAGTGTATGTCATGTAAATAGATAGCATTATAAGTGTAAAGTTATGCTGCAGTCTTGCAGTCCACTTATAGTCCACCACATATAGATGGTTACTCCAGAGATTTTTGTCAATATTTTTGACACCGCTGTTTCATTGTTTAACTACTTTTGTTTAACTAAAAAAAAAGAAAGAAATTCTGTCAGCTGGTCAAAAGTTTTAGACTTAAGATGTTTTACTACCCATCCAAGTGAAAAAACTGAAGAAGAAGAGCAGCACGGTGACAGAATGTATAGCACTCACAGCAAGAAGGTTCCGGGTTGTATCCCCGGGTTGCCCAGGCCTTTCTGTGTGGAGTTTGCGTGTTCTTCCCGTGTCTGGTTTCCTCCAGGCATTCCGGTTTACCCCCATCAACCCAAAAACATGCTCCATAGATAGGCTAAATCCTCCAGCTGAGGTCCTGACCAAGCCTAGCAATAAGATCATGGGTCCCTGGACGCTCCATGTGCTGCCCACTTCTCCGGAAGGATGGGTGAAATGCAGAGGATAATTTCCCTACAGGGATAATAAAGGATAATAATAATTTTTTTTAAAAAGGGTGGTGACATTGAGAGCTTCCATATATAAGGAACAGCAATGCCCTTTTTCTCCTCCCAGGTGCTAGCCACAGGTCTGAGTGGTCTGTATTCCTCTCTGCCCACCAAACTGGAGGTGCCCAACGAGGAGTGGCACTGCCTGCACAAGGAGGACTGGCTCCGGATGCCCGCTCTCGTCCAGTTCCTCAACTCTCTGGAATTCTGCAATGCCGTCATCCAGGTTGAACAGATTATGTATTTTTATATCCTATAATTAACTTTATATTGTAAATTTGCTGTACATACTATGATATCAATATGTGTAGGTTGAGGCTTTTGTACTCAATGGGAGGTTGTTGGTATCTAGCAAGAGTATTTTAAATTAGTTCAAATGTAATTCCAACTTCATAGATTTAATTAATTATTTTTTAGCATGTCTCACTAAACTTTATTTAAAGGTGCACTGCTTAATTTTACTGTTAGAAGGTCCCCCACCTGTTTTATCTATGGAGATGTTATTGCTTTGGGCTGGAATGTTCTACCAAAGTATGGCAATAAACATATGTATCCCCATGGAGAGGTCACTAGGCCAAGTTACATGTCAGATCTGTGAAGAGGTGACTCCACTAACTGTAAGAATGCATGTTTTCAAAAATTTTTCCAATTAAAAGACCCGTAATGAAATAAACGCTAGATAGATGTTTAATGCTATACTGTGTAACATTCGAGGCAAAGCAATAACCTCTCCATAGAGACAAGAAAGTGACAGACCAGAAAAGTTACACAGTGGTTCTGAGTGCTTCCATCTGTTCCCAGGTGGCCCACGTGGATATCAGAGATCAGCTCGTCAGCTACATCTATAATGGCTTCCTCGTGCCTGTCCTCGCACCAGCACTGCACAAGGTCAGGACTACTACTACTACTACTGCTACTACTACTACTACTATTACTACTACTGGTTATTTATGGAGCATTGAAGTCTCTTGACATTTGAATATTGTTCTGAAAATATTGTAACCTTTCAATTAACCAGGATGTAAAAGACAAGTAGATACTCAAAAACGCCACATGAATTGTGAAAAGTGTCAACTGCCTATTATGAAAAGTGCTTTTGTTGTTATTGTTAATGGATTTTTTCCCCCTTTTATTTCACCACTATAAAGCAATACTTGCAGCTATTACTCCGGGGAAAAAAATTATAGTGTATTTAAAAAAAAAAAAGACACATCAGCATTTTTTTAGCAATTATTTTATTGCAGTTACATCAGTTTGACAAAGTTACTCTCTCAGAAATGCATACTACCATTAACAGGACACCCACTACATTCTGATTTCTAACAAGGCACATGTCATTTTTCTTTCTTATGCTGTCTGGTTATATATTTAATAACTTCCAAGTTAAGGTGCCATAATTTCACATCAGGATAACACTGGATACATTTTTAATCTATTTTTGTGGTGGCAAAAGGAGAAATTCAATTTCTGGATGACTTGCCCTCAATAAGACTATTTGTTACCTTCATCTGCTTTTACCTACTTGTGAGCTTCACACTCCTGAGGGATTCTACTCTTTTTGTGATGTAAATACATTTCCTCCGGGGGTGGTTTATAATCATTCTAACCGATAATATCTAGGAATGTCTTGAGCTTTACCATAACATGTATAGGACTGCATAGAGAGAGTTGTTATTATTGTGGTATCGAGTCTATTTCTGAGTTTCGAAATCAAGGTATTACGTGACAGTAGCAGTGACGATAATGTAAAGGTGAAAATTCCATAGATATGCTTTTCTTGTGTCCACAGATGACCCTGGAGGAGGTGATGACCACAACAGCGTACCTGGAGCTGTTCATCAGGAGTGTGTCAGAACCAGCCCTTCTCCAGACCTTCCTCTCCTTCATCTTGCTGCATCGCTATGAGAACGTGCACATCTTAGACACGCTGGTCAGCCGCATCAATACGCCCTTCCAGGTACCAAACTACAGCACTAACTAATAGGACTGTCAAAGGTATATATTCAGTACTAGTTTTAGTATTGATTAGTATCTGATTTTCTTTTGAGAACCCTAGAAGAGAACAGGCAATAGTGTGCTGGACATGTTCACAAGTTACAAAATCTTGTTTAAATATTTTTACAGACTGAATAACCCATTTGTTAACACTTGACTGTGTAAATGACTGGAGAGTGTGTTTGCTCACACACACCTACTTCTACAACAAGAACTAGACAGTATAGTTTTTTTACATATTGACTTGTAGCTGCAGCATTTAAGGAGGTCTGTTACGCAAAATTGACTTTTCAGAGCTTTTAACTATGTTATAGTTGTTTCCCCTTCTCATTTACTTTCTCAAAGTTATATTCAGAATGATTCATGCATGCTTCAGTAATCTTTATACCCCTGTATTCAAGATGTCATTTGCGGAAGCCGACAGAGGCCATATTCATAAGCAATATTTTTTCTTCCTTGTTATCCCGAGATAACGAGATAATTCATTTGAAATCTTGAGAAAACAACACAATTATTCCGTGATCTTGAGAAAACAAACAGTTATTCCGTGATGCCACGTTGTGACATTCTGAATAGAAGAAGAAGAAGAAGTGACTTGATTGATCTCACAATGGAGAAATTCTGCGGCACCTCCGCAGTAACCTGGGAAATCCCAGGCTGCTTTCGTTTGTTCCGATTTGAAAGACAGCCTGGCAACTAGGCTAAGTGAGCTCTCCTGATTTTGGGAGCCAATCAGAGAGCGGGGAGGGGTGGAAAGACGGTGACGTGTACTACGCGACAAACAGAAACTTGTAGTTTGAACTGACAACTGACATGATTGGCTATGGGCTACGTATATGCCAAATGATAGACATTCGTAACGCCCAATAAACGGCCATTGGCAATTGTAAAGCACACCTCCACTACAAGATATTTAGTAGGTGGCTCCCAGACCATATATCACTTTTGATATGGTCTGGTGTAAACCAGGCAACCTCTGCAGAAGACTGGCCCGGCTTCGTCTTTACCGATGGAGATACTAGGGATGGGCAAAGTGAGGCTTCATGAAACACCAAAGCAGTTGAAGCGATTGTGCCGGAGGCTGAAACACAGTTTGACACGCTCTCCACAGTGACATCTAGTGGTGATATGTTAGAACTACAACATCCAGAATGTTTTGAGACGGAATAACTGTTTTCTCGAGATCTCAAAATAACAGTTTTGTTTTCTCAAGATCACAAATTAATTGTGTCGTTTTCTTAAGATCTCGAGTTAAGTTTCTCCTTATTAAGGTGGAAAATATTCATTACGAACATGGCCTCTGTCGGCTTCACTAGTCATTGCTCCAATTAACTCACTTTTTACTGCCACTGGTACACGTCCACTGCTCTCTGCTTAATTCGTTCTCCAATTTTAAACTATTTTAAAACAAATTTTAGATCCATATGGAGATTTAAAAAGTCAAAATTCTCACAAAATTATCCAATTGTCCTAGATTATAACTACTATAGAGCAGACAGAAGTACAAGTGTTAATATGAAAATAATATAATAAAAATGCTACAAAAGATCACAGTCCATTTTTTGATAAAACTCGAAAACCCCACTATTGAATATTCATTCACTCCTGTCCACAAAGTAAGTACTAAAGTGTCAGTACTAAAGTGTCTTGCCGAACAGAACTCAACAACATTTGCAGTGATCAGAGAAAGCATCAAACCTTTACTAATTTATATGTTACTTTGTTCTCTCCACAGCTGGGCACAGTATCACTTGCACTTTTCCGCACCCTCATCGGCTTGTACTGTGAAGACGTCATGTTGCAGCTCATATTGAGGTAAGACCATATCAAAGGATCTGAACAGGCTAACAGCATTACACCGCCAACTCCATGCTACCTGGTGTGTTACCATCTGTGTTGGGAAGTAACATGCACCAAGAATACATACTCAGAACACACATTTTTAGTCACTGTATTCTAGTAGTTGCTCTTTCATTTGGTATAATTCAGTTACTTTCCTAATATCAAAGGAATACATTGCAGTACTTGATCACAAAGTGTATGCTTCAAACTCCACTGAATCAGTAAGAAGATAGAAAACACCAGTCTATGGTGTGTGGATGTGTGATTTTTCCGTCTTTAGTTAGTGACAAGAAATGCATCACAAATGCTGAAACAAACAAAAAGCCATTTTGAATTCTATGTTTACTCTATATATTAAATGCAACTCAATGTAAAAGTATTTTAGGTATTCAGAATGCAGTACTCTGATAGGGCATATATCAGAATACATTACAAAATACATTTTAAGGAGGTATTCAGTACTCTGTAAGTAACTATGTCACGGTAACAAATTTTGAAGTGTGATATACTGCTGAAGTAAATAAATATAGATGATAATATAGAAACTAATTTAAAATAATATCTAGTTCAAAGAGAAGGTGCACATGATGAATACTGACCCCCAAAAATATTTCCCCAATCTGTTATATATTCAATGATAATGATAAGTCAGTATAATAATGATCGTAACAGGAAACACATTTTAAAAGTATTCTTCACTGGTTTTCACTCCATTTGCCCCTCACTACCCCATGTTGTGGTGTTAACAGGATGTCCCTTGTCTTTTCTGGGCAGGTACCTGATTCCCTGTAATCACATGATGTTGAGTCAGAGGCGCGTGGTGAGGGAGAGAGACTGCTACTCTGTGTCAGCAGCCAAGATCTTAGCGCTAACACCGTCCAGCTGCTCCCCGGACAGGAGCCCACCGCCTTTAAGACAGCTGGAGTCTATACTGTTCTCCAAGGGCCCCGAGGCACCAGGTGATGACGGCTTAAAGAGACACACACAGTAACAAACAGCAGATTTTCATTTTCATGTCTTTGTTGAAACATAGCATAAAACCATGTGACATTTTCAATCCCTACATGTATGAAAAGGAGGCAAAGAGGCATTTTCTGAGAACTCAAAACTTTAAGTACTTCAAGTAGTCGGCTAAAGAAATTCCTGCTCGACTAAAGACATGTCCTGCCGCTTGATTAGTCGACAAAAAAGGGGGTGTGGCCAAAATTCTGTAAACTTAAGTATATCTTGATGTACAGTGGTCCCTCATTTATCGCGGGGGTTAGGTTCCAGAAATAACCCGTAATGAGTGAAATCCGCGAAGTAGGACAACTTAATATTTTACAAATATTATACATGTTTTAAGGCTGTAAACGCCTTAAAACAGTGGAATTAACGTTTTGTCACATTTCTCTCTCGTTTAAACACTCAAACTTTCGTAGATTTTCAACAAAATGTATTAATAGTGAAGCGTGGGGACTCCGCCGGGAGCCCCACCGGACACGCGAGGAGAGCGGCTCATCCAACGGCACTGCCATGTCCCGGGACGCGACGCGCACCAACCCCTTGGAGAAGTGCACGTGGTCAGTTCCGTGACAGAACAGCATTACCGGCGCAAGGCCGGGGCTGCGAGCACGAGCTCGAACCGCGGCGCCTGGACCATGCCTCCCCCTCAGGACCGCGTCCTCGCAGCCCGAGCCACAAACCGAACACGCACAAACGAACGCAAGAGCCCCACAAAACCAGCAAAGAGCCGCACAGATTGATTTAATCCTGGTTTAGACCTGGTCCAGTCCTGGTTTAGTCCAGGACCAGTCCAGGTTTAGACCTGGTTTAGTTCTGGTCTAGACCTAGTTTAGTCCACGTTTAGTCCTGGTCTAGTCCTGGTCTAGTCCTGGTTTAGTCCAGGAGCAGTCCAGGTTTAGACCTGGTTTAGACCTGGTCTAGACCTGGTTTTGTTCTGGTCTAGACCTGGTTTAGTCCACGTTTAGTCCTGGTCTAGTCCTGGTCTAGTCCCAGTCCCCCCTGCATCCCCCATCTATCAATCGGCAAAGGTCTACAGTCTCTTAGCCAATCAGGACGCAGAACACAATGTTACACTATTTTAAAAAAAAGACAAAAAAAATTGAAAAAAAAAATCTGCGAAACAGTGAGGCCGGGAACAGTGAACCGCGATAGAGCGAGGGACCACTGTATCTGATCCAAACTGTACTCACAAGACTACACCTGCACAGGAATTAACTATTTGCAAAAAAAACAAACAAACTACAAAACATCTATTTATTTAAAGACAGATTAAACTTGTAAGATTAACCTGCCTTTTTAAACATAAACACCAAAAAATACCAACTGTTCCAACTAACTCACTCACCTTAACTCAACTTCTCCTGTTTGTTTTCATCCAGTATGAATCGCTATAATCTAAATACAATTATTTGTCGACTAATGTGAACCTTGGTCGACTAAGGCACCATTGACTGTTTAATCGACTACATGACCAAAGGCCTACTGCTCTACAAATGTAATGCAATATTTTCTTCTCCTCAGACAAAACTGAAAGCTTCTCAGATGATGACGACGGCTTGGGGAACTCCTGCAAAATCGGCTCAGAGATCTACCTGGATGTGAGCTACCTCCACTACCTCTACGACGCGCGCCTCAGCATCAGCAGCTGTCTGCGGGCATGCCAGGTCTGGTCAGCCCCCTATGACGGGCAGGACCCACCCCCGGACAAGTTTCAGGCCGGGGTACTGGAAGAGCCGCTACTCAAAACCAAGCAAATAAACATTAAGAAAATCCAGCAACCAGTCCTGCCTAGGAGACCACCGCCATCATCTAGTGACTCGACAGCCGCCATTTTGGAGCTGGAATGGGATGATAGCTACGATGCCTGTCCAGTGCAAAGTCCAGAGATGACTGTGGAAGAAAAACCTGTTCAGCCGGAAGTTGAGCCTCCAAAACACATTCAAGAAATGCGGCGAACAGCGATAATGCTCGTCAAAGATTCATACATAGAAGAATCAGAGTTCCAAGATGATGTTATGGTGTACAATTTGGTCGCTAAAAAAGACAGCCAAGACGTAGAAAGAACTAAACAGAAATTATCAGAGTCGGAATATTCAGCAGTGGGGGATACTAAAAACGGGGTGAAAGGAAGTGACGCGAAAAAGGACTGTAATTCGAATCATAAAAACTCCACGTCGGAAATGGCGGAGGATCTGCTGGCCCAGTATGAGGACTTGATCCGGACTTTGGACCCAGAGGCAGGGCAGAAGGCGGAGGGAGAGGGGGAGAAGAGGGTGGAGAAGGAAGGAGATGATGGAGAGGAGGAAGAGTTGATGGATTTTAGTTCATTTGCAGCAGAGACGCCAGAGTCTGACAAACTGCAGTTTCCATTTGGGCCTAAGGCGAGGAGTGGGAGCACGAGTAAAAGTTATTCAGTGCCTTTTACAGGTGAGTAATAGGCTACTATATACTTCTTTTATTCATTCAATCATTTTAACAATAGGCAGATTTTTTTACACACATAAAGAAAGAAACAAAAACGAGATCTAAAAGGAAAAAAAATTAAATCTCCAAGATGTATCAACAGAAGTTTGGAGGAGTGTGTTGGAGGGTGTGTGGAAGGGGGTTTGGAGAGGGGTTCTTGGGACCAGACAAGAATAAAATTTTTACATTTATAAATCCTTTCTTTAGCGTATTAGCATGAACCTCTCCAATGTATTCCAGGAAAGGTCCCCAGACTCTAAAAAAAGAACTTATATCTCCTTTAAGTATAAAAGTAAATCTTTCCAGTGGGAATCGAGGAGGTTCTGCACAGCCATTTCCAGTGTAATTTAATCCCTATGAGGGTGAAATGAATAAATCAAGACAGATCAAGCAGTGGATGTACTGACTTAATGTTAGAACTTCGTCAGAGGACACTTCTGCTTTTGTTAATACTAACTTTTATTACTGCTAAAGTAGAGGTACAAAGTAGTGGTAAAAAGTATGCCAGGACCCAAAAAGGTAGAAAAACACTGTTAATTTGTGCCTGTGCTTCCCCAGGGCCGTTCATCAGTGTGCTTCTGTCCCGTCTGGAGAATATGCTGTCAAACTCTCTCCATGTGAACCTGCTCCTGACGGGCATCGTGGCACAGCTGGCAGCGTACCCTCAGCCGCTGCTGCGCTCTTTTCTCCTCAACACAAACCTGGTGTTCCAGCCCTCTGTACGCTCACTCTACCAGGTAACTTAGACTTGGACACACTTTAATGATCCACAAGGGAATTTATTTGGACACAGTAGCTCATACATCACAATGTATTATAATAACAAAGACCAACAGTAAAAATAGTAATAATTAATTCAAACTAAGAGGCAATATATAAAGAGAGACCACTGCAAAATGATCAGTTTTTGGATTTTACTACTTATAGGTATGTGTTTGGGCAAAAGGAACATTTTTGTTTGAGTCTATAAACTACTGACAACATTTCCCCCAAATTCCATATTAAAATATTATTGTTTAGAGCATTTATTTGCAGAAAATAACAAATGGTGAAAATAACAAAAAAGATACATGTTTTCAGACCTCAAACAATGCAAAGAAACAAGATCAAATTCATTCATCAAACAACATAATACTAATGTTTACACTTAAGAAGAGTACAGAAATCAATATTTGGTGCAATAACCTTTATTTTTAATCAGGGTAGGGGAGCTCACATTAAGGTTCAGAAAGTGAAAATTTCATGCAATGGGACCTTTAATAGACAAGTAGAGTTTTGTTGCAGCTTTTTACCAGTAGAGGGAGACATAAAAATAAACAACAGTGGAGGGATTGCACTATTTGGACTTGGAACAGTAATTACACAAACAAATCTACTCAATTACAGTAGCATATTTATAATTAGTTATGTTTTAGTATGTTAGTTAATTTGTTATGTAATTATAATTTTGTCCCCCAGGTTTTGGCCATTGTGAAGAACCAGATTGAGGAGCTGACCGTGACCAGGATGGACTTCACTGAGATGATCACTACAGCCCAGCACTGGCTCCTGGCCCGGGAGACCACTTTCAGAGCCACAGGTACTCCTCACAGCAACATCTTCTACGCTACATGCGATTTTCATCTGGAAAATATATTTTTAGTTGCTTTATGTTAATATTGTAATTTTACATGACCAAAATATAAAATTGATCCTCCGGTGTCTGATTATCATGTGACAAAAACATAATATTTATGCTTAATATGTAAGTACATTTTATTGTGTCTTAACTGAGATTACATTCTATTTAATCCATAATTATAACTACTGAAGCATACCCCTTAGCTTTCCTCTTCACAACTTTCTCTCACTTAGTTCAAATACTTAGTTCAAATACTGTTGTCAAGCCAAGTTTGGGTATCTTAATCAGTCTCATTATCCCTGGAGGTTAAATGGATTAGAGAAGTTTTTACACATCATGACATGCTTTTACTTGTTTTACTGACTTCAAAAAAGCTTTGAAAGTTATTTGTAAAAGGACTACAAATAACAGCAGTTTTCCTGTTAGACTTGCTTAAAAATGAATGAATGAATATTTATTTAGCTGGTGTAATTTTGTCTTTTGTGGGTGAATGAAACTCCAAGTACTTACTCTATACTGTGTGTGTGTGTGTGTGTGTGTGTGTGTGTGTGTGCGTGTGCGTGCGTGTGTGTGTGTGTGTGTGTGTAAAAACACAAAAAAAAGTAATGTAGCCTAATCATTCACCATACATTTTTTTCCCACAAAATACAGAGACCAGATTAACAGCTAGTGATACAACTTTTTCTAATTAGATGCCAACAGTTCAGTTTGGGTAAACAGCAAATTTAGCTCAAGTAGGCCTACATAGACAAATATTGTGTACAGTCACTTTAACATAATAATGACTAATGTAATATTTTCCAGAAAACAGAAGAAGTGCTGGCAGCAGCTCCACTTCAGGCAAACCAGGCCTGGTCCTCCAGAACTCTCCTCCTCCCAAACCTAAGGCCATCTCCTTGGACCGCACGGAGGTCTTTGCTACCGTCCTCTTCTCCGAGTTCCTCAAAGAACTGGCTGCCATCGCTCAGGAACACTCCATCCTGTCCTACATTCCCATGGAGGAGTGAGCACAACCATCTCTCCTGTAAAAAAGACTGATTTTGAAGAAAACTATTTTTAAGTTACAGAGTATTTATTTTTCCAGACTAGAGAATAACTTCAATATTTTTACATATACTGTGTAGCTGTTCATTTTGAGAGCAACATATTTGGCGGTTCACAATCTCTTTTGCAGCCAGCCACCAAAGACTTTTAAAAGACAATTAATTCGTAAAATCTATTTATTTAATCTGAACTTCAGGTTTGATTTGAAAACACCAGCCTCAATCGCACAATGAAATTTAATGGATAAACTATGAGAAATGTTATTGATACTTTGCAGTGACATCATAACGGGGGTGTTCTGCCTGTATGTTTATGACGGAGTGTTCAGTTCCATGGTGACATGATGCACACATTAGCAAACACTGTCAAGAAAGATTGTCTGAAAACGCAAGAAAAAATACATCTGAAATCACCTCACCTGTTGTAGTTTCGGCTAAGTCAGTTCTTTGTGGTCAGATTGTGTTAAAACAGCTCAGATTAAAGTCTAACTTGAGTAACAGAGCTTCAGACAAAACAGAGCCTACAGTTAGCATCACTCCCCCAAGGAATGGTGATGACATCAGCTGCAATCATTGAGTCTGGTGTACGGATAAAGCCTGCTTTTGATTTTGGCAGAATTGTTTATTTGGTCATGATATTTATCTTGAATAATTGCAATTCTTATCAATGTTGCACAATCCTATATTTAACTGAAGCAGAGCAACCATTTCTGTGCATTAACTGCATTTCTGTATTGTCTTAGTTAAACTTGGGTGCCTCAGGAGTTCCTCAAATAACAAGCCTTGGATGTAACCAGTTGCACATATTGGTACAACTGATGAAACGCCCTTATGCCTTATTGCGCTGTACTTTCATTTATAGCAGAAGACTATGCAAATCAGTTGTGTTGAGTAGCTAAAGTGTGTGTGTATTTTCAGAATGGGAATGGGGTATTTAATACATTTCTATTGCCACATTTGTCAAATGATTGTATCTGTTATGTTGTCTTATGTTATTGTAAATAATAATAATAATGACCATCATATTCTATAGACATATGCTTAGTGATAAAGCATGGTTATTTCAATTTACCTAAACAAACACCATGAAACTAGTGCCTTCATTCTTATTTTGTGTTATTTTGTGTTATTTTGCCTTCATTCTAGTTTTGAAAGGGCAATAAAATAATGTATATTTTCTATTGGGTAGTATAGGTTCAATTGAGGTGATTGTTTCCTTGCTCCTGTAAAAAGTAATGCTTTTTTTATGGGGCAGAAAATCTTTTTAATGGAGAATAAAACTATCCAAATCCTAACCCTGTTAAAGTAATGCTTCTTGTAGGGGTAAATAAGTTATGTCCATTCTGTTTGGTTTGATTCTGAAATGTTATTTCTATGTTCTGGATGTTTGAGAAGCGCCAGAAAGGATTTGTCTTTGAATAAACCCTTTGGTTCAAAATGGTGCATGTGGGTGATATTTTGTCTTTGCTTACAGTAGTTGTTGGGAAATGGGAAATTGACACGTCAAATAAAATCAAGAAGAAAATTCAATTTTGGCAAATAAAGCCACTTTGACCACTCAAGTGTTTGTCTTGAGAACCACAACATAAATTTAAACATAATTAAAGCCGCTCGCGACTATGGTGACCCTCACCCCGGTGTGCAAAAAATAAAGGTCTCCAACAATACTAAAAAAAATACTTGTGGAGTAAAGAAAAGTACAGATTCCTTTCCTCAAATGTAATAAAGTAAAAGTAAAAAGTATACACTGTATATCAGTGGTGGAACGTAACAAAAAATTTAAAAGAAAAGTACAGAAAAATACAGAAAGTAGCGGCAAGATTTAAAAATGAATACATTTACTTTATTACACTTCCATGACCTCTGCCTATGTCATCAGCAGACATGGGACCAAGTCACACATGTGCAAGTCTCAAGTAAGTCTCAAGTCTTCACCTTCAAGTCCCAAGTAAGTCCCAAGTTTTTTTTTCTTGGGCAAGTCAAGTCAAGTCAAGTCACAGGCTATGTCAAGTCAAGTCAAGTCAAGTCCTGTAATAGGTCAAGTCAAGTCCAAGTCAAGTCACCTTTGGCGTATTGTTGTAATTTTAGCTGCAGAATCTGATCTTAATAAAGTGAAAGGCAATATATAAGACAGTGTAAGTAATCATCACTGGCTAATGTGCCCAACCTGTTATAAAATATTTGTATTGTAAATACTCATGTTCAGTAAAATATACTCAACAAAAATATAAACGCAACACTTTTGTTTTTGCTCCCATTTTTCCTGAGATGGACCTAAAGATCCAAAATTCACTCCAGATACACAACACTACCATTTCTCTCAAACATTGTTCACAAATCTGTCCAAATGTGTGACAGCGAGCACCTCTGCCCCGCCGAGACAATCCACCCCACCTCACAGGTGCGCCACATCAAGATGCCGATCAGACATCATGACCAGTGCACAGGTGCGCCCCAGACTGCCCACAATAAAAGGCCACCCCGAAATGTGCATTTTTTTTTTGCTTTATTGGGGGTCTGGGGACTCAGAACCAGTCAGTATCTGGTGTGACCACCATTTGCCTCATGCAGTGCAACACATCTTCTTCACATAGAGTTTATCAGATTGTCAATTGTGGCCTGTGGAATGTTGGTCCACTCCTCTTCAAAGGCTGTGCGAAGTTGCTGGATATTAGTGGGAGCTGGTACACGCTGTCGTATACGCCGGTCAAGCACATCCCAAACATGCTCAATGGGTGACATGTCCGGTGAGTATGCTGGCCATGCAAGAACTGGGGCATTTTCAGCTTCCAAGAATTGTGTACAGATCCTTGCAACATGGGGCCGTGCATTATCTTGCTGAAACATGAGGTGATGTTCATGGATGTATGGCACAACAATGGGCCTCAGGATCTCATCACGGTATCTCTGTGCATTCAAAATGCCATCAATAAAATGCACCTGTGTTCTTCGTCCATAACAGCCATTGAAGAGGAGTGGACCAACATTCCACAGGCCACAACTGACAATCTGATCAACTCTATGTGAAGAAGATGTGTTGCACTGCATGAGGCAAATGGTGGTCACACCAGATACTGACTGGTTCTGAGTCCCCAGACCCCCAATAAAGCAAAAAAAAAAAACATGCACATTTCGGTGTGGCCTTTTATTGTGGGCAGTCTGGGGCGCACCTGTGCACTGGTCATGATGTCGGATCGGCATCTTGATGTGGCGCACTTGTGAGGTGGGGTGGATTGTCTCGGCGGGGCAGAGGTGCTCGCTGTCACACATTTGGACAGATTTGTGAACAATGTTTGAGAGAAATTGTAGTGTTGTGTATCTGGAGTGAATTTTGGATCGTTGGGTCCATCTCAGGAAAAATGGGAGCAAAAACAAAAGTGTTGCGTTTATATTTGTGTTGAGTGTACATCATAGACTCAAACAAAACAGTGATAATGTAATTATTGATTATTTATTGGCAAAAGTGATCTGTACATCGAAAACCAAACTGTTTCACATGTTTTCAACATTGAGCTGAAACCAGTAACAGCTAAAACAAACTTGTATTAAACTTTGTTACACTCCCTAACTCACTCTGTCCCACACACACGCACACACACACACACACGTACACACACACGCGCGCGCGCGCGCACACACACACACACACACACCACTCTTCACGTACGTAATGGGTCAGGCGCGCTCCTCGAGAGCTCGTGTATTTAGACTACACCTTTGTAAGAGACTGACTAAGAGTAAAAAGTGATGAGAGTTTTGTTTATTATTATTATTTGAACGTAGACCCTCGGTCAAGTGATCTCCTGCATACCACAAAACCAAACCAACAACTGATCTGAGCAACGCCAAGAGACAGTACATTAACGCCACATAGCCCTCCACCACAAGCGCAAACACAGCGCAACTCTCACATCTGAGGGGACGAAACCAGGACTGGACCAGGTCTAGACCTGGACTAAACCGGGATTAAACCACCACGGGCCACTCTTTGCTGATTTCGTGCGGCTGGTTTGTGGCTGGGGCTGAGAGTACGCGGTCCGGGCGCCGCGGATCGTTTTCGTGCTCGCAGCCCCGGTGTACGCGCGGCCTCGTGCAGGTGGTGGTGCACGTGGTGCACGCGTTGCGTCCCAGGACATGGCAGTGCCGTTGAATGAGCACGAAAACATTATGTGAACACGCAAGTCATTCAAGTCATCGTGTCTCAAGTCAAGTCAAGTCCCGAGTCCTAGACTTCCAAGTCCGAGTCAAGTCTCAAGTATTTCATTTTTTGTCGAGTCAAGTCACAAGTCATAAAAACAGCGACTCGAGTCGACTCGAGTCCAAGTCACTAAGTCTCAAGTCCCCATGTCTGGTTATAACCAATTACGCACGTAAGGAATGATAATTTGCGGCAGATACCTACGTCAAATGATAATAGTTTGGATTTAACATTTGACTGCATCGTTATGGTTTTTATTACATCGTATTTTGTTATTTTGTTTCTATGTGAACGTAGAAAACGTTGTAACTTTGTTTAGAAAGGCGCTGTGTATAATTAGCCTTATTTTGTCTTTTACAGTTTCTTACATTTGTGAACAAAACTATGGAGAGATCCAAGCAAGTGTTTCAGTTCCTGACAAGTGGGGAATACCCAGTTTTCCCGTCCGAAGTTCCTATTGACATGCCAGCTGAGGGGAAAATGAAAAAGTGTATGAAAAGCGCTTTATAAATATTGTTTGATTGATTGATTGATTGATATTTTTGTAAATATAAATATATTTGTAAATGTTTCTTCTGTTGTCCCTTTTCCTGTCCTCATAAATCATGAATAAGAGACAAGCCTAATTTGACAGATAATATAAGCGTGTCGAAATGAACTGTCCATGCCCATTATAAAAGAGTTGGAATTTTACATACTAAAGACACCGTATGCAAACAGCAAACAGCATACAACTCTCTAATCCTATCTAATCTAAAACTGCAGACGTATTTGTCGTAGTACGTATTTGTCAAGTACAAACGCCACAATTTTGGATGTCATTGAGTGCAATGTTCAAAATGTGCACAAAACTGTTATAATTTTTAAAATGTTTCGGTAACACTTTATAATAACGGTCGCTTATAAAGCATTAGTAACACTTAGTAAATAATGAACTAATTATTACTAATTATTTTACAAAACATTTACAAATATTTGTTCATGAGTAAGAAATACTTAGTAAATAATGAACTAATTATTTTACAAAACATTTACAAATATTTGTTAATGAGTTAGAAATATATTAAATATTTGTTAATGAGTAAGAAATAATCAATTTAATCTCGCCAGAAAGACCCATTGAAAGGAGATATTATGACACGCATGGTCCCTCCCACTCAACCAATCCTAAAAATACAAATAATTATCTATAATTATTTGTATTTTTACAAATAATTAGCTTTGAATCTATACAACTGTAAACAACTCACGCATACAACTGTAAACGAAAAACGGCGTATTTCGACGTAAGGCGGCCTATTTCGACGGGGGGGCGTAACCCGATAGACATCGCCGTCAAAATAGGTCAGTGGTGGGCTCATTCTGACGAGGCGGCCCATATCGACAGTACACCGGCCGTCGAGGCCCCCGCCTTCGACTGCCGCCCAGATCTCTCTGCACCCGGCCCTTATGGATCCTCCTGCGGGTGGTGGGTCCACAGGAGGACGGCCCCACGTCGCTTCTTCGGGCTTCGCCCGGCCGGGCCCCCTGGGGAAAGGCCCGGCCACCAGATGCTCGCTGGCGCGCACCCACCCCAGGTCTGGCTCCAGGGTGGGACGACGCCAGTCCGGGCGACGTATCTGACCTTGTTTCAAAACTCAAAATAAGGGCTTCTGAACCGCTCTTAGTCTGACCCGTCTCCCAGGACCTGTTTGCCTTGGGTGACCCTACCAGGGGCATAAAGCCCCCGACAACATAGCTCCCGGGATCATTCGGGCACTCAAACCCCTCCACCACGTTAAGCTCAAGGAGGGGATCCTTGGGATTCCCACAAGTAATTTATATTGATGCTGGTGGTAATTTCAAGGGATAAAACATTTCAACTCAGATTAATCAGGAAATATCTTATCTAAACCATTTCTTCTGTTTACAATTTAGATCAAACTAAGCTTAACAATTACAATTCAAACCAGTAAATTAGTCTTAACTATTCAAACAAATAAACCTACAAGGTTATTAGGCTTACATAATTTGAACTCAATTATTTAGGCTCAGTGGAAGACAGATTAAACATACAGTGTAGTTTTCTTAAAGTGCATTTGACAGGTTAGACTACTTCACTAAAAGATAGAGAATTTTACTTTCTGGTTGGACACAGGTGCAGAAGATATGATATGGCAGGTAAAATACAGTGTTCTTGCATTTTGAGTGGAATTTTCAGCACTGATGACCAGACATGGGGACTTGAGACTTAGTGACTTGGACTCGAGTCGACTCGAGTCGCTGTTTTTATGACTTGTGACTTGACTCGACAAAAAATGAAATACTTGAGACTTGACTCGGACTTGGAAGTCTAGGACTCGGGACTTGACTTGACTTGAGACACGATGACTTGAATGACTTGCGTGGTCACATAATGTTTTCGTGCTCATTCAACGGCACTGCCATGTCCTGGGACGCAACGCGTGCACCACGTGCACCACCACCTGCACGAGGCCGCGCGTACACCGGGGCTGCGAGCACGAAAACGATCCGCGGCGCCCGGACCGCGTACTCTCAGCCCCAGCCACAAACCAGCCGCACGAAATCAGCAAAGAGTGGCCCGTGGTGGTTTAATCCCGGTTTAGTCCAGGTCTAGACCTGGTCCAGTCCTGGTTTCGTCCCCTCAGATGTGAGAGTTGCGCTGTGTTTGCGCTTGTGGTGGAGGGCTATGTGGCGTTAATGTACTGTCTCTTGGCGTTGCTCAGATCAGTTGTTGGTTTGGTTTTGTGGTATGCAGGAGATCACTTGACCGAGGGTCTACGTTCAAATAATAATAATAAACAAAACTCTCATCACTTTTTACTCTTAGTCAGTCTCTTACAAAGGTGTAGTCTAAATACACGAGCTCTCGAGGAGCGCGCCTGACCCATTACGTACGTGAAGAGTGGTGTGTGTGTGTGTGCGCGCGCGCGCGCGTGTGTGTGTACGTGTGTGTGTGTGTGTGCGTGTGTGTGGGACAGAGTGAGTTAGGGAGTGTAACAAAGTTTAATACAAGTTTGTTTTAGCTGTTACTGGTTTCAGCTCAATGTTGAAAACATGTGAAACAGTTTGGTTTTCGATGTACAGATCACTTTTGCCAATAAATAATCAATAATTACATTATCACTGTTTTGTTTGAGTCTATGATGTACACTCAACACAAATATAAACGCAACACTTTTGTTTTTGCTCCCATTTTTCCTGAGATGGACCCAACGATCCAAAATTCACTCCAGATACACAACACTACAATTTCTCTCAAACATTGTTCACAAATCTGTCCAAATGTGTGACAGCGAGCACCTCTGCCCCGCTGAGACAATCCACCCCACCTCACAAGTGCGCCACATCAAGATGCCGATCCGACATCATGACCAGTGCACAGGTGCGCCCCAGACTGCCCACAATAAAAGGCCACACCGAAATGTGCATGTTTTTTTTTTTTGCTTTATTGGGGGTCTGGGGACTCAGAACCAGTCAGTATCTGGTGTGACCACCATTTGCCTCATGCAGTGCAACACATCTTCTTCACATAGAGTTGATCAGATTGTCAGTTGTGGCCTGTGGAATGTTGGTCCACTCCTCTTCAATGGCTGTTATGGACGAAGAACACAGGTGCATTTTATTGATGGCATTTTGAATGCACAGAGATACCGTGATGAGATCCTGAGGCCCATTGTTGTGCCATACATCCATGAACATCACCTCATGTTTCAGCAAGATAATGCACGGCCCCATGTTGCAAGGATCTGTACACAATTCTTGGAAGCTGAAAATGCCCCAGTTCTTGCATGGCCAGCATACTCACCGGACATGTCACCCATTGAGCATGTTTGGGATGTGCTTGACCGGCGTATACGACAGCGTGTACCAGCTCCCACTAATATCCAGCAACTTCGCACAGCCTTTGAAGAGGAGTGGACCAACATTCCACAGGCCACAATTGACAATCTGATAAACTCTATGTGAAGAAGATGTGTTGCACTGCATGAGGCAAATGGTGGTCACACCAGATACTGACTGGTTCTGAGTCCCCAGACCCCCAATAAAGCAAAAAAAAATGCACATTTCGGGGTGGCCTTTTATTGTGGGCAGTCTGGGGCGCACCTGTGCACTGGTCATGATGTCTGATCGGCATCTTGATGTGGCGCACCTGTGAGGTGGGGTGGATTGTCTCGGCGGGGCAGAGGTGCTCGCTGTCACACATTTGGACAGATTTGTGAACAATGTTTGAGAGAAATGGTAGTGTTGTGTATCTGGAGTGAATTTTGGATCTTTAGGTCCATCTCAGGAAAAATGGGAGCAAAAACAAAAGTGTTGCGTTTATATTTTTGTTGAGTATATTTTACTGAACATGAGTATTTACAATACAAATATTTTATAACAGGTTGGGCACATTAGCCAGTGATGATTACTTACACTGTCTTATATATTGCCTTTCACTTTATTAAGATCAGATTCTGCAGCTAAAATTACAACAATACGCCAAAGGTGACTTGACTTGGACTTGACTTGACCTATTACAGGACTTGACTTGACTTGACTTGACATAGCCTGTGACTTGACTTGACTTGACTTGCCCAAGAAAAAAAAACTTGGGACTTACTTGGGACTTGAAGGTGAAGACTTGAGACTTACTTGAGACTTGCACATGTGTGACTTGGTCCCATGTCTGAGTTATAACATACAATAAATCCAATACATTGTTAAATGTAATTGGTTGTATGTTGGTTGTAACATACAATAAATCCAATAAAATGTTAAAATGTTACTTACTTGCGTTGCAATTGTTGAAAACAAGTCCACTTCTGTAGAAAGCAACTCAACTTCTGCCTCTGGAGCCAAGCTCGATGGCATTTAAAGGGAACAACACTCAGGGGTGGTTTGCGCATGCGCGCGCATGCGCAGTAGCGCTTGGAGCTCATTCTGACGGGGCGGCCCATTTCGACGGGACACCTGATCTCCGGACATGGAGACTAGCTCTGGAGACATGGAATGTCACCTTGCTGGGGGGCAAGGAGCCTGAGCTTGTGCGGGAGGTTGAGCGTTACCGACTAGATATAGTCGGCCTCACCTCCACGCACAGATTGGGCTCTGGAACCCAACTCCTTGAGGGGGGCTGGACCCTCCATTTCTCTGGCGTTGCCCGCGGGGAATGGCGGCGGGCTGGTGTGGGCCTGCTCATTGCCCCACAGCTCAGCCGCCGAGTGTTGGAGTTCACCCCGGTGAACGAGAGGGTCGCGTCCCTGCGCCTTCGGGTCGGGGACAGGTCTCTCACTGTTGTGTCGGCCTATGGGCAGATCAGAGGCACAACACAAGGGGGCAGTGTAGAGTCAGAGGGTAATTATTCATGTCAGCTGATCCCCGTTCAGATCTGTACTCTACTGAGCCCTGTATGGACAAATAAAATACAGCTGTTATTATATTATTTCAGCCAGCAAAAAGATAAGTTAAAGGTGCACTATGTAACTTTTCTGGGAAGGAATCCATTGCCTCCAGATGTTATGATTTTACCTGGAATGTTCCACAGTCTACTCAGTTACAAGCACTTTCACTGATAAAAATATACCTTGGAAAAACATACATTTTTACTGTGAGAGGTCTTCACAGTTGTTGTTGTGACCTGATTGTCTCCATAGCGATAGATAGAAGACAGACACCCATACAATTAACATCTCCATGGAGACCAGCAGTTCAAATTAATAACTCTTATTTTTTGGTAACTATTTGGTGTACTGAGCAGAATTTGAGAAAGTTAAAATGTGACGGGACTGGAAAGATGGAAAAGCTGGTCCGTTATATGTGCAAATATTTAGTAAAAATATTTGTGAAATGCATCCATAACTTATCTTCTCTCAAATAAAGTTTTAACAGCGCTAGCCAGCAACATATTAAAAAAGTGATCAAGAAATAAAATCAGATTATAAATGAGAAATATTTGGTACCCTATTATTTGTCACCGTGGAATTATTTTATAAATTAAAAACAACCTGAAGATTTCAAATAGAGCTACAATTTTACAGAGACACTCCCCTGTGGTGCATCTAACCTTCTCAAATGTGAGTCCATATCAAATTTCAAATCAGTTTTTCACCTCCCAAACCACCACAGCACAAATTCTTATTAAGTATAGTGCTACAACTCAATATATTTTCTTTCTTTTGTTCAAACTCCACATTATATTTGAAGATCAGGTTGAGTGGTCGCAGACATAATACTGGGTGGATTATGCATGCAAACATATTTATTATTTTCTGCTAGAATAAAAAAATAAAAATAAAATAAATACAAGTGGAATAACTGAAGTCAAGTTAAATAGTGGCTTAAGGGGCTATTCAAAAACGATGTGCAAAAGTAAACTTTGCTCATACTGTTGGCTGCTAAAGTTCTTAACAGCTTGTTGAGCTCAAGTTTAGTTGACACATGTCTTCATATCGGACAGAAAGTCTTCATCTTCAGCCACACAGTAGTATTTCACTAGCAAGGACCACGCCACAACAACGGAATACGATAAAGATATTTATTGACGATGGATAGATGTGATGGCTGGGAGGAGACTCTGGACGGGGGCTCTGTCTCAGGTGGTTTGCCCGGCCGATTCAGACGATGAGGTCTTCAGGCTGAAGGATGAATGAGAGACAGGGGGTGGGAGGGAGAGGGTCGAGAGAGCGGAGACAGATGGTGTTGGGATTGGCCTGTAGGGCTTCTGGGTAACTGAAGGTGTGGTTGAGCTGAGCTGTGGTTCGCTGGAGAGGAGCAGAGGGAGGTTGAGGCGTGGTCCTGCTCCTGAATCTTAGAAGACAACAGAACAGAAGACAGTTGAAGAGAATACATTTTGCTGTCCACCATGAATGCACTTAAAAATTAGTTGCATGTACAGCAGTGCATAACTTACATTTTGGTGTTTAAGGAAATTGTTCAGGTTTCCCATAAGGGCCTTGGTTTCACTGTGTTCCTTCCATTTCTGTCCTTAGATATAAAATACATGGGTATAAGCCTCCTCCTCCACTCCTCCTCTCCACACTTCTATCTGGAAGAAAAACACACAAATAAAGGTACTGTACTTCAATACTTTATTGACGCTTCCCAAACACGTGACCTTCGTAAAAGCAAGCGCCATTTTGGACATGAACATCACCGCGGTATGAATGTGTTTGAATGCGATGAAGACGAGTCGGACACTCGAGATTTGGATTAAACGAAGTGAACGAGATGACACCTCCACTATCCAGCGAGACAGCACATTTACAGGGTGAGCAGAGGGAGAGATATTTTGAAAAGCTGAAAATAGCTGGTTTAGATAGTGATGTCTACCTGCTTCTGCCCGGATTGTTTACGGACGTGACAAAGTACACCAAGACCTCGTCGTTACCAGACTTCGGTCCTCATGATTTGTACATGTATGTCACAAGTAACCCATCGCCATACACAGGATGTGACCTGAAGGCATATAAGAGTTTGGATGCCTACAAATATTTCGTATCTGGCTGGGTTACACGTCTCTATCAGTGGGTCGTCCCTGGAGCTGGTGGTCGTCATCTCATTACCGCCAAGGTTTGTTCACATTTTTAATTTAATATCAGTCCTCTGGACAAACTAAATGTCATTAAATGTCACTGACATAACTTTTTAGTTTGTTGTTCATGGCCGTTATAAATTTGCTGCTACCAGGCAATGAACAAGAACTGTGTTATTAGGCTCAGTGTCTGTGTTGTGTATGTAGGCGATTAGCCGCATCTTCTCCTTCTGTCCGGATCCTTTGGGATACGATAAAACGACATATCCTGCCTACTGTGCTGGTGATTACTACACTCGGGTGTGCAACAATACAACGGCATGATCGCGAAATAAGAAGTAACTTAACGCAATGGCTATATTCGATATCTGTGTCCTTTAACGTTCCGTTGATCTCTGCTGTGTTATTGGCTGTGGTATCCCACTTCATGTCCAAAATGGCGGCCACAATTTTGTGACGTCACGTGGGATGGGTCAATACCATAAATATAAAAAACTCACCTGTTGTGAGTTAGTCACACAGCAGTCCCACCTCAGGACCTTAGCCTCCCTCCTGACCCAGCCTGGACCCCTTGCAAAACATGGATAGAAGGCTCCTTCTCCACTCCTCTCCACAGCCTCCACTGTAAAGTTCCATCTCACTGTCAGAAAAAAAAGACAAGTAAATATTCTGTACATTAATCATTCAATACTATAAACAGCAAAATTACCTGTACTGTATATTCTTTGTTTTTGTAACTTTCACATGGTGCCTGGTGCTTTGTCTCTTGCACTGGACACACGATAGTTCCACCTCAGGACCTCAGCAGTCCTCCTGACCCAGCCTGGATCTTGGACAGACTCTAGGAAAACAACACAAATATTATGCTCAGAGAAAGGACAAAATGCATTTCATAGTTGCCTCCAATGTACCTGTATTTTGTGTGACAACATGGATAGAAGCCTCCTCCTCCACTCCTCCTCTCCACACTTCTATCTCACTGGAAGAAAAACACAAAAATAAATGTGCTGTACTTCAATACTTTATATCATAAATATAAAAAACTCACCTGTTGTGAGTTAGTCACACAGCAGTCCCACCTTAGGACCTTAGCCTCCCTCCTGACCTAGTCTGGACCCCTTGCAAAAAAACACCAAAATTCAATATACTTGGGAGGAGGGACAAATACAATCCACAGTAATCTCAAATGTACCTGTATTTTGTGTGACAACATGGATAGAAGCCTCCTCCTCCACTCCTCCTCTCCACAGCCTCTAAGTTTAAAGTTTCATCTCACTGTAAGAAAAAGCAACAAATAAATGTTCTGTACTTCAACAATTCAAAACTGTAAAATCATATAAAAACTTGCCTGTAGTGTATGTTCTTTGTCACTTTCAGTGTTTTCCCCTTCCTCCTCTCTTTCTGCAGGATCACATCTGCCTGATGGCTGAACAAAAGAGAAAAATGTTACGTGTTAACGTAACGTAACGTGTTAATAATGAATCAATACTCACCATTTTGTCCAATATATTTCTATGTATCTTACATGTTACATTAACACATGGAACAAACATGGAACTATTCCCCCCTTCCCCCCCACATTAATGGCCGTGGCTACAGCAGCCCTCACCAAGCCACTCCAGGACAAAGTAGGAGTTGGTCAGGCCCTGCAGGGTGTGACTGATGGTGACCTCTGAACTGTGTTGAGAAAGGAGACTCAGTCGTCTTCTTCCGGAAGCACACAGCAGGCCAAAGCATTTTCCACTCTCCTTAAAACTCTACGAACCCTCCGGAAAAAAGAGTGCTTCGAAGTTCTGGTCACTGGAGCGGTGTCCGTGTCCTCTACTCCAGTGGTCAGGTCTGTGTCTTCTAACCCGAGGGTGACTAAGAGTTCAGAGCCGTTTGAGTAATAAATGGGCTCATGCTCATCCCAGCAGCTGGGGGTCGAAGACACTTGTCCAGAATGGGACCAGACGCCAGAGTCTTGGGCAATGGATGCTGCTGATTCAGCATCTGTTTGGACTTGAGCAGCAAATGTTTGAACTTCAGCTGTTACTTCAAAGTCACACGTTTGATCTGCCGAGGGACTTGCAGAGGAGTCCACTGCTGGACAGATGGACATCAACTCCTGTGAGATCATGAAGCTAAAAAACACACACACAAATAAGTCCCCACAAACTCTTTGGGTTTTTACATATTTGTGTGATTGGGATGTGTAGACTTACTATTCCTGTAGTTTAGCCTCTTGCAGATGACCCATAGTAATGAAGCTGTGCTGGAGGGCCTGACTGGGCGTCAGTCTGTGGTCTCCAGTCATCGTCAGCAGGCCCTTCAAGAGGTCAATGAAGGCCTTCCTGTCCTCAACTTTTGCAGTGGAGTTTTCAGAAGGGCTCTGTACATTACAAAACAAACACTGATTAGACTCTGTAAAATATAGATCTGCATTATGAGAGCGAGTGTTTATCAGTGGTGGAGACTTACACGGACAAGGCCATCCAAGCAGCTGGGGACTTCAAAGAACGGGCTCTCCTCTTCAGTGGTGGTATTGTGTTTTGCAGCATATTCTTCTTCTGTCTATACATTGACAAGCATGTGAGTGAAATTATAAGGCTAGTTTTGGACATTTCAAATCACAACAATCCAATATTCACAACAAACAAAGTGAATAAGTACCAGAAGTCTCCATGCTGCACTGTTCCAAGACTGGACGTGGGCAAAAAATTTGGTGCTGTAGCAACCAGCCTGTAGCAGGTGGTCTGGAGGCATGCCCAATAAGGTCACCAAGCGCTTTACCGCTTGGTATTCACAGTTTACCGGGAACAGGTTATCAGCCAGATACAAAAAGGCTAGCACACAGCCAACTCCCCACACATTAATGGCCTCACTGCAAGGGAGACCAAGTGTGACCTCAGGAGCTCTGGAAAACAAAGAACAAGTTCAAACTAGTTCTGGTTTAGTCCTGGTTTAGTCCTGGACTCTGATCACATTTTAAAGGAGACATATTATTAAAAAAAATCAAACTTGTTTCTAAACTTGCTTCTTGTTACTATTGTTATTTTAGGTAAATATTGTTTAGTTTACAGTGATGAATGTTTAATAGAACAAAATACAAGGAATAAAATCATATGTCTCCTTTAAAAATCCATGTTCACTGTATTACACCTGATATTAGTGTGAGTTGCCTCGTACCTGCATCCATACGGCTGAAGTTTGGCCCCCAGCTCGATTTGGGAGGCCTTCCTGGCCAGTCCAAAGTCAATTAATTTGACCCTTAAAGGCAGCTTCTGTGGGTCAATGAACATTATATTATCAGTCTTGATATCTCCGTGTTGGATATCAAGCCCTTTCAGTGCGTCTAGAGCCACCAACAACTGCAAAGACACAAGAGGGAAAAAGAATTGATAAAAAGTCAAAACTGTACTGTAAAACTGAACTTAATATTGTTAAGAATTGGGATGTAAGAAATGCGCTAAAAAATTAGGAAATTAAACAGTTTAATATGAACTAGATCTGTCTGAAACCATCAACATTTGGTGCAGGGCCCTCATATTGCAACATAATATTTGTAGTAAATCCTTTAGTACCTGGTGGGCAATAGGCCGGATCTCATTAAGCTGGAGTGGTACATAGTTCCTGTTTGACATGAAGGAAAACATGTCTACCTCCAGCATTTCAAAGACCAGACAATGAAGACCCATGTCCTCAAACTGCTCCAGAAAGAGCACCATGTTTGTGCGACTGGGGTTGAGGACACGGAGCTCCTCCAAAATGGATACCTAAGGAGACATACATTTGAGTTAAAACTGTGAAGTTAAATAGCATTACATGAAATGCATGAAATAATACTGGTCAAAATGGCACTCTCTGGATTTAACAAAGCTTCTTACTGGTAGGGTCTAAGTCATGTTCTGTTCTCTAAATTCAATTAGTTTTTGGCTACTCTTCTGCTAATACAAAATAAAATCTTTGCAAAAAATGTATTTGGACAGGACAGAAGTATGTGTGACTCTGACCAGCCAGTTTAATATGACAAATATGACTTACCTCGTGCTCCATTTTCTTGAAGTCTTGGTCTTTGAGGAGCTTAACCGCCACAGTCTGGTCACTGTCCACGGCGTGGCACTTGGCTACACGGCCAAAGCAGCCCTCACCAAGCCACTCCAGGACAGAGTAGGAGTCGGTTAGGCCCTGCAGGGTGTGACCGATGGTGACACGCTTCAGTGTGTCTCCATCGGTCACACCCTGCAGGGTGTCTCCATCGGTCAGGGTGTCTACATCGGTGGTGTGTTGAGGTGCTACACAAGAAAGACAAGACTTCATCAGGGTCAAATGCACTGGACAGTTATACAGGATTTTCTTCACTGGTACTTGCATTGTTGTTGTTGAAAACTACCAGTGTTACCTTTAAATAATGCTCTACTACTGCCACAACTATTACTACTACTAACACTACTGTTGTAAATTCCCTAAGGAAACTGTTTATTTGGTCAGGCACTTGCAGGCAGCTCAGAGGTGCTTAGCACCATGGTAACACTGTTGCCACGGTGCTTCTGGCCTTGTTTGTGGCTTTGGTTTGTCCTGTTTGTGTCTGAGTCTGTGACAGAGGTGGGCTGGGAATGTTTATTTGATTGTTCTTTAATTAACTTGATTGATTTGCACATTTTGGGTGATTGTTAGAATAAATTGTTTTAACTATTAGCAGACTGATTATATATTGTGTAATGTAGTTAGTAACATGATTCAAATTGTTGTTATAGATACCCGCTGTTAGTAATATGATTCAAATTTGTGTTATAGATATCAGCTAAAAGAATTAAAGACAGACATTAAATCTCCAAAATACGTTCCTGTGTCCATTTCTACTCTCATCGGAGTATTGTTGTGGATGAAGTGTCCCAGTACATGTATACAATCCTCCTAGAAATCTCTAGTAACTACGATCACTGTTTCACAGTCAAGTGAAAATAAAACGTACTGAGTTACTGTCTACTCTTACCGTACTTATCTTAAAGGGACAGTGTGTAGGATTCGTGGCGCATAGGTGGTTACTAGCTATTCCACTTCCTCTTTTGGCTATGGCAGACCTCGAGGGTCACCCGGGCGCGACGTACCGCCGACATCGCGCGTGCCCGCGCACGAACCGCGCACCGCTGTATACATAAAACGCGGTCCCCCGTTCACTTTTTTTTTCTTTTCGCATGAAAACACACAATCCCGATCATGATTCATGACAATCTACACATCAAATGAAACCTTACAGTCTCCTCTTTTTGACTATGCAATTCATTTCCCTGCAAAACAATCACTCCCCGAGCACATAGGGCTTTTATACAGAAAAGCACAAAACTTAGCTTACTTAGCTTACCTTTGAAGGCTCTGCACAGGTCAAACTCTGTATTTCATCATAAACTTGGTCTCAATCTGTCCATAAGGATCCAGCGAATAAAATCCAGTAAAACAATTTAGTCCAAAATACGTGTTATATCCATTACGATGTGTGATCCGGCAGCATGCTTCTTTACACGAGGCTCCCCCCTTCCCCCTCCCCTTCCCCTTCTCTCCTTCTCTCCTTCACTCCCATATGCAGCGCGGATGAGCAGCTATTAGCAGGAGCCGAGGCGAAGGATGAGCCCAAATGTCCTTCTGCGGCTCTCGTATTCAAAATGGCTGCCTCTATATGGGGAAGATCCCCCTTTTATGTGACTATATCTAAGTCCAAAAGAATACTTTGATTTCAAGATGGAAGTGAAAAGGCTTGGAAAACAATGTATTTTTGAATGGGTATCTTCAATTTCAGTAATTAACAGGTAAAAATCTTACACACTGTCCCTTTAAGTTAGTCACCGTAACTAACTTGTTTATCACGTCAAATTTACTTTCATAACGTGTTAAATGTAGGCCTACGTGTGAAGAAGTGGGTGGTGTTTTTTTGTTTTGTTTGTTTTTTTTAAACTTTAAAACGTAAATATCTCCACAAAAAAGGTGACTGAGAGTCACCAGAAACTGTTGTTATTAAGATGTGTCCTGAGTGAGTCCTGTGTTTTTTCGGTACTTACCTGCTGCACCAAAGGTCTCGTAGGTGTCCCAAGATGACATAGTTAATACTATTATCAAACCTGGGTCCACAAATAGATTTCCAAATAAAATCGCTCTGAGCTCACGAGAGAGTGTGTCTCCAACAAAGATCTCAGTGAGAATGGGCCGAAAAGTGTCCAGAGGTTTACTTATAAACTTTCACAGGATTCCAGAATCCCCATTGCCATGGAGATCATTTTTGAATATATACAAACTGATTAGACTTGTGTAGTCAGGAGAGAAAGTTGCTAGAATAAACAGCTACATTTGTTTTGCAGGGGGATTATTTTGACGCGACACACTGTTCCCAGACGTCCCGCTTAGTGGCCGCACCACCCCGAGCCCAAGAGCGGCTCGAGTCCCACAGGTGCACAAGCACCTGGTCCCACAACACTCACAGTTTAGCGGGAAGGGACAGACTCCTCAACACCTCACTTATTGGTACAGTGAACACCTTGAATCCCATAGGCCTGCTCAGGGTCAAGCTTTTTGCTCACAAGTGTGTGTTACATTATTATGTCAGCTCTTTGAGGTTCACATTTTTTCAGAATAAACAATCCGTATTTTTACTGCTGTAAAAAGAATAAAACAAAACAGCTGACCGCTGTTCAAGCCACTGTTGTTGACCATTCAGAGGCACTGACAGTTTGGAGCGATCTGCAAACGCCACCAGCGAACAGATACTGATGTACGGGCCGAGCTAAAGCCGACAGCCGAGGACAACACCAAGTTGAAGGCAAAGCTACTGGATCTGAAGACAGAACATCTGGATTGTTGGGCTACCCGAAAACATTGAAGGCCCTAGACCAGGGGTTGGCAATAATTTTTCCCCAGGGTCCAAATGAGAAGCAGAAAATATTGTGGAGGGCCAAAAGTTTGAAGTCTACTCTGTTTTTTAATTTTATTTGTACGTTGAAATCAGTAAATGGCATTGTTTACAGAAGCTGGTAAGTTCTGTGTTATTATTAGGTAATGAGAGATTGAGGTTTTACAAAAACTGAATTTATTCAGTAAAATAATTCAAAACAATGGTGAATGTCAAACATTTGTAACTCTTTTTCAGTCACATTAACCCCACAATGCTTTCTGAGTTTAACTTTCTTAACTTTGTATTAAAACACCACAATGTCTTTGTTTGCCAAATAATATAATACAAGATACTGTATGTTACAACATTTTTTGACCAACTGACAAACTGTGTAGAAAAAAAGTCAAAGTTAGCATGTTTTAGTGTTTTTGTTCTTGATCAGTGAGAGAAATCTTGCCTCTGTTGAGCTTTAACAAGTGCATCAAAGTCAGGTTCATGTTTGAGGTGGAGATGTGAAGCACGTCCGACAGATGATCATCAGTACAAATGCATCAGTACAAATGCATTATGTACAAATTTGAAAGTAGGTTTTATTTTCTTAATTCCAAGCAACCTTTCGCGGGCCGGTCAGAGTCGGCTCGCGGGCCGTATTTGGCCCCCGGGCCTTGAAATGCCCGGGTCTGCCCTAGTCCAACAGTTTTCTCCTCGCAGCTGCTTTTTAGGTGTTTGGTGAAGACATTTTACCGTCACCCCCGGAGTTGGGCAGTCCGCTATGCCACGACAAGTCATGATGTTTTCACCGCTTTCAAACCCGGGAGTAACTGCGAGGCAAACTGCAATACAAAGACTCTCCCATCCACATCTTCGAGGACGATACCCCAGAAGTTATGGAGCAACGTAACCAACACCGAGATGTCATGAAGAGTTCGGCTACAAGCTCTGAGGTACACGGCTAAGATATTCATTATACTTGAAGACAAATCGAGTAAACTTCTCCCCTCCGTGAAGAAGCTGCGGATTTCATCTCGTCATTCCCACCAAGATGAACCAGAGGTGAACTGACAGCTACAGTTTGTAATTAGCAGTGCTTAATGTATGTGCTGTAATTTGTTTGATTAATAGGACGATTTTTGCTGAGTCGTGTTACATTTTAATTCAACTGCACCTTATTTCACTTTAATCTGTGTATTTATTGTTCTTATATTACCCGTTATCTCTAAATCCAGGGAAGAATTTGGATGGATGGAATTTTCTATTTTTGAGTTTTAGTTTATAATTGTCTTTATATCACTATATATAAAAAAAAAAAGATACTTAAAGTGTTGTTATTATTTTATTTTTTTAATTATTGGCTATTTTTGATTCTTTATGACTTGCATACATTTTTGGCACAAGTTCTCACAGCCGTGTATGCGCTCTATTGGTATCTGTGTGAATTGTTTAGTTTTACCTGACCATCCATTATTGTCAATGCCTTAATACTGGGGGGTTGGCACTTTTGGGACTTTTGGAGCTTAGTTGGAAGCCTTAAAGGTGTTTGTGACATCTTTGTGCAATGGACACTTGAGTTTCACGTATGTATGGGAGGGATTTGGTCACTGGGTTTTTTGTTTGTTTGTTTGTTTTTCTTCCTCTTCTTTTCCTTTCTTTTGTTTTCTCCTTCACAGGAATCTACTGTGTTCATCATACTTCTTCAGGTCCCTGGCAGTGCAACACTTCATCTCTGTAAGTCATTATAAGGTATGGCCACTATAAATAACCCACTTAGACTTGTTTCTTGGAATGTGAAGGGGATGGGGAATGCTATAAAATTGGGATGTGTAATGTCCCATTTAAATCAGCTTAAGGGTGATATATATTTCATTCAGGAGACTCATATGCTAAACAAGCAGGTTGTACAGCTTAAAAAGCATTGGGTTGGGGAAGTCTTTCACTCCACATTTACCATTAAAACCAGAGGAGTGGCCTTAATTATTCATGGAGGCCTCCCCTTTATGTCAGACAAATCAGTCCTAGATCCAAATGGCAGATATGCAATGGTTTCTGGGAGGGTTCAGAAGAAGAAGTGACTTTATTGATCTCACACAGGAGAAATTCTTCTCTGCATTTAACCAATCCTGTTATTAGGAGCAGTGGGGAGCACTGCTTCAGTTTGGTCAGGACCTAAGATGAAGGATTTTACTTATGGTGCATGTTTTGGGTTGGTGGGTTCCCAGACACGGGGAGAACATGCAAACTCCACACAGAAAGGCCCAGGCGACCCAAATCTTACGGCCATACCAACGTGCCACAGGGGGATCGAACCCAGAACCTTCTTGCTGTGAAGCGTGAGCGCTAGCCACTCAGCCACCGTGCCGCCGTGCCATTCCTATTTGTTTGTGTCTACGGCCCTAATTGGGATGATAGTCTTTGTGTGACTAAACTTTTCTCATCATTTCCGGACATTGAAAATCACTATATAATCGTGGGAGGTGATTTTAATCTTGTACAGAACCCATTGCTGTATCAGTCTTCCAACAGATCTTTTCCTGAAAACCCTGTTCACTTTCTCTGAACAGCTTGGTCTTACGGACCCCTGGAAACATACATTTCCAGGGGCCAAAGCTTTCTCGTTTTTCTCTCATGTCCATCACTCTTATTCTCGCATGGATTTTTTATTTTGGATGTCAGACATTTGTCAAAATTGGTTGCCACTGACTATCATACCATTGCAATGTCAGATCATGCGCCGGCCTCTCTTGACTTAGCTCTGCCTTCTCGACCAGGTTTGCTTAGGCAGTGGAGGTTTAACTTTTTATTTTATTTTTTTATTTAACCTTTATTTAACCAGGAAAGTCCCACTGAGATTAATAATCTCTTTTTCAAGGGAGTCCTGGCCAAGACAGCGGCACAGATCAATACAATTACAAAACCATTTCATTTCAAATTTAAGCAATTACAAGCAATAAAATGTTTCAGAATTAAAAACTTTTACAAACCATAGATTTCAGTTCCAAACCTTTGAGCAAGATTTTAAACTGTCCTATAGAGACCAGTTCCTTTAGTTTCCAGTCTTTTTGTAGATTGTTCCAAGTTGTGGGAGCAGAATACTGGAACGCCCTTTTACCAGCTTCTGTGCGAACACTTGGCACAGTCAGCAGCAGTGCTTCCTGAGAGCGTAAACAATAATGTCCAGTTGCTCTTGGTTGAAGATATTCACACAGATATGAGGGGAGCATATCTGTGTGAATATCTTAACTCTGTTCTCTTGGCAGAGGAAATCTACAAAGAGTTTTAGCATACCCAGATTTCTCTATTTTTCGAACTGAACGGTCTACCTTATACAAGTAGAGGTAATCTCTGGGAGGCTTCTAAAACTTACATCAGAGGCCAACTTACCTCTTTTATTTCTAACAAGAAGAAGGCTGAGACTGCTCGTACTAATCAGCTTCTGGATAAAATTAAGAATGTTGACCAACGGTATGCCACCAACCCTGACCCTGATCTTTATAAGGAGCGCCTTACATTACAGACAGAACTTGGGCTAATCTCCACCACTACAGTCAGAACCGCTTTACTTAAATCCAGGCAACATTTTTACGAATCAGGTGATAAGGCTGGCAAGCTTCTTTCACATCAGGCTTGGTCAGAGGCAACTTCTAGACTTATACCAGCAATAAGATCCGCCCTGGGCGTAACCCTTACCGACCTTAATGATATAAATAATGCCTTTACAGAATTTTATACTGCTCTTTATACATCTGACATTCATTCACCTTACCCCAATGCAGTGTAAGAAAAGGTCAATTTTCCTCTTGTTACAGATGAATCAGCAGAAATGCTAGGTGCTCCCATCACCACTCTTGAAGTTCAGGAAGCTATTGGTTCACTCCAGAGTCAATCGCCTGGACCAGATGGCTTAACTACTGAATATTACAAGACCTTTTCTGCTATGCTTAGCCCTTTTCTTAAAGACATGAGGCTTTTACTCTTGGTTGCCTTCCAGTACCCTGTCGGAGGCCACAATTTCTTTGCTGCTTAAAAAGGACAAAGATCCTCTGCTCTGTAGTAGCTACAGACCGATTTCACTCTTGAATGTTGATTTTAAAATTCTGTCAAAGGTTCTTGCTTCACGTTTGCAGCGTGTCTTGTCACCAATTATAGACCTGGACCAGTCCGGTTTTATGCCAGGTACGCAGTGTTCCTGTAATACTAGGCGTCTTTTTAACATCATTACTTCCCCCAGCTCTTTGGTCCCCGAAGTCGTTGTGTCTCTGGACGCTGAAAAGGCCTTCGACAGGGTTGAATGGAACTTCTTGTATAATGTGCTGGTCAGATTTGGATTGGGCAGAGGCTTCACTGATTGGGTGAGGCTCCTCTACTCTTCGCTTAGAGCATCAGTTCAGACAAATGATACTCTCTCCCCTTCCTTCTCTTTATGTCGCGGCCCTAGACAGGGCTGCTCTCTTTACCCCTTACTGCTTATTCTGGCTATTGAGCCCTTGGCCTTGTTGTTGCTTTCAGAAGCCACTTCCAAAGGCATTACACGATTGGATACTGTCCATAAGGTTTCACTTTATGCGGATGACCTTTTGCTCTATGTTTCTGACCCTGTCACTTCTTTTCCTGCTATTCTAAACATCCTTCATGAGTATGGTAACATATCTGAGTATAAACTTAACTACCAAAAAAAGCAAGCTGCTGCCTATTAATGATCTTGCCAGAGCACTCTCTCCTTCTATAGTGCCATTTCGGTGGTCGAGTATTGTTTTTTGGTATTTAGGCAATTCAAGTTACTTTATCTCTCAGCTACTTGTATCGTGAGAACCTCACCCCTTTGATTGACACGATTGAGGGACTTTGTGTGTTGGTCGTCTTTGCCTTTTTCACTTGCAGGTCGAATAAGCTTGGTCAAGATGGTGGTTCTCCTCACGTTTCTCTACATCTTTCAACACCTTCCTGTCTTTCTTAACAAATCCTTTTTTGTTAGGCTAGATAAGATTCAGATGTGTCCTGTAATACTGTCACAGCTGTAATAGGACTATTCAATGCACTGTTTTTCTGTTAATGTTGAAAATGTTCAATGAATAAAGTCGGAAAAAAAAGAATAAGACAAAATTTGTCAATAAAATAGGAGTAGAACAGCATGGGGGAAATTGTGGGGTACTACTGATTATGGAAATCAATCAAAGTGTGTACGCTAAAACTTTGCTACAGCTTTTTGTTTAATTTTACCAAAACAATAAGACGGCATATCCCACTTGCTATATATGCCTATGCTATGCTGTCATAATTTTATTGCCTATCCAACAACATTAATCTCATAGCAGGTAGAACAATCCAACTATCTGTTTTAAAAATTGCTATTTGTACACTGATTGTAAATTGTGCAAATTGAGGCTTGTGTACTACTTATAGGCCTACCTGAATTAAAAATATTATGGCTTTGCTTATATTTTATGTCATGTTTCCATGACAACACTGTTCTTTTGCATCAGGACATTCAATTAGTGGAAGCCTGAACATGACGTGGGCTTATAATAAACATAATAAAGGAGAATGGTGCTAAAGAAGTATCGCCACATCATCACGTCATTTGTATAATACATTGAAAAATTGTTACCCATCTCTCTGTAACTGCCACAGTGAGCCCTGTTATTTTGGAATTAAAATATTTGTATTAATCTGCTCTACAAAATCCTGATGTTTTTTGTCTATATTGTCTGTAAATAAATTCCTATTCCGAATATGGAACTCATCTCCACAGTCAGTCCTATAACTGCTAGCCTTGTGAGCTTCATTTGACTGGAGCTGAACACTATGGGTGACGCCACACTCTCTTAGTTTTCTTCTTTATACAGTTTATGGGAACAACATATCAATGGAAACAAGCAGGTGGACAAATAAGAGTCAGGTTTATGGAGATGCAATGCAAGCCTATTCAGAGTAAGGACACATGTTTGTCAGCGCAAAAAAACAACAAACCAACTAAAATAAGAAAAAAAACATTTAAATTTCGCTGTTTAGGCAAAAAAGTTTCATACTGTGGCCTTAAATTAACAGTGATTATATAATTTAAATGGATCATATAGGCGACAAAACTGAAATTACTGTTTGATAAATTTGTTACATGGACTAAAGTAATGTATATGTTTGACTGTTTACACACAAAACACTGCTGCAACTTTTCCATTACTATTATTGTAATTTGGTTAGGTAATATGCTGCATGAGAGAACAGTCCCACACAAAGCCCAGTCCTGGATGTTTAGATACTTTCCAGATATTGTTCTTGAAAAAAATAAAATTAAAAGTAAGATAAGAGTAGGGTGTTGTCTATATAGAACATCTGTGGATTACTCAATGGCCTAAAGCTGGAGCGGTTTAATCTATAATACCTACATTTTACTGCATTGTTGGCGAGTGTTTGTTGATGAGCACTGCCTGCGTATTTACTGTTCTTCTGCATATGTATAGTGGGGCAGCGTTAATGTTTATGCTAATGTAGCCCTTGTGTCTGTAAGAGGAGGTTTGGTTTAACACAAGGACCTGTGACTTCCTTCATCAGTGCCACATCAACAGACAGACAAGACTCAAACATCACTATCTGAGAAGAGGTGTACTACTAGAAGCTGAGGATCCTGGCAATTTGGGAAAAACCCATTGGCTCTGCAGGCAAACTGCAGGGGGATCCCCAGGTGAAGGACTTGAGGTGGGATGGGACAAATACTTCATGACTACAGACCTCAGGGCCACAGGCCTGTAGTCTTAACTCCAATGAGCCATGCATGTATATCAGAACCAGGGCTGTCATTAGCCATTTGGGTGCTCTATGCACAAATTATTTGTGGTGTAATAGGGAGCGACAGTACTGATCAGTATGACAACAATAAGGTAAGAGCTGGGTTGTCACTTTCTTTATGTGGTCAGTATCTACCAGCATTGGCAACACAAGAACAATATACAGCAATGGTCCCAGAAAAGTTTTTGGTAAAAATCTATAATGTGATGTAAACCAGTGATTCTTAACCATAGGGCCAGGGCCCCGGGTTACAAGGTTAAGTACCCCTGATGTAAACTATGTTTTAGTGAAATTAAGTATAACAGTCGTATGTACTTTTTTCACTAGTTGAAAATCAGGTAGGCCTATCTCATTTTTAAGTGAAGACTCAAAACATGTGTCCATGGTTTACACAGCAACATGGTGATTTATTGAGGTCATAGGATCTTCTGAAACATTAGCAGAAACAATATTTGCAGCCATATGTTGTGACAATCCATGTAGCCATTGCTTAAGTAAATACAGTGTTTTACAGTTTACTGACCAGACAGGGCACTGCAAGTATAAAACTAGAGTCTATACATTTCCACTGTACAGGATGATAAAACATTGATCATAAATTAAAGGTCACTTGATTAAGACATGTTACTAAGCGTGGTAGCGACTTTATATTTTATGGGCCTCCTTTGTCCCACGTGAGGGATGTTTAGACTGCGTTGACATGGCGACTGTGTAGCCATGAGGAAGCAGTGCAGAGAGAGGAACAAGGGGAGGCCAGTATGCAAATGCAACATCAGCTATGGTTAAATTACAGGCACAGTGTACGGCTATAGGAGAAAGCAGCAGGGGGCAGGCTTGATCTACTGGTCCAAAGGGTCGTACTTGGAGTGGTATATCATGGTAGAGGGTAAACTCTGCAGTGGTGGTAGAAGCACTCAAGTAAAAGGCAAAAGCATCTCACACACATTTTGAGGTCTAATAAAGCTTCAAATGTAATGATTTTGATAAAGCTTTGTGCTGAAATTTTGTTCAATGGAAACCACTGAATCAGTGTATTTCCTAGTTGTTTTTTCTTTGTATATTTTGCTTCTGAGACTACATACAAATATATTAAAAATAAACCCCTCAGCCTTTTCAGCAGGTCACAAACAATAATGAAGAATACTTTTACTTTTCAGTCCTGTTCAAAAATGTAGTGGGGTAGAAAGTACAGAGTACCTTCTCTCGAATGTAGTGAAGTAAAGGTAAAAAGTATCCACTAAAAATGTACTTAAGTAAAGTACACATACCTGCAATTAGTTATACTTTGTTACGGTCCACCACTGAAACTCTGTAGCATCAAGTACTACAATAGGCCAATATGTTTAAAAAGCTACTTACTCTACTTTTCAATATATTAAGTCATCTTTTTATAGTCTTTTATGTCTTGAATTCAAATAAACATAGAAATATTTTCATGGGTTTCAGCTGTTTCATGAGGGACATTTTGAGGACTTTTCACCATGCCACAGATGCCATGACAACAGTCCTAATATTTCATCCCTCTGAAACCTATGTATACTTTCACAAAACATAAAATATTTGGACAGAAAAAGATAACAGTTATTTATAGTCGCAATGTCATTGGTATGTGAGTGGGAACAGTCTTATTGTAATAATCTTTTTTTTTTTTTAATATCCAACTTATACAAATATCGGTATACGTGTACTGTAGATTTTTGTCCCTTTTGTAATAAATGTGAAGCAAAATATACTTGATATGTTGTTATGTTATTCTTTATAATTGCAGTTTGGGTTGCAGTGGACTACACAAGCTGCGTCATGCGACTGTGTTTGTGTCCTCTTCATTTGCATAAAAGCAAAGAGGAAAGCACAGAACAGCAACATTATGAGGGGATGATTGGCTCTGTGCCCTGGCGCTACCATGAGATAGACTTTAGATTTTGTTATAACGTAAACATCTTTAGTCAGAAAAATACTATGTCTTTACAATATGTACAGTACATGATTAGCAATGGTTTATGTAAAAGAATGTAAGGCTGTCTAGCTCTTGTGTCTGTCTACAGGTGAGGCTACATTAAGCTGTAAGGCCGTGAGAAGAAGGCAAAAGAAGAGGTCAGTACAGTAAGATGGGATTGAATGCACTAACTAATTAACTTCCATAACTATGAAGTAGTTCTAATGCTACTAATATCTGTGCACAAGGTACAATTTGTACCATAGTAGATTAAATCTACAGAAGAGAGACATTCATATACTGTGTAGCATATAATTGTTTACATATATCATGCTGAAACAAATAAGAAATAAAACTGTTGCCATTGTACATTTCTTCAAGTTAAGAAGCAATTGGTGCCAAGACTTTTTTTTTTCTAACATGAGATAAACCATAATACTATCATAAAATTATGTATTTTCCAATTAATTGTTCATTAAAAGAATACACCTTTTGTAGCTACCTGCTAAATTTCTGTCCTCATGCCTAGAGAATGTGGGGCTGGCCTTATATACATAGTCTGTTGTCTTAAGGCTAAAAACAATAAATGATAGCACAAATGTATTTAGCAAAGTATTGTGTAATAAATAATAACAACTGTCTGGAATTCCATATACTGGGCAGGGATATGGAATGGGGACTTGTTATTTGGCTGCTCAATCTGTAACATTGAGAGAATGTTTTGATTAATGATTTGAAAATAATTGAAGAAATATACAATGGCAACATTGTTTGTAAAAAAAAACAAAAACTGTGCTGATAAAAGGCCACTGATAAAATATTCTGAGGTATTAGGCCAAACAAATAGAAAACCAAGCTGCTCCTAAAGGACTTAAGACAGTGTAACAGCATCCAAGCACTACAAACCATGTGACCCTGAATAAAACAGTTAAAATGCATTAGCAACAGCCAGTGTTTACTTCCTGTTTATGTGATCATAACTAGGGCTGGGCGATTAATCGAGATTTGCGATATCTCGAGATGTTTTATGAAATCGAGAAAGATTTTGGCATATCGAAAATCTCGAGAATAAGATTTCGCCACTCTGCTTATTTTCCTGAACTGTGTTGTGGAGCTGTCCGCCCCGCCTGCTTCTTGCGTTTCACTGCGTCTCGTGGTTCCCCCTCCCCGTCCCCTCGCGTGTAAGCCACGTGTGTTTGTTGATAACTTATTCAACATGGCGGCGCCCACAGAAGCGTCCACGAGAGAATTCATACCAAAGAAAACAAACGGCTCCACCACCACCACTTCTAAGAAGACACAACAAACAACGCTCCAAACATCTTTACCCCGGTGTCTACCCTATGGAAAAACAAGTGCAAGGTGGGTCAGCATTACGGAGTCCATTGCCTTCCATATCGCAAAAGACATGACGCCCATAGCGGTTGTTGAGCGACCGGGCTTCATACGAATGCTAAAAACGCTTGACCCTAGATACAATCTACCTAGTCGCCACTTTTTTGCGAGACAGAAACCTCAGCAACATTGTCAGTGCAGAGCAAGCAGTGGCTGAGGATGCAGTGTTTTGGACACAGGCTGCATTTGGCGATCGGTGAGTTTTAATCTCTTTCTCTCTGTCTCTCTCTCTCTGTGTGTGTGTGTGTGTGTTGCCAGTGAGTGAAATATTTGAAAAAAATTGATGCAGAATAATGTGCTAAGTTAAAGCAAACACACACACACACACAAACAAATATAAAATGTACTACAGTCACAAAACACACGAGAATTCATGGCTTAAGGATCTATTAATCTATATTTAAAAACAATTAATTTAATGTGTGATTTTTCACTTGGCTACGAAATGAGGGATTTTTTTTGTCTTTTATCTTAAATGTTAAAGAAGCACTTCATAAGAACTGTCTACCCTCAGGTTTTATGTTTACAATTAAAATAAGGCAATATACTACTTCCTTGGTTTTTCCTACTTCCTACTACTTCCTTTTTTTTCTCCCCTGCATAGATATCGAGATATATATCGTATATCGAGATAGAGCAAACACATATCGAGATTATTTTTTTTCTCCATATCGCCCAGCCCTAATCATGTTCTTTAAAGACTGCTATGCAGGCAAAAAGACTCAGCTGATAAACTGTTCATTGCCTTTTGTCAACTTTCCTTTTGAATAAAGGACTTAAAGTATTAGTATTTCAGTGCAATGTCCACGCAGAATCATCCAGTCTATAATATACTTTTTGATTGGTTACTGGACAACCATACATGAGGCTTTTGCATGATATGACAAACAGTAGATCTATTTACACCACAATAGTTCATGTAAAGTCTGTTTACTTCCAGCTTGGTTTTGTCCGACCACTTGCCAAGTCTTTGGTTGGAATGGACTTTTCCGAAAAACTACTAGTCTTGCGCTGGTCCTCTCTTGAAGCCGGAGGAGGTGGGGTCTCACTTCGGTATGAGCTACGACTAACTGTCTTCACACTTTGCGCCCTTCTCGGTCCTGCAGTTAGGGGGCGCTCTTCTGAGGATGAGGGCTTGTTCTGTTTAGCCTGTTTTGCTTGAACAGAAGGAGTACGGGACGGTGTTGACGGCTCCTTTTTGCTCCTTGAAGAAAACGCCACTGTATTCCGTGCAAAGCTTGGTACTTCCGATGCACTCTTGGTCGTAGTTGGGCTATTGTTATCGGAATTGGCTTGCATTTGAGTTTGTGCGAGCGCTCTCATTGTCGACCTACACATTTTTTCTTCAGGTTTGGGAATGTTGCGCAGTGGTTTAGCGCTTGGTTTGTGGGTGCTAGCTTTCCTGGGTGTGGATTCTCTTGTCCATCTTGACGCAGATCCAGTAAGACCTCTTTGAGCTTTGGACTCGTCAGGTGGCATGCTAGAATGACGTGGTGTTCTCGTAACCTTCTCGCTCCGACCTCTCGCTGGCGTGCTTTGGTCTCTCAGCATTCTGCGAGTTTCTGTACTTTCTGTTTGTCTGTCTCCTCTTCTGCTGCTTCCTGATCTTGTTAACTTGTTAATAGGCACCACTCTCCTCATACCGTGGTTTTCATTGTTAGTTAGTGTTCGGACACCACGGCTCGCAACAGTATTCTTGCTAGCTTTGTTGGCTTTACCTTTAGCTTGCTTTTTACTGCCTATTTGCGTTTCTTTGTCAGTGCTTTGCTTGCCCTCAGCTGTTTCCGCACTTTGTGTATCCCAGTCCTCTGTTTGGGTAACAAAGGTAGCATCAAAATCAACTCTGTTAGGGACAGAGATGTCACTAGTTGACAGCTCATTTGGAGATTCTAAGTTTGACGACACAGAACTAGGATCTTGTTCTTGGTTTTTGCTGGTTCTGAAGAGATCTCTCTCAGAGTAATCCAATGTCACTGAGCAGTCTGTTTCAGTGCAGTCAATAATATAAAACATTGGTGTCTTGTTGGACACAGAGGGGTCCAATGGAAGAGGTGTGTCACAAGTTGTAGATGAAATTGTACTGTCAAATTCCTCATTGTCTTTTGCAAATGATTTTTGAGGAGGATGTGTTTTCGCTTCCAAAGCTGCCATTGGGGGGTTTTGTACTGTTTTATTTTCAGTGTCCACATTCACTTTGTCATGTTCCAAGTCAGTAACAATTACATCCTCAGGTTTGACAAAGTCCATTTGACTGCTGTTGTTGTTGGGGCTAGGGAGCTCAAAAGGTTGTGGCCCCTGCACTAAAGTGTGTTTCTCCACACTGACATTCATCTGTCCGGTAATGGTCGTGCTGGGGACTTGTGCAGCTTTCTGAAAGACACAAAATGGCCGTGGCAAAGCACTTCCTTCCGACACAGAGGCGTACTGATTATTGTTACTGTAAGGGTCTGCATTGTTGTTTAGCCTGGATGAGGAAAACTTAGCAAGCGGGCTAATCGGTTCTGTGTCTGCAAGTCTGTCCCAGCCCAGCTCCCGGTTGTCATCTTGGGCTAGCATCCACGGAGTGGTCCTTCTCTGGTGAGGCCTCCCAGAGCGTGGTAGGCTGTTGAACTTAGAACACTCATTGTCGATGCGTCCGAAAACTTCCAGGTAGCCTTGCAGCTGGCGATCTGCTGTGCTGTTTATGGTGTGGCGAAGGCGGCGGGCACTGGCGGAGCGGCTCAGGGGGCTATGAGGGCTCTGGGAGCGGTGGAAGAACTCCAGCAGGCCCTCCTTGGTCAACATGTCCACATCAGTCTCACTGCAGCTGCGGCCAAAGCCCCCGCTCTGGTCAGGACCGGACCAGGCACTGCGCCGCTCCTCCAGCTCTCTCAGGCGCCGTTGACGTGCCGCTTCCTTCAGCTCTCGCTCTGTGTTGTCCTGAGAGGAGGACAGATCATAATTATTCAACTGCAAATTTTTTCATTATCAGCAGTTTTTATGCATTTAGCTTACAATATTTATTTGATTTTAGTTGTTTGCATTGTCATTTTTAATACTTCATTTCTGCACAGCTAGAAGTTATATAATGTTTTCTGCACTAGCATACTGCTGATCCATGGTGGTGGTGTTTGAGAGCAGCCGTACTGACCTTGACTGCCTTCTTGAACTTGTGGCAGAAGTCCTGGAAGATCCGGAAGCACTCATCCAGCTTGAACGTGTCCTTGTCCTCACAGAAGAAGTCAATGAGACTGTTGCCCTCTTTGCGCAGGTCCAGCCTCCGCCTCTTCAGGTCCTGCAGAGTCTGAGCTGCGCTCTGGGGCATATAACAGAACAGAGGCGGGACTTTAACGACTGGATCATTAAAGTGCGTACGACAGGTTTTTAGAATTCACTCATTTTGATTTAAACTGGTGAGATAATCTCCATTGTAAATATAAATTATAGATTTACAGCACTCAAGAAGCCATTGGCAAAGAAAATATGTTTGAACAATTACAAGAAGTAGGGAGTTCTAAAACATACGGATGACGTCATGCTAGGGAGATTTCTGTCCAAGCTAAAAATTACTCAAGTAAACGCTACCCACCTTTGCTAAGCTTTAATGCAACCAACTATTACCACAAAAAGGTTGAGACAAACAAAACTGTTTTTTTGATTCCATTACAAGCATTTTAGGCCCAAGGGCTTATAAGTTTTATATAATTCTGAGAGTTTTGATATAACAAATAAGATGATATTGGCAATATTACTTGACGTTCATTATGAAAGAGTGTCACCTGCAGAAAGGGCTGGAGCTGCTGCTGGAGCGCTTGATCTCCCTGAACCTTCTCGTCTAGAGTTCTGATCCGGACATACAGAGAGGAGAACTCTGTCTCTATGTTCTCCACTGAGATCCTACAGAAAGACAAGACAGGGGAGAGATGGTGTATTGGTTATAAGCAATATTGGAGGATTTACACAGATATTGGAATTGGTACAATATACTGTACTGCCCCAGTCTCTGTGTGCCCATGTCATTCCCAGTTTGTCTTCGGTACATTGGATTTGTCTTTTTGAAGACTTGTGGGTGAAAATATGAATTACAGTATCCCAGATAAACAAATGTTATTTTTACATGCGCAAAAAGTTGGTCCAGTGCAAGGACTTTTAAAAGATTAATATCAGTTATCGGCCACAACAGTAAAACAAATATCATACTGGCTCAAAAAAAAAAAAAAAAAAATCATATTGGACCATCTCTAATATAAGGGGGTATTAGCCAATTTGTAACAGAACACATTAAAACAAAACTATGCACACCACCTCTGTCTCATTTAAGAAGTAGTAATTTCTATTTACCATATTTTCCGCACTATAAGGCGCACCTAAAAGCCTTCAATTTTCTCAAAAGCCGACAGTGCACCTTATAATCCGATGAGCCTTATATATGGATCAATATTGGTTAATCATGGCTACTGTAGTCAGCCACTACTGTAGCTTCTATTCTATGCGTCTTATAATGCGGTGCGCCTTATATATGAAAACAGTTCTAAAATAGGCCATTCACTGAAGGTGCGCCTTATAATCTGATGAACCTTATAGTGCGGAAAATACGGTACTTATCCGCCCAATAAAAAACATGTTTTTTGGGAATTTTTGTTGTTTGTTCTTGATTTTGCTGGCCTCTTTGTTCTCTGCTGCGTGGCCCAGCAGTGCAGGCTGCCCACTGTGTATTCTAGAGAGCACCTTCTTTCACGCTTCACGTCCCCAGTGCTGTCTAGATTTAATCCCTGTGGAATTACGGAGGAGACCACGCAGAGGATGCCATGCTGGAGTGAGAGCGAAACAGAGGAGAAGGAAATTCAAGTCTGCAGTTCCCTCAGTTCTGATGGGGAACGTAAGGTCACTGGGAAAAATGGACAAACTGTGTGTGCTTGTTCGAACCCAGAGGGAGTACGCTGTCAGCAGTATCATGTGCTTCACAGAGACCTGGATTCATACAAACTTCCCGGACAACAGTGCATCTGTACCAGGCTTTAAGGCAGTGCGTGTGGACAGAGACACTCCCCTTTGTGGTAAGGGTGGCGGGATTGCTGTTTTGGTGAACGAGAGGTGGCGTAATCCTGGCCATATTAATGTGAAGGAGCGTATCTGTACGCTGGACATCGAACTTATGGTTTTGGGAATGCGTCCATATTATTTACCAAGGGAATTTACTTCTGTCCTGTTCATCGGAATATACATCCCTCCTTCAGCAGATGAAGAGGCGGCCTGTGGCAGAACACACACTGTGGTCGCTGGGCTGCAGTCTAAACACCTAGAGGCTGATTGATTTCTGGAGACTTCAACCATGTTTTTGTGGACAGTGTTTTACCCACACTTCACCAGCATGTGGATTGTAAAATTCGGGACAATAGAACTCTTGACTTGCTGTATGCCACTTCTAAGGAGGCATACAGTGTCACTGACAGTGTTGTACCTGAACCGTTAATATTTTGGGCGAATGTGAACTGAACGCACTGTATTACTGCCTGATGAACGAACTGTGAACGAGTTCATTCTGGTGTCTGTGAACGACACGCTCTATCTATTTAACTTCAATCAATAGGGTCTCAGATTTCTGATCCATCCATCTGAAATTTCCGATCCATGTGCATCCTTTTTTTTGCTATTCCATCTCTTTTTTGTTACCCTCAGTTATACATTATATTTGATGAGTGAGCTACTGTACCCAAATAATTTCCCTTGTGGATCAATAAAGTTTGTCTAAGTCTAACATGTAATTGTAAATGTTAATCACATTCAATAGCGATATCTTAAATGGTGGAAAAACAAGAAAGTGAAGAAAGTATAATTATAATGCAAAATGTCACATGCCTGGTATACAATAATTCTGACAACAATTTAAGCTCCTCAGTGTGATATTGTAAATACACAATATAACTTTTAGCCACCTTCTTGTTTTTTAGGGATTACATCAAACAAAATACCAAATGTATATTATACTTGATGAGATGAGGTATTCCTACATGTGAATGAGAAAGCCAAAGTCACTTGGACTGTTACAGACTTACATAAGAGAGTGTCGTGCTGCGTACTGCGTAAGTACATTAAACAGAGATGACCTTGTGCTGTGTGGAGACAAACTGCAGCCTCACTGCAGTCCCCCTGTTACATCACACCAGCCTCTATGCCTCTGCCAGAATGTATCCTGCACTTTCAGCTGTTTGCAAATACTTTCTCCTATACCAAAATAATAACATATTTAGCATCTGCTGTCAAATATGTCTTTTGTTAATCTGTGAATTTTCTGTGGTGTGGACAGACAAATACAGCAGCCAATGAGAAAGCTTGTCTCTCCACAGATCTGACCTCAGACCAAAATTGGCCACCTGAAAAGTTAATTCTATGGGAGCTATAAAAGGTGTGTATTATACCTGGCTGCACTCTGGACATCCAGGAGCTTCTCTGGAAACCTGAGCAGTTTCTCATCTTTCTTCTTTGCCTCCTGTGAGGGCAAATATAATCAGGGTCAGATAGAGTTAGACACTGGGTTAGACATCGCTGCAGAATCTGTATTATCTAATGCTCCACTGGCCACTTTTGGCTCATGATGATGGTTTCCTGTCACCATCTGCTGGTCACCCAATTTCTACTCCAATTCTTCTATTACACATTTTAAGGCAGGGCTCTCAAGTCTCACGCATTGAGAGTGTGACACACGCAATTCGACGTGTTCACACGCTCACACGCCACACATGGCATTTCTCACGCTGATTTTTTTTTTTGTGCCCAGAAAATCGGTCTGTGTGGCTCAGTTTATGCAGGCACCGCGCGTTTTCAGCGAAAAAAAACCTCCCCCGCCCCGCTCCCCGGCAAAAAATCTCAGATATCAGGCGCCGCGCCCTTTTCAGCCAATCAGAAAATAGATTGTTCTGTTGTTGGGCAGACTGTTGACAGTGCAGTGCGCGCTCAGTGATAAGGACAGCGACTGAACAGGAGGAGATGATAAAACAAACTGACAACCATCAAGTAATAACTTTATTTATATAACTCTCATTAGTTGCTTTGTAGTTTAAGTTTGCTCTTTAGACAAACATTTACACAGGGCTCTCAAGTCTCACGCATTGACACGGCATTTCGCACGCAATTGAAGCGTTCCTTACCCCCGCTCCTCGGGAAAAATTGTTCACTCGCACCCCCCACGCTCCTCGGAAATTACGCAGTCTCACTCACGACCCCGCTCAAAACTTGAGAGCCCTGTTTTAAGGAAATGTAAAATTTGAACTTTCAAAAAACATTTAACGTGTAATATGCATTTTTTTTTTAATTTACGGATTTTTAAGTTATATTTGAGCAAATGAAATCTTCCATATAAATGTATACACAAATACTGACCATGGCGACAAAGTGCAGCAAGTTCATGCCGGGCTTGTTAGCCTTGGTGTCTGCTAATGAGAGCAAGGAGGATAGTTTAAAGCCCACAGCATTCCCAGCGTATCCACCCTAAGGAGCAGACACATATCATAATTAGACCACACCAACATGGCAACCACAACACTGTATGTCCTGGAAACGCAGAGCAGGTGGAAAGACCAAAACCCCAATGATCACCTTTAACATATGTACAGATGTTGAGAAACAATATGGGAGACTTTGGTGCACAGTATATATTATTGTTGCAAAATTTGTTAACACCATGGTCAGGAACAACAAACACTAGCTAGTTTTTATTCACTGCTGCATACTTATTTAGAGTATTTGAACATCATAAAATAAAATGTGTTTAGTTTATTTAACATACAGGTTTTGGAAGTTGGTAAATTAAACTAAAAAAAAAATCTGTTTTCCTTTCAAATTGTGTATATATAGTGTATTCCAGTGTATATATATTTATTTAAACTTACTATTTGAGAAAAGTAAATAATAGTTTTATAGCAAAAACAGAAAACCTTCACAACCCAAGTATAATAAAAAGGAATGACTCTCTCATTTTCAGGTTGCCACAGAAATGGTCAAATACATGGCTAATTGTGGTATGGACTTACAGCATTCATGATATTCCCGGCCTGCAGCACCAGATGTAGAATTGCATGGAGCTCCTCACAGCCCATCAGCTCTATAAAAAACATCATATATACTTACTTATACTGTAATTATTAGAGTTATCAGAATACTATAAGTTCAAACTACATTTGATATTAAGGAAAAAATATTTTGATACTAATTAATATTAAAACTAGTATCGAAACTAGATACTCATTTGAGCAGGAAGTGATACTAAAAATGCCATATTCACAGGACAGAAATGAACCTTTCCTGAATAGATTTAGAATCTTAAACTGTATCATAACAAGACCACATAGAGTAATATGGTGATGGTGAGTAATATATACCCATGGACCACTATGCAACCACGTTTTGTATCGTGACAGTGAATGAGTGAGTTAACGGAAGATTTGGTATTTTTTATTTATATGTAAAAAGGCAATTCACAAGTTTAATCTGTCTTTATATAAATGCATTATCTCTTAGTACTTCTCTATGCCTTTTTATTATTATTTTTTGCATTAATGTCCGTGTCGGTGTCGTCTTCTCAGTGCAGTTTGGGTCAGATACATTGAGACGTCTTTTGAGAGCTTTTGCCTCACCCCATTTTTAGTCGACTAATCGATCATCAGGACACATCACCTACGAATGTCTTTAGTCCACTACAGCCGTACTTGGAAGCATTATAGCGTGACTCGCAATAATAACTCTCTTCTGTGATATTGTATGAAACATGAGTCTGCTTATTAGATGTCACATGTGACATTTAAGTGGGTACTGGATGTATGGGACTTTCCATTGTAATATTATGGGATGTGAGCAGTGAGATGACGGTAAAGGATTTTTGGCCTGTGCTGTCTGGGTTATCTGAGACGTCACTATGGTTCAAACCCCCCCTTATGCACTAGTATAGAATCAAATGTGTATGCGGTGCTGTATCATTAATTTCAAGTCCTGTGTTTATTTTTATTGTAATAGTATATGAGAGAAAATGAAATACTGTGTAGGGTTATGTTTTAAAAGTTGCTCAAACTGAAACTAACAAAAATTACAGTAGGGCTGCACAATTTGGGGGAAAAGTGCATTGCTATTTTTCTGTGTGTTGTGATTGAGAAACTACAAGGAGTAGGTAAAAACAAGCTTTTAACGGCAGAGTTTTCTTTTGTTTCAATCATACATCTTTAACATGCAAACCCTGCATATTTAGGCTGAGTTCTTCTCTTAAACATAAGACATTTTTAAATACCTTCACTAGACTCATTTAGATATTTTCAGTCTTGGAATTGCAAATCTCTACTAAACTGAAGCTAAAATGTAGCTGTTAACGTGAAAACTACCACTTCATGACATCATGAGACATCACAATGGGAGATATAATAGTAGACAGCCTAATAAACCAGCCAAGGTTACTCAAAACACGTGTTAGTGAAACAAAACACAACTCCAGGTATATAATTTATGCAGTAACAACATTCTAACGTGTCTTAAAACTCAAGAGTCACTTTTGTGTAATATAGGACGGAGGATATAAGTTAAGTGGCTCTACGGGTTACAAATCATACAAGCAGTGTCATGCCAAAAGAGTGTTCAGTCAGTCACAGTCAGTATCCTGTTCCCACCGCTGCCTTGTGGGCGCTCTCCAGCTCACAGCTCATATAACTGGGTCACCTGTGTGATCGAGGCAGGCTGTATTACCTTTAGTGGCCACACGGATGACATTGATCTCGTTACTCATCACTGCACAGGAGGGGAAAAACTCTTCACGCAAAACCATGGCCTCGATACGCAGCTCGAACCTGCAGGGCCAAAGTACAGTTTAATCGTTGACAATAAAATCGCTACGTGCTTTACTGTGTGATATATGAACAGGCACTTTTGTAAAAGTAGGTGTACTCAGTTACATTTACTCGATTTACTTTTAAAAGAAATTGTACTTTTCTAGCAGCATAACATTTTTATTGAAGTGCAAACTTGCTTGAGTAAACATTTTGGTTACTTTTCCCACTGTGAGCAAGTCTACACGTGACAAAAGCTTTATGTTGACAATACAAAATGATTTGAGCATTTGTGTTGCACCGCACCTTCAGATATGATTTAGTTTGTCTGGTTTTTGTGTTTTCAGAATCTGAATCAAATGTTACTATGGTCACTATGGTACTTCTACTTGAGTAATATTATTTTGAAGCAACGTTAGTTTTACTTGAATATCATTTTTGGCTGCTCTACCCACCTCTGCACTTTTGGAGGTGGAACTGTGTGAAGTGCAATCTAGACCATTACTTAAACTTGGTGAAAGATAATACATCCATACCCTGAGACAGCAAATGGTAAGTGAGATATGGAGCTGCAGTAATCTAATGTCTTATAGCAGCGGAATAGAAATTCGATAGCAGCAATTGTACAAATTATATGTCAGGTTTTCTATTATATGCAGTATTATCACAACCAGAAGAGAAAACCAGGGCCTGATAGTGATAAAAAAAAAGAAAAAAAAAGATTGCCAATGTTAAAGGTGCACTGATGAATGATTAAGTCACTTGGAATGCCTAAGGTAAGTGAAGAAAAACTTTGGACTGGTTAAAATGAATTAGCTCTCGTTTTCACATTTTAAGATTGTAAAAATTGGGTACAGTGCCTTTATGTGACCTGTAACTTGGGTATCCATACAGATAGATAATATAATGCCATAAAGAGGAACATTCTAGACAAAGCCATGACAAATTCATGATGACAATAAAAGCATCAACTCCTCTAGAAGTTTCATAAAGCACCTTTATGTAATAATGGACATCTATTTCAAAATGACAGAAGCATAATTATCTACAAATCATCTTCTTTGTGTTCATTGGATTTACTCTAATTCTTTTTTACCACAAAAAACTAGTCTAGTTTTTTTTTCCAATCCCTTCTTCAGACTCCCACGCCTTAAACCTAACATACCGTGGCACTTGGATCAGGAGGTACATAAAGGAGTCCACCAGTGCCAGCTTGTCCGGGTCGCCTTTGAATGACTGCAGCTTCTTCACCTGCTCAGGAAAAAAAAGGCATAAACACATTACAAAACGCGACTGTATTAAAAACCATTTCCCTGTGACATTAATCATGAAAAACTACAGAGACAAGTCCAGACCTCCTCCACATCCGGCAGCAGCTTCAGCAAGTCTTTGAGCAGCTCTGCGCCGTACGTTTGGCCCTCCCCTCGCTGAATGTCCTCTACAATGGCGCGATTAGACCTGAAAGAGATGGTTGATTGGAGTTATTAAAAGCAAAGCAAAGTAAATATCAGAGTAATACAAGCAAAAAATACTTACAGGGCCTATATGCCATTTTGTAATCTATGCTAAATGTCATATTGTCATCAAAAACATACCTGGAGTTGTGTTTTGTTTCATTCACAAATATTTACATAATCCTGCATATTTACGCTGGGTTCTCTCAAACATAAAACACAGCCTTGTGATGTCATGTCATACAGGATGTGCTCCACTGTGTTTTTAAACTCCATACACCTTCACTAAAATCATTTGGATAATTTTGCTTCATGACATCACAAGGTGGAAGAGAGCATTTTGAGACAGACTAATAATAAAGGTTTACTCAAGCATGTGTGAATGAAACAAAACACAAATATGGTTATCTTTTTGATGAAGTAACAACATTCTAAATAAAGAGTTAATTTTACATAATATAAGACCTTTGAAGAGTTGCATGTGAATGACAGCAATGTCTTAAGGTTGGATATATTTGACATTTGAGTAACATCGTCTCTTTGGTGCCATTGTCCCATATAAATCCTTAGAATTTAAATAAAATGATCCATTAATGCAAATTTTGGTCAACTAAGCTACCGGTTAATCAAGTAAACCACTTAAAATTACCATCTGTAATTAGACTGACTGACCCACTCCTGGTGTATTCTCACATATCACCACCAGATGCTATCTATGTTACTGCTGGGGGGGGGGCATACATTATAACTCAAAATCATATTGGCATTATTCCACACCTACACAACAGGCTCTGTGTGACTGAAGTGTCTGTAGTGTTTGAGTACAGAGGCTTCACAGTCAAATGCCAGTGAAGTAATATGGCAACGATGCAAATGTTTGAACCTTACAACATCCTAGACTCCTGGACTATTTGAGACAGAACACAACGCAGACTGTTAAAGGAAAAGTAACATTTTTTTTTACAATCTGAGCCTTCTTTCCGCAATAAAACAAGTAGTTTTACTCACCCAGAGCAGTTTGGTGTCAATTGGAGTGGTATCGCAGAAGTTATGTTGGAGCCGTTCTGTTCTACTAATGATCCCGTATCCGTTAACATGGTGCTCGTATCATATGCTCGGGGCATTACTTTGCACTCTCCAAATAACACAAACTTTAGCACTTTTCAAATCACAGAAGATCGCTGTGTCAGGGTAGACTTTTAGTGGATTCCAAAACGGCCTGAAACCCGATATCCAACTATAGTTTCATTTGATGACGTCATCAGAGAGGACAGTGCGCATGCATGAACTCAGCTGTTTTGTAAACACCGCTCGTCCGAAAGAAGCTAACACCGCTCTGAACTTTACTTTTCTGTTGCGATATCGGGTTTCAGGCCGTTTTGGAATCTACTAAAAGTCTACCCTGACACAGCGATCTTCTGTGATTTGAAAAGTGCTAAAGTTTGTGTTATTTGGAGAGCGCAAAGCAGTGCCCCGAGCACTCATGCTAACGGATACGGGATCATTAGTAGAACAGAACGGCTCCAACATAACTTCTGCGATACCACTCCAATTGACACCAAACTGCTATGGGTGAGTAAAACTACTTGTTTTATTGCCGAAAGAAGACTCAGATTGTAAAAAAAAAAGTTACTTTTCCTTTAAGGGATTGATTGACAGCCAAATTTTCCATTTTTTAACCACCATCTGTTCATTAGTGGTAGGGGGTCTGAATATGTTTAAACAGGGGGTAATGCACTTCTATTGGGTTTTAATTGCTAATATATATTATATTTAAATCACCATGTTTCCTTTTATGTTTTTTACAATTCTGTATTTGTTGGAAACAACATATCGGCATGCAGCCAACTAATGAAACTACTGTACTGCACATTTCATCAGGTTTGTTAAGACATAGTGTATTATTTTGTATCACACTTTTACATATTTATGGAAAATTGTCATGTGGGAGCATAGGTGACGTAGGCTTGTGGGCTGAACATTGGATAGAATTGTATAACTAAGCATAAGGAGGGTTCAAATAGGGCCTGGGAGAGGTACCAAAATTACTCAAACATGCATGGATAACATCTAAAATTTCTTCAGGTGTGTTTTTGATGAGGGAACAACGTTATAACATGGTAGAAAGCTTCAATGTGTCCAGTGTGTTGGACAAATGAGTATCTAGTTTCTATCGTATCAATTAGGCATAATCGTAGGAAAAGTGTGCACCAGGAAAGTGTATAATAGAATTCAAAGCTCTTTTCATATATTACCGTTAAAATATAATTATTGTTGTGGTATTGATGGAAATCACACACACTGACAAGACCTGTTACAGTAAAGAGAGGACTTACTTCTTGAATTGCTTTAGGAAAATGCCCACATTCATCCCTCTCTTTGAGTCCAGGATGCTGATCTGTCACAGAGATAACCACACAGGATAATAGTGTTAGGTTTGTTGTAAATATGGGAACAATCTACATCATTTACATTGCAAATAAATAAATAAATAAATACAAATCATATAACGTATTGAGCACAGTCTATTGATGAATAGATTTATGTTGATGCCGTTTCTGACATTCATTAAAGATACCATGACATGGTACTTCTTGATGCTTTTATATGGCTCCTTAATGGTTCCCTAATACTGTAAATGAATCCTTCTTCAAAATCAACACTCAGTGCATGAGAAACAAAGATAAGATGAGAAAGAGTATTTTTTCTCCCTCAGAACAGGTCATAATGGGCGTTGTTGCTTGAATGCAAATGAGGAGAAAAGAGCTGGCCAATAGTAGAGGGTGGGGGCGTGGCCAAACTCTGCGCTCTCCCTCAGAGCTCTCAGCTGATCCATTTCCGTGTTTTTGCACGGGGGGAGAGATTTGAAGCGTTCCATTGAAAAATAAACACATTTCCACAGAAAATAAAATTAAACCACTGCTGTTCAAAGGTCCAGAGGCTCAGATAAAGGACTTCCGAGCCTAGAAACACTCGGTCGTGCCTCCAGGCAAATAAAAAAACGCATTTCGCATTGCCTAGCGCATTCGCAGTCCAAACTCTCTGAGCGTGATTTACAGAGACGCTGAGTTCAGACAGATGGGGGTGGAACTGCATTTGCATTTCTTTTTTCGATCTGATGTCAATAAGGTGCCTTGTTCAAAAATAAACAGGGTAGGGGAGCTCACATTAACGTTCAAAAACCTCAGAAAGTGAAAATGTCATGCCATGGGACCTTTAAAGGAGAATTAACGTTTTTTTTACAATCTGAGCCTTATTTCGGTAATAAAACAAGTTGTTTTACTCACCCATAGCACTTTGGTGTCATATGGAGCACTTCCAGAGATGTTTTAGATTAGCGATAGCCGTAGCGCGAGTTCTCGGGGCATATAATATATGCCCGAGCATGTAATATATGCCCCGAGCGGTCTCCAAATAACACAAACTTTAGCACTTTTCAAATCATAGAAGCTCGATGTCTTAGTCTATGCTTTCGTTTGAGTCAAAAGTGGCCTGTAATCCGAGATTTATCCATAGTTTCGAGTAGATGAGGAGGCCAGTGCGCATGTGCAGAGTCACATCTTATTTCACTCTCAGCTCCCGGGACCCAAACATGAAATGCAAAGCTGTAAATTATGGATAAATCTCGGATTACAGGCCACTTTTGACTCAAACAAAAGCGTAGACTAAGACATCGAGTTTCTATGATTTGAAAAGTTTGTGTTATTTGGAGACCGCTTGGGGCATATATTACATGCTCGGGCATATATTATATGCCCCGAGAACTCGCGCTACGGCTATCGCTAATCTAAAACATCTCTGGAAGTGCTCCATATGACACCAAAGTGCTATGGGTGAGTGAAACAACTTGTTTTATTACCGAAATAAGGCTCAGATGGTAAAAAAACGTTAATTCTCCTTTAAAGAAGGGGTATACACGTTTAGAGCACCATGTTACCTTTTAGTGCTTTGAAAATGCTAAACATGTTTAATAAGTTTCACTTTTGTTTTTGATGTTCTGAGTCTCCCCTCCCTTAGCTCTCCATGCTAAGTCACGCCCCCTTCTGAGTGCGATCATATTTCAATCAGACTTGTGGTCTGAGCTTTGGATAGACTCGAGCCATAAAGAGTGAGATCGCTAAATTACTCAAACATGCATGGATGACCATAACACCCCTTCAGGCATGTTTTTGATGAGGGAACAACATTACAACAACATTAATATCCACTGTCCCAATTCAAATAAATAAATAAATGCAAATGATATCAGGTTTAAAATGAAACTACCTTTAAAGTGATATATATTTATTAATATTCCTGGGACAGGCAGTGATATTTGACCTCTTTAAAATTTCAATATTGTTTTGAAAGAATTGTCAAAAATAAAAGTAATTAAATTAATGAAAAAAATATTTTATTGGTTCCTCTGAGTAGATTTATGTGTGCATAGCTGTAATGCATAGCTGCAAGCTTATATATACGTTATCAGGGTTAGACAATGCATACAGAAGATTTGCTTTGGCCATGAAAGACGGATAAACTTTAAAAACACAAAGGAGTGCTTTATAGAGGTATTTTTACAAGTTCAGATTTCAATGGGTAATATTATAATATTATAATATAATCAATTGGATTATCTTAACCTAGGAAGAACCTTTACAGCTAATGTAGGCTAATTACTGTAGTTTTGTCTTCGTGTTACTTACACAATATGGTGCTAACTATATAACACCTAGTGACTATTTTAGGTCCTGAAATTCCACCAGGTCCAGTCACACAGTACAGTATATACTGTGTACAGTATATACATTTTTAAACAGGTTGTAACAAAAGGCTTTGTGGCAGTTTACACTGTCCATACCTCCATACAGCTGCAAGTTTATTCAGTGTTGGGAAGTAACTCCCACAGGTCTACTCAGTCTCTTCACTTTGAACTGTTAACACTGTTAACATTGTGGAGACTGAAGGTAAGTCACGTTTTATGTTTCTCTGCAGTGTTTATGATGACGCAGACATGTTCCTGTGATGACTGTGGAGAATATTTGCTGAAAAAGAAGCTGAAACTTAGCACCCATCTTTAATGTGTCCCTGTAGGGCCATATACAATAACAAGGGCAATAGAATACACTGCCACAGTCTTTGTGGGGTTTATTATCAAGTACACTACTTTCAACCAAGTGTTCCAGAAGAAGAAAATAGTAGATTTAGTTTGGGTGGCACTTCTAGAGCAAAAATGGGTGTTTTATCCTATCCATACATAACATTGTAAAAGCAGCTATGCTGCATTCTTATAAAAGAAAAGATATTCTCAGACAAGTGTTTTTCTGTCATAGTTCAACATTTGAATGAAGAAGGCTATACGTGTATGGTTTAAAATAGGCTACACATATTTAGTTAAAACAGCATCATGTAATTTTCGGGAGGTGGCACATCACTTGCATGATTCCATGGAAATGGAAAGTTAAAACTCCACTCTGGAGCATTCTGCATGGAGAGTTTTATTCTATACTGTTGAATATTATCGCCAAAAGAACAGTAATGCTTTGGTATGCTTTTCTTGCCATAACAATATCCAAACAAACAAATAAACACAAATCTATTTTTGACTAATAAGTTACACAGTGTGGCTTTAATCAGTAATGAAAGCCATTTTAGTACTGTCCAATGGTTTTGTAGGAATGCTTTTTCTCATAAAAGGGACTTACATACTGGCAATTCATCCATATTTATTGTATATTGTGTTATTATGTGCAAACCATGTATCTGATAAGCACTACCCTCACCTCGTCTTTGGTGCTCTCCTTGAATGATCGAACCCTGGACACCTGTGTGGAGGCCCCAGCGGGAGTGGTCAGTCCTCTGCTCCCTGCCTCCTCCTGCTGGCCAAACAGCTCCTCCACTGAGCGCACATCAATCTGAAACTGCTCCTGCTGCACAGCCATGGTCCAGATGTTTGGCTTCCCCCGCACCTTCTCCTCCGGGATGGGCTTCCAGAAAAAACTCCGCACACGACGCTTCTTCCGGCCGCCATGGTTGCCCGGTAGTGGCGGTGGGGGTGGGGCTTCATGCAGTGGGGGCGGAGGCAGGGGTGGGGCTGGTGGAACGGCATGTTTGGAGGAGTCAGAGGTGGAGGTGGTGGTGATGGAGGTGGAGCTGCTGCTGGCGTCGCTGCTACTCTCTGGTTCCAAGGGTGTGGATGGGACACTCATAATAAGCATTGCAAGGTTCAACTCTTCACATTACTAGTGTGTCCTTTAAAAAAATTATGGAGCAATTTTGTTTATTTTGAAAGTCCAGGAATTGGGTAAAGCAAAAAATCCTCCAAACTTTAAAAGATTTGGTGTTGAAGATGGATGTAGTTAATAAACAAGGACTTTTCATCACAGTCGCCAATTATGATTTTAAAAATCTTTCTAACTTAATACAAATTCGAATTTTTGTTTGTATTTTGTCATTTTCTTTACTTTTTTTATCCAGTGTTATTTTGATATTTGATGATTTCAAGTAATTGTTTGTTGTTTAATATTTGACCATTTTGTTGGCTTCTTCTGGTACAAAATGTTTATATGCAACAGTGGCATTGATTTTTAAAAAACTTTTATCATTAAATGTAAAATAATTTGATCTTTGAAAGCAAATATAAGTACATTTTTTAAATCCTTGAACGCTTACACTCCATCCATTCACCTTAATCTATTTTTAAAAACAGTTCCATAATCAGCGCTTCAAAAAATCAAAATGGCGCGAAACATCAAAACACCGGTTCCTATGTCCTCAGAGAAGGTGAGTGTGCATTCATCTGGTCACGGTGGCGGCCCCTTTGATTAAGCCCATGTCCTCCTCTCCGCTAGTCATCCACAGAGCAGCGGTCGGCCTTTGATAGTTACCTCCGGCGAGCTCTAGGGCGCACTGAAAACAACATGGGACAGGATTAGATCAGGGCACTCATGCATGTTGGTGGTGCAGGGACTAGTTAGTGTGAGGGGAAGTTAAGGGGTGCCACACATCTAAGCCAAAGGGGTGCTCAGTCAAATGGGTCTAACTGAGAGGGACGTGACAAATCCTATCTTTAATATTTGAGCAGCTTTGAAGTAGAGCTGTGGGGTGTGAAGAGGTGTACGACATGTTGTAAATTAAAAAAATTATAATGGATTCTCTAACAAATATGACTAAATTGAAATAAATACAAGAATGAAAAATGTAAATAACAAAAACAATTACAGGAATTAGAGTTGTCAAAAGTATCCAAAATCAGACACTAATCGATACTGAAACAAGTATCGAAACCAAAACTAGATACTCATTTGAGCAAGTATTGATACTGAAAAACATTCACATCACATCACATTCACAGGACATAAATGAACCTTTCCTGAGTAGCTTTAGGATGATGTTGAGCTGTATTAAAACCAGACTACATAGACAAGTATATGCCCATGGACCACTATGGAACATACCTTGACCACTGAGGGATTACACAGATATAAGTCTACATGGTAATCTACGTATATAAGTATATAAGTACTATGATTTAATGTTGAAAATCACATTTTTGCCTAAAGAAAGAGTGTATCATTGTGGTATCGGAATTGGTATCACGTCTGTTCTTTAGTATCAAAATCAAGTTTGAAATTTTAGTATTGTGAAAACACTATAAGGAAACAATGGAAAAAATGCAGAATAGGTATTTACAATAATAGCAAACCATGTAAAGTAGGTTTCGGATAGCTAGCATAGCATGTTTAGCTCAGTACTTCCTTATGATTATATCAAGAATCTGTAACAATTTCATTTATATACTGTCATTCTGCTATTTTAGCTACGAGACACGATCCTCCATCTTCCACTATAACAGCAGAACCATGAGCCGCCTCAGACTATCCATTCTTCCACCATCCATCCTTATCTTTCTCAACATCAATGTCAATACCCCAAAAGAGAAGTTTTGGTATTGGTTTGTATCTGATTGTATCTGATACATGCACTTTTCAGTCAGTGCTGTTTTACTTAATTTGACTAGAGCACCTATAGCAGACAGACAGGCATCCCTATTCAACACGAGGCAGTAGCCACAGCCCCTTATAGGCAGGCCTTGGGAGAGAGTGAATATGGAAAACAGCGTGCGCTCTTAGACGTATTGTCACTAGCATCATGTGCTGCCATAGAGACGGGTCGGTCGTGTAGCAACACCCTTGACCTCACAACTCAATGTGCCAAATAAGGAAAGGCAAGGCAAATTTGGTGTGACTGTTTTGCGAGGCTGAGCTAAGAGAAAACAAAGAGGAGAGAAAGAACTTGTGAGAATGCCATGTAGTAAAGGCCACGCAGACACAACCAGGCCATGTGAGAGAGACATGTGAGAACGTATTAGTTTTGATATGTAGTTGATGTGTTATCACAGATCTTCACAGATCATTAACAGATTTTATAGCATGATACATTGTGACAGAAAAGATATTGCAATAAACATTAATATTGAGAATACTTTATGATATTGATACTAGTGGTGGGTGATATGCCAAAAACTTGATACATTTTAGATAACATATACAATATCTTATAAAATTTGTGTTCTGAAATCATGGAAGAACCATTCATACTTTATACCATCTCATACACTAAAGGCAAGGCATAGGTTAGCCTTGGCCTAGGGCCTAAAAAAAATAAATGTTGGTTTCCGATTTGTTGACAGTTCTAGACATGGGTAGGTAGGGAATTTATTTTATTTTTATTTTTTATTTTTTTTCCTGTGGGAATATGGACATTTTGAAATTTTATTTTATTTTATTTCCTTCCGCAGCAGTACTATTTCAATAAAGACTATAATTGACATTGGCATAATTTCCCAAAGCTATCTCAATGCTAAGAGCATATTCTATACTTAAGTATAGTCGAACGAAGCTCCAACATGCCATGTGAAACCAGGTCGTTGACTGTACCAGAGTACATGTAGAATATATCTTACAATGTTACAAAAATACATGCTGATTTTGTATTGTTTTTTCTGTTCTTCTTTCAAATGGCAGTCATTAAATTTAGAAGCAGTAAACAATTTTGAATACTACATTTATTCAACACGGTGTTGACATTGGTCAACTTAAAACTGGCACTGCATAATCTTAACAATTCACCGTGACCACGCATATGTCCAGCGATGCCATCGCCATTGTTTTTATGGGTACAGACAGAGAATTTTACAGATCACAGAAAAACAGAAGCACATTACAGGGGTTCCTCGGGTTACAATGTTGATTAGGGTGACCATATTGTATTTCACTGAAAAGAGGACACACTTCCAGCTCGCGCGAGTTTTTTTCCCCCATTTTTAGGGGTTTTATGTGGGTCGGGGGCTTACTGTGCTTCTGAATTCCCCAGAAAAGAACACTTTACCTGGATATACTGAAAAATAGCCCAAAACACTCACAAACAGTTGCTTTATAAATAATATATTTATTAATATAAGCAATCTTAAGGCTGACACTTGCACCTTAGTTAAGAAAAAAGAAAAAAGAAAAAGAAAAAGAGAGTTAGCCTATCCTTCAATGTTCAGTAAGCCCATTCTTCAAAATAATGTGTCTAATGGCTAATGAAAAAAATATACAAATAATAGAGCGCCCTCGCTTGCATTCACCATATCTTCATTTTTCCAGGTCGCACAAAGTATGTCGTGAGTTTTGAACTCGAGCTCTCACCCTGCACAGCTATTTTGTGTTTTGTTGTGGCGATATGAGCATTCAGATCGTTGGACCCCTTATTCGCCACAGAGACGTTAAGTCCCAGCTTTGCACACTGTGCATTCTGCCTCCCACTTGTCACGCCCTGGGCGAACACAGGGGTACTTTTTTTGCAATTCATCCGTGAAACTGCATTTGCGTTTCGGCATTTTCTGTGTCTTCGCAGTGCGCCTACCTGCCTGTCAGCCTGCGAGTGAGTGAGTGAGTGAGTGAGTGAGTGAGATCGTGCGTGCGTGCGTGCGCGTGTGTGTGTGTGTGGAGCGTGGCGTGGCGCGCTTGTTTGTGAATGAATGAATACACGTTCCGGGGTTCGACTCGAACTAGAGCGCGTTTCCAACGGAATCAAAAACCCGGACATTTGAAGGATTTTATAAACTCCGGCCGGACAGCCCGGACAGCCTCTGAAAAGAGGACATGTCCGGGCAAAAGAGGACGTATGGTCACCCTAAGTTGATCCGTTCTTAAGACTTCGCCCTACAACCACAACAAAGCGTATTCTTCCGCCGTGCGCCGTTCGCGTTTGTTTACGTTGCTTACCACGCTAAACCGCGTAAGACGGAATGACGCGTAATTTTTTATTTATTTATTTTTTTACCGTCGTAACCCGAGGACCCCCGTACACATTGCCCCGCGGAAATTGAAAAATACAGTAGGCTATTAGTTTTCTTTCTTTTTTAACTGAAGCTTGTAAAATTAATTTGAGTATCAAATTTATTTTATTTTATTAAGTCCAATAAAATAATTTGGGTCGCATGCAAATCAACAGGGTCGGTCGGCAACCGGAAACTTAAGATTTATTTTTTTTAGGCCCAAGTATCTTGCAGAAGGAAACAACAACAACGATATGCAGTGAAGGGAGCTGAGATCAAACAACAAACCTTTGGATTCACACAAATGGCAAGACCAAGTAAAAAAAAGAGTGAAAGCACTACACCTCAACTCCCATACTACAGGTTTGTCAAAAGTATTGAAACTAGATATTCATTTTAAGAAGTATCAATACTTAAAAAGTCACATTCACAGGACATAAATGAACCTTTCCTGAATAGCTTTAGAATGATATGCCCATTGAAAATCATAGTCTATTGTCTAAATAAAGAGTGTTTTTTATTATCCTCATGGTATTGGTATTATAGGATATAGTATCGAATCCATTCCTTCGTATCGAAATCGAGTTTGCAATTTTTATAATTCTAGTCTTAACTTAGTTTATCAACCTGAAGTCCTTCCCAATCACTATCACTCCAATATCAAACTATTTAGCTGGCAAAATTCATTGTCAATAGCACAGACTATGATAGACGGTTCAAATCAGACCAGGCCTCAGTGCTGGTGGAGCAACGTGGAGGTGGGTGGGGGTCCTGGTTGTGTTACAGGACAACAAATCAGTCAGTAGCCCCAGCTGACAGTCCTGACATGACCAGAGTGACCTGATACAGCGCCAACAAAGAGCTCCATGGGACTTCTGACACAAAACAGGACACAATGGATTAGAGCTGTGAGGCTGAGTGTTCCATGCCTGAAGCAAGACAAGACTTGCGCATATTAGTGTTGTCCCAATACTAAAATTTCAAACTTGATTTTGACACTAAGGAATAGACTGGATACTCAGTACTGATTCCAATACCACAATGATAAAAAAAATAACAACAAAGCACTCTTTATTTAGACAATAGAATGACATTTTAAATAACAGTACTTCCTTTTACCATGTAGTCTTATATCTGTGTAATCCCCCTATGATCCAGGTAGTTTCCATAACAGTCCATGTGTGTATACCAGTCTATGTGCTCTTATACTTGCTCAAATTAGTATTTATTGTCAATACTAGTTTCACTCTCTGATTTTCAACACTTTGGACATCTCTAGCCCATACAGTACACCCGATCAGACACATGCATTCACAGTGGAGTGTCTAAGATAATACACATCCAGTAACAATATCAATTTTGGATAATAACATCTTATGCACCCTGAAAATCTATTTCAATTGAATCATGATCTAATCCCTGTGACAGGATGCCACTTTGGTGCTATCAGACAGAATGCCATTATTCGGTGCTTCACATTTTCATGCAGATCTATGCTAGAGATCGATTGATATGGGGTTTACATGGCCAATACAGACTGTTTTGAATTCAGTGAAACTAATGGCTGATAAGCTCTGCCAGTATTCTCATTTATTTACTACAACCTCATCCACAGTCCTCTTTTACTACAAACTGGATAAGACAGACTTTTACTAGCTCAATTCTTTTCCCTAGCCCTATTTCTCACTTCTGTCCAAATAGCTCACGACACTGTCTACCGGATATGCTGCAGTTTCAATAATGTATGGAGCTGATGTCACGGGTGGCCTCAAGTTCCCCACACCAGGCCCAGGCGCGTTCACCCATCCTGGACTGAGAGCAGGGCCAGAGCCTCCTCATGGAAAATTCATGATGGGGAGAAGAGCTGACCTCTCACTGAATCATCTAGTTCTCGAAGGTTCTAGTAACGGGTAGACAGGCAGGGGTGTTAAAGTTTAGGGTTATGGAGGTTAAATGGTCCGTCTACTGACTGAGAGTGGATTGTGGTTTTAGCTCAGTCCTGAGGTAGACTAACAGGTTGACAGTGGCTGAATGGATAGCACTCACGTTATACATCAAGATAGTTCTGGGTTCGATTATCAAGTTTCTGCGTGGAGTTTGCATGTTCTCCCTGTGTCCAGGCACTCTGATTCCAAGCTAAAACATGAACCATAGGTACATGTTCCAGCTAAGGTAGTCCTATCCAAGCCTAGGAACAGCATCACTGATGAGGGACCCCAGTGGCATTGAAGGGCATCAAATGGCATCAAATGCAGACAACAAATTTCTCTAGGGAACAATAAAGTGTACACTTCCACCTCCATAAAGTTACATACAGCCACTTTAACTCAACAGCCACTTTAACTCAAAAACAGTAGTTACTATGAAATCACTGAAACTCTCTAACTGAACCTGAAATTCCCCATAAAATCCACTCCCACCTTGAGGTTAGTGTTACATAATGCCCTCAGTTTTATTGTCTGTGGAATGCACACCCCATGTAACCCCACGTAATCTTCTGTCAAGTGTCGTGTCCTTTTAGCTACATTTCAGATTTCTCTGGCCACCTGATGGCACACGATTGGAGGGCGAAATGATTTGGAGTGAAGTAAACAGGTGTCAGCAACATGACCCAGACTGGCCCGGAGGAGGGAAAGCAGAGCCACATTATTCACATCCACCTGCTGCTGTTAGCATGTTAACCTGTACTGTGATGGAGGAGTGGGGGACTTGTGGTCTACCTGCTGTCAGCCTAGGGCCATTCCTACTGGTATCAGCTAGCACACCCATATATTAATGTATTGGGCACTGTGGTCACAAAAGAAAAGTACTTTAACTACTTGCTTTTATGATTATGTATATGGCGGAGGACAGATATGAATTCTATATAGTCAAATATTGTCATCAAAGATTCAAATTTAAGATGGTATGAATAGGTTTACAGTTGTTAGCAAGACCCAAACCCCATAAAAATAACCAGTTTCAACTTGTTTAAAAAAAATAATAGCTCTAACTAACAGTAGGCCTATCACGATAAACAAACTTTAAAGTATAATATATTGCTGAAGTAAATATAGACAATAAACAATAATACTGAAACCACTTCATGCCACACAACCTAAGAGCAGATTTAAACAAAAAATATCTACAGTATTGTTAAAAAAAACATCTGCTGCAATAGATAATTAGCAGAATGAAGCACTTTAGTATGTAGTTTGCATCAAGTTATTGCATATTATTTATTCATACAGCCAAAATAATAAGCGAAAATGTCCCAGTAGTGCAAAGAAAAAGTAAATAAATATTGACTCTCAGGAAATATCGTTCCAGCTTTCATGTATTGAACAATAAATCGATATAATATTTATCGTGACAGGCCTAACTAACAGTATATTGACCCATGCTCTGAATTTTAGTTGTGGAAACCATCAGAAACATATCTACTGTCTGCTGCTTGAGTGATGAGGGGCTGTCAGCCTGGGGCCATTCTCACAGCTTTCAGCAAACCACACCCACAATCACGTACCTGATGGGCGCTATGGTGGAGCAGCACGTCAAATGGAAGATTCTTTGTAGAGTGCGGTTAGTGGCCCCTCCCTGGAGAGACAAAGACCGGGTTAGATTGATGCTTTCTGGTAAGGGATGTCATGTCAGCAATTGTCTGTCATAATAAAAGAAAGACAGATAAAACAAGGCTTTGTGTTGGAAAGGTACATTAAAGAACAAGAAGAATTCAGAGTCAGACAAGAAAAAGATGTGGAACTACATAAAAGACATGCTTCTGTGATATATATCTAGTCCATAATAATCTTTGAAATTCACTCATCAATCGCAATCAGACATAACATTATTGGAATATAAACACAAAACTGGATGAACCAGTATAGCTTGCACACACTCCAATAAAAATGCTGACGGTATTTATATTATGTCACACATATACTGTATATCAGGTTTATTAAATGTAAGGCATGTTCAATTTACAAATAAATATTTTACTAATGGCAAAAAGGAATTAAGGAGTATGTTCCTTTTAAAGATCCCATGACATGGTACTTCTTGATGCTTTTATATGGTGCCTTAATGGTTCCCTAATAGGGTAAATGAATCCTTCTTCAAAATCAAGACTCAGTGCATGAGAAAGACACATCTACACAGACATGGTCAAAAAACATCTCTCTGAACACCTCATTCTGGGCGTTGTTGCTTGAATGCAAATGAAAAGGACAGAGATAGGTCAGAGCTGCGGGTGGGGGGCAAATGCGCCGCTGGTTCCTTGTTTTAGCGGTGCGCTGTGCGCTGGCCCCACTTCCGGGTTTTAAGCGCGGAGGAAGAAAGGAGAGGCGTTTCAATGAAAAAAACACATTTTCACAGAAAATAAAATTAAACCACTGCTGTGTCAGAGGTCCAGAGGGTCGGATAAAGGACTTCCGAGCCTAGAAACACTTACACGTGCCTCCAGGCAAATAAAAAAACGCATTTCGCATTGCGTAGCTCATTCGCGGTACAAACTCTCTGGGCGTGATTTACAGAGACGGTGGGTAAACATCCAGACGGGGGGTGGAACTGCATTTTCCATGTGACGTCAGAAAGTTTCCTTGTTCAGAATCGCCCGTTTGAGCTGTGCTTTTTTCAAACGCAGAAAAGGACCGCAAATGCTCAGTTTACACATTTCGCAACTTTTAGCCATGGGGGGGGGGGGCCTAAACAGGGTAGGGGAGCTCACATTAACGCTCAAAAACCCCAGAAAGTGAAAATTTCATGCCATGGGACCTTTAATATGTTTTGAGTTATGAAGAATCGTGTTGTTTTTTTCAGTAGGCACTATGTTGTGTGTGTTATATTTGTTGTGTTAAAATCAATTTTAAAAAATAGGGTATAATTATTTACTTTCAAAAACTACATTAAATTGTAAATATGAAGTTGGATACACAAGAGGTAGCTAATTGTTCCTGACAGTTGCATAACCATCATTAGTTTTTCCAGGTAAATCTGATTTCCCAATGGAGATTCCCTACCTCCAAACCTGTCACTTCCTTTGACTTTGAACGTGATAAGGCCTGTTAACTGTCAACAAGTAAGGCAGCGCAACTGATTTAAATCAAATTGAAATTGCAGTTTAAATGGATGTAAATGGCAAATTGCAAAGGCTGCAATTATTGAAGTACCTACCATAGCCTACCATAATTACCTCCACAAACATTCGTATTCTGCATAAACATAGCTAACCCTATACTTTAGACTAGGGCCCAAACAATATCGGCAGATATGAGCACTAGGAGACATATCAGCTATCAGCCGATATGGGCCGTTAGTCCACGTGGGAATGTTGTTATAGATAAATGTCTTTATCAGAGGAGTAATTTGTCTGTGATGCCATACTGCACCTGAATGCACCCCCAGAGTCACGTCACATGACTCACATGCTCTTGTTTACATCAGTGTGCAACACTGAGGTTCTGGCTTAAAATGCTCTTGTGTCTGATCTAAGATACTGACTATAAAAAAAGTTAACTTCAGCACAGGTTAGGCCAGCAACAAAACTACTGCTTGTTTTTATCAAAGTGCGAGTGCGGAGAAGTGAGGACTGTCCCATAGACAGAGGACACACACACAGTTGCTGTCCACATGCTGGATTATGGCAAAAGGAGAAATTCAATTTGTCAACTGGACAAAAGTTTATTTGGTCGAATACATTTCGCTGCTTATCCAAGCTGCTTCTTCAGTTCTGGACAAAGTGCTGGAATTATATTCTTTTTATGCATGAATAAGGATTAAATGGACACTTATTTGTGAAGACTTGTGATTTGAGAGGTGCCTGTGTGAAGGGTGTTGCAAATATATCAGTTTTGGAGCTACTTTTCGTTCTTTCTCATTGGTTAGCGCTTAGCTGCTGTAAACTACCACACATAAACAATCTGTTTTCTCTTACATTGGCCTAGTGTAATGTGACTATAATGGCCGTATACATGTTAGTGGACCGTATTGATATGTAGATGAGCTATGAATGAAGGTGTGAATGGTCCGCATTTCCCGCATATAATTAATTACCATGGCGTGCACACATTTACCGCTAAATGCTAGCGGTAGTTTATACTTTGTTTACAGGCTAGAATGTCATGCAAAAATGCCGACCTACTGTCTTGAAATATGACCGTAAAGAGGCAAAATAACGACAAATGTAGCCTAAATAAACCCAACTTATAAAAGACAAACCTAAGTTTTATAATCAGTTGAAGATTCGCAATGAATTTAAACGTCACTAAATATATCGGCTGTTATATTGGCTATCTGCACCTCCAAAGCCTGTTATATCAATATCATATCAGCTCAAAAAAAAAAAATCCATATCAGTCAGGCCCTACTTTAGACCTGTACAAACATGTTGTGTTTCATACTTCATTCTTACTTTAGTAAATTCTTCTGGGCACAAATGTAAGCACAAAGCTTGTCAGAAAAAAAAAACAAAATACTGCACTCCGAAACAAATAAAGCTTTCTCATTTTCCAAAGTTAGCACATTAAGGTCAAGATGCCACTGCATTTGGTGGTCCCCTGTTGTTAACTTCTACTTCAATTTCCTGAGGGTCACTGGGCCCATCCTTCCGCATCATTGTTACCATGGAAATACTCGTTAGCAGGGCGCTTATGTATGCGAGTCAACGGGTGGACATGTTTGTTTCTCAAGGCTCATGTCCAGGTTAATCAGGACTTGTTCATGTACAAACTGGCAAAGTGAAATAGTTCTTGATATGCTGTATTGACAGTCCTGTGACAATAAAATTTTTTGAAGTAAATATAGACAATAAACCTGAATGAATGACTTGTTCAAGATTCAAGATTCAAGATTGTTTATTTGTCATATGCAAAATCAACACAAGGTCAACAATGCAATGAAATGCTTAGGATCAGAAGAACCGTTGACTCGCTAAGATAGTCAGAAGTACTAATAACATGCAATAATAGTACATGGTAAAAAAAGTGTTGCAAAAGTGCAGGGGAAGAAGTAAACAATATAATAAACAATATAATAAAATATGTAGTAAAATGTAATAAAAAATACAAGGTACAATGTACAAGGTGCAGGTAGGATTAAATCAAGATCAAATAAGGTATAAGTAGAGTATTTCACAGATTGCACATAATACGTATGGTGTGGTATGGTTGCCTGGAAGAATCCATGACTCATCGCTGTACCAGCGGATGAGTCTGGTAACGCTTGATCCAGAATGCGCTGCTGTTGCGCTTAGACAGACAGCTAAGTGAACCAATCAGAGATTGCGCCATCTTGATTCAAAACAGAGGAGGAACTTCCGCTGCCTAAGAGTGACTTTGCGGGCAAAGGCGGGTGCACTGACGTCACCATCTTTGAACGAATCAGAATCGCGGAGTCCGTTTTTAACCGGAGGAGCGAGAGTGGAGCGAGAGTGGAGCGAGGGTGTCCAAATGGTATTGCGCTGTATAGGAAATACAGAGAGATATAATTTGGCTGGCCAGGTAAGTGGTATGGGTGTTGCGTGTGGATTTCGTATTGCACAAAGTATAGTATAAATATTGCACAGAGGTTATTGCACAGATTATTGCACAGGTAACAGTAATTTACAGTGAGGTAGTTACAAACATGATACATTCATATAGAGCAGCAGCAGTAAACATATTATGCATAATGAATATGTTTACTGCTGCTGCAGTTTTCCACCAAAAAACTATTCTTTACGTACAGTATTGTTAATGAACATGAGATGCAATAAATACATGAAACACTTAATGAGTCATAGTTATTTATATGTTATTTATTCAACCCTCTACAGTTCAAATCTTATCATAGTACAGAAATAAATCTAAAAGTTTCTTACAAGTACAAAGAAAAATTGACCCCTATACTTCCATCTGCTGTGTATAAATAATTATAGCGACAGGCCTATATATTGGAGCAAAAAAGTTAAATTCTGACACTGAGTACACATTTATTATTCATTTGTCCAAACTTGGATAAATTATGACCTTGCAGTAAGAGTAGAAGACAAATCTATTACTTAAAGGGATATGCCACCCCCAGGTCAAATTTGGGCATCTCCCCACAGTCCAGAGACTAAAATAAGTGGTGTAAAGCGTTTTCCTGCTCACCCAGCCATTGTCCGAGTGTGTCGCCACTGACCGCCGCGGTATCTGGTGCTCCTCCGCCTTAGACTGGAGTCTAACGTAGCCAGAGAAAGATTTCGGCCAAAAGGAATTAATTTGCTCGATGCGTTTCCCAATTACTTTGTGTGTAGTGCGCATTCATATCGAGTGCAAATAAATGTGCAAATCAACACGGAGAGCTTGCCTTGGTCATTTTGGGTGGGAACTATTTTCCAGTGCGTAAGAATACAGCCGTATCACGCACCACGTTGTGCAACAGGGGAACTCCCTTCCCGGTGCGTAACTGGGATTCCCCTGGTAGCGTGCTGCGTGATACGGCTGTATTCTTACGCACTGGAAAATAGTTCCCACCCAAAATGACCAAGTCAAGCTCTCCGTGTTGATTTGCACATTTATTTGCACTCGATATGAATGCGCACTACACACAAAGTAATTGGGAAACGCATCGAGCAAATTAATTCCTTTTGGCCGAAATCTTTCTCTGGCTACGTTAGACTCCAGTCTAAGGCGGAGGAGCACCAGGTACCGCGGCGGTCAGTGGCGACAGACTCGGACAATGGCTGGGTGAGCAGGAAAACGCTTTCCACCACTTATTTTAGTCTCTGGACTGTGGGGAGATGCCCAAATTTGACCTGGGGGTGGCATATCCCTTTAAGTATTTTTAAGATTACCAAGAAAAAGTATGATCCAGCTACATAGTTCTGTTTTACAGGCAAATCAGACACTGATTTGCCTGTAAAATCAGGGAACCTACATAGTGAGGTCGAAACAAAATCTACTTCTTCCTCGTACCTTTAATATTAATTATTTACTATCTTGACCACAAGTAATGTAAAACTCATATTATTTGTTTGGTAGAACTAGTATTGAGCCCTGTGGAACCCCATCTCAGAATTGTTGTACTTGTTTGTCTTGCAAATAGATCCAACTGAGTCAAATGCATTGTTTTTCCTCACAACATTGTTTGGAGAACAGTAGAAGCAAGTATTGATTGAGGCTGCCTTCATAACAGTCAAAACCATATCACATTCTGCAGGGCTCTCAAGTTTTGAGCCCTGCAGTAAATGTTTGTCTAAAGAGCAAACTTAAACTACAAAGCAACTAATGAGAGTTATATAAATGAAGTTATTACCTGATGGTTCTCAGTTTGTTTTATCATCACCGCAGTGTGCGCTTAGCAGCTGAAACTACACTCTACAGTCTGCCCAACAACAGAACAATCTATTTTCTGATTGGCTGATTTTTTTCCGGGGAGCGGGACGGGGAGGAGGGGGAGAGTTTTTTTCACTGATAACGCGCGGTGCCTGCATAAACTGAGCCACACAGACTGATTTTCTGGGCACAAAAATAAATAAATAAATAAATAAAAAATCAGCGTGAGAAATGCCATGTGTGGCGTGTGAGCGTGTGAACACGTCGAATTGCGTGTGTCACACTCTCAATGCGTGAGACTTGAGAGCCCTGCATTCTGTCTCCCGAGGATAAGGCTATGTGTGGAACAAAAGGGTTAGCTCTAACACAATAGTTCTTTTAATGTGAGATGTGTGAAACCAGTCCTGAGCAGATTATTACATGCACTTGTTTCTCTTAATGTTTCTCAGTGGTGAATTATAATGGGGCTAAAGTGCACTGTAGTAGCACATCCGGCACATGAAGCCTTCTCAAAGAAAAAAACAAAAAGAAACATAAAACACTGAAATTCACATATGAAAACATCTACTTAATCTTGTTTGTTCAGGTGCACAATGTCATTTTTCTGTTTAATATTTCTAATATTTTTAATTATATACTATGGAACATACAAGATGAAGCACAAACCACTGAGGCAAGCAGGTGGAAAATTTACATAGTGTACATTTATAACTACAGGTAATAGTGATAAATATAAGCCTTATTGTGTAGAATCCCTCAGTCGTCCAGGTAGTGTCAACTGGACAAAAGTTTATTTGTTCAAATACATTTCACAGCTCATCCAACCTGCTTCTTCAGTTCATGTTCAGTTCAGAACTGAAGAAGCAGCTTGGATGAACTTATTCGACCAAATAAACTTTTGTCCAGCTGACAAATCAGAACAAGACCACACAGACTAGCATACATACCACTATGAGGGATTACACAGATTATAAAATTGCAAGGTAATACAAAAAAATGTTGAAAATTACATTCTCTTGTCTAAAGAAAGATTGTTTAAAATTATACTTGTGATATTAGAATTGGTAATGAGAAATGAATCTATTCCTTAGTATTGAAATCAAGTTTGAAATTTCACTGTAGGATGATGACAACAATAATTGTTGCAATCAACTTTGTGAGTTTACTGTCTCCGCTAAACTTGTATTTTTTATAATCTTTTCTATCCCACAAAATTTCCAAAACCATATACTAATCAGAAACGTATATATAGATATAGCTCATATTTAAGCAATTCCTCTGCTGTTCATGACCTAAAAGTCATAATTTGGGCTCATTCAAGCACATTGTGAGAATTAATTTACTGCCAAGCAGGATGATTACTTTCCATTCCAGTGTTCTCAGTCCTCCTGTGACTCAGATGGGCACAGAATTCATAAATGTAGCTATATTAAAGGAAAATTAACGTTTTTTTTACAATCTGAGCCTTCTTTCGGTAATAAAACAAGTAGTTTTACTCACCCATATCAGTTTGCTGTCAATTGGAGCAGTATCGCAGAACTTATGTTGAGCCGTTCTGTTCTACTAATGATCCCGTATCCGTTAGCATGAGTGCTCGGGGCATTACTTTGCGGTGTCCAAATAACACAAACTTTAGCACTTTTCAAATCACAGAAGATCGCTGTGTCAGGGCAGACTTTTAGTAGATTCCAAAACGGCCTGAAACCCGATATCGCAACAGAAAAGTCAAGTTCAGAGCGGTGTTAGCTTCTTTCGGACTAGCGGTGTTTACAAAACAGCTGAGTTCACGCATGCGCACTGTCCTCTCTGATGACGTCATCAAATGAAACTATAGCTGGATATCGGGTTTCAGGCCGTTTTGGAATCCACTAAAAGTCTACCCTGACACAGCGATCTTCTGTGATTTGAAAAGTGCTAAAGTTTGTGTTATTTGGACATCGCAAAGTAATGCCCCGAGCACTCACGCTAACGGATACGGGATCATTAGTAGAACAGAACGGCTCAACATAAGTTCTGCGATACTGCTCCAATTGACACCAAACTGCTATGGGTGAGTAAAACTACTTGTTTTATTGCCAAAAGATTGTAAAAAAATGTTAATTTTCCTTTAAGATGCCAGTCATCTTGGGGCATCAAAGTTCCTGTCTGTGAGAAGATGTATCAGCAGTACTTAGCCTCCCCTCTTCTCTGCAAAGGCTGAAGTGTAATTCAAGTGTTTTTTTTTAGGTTTTTTTTGTAAGTTTTAGTTGTTGTTATGGGCAAAAGTCTAAATGGCCTACTTAAGTTATGTGGGACATTTAAAAAAGACCTGATCTGTGACAAGGACAAATATTTGTTTAATGAACTAAAAATCACTAGATTACTAATGTTACTGCTTCAAACTACTATTTATGTTTGATGTATATGTATGTGTATATATATATATATATATATATATATATATATATATATATATATATATATATGTGTATATGTATATGTGTATATATATATATATATATATATATACATATATATATATATATATATATATATATATATACACACACACACACACACACACACACACACACACACACACACACACACACACACACACATATATATATATTAGGGGTGGGTATTGGCAAAGAAGTCACGATTCAATTCGAATCACGATTACTATCACAATGCATCACGATACTTGAATTATTGCGATGCATTGCAATATATTTGACATACTTCAGTGAAAATGTACCAAAAAAAAAAAGAGGATAACTTAAATATCAGTGGCTGTGTATCTGGGTAGTGTCTTCAATTTATACATAACTCTGAGCAACTCAATTCATAACTGAATTTATTGAATAACAAAAACAAATAAACCAAACCAATAACAAAAAAGTGCATAGGATTTTTTCTAAAACAAAAAATGATGTTCAAACATTTGCCATTTTAGAGGTAGCTACCATCATAACAATCAATACCTTTTCACAAAGAAAAAAGTGCATAGGATTTATTAAAATAAAAAATAAAAATAAAAACTAACAATTTATTTATTTATTTATTAATAATTAATTAATAAATTATTAATTAATAAAAATCGATTTTTGGCATCAAGAATCGATGCAGTATATTGTGAAAGTTAGTATTGCGATGCATTGTCATGACGATTATTTTGCACACCCCTAATATATATATACATAAAACAGAACAATTGCTGATGTAACATGACTAGCTGCTAATCCAGCCTGCACCTGACAGGTCTAAGCTGCCACTCGTGTTTCCGGAGTGCCACTGCCAGACAATCACAGCCTGCCTTTGTCGCCTCTCAATCACTTGCCTTTCACATCATAGTGCTGCATTTATTTATTTTTTTTGCATGAGTTCATGTAAAACTAACTAGATATGCAGAAGCAATGTATTTATTGTAGTTATTATTTTCTCCTGTTGTTCCTTATAAATCCTGTAATCTATATAAAATGACTGGTCGACTAATACAAATTTTGGTTGACTAAAGCACCACTGAATGATTAATCGACTAAACGAGTAAAGGCATACAGGGCTAGAAGCTAGCTTTTCTCCACTCCATCTTTCTCTACAGCAGCTGATTCGTCCACTTCCTCAGTCTCTCCATCTATAATATGTGATAATGCCTACATTCATCCAGTAAACTATTTCACTCTTTTGTCAGTGTCTCTTGGTTGAAATATTACTAATTTAATATAACTTCAGACTGCCCTTTGGAATCCTTTCTAACCCTATTGCTTCTACTGTTAAAGAAATTATTAATGGCATAGTACTTTATAGAATTAAAAGCAGTGCTGCCAGATTTTGTGCTCACAAATTATATAGTTAGTTTACTCAGTCCTATACTACCCAGCTACTTTTTTTTTTTTTTTTTCATTGCATTTATATAGCGCCTTTCATGACATGCCTTATCATCCCAAAGCGCTCCACAGTTCACCGTTCATTCACTCCACACTTGGTGGTGGTAAGCTACTTTCTGTAGCCACAGCTGCCCTGGGGCAGGCTGACGGAAGTGAGGCTGCCAATCTGCGCCATCGGCCCCTCCGACCACTTCCAACACTCACGCACACTCCAGTTTCATACTACTTCATAGTAGTTTCAGCTACTTCATATTTATTGTTATACAAGAGTCTCACATGCAGAAGCAGTTTGCCAAAATACAAAAGGGGTGTCACTTGTGTGTCTTGCTGTCAATGTTGCACAATGTAGCATTAAACAATTAAACAAATTCAATAAGGTATTTTTATTGCTGACAAAACACCTTGAAAAACATGCATTCTTAATGTGAGCAGGGTCACCTCTCCACTGATCTGACCTGCAACCTATTCTGGTAGTGATGCTTGTTTTCATAGTGATGTCTAATGCCATACTATGCAAAGTTCTTGGCAAAAAATCTACTTGCAGGTGGCAGACATTCCTACAGAAAGGTTACATAATGCACCTTTAAAGTGCAAATATTAGGCATTATTGTATAGACCTTTAAACATGGCACCTTTGATTGGCATGTAATGTTTTAGAGCTTCACTCATAACTATCTTTAAGCAATAGACACCTTGTTCCTACAAAGAGCTCCATTTAACTGGTGACAGCATCTACTGGCAGCAGAGGGAAATACTAATGAAAAAGGGTTGCCTTTTCTGATGTTAGCTATGCTAACAGAAGCACACAGCGTAATGAACATGGATAGATGGAAAAAAACGGTTAGAACAAATCTGGATATGTTTAAGCAACGGCACAGTAGACATCCGGAATGCTACCTGTAATGTAACAATCCTGGGAAATTCAAAATCGCAAGTTTTTTCAGTGCCAAGAAGGATAGGATTCATCAAAGAAACAATAATACACCTCCACATGTTTTTGGCGAGGGAGCATTGTTTTAACATGGTTAAATGCTCAAAAATTCAATTTAGCCTAATATGTGTCTTTAATTATTCTTTGACATTATTTTTTGCTCTGTTGTGCCCGACCACACACGCCTATAATCATAAAGCCCCTCAGCAGATTACTATAAATCTTCTAATAGCTGGCTGTGTCTGAAATAAGGTTTTCAGACTTTACAGATTACAGCTGGCAGCTTCAAAATCCCAATGACTGTTTTGGTACGCAGCAATGAGGCGTAATATGAAAGAGTACATGAGCTGAAGGGCGGGTTGCATCTGGCTTGTTTACCCATACACCACGGTGCAGGGATCCTGTCTAATCACACAAGCTTTGCAGTGCAAGCCTTTGCCACAAAGACAACACCGCAGTATCCTCCCAGAGCTGACTGGGCAGGGGAACGCCTCGCATTCAAATCAGCACAGGTGGTTTTCATGCAATAATACATCTATGTTGACATTAAGGTACAATGACACATATTATCACCATATCCAAAGGGTCTATTTATAGCTTACTGGGTCTTGGGATAGCATGTTTGTTTGTAATGTTATATTTTGAGAGGAACAAATAACTTAATTTTGTGTGTTCAAGACTAGTGGTAATGATGTCATACATGCTGTCTGTAATATGGACAATCTTTATTTTACTCCACTGGTTAGCAGTAATAGTAATATAATAGAGAATTACAACTCTATGTAACTTATTCATAGATATCAAGATGCTATATGCTAGGCTTGAGTACACAGTTTGACTTGTAAAAGATGGCTAAAAGCACATCACAGTTGTAATGTTCGTAATCTGGTTCTTTTTTTTTTTTTTTTGCCTATGGCCCATCCCGGCATGGGAGGGAAACTCATTTCTGTGAATTCCCCATTGGTGCTGTTCTACAAGTCTGCATTGTTTCCCACTCAATAGCGCTATCTAGGCTCACTACAATAATACACTATAAAAAGTCTATTCTGTCAGTGAGCTGCTAATAAAAAATACAAAGAGGTGGAAGGTTGAATTGGTGAAACAAAAGCCACTGGGGTGAGGTAACAGAGAAGCCTGGATGGTGTGGGGCTGGAATGGATCAAACCAGGACTGTGGAGGCTCTGCTGTTTGGGCCCTTGTTCTCAGGTGATCAGTGTCTAGCCTGCAGCAGCTCCAGGTCTGCCTCTCCTCGGGCACCAGTCTCCGGATGTGGTCCCCGCAACATGAGAAGCCCCAGCCAAAGAGAGGCTTCAGACTAATGCCCCCTCCGCTTCTCCCCTCTGTTAAGAGTGGAGACAGGAGATGACAGACAGGTACAAAGGAGCTACTGGGGTAAAAATAAAGTTTCTTTAACTGTGGAGTGAGTGTTTGGTACTAGTCATTCGGTTCAATGGCGTAGGTTGGCACCCTCTTTTTTGTCTGCTCCTGAATAGCTGTGACAACAGCAGTACCTTACCACCACCAAGTGTGAACTGAACAAATAATGCAAACAATAATAAAGAGACTTCGAAAAAACGCTGAAAGAGTCAAATGCATCATTACAGACAGATGTGGGCTGTAGTCTTCATGTTAAAAGGTAGATTAAATTTATATTTGACTTTGTTCAAATAAACCCAATAAAACAATTACAATAAAATAATTAGTTGACAGATAAAAATGGAGGTTGGCTAATCACCACTGACCAATTACTTAACCTAAAACAAACCATGCATGCTAAATTCATCAAATGTAGAGGCAAGATTTATACTGCAGGTCCTTCCTTATTAATCAAAAGAATAAATCACAAGTTATTATCTTTATTATTAGGTTATTAGGATGGCTGATAGTAGGTTCTCTTAATGGCCCTATTACAAAGTGAATGTAATGTGTGCTACACACCTGTGAGCTTAAGTCAGATCAATGAAGCTTTGTGCTCACGTTACAGATGGTTTACAGCTGCATTGGCAGAGCCAGGTAAAGTGAGGCCTATCTGCTATCTGCACTTATATACACACAGGGGACAATTAGGGCAGGCGTTCATGTGGCCATAGAAACAACAGCTGGGAGACAAGGAATGCAAACATGTTTACCTCCCAGTGTTTGCCCAAGGGCACCATGGCACTGTAAGCCTCATTAGAATAGAGTGCTAGACCTGCAAAACACCACTTCCTGCCTGTTTATGTCAGAGGTCACGTTACAGTACAAACAATAAAACAACAATACGTTATTGTGGACTTAGTTAAAAAGTAATTGCTTTACGCCACTTGTCAGAAGGTTTAACATTCAATTACAGTAATGGAGGTAGAGAAGAAATGCACCTGCTGTGTCACCAAGATGAGGCAGTTCAGGCTGCAATAATTACAATGAAAAATATGTCTCATGAAGAACTTGATTTGATTTTTGCTACTTTTGGCCTTTTTATTTATTTAACCAGGAAAGTCCCATTGAGATTCTAAGATCTATTTTTCAAGGAAGTCCTGGCCAAGAGGCATCAACAACATCTACAGAGTAACTACATTTTATCTAGTCAGTAATTTGAATTTGACTGGTTGGCTGATGTCATTGTTGGCATGTTGGCACTCTGGCCTCACAGCAAGAACAGGGGATGGGGAGAATGGGACGACAGTAGCTAAAGCGTTTGCCCACTGATTCGAAGGTTAGTGGTTCTGCGTACACTGGTGTATGAATGTGTGTGAATGGGTGAGTGGTTCCTTGTTGTAAAAAGTGCTTTGAGTGTCTTGAATGTGGAAAAAATTTGACCACAAAGGTCCTGGGTTCAGTTTTGGGAAAGTGTGGATTTTAAATGTTCTTGTCGTGCCTGCCTAGGTTTCCTGCAGGTGCTCTGGTTTTGGATCTGAGGCCAGGGCTCCCCTGTAAAAGAGATTCTTAATCTTTCAGGCACTCTAAAGGTAAAAAAATGTTATGTACAAAAACAAAGAGCAATTGAAGCTAGGGTGCAAACCAAGTACACATTCTATTATCTATTATCACTATCAAAATAAAGCCACATTGTTTTTGTGTGTGTGAATAACTGTGACTCAGAAATGTAGTAATATAACAATAACAAGGTAAGGTAAGCATGTTACTGCTTACCTTGGTTTTATATAATGAGACTAAATCCTCATAACACAGCATTTGTATCGACATTTGCCCCATCTTTCAACAAGGGCTGCTGGGGCAACATCCCAGGAGCACCCGGGGACCCATCTCCAGATCTTCAGCCAAGATCTCAGTCAGAAATAAATGCCTGGAGCTGGAGGATTAACTCCCTAGTTGAGTTTGTATTTAATAGACTGACCGGGTAAACTGGAGCACCCAAAGGAGCCAAACTAACACAGGGAGAAAGGATGGGAAATATACTGGTTCCAGTATCGGTCCCTGTGATATCAGGGCCTTTCAGTACACCACAGCAGTGCAATTTCCTAAAAGCTATTATAAGATTCAATATCTGACATACATGATGTGCATTGAGATAACAACATTAATATGATATTTTAATATACCCTTTGGCACAGTTCAGTTAAATTAAAGAAAAAAGCACATGCCTTGTGCAGCCCTACTCAAAATCTCATCCAGAACCAACTGACAATAAAGACCACTTGACTTGCTCATGAGTCGCCAAACACTATTCAGCCCTGACCGCCTCCCACACAAATAAATCAGGTCTTCCCAATATCTTCTCCTTCAGGGGTGACGTCAGAGCAGTGAGTTTTCCATGTTAACTGCAGGACACCACGGCAACCGGTAACAGCCCCCCCCACCCCCCTCACCCAGTCAGGACAAGCCCCTTTCTAACACGCTATTGTTCCAGTTGCTTTGAATGGATGGCCCTCTAATTCATCTGGATGTCAGGAGCAGTGTACAAAAGCCAAGGAAGCAAAGTCTGAGAGAAGTGCAACAAAACCACCCGAATCACAGTTATAAAGTTAAAACGTGTTCAGATAAATGGCGGTGGTTGGGGGTGGAACTGCCGTCAGTACTTTACAACAACAACAGCTGGGCGACTTCACGGATATGGCAGAAACTGAAGTCTGGGAGTAAGAAAATATTTAGTAGGGTTGTCAAAAGCGTTGAAAATCAGATACTAAACAATAGTATTGAAACTAGATACTCATTTGAGCAGGTCTGGAGGCTTAAAAAGTCATATGACAGAAATGAACATTTCCTGAATATCATTAACGATCTTGAGCTGTATCAGAACAAATAAGACAACACAGACTATAAGCCCATGGACCTCAATGGAATATACCTGAACGAATACAGAGATATAACACTACATGCTAATATAAAAGAAAGTGCTATGTTTTAATATTGATTAATTTGAAAATCACATTCTGTGAACTATGTTATTTTCTGGTGGTGGTTGGAGAGTTATTGCTTGGAATGTTCCATTGTATTATCTATTATTTCAAAGCTGCGTCACCTCTCCACAGATCTCACCTGTTACTTGGCCTGGTGGAGTTACCCGTTCTTCACGTTCTTCTAAGAGAACTTAAAGGAGCAACTGCTGGGATGTAACATCTGATTTATAATTTGAAGTCAATGTATTTGGAAGGACAAGACATTAAATGACACAGAAAATCTGGTATTTTCAAAGAATGGACACTAAAACAAAAAAAACAAAGGTATAACCTGTAGGAGGGATGAAAGAAACACTAATGTTCAAATCATTTAATATTGTCAACATTAAGATTTCATCACTACTCACAGTGGGAAGAGTAAACAAAACTCAAGTAAGAGTAGTGTTATTTCAATAAAAAGTAGGAATAAAAGCCCAAAAACTATACTAAAAAGAGCAAGTTCTTTAAAAAGTTACTCAAGTAAATGTAGGCATGAGTACTGAGTGCTACCACCTTTAAAAATATGTATGTTGTTTGTAAATAGGAGGAGCCTAATGGAAGTCTCATGCTACAAAAATCAATGTTTGTTTTGAAATAACCTACTTAAAGTCTGATATAGGTCTAATCTAATTTAATACAGAATCCATTATTATAGTTGGCTCTTAGTTATTAAAAAATTGCTATTTTTAGGCTTAGTAACCCATGATAACTAGGCTACATCCTGTTAGGCCAAAGTAAATAGACTATAATTATAATACAACCCTATCAGTATTCTAAATGTAAAGCATGAAACTGCAGCAGTAGACCTAGTCTAAATAGTTAAAAATAAAACATTTCTAGACCAGGTTATTTTTGCACTCTATGCTGTTAACCAGTGCATTTAGCCTAACTTTATAATGGAAGTTAACCGCGATTAGCACATTTGTGATGATGTTCACATTGCAAAGAGAAGCCATTCATTTCATTTAGATCTCACATAACTTAAAGATAATTCCACAATAATGGAATTCAATCTCCTGCATCTTAAAACTAGCAAACAGGCTATGGCACTGCTATGAAACATGCAAAGTCACATTTAGTCACTGCAACCAGCCCAGCACCGCACCGTGACCGAGATGCTGCGGTACAGTCCGGCCCGGTCCAGGCGCACTTACCTCGGGAATGACATGACACGGCTCGTCGGGAAACGTAATCCGCTCCGACAACGTTGGGGTTAGTGCGGGATACTTTTCAGAGAAGAAAATCTGTGTGGATAAGACTGGTTTGAGCTGCCCAGGTGAGTTGCTGGTCTGGTGTCCTGATGGGGCTGCAGTAGCCAAATAGAGCGGAGGGAGGACGGAGGGAGGGCGGAGGGAGCGACGGAGGGGACAGGGCTCAACGCTGATTGGCTCAGGTGCGCACTTCTGACGCTCACGTAATAAGAATAATGCATAGACTGGATTTATATAGCGCCTTTCAAGACACACTAAGCACTGTCATTATTCATTCACTCCATGGTGGTAAGCTACTAGGCCCTACTGTAACCACAGAGCTGCCCTGGGGCAGACTGGCAGAAACGAGGCTGCCAGTCTGCACCTTCAGCTCCTCAGACCACCACCATAACTCCAGCACGTTCTACGTTCACTGGTCACATTTGTAGTTGCTAGTACAGCAAAGCATATCTATCTAGTTATCAAGCATTTATTGAAATGTAGCAGTATTTAGACTATTCCTAAAAAAAAAAAAAAGACTTACTGTGAGGGGCCAGGGTAGGCTCTCCACAGATCTTACTTGTAACTTAGCTTAATGGCGTCACCTGCTTGTTTCCATGGAGATAGACAAGTTTAATACGGCAACTGTGGGACAATGCAAGCAAAGCCAGCATCCCTGTGGAGAAGATGAGGAGCCTCCACTAAAAAAGTCCCGCAGTGCACCTTTAAATGTCAAATTCACTTTTTAATACTTTTTAATACTTTTTAATTCAAATGTAACATAAATGCATTTGTGCGAGTTTAAATTTTGTGTTTTAATATCTTTAGTGCCTTGTGAAACATGTATTGTGAAACTAATGTGCTACACACTTTATATACAGTGAACCCTCGCTCTATCGCGGTTCACTGTTCGCGGCCTTGCTGTTTCGCGGATTTTGTTTTTTTTTTAATAGTGTAACTTTTTTTTACAGTGTAACATTGTGTCCTGCATCCTGATTGGCTAAGAGACTAGACCAGGACTAAACCAGGTCTAAACCAGGACTAAACCAGGTCTAGACCAGGGATGGTCACGCAGGGTGGTAAGGACAGGGTCTCTGATGTCCTTCAGGAGAGCGCCTGGGTGACAGGAGGTGTGGCCTTTGTTTACTTGCACGAGCCGGACCATGGAAGAGCCAAAAATCAACACGGACGGGCCTGGCCCGGATGCCGCGCGGCCAGGGGAGCCGCAGCGGTGAGAGTCGCATTCGAGTGAGCCGCAGTGGAGGGAGCCGCATTCGAGTGAGCCGCAGCGGGGGAGGACACTCACGCGCAGAGAGGAGACAGTGGGTCTTCCCCCCTCACGCCTAGCGGACGAACCCGACCCCGTCCTAGAGAGCTGTGGAGTATTGGCGAGCCATGCCCCGAACTCCGGGGCGGTCTGATTTTGGAGCCGGGGTGAAATGCAACCTACCCTTGGGAGCGCGGGTTAGTGGGGGAAAATCCTCATGGTAGAGCTGATCGGGGCTTTAGACCTAGCCCCTTGCTGAAGTGTTCGTACCTGGTCTTGTGGTGAGGACTGGTGCTCAGAGGCGTCTGTTAGCGGTTCGGCACTGTTAGCAGTGGCTTGAGTCTTGCCCAAAATGATATCCAGGTCGCTTTCCACTCGACTTTCGCACATGGCATGGATATGTTGTTCCAAAACAAACACTCGTGTCCGCGCGCACATGTCAGCGCGTACGTGTCCGCCCCACCCTTCACTATTAATACATTTTGTTGTAAATCTACGAAGGTTTGAGTGTTTAAACTAGAGAGAAATGTGAGAAAATGTTAATACCAGTCTGAGAAAAGTGTATAATGTGTGCGTTTACAGCCTTAAAACATGTGTAATAATTGTAAAATATAAAGTTGTCCTACTTCGCGGATTTCACGTATTGCGGGTTATTTCTGGAACCTAGCCCCCGCGATAAACGAGGGATTACTGTATTGTAATTTGTGAGCTATATTGTGCCCAAAACATTCCCTTGTGGATCAGTAAAGTTTGAGTCTAAATCTACATGCTAAGTCTAGAGCAGTCCAGATATTATTTTTCTATTATGAATTATTTTGTTAGTTAGTTCACATTAGTTCACAGTACCACATTGCATGCTTTGGATTAAACCAGGGCTCTCAAGTTTTGAGCGGGGTCGTGCGTGAGACTGCGTAATTTCCGAGGAGCGGAGAGGGGGGGGTGGCTTGAATTGCGTGAGAAATGCCGTGTGAGCGTGTGAACGCGTCGAATTGTCTCTCTCAATACGCGAGACTTGAGAGCCCTGCTGTAAATGTTTGTCTAAAGAGCAAAGTTAAACTACAAAGCAACTAATGAGAGTTATATAAATGAAGTTATTACCTGATGGTTCTCAGTTTGTTTTATCATCACCGCAGTGTGCGCTTAGCAGCTGAAACTACACTCTACAGTCTGCCCAACAACAGAACAACCTATTTTCTGATTGGCTGATTTTTTTCCGGGGAGCGGAGCGGGGAGGAGGGGGAGAGTTTTTTTCGCTGAAAACGCGCGGTGCCTGCATAAACTGAGCCACACAGACCGATTTTCTGGGCACAAAAAAAAAAAAACATCTGCGTGAGAAATGCCATGTGTGGCGTGTGAGCACGTCGAATTGCGTGTGTCACACTCTCAATGCGTGAGACTTGAGAGCCCTGGATTAAACAAATATTTTTTTAGTAGCTCTAATTAGTCTAGTAGACACAAATGCCCCACAATTTACTGCCTGGAGGCTATTTTTCACTCACTTGCCCCATATGAAATAGTGAATTTGGGTGGGACCAGTGGTCTCAAAGTCGTAACAATAGTAGTGTGGTTTGTAGGTGCATAGAGTCCAATATCAAAGCACACAATATGGTTCCCTGATGTTCCTTCCTGGTGCCATTGCTGTATGTTTATCCAGTACACCACACATACGTGGGTGTGGGTTTGTTATCATTATGAAAATCTCAAGGCGTTTCGCACACCTGGATTCAAGTCAGGCAGATAAAGACAAACCTCTAACAAACGCACTGTACACATCTCCTCATATTACAGATCCCAATGTAAACACAAGCAAAAAGCAAAAAACAAAACCATTTACTAACTTTGCTTCATTTATAGTTGTATCCCATTCAGCTATTATAAACTTGTCTACTCTAGCACATATTCAAAACAAAACAAAAGTTTAGCTAAAGGTAGAGAAAAGGAGCATTTATTTCCCCCAGCAAAATACACAACATTCAATTTTTTTTTTTTTGACTCTGCATTCATAATTACAAAGGCCAGAGATATACCAGTTAGAACTAGCATGTCATTGTATTCAGAAAACACACACACGGCCAAATGGCAGCATTGGTCTACATATTGAAAATACAGAGAAAATTACAAATATATATCATATAAATCCATCTATTTCAGAGTAGAGTATTTATCAGATTGTTACACAAGTTTAACACTCAAACTGCTAAGAAGTGTTGACAAAATACCACCATGCAGTATTTGAAAATATAGCCTAATGTAAGAACTATGTTAGCAGCTCAGGCTAAGGACGCTGGTCTCCTCATATACAAAAACAGTATTTTGGTTCACACATTATGTTTTACAATTTTGACTTGATGCAAAAATATTTAAGTGTACAATCAGGATAAATATCTTTGTAAAGATTAATATATTTTATAAATATCTGTGGAGTGTCTTTACTCGTTTACTGTGTGCATATGTGTGTTTGGTCTGTCTGAAGAGTTGGTCCTGTAAACTGGTTAAGTGGGTGTTTTCGTCTATATAGAAAAGAAATATAGCCCGACCAGCCATTTCTTTTAAATCAGCAATACTGTAATACTGGGGTCAATAAACTGAGCCCTTTAAATGTATTATATCCATAGACTTCTATTATGCAATCTGTCTATTATAAGTAGTAAGAGTCCAGAATGGAAATACATTCAGCAGCAACTTCAACAAGTACCATTTTCCATTCATTTTTCCCTTGGACTTTCATAAAAGAATATTAAAAGTTTGAAAGCTTACTCAGCTATGTGGTAACAAACACAAATGATTTTAAATAGGTTTTTGAAACTATAAACTACTAAACATTTTGATGAATGTTCTGTTCTAAATGTGTGGTTTAGTTAACCTCCAGCAACTTTCAAATATAACAAATAATATATTAGAGTTTTTCAAAAATGAGGAATATGAATATGAAATTTGCATCCAGTACCCGGAGAGGCTTTGACTGTTGAGCTCCGTACCAAACACGTTTTATTTACTGACACCTTGTGGTTAACAGTATTTTTTGTTCACTATATTTGAAACAGAAGATTTTAAAATTAATATTCAGACAATTTTGTTTTGACCAGTTAGTTTGGCCAGTCATTTGAAATCAAGCTATTATAAGACAGAACAATTTTATGAGTAAAAACAATGAATAATCCAATTCTGATCAAGTCAAAATGAATTAGAATGGCTGGCCAGGCTATGTTTGAGGGGAAGATATTCTAGATATAAAGGCACATTAAGTCACATAAGGCTGGTCCTTCATTTTGTTTTGGAATACAAGACAAACATCATAATTTTAGCATTCAGTCGTTGCCCTATATTCACAAAATATTTAGAAATTATTTAAAAATCTGTTGTAATAATTTTGCATTTCATCAGCTTCAGAGCCCTGTTTTGGAGTCATATGATATTTGATTATATGATTTTAAAGAGGGGGTATTTTACTTCTGTGGGGTATTAACTGCTAACATATTGAGATCACCAAGTTACCTTTTATTGTTTTGAAAATGCTGCATTCTCCAGTCCCTTTGCTCTCCATGCCAAGTCACTACTTTTAGACCGCTGTCATAAAAGATTTAGGGTGCATCCCGCTAATAAAACAATTGCACCTCGTATCAGGTTTGTCAAGTTAATTAATTAATCATTGGATTTATATAGCAGTTTTCGAGACATCAAAAGGATTATTCATGCAATCCACAGTCAGAGGTGGTAAGCTAATATAGTAGCCACAGCTGCCCTGAGGCAGACTGATGGAAGTGAGGCTGTCAATCTGAGCCATCTGCCCCTCCGACCACCACCAACACTCTTGCACACACCGCATTGATACTAGGCTATGTCAGTGTACTGCCTTGCCGACTGACACAATGACCACTGCTTCCCCACCATGGGCACTGGTTTTCCCAGCGGTCTCTCATCCATTAGACAAACTGTTATGACCACCAAGTTGTTGTGTAGTTTTGTATCATGCTTTTGTATATCTATGGAAAATTGTCATGTGGGTGCATGTATGACATAGGCTTGTGAGTTGAGCATTGGGCAGAATCTTACAGCTAACTGTAAGGAGTCAAATAGGGCCAGGGAGAGATTGCTATATTACTCAAACATGCATTGCCGACATTTAAAACCTCTTCAGGCTTGTTTCTGATGAGGGAACCATGTGATAACATGGTAGAAATCTTAAAAAAATACCCCCTCTTTAATAGCATTTTTGAACCCTGTAGCTGCCCGTAAAGAGCCAACATGTCAGTTATGCTGGGTAATGACATTCATATGCTGGAAAAATAAAAATGCCATTTACAGTTTCCAATTTTGTTTACAAATTGCAGCATCTCTTTTTTAGATAAAGAATGTACAAAAAGTGCATTTCTATGATTTGAAGATCTTGGTGTGTAAATATAACGGATTGTATGAGAGTTTTTGTCTTTAAAACATTTACATTTCTGAAAGGTTTCAAAGGCAGATCAAGTTGAACAAGGAAGTGGCAGTTCCTGTAGTTTGTGTGGACTATGAACCCCACTTTGAGCCTGTGGAACAAAAATGAGGGTTTAGTGGCTCTCCTCTAACCAGGAAGGGCTGTCTCCTCCCGGCATTTTTAACTTGATGTGGAACTGCTTTAGTGTCTGTTCCAGCTGCTGCTGGTTCCCGGCGTAGTACGCAGCGATGGCATTGTGAAACAGGATGAGCTGATTGTGCAATACTTTCACCTGCAATACAAGATACAAGTTCATGTTATATTTTGTGATAATTTCTTTATTGCGTTTACATTCAGTTTATATTTCAAGTTCATGTTATATTTAAAAGACATCATTGTATAGGCTTTGTTTAAAATGTTTCTAAAAGAGGTGGTCTCAATAACAGATCATATTTCAGCAATATAAAGTACTTATTACTATCTGTGAAGATTTGCTTTATTTGTGTAAAATCCCTTAGTCGTCCAGGTAGAATCCATGGCAAAGGAGAAATTCAATTTGTCAACTGGACAAAAGTTGTTGTTTTTTTCTTTTCATATTCAACCAAAAAACTTTAGAATTTCTCCTTTGCCATGATTAGCTTGATTGTTAAGACATTCATTATTTTACACTTAATTCAAACTTACAGAGGTACATTTTTAAGGCTTTTTTTTGGCATTTCACACAATCATAATTTCAAGGCAATATTATATTAACTTTAAGGTGGCCTACCAGGTTGAAGGTCTGCCATCTGCTTGTCTCCATGGAGAAGATTATTATTAGATTATTGACAAGATATGACGCTAAAGGTCATATCTATGGAGAGGCGATCCCAATTCAGCGCATGAATAAATGCTTTTCAAGGTATTTTTGAGCTATAAAATCACCTGTGATTGAATTACTGTCATATAAATTAAGTTTAATACCATACTGTGGAACAGTCCATACAAATCAATAACATTTCCATGGAGACAAGCATGTGGCAGACGCTCCAGCATAAAATATTACATAGAGCACCTGTAAAAGCTTCATTACAACATTTTACCTTGTTTTCCTCTAGAAACCTGAGCTTGATGGAGACATCGTTCCTCATTTTTTCGTACTTATCCCGGTAGATTTGGAACTGCTGCTGGGACATCTCGATCTTGGGCATGGTGGTGGCATCGCGGGGCCCCAGGTTCAACTCCTCCAGGTCAGTGCGGTACGCGTCATACTCCACCCTGGCCACAAACAAGTTTCGGATAATTAGGCATGCAGAGATAGGCAGAGTAGACAAAAATTGTACCGTATTGTAAGTGAGAGTAATGTTATTTCAAAGTACAAAGAAGACGCCCAAAAAATTACTCAAGTAAGTATTTGGGAAAACTACTAATCAAGTAAGAGTAACTGTCAGGACGCAAGATCTGATTTAATTTAATATAATTTAATGGGCAAAACATTAAATAATGTACAAAATCTGGATTTTCAAAAGGACAGGGCTACATTATAAGTGAAAAAGCAATGGAAGAAATACAAATGTTCCAATTAGGGTTGTCAAAAATAGGATACTAATCAATATTAAAACTAATATTTATACTGAACCTTTCCTGAATGGCTTTAGAATGATCTTCTGCTGTATCAGAACAATTATAACACCATATGTTGAAAATCATATTCTATTTTCTAAAGAAAGAGTTTTTAATTATCATTGCGGTGTCGGAATCTGTATTGAGTATCAAGTCTATTCCTTAGCATCGACATAGAGTTTGAAATTTTAGTATAATTTGACGATACTATACTCAGCCTATTTTAAAAAGTATAAAATATGACTGAATGCATTACCTGGCAAACTCATATTGTTTAATATTGATCATGGTGTCTTCTATGGTCTTATCCACTAGTGTGTTCACGCTGGAGATGAAAAAGTTGATGGCTGCCAGCAGTGTCTCTCCGTTTTTGGATAAAAGCTTTTGGGTCTCAGCGTTGTAACCAAACTCCTCCTAATGACATAAGTTTATACAATTAGCCTTTATAAGACCAAAACAAGAGCTACGAGAACTTAGAATAAGCACTTTGAATTACTCCGTTTACTTGTAATTGTGCTATATAAATACATTTGCCTTGACTAGAAATTTTGGAATTTAATTGCAATTTTTTTTGGTCAAATATATCACAATTGAATAAGCATTGAGTTGCCTCAATCATCAAACTGCAAATGCTGCAATTATTTATATAACTGATTTTTTTCTGCAGAGAACAAAATATCAGATTTTTATAGAAAAGTCTCTACCTGGAGTTTAGACTTCTACAAACATCTTCTTAAAGTCACTGGATTCTTGTAGTAGTTTATATCCATTCATATTTCAGTCTTCTGCAAATCTAACTGCAACACTTCTAAACATAAACATGAGTAGGGATGTACTCGACTTAACAAGTGGCCTTACATGGAGTTCGGGCGACTTGAGACTGAGGTCTGCGAAGGCTTCCCCCAGCTGCTTCTGCGTTTGCATGATCTGGGTGAGCTGAGCGGCCAGGGTCTGTGCCAGACGAATCACTTGCTGGTACTTCTTTTTGTTATCCCGAAGAACCTCTATCTGCGCCTCCAGCTCCAGGTCCACAGTTTTGGAACCTTTGCCCAGCTTCTCTGACAGGATTTGCCTAGTGCACTGTAGCATTGTCAAACGTATCAAAAATCAGATACAAAAACAAAGTCAATACAAAAACTAGTATCAAAACTAGCTACTCATTTGAACAGGTATCAATACTAAAAAGTCACATTTAAAAAGGACATAAATTAACCTTTCCTCAATAGCTTTAGAAAGAGCTTGAGCTGTGTTAGAATATACGCCCATGGACCCCTCTGGAACCTAACCGGATGACTGAAGTATTGCAGATAGTATAAAGTGTTTTTTTTTCCGACTGGACTTTTTTTTGCCTAATTACAAGTCCCTCAGTCTCATTTTAGTGAGATATGCTTCATCTTTGACACAGGGATTGTCAAGACTCAACAAATACTCAATCTGCTCTCTCAGATCATCCCCAGGGACACCAGTTATACCTATTCTTACATTTACCCCAAATAATTCAGGCGCAATTTGAAATCTGACTTTCCTCAGTGTAGAGCTCATTCCCATTTAAAATGGGCATAGAGCACACAGTAGAGGCCAAAACTACAGAGCCTCCGCTTCACAAAGAGCAGTTTGTGCCCCAAAGGGCCGTTTGTGCCCCAAAGGGCCGTTTGTGTCCCAAAGGGCCGTTTGTGTCCCAAAGGGCCGTTTGTGTCCCAAAGGGTTCCGAACAGATTCAGTTAGTCATTTTAGTTAGATATTTTAGGAAAACTAGGCTGGAATGGTGAGGAGTTATTATTGATTGTTTAGTTTTTGTCATTCTCCAGCAGGCCAAGTGTGCTGCGGTCACAGACGAAAAAAACTCCGGGTTGGGGGGAGTTCAGAGAGGGCCACGGAAGAGGACTATCGGACACAGAAATTCTGGCAAACTGTCCAATGCTTCAGGAGGGGGAAGCAGTGCTTCAACAACACTGTTTACAGTCTGGGTGGAGAGCTGTTGACCTCGACTGGGGATGTTATCGGATGGTGGAAGGAATACTTCTCCTCAATCCCACTGTTAGGTCTTTTGAGGAGGAAGCAGAGGCTAGGGACTCAGAGGCGGACTCGTCCGTCACCCTGGCTGAAGTCAGTGAGCGGTGGCAAGGATCTGGGGGTCGATGAGATCCATCTTGAGTATCTTAAGTCTCTGAATGTTGTGGGGCTGTCTTGGCTGACACGTCTCTGCAACATTGCATGGCGGGTGGGGACAGTACCTCTGGACGGGCAGAGCGGGGTGGTGGTCCCTCTGTTTAAAACGGGGTACCGGAGGATGTGTTCCAACTACAGGGGAATCACACTCCTCAGCCTGGCCGGTAAGGTCTATTCCAGGGTACTGGAGAGGAGAATCCGACCAATGGTCGAACCTCGGATTCAGGAGGAGCAGTGTAGCTTTTGTCTCAGCCACGAAACACTGGACCAGCTCTACAACCTCCATCGGGTGCTCAAGGGTTCATGGGAGTTTACCCAACCAGTCCACATGTGCTTTGTGGATCTGGAGAAGGCATTCGACCGTGTCCCACGTGGGGTCCTGTGGGGAGTGCTCTGGGAGTACGGGGTTTGGGGCCCTTTGCTAAGGGCTGTCTGGTCCCTGTATGACCAGAGCAGGAGCTGTGTTCGCATTGCCGGCAGTAATTCAGACCCGTTTCCGGTGCATGTTGGAGTCCGCCAGGGCTGCCCTTTGTCACTGATTCAACAGACAGAACCTCCAACGTGCACTAGGGCGGTTTGCAGCAGAGTGTAAAGCGGCTGGGATGAGGATCAGCTCCTCCAAATCTGAGGCCATGGTTCTCGACTGGAAAAAGGTGGCTTAGGTGGGTGGAGAGTCCCTGCCTCAAGGGGAGGAGTTCAAGTATCTCGGGGTCTTGTTCACGAGTGAGGGGAGGATGGAGCATGAGATTGACAGGTGGATCGATGCAGCGTCGGCAATGATGCGGTTGCTGTATCGGACCATTGTGGTGAAGAGGGAGCTGAGCCAAAAGGCAAAGCTCTCGATTTACCGGTCAATCTAAGTTCCTACCCTCACCTATGGTCATGAGCTCTGGGTAATGACCAAAATGACAAGATCGCGAATACAAGCGGCTGAAATGAGTTTCCTCCACAGAGTGGCTGGGCGCACCCTTAGAGATAGGGTGAGGAGCTCAGTCACACGAGGAGCTCGGAGCAGAGCCACTGCTCCTCCACGTCGAGAGGAGCCAGCTGAGGTCGCTTGGGCATCTGTTCCAGATGCCTCCTGGACACCTCCCTCGGGAGGGACTATGTCTTTCAGCTAGCCTGGGAACACCTTGGGGTCCCCCCGGAGGAGCTGGAGGAAGTGTCTGGGGTAAAAAAGGTCTGGGAGTCCCTGCTTAGACTGTTGCCCCTGCGACCCAGCCCCAGATAACCAGAAGAAAATGAATGGATAGACTTGTCAACAAAAATATTTGGCTACATAGGGAAAACATCATTACTTTATATGTGTTGATGCTCCATTTTCGGACCAGTTCCAGTTTTTCCAGAGCCGGGTTCTTGAGGTCGTCTGAGAGCACCAGCGCTCCACTCTGGGGCTGTCCTTTCATTTGACCTGAACGGTGGGAAATAATACAGTTATTAACAAAACCTTAAATGCTGGAGCAAATATTGTAATAGCTGTTGAATAGATTTATGTACAATTCATTACAGAAGAGAAATCATTACAATGACAATCTTCAAAATGTATTATAATTTGAGAGGACATTAAGAATCTTTAATCAAGGTTTGTGGGACTGGGTAGAGGAGGAGTGGTGCCAGAGCTCACAAGGACAAATGCTCCAAGAAAAGAGAATAAAGGACTCACAGCTGATACTGGAATTCTTTTAAATGTTGATAAGTAAATAGGTAAAATCTTTTGCATGTCAGAGTGACAGTGGCAGTGGCTGTAGTTAAAGTACTTGTGCACCAACCTGAAAGCTCTGTTGCTGTGTTCACCCACAGTTCACCCACCTACAGTATGAATGAGGTGTAAGTGTGTCGGTGGTGGTTGGAAGGGCCATTGGCGCAGATTGGCAGCCTCGCTTCCTCTGACACAGAGCAGCTGTGACAACAGTAGCAACTTACCCCTAGTGTTTATTTGTTATTTCTAAAGAGGAGAATTTACAATATTGCTGCTCACTGCTATTTAAGAGTAGGGATGGAAAAATATAATAGATTGAGAGGAATCCCCATGTATAGATTGAATTGGTGTGCATGCAAAGACTGAAGAGCAATTAGATTAAAAAAGGAAAGAAGAATTTTAGATCAAGTGAGAAAGAGGCAACTTTATATTAAAGGCTAAACGCTATGTGCATTAGTACTGCAGTAGATTAGGGATGGTATTTCCTCAATATTGATATATTATATCGGTCACAACAGCAAGACAAATCTCAGATATTGCCTCAAAAAATCCAAATCGTACCATCCCTACTGTAAATACCTGTCTCAGCCTGACTACAGCTGAAGGAGCGAGCCAGGCGGCTTGCGGCCACCGAGCTGAGAGCTACAGGCGTCACCGGAGAACAGGGCAGGCTGGCTGACCCTGAGAAATACATATTCACAATGCACAATTATGCATGCATCTGGGACGTATAATGTCTGAATACAAGAATGGATTTACATTCAGTTATTTGGTGCGCTTTTGTTGCATACAAATGTTTGCAAAACCATGTCTTCTATTTGCATTTGAATTGTGGGAAAAGGAAGTGAGGATGAAAGGATGACAACAAGGAGATCAGAGGAAGCTATAATTAAATTTAAATGTTTATGCGATTCAAATTCAAATGTCCAGTCCAGTGAAAAACAATGGACAAAGTGTCAAATTAATGACACAAGTGGGGACAATATACAGTATTCCACTTCCATTGCCATTCTGTAAGAGGGAGTGAAATGCTTTCTTCATAATCAAATACTAATCAATACTAAAACTATAGATACTAATTTCAGGACTTTTCAGTATGAATACTTAAAAAACTCACATTCACGGAACAGAAATTAACCTTTCCTGAATAGCTTTAGAATGACCTTGAGCTGTCAGAACAAGTATAAGACCACAGAGACTAGTACATGTCCATGGACTAGTATAGGGTCATTCCTTGGTATCAAAATCAAGTTTGAAATTTTAGTATTGTGACAACACTAGTAACTATAAACTAGTTACTATTTTAAAAGAGTAACCATACTTAAGATGCATATTGACTATATTTCAAATTTGGGGTAAATAGTGACAATATTTAAATTTTAGTCACCTTCTTTTACAATGGCGGCCTCTGCTGTTGAAGAGAAGCTGTTTGGTGACACACAGGAGTCAGACAGGTTCAGAGCGCCAGGACTGCCAGAATAGGAGTCCTGAACACAAATGCAATGGAGTTTTGGTCAACAATGGATGTGCACTATACAAGGTACTGCCTTTTATACTATATAGATTTCACAGTTGAATTTTCTAACTGCTGTCATACATACAAAATGATATTTAGGTCAGAACATTTAAGCCCTGCTTGTTTTATACATTTGAATAGACTTGGTGATAAGGCAGATGCTGTATACTGGTCGTGGTCCTTACCCTCTGGAACACCTGGTCTGGGCTTTGGTCCAGTTCTCCGTTGGTGGTGACTGTGATCTCTGCGGCTGAGCCCCTGTGTGCTTCCTCAGCCATGGTGCTCTCCTGCAACAGTCAGTCAGTCAGTCAGTCAGTGTTGTGTGAGACATCTGAACACAGAGAAGAGACTGCCATCTGGTGGACAGTGCCAGAGATGTTTTTTCTTAGAGGGGGAAAAAAAAAACCTCCCAATAATACTATGAATAATAAAATATTAACCATTTTTGTCAGAGGCATATTCCATATAATAAAAAGTTGCACTATGTTTCAAACAATTGTTTAGATTTTTTTTTGTCTCAACCCATACTCCCATATTTATCTACATATTAACATAAATTTAAAAAAAATACTTTGAATGAGGGTTTACAGTTTTGAGCAAATTTCATTTTTTGTTAACAATACATTTTAGCTTGGAATTTTGGTAACTGAATAATGTAATGACACTGACATTATAACTTGGCTAGATCATAGTGCCAATCAAGAGTTAGGTTAGTTTTCCGATTGGGTAATTGTTGTGAAGAACTAAACACCTTTTCCGGTAGGTCTCGGTCCACTTCTGTGGTCCGGATCAGAGTTCTTTATTCACACATGAAATAAAGTCCGGGCTTTCAGGGGAGTCCAACTCTAGTACGTTTTAATCGGACTGAAGCCCGTAGGTGTGAATACACCCTTAGACAGACAAGAAGTCTATAGTCTGAGAGGTAACTACAAGTTGAATCAACCCAGAACATGAGAACAAAAAACAGTTTCTGTGCATCTGTATGTGAAGTTATGCTGTTGAACAGTTTAAAAGGGAACTTTAAAGGACTGAAGGCATTCATTATTTTAAAGCACTATCTAGGCACTATTCAGTTTATTATTAACATTATCAATATTAATATTACAACAGATTTTTTTTCTACAAAAGTGACAAATAATTTGACAATATTATAAATAATTCCCAGATGATTTTAAAAGCACATGTGATTGTACAACATGGTACCTCTTGAGCCAGTGTTAGACTATGAGATCAATATTGTGCTATGGGACAGATACAACACTCAATCATGACAAGGTTGTGGGAGACTCTGGACTGGCTCAGGTAGTTTGGACATGAAGAGAGACAACAGTGTGCTGAAGGCTGCTTTACACAAAGCTACACATGAATTATAATTAGAAAAATGTACTGCAGCATATAGAAACATAACAGTGCACGTTGGAGCTGACCAATTTCTGGAAAATATCTTATTGCAATTTTTCTGACAAACACTGCAATTGCGATTAGATTTGCAATGTATGTTTTTAAAGTTAAGATTTTAAATGTGTCCAACAGATTTGTCAAAAAGACTGAAATATGAACTCACAAACTAGTACAAGAATCCCATGTATTTCAGAATATGGGGTACATGGGTTAGTAGTCGTTATGCAGAATAAGATATTTTATCCTTGTGAATCCCTTAGTATCAAAATGGTCTGAAATTTTAGTATTGTGACAACACTAGCATAAATTAAAATAATAATAATTTGTCAGTATCATGAGTTCAGACGTAAAGAGCAAAAGCATTAAATCTAATGACACTCTTATTTTTGGCCTTGTGTTTGCAGCAGACTGGGATGTTGCGTCACAGAGCCACTGGGTGGAGACAACATTTGTCTGGCAATAAAAAACACAACGTGGCTCTCATCCCTGCCCTGAATACAGCGGCTCTGTTGCACTGTGGACTTAAGAACTAGGACACCCACTCACAAATCACCTCAATAAAAGTTTACAGGAAGTCACTGTGGTCTAAAATATGCAGTAACATATAAGCAGCCACAGGTCTATAATTATAATGCATTAGTACGTTAACTCTGAACTGGTTAGGGTTGTCAAAAGTACTACTGATTTTGAACAAGTGTACTAAAAAAAGTCACATTCACAGAACAAGAAAAAGACACAAAGACTAGTAAATGCCCATGACCACTAAGGAACATACGTGGACGGCTGAGGGATTACACAGACATAAAATGGTAATATAAAAGAAATATTATGATTTAAATGTTGAAACTCACATTGTACTGTCCAAATAAAGAGAGGGGGGAGGGGTTAATTGTCATTGAGGTATCGGAATCAGCACTGAGTATCGAGTATTCCTTCGTACTGAAATCAAGTTTGAAATTTTAGCATTCGTGGCAACACTAGAACTGGTATTACGCCAAGAACCAATTTACAAGCGGCATGTTTATCAAGCTTTAACATTTAGTAATAATATATGACATTTTTGCAACAATTTGGCAAAGATAACATTTTTTTGTTATATTTTCTGTCAGCATGAGAAAAGGATTTCAGATGGCGTCACAAAATTCTATGGGCTGATGATTTGAAAAATAAAGTGTATTTTATTTTTAATCTGCTTTTACAGTCTTTTAAAATAGCTTTTTAATATGCAGAATATTGTGTCTTCTCTATATCTCCAAAACAAGATTTAAGATCAATAGATTAATCTAATATTAGATCATATATTAATCTAATATTAATCTATGTTGTTAAAATCAATGTTTGTTTTTTTTTTCTTTTTTACCAAGCAATTCACCATTTATTTTGCTTTATGATTGTCAAATACCATATAGTGCTTCCTGGTAGTGTAAGTTCAACAAACCCAGGACGGACGTAATAAAAGGGAGTGTCGTGTGTTTGCATCTCAAAACATCTTTAACATGATATCAGCTATAGTGATCACAGACATCTCAACTTACAATAGCCGATTGACATCTAGATCCCTGTGAACTTATGCATTCACATGGAAGTGTCCAGTAACCAACTCATAAATACTTTAAAGACACCTGATGCCCGCGCACACTCACAACAGCACAGCAGACATCCACTGTTCTACAACCAGGAACTGCGATAACAAATAGAGCTGATACACTGTGTGTTTATTGGCTTGTTAAGACATGTCTAGTTAGTTACACAATAAAAAAGACTAATCTTTCATATTGTTTTCTTATAGTGTTGTCACTTTTATAGACAATAATGTAATTTTCAACACAAAATAAACAAATGTTTATTATACCATGTTGTCTTTCACTAGGTATGATAAATATTTTATCCAATTATGTGATTTTTTTCAGTATCAATACGTGCTTAAATGAGGATCTAGTTTCGATACTAGTTTTACTGGTGATTTGTATCTGATTTTTGATACGTTTGGGAACTATCAGTATTTTGAGTGTGTACCAATTACAAATACCTATGTTATTGTAACTGAGTAGATTTTTTGAGCAATTATGCTTTTTTTTTTTAGTAGATTTCTAAACCTGTACTTCTTCTACTGGTGTATAACTGGTGCAACTGTAATTGTGAGATTTCCATTCATATGAGTACTGAGTACAGCACAAGTCCCAATAGTCCCATTTGCATCGGCTGCTCTGATTGGACAGAGCACAGATTATAAAGACTGTAGTTTGAAATGACAAAATTCAGCTTTAAAATTATGCAAAAAAGTAAAGTAAAAAAAAAAGTAACTAACTCTGTAGTATTTTTCATGTGTACTTTTTACTTTTATTTTTAGGTACGATTTTGAAAACTGAGTGCATTTAAAGCCATGTAATTGTACCTTTACTTTACAAATTTGCAGTACTCTTTCCCCTACTACATGTAACCAATAGTGTCAACAACACCTTGTCATCTGCTTGGAAGTTAAAAACTCATTAACCTCACATCAGTTTTCAAGCATTGTTTTTGTTTTTGTTTTTTTTACACAGCCCCAGTCTCTGTGTGTCCATGTGTTATTCCCAGTTTGTCCTCAGTTAATCACATTTGTCTTTTTGAAAAGACTAATACGTGAAATAGGACTAGTATTTGACAAAAGTATTGGCCAACTAAAGACATGTCCTACCAATCGATTAGTTGACTACAGCCCAGTTAAATACATGGGCCTTGCTAAGTATGAAAGATAAATATAAGTTAAAATTCATATCAGACAATCCCTAGTTGTGGTCTCAATATTAGCTAAACCAGCTATTACTACTACTAGTGGCATTCCTAGAGTGATTTACTCCCTGGGCGAAAGCCACTCTTGCCCCCCCCTTCCCCCCGACCAATCCCTAACATCCGCCCCACCACCCAAAAACAAACAAGACCGTTGTCCATACAAACTCAATTCACAACAACTACTTTCAAAAACAAATGTACAGTTTTAATGAGTACTGCAATAAAAAATATTAACAATAATTACAAAAAAAAATTTGAACATAAAAAAGACCAAAGGCGCAATTATTTCACATTATAGCCATGTAGGCCTACAGCTATTTAAAACCTATAAAAAATCATTAATATCTCAAAAACTAAAACAGCACTGTGCGTGCGGTGGGGGCGCTACTCTGTCTTCACGTAACCTCGAGCCAGCACCAGCCCCCCACCCCCCGCGCAAGGATCCGCGCCTCCGCGCCTTTGCCACTAGGGGCAATTGCCCAGGTGGCCCCCGTCAAAGAACGCCCCTGACTACTACATAAAAAGTCTCAATTTAATTGTGTTGTATAGAGATGGTATTCAAATATTGCAAAAATTCAATCACTGAAATAATCATAACATATAATCTATGTCTCTCCAAATGTACATTTTTAATAATTTTATCCACAGCATAGTAACTATATGGGAGTAGACCTACGCGATTTATCGATTAATTCGAATTTACAGTTCAGGACGATGTGTTTTTATGAAAAGAGATTTTTTAGTCATTTTTTACATGCAAGCGGAACTAATGTGTGGCCACGTTTTACACGGGTATGTTAGCGGGGCGTACCCAAACATTGTACGAGGCTAGCGAGTGAGGGAAAGCCGGAGCTTGTACCAAACAAAGGTGTTGCTACATCTGTTTTATGAAACTGGTTCGGTTTTCTTGCGTTGGACTTAGAACAAACAAGTGTTCGCTGTAAGGTCTGTTCAAAAGCTGTTGCACGCAGCGGAGTGGAAGAAGTGCAGGTCCCCACAGCGCCAGCACATATTGTAAAAGACATGGTGCCCATATTTACTGTGGAAAAGCCCGGATTCATTAACATGGTGAAAGTTTTGCACCCGAAGTATGTGCTACCAAGCCACAAATATTTTTCTGAAGTTGCCACAGCTGTATACAGACTGCACAAGCTAACATACATGAACACAGACAGTGGTTTCCTCTTTTCTGCATCACTCGAGGAAAAACTAAAACTAAAACACAACACTACCCACTCCAGTCAATCTTTCCCACAATCAGGGAATATTTTAGCTCCATAAAATGCTTCTTCATCAAAGAAAGATATTTATACAACTGTGATATATATATATATATTTTAAAACAATAACAGCTTAATTGATGCAAGGTGTAATGCATTTGTTTTATAAAAGAACGTTGAATTATTTTGAGCAATTTGTCATCTGTTATTTGTTTTTGAGTAGGGCAGAGAAAAATCGATTAAAATCGGAAATCTGATTTTTTTTTTTTTTAATCTGAGATTTTATTTTTAGGCCATATCGCCCAGCTCTATATGGGAGAATATGCAAACTCCATACAGAAAAGGTAGTCTTTAAGTGCAGTTACCATTACAGCATTTTTTTTAATTACCAGAGGTTATGAGGGTTAATTGTCTTTGCCAAGAACTTAATAAAAGTATGAAGTAAATAAGTGCAGGGATTAACCTGCCAGTTTTGGGTCATGTTAATCGAACTCTATACTTAAACCTCAACCAAGACATTTACAGAAAGTGTTAGTATTTGGATGTATTGTTAAATAATGTTGTCACAATAATAAAATTTAAAACTATTTTGGTACTAAAAGACTCAATACCCAATGCAGATTCCAATAGCACAATTATAATAAAAAACACATTCTTTATTTAGACAATAGAATGTCATTAATTTCAACAGTAAGTAATATTACTTTCCTTTATATTACCATGTGCCTTTATATGTGTAATCCCTCAGTTGTGCAGGTAGGTTCCATAGTGGTCCATGAGCGTATAATCTATGTGGTCTTATACTTGTTCTGATACAGCTCAAAATGATTTTAAAGCTTTTCAGAAAGGTTCATAAAGGTTTCAAAAGGTTTATATTCAGATTTTCATCACTGCAATAGCACCCCAAAATACCACGATCCTTTACCACCTACCAGGTGGTTCATGTTCAAATTATGACAATAAATACAGCATAGTGAAAGTATAACATCTTTCACTATGCTGTATTTATTGTCATAATTTGCACATGAACCACCTGACCTGGATTTGGGAAGCCCCAGAACCACACCCTTGAGGCGCAAACTGGCACAAGTAATATATGGTAACGGTAAGCAATGGTAGGAGCTAAACGGTAACTCCATTAAAGGGGTGTATTACACTAAAATCAACTTTTTGGAGCTTTCTACCTTGTTATAACATTGTTCCCTCATCACAAACATGCCTGAACAAGATTTAGACATCATTCATGCATGTTTGTGTCATTTAACAATCTCTCTCTAACCTTCCTCACAGTTAGCAATCCTATGCAAAACTCAACCCACAAGCCTACGCCACCCATGCTCTTGAATTGGGGAGGGGAGACTCACAGCATCAACCACAAAACTGAAACAAATAAAACATGTTAATATGTTTTCAGTGACTATAGCATTTTCTCAACAATAAACATAACACACATAAATGTGCTGTGTTAGCGTTAACAGAAGTGTAATACCCATCCCAATCTTTGTTCCATGCTTGAGAGGCGGTTTCCTAGATACCACTTATACTATGACGTGGGACACAATGGATGAATGGAAAAAACAATGAGCTAGTTAGAGCCAATTATTATATTATTATTATTATTATACATCATCCTTCCTTAGTAAAGACAATAGGTTTTATGGAGAGGAACAGCAAACAGTAGCCAAAAGAGTCACATTCCAGCCACACAAAAAGTGAGGGAGACTGAGCTGTCGGGAGCTCAGGGTTTGAGCCAAAACCATGTGACCGGCAGTGAGCCTAAAAACTGCATGTGTGCAACTTACACAGGGGCACTACAGGAGAAGTTGCTATTCAAGCTACTTCTGTATTATGAAACAAAAGTAATTCTGCAGGCTTATAATGCATATATTGTAAGTAAATTAATGCATTATTTAATTAAAAAACAGATATTGTACTCCGAGATCATTGTATTGAAACATGACATTTGGTTGCTGCAGATTTCCATATAGTAAGTATTCAGTAAGTATTCAAGCACAAAGTAAACAAAATCTTGTTTCACTAAAATGTATAATATACAGTATATAGTGTGTGTGTTCACGTTTAGGTACATGTAGGTACAGTCAAATGCTTATCTTTTAGCTCAGTTGTTATTTTGTAATTCTTCACATTTCAAGCAGGTATTGGCCTACAGAGAAATCACAATGGGATAATCGTCTTCCCACATCAGAGAGTGATCATTAAAAGCCAAAGAGATCAAAGGGAGCTATAATATAACAATATAGTCCATAACCAAAAGTACTGCCACAGCTATGCACTACTGTAAAGGCCACAATCAATAAAGAAACAACAAGGAGTGATTGCCAAATATACTCAAAAATGTAATGTTTCAACAAAGCGATATGGTATGAGTTGGTATGGTAGGCTTAAGAATAGGGCTGGGCATCGAAATTCGGTTCCTGCATGGCACCGACCGAAATGCTTAGGTTCTTCTGGGTATCGAAATATGCCTCGTCTTTCGGTTCCACGTTTCGATACCCAGAGGTTAATCACGTGTGGCTCAGATACGTGCCTGCGTGCTTATGGCTTGATACCGCCACCTGAGATTGGCTGAAACGTCCGCGAGTATGAAAAACACAGCGTGGTCACGCCCCTCGTTCACAGGCAAGGCGAGATTCGCCTAACTTTGCGTATTCAGAAAGAAAAGTACACGTCCCGTATTGAGCTGAAAAGGGACGCGTATTACTGTGTCGATCAGTGTCCGGTCTTGGTCTCGAGATGATTGTGATCATATTTCATTACGGCCGCTGCCTTTAGCAATAAACTATTACCGTGTTTTTCGCAGTGCAGCCCGTGCGCTCGTCTGGGACACGTGGAAACCAGCGTATCCCACGCCGCGGAAACCACGCCGCTCCTCGCCTTTTCGCTCTGATTAGAAGAGCAAGATGAAATGCAAAGCAAAAACTAATCTAAATTTATGTTACAGCGTCCGCACAGTGCACGTCTACAGCACAGAGCAGGTCTAGAGCGACATGTGGTTGAATTTTGCCTAATAAAAGTGCACAAATGCATCTGTTTGTCACAACATCCATTTGGTAAATGTGCAGAGGCTGGTAAATACCACTACAAAACCAGTAAGAGAATGTGACTCCAGTCAGAAAAACAGGTTAAAAACAGGTTAAAAAAACTTTGGAAATAACTTGAATAACAGAAAATAAACTCCAGTATGTGGAATAGAATGTGTAATGAAATTAAATTTTTTCCTAGAATTAATATAAAATAGGAACCGAAAAAGGTACTGGTCAGGAATCGGTATCGAAATGAAGGTATCGATATTGGTATCGGCATAGGAAAAGTTTGATCGATACCCAGCCCTACTTAAGAATGTGTTAATTTATTGCTGAGCAGGGTAGGGATAACAGCTATGTTAACAATTTCAATTCCGTGCAATTTTCAAATCATTTAGGCATCACTTACCGGGTTGTAAAAATCAAAACTCAGATACTTATCTAAACAATATACTCATTTGAGCAGGTATACTAAAAAAGTCCTGAAAAGCTTAAAGGGATATGCCACCCCCAGGTCAAATTTGGGCATCTCCCCACAGTCCAGAGACTAAAATAAGTGGTGGAAAGCGTTTTCCTGCTCACCCAGCCATTGTCCGAGTCTGTCGCCACTGACCGCCGCGGTATCTGCAGCTCCTCCGCCTTAGACTGGAGTCCAACGTAGCCAGAGAAAGATTTCGGCCAAAAGGAATTAATTTGCTCGATGCGTTTCCCAATTACTTTCTGTGTAGTGCGCATTCATATCGAGTGCAAATAAATATACAAATCAACACGGAGAGCTTGCCTTGGTCAAAATCTGGCCGAAATCTTTCTCTGGCGCCGTTAGACTCCAGTCAAACGCGGAGTAGCTGCAGATACCGCGGCGGTCAGTGCTGACAGACTCGGACAATGGCTGGGTGACCAGGAAAACGCTTTCCACCACTTATTTTAGTCTCTGGACTGTGGGGAGATGCCCAAATTTGACCTGGGGGTGGCATATCCCTTTAAAGATCTGGTTTGTTTATATCCTTGCTATTAAGAAAGCCATATTCATTTAATAATTATACAATAATATAATAAAATTGTGATTTATCAACGCCATGAAAAATATTTAGATTTTTTTTTTTTTACATATTGCCCAACAATAAAAATAACATGAACAGCATTAAGTACAGACCAGTACCATACCACAATGTTGAGACATTTGCTAAAAATCAAACTTTACAGGCAAAGAACCCACCACCAAAAGCAAGCCATAACCCAGACACTGACATACAGCCACCATGACTACAGATTGCCAGCCACCAACACTTGGTCACCTTGGTTTCCTCCTTTGAATCTCCACCCTCCTCTGGCGATCCTGGAGTTTCTCTGCCATCTTTATTTACACTGTCAGTACTGCCTGCTCCTAAGTCTCCACTCTCATTCTGACTCCCCTCTTCTTCACGCTCATTTTCCAATTTTTTTCTGTCTTCAGTCTCTTCTCCACTATCTATATCCACTTCGTAAAGTTCATTGGACCTGACCTCTGCACTATCATCACCGCTGGCTGCATTTTCCTCATTCAAGCTATGCTCTGCTCTGTCATTTTCCTCACAATCCATCTGAGGCTCTGCAGAAGTCTTCCCCAATACGGCCTCAAGACTAACTTCCGACATACCTGGAAAAAAACAAGTGACAGTTCATAAATGGGTTCCCGTGCCCTTTAGACGGGTTAAGAGTGACAAAGAGTGCATTGTGTTATTCATTTGTCACAAGTAGTTTGTTCAGAAACAGATAAATAGGCTGTGGACAATGGGGTTTGTTTTAAAATAGATATGTAGGCTCCTCATGATAACACATTTTGTAGTACAATATATGCTGAAGAAAATATAGATAATAAACAATAAAACTGAATGCCATTATGCTACTGACACAATAATCTAAAAACAGAATTTCCTCAAAAAAAACAAACAAACATGTTCTATATGTACAGAATCGCTGATGAATGAGCTGCAATAAATAAATAAAACTGAGTCATAGGAATTATTTTTTCAGCTCTCTACAGCTCAAATCGTATTTTAGTACAGAAATAAAACTAAAAGTTCCCGCACTGGTCCAAAGAAAAAATACCCACAATAAATATTGAAACCCAAAAACTATTGTTCCATCTGTTATGTCCTGAGAGATAGGTGAATATAGTAATTACCGTGACAGGCCTAATATGTCAATTTCTTTTCTTAAATGAATGTTAAATGTGTCTCTTGTGCAGAAATTGACCATACATGACATAAACAGAGCGCTTTTTAAGTGCTGCTTCCTGTAATTTCTGTAATTTTATCCTTCCGAGCAAAGTCAAAAACATGCATATTAATGTCTAAAAATTAATGTCTAAAAATTGTGTTAAATAGACCCTTGTGACTGCTGTTGTATCCCATGGGATAAGATTTTCAGATAAACTATGAAACAGACAGTGTATAAGCTTTAACAAAAATGATGTTTTACATCATTTTGCTGGTTCAATGAGTCAAATATCTTGAAATCAGCTTAAGTTCAATTTCTATTAGGCTATATAATTTTCAAAACTGAGCTGATAGTCATGTTTTTGGATAGGTATATGAACTTGAATAAGATCACATAAACTTTAATTAATTCTAGAGGGCATTCTTGAACCTTTACACAAAAGTGTGCATACTTTTCTTCTTCATATCCCGTTGTTCATGTTTATATCACAGATCCCTCTATCAGACCTCCAAAAGCAACAGTTAAACCTACTGTCCAATGCACAAGGAACAAGTTTCTCTACTTTAGATAAACGACCAGTCAGTACCTGTTGCACCAACCATCGACAATCACGTGACTACCTACTTACCACTCTATTACAGTAAGTAATATAAGTAAATAAAATACATGACAGGACATATTACATTTAGAACTGCACAACATGACAATTTATCAATTAATAAATATGTTAATGCAAGTTGTGTTGGAACAAGGACGCTGTCTAGGAAGAGGAAGCTTGTAACTGGACGTGACTGGGTGATGCTAAAATCGAAAAAGGCCCTCAATGATAAGACAATGAATATTAGTAATAGTAATCTGTGACAGTGGTTATTTATACTGGCTGAGTGAATGGATTAAGTAAACGGGTGAATATCAAAAGTTTGGATTACCCGTCTTGGTCCGTGGCTAACTCTTGCACGCTAGCTGAGGCGCAGTAGAAGAGGCAGTACTCCGTCCGTGTTGCGCTGTGTAAAAGGGCGTATTCGCGCTCTACAAGGGCAGATCGCTTCACTCCCGATCAACAAATGGTGCATTAAAAACAAGGCCTGCTAAAGTATCATCTGCGCCCTTTCAGCCACGCCGGACTTTCTGCTCGAACCCCGGAAAGACTGGTCCGCTGCGGGGCCCTTGGGTGTCATCCGTCAAACTACATCGCATGGACTGGCCAAGGCCGCCCTCTCGTGGTGAAACCAGAGGGGTGCAGCGAGGCGGGAGACGTACAAGAGTGTTCAAAGTATGGCCCAGGGGCCAAATGCGGCACTCGGAGCAATATTTGTTTTGTTGTCATGCTTGATCGGCTCAAATCATTATATCCTCCTGAGACCCGGCCCATTCATTTGTGTCCTTTATAGTGGACACTGAGTTAACCAGTCTATCTTTTAACTGTTTTGAGACAGACTAGTTTGTGGCTGCACTGTGATAAAAAATAAATAAAATAAAATAAATAATAATAATTAAATAAGTAAATAATAAATAAATAATACATACAAAATAAAAATAAATAAATACATAATAATAATAATAATAAAATAAATAAATAAAATAAAAAAATTAAAAGGGAGTCTAAACCCTTTTTGAGGCAACTGTAGATGCTTGTCAGAGATGTTGGTCATCAAAAAAAAATAAATGTTTTTGTTACGTTAAAGGGATATGCCACCCCCAGGTCAAATTTGGGCATCTCCCCACAGTCCAGAGACTAAAATAAGTGGTGGAAAGCGTTTTCCTGCTCACCCAGCCATTGTCCGAGTCTGTCGCCACTGACCGCCGCGGTATCTGCAGCTCCTCCGCCTTAGACTGGAGTCTAACGTAGCCAGAGAAAGATTTCGGCCAAAAGGAATTAATTTGCTCGATGCGTTTCCCAATTACTTGCTGTGTAGTGTGCATTCATATCGAGTGCAAATAAATGTGCAAATCAACACGGAGAGCTTGCCTTGGTCATTTTGGGTGGGAACTATTTTTCAGTGCGGAAGGACATGGCCGTATCACGCAGCACGCTGCCAGGGGAATCCCAGTTACGCACCAGGAAGGGAGTTCCCCTGTTGCACAACGTGCTGCGTGATACGGCTGTATTCTTCCGCACTGGAAAATAGTTCCCACCCAAAATGACCAAGGCAAGCTCTCCGTGTTGATTTGCACATTTATTTGCACTCGATATGAATGCGCAGTACACAGCAAGTAATTGGGAAACGCATCGAGCAAATTAATTCCTTTTGGCCGAAATCTTTCTCTGGCGACGTTAGACTCCAGTCTAAGGCGGAGGAGCTGCAGATACCGCGGCGGTCAGTGCTGACAGACTCGGACAATGGCTGGGTGAGCAGGAAAACGCTTTCCACCACTTATTTTAGTCTCTGGACTGTGGGGAGATGCCCAAATTTGACCTGGGGGTGGCATATCCCTTTAACTTCACATGGATTTAACACCAAAATATCCCCGACGTCCATTACAGAGGACATGTTACAACATTATGAATAAAAATAAAATTAACAAAATAATAATGCTAATACTACTACTACTACTACTACTACTACTACTACTACTACTACTACTACTACTACTACTACTACTACTACTACTACTAATAATAATAATAATAATGATAATAATTTAGATACACTTTTTTTTCTTCAGGTCCCAGGAGGATATATATATAGATTTATACACATATAAACTCAATTACACCATGTTGCATTGTGACAGATCTAAAATGATTGTTCCATGCCTTAATAAAGATACAGTGGCTCTAAATGGACTCGTCTGAATGACTCAATCTATTGACCACAACCAGTCTTGACCCTTCGAATATTCCCAAGTGAACCTGGGCTCCCGGTGTCTTCACCTGCATACAGAGTTCACATAGTTGCTGAAAAAGTATATTCCTCATTCTTGTTGGGTAAACTGTACTTTTTGTAAATTGTACTTATATATTTATTATCCCGCCTCACCCGCAGAGTGTCCAGCCACCCCTTCAGCCTCTTCATCCTCCTGCCCTCGGGGAGAAGGTACCGGTGTCTCTGGGCCCACTCCATCTGACTCTCAAACAGCTTCATCCACCAGGCTGTCAGGAAGCTGAACTCTCACCTTGACCATCTCCCAACGTTTGTCTTAGATAGTTTTTTGTTTGTTTTGTCTTTATATTGTATTTTGTAGACTGTCTTTTTGCACTACATGGCCAGAGAGAAACTTTCGATTCACTATATGTTGAACACATATGGCAGAAATGACAATAAAGCCGACATTGATCTTTGACTTTGATCTTTGATTATTTTTATGTATATAATTATGTCTCATCTGACACTGGTCTATTGCTTTTTGGTTGCTATTACATCTATATTTTTGCTAATTTCCATCTACTTATTTTCTTTTCTTTCCTTTTTATCCTCTGTTATATATTATATATTATATTTGATGACTGAGCTACCGTACCCCAAACAATTTCTCTTGTGGATCAATAAAGTTTGTCTAAGTCTAAACTGGGGTTAAAGCAAAAAACTCAATGTCCCATGAGTCTCTTGGCGGGGCACGCTGAATGACGACGTGACGCAAACCACGGCAGCAGCCCACCCACCCGGAGGCCATATTGGAATCTATGAAGTCGAGCTGCACTCTGTTGGAACTGTGTACCGTTTTGGGAGACTTCAAAACGTTTTCCCGGATTCCTGCCCGAGTGATTTCATCAGGCATTCGACCTGAGACTTTCTCAAACCTGGAGGACAAGTTGTCTTACTGTGTTTGCGCGGAAAAATGAGTCCAACCGATGCTAAACGAGGAGCTAAGCGCAGGAAGAACAAGCGGGGCGGTGGCAGTAGCTGCAGTGCTGTCTGCAACAGCAGCAGTGCCAAGGCCCTGAGCTGTGCGGGGACAGCTACACCTGCCTCCGTGGTCAACTTTTTATCCCCTGGAAGCACGAGCAATGGGAATGTAGGCTCCATCACGGGCATCAACGGAGAGGTAAGAGCGCCACGAAGGCTGTCCCGATGCATGTCAGGAGGAGGCACAGACAGCAGCGTTATCACCGACACAGATCTGCCTGGGCCTGACACTGGAGCTAGCCCACAAACTCTGCTACGTAACTCTAAACAAACTCGTCAATCTCTTGTGAATTTATTATATGTGATATGGTATTTCACAGCAGACAGTTTTGTCACACAAACAGCTCAGTATCTAGGTAGAATTGCACTGTTGTGGTGTGAGAAACCAGCCAAAACATGACGCTTTACAAGTCCTGGCCCAACGCTGAGTCGACTTTCGTTAGCTTAAGTTTCGAGCTAATGCGACAACAACTTTAACACAACCAATCATCAGTTATACAGTCTTTACAATGCACAGACACATACTTATTCTTTGTGTGTACATGGTGTTCTATAAGTCCACCTTTGCTGTAAAAAGAGAGTTATTGCATACATAAACATTCTTCTAGCTAATGCTAAGGCAGGTGTCCACTACTTGAGTCCCTCTCGGCCTCGCTGCTGTGTTGTCACAAGCTGCCCCTAATTTCGTTTTTCTAGCTTTTGCTAATCTATTAAATTTTAATATTTATTGTTATGTAAAGGAGCTTTTATTCTGATACACTTTGCCTTCATCCTGTCATATCTAAAGTTTAAACATTTTGCATCGTCAGTGGTAGCTATTCCTTACTCAAGAATCCATAGACGCACACTATAAACATATTTGCTTATTTTATTTGAGAATTTCACTGTTATTAAGTAATCAGACATAGAGATTAAAAAAAAAATACTTGAATCAGCAGAAGGACAACTAAACGACAAGCTTCACCTGCCTTATTTGTTAAACCAAACATAATTTAAAGTGGTTTAGTTCACAATGTAGGTTTTTTTTCTAATTGTCTCTGGTGTTCCATGTTACTAATAGGTATATGGAAGGAAATGACCTTGGACAATATATATATGAACAAAAACATATGAAGATAATCTCATGACTCTCTGAATAAGATCTAACATTTTGACATTGTTTGGAGCTTTATGCTCTTAAAATAAGTTGGACAATGAATCCACTAGAGCTGAAACAAGTTAAATCACATCTAATGGATTAATGAGATAATCATCAACACATTTACTCATCAAGTAATTGTTATTCGGACTTTATACAGATTGCAAAACATGTGTTGAGAGAAGATGTTTTATGACTAAGACAAATTAAAAATGACATCAAAATGGTATGAGAAACAGATTTAGTGCATTTTAGCCTGTAAATATTTTACTCCATCTGGATGGCCTCAAGCGGCATCACTTGACATTTTGTTAAAAATCTCATTAATTGCTAGATTTTTTTGACAGAATAGTAGCTCAATTATTCAATTGGCTAAATAATCATTAGTAGTAGCCTTGTATAAAGAAATGGACTGGGAGAACGTGACATCACCCATAGCATCCGGCTCCAGACAAATTAAGCTACCAAGGCTAGCTAGCTCCATATTAGGAATAGGAAAACTCCATTATCATGTAGAGCAAGTTAATAGAAAAATTTTAAGACAAAAATGAGGAGCCTGACAGCAGCAGTTGCAGAGAGAGGGGCAACGCAGTACAAAGTGACTTGGAACTAGAGTCAATGGAGCCGGGAGCCAGCCCATACTCACTTCATATCTAGAACGCAGCGGCTTGAGGGTTAGCTGTGTCCATATACAGTCTATGGTAGCAGCCCTAGAAAATACAGTGATCCAACAGTGAAGTCCAATTTGGTTCAGTGAAACTTTATAGTCGTTTGTTTTCCTCAGGTCAATATGAACAACAGTGTGGCCCCACAGTTCACAGAAGGACCAGTAAACGCAGACTTCTCCAGTGTCCTTCAGGTAACATCTGCATTGCATTAGGCAATTGGGAACAATACTCACATTGATGTATGTTTAAGAGTTTGAAATATTTTTAAGTTTGTTTTGATGTTTCTGTGTTTGACCTTTCAACTTGCTGCCATAAATTGATAATGTTGTTCGTGCTAACTTAGTAATGAATTATTTATTGTTTTTAAGCACAAGAAACTAGTAAGGTCAAAAGGACAGTCTGACAGTCTGTACATTATGCTACTGTTAATTCTTAACAAGACTCAATAGTTGTAGGTTTGCAACAGACGCAATGATAATCAGATCAGTCCCATAACATTTTATGTTGAAAAAATTTTAAAATCTTGAACCATTCTTAAATAATTTAAGACTGAGCCACATGGGAACTTGGAACTTACAATTATTTGGAGTTGAAAATTACATTATGTTGTATTAAAAATAGGACTGTTATCATTTAGTTCATTAAATAACACTGGTGTGTTTGTCGACTAATTATTTTATTGGATTTTAACATTTAAATGGGACAAAGGCAGAAAGGAAAAGTCATGGAGAGCTAGAAAGAAATTGGAGAATGAATCATGGGTTTAATTTGCCTTTAAACTTGTACACTTTACTTGTATTTTCTGTATAAATAATTGCTATTGCTTTAACTCCACCCAGGTCTTTTTAGTACCATTTGGGGCAGTGCAGGGTTAGAGATAATGAAAAGTTTTATAAGCTTTTGCAGTTTTTTTGCCACTGTTCCTGTCCCTTTTCGTTGACTAATCAATCAGCAGGGCACTTGTTTAGTCGATGACTGCAGTTGTAATAGATGTGTTTCCTATATTATCAAGCCTTTTCCTTAGTATAGAAATCCATTTTTTCTTTTGTGACCCCAATCGATTTTGTCCTTTATTTTAGATGACTGCAGCTACATCTCTAAAGTTAAAAAAAGTTGCACTTTTCATGTATGTGCCCAAAAGCACACTGTGAAGTGTATAATTATTTTTTAACAGCAAATATCAGTTTGTCTCTTGTAGTGTTGTTACAATACTCAAATGTCAAACACTATTTTGATACTAAGGAACAGACTTCCACCGAACAGACTTATACCGACTTCTGATACCACAGTGACAAAAAAAAAGAAAAAGATTTTCAACATTAAATTATATTCAATTAAATCAGTGGTCCAGGAAGGTTCCATAGTGGTCCATGGGCGTATACTAGTCAGTGTGATTTTATACTTCTGTTACAGCTCAAGCTCATTCTAAAGCTATTCAGGAATGGTTCATTTCTGCCCTGTGATAATGTGTTAGTATCTGATTTTTTTTATCCTTTTGACAACCTTAACTTGGCTTTGCATTCAGTCCTCCTGTAAAAAACATGTCAAAATAACTACTTATTTGTTCCTCTTTGCTGCAGACTCCATTCACGTTTGGTCTGAACCAGCGCGCACCGTACTCAGCTGGAGACCGCTGCTTGTTGTGCCGCTGTGAGAGGAAAGACAGCACTTCGTCCTCAGACACTGGGACCTCTGGACAGAATGGCCCGGGACAGACCAGCCCCAGCAGCTCTCTGCAGCTCCCCCTGTGGGTGTGTCCTGACTGTAGACGTACGGTGGAGAAGGAGGACCGCCACACCACTTTGGAGCAGCCCGCGGGGGTGAGTCTAGGCTCACAGATCAGATCTGAAATTCACTGAGTAAACACTGCTCTGTTGAACCTGTAGCAGCACCTGTCATGTAGCTTATAAGGGTTTGTGGCATTACTGGAGGAGCATTATATTGTTCTTGTATAGAGAAGTAAGTTCAAAGTTGTACATTTAGTGTAGGCTTGGGTATGGCTGAATGATTTGGGAAAAACATCTAAAAATCTAACAGTTCCAATTTATGTTTTAATAAAAAAAAAGCTGCTCAAAGTTCAAAGAAGAATTGACAAAAAAGACTGAAATTTAAACTGACTTACTAATGTAAGAATTATATTTCAGGTAATGTCTGTAGAGATCTTCAGGTTTAGCAGTTCTTTGTGTAGAATATTGTGAAATTGTGGTATTTCAGAAGTTGCAGCCTTTGCGATCTGGTAATTTGTGTCTATTAAATTTGTAATTTCATTTTTTAATTGTGCAGCCCTAGGGATGGGTCATATGCCATAAATCTATTACAATTTTCAGTTATCACATAGGTATAATTCATGTACACAGTATTGTTATAATGTATTTAAGAGGAAGTTAAAGTTGGTTGCCCTTGTATGAGCCCAGTTTAGTCCCAACGTAGACTTGGTTTGTTCCTGCTCCAGTCTAGGTTTAGTACCAATTCGGATATGGAGTCTGTGCATGTGTGAATGCACCCTAAAGTTATCTGCTTTGTCCCAAAATTCACACTTCACTGTGATTGGGTAAACTCATCTCTCACTCACTCAGAGCATGACAGAGGCTGACCAGTAGGAGTGAGCGACGGTCTCTGTGTTTGAACGATTTCAACAGCCCAAATTTAGTGTTACCTGTTAATGTAGTTTTTCTTTTAAAGGCAATGCTGAAAGTAGACTAAACTCGCTGTAATTCATTTGTGTTTTCCATTATCCTTGATGTTTTGTTTACTTTTAACATACAAGATTTAAAAACATTATGCATTACTTGTATTATTGACCTTTAAACATGGCCTAGTCTTGAGTAACTTTGACTTAGAACTTAAAATAATGCCTAAAAAACAAACATAATTTAAGCTTTGATGCTCTGATCTGGAGCAGCTTGCCATCTACTGGCAGCAGAGGGAATTACCACAGCTAAAACCGAGTATCAAGCTTGAGGCAGTAATGAGCCAGATATGACATCAGAAATGCTTAGAACGAGTCTGATGATGATTGATGTACTGTGCAGGGCTTCCATCTAGGACATCACAGTCATAGGAGCTGTGGAAAAAGAACCTTTTAAAGAAAATTACTTAATTACTGAAACAAGGGTGGTTTTCAGCATCAATTTAGCATAATGTGTTCTAGATAACGTGTTGTCTAGAGAGCTTTCTTAGGCTGCCATCTTTGTTGTTCCAGTGGATGAGGCTAGGTCTTTATTAAAAGGACATTGTTTTAAGCAACTCAAGACCACCTTTATGCTGCTTGGCCTTGTACAATACTTTGGAGTTGTGGAAAAATCTTGTGATTCAGCCTTGCTCCATTTTTGCTACTAGCCACATTTTCCTGTAGCGCATACTTTAAGTTTTAAGGTACTGAACATTTACATTTATAGCTGTAGCAGTTTTTTCTAGTCATTGTTACTCATCAGCTATATGGTTTGGCCTTTTTAATAAAGGGGTCCATAGCCAGTCCTCTGTCAGTAAAAGCATGTGATTTGGAGTTCAGACCTTGGAGGAAGAAATGTGACTATTTTGTTAAAGGGCCACTAAACACCAAACTCACGTTTTCTGCTGATTAGCTGTGTAAATGGGTCTAAAATAGAAATGGATACCTATCCCTGGCCTTATTTTGGCAATTTAGTGCATATTTGTTAAAAATCTGACTTTTGGGTCAAATGCCTTATCTGTAATGGCTTTAGGATCAACTGCGGCTACTACACTTGAATTTTTGGGTTGGACTAACGGCCGCCAATAAGTCAGATGCAGGGTTATTATGTGACAAGCTATAATAACCCTGCATCTGACTTGGCAGTCTATGGGTGGTATGTGAGGAGCCCCTCTCTGCCCCGCCTCTACCTGGCACCGCTGGGCACTGCGATGTCCCGGTATGTCTGGAAAAAATGGAAATGGCGTGATCCAAGAACAAATGTCCGCTGTTTCAAAGTCTAGAGCACACCAGTCCGCGCAATGTTGGATTGTTGTTGCTGTCAGTTGGCTATCAATCATCGCTCCAGAGCCCGCACCACACCTGCTTCCCCCAACCTGCCAGGCACCGCCCAATCTGGAGGATTTTTCAGATTTTGCTTAGGAGCGGAGTAAAGCTTTGGAAGGGTGTTTAATGGCTCTTTAAATTACACAGATTTAAAACAGTTGTCAAAAATATAAAAAATTTGATACTAATCGTTTTAATACTAAAATTTGTATTGAAAGAGGGATACTCATTTAAACAGGTATTGATACTACAGATACACAAATACAGAAATTAACCTTTCCTGAATAGTGTTATAATGATCTTGAGCTGTATCAGACCAAGTGTAAGACCTCATAATAAGCTAGTTTACATACTGTAGAATGTACCTGGACAACTGAGGGATTACAGATTTAACACCACATGTTAATATAAAAGAATGGACTGAAACAAAATGCTGATAATCACTTTCTGATTGTTTTTAATATATTTGTGGTATCGGATTTGGTATTGAGTATCAAGTCTATTCTTTAGTATCAAAGTCGAGTATGAAATTTAATATTGTGACATTATTTAATAGTCTGTACTGTCTATGTTCATGAAAAAAAACAACAACATTATGGTCAATAATAATGAGGGGAAAAAACTGCACTCCTTGGTTCCCACCCCATATCCAAACAAATGTTATTATTCCTAACACAAAAGCCTGTCATTATGCTGTTACTAATGTGACTTAAGTTGTTTCACACCCACTTAGAACTAAGCTCAGAGCCAGCTGGTCTAATGGATGCAGCAGAGGATGAAGAATTGGAGGAGTTGGACTGGCGAGCGGAGCTGATGTCACCTAGAGCTCCGTCTTGTGTTTTCTACAGACATGGCATGACTCACTGCTCCTCAGAGACAAAGTGCTATTATGGGATGGACCAGGCACTGTGCAGTAGGGCTAAACAATATAATGTAAAAGTATTGCTATCCCTCTGAAGCTCCGTTACTCAAGTTAGCATTTTAATCTGAGCTTTTTTTTTTTTTTTTACATGATCTAACCAGAAAGAACTGACTTAGCTGTAACTACAGGTGAGCTGACTTCAGCATGTCCCTTTCAAATTTCAAAAGGCCAGGGGTTTGCAGTGATGCCAACAAAGCAAAGGGTGACTACTTTGAGGATTTGAATATAAAATATATATAAAAATATGATGATGTCCTATGTATACTGTAGAAAGTAGAAAACGAAGAAAAACAACTATTTTACAATTACTACTTTGTATGAAATGGTAAAGCGTTCAGTTATTATAAGGCTGCATTCTCCATGATAGCTTAGTCATAATGCAGTCCTATGCAGAGGACAAATTTCCATTTTTTTTCTTTTGCTGTGCCCCAGTGGATCCTGGGCAGCCTTTCCTCTGGTCTCTTGATGTGTGGGCCTGGTACACTGTAGGCCCTGGGTTTGGTTTCCTCATAAACATATTGTTCTGTGCATCCGGACCTCAGGGGGTTACCGCGGCTCTTCACATAAATGCACACGCTTTTCCAGACTTTGCCTATGAAAACGTGCTTTGCAGGACCTTTTGGTAGTTTAAGCTAGATTATCCAACCCAAGAAAATTGTATACTCTACCAGTCAAAAGATTTGAATTTTCGATGCGTTTCTTCTTTATTTTGATGATTATTTACATCGTAGATTCCTACTGAAGGCATTAAGAACTATGAATGAACACATGTGGAAGGTAGTAAACAAAAAATAAATTCAAAATATTTCAACTTTTAGATTACATTTTTTTTAATAGCCACCATTTGCTTTGGTCACTGCATTGGGCACTTGACATTTCTTCACCCTGACATGGCAAAACCATTCCAGGAGACTTTAATATAAAGATCAAGAGGCCAAGGGTTTGCAGCACTGTCAATAAAGCAAAGGGTGGCTACTTTGAGGATTTTTTTTTTTTTTTTAAACAATATTTTTATTTTGTTTTTTGTACATTATTAAAAGCATATTCACAAACATTATGCCAGCTTTGTACATAAACAAAACAAAACCAACAACAGATCAACTTCAGATTTAGTAAATTAAAATATAGCCATCCATATACACATAAACTATATACATATATTTTCCCAATATAAACATATATATATATATATATATATATAATATATATACATACATACATACATACATACATACATACATACATACATACATACATACATACATACATACACACACATATACACACAGGTTTACAGAATAATCTCAGTCCTCCCCAGTACCATCCGCCAAATTAAGATTCCCTATAAAAGTTTTAAATGGCCCCCATACATCATCAAACGGTTTCAGCTTTCCTTTTCTAATACATGTAATCTTTTCCAAGGGAAAAACTATGAGCATCTGCTTTACCCAGTTTAACAACTTGGGCCTATGTGTTTTTTTCCAAAACATTGCAATTGTTCTTTTAGATTGTAAAAAGCACATATTAATCATAATTTGTTCATTTTTAGTAAACTTGTGATTTTTGGGATATATACTACTTTGAGGAATTTTAATCTAAAATATAAAAACCTATTTAGTTGACTTGTATCACTGCTGCAAATTACATTCTATAAATAACAAATAATAAATGTGTCCTTGAATGTCCTTAAAATGTTTTCAGCAGATAGTTTTAAGGCTTATTATCCCTATAGGAGAATTTGACCTAAGCCATTTGGATCAATTTAGTTGAGCTCGTAAAAATAAGTTGGCTTTCTTTAACTGTGTATAGAATGACCGTGAAGTTGGCTAATGTGGCTAATTGTAAATATACAAATCCAGTTATTTCAGTTGGCCAAAGTTTGCAGTTTTGTATTAAACTGACCTTGACCTTGGACACAGGATGCATGTAATTAATCATTGCTTAAATGGGTACTTTTTCTTCCATGTTTCATTCACACTGCTGCCAGTAGATGGTTTGCAACCCTAGCAGAGGAAGTGCAGCTAATGCAAATGTGTGTTTTCAATATATAGCCAGTATTTTAAAGTGTAAACATGAAATGCTAAATCAGAGGTACTCAGAAGTATATTTTTAATGTCCAATTACAATAGTTTCAACCATTCTCAAAAGCTCTAAAAACTATTGTGTATCTTAGTGTGTCTGACCCGAACTGCACTCATAAGACTACAGCTACACTGGAGTTCATGCAGTAATTTATACACAAAATTGTACTAGGAAACAATATATTTCTATAAAGACAGATTAAACATGTGAATTCCTAGTTTAGTCTTATTTCCATATAAATGCAGGGAATACCACATTTTCAGCTAACTCGCTCACTAATTTCTACTTTCTGCTGTTGACTCATATAAATCCTCATAATTGAAATAAAATAATTGGTCAACTATATATAAAAGATGACTAAGCAACTAAAGGCATACACCCCTACAAACGATGCATAATGTGTTCCTATAAAATACTTAATGAGAGACCGAATGACAGATGTATTGTGTCTGACTTTTCAGTGTCAGAACTTCCTGTTGCACATGCCTATGGGGAATGGAAGTGTGACACAGGAAGTAGCCCTGGGGGACAGACTGAGCGGCGCAGCCCCTCCCCTACCGACGCTCCCTGCTCCGGACCTGTCTGCCCCCCTGTCCACTGACAATGTGTGCAGCTGTGAGGCCTGCAACGAGAGACGGTAAATACACTTTACTCTTTATACACTCACATATTCACCAACACAAGAAGTCTCTAAATGTGTTATAGGGACTATATTATGATCATTTCTGACCTTTGTTCCTCGTCAAAAACTTTTCTGTACATGTGTTCTGTTTCATTCACACATACTATAAACCCTCCATGTTTAAGATGAGTTCTTCTCTCAAACAGAAAATACTCTGTTCAACCTTGTGATGTCATGTGGCAATAAAGGAAATGCTCCACTGTGTTTTTAAACTCTATACAACTTCACTAGGAGCATTTGGATTATTTCAACCCTGGCATCACCAATCTTTACTGAACTAAAGGTAAAATGAGCTGTTGGCTTGAAAACTACCACTTCATGGCATCACTAGGTGGATATTGTAAATATACTTTACAGAGACAATGTAAAATAATCTGTGCCTATAATCCAGAAAATAAAGTAAAATTAGCAAATTAAATTTGCATTCTGAACCAGAACCCATGTAGAAAATGTGCCCTCATGCCCTCCTCATCTTATTTCAGGGAGATCTCTGCAGAGTCGGAGAGAGAATCCCAGCAGCTGCAGAACCACTGGTCGGAGGTGCGGTACCTGGTGCGATGTATCTACCGGCAAACCGGCACGTCCCTCGCAGACGACCATGACCAGCCGCTCGAGCGAGACAAGGAGGGCATGAAGGAGCTGGTGGACAGGTCAGTGCCAAACTTACGTCCATCATGGACGACACCTCTCACCCTCTGCACCGGACTGTAGAGGAGCTGAGCAGCTCCTTCAGCAGCCGACTGAGGCACCCCCAGTGCAAGAAGGAGCGCTACCGCAGATCATTCATCCCCACCGCCATCAGACTGTATAACTCCACTGTATAGTCCAGTTATTATTATTACTATTTGGCTGCATGCACTTTCTGCATGCAGAAAGTGCATGCAGAAAGTGCATGCACTTTCTGCATGCACTAAACTGCCTGCACTAAACTGCCTGGAGCTAATGTGGCAAGATAAATTCTTATCTTATCTTACAATAGCTGGCCACTAGAGGGCTCCAGGCAACTACTAATGACAGAGTGAGAGACTCAGAACAGTGATGGAGGCAAAATTTTTAAAAAATCTTACTATGATAATATTTTATTATTTTCGAATAAGTATTATAAATTTAATCAAGGAGAAATGCATGTACTTGACATGATGACATCTATATAGGCATTATCTGTATTACAATTTAGAAGCAACATACTCCTCCTAACCTGGCTCATGCCAGATTGATATGTGTAGCACTATGAATGCAGTTCTACACATTTATTAATTAATCTGAAACCGCTCTTGCTGAAAGCACAATGTCATATGACTAAAATTTTAATCTGAACGGGAGTATTTTAAGAGTTTGTGACAAATAGGACAATCCATCTTGCTGTGCAAGATTTAACTGGACCTGCTAATCTCAGACTCTGCCCCAGCAGCCAGGTGGTTGTAATTAGAAACACCTAGCTGTAATCGGGTCCTGTGTTTTGTCACAAAGCACTTGAAATTACAGTGGCCATTTAAGCATTTTTGACCAGAAAGCTGCAAATTTACCTAGTTTGAACTAAAATTGGCAAAAAAGGAACAGTAGCTAATGCCATTAAAACACCACAAACCCTGTTTAGAAAAGTGTATTTAGTTCCAAGTCAGTGGAATGATGGACCCTTTTTAAAGTATTGAATTGATTTCCTGTGTGCAGATTGTGTGAGAAGGACCCATACCAGCTCTATCAGCGTCTGGAGCAGCAGGCTCGGGAGTATGTGCTGGAGATGAAGGTGCGCCTGCTGAAGCACCTGTCCATGGGGGGGTCGGGGGGCAGTGTGGCTGTGTCCCAGGGCCCCCCTCAGGCGCACCAGTTCATCTCTCTGCTCCTGGAGGAGTACAACGCCCTGTGTCAGGCTGCACGCACCATCAGCAGCTTTCTCCTCACTCTGGTACTTAGACTTTATTGTCCCCAAGGGGAAATTCATTTTCACGCACACAGAGCCTGTTTGACACTCACAGCAACAACACAACAAGCACAAACACATTACAGTGTACAGTGTACAGTGTACATTGTACATTGTACATTAAGCGTTACAGCACACTCAGCGGGGCCTGTTGTTCAAAAATGTGACAGCAGAAGGGATCAGTCTTCTGCCAAAGCAAATTTTTTTCACTAAAACATACCAACATAATTAAATAACATAATTGTATTTAAGATTTAACATGGATTTCAATTGACATCACAACATTTGTCAGTCCAATAATATTTAATGCAGTTGGGGGCAGCTAAAATTAATATTGTTAAATTGTGATGAGAAATGAGATGATAACAGATCAGAAAATAGCATAACACTTTAAGAAGGTTTGCTTAGGGATTAGTTTAGGTTTATGATTGTATTTGCCTAATCTAATCCAGGCATGTTCCTTTATGTCTCCTTTAGGAGAATGAGCACCTCCAGAAGTTCCAGGTGACGTGGGAGCTGCACAACAAGCACCTTTTTGAGAATCTGGTATTCTCAGAACCCATCTTGCACAGCAGTTTACCTGCATTGGTTTCACAGCTTAAGTAAGACATCCTTCAGATTTTTTCCAACATAGTGCAAAGCATTTTTTAGCACAGTGACAAATTTTAAAGAAGCGGTATAATGCAAAATCAACTTTTTGGAGCTTTCTAACATGTTATAATGTTCCCTCATCAAAAACATTAAAAGAAGAGGTTTTAGAGTTCATCCATGCCCTTTTGAGTAATTTAGTGATCTCTCCTAGGCCCTATTCAAATGAAGGAGCATCAAAAACAAAACAAAAATTTATTACACATTAATACACGTTAATATTTTGTTTTCAGCTAATATAGCATTTTCAAAACCAAATGTTATATGTTAGCAGTTAATACCCCATAGAAGCAAAATGTCCCTAAAAATAACAATTTGGACATCATGTCCAATAAATCAGCGAACTGTTATCAGTAATAACATGTTGATCTCATAGGTCATGTTTATAAAGTTTAAAATCAAAATGTTACATACAATCCCTTTAACATAACAAATAAATACTGTAGCAAAGATAAATATTGAGTCATCTTTATTATGAGCTTGCTTGAAAGCTGAGTATGCTTCTCGACACATACAGATGTCCGTTGTTCAGTTTCTCATCAGTCAGATGGTGGTAGTTGCAATTTCTCCAGCACCATCTGCCATGAGTAATGAAATTGGCCTAAAAGGACCTTCAAAAACATGGCAAGTAATGTATGAGTGATAGAAATAATACTATAATACTACTAATTATAGTTCTTGATGTGTTACAAAAATGCAAATATTATATCTTTACACAACTATTATAATTTGTGAATGTGTGAGGATGAATGCTAAGTCTGAAGAAACAGACGAGACTGTGGAGTGATGTTAGGAATGGGATCATATGGAAATAAATGTATGAACAGTTTTCAAATGTTTGTAATTTCTTTTGTAAATAAATAAACAAAACTACTTTCTTATAGGCATGGCACAGCTTCTCATGACTCTTACAGTGAGGACATGTACAGGGCCTTGTTGGAGAGATACCAGCAGCTGCAGCAGGAGATGACATCTGTGGCGGCGCAGTGGCAAGAGTGTGAGAAGAGGATAGACGACTATGTAGATGAACAGGTATGCAATAAATGCACCATCTGACTGTAGGTTAGAGGCACTGTTCCAGATTTTAACTGTCTTCAAAATGTGAAAAAACCCAGCTAGTTTTATTTAAACAGTTTGCAGAGGTTCAAAGTTATTCCTCATTTGCCTATGCACTCTGAGCTGTTCTTCCAGGTCCAACCAGAAACTTCATAGCTGATTTTGAACTTTTGTTTGATGACTAACAAAAACAGAGACAATTAGCTTTCAAAAGTGTTTAATCACAAATTCTATCAAATATGAAAATGATGTACTAACACTCTCATAAAGGCCACCACATTACAGGAGAATTTGCCCGATTTTGACTGCAATTTGCTTCTCCCCGAGTTTGGGGAAGCCTGACCCGACTTTGTGTCTTCGTGTGTGATTTTGAAGCGGCTGTGCTCCTCATGTTTGTTGTGTCAGTGTGACTCTGAGCTGCTCTGTCAGATCATAACCACCAAACTGGGACTACAGATGGAAATGAGCATTTTTGCTATAATCTGGCGTATTTACACTGCAATGTTGTAGATGTTCATTATTATGCACTGTCCCTATTAAATGAAGAATAAACAATAAATGAACAAACGGACAAAAAACAGAGCGTCAGGCGCTGATGGAGTGACGGACACAGAGGCGCATGATACAAACTCATGAAATGGCGAATATAATGATGAGACGTTATTATTCATCTCTTGTAAAATTGTAAATTTAAACTGCGGCCTCTCATCCATTTTATCCATAGAATTTGCCCTCCATAAATAATGACACCCACTCCACAAACCCGCACTATTAATCCAGTTTGAAGCATTCTTTAAAAGTAAAAAAAGGCGAAAGCAGAGCCTCACGTGTGTCTGTAGCGATAGTGACTTTACTTCCTGTGTAGTTTATCGTCATCCATTAATGCTTTAAAAATCAAGTATCTGAAATATTGCACCACACCACAATACAGTTTTGTCTTGTGTCTAAACTAGAAGTGCATTGCTCTGATTTTTTTTGAAAACGTAAAAGTCTCAAAGCGAGTGGTTTTACTCTAGACAGAAAACGGCAGACTGAAAAATCCCATAGTGTGTGGTGGCCTTAACATTGTTATTAAATGCCGGTTATATCCAATGCTGTCTTAACCTAGCTAGCTTCTTACCTCAACCTCACTCTTGCACTTTGTCAGTTATAACCATAGATCCATGCTTTGTTAGCTTTAAACGACTGCAATCTCTTTTTTTTTTTTTTAGAAATTGTGTAAAGCCACTTTAACTGTGGATGCCCTTGTAAATAATTTTGTTGTTCAATGTGTACATTTTTGCAGCTTCTTTTTAAGGTTGAGGGCCAGAGTCTTACTTACCAAAGAACCGAACCTCATAAATCCCTGGTTAGCAAAAACGTAAGATTTTTAAAACAATATTACTTCTTTTTAGTTTTTACCTTTTCCTGAAATTGTTGTGCCATTTAGACCTTAAAGACCAAGCAGCGGATGCTAAAGGAGGATTGGGAGTTTTTCAAGCAGAGAAGATTTCTAGAGGAGCAGGTATGGAGCGGAGAACTACAATTAAGTGTGAATGGGCATATCACTGTGGCTAATCTGTCCTTCTCACAGATGCCCAATAAGAAGTCCAGCTCTGGAGACAACTTTACAGACACTATGAGAATGCTCTCCTCACGTTTAAGTATTCCTGACTGCCCAAACTGCAACTATCGCAGAAGGTACAAATAATAAGCTATATATAAACTTGACTATTCAGGTTCATAGTCTGATACAGTAAAATATTAATTTTTTTAATTAAAGTAAACTTTAATATATTTACAATATGTATAAAATGTAGAAAGTAGTAAACTTAAAGGGGGGGGGGGGGTTTGACTGGTAGTGTATTAGCTAAAATGATCCATAATCTTGATGATTTCTACAGGTGTACGTGTGACGACTGCAGCCTCTCCCACATCCTGACCTGTGGCATCATGGATTCCCCCATCGCTGAGGACCTGCACATCAAGTTGCCCTTGCAGGGAGAGCCTCCCCGGGACTACCTGTCCGAGGTGCATCCCCCCAGCCTTTCCTCCGGGAGCTCAGCCTCCGGATCCAACTCCAGCTCCCCTATCACCATCCAGCAACACCCACGGCTCATCCTTCCAGATGGAGATCCCAACACATTGTAAGTCCTAATATTATTATTTTAGTTATTTATTGTTAGTTATTATAGTTATTTAATTTATTTATTTCTTAGTATTGGCGACGACTATGAAGTGCTCCCCTTGTCCAGTAAATTCGGGGACATTTACCCTTTGAGCAGTTATGAGGACGGCAACGTTGTGAGGTCTTCTGTGAATGGGCTTCACCATGAGCTGAACGGGGAAGGAGAAAAGACGCTAAAGACTGTGGTGAGTACTGCTGTCAAAATACTAAAATTCAAACTCAAGTGGAGCAAGGAGCGTTCTAGTAGGTCCTATAGAAGTCCATGGGAATATACTAGTCTATTTGCCTGGTTTACACCTGACCATATCACAAGTGATATATGGTCTGGGAGCCACCTTCGAAATATCTCGTAGCGGAGGTGTGGTTTACGATCGCCAACGGCTGTTTATTGGGCGTTACGAATGTCTATCATTTGGCGTATAGTAGCCCATAGCCAATCATGTCAGTTGTCAGTTCAAACTACAAGCTTCCGTTTGTCACGTAGTACGCGTCACCGTCTTGCCACCCCTCCCCGCTCTCTGATTGGCTCCCAGAATCGGGAGAGCTCGCTTGCCATAGTTGTCTTTCAGATCAGAACAAACAAAAGCAGCCTGGGATTTTCCAGGTTACTGGTCTATGTGGTCTTATACTTGTTCTGATACAGCTCAAGATCATTCTAAGGTTATTTAGGAAAGGTTCAATTCTGTAAATGTAACATTTTTAGTATAATTACTAATACTTTTGACGAGCCTAATGGGGTAATTTAAGATTAGTCATGAATTTCCTTTTCTTGCTTCCTTATGTTGTGATCATGTGGAAATATGTGCTGCTTCCTTGTTCCGTTTGTTATATTGTTCTTTGTTTTATGTTGCACCATAATGCCTAATTTCCTAGCTATTATTAACCATTGCAAATTCATTAGGTCAGAGCTCCTCAAGCTGATAAAGGGCCTATTAAGTCATGAATGTCACATGTCCACAAATCAAACATTATAATAGCAAGGAGGGATGACGAGTGCTCCAAGGGTGCTCATTGCTGCTTGCGACTATATTTGTGATTCTGATTGTTTTTGGTCCACAGTCTCCTCACTTAACCAGCAGTAGCAGTTCATCAGAGGGGGACGAGGAGGATGCTGATGGTGGGGAGCATCCAGGGCAGCAGGGGGCGCTAGGCAAAATTCACAGCCCCCCACCTTCATACAGTCATCAGCAACAGGTATGACTAAATCTCTCATAGAAATTATATAGTATAGTTGTGTTTTGGAAATAACTGTACAGAATTACTATGACCAAAATTAAAGTTTGTATACAGTGAACCCTCGCTGTATCGCGGTTCACTGTTTCGCGGATTTTTTTTTCAAATTTTCATTTTTTTTTTTTTTTCAATTTTTTTATAGTGTAACTTTTTTTTACAGTGTAACATTCTGTCCTGCGCCCTGATTAGCTAAGAGACTAGACCAGGACTAAACCAGGTCTAAAGCAGGTCTAAACCAGGACTAAACCAGGTCTAAACCAGGACTAAACCAGGTCTAGACCAGGGATGGTAGGGACAGAGTCTCTGATGTCCTTCACGAGAGCGCCTGGGTGACAGGAGGTGTGGCCTTTGTTTACTTGCACGAGCCATGGAAGAGAGTGCGAGCCGGACAAATGGAAGAGCCAAGAATCAACATGGACGGGCCGGGGGAGCCGCAGCGGGGGGAGGACACTCGCGCGCACAGAGGAGACAGTGGCTCTTCCCCGTGAGAGGACGAGAGGACGAACCCGACCCCGTCCTAGAGAGCTGTGGAGTATTGGCGACGTATTGATAGCGGTCTGATTTTGGAGCCGGGGTGAAATGCAACCAACTCTTGTGAGCGCAGGTTGGTCTTACCTGGTCTTGTGGTGAGGACTGGTGCTCAGAGGCGTCTGTTAGCGGTTTGGCACTGTTAGCATTGGCTTGAGTCTTGCCCAAAATGATATCCAGGTCGCTTTCCACTCGACTTTCGCACATGGCATGGATATGTGGTACCAAAACAAACACACGTGTCCGCGCACACGTGTCCGCGTGTCACGTGCCCCCCCCCCCCCCCACTATTAATATATTTTAATGAAAATCTACAAAAGTTTGAGTGTTTAAACAAGAGAAAAATGTTAATACCAGTCTCAGAAAGGTGTATAATGTGTCTGGTGAAGCGTTTTCAGCCTTAAAACATGTAGAATAATTGTAAAATATAAAATTGTCCTACTTCGCGGATTTCACTTATTGCGGGCTATTTCTGGAACCTAACCCCCGCGATAAACGAGGGTTCACTGTACTACTTTTTTTCCCCTACAATTTTGATACAAGGTTAAAATTACAAAATAATGATCTAATTGAAATGGTTTATTTAGCTTTTCAAAATGTTGCATAGTGCGGCTTTAATGTACAATGCACATATTCTTGAACCTCCAGGTAGCACCAGTGCAGCATGCTTGTGAGTGCCACGTTTGCACTCAGGACCCTGGCTCCACCGCGTTGGGCCCCGCCTCCTGCCTGCCCCCCGGCCGCCTCCACAGCACACCCCCTCCTCCCCCTCACACAGTGGGACACCAGTTCTTCACAGACCCCAAGATGTCCCCCACCCACCCCGCCCTACACCTATACCCCCACATCCACGGTCATCTGCCCCTTCACAACTTCCCCCGGCCCCTACTGCACCCCACCATGTACCCGTCGAGCCCACCACTTTCACACAACAAGGTGAGCACTGGTAAAAAGTCAAGTTCATTAGTTTCTGCTGATCCAGAATCACATGTTCTGTTCTGATTTACTCATTCATGTTCTGTAGTTTGACATGTTTGCCACAACATGCTCTATGAGTTAATATGGACTTGATAGACGTCAAAAATAGGGGAAATTCTGAATAATATGTGATATTATTCATTCATTATTTGTACAGCTTTGTATTATCAGAAAATGACTGGTTAGATTTGCATTCCTGTGGTCATGACGTTTTTGGGAGATTACCTAGCTCAGGGGTCGGCAACCCGCGGCTCCAGAGCCGCATACGGCTCTTTGATCCCTCTGATGCGGCTCAGTACAGTGGTTCCTCATTTATCGTGGGGGTTACATTGTAAAAATAACCCGCGATAGGCTAAATCCGTGAAGTAGTCAGCTTTATATTGCGTGTATAAATATGCGTGTATTTCACAGTTCCTCTGACCGAGGCGCCTGGCGCCGCTGCGCTGTTGCTGGTTTTGTTGTAGTGAGAACGCTTCCGTGCGCTCTCAGGACTGGTTCCACCACCTGGACTCCAGGTTCCACCAGTTGGTTCTGCGGAAACACTGCCGCTACTTCCCGATGCGCATTAACCACCCGGGGAAGTGTGCGCGCGGACATGTGCACCTGCTCATCGTGGTCAAATCTGTGACAGAGCATGACCGGCGCAACCGGCCCCAGGTGAGACGCACGGCCGCGGTCCTTCTGACATGTGCCCAAATGCCAGAAAATGGCATGGGTCCATGAAATGAATGAAATGGGTCCAAAGGGCTCTTTGAGTGGTAAAGGTTGCCGACCCCTGACCTAGCTCTACCAAAACTCTTGCAACATATTTGAAATTATAATTAAAGTAGAGATCCTTTCATAGGAAAGGACCCCCCCCTCCCCATTTATTGCATATTTGACCAGTAGATCCTGTTGTACCCTTGAGTAAGACCCTTCTGCCCTTTCCTACGCATAGTCAGAGCTGGAGCTGGGCGATATGACAAGAAGAAAAATGTAGTTGACAGACAATAGTTGATCCTGTGGCATCTATCAGATCTACTTAACACTGATCTATTATGATAACAGGAGAAGTTCAATTTGTCAACTGGACCAAGTTTGTTTGGTTGAAAACGTTTCGCCGCTCATCCGAGAGGCTTCGTCAGCTCTAATAAGAATACTGGTAAGACACTTGCTTATATCTTGCTGTAGGGAGGAGCTACCTAGCTAACTACTTTCCGGAACTATCTCATTGGTTTCGGTCTTTTGTTTCTCTGGCGTCTAGCTTAACGATCCCTATTCATCCCTACACGCCTGCTTTTTCACACCTCTGGCCCTGACCTGGCTAACCCTATTGTTTCCCTGTTTGTTTGATCTAGGCTTAATAATGGAATTGTAGATGGGATGTAAATTATATCTTACGCCACCATTTCTGTTCAGAGAAGGATTCTCTTTTTTGACAAAAATAGCCTCTTTAACTCCCCTCTCAAACCAATTCTTTTCCCTGGCTAAGATCTGAACCTCACTGTCCTCAAAAGAATGGCCCGTGGCTTCTAGGTGAAATCAAACAAACAGGGAAACAATAGGGTTAGCCAGGTCAGGGCCAGAGGTGTGAAAAAGCAGGCGTGTAGGGATGAATAGGGATCGTTAAGCTAGACGCCAGAGAAACAAAAGACCGAAACCAATGAGATAGTTCCGGAAAGTAGTTAGCTAGGTAGCTCCTCCCTACAGCAAGATATAAGCAAGTGTCTTACCAGTATTCTTATTAGAGCTGACGAAGCCTCTCGGATGAGCGGCGAAACGTTTTCAACCAAACAAACTTGGTCCAGTTGACAAATTGAACTTCTCCTGTTATCATGGATTCTACCTGGACGACTGAGGGACTTTTCACTGATCTATTATACAAATGTACTTTTTTTTAGAGCTTTTAACCATGTTATAGTTGTTTCCCCATCATTTACCCACTCAGTTGTATTTATGTGTGATTCATGCATGTTTGAGTAATCTTTATACTGAAATCAGGACGTCATTGCTTTGATCATCCCTTGTTCACTGCCACCAGCATATGCCCACTATTCTGTTCTTACTTATTTCATTCTCCTATTTTATTTTAGAATTTATAGGGTTAGGAATTGTCGCATAGTTTTTTTGGTAAACAATAAAAAATATATATACTACTCTCTAGAATGATCTACAGCTATCCATAGGATATGCCAACAGCTGTGCAGCTCTTTGTTGTGATGACATTTACAGTGACATCAGCTCCCATTGGGCACGGAAGTCAGCGGACTCTAATATTGTATTATGTTGTTTTAGATCAATATTGCGATTTTAAATTTACAAATTATAACAATGATTCACTGGTGTCATAGATTATAACTATATACCAGACACAAGCACAGTATGTCTTCTTTATTGCACCTCATGCTCAAACACAAGACACTAAACCTCCCACTTGGCCACTCTTACTGGGCAGCCTGAGCGAGTGACTGGTGGATTTAACCAGTGACCAGTTTGAACTTTCTACAGTGTGTGCAGCATTATTAGGCAAGTTGTATTTTTGAGGATTCATTTTATTATCGAACTACTATATTCTCAATCAACCCAAAAGACTCAAAGCTGAATACTTTTGGAAGTTGGAGTGGGGCTTTTTTAGTGTTGGCTATCTTAGGAGGATATTTGTGTGTGCAGATAACTATTGCTGTGCAGAATTATTAGGCAAATTAATAAAAAACAAATATATACCCATCTCACTTATTTATTTTTGCCAGGCAAACCAATATAACAACTCAAAATTTACAAATAAACATTTCTGACATTCAAACACAAAACAAAAACAAATCAGTGACCAATATAGACACCTTTCTTTACAAGGACACTCAAAAGCCTTCCATCCATGAATTCCGTCAGCTTCTTGAGCTGTTCACCATCAACACTGCGTGTAGCAGCAACCACAGCCTCCCAGACACTGTTCAGAGAGGTGTACTGTTTTCCCTCCTTGTAGATCTCACGTTTCATGAGGGACCACAGGTTCTCTATGGGGTTTAGATCAGGTGAACAAGGGGGCCATGTCATTATTTTTTCATCTTTTAGACCTTTACTGGCCAGCCACGCTGTGGAGTATGTGGAGGCATGTGATGTAGCATTGTCCTGCATGAAAATCATGTTTTTCTTGAAAGATGCCGACTTCTTCTTGTACCACTGCTTGAAGAAAGTGTCTTCCAGGAACTGGCAGTAGGACTGGGAGTTGAGTTTGACTCCATCCTCAACCCGCAAAGGTCCCACAAGCTCATCTTTGATGATACCAGCCCATACCAGTTCCCCACCTCCACCTTGCTGGCGTCTGAGTCGGACTGGAGCTTTCTGCCCTTTACTGATCCAGCCACAGGCCCATCCATCTGGCCCATCAAGACTCACTCTCATTTCATCGGACCATAAAACCTTAGAAAAATCAGTCTTGAGATATTTCTTGGCCCAGTTTGACATTTTATCTTGTGTCTCTTGTTCAGTGGTGGTCGTTTTTCAGCCTTCCTTACCTTGGCCATGTCCCTGAGTATTGCACACCTTGTGCTTTTTGACACTCCAGTAACGTTGGAGCTCTGAAATATGGCAGAAATGGTGGCAAATGGCATCTTGGTAACTTCACCCTTGATTTTCCTCAATTCTTGGGAAGTTACTTGGCACCTTCTTTTTCGAACGCGCTTCTTGCGACCCTGTTGGCTATTTGCCATGAAACACTTGATTGTTCTGTGATCCCGCTTCAAAAGCTTGGCAATTTCAAGGCTGCTGCATCCCTCTGCAAGACGTCTCACAATTTTAGACTTTTCAGTCCGTTAAATCTCTCTTCTGACCCATTTTGCCAAAGGAAAGGAAGTTGCCTAATAATTCTGCACACCTGATATAGGGTGTTGATGTCATTAGACCACACCCCTTCTCAGTACACAGATAAACATAAGCTGATATACTTAATTGGTAGTCGGCTTTCAAGCCTATACAGCTTGGAGTAGGACAACATGCATAAAAAAGATGATGTGGTCAAAATACTTATTTGCCTAATAATTCTGCACACAGTGTATTTTTAATTGTGAGATGACTGTTTTTGGCATATTGTCAGTTGGTCCAGAACATCTAAGATCAAAGATCAATTAGATCAAACAATCAAAATATCAAAATATCAATGATCAAAGTCAGCTTTATTGTCAATTCTGCCATATGTGTTCAACATACAGTGAATCGAAATTTAATTTCTCTCTGACCAGGTAGTGCAACAAAGACAGTGTACAAAATGCAACAAAAAGACGAGACAAAACAAAAACTAAGACAAAAATCTAAAAACTAAAATCTGAAAGCAGTGCGACAGAATAATTAAATACCTATTTACAGATGTCCAAAAATGTGCAGTGTGCATCAAAATGTGCAATGGAACATACAGCAGTGAGAGAATAGGTGTGCAACAGTAGTAATTCTAGTGCAATAACTAGTAAACAACAGTAGTAAAATTCCAGTAGTAAATGTGCAACAGTGCAACAGTAGTCCTTAGCAGCGGTTTTTTAAAGTGTCTAGAGTGATATGTCTTTTATGGAATACAGGTTATGCCAATATGGGGGGGGGGTTAAGGTGGGAAAGGTGGGAGTTCAGCTTCCTGACAGCCTGGTGGATGAAGCTGTTTGACGCTCTCAATGGTGCCTCGGTAGAAGGTGGTCATGATGGTTGGGGGGGCTCCAGCTCTCTTCAGTTTGTGGAGGAAGTAGAGGCACTTCTGAGCCCTCTTTGCCAGTGATGCAGTGTTCGTTGTCCAGGAGAGGTCCTCACTGATCCAGGAATTTGGTGCTGCTCACCCTCTCTACAGCAGCACCGTTGATGGACAGTGGAGGGTGCTGGGTGGGGCTTCTCTGGAAGTCGATAACAATCTCCTTGGTCTTTTCAACATTAAGAAGGAGATTGTTATCGCTGAATCACTTGGCCAGAAGGCTCACCTCACTCCTGTAGTTTGTCTCCTCGTTAGTATAGATGAGACCCACCACATGTTTTAAAAGTTCAAACAACCACAGGTGAATGAATAATCCAGTATAAAAACTCTTAAGTAAGGTTGGCATAATACACATTCAATATTCTATATACTGAATGTATTCAAAACATTTGAGTAACTACCTATGAAAAATGACTCTTTCTGTTTTTATTTTATCCAGCCTATTCCTCCCACCCCCACGTCTAGTCACTCGGCAGCAAAACAGCCCGCCTTCAGCCCATCCTTACCGGAGCACATGTATCCAAACTGCTTCAGCACGCCAGGGGGCGCAGGGGACTGGAACAGCTCACTCCAGTGCCTCTCTCTCAAGTTCGAGAATCTGTGGGACGCTGCTGTCATGAAAAGTTGGAACCCCTCTGTGCTGCTTCCTGACTCTTTACCAGGTTAATTCAATTAATTGTGCTCAAATAATCGGATTAACTACATTTCAAGTCCACGTCAATTTATCTGGATATCTGGATAAATTTGAACGTTTAAAAGTTATGTTACAATGTTACACAAAGATTCGTAGGAGCTTTAAGATTAAGACCTCATTACCGGTTTTGTTTCATTCACACATTTGAGAAATCCTTTATTAATTTGTTTGCATCTCCACAGCTCAAAATGCTCTGTCCTGGGCTACAGCACATACACTACTAGTCAAAAGTTTGGACACATTTCACTCTTCTTTATTTCTGTTATTATTTACATTGTAGATTCTCACTGAAGGCATCAAAACTTTGAATGAACACATATGAAATGTAGTAAATTAAAACTGTCTAAAAAATATAACTCAACTTGTTTTAGCTTTGCTTTGTTTTTAGTAGCCACCCTTTGCTTTCTTGGTCCTGACAAGGCACTGCTGAAAAAAAAAGGTTTTCATTTCAGGAGGTTTTGTAGCAAATTGCTCAAATAAAGATAAAAGAAATGAAAAAGGAGACTTCATCAAGAAGTTCAATGAGAGAAGACCATGATTTGCAGCCCTGGCGACAAAGCAAAGGGTGGCTACTTTGAATTTGAATATTAAATATAAAAAATATTTAGTTATTTAGACCCAATACATCTGTTATGCATTTTCCAAAAAGCTTACTAGAATCTCTTCTATATTATTAAAAAATATAAGAAATAAGTTTATTAAAAGAATTATTTGTTGACAGGTGACATGCTGGGACCACCAATGGCTGACATCCCCCTCCCCCCAGCCTCGCCTCTCGGACCACAGCCGGACCACTGCTCTCTCCCCACCCCTCCCTCCTCGTCCGTGTCCTCCTCCTCCTCATCCTCATCGTGCTCCTCGACAGACGCCAAAGAGCAGAAGAAGAGTGGCGCCAAGAAGAAGTGTCTCTACAACTTCCAGGATGCCTTCATGGAGTCCAGCCGGGTCGTCATGGCAACCTCCGCCTCCACATCCTCCGTGTCCTGCACTGCCACCACTGTCCAGTCCAGTAAGAACATGGTCTTTGTACAAACAGCATCTGAACAGCAAAATCAGACTACAAAGCAATTTGACCTAGTGCCGAACTAGATTATGTTATTTTCTTATTCAAAAGTAATGATTTGCTTCATTCACATGTTTCAAATATTGTCCCAATTTGCCTCCTGTTATTGAAAAAATGTCTGCGCACTTGTAGGCTTCACCAGTGCCAAAATTGTTTTTCATCCAAGGTATCTGAATAAGATGGTATTTAAAAATATTCACAGATAACAGAATACAAAACATGGGTGCTTTCTTTGATGCATAAAAAATATTTAAGTGAAAAATTTAAATGATCATAATGCATACATAATATATTGGCAGTGTTTTAAATGTTGAATCTCTATCAAGGATCAAAGATCAAAGTCAGCTTTTATTGTCAATTCTGCCATATGTGTTCAACATATTTCACCTTTCCCCTTCTCCAGATGATGTCTTTCACAGTTTGGGTAAAGAGGAGCACAGACCTCCGTGTTCCAGTCCCAGAGGCACCTCCACAGGCCTGGGCTCCCTTCCCCCGTTGTCAGGCCCCACCCTGGTCCCAGCCCCCACCTCACACCTCCCCACAATGGCCCCTCCCGCCTTTCCCAAGATGGCTGCCCCAGCCCCAGACTTCAGCGAGGCACACCACGGCCTGTGTCTCCCTCCCAGTGAACCGCCAGTGTCCTCCACAGACGGGCCAGGCAGCACCCCGCCCAGTGTCTGCAGGTAAGCCATGCCCAAAAAACTCTACCTAACATGGATGGATGCATTGGAAACTCTTTTTGAGCCAGTGCTGTTCAGACGGACTTGAGCGTGGCCCGTATTTCCCACCTGGAAGTGATACTTTCCGGGCCCTAGTGCTGAGTGCGGGTTGGTCAGCTGTTTGTCCTGAGCAGGAGCAGCTCTGTCTGTGACCACCTCTTGTGGCCGCACCCAGAAATCACCTGGTTCTGCTGTTTGTTTGTTTAGTCAGCAGCTTCCTTTTTTTGGTTATAATGGTTTGTTCCTATATATCCCAGCCAAATTATTGTCATCAAAACTGTTGTCATGCTACAGATTGCTACAGGTATAAAATTGATTTATTTTTTTAATCTCCTTTAAAATGTCAGTAACACAGTTGGTAAGCATGTGACAAACTAGAGGGTAGCCCGTTCAAATCTCTCCAGAGTAAGACTCGCATTGACACTGCCAATTACAAAAATGTGTCTGGTTGCAACAGGAAGGGCATCTGATATATAAAAACAATCTGCCTGACAGAAAAGGTGTGCATTTAACACTTAACACTACCAGTAAAAAGTTTGGACACACTTTTTCATGCATGTTTCTTCTTTATTTTTGGGTACAATGCAGCATATATTTATTTTATATTAATAATATTTATATAAATAAATATTTATTTGTTCAAATTAATTGTCCTTTCAGTGATCCTGAATGTGAGGGCCATCGCTGTGAGGGTAATGGGGCGTACGAGCACCAGCCGTATGATGGAGAGGAGAGCCAGGACGAAGACAGCTGTTCTGAACACAGCTCCTCTACCTCCACCTCCACCAACCAGAAGGAAGGGAAGTACTGCGACTGTTGCTACTGCGAGTTCTTTGGACACGGAGGGGTGAGAGACTCATTTAGTGTTGATTCTTTTTTCATTTAGATTTCATCTATATTGCTTTATTACATAAACAAAAACGAGCAAGTGAAAAAAATACAGTTTCAAAGGCATTTTCTGATCTATGTTATAATACTTTCTTTATCCTAAACATGCATTTTGTTTTATTCACTCATCTTAACACATAGATTCTGCATATTTAGGCTTTTAGGCTTTAGAGTTTTTCTCTCAAACAGAAAACACTCTGTTCCACCTTGTGATGTCATGTGTTATACAGGAAGTGCACCACTGTGTTTAAACTCCATACATCCATACGAAGTTTGCGTAGTATAGGATCTTAAAGACACATCCCAAAATATGAAATATCAATGTTAATATATGCTGGGATAAAGCACAAAATGTGTCATTTAATACATTTGTAATTGTATATTTCCTCTTAGCCTCCAGCCGCTCCCACCAGTAGAAACTATGCAGAAATGCGAGAAAAGCTGCGTCTGCGGTTGACCAAGCGTAAAGAGGAGCAGCCGAAGCGCGAGGAGCAGGCGCCGGTGCTGGACAGAGACGGAGGGGTGGAGGACCACAGGCGGGTAGAGGACCTGCTACAGTTCATCAACAGTGCGGACAGTAAACCTCCATCCAGCTCTAAGGCCGCCAAGAGAGCCCGGCACAAGCAGAAGAAGGTACGGGACACTAACCATCTGTTTTATACGTTGACGTTAATGCTGATGCTAAAATTTCAAACTCTGTGTGGCCATGTGGCCTTATATCTGTGTCATCCAGGTAGGTGCTGTGGTTGTCTAGATACCAGTATCTAGATAAATGATGACCTATACACCACTCGTATCACAGACCATATTGTATATATTGGTGTATAAAATCTAAGCATGTGTCCTGTTCTTCAGCTGGAGGAGAAGGCCCGTCTGGAGGCAGAGACACGCGAGCGAGAGGAGCAGCAGCTGCTTCTGGAGGAGCAGCGGCAGAGACGGGAAGAGACAGAGGCAGCGCTTCAGAAAGAACTGCTCCGCCTCCAGGAACTCCAACACCAGCGAGCCGTCAAGAAGAAGAAGAAAGACAAGGCCAAGGAAAATACAGCCCCCACGCACAACAACCCCCAGCCCCTCAGACAGACTGCCCAGAACGTGCTTGACAGCCTGCAGCTCCAGAGCCTCATCCGGCTGCCTGAGCCCAAAGCCTCCACGCCCCCGATGCCCCCCACACTGCCCACGCCCCCCACAGCTCCCTGCCCCAAACGCACCAGCGACAAGGCCCTCAGCATGGACACCACAGAGCTCAGCTCCGCCCTGCACATCGGCACATCCCCACACATCGAGGTGAACGGGAAAACCAAGAGCAAGCAGACAAAGGCGACTCCCGGCGAGACGCCTGCGCCCAAGAAGAGCCCTGAACCAGGGGCCAAGCTCACCAACGGGACCCCCTTTCCACCCACAGACACCAAAGCTCCCCGCATCCGGCCCCTAGAAGCTCCCCCGGCTCCAAACACGGAGGTCAGGCCCAACAACAGAAGCGCCAGCGGGAAGAGGCCACAGCAGGCGGTGGTTCAGGTGAAGGAGGAGCAGAGCAGCCCACCTGTGAATCACCATTCCCCCTCCCCACCGCCCCCGGCCCCAGCCCCCACGCATCAGGAGCAGAACGGGAAACCAGCCAGTGCAGAGTCCCCACAGCCCAAGTCTAAGAGCAAGAAGAACAAGAAGAAGAAGGGCGACAAGCTCAATACATCAATCGGTGGGTGAAATTGGTTTGCAGTGAACTACTCTAGTATAAATATGAGCTTGGTAACTTTCAGCTCTCACTAGTTCAGGATCTAATATGCCTCTGGACCCTACTCAATTTGAAATGAAATTAGGGCTAGACAAATGTAATCAAAATAACCTTTTCAATTATCAAAAACACATAATTTCACATAGTTTATACCGCTACAAACAAATTAGTCACTGTACGTGATTTTTAAAACATGAAAAACGGAACAAAGTTATTCCTCACTTTCCTAATGTGTTCCTAGCATCCTAATAATTCACTGCAGTGAGTTTATAAGTGCATTTCCAACTTTCATTAGCGTACTAACAACAACTCATTTTGACACAAAGAGCTGCTTTTACCATATATCTGGACTGACAAATTTTCACATTGTTGCATGAATAAAATTGGTACAGGTCCTTTAACCCAGATGTTCCATTTCAACAGCTACTCTTAAAGTTACCCCAAAATTTTCCCAAATACTTTTTTACTCTTGAGTATTTTCTTGGACCACTTTGTAGTTCTACTTGAGTAATATTTTTGCACTTTACTTTTACATGAGTCCCACCTTTTTTAAATGGTTGTGAAAAGAATAGTGCAATTATTAATATTTTTACTCCAAAATCTGTCATGGAAACTTATCGCTGGTGAAATAAAAAATAGTAGGAAATTCAGATTGAGGTCAACTGTTTCATCATCTTAATTTGAGCCTGTGACCAGTCAATTTGGTGACTCTAAAAAAAATATTTCCAATTACATAACTCTCAAAACTCTACATGGAACATACATTTATTTCCTCTCCCCGCTGTGAAAAGTTCAAACCGCGACTGTAAGCATGTGACTCTGCAGGTGCTTCCTCTTTTAGCGCCAGGCTTTGCTACAAGTGTTAAAAATACTGCAAAACTTTGTGACTAACAGTTTGTTTTTTTGTGTCATGCCTGCTTAAAAATATCAAGTAAACTCAACATATTATTATGGTTTCATATAATTCGGTGTTTTTGTTTCCAGATGATGTTTTTCTGCCCAAAGACATCGATCTGGACAGCACTGAAATGGATGAGACTGAGAGGGAGGTGGAATATTTCAAAAGGTAGGCCTTTTTTGTATTGTATTGTGTATATTGTAGTGTATTACTTATGTTCACACTACAAAAATGTGCAATGTTTTTAGAGTAAACTAAAGCTATCCTCTTTCTAAAAAACTGACGTCATAGTGATTTAAACCTGTTCCACATTCCTTGAAGATCTGATTACCATGCTGTAGTGGGCTGAATGTGTCTGGTGTAATTGGGACAGTGTTGACGTAGGCTAGGCTGATCTTGTTATTGTTTAGTTTTCGATGACATCATATAAACTAAATGGAGCCCATGGAGAATGGAGAATCATTTTCAGATGGATGGGAGCTGCATAAATGATTAATATGCTGGTGTTATGTTGTATAAAATATATAAAAAAACATAATACAAAAACAGTCAACATTTTGGATGGAGCCTTGGAATAAGAAAGGTGCTTTTATTTCTTGACTTTTTTTTTACCATAATCGACTAATCAACTAAAGTGCTTGCCCATAAAATGATAGTTTGTCAGTTTGTAACCTTTAAGGTCCTAATATGGATTCTTTACTTTAAGCCATGTTAATGTGACCTAATTTTTTAATTTCTTTAGTATTGTGAGCTTTTAAAGTACACTCACAATGATACAAAATTGAAACAATAAAAAATGAATAAATTCCAACGTTTGGTCATGTTTGTCAATAATCATAAAATTGCGATTGATTTTATTTTTGAAAATCTGAGCAAGCATCATAGTTCAGTTGATATTGGAAATTCCATGGCTGAAATTATCCAAATGATTCTTGATCCTGATTATCCTGTATTGCCACATGACATCAAAAGGTGTGTTTTCTGGATGAGCGAAGAACCCTGCTTAAATAGGCAGTGTTTGTGTGTTAAAGATCCCATGGCATGAAATTTTCACTTTCTGAGGTTTTTGAACGTTAATGTGAGCTCCCCGACCCTGTTTAGGTCCCCCCCCATGGCTAAAAGTTGCGAAATGTCTAAACTGAGCATTTGCGGCCCTTTTTTGCGTTAGAAAAAAACACAGCTCAAACGGGCGATTCTGAACAAGGCACCTTATTGACGTCAGATCGAAAAATGCAGCTCCACCCCCCGTCTATGTCTCTACTCAGCGTCTCTGTATATCACGGCCATAGAGTTTGGACTGCAGAGGAGCTACACAATGCGAAATGCGTTTTTTTATTTGCCTGGAGGCACGTGCGAGTGTTTCTAGGCTCGGAAGTCCTTTACCCGACCCTCTGGACCTCTGAAACAGCAGTGGTTTAATTTTATTTTCTATGGAAATGTGTTTATTTTTCAATGGAACGCTTCTCATCTCCTCCTCCGCGCAAAAACGTGGAAGTGGGAGCCACCCACAGCGCACAGCTAAAGAGGAGAGAGTGGAGAGTTTGGCCACGCCCCCACCCGCTACTATAGGCCATCTCTGTCCTCCTCATTTGCATTCAAGCAACAACGCCCATAATGGACTGTTCCAGAGACATATTTATGACTCTTTCTCATCTTATCTCTCATGCACTGAGTCTTGATTTTGGAGAAGGATTCATTTACAGTATTAGGGAACCATTAAGGAGCCATACAAAAGCATCAAGAAGTACCATGTCATGGGACCTTTAATATGTGTCAGTGAAACTAAATCTCCAGGAATGTTTTTGTGAATAAAATAGGCCCTTTAACCCGTTTTATAATGCATAGGAGGGATTTTTTTTCATATAGGGAAACTCCTTTGTGAGTTGATATTTAAAGTATCCCCCGATCAAATGATGTCATCCATTTTGTTTCTGTCTTCAGGTTCTGCTTGGACTCTGCGCGACAGACACGCCAACGACTTTCCATCAACTGGTCCAACTTCAGTTTGAAGAAGGCCACTTTTGCTGCTCACTGAGGGTCACAATCAGAACATGACTCTGCCCCCTCCCCTGGACTCCACCCCCTCTGTGCCCACTCCTCCCACACGTGCTGCCTTGCTTCCCTCACGCGTCCAGACCTCTCACCAACACAACAAAAGCCCTGCGTGCTTCTGTGCGCTTTTAGGTCACCTGATTGAACAAGCCATGGTGGAAAATGATGTCTGCCTGTAGTCAAAAAGATGCTTATATTATAATGTCAGAGAGGTTTCCTTACCAAAAAAGACAATTATGGAAACGTAAAAAAAAAAGTTGTACTAAATGAGAGCTGTATTTGAGACACTGTGGCTTACTGTCCCTTGGTGCACCTGCCCCCCAGCACGCCCCCTCACCAGGTCTGACGGGCTCCGCTGCTCCTCCCCCTCCTCCCCCCTCCATCCCCCTCCATCGCACCATCCCATTTCACACACAGGAGGAAAGAGGAAAATACTTGACAATGTTCTTTTTTTTGTTTTGTTTTTAAGTTCTGTTTAACAAACTGTTGAGTAAAAATGTTCCAGTTCCACTTGTTTTCTTTCTTTTTGACCTGTAGCCAGCTTGTATGAGAATGAATTGAAAAAGCAGAATACTCACACTATCGGTCTGTTCTAGAGTGTATATTGTATTAACACTGAAGCCAAACTGGCTACTTTTAACATATTGTTAAGTAATATTAAATCTTGTCTTTCTTTTTTGAAAGATGGAATACAGTAGTATGGCAGGAGGTGTCTTGTGTCCAATATTTTTTTCACTTAACATGGGAAATGGGGAACAAGCTTCTACCACTTGGAGTGGTCAGTCTGCATTAAGTGGGCCCAAAAAAGTATTTTTTAAATTTAACCAAACCCTTTTTAAAGAACAATATGACACAAAACTACCTTTCATCAACATATTGACAATCATGCACATCACTAATGGATCTATTGCACATTGCATCAGGTTTGTGAAGTTTATTGTTTTGTATCATACGTTTGTAAATTGGCATCCAGGAGCATTGGACAGAATCTCACTGCTGTCAGGGTCAAAGAGAGGGCCCGGGAGATGGCACAATTATGGCACAATTATGGCACAATGCACAGTTGATGACTAATGTAAAACCTCTTGAGACATGTTTTTGATGAGGGGTTATTTGGTTAAAAAAAAAAAAGGAAATTTTCCATAATACCCCCTCTTTAAACTTTCAGTACATCTGGAGATGAATTAATCAAACTTAACCAATGAAATCACAGAATTGCAAAATAATAATTATAGATGTTGCTCAATTGGAAGTAGGGTTAATTACACTGTAGAATATACTGGTACAATATTATGCAGAACATGAGGCTGAAAATTAATCATGGTATCAACATTTCTAGCTTGATTTCATTAGTAAGGAAAGACTGGATGAGATATGTACTCAAAAGTAGAATTACTTCAAAATATTAGAAGTGACTCAAAGTAACTCAAGTAAAATAGTATTTACTAACTTAAAGTGTAACTGTTGGGACAAAACATCTGATTTATAATTTGAAGTTAATGTAATTGGAAAACATCTAGTGTTTTGAAAGGATGGACTCAAAAAATAATCTAAATCATATTGAAAGGAGCAATGCAAGAAACACGAACGTTCAAATAATTTAATATTGTCAGCATAAAGCTTTTGTAACTTGTAGATGTACTCACCGTGGAAAAAGTAACTCAAGATGTTACTTTAATATAAGTATTACTCAATTAGTAAAAGAATTCTGTTAAAGTACAATTTCTTTAAAAAGTCACTCAAGTAAATATAATTGAGCACTACCCACTTCTGATTCTGCATTAGCTAATTATATATACACTATTGTAATGATCTCTCTGCTAGCCTATAGATTATAACGACTAGGACGTGGGACTAGCACTTGGGAATGTGATTATTCAAATTACACACCTATCACCACTGTAGATTTAATTAATGTACGCTTAAAACTCATTTTCAAATATGCTTGTGAAAAACTTTCCCTCCAGTTGACAGAGGAGGAGGTTATGAAATTCAGTAGTTCCCCCAAGACTAAAGTAGGGCATATCTAGATGAGTTTATGCTTAACTTTCACTTTATATTTGAGTGTCTATGTAAAATAAGGACACAAAATATTCACCATTCATCAGCGATGAAAAGTAGTTAAACATTGCACTCAAGTAGTAGTACTGAAAATCAGGCACTAAAACTAAAATCAAAACAAGATACAAATTTGAGCAGATATTGATACTAAAAATGTCACATCAGTGAACCGTTCCTGAATATCTTTAGAATTATCTTGAGCTGTATCAGAAGACCACATAGACGAGTATACACCCACGGACCACAGTGGAACCTACCTGAACGACAGGGCTTGTACAGATATAAGGCCACATGGTAGTATAAAAGAAAGTACTATTATTTAATGTTGTAAATGACACATTTAAAATATAAAGCTGAGGGCTAAAGACCAGTGGTTAATGCAATGTATCATTTAGATGGATGCATTTTACATAGTTTTAACAGAGCTGTTACACCTTTAATAAGGCTTGAAACATACATTTTAGGTCAGCATCACATTGAATTGTGCTGTTATTGAGGCTACAATAGTAGGATTACTTAAATGTTCTGTTAATATGAATGCCTATAATCAATTGGGTCATTTTAGCAGAAGGCCTGAAAGCCAATAAAAATTGGTCTGAGGGCCTTATTTGGCTCCCAGTCCATAGTTTAGAGACCCCTGGTCTAAATATTTTGTATTATCATTGTGGTATTGGAACTGGTATTGAGAATTGACTTGAGTTAGAAGTTTTAGCATCATGGCCACTGGTGAGAGTAGGAATGTAGATTGACTCGTAAATTGAGAGCTTTGCTTTTCGACTCTACTCCGTGTTCACCACAGCAGTCCGATACAGTGACCACTTCACTGCAGATGCTGTACCGATCTGCCTGTCAATCTCACACTCCACCCTTCCCTCACTCACAAGAAACCTCAAGTCTACATCCAGTCCCAAGTCTTAGTTCATTTTATCAAGTGAAGTCTCAAGTCCAAGTCCCCACCTCTGGCCTAGTTCAGCTCTTCTGACTGGGCTCACTCATGATATGAATGACTGTCTGGCTGCATGTCCTCAATGATGCAACATGAGACTGACGGCAGAAGAGTTATTAGGTGGTCCATGTAGGAGGAGGAAACACCGTCCAGAAAATGGGGTTTCCAATAGTGCAAGCTACTGCACACTGTTATACATATCTGTGTCTTTCAACACAATTTTAACAAATGTAATGCTGATTTATTCTTAATTAGAAAAAACACTGGACATGATGTCCCAGTTATAAGTGGTGTTTTTGATGTAAACTCCAGCACCTGCAGTCAATCATTAATTGGTGCTAGTGCAGCCTCTGCAGATAAAAAAAAATCTTGTATCTGTGTATATGTGCAGGTTAAGTTAGTACTGTTAAGTTAGTACTGTAAGAGCACAGGCTACAGTTTCTTTAACTCTTTAAATGGAAAAGAAAGATTCATTTACCTGACTATAAGGAGTCTCATAGGCCAGTGGCCCCCAACATTTTTTTGTCTTTAGTAGCCCGTAAGCGTTCTCTCACACTCCAAGTACTGAATACTGAATATTATGTTGGCCCCATGTTGGCCCTATGGCATGAGCTCACCGAGTCGGGTAATGCCACGGAATACACCACATGCCCTGTAGGTTTATCACACACTGGAGTAGGTCTCTTGTCAGCCTACAGGTTCAGGGATAACAGGTACTCGTCCACAAAGGGAATCCCCTCTTAAACCTCCGTCTGGTTCTAACCTTCTGTTCTTCCCCTTAAACCATCTTAAACCTTGGATATCTCTAATGCTGTTATTGGCAATCCCTCAGCATTTACCCCACACACACAAACAGTGGCACTATGGAGCCCTTTTGGGAAGTAAACAGCACTCCACTTTCAAACAACTATTATCTTGTTCTTTTTGGGACTTCCCAATGGAAGGCGGGAAATTCCCATTCTTTTTGGATACACAGAAGATTAAAGGCACAAATGTGTGCACTATTTGGATTTATAGTTTTAGCTCAAACTTTTTGCACTTAGCACAGACAGGAACTAAGCGGTCATGGTCACATGATGATGAGAGAGTCATCTGAAGTCCCCAGGTGGGTCAGGAGCAGGGGGTGATAGCTCTGTTCCGCTTGAATTTGGTGGGTGAATGTTCAGTGTGGGTGACACAGGGACTATCCCCTGTGCTGAAGGCCTCTGTTTCAGTGTATGTCTGTGTGCACATGTGTGTAGTTACACCGCAGTAAGAAGCACTTTTTTCAACCTAAAAAGGAAGCAATGAATTGTGGGCACTCTGTTGGAAGCACCCTATTATGATGCAAATACCACATTCACATTGTGTTGGAAAGCGCTAGACTGTGAGGGCAGAACATCATGTGAGACTTGACCTACTTAAGAGCCAAGAATGGAAGAAATTAAATCTGATCATTATATGATCAAGAGTAACTGATTCTGAGCTGATGTGTGTGTGTGTGCGTATGTGTGTGTGTATATGACTACTTAAGGGCTGTCCCCCTGACACCAACACAGTTTTCCAAGCGATTTAAAGAGTTGCATGGCCAACTGTGTCAAAAGCAGCCATCAGCCAGCTCAAAGAAGAGCTGGAGAAGGTCTGGAAGGTGAAGGCATCAATGGTGCCCGTGATCATCGGCGCGTTCAGGCCAGTGACCCCCAAACTGGAGGAGCAGATCCCAAGAAGGTTCTGAGTTCAATCTGTAGGTTGTGTGGGCCTTTCTGTGTGGAGCTTGCATGTTTCTCCCTGTACCTGAGGACATCTCAGTCCAGAAAAGTGCAGCAATAGAAACAGCAATGATACTTAATTCTCACACTCCCAGGCCTTTGGTAGATAAACATTTCATATAAACTTTTTGTCAGCTAGATTTACTCAGTGTGAAGAATAACCAAGTAAGAGTATTATTACAGTAGGAAAGGTATGCTGTCTGAAAACTACTCTGAGAAGCAGAATTGCTTAAAAATGTATTTAAGTAAATGTAATCAACCCACTTCTGATCATAACCACACCGCTATTTAAAATCAACCTCAACACAACAGCAAAGACTTGGCAGTTAAATCAGTTTTATTACAAAAATATATACCACTCGAACCAAGTGAAGTCTGTCAGTTCTTCTTAACATATTTATATTCCAGTTATATTGACAATTTCTATGTATGGCTTTAGAGGAAAAGGTAAACAATCACAGATAAAGTTAATATTTTAGAATAAGTAAAATAAATAATTAGTACAATATATAATCTGTTATGAAAATATATATATATATATAATTTACAAAGTTATCAAAATATACATAGCACCCCAATACATACTCATACATACAAGTAGAAGCTTATGTTTTTTAAAGTGCATATGACAGGTTAGACTACTCCTTTTACTATTAGTTAACATCATGTTTTAAGATTTCTAGCCTAGAAAATTGTAATTATACTTCTTGGTTGGACATGGGTGCAGTGTGTAAAGGTAATTCCATACATACTGCCGTAGCTCTAATTTACACCATATCATATTTTGAGATTTTATGATATTTATGATTAGTGTAATGAAATAATGACCCTAACCCTAACCCCTTCAAATCTATAATTAAACTTTTATACTAAAACTGTGCTTTTTGTGCGTAAATTATCCCTGCGTTTTGGATAGAATATTGTGTATAGACGACGTAGAGGGATTCCTTTTTAGAAATGCTTCCTAGAATTTTCAACTTTTTTCAGTTTCTCTTCACAGACAGCCACTTGACTCCCACCACCTGACGAAGTAATGGTTAGAAAAAGCTGAACACCTGCCGTATGCACTTTAAGTCTCTGTACAATGGCTGAATGTGACTGAAAGTGCAAGAGTCGCAATAGGAAACAATGAGGTATATGACATTTGGTATATTGCATTCACACCCTTCCCCCGCACACAACAAGGGGACTCTACACTATGTACAAACAACTCAAGGCTTTGATTTATCACAGTGGAACATGCAGCCTTAATGAAGTTACTTGTTATAAGGCATTAGGTGTGGCCTGTTTTCCCAAGTCATGATTAATAATACTACTAATCCAGATGATATGAAGTGTTTTTTTTTTTTTTTTTTTACTTGATAATGAGCCTTTGAAACAGGTAATAAATTGTAATCTCAATCTTTGTTGGTCCATAAAAGTCATATTACTCAAATTTGACCCTTGCGAGCTTTTAGCCATGCCCCAGAGTTGCGTTTTGTCCCACCTTGTGATGTCATGAAGCGGTAGTTTTCAAGTTACCAACTACCTTTTACCTTCAATAGAGACTGGAAATTCCAAGGCTGAAATGATCCAAATCTAGTGAGTGTGTGTGAAGTTTAAAAACAAAGCGGAGCACTGTATTACCTCATGACATCACAAGGGGAAGTCAGCCTTATGCAGGGCTTAAATGTGTAAATGAAACATAACACAACTCCAGGTATGTTTCTGATAAGGAAACAACATTTTAACATAGATCAGAAAATATATTAAATCCTTCTGAATTTTGGTTGGTTCGCCAGACTTTACTCATACTATGAGAACGATTCAAAATATTTTGTCTGGCTCTGTTTTAAAAATAACCACGTTAAGATGTGTATTTATTATTAGTCACAAACACACACAAAGACATGCTAAACCTGTTTTTCTGGACAGACTATTCCAGATGGACATGTAGAACTCAGTCCAGAGTGCTACACAGGATATATTAAAATAGACTAGAATATAATTTTTGAGTGTATGTCTCCTCCACTCCATCTGCTACGTTGTACTTTAATGTAGTAAAGTAGCGTGCAGGGCATAGGGTTATGGGGAGTAGGGTCTGTTTGCGTAGTGCACTTCCACACTGTTCTCAGGTGTGTAGTTTGAGTAAAGTCCTGCTCATATTCTGGCGCATTCTTCCCAGTGGTCAAAGTACTGCGCTGCCTCCGTGTCACTGAATCGAGCCTGGCAGCGTGGGCATCGGAGCTCGGACTGATCCGAAGTCCAGGGTGGGCTCTGTAGAGCAGTGGCACCAGGGAGAGGCTGCTGCTGCTGCTGTCTGTCTGCATTGTTCCTCACCAGATGCTCAGTGTCTTTGGTTCGTCTCGGAGCCATTCGGTGTCCAATGTGAACCCGACAAAGAGGGACTATATCCCGGTCTCTGTCTCTGGTCTCCCGTGCTGCTGCCCCCTGTTGAGGACAAGAGGAAAGACATGTAACCAGCTGTACGCAGTCTATTCAGTCTATTATTTGTCCACCCCTTAGTCTCCAGAACTCCCTATTTCTGCTTACTACATACAAAATGTTATCCTAAAAGTATACCTCATAAACATTACTCAAAGGTGCACTATGTAGCTTTTCTGATGACACCTGCTTGTCTCCATGGAGTTATGTTATTGCTTTGTCTGGAATCTTCCACAGTATGGCATTCAACTTATCTATCTCCATAGAGAAAACAGACGGCATAGTCAAAAATACAGATAGATCCGCATAGCATTTCTGCAGAGCTACCAGTTATTTCAATTTTTTTTTCACCACCAGGATAAGTGACAGGTCAGATCTGTGAAGAGGTGACCCTGATCATAGCCAGAATACATGTTTTTCAAGGTATTATTGAGATAACAAAAACAGATAGATTTAATGCCATACTGTCGAATATTTGAAGAAAAGCAATAACATCTCCATAGACTCAAGCAAGATACTCCCACCAAAAGTTCCATAGTGTATACATACATCAGAATACTTGTAGCTCTAAGGTCATTCAAATCAAATAATTAGTTATTAGCTTCAATACAAAATGTAGTTTCATGGTTAAAATCTACTGCCTAATAAGGTTAGGCAATTGGCAATAATCCAATAAAACAATTTGGTTTTCTTGGGTAATTTTGGTCTTATTTGGTTTTACTTTTTGATTTAAAACAAAAAGTAAAAGTAAGTGACACTAGCTCATAAAACAATGCTGATTATGAATTATTACACAAGAGTAGTAATGTCTACTAGCGTTGTCAAAAGTACCGGAAAAAAGATACTAATCAATACCGAAACTGGTTGCTAATTTGAGCAGGCATCGATACAAAAAAAAAGGTCACATTCACATGACAGAAATAACATTTTCCTGAATAGCTTTAGAATGATCTTGAGCTGTATCAGAACAAGTATAAAGTGCATAGACTAGTATACGCCCATGGACCACTATGGAACATGCTGAGTACCGAGTTTAATGTTGAATTTTTTTTTTAAAATCACATTTTATTGTCTAAAGAAGGAGTGTGCTTTATTAGCTTTGTGATACCAGAATCAGTATTTAGTATCAAGTCTGAAATTTTAATATGGTGACAACACTAATGTCTACTCTATGCCATGATCAACATCACAAAAATACTGGTCACTGTTTTTCAGTTAGCTAAAAACTGATATTGCCTCTTACCTGTTTGTGCAGCTTTTGTTTTAGCTGTCGGATCTGCTCCTTCATTTCCTGTATCTGTCCTTGCGCCCTCTCTCGGTCATCTCGCTCCGATTTAAAGTCCTCTGTGTAGATCAACACCTGGACAGCAAACCAAATATAACTTATAACACATCTTTTGTTTGATTTTATTTTTTCATAGTTTTCCCCAAAAAACAGTGGTATGAGAGATACGGCATGTTAGGAGAGGCAAGGGCTTAGACATAATTTATCACCCATTTATCATCCTAAATCAACAAAACAAGCATCTGACAGATATGAGAATTGAATAAATGAGAAACTGTAAACAGCGTAGTTAGCTCCTCCTTTCAGACAAATATAAGGCCACCAACACTAGACCAGAACTGCAGAAACCACTTGGATGAGTAGTGAAAAGTCTTTACTCTAAAACTTTAGTTATTTTCCCAAACCCACCTGCTGCTCCAACATCTGTATCCTCTCTCTGTCTTGTCTCCTAGCGTCCTCCATCTCCCGGTTCAGTCTCACACACTCTGTGATCTTGTCCTTCAGAAGACCATTGAGGCGGCTGATCTCCTGGTGGAGCATGGCGGAGCTAATAGAGCCCAGTCCTGGTACCACAGCCTGGCTGGCGCTCTCCTTCAGCCTCTGGCACAGGCCCTGAATGTAGTCCTCTCTACTTGAATCATACTTCTGCCACTGTGAGTTTAAGCTTTGGACCTAAAAGAATGACAGAATATGCTTATTAATAGAGCAATTTTCTTTTCATGGTAGGATTCTAGTCAGAGTATTGCTGTCACGATACTAAAATTTCAAACTATTTTGACACTAAGGAGTCAATACTCCTACAGATTTCGATACCATGATGATAATAAAAATATGGTCTCTTGTTTTTGTTCTGATACAGCTCAAGATCATTCTAAAGTTGTTCAGAAAAGGTTTATTTCTGTGCTGTGAATGTGATTTTTTTAGTATTGATACTTGCTCAAATGAGGCTCTAAGTTCAGTTTTTATCGGATTTTGTTACATTAACAAAAATTACAATTAACTAAAGTATATTAGTCCACACAATTTACAGCTGAACAAATTATAGTCATGAGTGATACAGGGATGACATGGGCAAGATAGGAATTTCACCAGCCAAGTGCTGAGTCAATTCAAATGCAATACTACTGTGCAACCCTGACTTCTTCCTCTATCTCTGACAGCAACACACAATGGACACTTTTTGAATTACATTACGTTTTTGTACAGCTTTTATACAGTAAGTGAAAGTCCAATCTGAGTAGTTTACAAGCAACTAATTACATTGATGATTTTGGAAGACTAATATGACTACTACTAATAATAATACTTGCTGTGATAAAATTCATTATAGGACTAATACATGACTTCTGTTGCTGCTGGGTGTAAAAGTTCACTTCGAGTTCAACATGGATCTATAACAGAATATTACCATGTTATACTATGTGGTCTTACACTAGTTCTGATAAAAACAGTTCAAGAAATGTTGAATTTTAATCAGTTAAGTGATATTTTTCAGTACTGATACTTGCTTAAATGAGTATTTATTTTCAATACTAATTTTAGTATAGATTAGTATCTGATTTTCAATACTTTTGGCAACCCTAGTATGTACTAGTATAGGAGCCGTCCTGATAATAAAACAACTACTAAATCCCTCTAGTGCCCGACTGATATTGAATACTGTTGTTTTTGTGTAAGTAGTTATGAAATATTATATTTTAGAAATGATAATACATCAGTAATAGTATAACAGATGTACACATGGTAAGTGGACTAACTGAGAGCTCGTTTTACTGAATCTTAACAAGCGATACTGTTTGAGATACAGCTTTATATGTAAAATAAAGCAATATTTAGTTTTACCATGCAAATATTATTATTAAGCACATTTTACTTGTATTCCCTGTAGTGTCTATTTGAATGGTGATGTTGATGTATAGGTTAGTCAGTAAAACCGTTGTTTAATGCAGTTAATATAGAATTATGTATCATTATATCATTCTTACATAAGCCACACGCTGCTTTAGCTGTTGGTTCTCCTGCTGAAGTCGCTTTATCTCTTCTGTGGTGTCTGTCTTCTGTAAGAAACACAAAGCCAGTATATTAGGCTGATATATTTCTAACAATAATACACAAACATTCTGAGTGTGTTTTAAATCAGACTTCTCTTACAGAAGTGTTAAAGTAAACTAAAATCTGATACAGAAGTTTAAAGTTTTACATATTTATTCATTCCTTGAATAACTAGAATGTGCATAATGTTTGAAGCTTTTTGTCACTGATACAGGACCTCTACTGTAGAATTTGTCCAGAAATACTTCTACTTTAGCAATGACAAATTTAAAGGGACAGTGTGTAAGATTTTTACCTGTTAATTACTGAAATTGAAGATACCCATTCAAAAATACATTGTTTTCCAAGCCTTTTCACTTCCATCATGAAATCAAAGTATTCTTTTGGACTTAGATATAGTCACATAAAAGGGGGATCTTCCCCATATAGAGGCAGCCATTTTGAATACGAGAGCCGCAGAAGGACATTTGGGCTCATCCTTTGCCTCGGCTCCTGCTAACAGCTGCTTAGCCGCGCTGCATATGGCTCCCCCCTTCCCCCCTCCCCTTCCCCTTCTCTCCTTCGTTCCTCTGCTCCCATATGCAGCCAGGAACGAAGGAGAGAAGAGGAGAGGGGAGCATGCTGCCGGATCACACATCGTAATGGATATAACACGTATTTTGGACTAAATTGTTTTACTGGATTTTATTCGCTGGATCCTTATGGACAGATTGAGACCAAGTTTATGATGAAATACAGAGTTTGACCTGTGCAAAGCCTTCAAAGGTAAGCTAAGTAAGCTAAGTTTTGTGCTTTTCTGTATAAAAGCCCCATGTGCTCGGGGAGTGATTGTTTTGCAGGGAAATGAATTGCATAGTCAAAAAGAGGAGACTGTAAGGTTTCATTTGATGTGTAGATTGTCATGAATCATGATCGGGATTGTGTGTTTTCATGCGAAAAGAAAAAAAAAAGGTGAACGGGTTTTATGTATACAGCGGTGCGCGGTTCGTGCGCGGGCACGCGCGATGTCGGCGGTACGTCGCGTCCGGGTGACCCTCGAGGTCTGCCGTAGCCAAAAGAGGAAGTGGAATAGCTAGTAACCACCTATGCGCCACGAATCCTACACACTGTCCCTTTAACAAAACAAATATGCTGTTGACTGTAAACTGTCTGTCTACCCCCATTAGTGTCTGAAGTATATAAAATACATGTTGAACTATTTAATTTATGTGTATTTATATGAATTAATTTAAAATAAATATTTAAGAAATTATTTGACAAGGTTATGGGTTTTAGGCATCAGGATTCCTTCCAGATTTGAAGGATTTGGCATGGCAATGGTCCTCTGTTGTTATAGTAATTATCCAATTCAAAACAAAATATTATATCTTTAGCATGGGTCCTAACAAAATCCTCCAAATCAATAAGGAATCATTTGCCTGAAACATGAATAGTGTTTGATACAAGGAGAAGTTCAATTTGTCAACTGGACAAAGTATGTTTGGTTGAAAATGTTTCGCCGCTCATCCGAGAGGCTTCGTCAGCTTCATGAATAGTGTTTGTACACATTTACAGTGAAAATCACCTACCTCTCTCTCCTCTGCCTGCTGCCTGCCCTCCTCCTCCTTCCCTGGCTCTTCGTTCTCCAGCCCCCTCTCCTGGCTCCTCTCCTGGCTCCTCTCCTGGCTCCTCTCCTGACCCCTCTCCAGGCCCCTCTCCAGGCGTGCCAGCAGCTCCTTGCACACCTTGACAGTGACCCCTAACTGTCCCCGGAGATGGTCGGCCTCCTCTGCTAAGGATGTGCACACGATTGCTCTGGTAGCCTCTGATTGCTCCTTCTCCTGCAGGGCTGTGCGCAGTCTCTGGATCTCTTGGTCCTTTTCGTGCCCGGGCTCACACCGGACCTTCTCCAGCTCCTGCTCCTTCTCTTTGAGCTCTGCTGTGAGGGTCTGGATCTCCTACAGGAGGTGATGGACAAGAGTTATAGAGATTCTGAAAACCTTTGATAATTATCTTGATAATTACTATGTATAATTCCTGACTCCTGATCAAGGCTAGAAATTCCCTCACAAGGGATTAAAAAAGTGTAACTTTGATATGTTTTTAAGTCGAAGAGAAGTGAGCAATACAAATTAAGTGTCTTGCTCAGAGACATAATGATAGAAAATGCTTAAACAGGTTAGAACTGATCCTCAAGTTGATGGTGCCCCCAAAGTCCCATAATAGTAGGCCTATAATAGTTAGAGCCATATTTAGTTTTTGTATATTGTAAATAGTCAAATGGCTTATAAAGTCTATATTTTAATTCTTCACTAGGTATAATGTAAGTGCTTTAGACCAGTGACTTGTACATGTGCTGTGTAGATTCAAAAGTCTAGAAAAAAGAGTTTATTACATATGGTGATGGATCATTTCATATAACCAACTGACCACTATGTTGTGGAGAAGAATATTTTAATCAGTTTACTGCTTACTATTGGATGCACAGCATGTAGAAAGTTCACTTTTTATTAAAGCACATAAACATTTACAACAATGAAACCGAAAACAACAATAATTACTTTCATTATAATAATTATTGTTATATTTATTGCATTATTTGCTTTAAAACTAGATGTTTGTCGAGTTGAATACAATACAAGACTAAATGGGCCACCCTGACCATTACGCACAACTTTCCAACCTTGTAAATATGGTACATTTTTATCCCCACCGTACAGACAACTCATATAGCTTTACCTCCGCTTGTCGGGTCGTCTTAAGTTCCAACTCGCTCCTCTTTTGTTTATGTTTACAGATTTCTTTACACAAGTTCTCCAGCAACGACATGGACGGACCCAAGACCACCGGCTCGTTGTCTCCCACGGTCATGTAGGTCCTCTCGTAGCGGGCCAGCCTGCTCTTCAGGTCCGCTATCATGTTTTCCTTCACGTACACTTGTTTAGTGAGCAGCTCCAGCTCCTGGCGCGTCTCGTGGTACAGGGTGCTGAGGGTGTCGTAGCTCCGCTGTTTACTCTGTAACACGTCGCTCTCCGCGCTCAGGTTAACCGCGTCCATGGTCAACGAGTTTGGTTAAAATTGACAGCCAAAATGTTTGGGGTGTTTTTAATCAATCCCTCATAGTCTTGTGACATGTGACCGAGGAGGAGGTAAGTGTGTGCAGTCAGACACGAATATAATATCCCCCTTGAACAGCGCGGGGGATTTCCTACTAGGGAACTTCCCCGCGGACTTTTTCAGCCTCGTCAAACTGCTTTCAAACACAAGCAGACAGACGCCATTTTGAGCTAAAGCCTTTTTTAATCCTCTTTTGACACACTCCTCCGTTTAAAGTCTGTTGGCATAAGCGCCTTAATGTAGACATCAAACAGTAATTTGGAAACGAAGGTTATTACTTTGAGCAGGCTCAAAGTGAAACCTGCTGCTGCATTCAAGGGCGTCGTAAAAAAGACACTTTAGAATTTGCATCAGTGCTTGGTTTTAGTTTGCATGGTTTTACAAAAGGCAATGACACCTGCACTGCACAGGGCACGCATGCCATTCGGTCATTTTTCAGTTTGTTGAATCAAGTTATTTTCTTAAAAAGTTGTTTTTACTAACAATGCAGTTTTCCAATATATATCCTCTTTTACATGGGCTGTAATCAATCACTTAAAGGCAAAGTAACGTTATTTTACAATCTTCTTTCGGTAATAAAACAAGTCGTTTGACTCACCCATATCACGTTCGTGTCATTTGGAGCTGTTTGAAGAAAGTTATGTTGTAGCGTAACCATTAGCATTTGTTTTCGGGGCATTACTTTGCGGTGTCCAAATAACACAAACTTTAGCACTTTTCAAATCATAGAAGCCCGATGTCTTAATGTAAGATTTCGTTTGAAGCAAAAGTGGCCTGTAATCCGAGATTTATCCATAGTTTTCAGCTTTGCGTTTCATGTTTGGGGCCTAGCAGCACTCCGCGCATGCGCACTGGCGTCCTCATCTACTCGAAACTATGGCTAAATCTCGGATTACAACCCAAAACATGCACCATAGGTACCTCCAGCTTAGGTCCTGACCAAACCGAAGCAAGAAGATCATGGAGATGGTCCCCGGGCGCCCTAATGTGTGTGCTGCCCACTGCTCCTAATATATGTATATATATATATAGGATGGGTTAAAATGCAGAGAAGAATTTCTCCAGTGTGAGATCAATAAAGTTCACTTCTTCTTCACTTTTGCTTCAAACGAAATCTTACATTCAGACATCGGGCTTCTATGATTTGAAAAGTGCTAAAGTTTGTGTTATTTGGACACCGCAAAGTAATGCCCCGAGCATATGATACAGCACCATGTTAAAAGATACGGGATCATTAGTAGAACAGAACGGCTCAACATAAGTTCTGCGATACTGCTCCAATTGACAGAAAAATGCTATGGGTGAGTAAAACTACTTGTTTTATTGCCGAAAGAAGGCTCAGATTGTAAAAAAACGTTAATTTGCCTTTAAGTTCAGTGTACTTTATTGTCAATTCACTATGTAACAGACATTACACAGGACTGAAATTGCGTTTCACCGCGCTCCAAATGTGCAATTTAACTAAAAATGTGCAATTTAACTAAAAACTAAACGTGCAATTTATCTAAAAAATAAAATGAGACTATGAGGGATTGATTAAAAACACCCCAAACGTGCAAAAACCAAATGGAGCATACCACTACTTCTTCTTCTTCTACTACTACTACTACTACTACTACTGTTACTACTACAAGGCTACTACTACTGTTATTATTAGTAATTACCTTATTATATATAGGCATAGCTTATATGTAACCTTAAAACCTGTACCTAGCTTATTATATTAATCAATTCTTTCTAAATTTAGTTTGATGTATTATAAAATATAATGGAAGAAGTAGGTCAATAAGTCCACATCAAAAGTTTCACTACTCATATGTTCCAGTAGACATGTTGTAATTTTCTTTTAATAATAATTTACGGGGCGTTCATAATTCCCCTTGTCTCTCCTGTATTTGCATTGTCGTTACAAATTCCTCTTTGCACAGTGCCCTCTGTCTGTTCTGATCCCGGCGGCGTGGATTTTTCCCATTCAACTGAAGGCACCAGATGATGTCACTCAGGCTGGATTGCACATTTATGGCCACACCACAATAATCCCTGCCTGTACTGTTGTGCAAGTATATGATTCATAAACAGACCACTTGGACATTTCTGCTTTCTGAAATATAGGGAAACACTGCACTTGTTACTGTAATAATTGACTAATGTTGACATTTTTCTCATCTGCAGTTTTGACTTTGTGAATGGGTTTTGGGTGCACGTAAATTGCACCGGAGTAGCTCGCTAGAGGTGAATCCCGTGTAAAGCCGCAGCAAAACGGATGAAAAAATGTCCCAGAATAATTTAAATATTAGTCACCTGTGCTAGGAATAGGTGAGTCATCCAGGTATGTACAGTATGTAGTGCTGCCAAATCACTACTAGTTGTTTAAGTGACTGTGAGAAAGGCTGAGCTGCCACCGCCAAGAGGGAGGTGTCCCAAAAGCTCCCAAAACAGATCAGTTATTATTATCATTACTACATGCACAATAATAGGCAAGTAGCCATGTGATACAATCTATTGATACTTTGCAGCTGATGTCATCAACATTTCCTGGGTGTGTGAAGCTAACTGAACACACTATTACTAGCAACAAGGTTCCGGGTTCAATCCCCGTTTGGCATGTTGGTATGGCTGTAAGATTCAGGTTTCCCGGGCCTTTCTGTGTGGAGTTTGCATGTTCTTCCTGTGTCTGGGTGGGTTTCCACCATCAACCCAAAAACATGCTCCATAGGTTAAATCCTCCAGCTTAGGTCCTGACCAAGCCTAATGGGGATGGTCCCCGGGCGCAGTGCTACCCACTGCTCCTAATAACAGAATGGATCAAATGCAGAGGAAAATTTCTCCTGTGTGAGATCAATAAAATCAATCTTCTTCTTACACCCCGGACACTTCCTCCATCTCCTCCGGAGGGAGGGGCCCCAATGTGTTCCCAGGCCAGCCGAGGGACATAGTCCCTCCAGCGTGTCCTGGGTCTTCCCCGGGGCCTCCTCCTGGTGGGACACGCCCAGAACACCTCCCGAGGAATGCATCCAGGAGGCATCTGGAACAGATGGAGCTCCTCATCCTATCTCTAAGGAGGAAATTCATTTCGGCCGCTTGTATCCGCGATCTTGTCCTTTTGGTCATTACCCAGAGCTCATGACCATAGGTGAGGGTAGGAACATAGATTGACGGTAAATCGAGAGCTTTGCCTTTCGGCTCAGCTCCCTCTTCACCACAATGGTCCGGTACAGTGACCACATCACTGCCGACGCTGCACCGATCCACCTGTCAATCTCACGCTCCATCCTCCCCTCACTCGTGAACAAGACCCCGAGATACTTGAACTTCTCCACTTGAGGCAAGGACACTCCACCCACCTGGAGAGGACAAGCCACCTTTTTCCAACAGGTCTCTCACACATAAGATTACAGTTTCAGTATACTAGCAGTGGTTTTCAGTCCCTACACAGGGACACTTGCATTCATCAGAGGTTCCAAAAAATGTGCTGCTTAAATACATTTTGTGTTTTTCTGGAGTTTTCATACTATGATAAAACTTTCTTGGCTGTGTTTGCCAATGTGTGCATTGTGTCACCATGGTAACTGTTGGAACATTCCACCAGTAGAGGTACATGTGATGTCACTACAAAGTATCAATAGGACAAATTTTCCTATGAAATTTCAGGTGATGGTCCACAGTCTGCTTGTCTCCATGAATCTCTTATCATCTTTCCCAGAATGTTTCACTCTGGCATTGATCGTGCATTTATCAATTACAGATGTTTTATTGCTAAAAAATACCTTGAAAAAAGCATGTTTACTGTGAGAAGGATCGCCTCGCCACAGATCAGGGGTCTTATTTAAATATGCGTACGTACAAACAAGTTATGAACGTGACTTTCCAGGTCCAAGTAGGTCTGTCACGATAAATACTATATTGGCTTATTATTTAATACATGACAGATGGAACAATTATTTTTGAGGGTCAGTATACACAGTGGGTACTTTTTTTGTACTAAAGGGGAAGTTTTTGTTATTTTTTGTACTTTTATGAAGGTTTGAGATGTAGAGGGTTGAATACATAACCTATGACTCATTAAGTGTTTCCTTTATTTCTTGAAGCTCATGTTCATTCACAATACATAAAGAATAGTTTTTGGGGAAATCCTGCTTTAGGGTGATTGTGTCAGTGGCATAATGGCATTCAATATTATCCCTTATTGTTTATATTTTCTTCAGCATATATCATACTACAAGATTTGTGATTGTGACCTACAAGTTTCCGATCTATGAAAAGACAACTTGGCATGAAAATGTCTGGTCCAAAAATGGAATTTGGCATGTTGGGGCTGAGAAGAGGCAGAATGAGGCAAGTCTGGGAAGTTTGTGTTTTGTTCCTACATACACTTATAGTATGAAATTTTACGTACATTTTTACAAATAAGTCTTCAATCCTATAACAACTGGAGACGTCATCTGTGTGCCTCCATGAAGATAGTTTTATGCTATACTTTGAAACATTTCAGACAAACAAGAACAACTCCATGGGAACAAGCAGGTGGCATAGCCTCATTTTTATCATTTCAGCATTAAAATGGAGACTCTTCTAGCAGTGTAGGTCTGTATGCAATTAATAACTTGTAGCAGTGATGTTTTTATTAATGTTGATGTTTTGCCAGTGATGTATTTTATGGCTGTATTTTTATATTCATCTTTATAGAATCAAATCACAATTTCAGTAGACGCCATTAGCAAATCACAAAGGCTGCAATTTTTGAAATAACACAGTTTCCCCACAAACAGCTCAATTTCCCCTTTCTGCTTTTACAAAAACTGCTAACCCTGTAGATCTCTAAACTTTACCTGAAATATAATTCTTGTATAAGTTGGGTTACTTGTCAGTTCATATAACAGGCCATTGGACCTCTAATCTCAACAGAAGAATAAAATAAAACACAATTAGATATTTTTCACAAATGATTCAGCCCTAATGTATTCTGATATGTGATAACAGATAGTTTATAATAAGGATAGCATTGTTATCAAAACAAAAGTCAGGGAAACTTGGTCCCTGCTCACCAGTGACGTGCAGTCAGGGGAGGCAGGTGAGGCCGTGCCTCACCTGTCATCACAGAGAAAAAAAAGTAAAATGAAAAAATAAATGGTTATATTTATCCAATGAGTTCTACTATAAAGTTATTTTCTATTTAACTTCGCCATTTTAATTCTTTTTTTAATCAAAATCACTGAATTTTCACTTTTACCGTTCAAATACTGAGAGGAGGCGTGCAGTGAGGCACCAGCCGTTTGTGGCTCACATGGACTGACTGTGCTGTAGCTCAGCAGTGACAGATACTGCACTAAAGCGGTGGTAAAAAGGCGCCAGGTGAGGCACCTGGCCTCATGGTAGAGGCACTCGTGAGCCCAGGGATTCTTCTGCAACTCCTGGGGCAGTGTAATATATAAGTGACAGTAAGGTACAATTTAGAGTTAGCAAGTCAAGTTTAGCATTTTCCTCTTATCTGGCCCTACTTTTTAAATGGAGGAAGATTTCATATTAAAGCTCAAGCAGTTTTCGAAACTGGACTTTCAGTCGAAGCAGGAGGTTGTAATAAAAGGAAGACCAACGCAGGAGCTAAAGGGTTTGCTCCAGACTATGGGATGAAAGACTTGCTCTTTTCAAACAGCTGGTAAGAAATAATCTTTTCTGCTTTTCCTGCCTTCTTTTCTCAACCTGTGACAATGTCTGGTCTCAGATGGGATATTGTGACCTGAAAAATTTGCAAAGAAGCCTCGTTAAACATGAGCGGTCCACCGCTCACATTCAGAGCAAGATCGCACTAAAAACGTTGCTATTTTAATTTATGACGCTACTCAGTGCGCTCTGGAAAATGCACTGAACAATAATAATTAATTTTCAGCTTCACATCAAAAATATTACGAGCTCCAGTCACTTACAGGGAGAGAAATTGGCCCGGGGACAAATTTAGTTGCCGACACCTGGTTTACATATTTGTAAATCTGATTGTGATGACGTCAGTGCCTCACGAGCCGTGACCCTCACCACACGTCACTGCTTCTCACTATGTTCCTCCCGAAGTTTATGACTTTTGATTGCTTAAAGTCTACAATCATAAAGATAATCATTAACTGAACCCAAACATTTTATGGTATGCATTTTGAGGAACGTCTATTTTAGGTTCTCTAACAAAGCCACAGTATGCACCTTTTGGTTTCAATCTCAGAATACGATTCCCCGACGCTCTACATTTACTATGCTTGGCCTCATTTTCACAGACTTTAATGAACAAGGGTTTCCCACCATGACTGATTTTGTTTTGTTTTTTTCTATCAAAGAACAAACCACAAAGGGACCTTATGAGAAAGAGTAGAAGGTAGAAAAATCAGTCCTTTTTGTGCGAATAAAGAAACTAATTTTTTGAGAACTGACATTTGTAACCTTCTTGTCAAAGTCTGATCTTGTCAGATCTCAGAAAGTAAAGCAAGGCTGGCCTGGTTAGTATTTGGATGGGAGCCCGCTGTGAATATCAGGCCCCAAAAACTGCTGTTCTTAAGCAAGATACTCCACCAACATTATTATTATGATGATGATGATGATTATTATTAGCCTACTGCTATTAAAACTGCTAGAACTACAGCAATAACTGCATGCATCAATTTAACCTTACATTGGTATTACATGTTCTGCATGTATTTGTAGAAGTATACGCTAGGTGGCGCCAATTAGCAACAAATACTTTTTTAAACTTTAAAATTATTGGAGTTTTGGTGACAAGTCCCGTTTCCAGCTGTTCCCAATACTGTTTTCTATCAATGTATCAAACTAAATCAAATTTAAAATATATAAAGAATGTTATTGACAATTAGCTTAGTCTCATATGTTTCATTTGATATGTTACTAACTAAATAAACAAACCATAGTGGTCCAAAATGATCAAAATTCCCTCACAAATAAGGTAAAAACACTCCCACATTAGTCCTTTTTATTAACTTTACACAATATACCAAAGCAATATTTACACAGTAAATACTTTATATTACACACACTTGATTATTTGTGTTTCATTAATACATTACTATCAACAAAGGTGTCTGATATTCACTATTAATAAACCACAACAACGAAAATCATCAAAATCAACCATAACAATCACAAGAAACTGAAAGAGTGGGGTAGAAAAATATTCTTGTAGAAAAGTATGCAGTGTAAGTACAAAATGCTCACAAAGAAAATAGTCATTAAAGTGTTGTACAGAAAGAGAATATAGCCCGCTATCTCTCATGTTGGAGAAAATGGTAGAAAAACAAAATATTACTGTCTTTGACACACAAAACTTCAAAAGGTTCACTCACCTAAGTATAAACTTCCCTGTAGGACATGAAATGGGCCACTGACCAATCATCTATCAGGACCTTACATTAGGGCTGTCAAAAGTATTAAAAAGTATTGAAACTGAAAAACAAAAAACAGGACATTTTTAAGCTTTTCTGAACAGTTTCATTTTGTGCTTTATCAGAACTAGTATAAGATCTCAGGGTAACATGAAGAAAGGACTATTATTTGACATTACATTTTATTATTTAAAAAAAACACATGTTTATCTCTGTAGTACTGTATTGTAATCAGCATCAAGTATTGAGTCAATTCTTTAGTACCAAAATCTAATTTTAAATTTTAGTATCATGACAACCCTGCCTTACATAATAAGGTTTTCTGTGACACTCATCTGACAGAATGCAACACTTTTGATGATCATTATAAAATAAAATATTATTGCTAACTGTAACAAAATCTAACTGACACTCTGGCCAAATGTAGATGTCTTTTCTTTCAGACATTGCTTTGTGTAATGTGACATGGGTCATTTGAACTGCTTCGTGACAAGGCAGCGTCATACAGTCCTAATTCCCTGCTTTATACAGTTGGACAGCTGGGTATCACATACTTGCATACAATTTTGGGTAAAATGTTATTTATATAGATTGATTTTACAGTCACAGAATGAGTTCAGATTTTGAATTTTAAATGGCGCTGAATTTCTCTCTTGGAATTTTTAAGTATACGTTTTCAATGTGTTGAAAATTTCAAAATAAAAAATCTCCTTAAATATTCAACACATATATTTTCAAGCCCTCAAATTCACAATGAGCAATTCCAAATTCAAAATCTGATCAAATGATGTTCCATAAGTACCCCCTGACTTGACCTTTGACCTGCTCTAACACTGCAGTTTGCGGATGCTGCGGGAGATCCTCTTGAACTCGCGCTGCCCCTTCTGCCAGCGTTTGAGTGAAGTGATGACCAGATGCCCGTCCATCTTCTGGCCCATGACCAGGTATGCGGCGTTTATGTCGTTCATCTCCTCACAGATGCACTGCAGCCCGTCACGCAGCCAGAGCACGGTTTTACGCAGGTCCCTCTCCGTCACGCCATTCATTTTGTAGATGGTTCGACTCTTGGTCTCTGGGACGATCTTGGTATCCCCATTGATGTAGGAGATCTCCTTTACCTTGATCTTGAGAGCTGGGGTGGCAGAGAAGACATTTTTCAAGTATGTCATTATACCTACTCCCGGTCGAAAGTTTGGACATGGCTGCTCATTCATTTTTTTCTTTTCATTTATAGTTTTCTACATTTTATATATATACAGAAGACATCAAATATATGATACAAGATACTATATGGAATTTGAAGCAAAGAAAAAATGACTTTATGAAATATTTTGTGCATTTTAAATTCAAATTCTTTAAAGTAGCCGCCCTTTGCTTTGTTGACATCACTGCAAACCCTTGGTCTTCTCTTAATGAAGTTCACAGTGAAGTCTGGAATGGTTTTCATTCACAGCTGTGCCTTGTCAAGGTCAAAGAATGCCAAGAGTGTAAGTAGTGATCAAAGCAAAGGGTGGCTATTCATTATTATTAAATTAATTATTTTGGGTTTATTTTTTGTTTACTACATTCCATACGTGCCCATTCAGTTTTGTGTGAATGAAAATAATGAAAAACAAAACCAATAAAGTGTCCAAACTGCTTGGTCATGTGACAATAACATGTTTTTAAGGGGGATTTGCGGCAAAAGATATCATGATAAATGATTATATCTGAGCAGAATAAGCCCCGAAACCCTTTTCTCAATGACACATATTTAAAAAAACATGAGCTGCAGTAGCTGTTATACCATAGCTATTGAAAAGTCAAAATATATATACAAATTTGATATATTTTACTCACCAAAGTCGTTTTTACACAGGTTGTCTACGATCTCATTGTCGTTTTCGTCCGTTTCCTTGCAAGCATCGCACACTCTGGGAACTACAGATCAAACATACAGCTTTATTCAAATCTACAAAATCAACAATTTAGTCAGTTCATAAAAGCTTTTTTTTTTGAAGAAACTTGAATTATTAAATTTTGATTTGCTGTTCTACTGTTTCTACATATTCAACACAGATATGCCAGAATGATAAAACTACCACCCACTATGCACTAATGGTATGATAAGAAATTAGTCAATCATTTTATTAACAAATCAGCAGTCAGACCATTCACACTTGTCCTGATTTGTGTCTAGTTTGATCCCAGTTTAGTCCTCTTTTAGTCCTAGCTTAGTGCTGGTCTAGTCCAGGTTTATTTATAGGTTTAATCCCAGGATTTTGTGATTCCAGCCTCAGTTACAAATATGAGTTTTGACATTTTAACATGATAATAACAAGTAATATTAGCTATATTTTTGCATAGTTAGGAAAAGTTATTATTTTCCCTATTTTCCCCTGTAATTTCAACCATAAATTAACCACAGTTTAAAACATCTCTAGCCTACCTTCTTTGGTGGCTGGCACAACCGTCCCTAGATTGGCCGGTGGAATACACAAATCATTATCTAGAGGAAAGCGTTCACACTCCAGCATCTTGGGCCAGGGAAACCCGAAGGCGGACATGACGGGCGCGCACCCGTTCCTCACGCTCTCGCACAAGGACCTACACGGCTGAATGGGCTCATCCAGATCGTCCAAGCATACCGGAGCAAACAGGGAGCAGAGGAACTTCCTTGTGTCTGGATGGCATTGCTTTTGGACCAACGGGATCCAGGAAGAAGCCTGCTGTAGCACCTCATTCATGGTCTCGTGTCCCAGAAGATTCGGAAGACGCATTTCGGTGTATTCGATGTCATGGCAGAGGAGCAGGTTGGTGGGAATTGGCTTGCAGTGGTTCTTTTTGTAGAATAGATCGTGCTGTCCAAAGCTGTATAGGCCGTGGATGGCTTGGGTGTAAGGTAAAGTGAGGAGAAGGGTGAGGGCCAGGCTAGCGTGGATCTCCATGGTGACTGGCTTTTCTGGGTTGTGGAATACTGCTGCTGCTGGTGCCACAGTTTTCTTCATGTCTGGGAGGAGTCCAGGCCTGCACACACTCCCAGGATCAAGTGACTGTGGACAGATGGACCCCCCTCCCGACTTTCCCTTCACCCCATGAATCCTGCTGCTGACAGAGGCTTTACTCACACACATGCTTTGGGATAAATTTAGCATCTGGTACGATGTCACTACTAGGATTTTTCTACTTTTACACTACCGGTCAAAAGTTTGGATTTTCATGTATTTTTCTTCTTTATTTCCATGATTAATTGCATCGTAGTTTCTCACTGAAAGCATCAAAATTTTCATGTCAAAATTTACTCAAAATAACTCAAAACGTGTTTTAGGTTCAAAATAGCCACCCTTTGCTTTGATCATTGCATTCAATTCTTGGCATTCCTTGACCAAGACATTGCACACTTGTGAAAACCATTTCAGGAGATTTCATCATGAAGCTCAGTGAGAGCAGGCCAAGGGTGTGCAGCACTACTAACAAAGCAAAGGCTACTTTGAGGTTCTGAATATTAAACAATGTTAAAATGTTGTCACCTTATCAAAAACATAGCTGGAGTTGTGTTTAAAAACAGGCAAGGTCTTCCTGTATTTCTACATGACATCGCAAGGTGGAACAGAGTATTTTCTGTTAAAGAGGGAAACTCAGCCTAAATATGCAGAATTTGTTTGTTAAACATGTGTGAATGAAACAAAACACAACTCTGGGTATGTTTTTGATGAGGAAATAATATAATATAATATGGACCCTTTGAGGTGGGGAATGTTCTGTTTGTTTTTGTTTTATAAACAAAAAATAGTTTTGCCCAGTACAGCAGCTGGTAGGAGAAAACCATTTTGTTCTGTCTGCATCTAATTATGTTTAACTGTGTAAAAGTGTTTTTATCATAAGGGAACCAGGAAGTAACACTGATGCCTTTTTAGCATGCTAGTTGCTGTGATAGCAAAACAAAGAATGACTAAGATTCTAGCTCAACATTTAAAGATGCAGTTTTTTAAAATTTTAAACTTTTAACCAATTTAAATGTTGTTTGCGTAAGCCTGGAATAGTCTTGGATGCTGAAACGATCCAGTTTGGTGAAGTCATCTCCCAAACAGACGTAAACATTCCATCAGACACTCTTTGTCTTTTGAAGTCCATTCACCTTTATTGGTTCATTTCAACTCTTCATTAGGAGGTATCTGTTAGCATTATATTGACAATAGCTGTGCTGCTAATTTGACTTTTTGAGATGCCCCACTCCTCATCGTTGCCATAACATCAGGCAACTATCAAGCATTAAAGTTTTGCAAATTTGTTCCCATATATACATTATATTGTGCAATATTTTACAGATACAATATAACTTTATCAATATTTATTCACTTGGATTAAAGCTCGCAATGGATAAGAAGTATTTAAGTTTCTTACTTAAATTTGCACTATGTAGCTTTTCTTGTGGAGGGAATGCCAGCTACTTGTCTTCACGGAAATATTACTTCTTGGCAATAAAAGCAAAATAGATTAGTTAAATGCCATACAGTAGGACATTCCAGACAAATCAATACAAATGCAAACAGATGGTGGACCCTCCGCCAGAAAAGTTACATAGTGCACTTTAAACAATAATAACTTGTATTATAGTTATTTCATCAAGTCAAACCATGTTATTCAGGTTGCTGCATTGCTATCGAAGAATTGACAAAGACGGGTTTATAAAGGCAATAATCATAACAACCCAACCATAAGTTTTCTTTTTACTTACACTACCAGTCAAAAGTTTGGACACACCCTCTCATTCAGTGTTTTTTTTTTTTTTAATGTTTACTACTTTCTGCATTTTATATACATACAGAAGACATCAACTATACGATGCAAGATATCAAGATATATGAAGTTATGTAGTAAACAAAAAAGTGAAATAACAAATCTATTATTATTTATTTATATATTTATTTATTTATTTATTTATTTATTTATTTATTTATTATAATTTCTTTTTTTTCATAAAGCTCAAAAAAGTCAATTCTGTGTAACATAGGACCTTTAACCAATCCAGGAAGTTACCATGGTGCCTTCCTCATGCAACCCAGTGCCCCCTCACACAGGCCGGGCCCTCCGGAGTTCACGCGTGCTGATGCTCTCTCCGACCGAGACTGTAAATACTTGTGCGGTGTGGTCACTGAGGGCATTTATCGGCGTGCAGTGGAGCGTACATTTTCCATCATTAGGCGTCTGCTGGTGAGATCCTTGGGGCAGGACTCCGGCGGTGGACCTGGTGAAATATGGTTTGTCCTGGTTTGAGAAGCAGACCCCCCTCCCTCCTCCGAGCGGGACTGAAACCCAAGCAGTGGTGTATCCGGGAGTCCCCCGCAGCTGCTGTCTGCTCCACACTACTCTAACCCTGCCCATAGACGCTCATTCATTCATACATCTACTACGTCAACATAAGTCTCCCTGTGAGGCTTGTAAAAGGTTGTGTAGTAAGTATGAGTCCAATAGTGAAACATGTAGTGCTGACATTTTCATTGTTTTATTGTGAATCACCGGTTGCAGTCATAGATGTATTCAGTTACATTTACTTGAGTACCTTTTTAAAGAATTAATAGCCTACTTTTCAGTGTACTTGAGCATGCTTTAAATCCTACAAAGTAATATTTTCATTGAAGTAACGGTATGCTTACTTGAGCAAATGTTTTGGTTACTCCTCTGCATGTGACAAAAGGTTTATGTTGACAATATTAAACTGAACATTTGTGTTTCTTATACCCAGGCCCAGGTCTACAGGGGTGCTGCATTGCAAACTCATTTCAAATAATTTGCAGGTTCATTTTAGGTGAGTTAAATGACACTCAATGGAAAAGAATTGTCTTTGCACCCCTTTGAGACTCAGAAGTTGGTCTGCACCTGGGCCTACTTGCACTGATCCTTTAGATAAAATTTTGTTTTTCTAATTTTTGAAAATACCAGAGTTTGTGCATTAGTTAATGTTTGTCCTTCCAATTACATTAACTTTAAATTATAAATCAGACGTTCCATTCGGCTACTTATTCTTTGAGTTACTCTTACTTGAGTAGTAGTTTTCCCAAATACTTTTTACTTTAGTAATTTCTTGGACCACTACTTTGTACTGCTACTTGAGTTATATTATTTCAAACGTTACTCTGTACAATGTTTGGCTAGTCTGAGCACTGTTGCTTTTTGTTCTAAAAACATGTAAAAGATTCTGTCCTTGATTTTTACTGAACATTTTTACTGATTTTATAAACATAAACAGTTTATTTTAAACGTTTTGCAAGTTGTTCCTCACTGACACTGATCTAATTACTCACTGCATGAGTCTTAAGCACATTTCACAACTTTCAGAGGCCAGAGTGGAGTTTTGATGGTCTGATAATTGTAACAACAACTAGCATGCTAACAGAAACATACCTGGAGTTTTGTTTCATTCACACATGTTTGAGTAATCCTGGATTAATAGCTTGTCTGCATCTCTAAAACTCAGAATGCTCTGTTTAGGTTAAGTTTACTTTAGGTTATACTTAAGTGGTTGCTTTTATTTTTGAATAATATAATCACAGAAAGTTTCTAATATCTGCTGGTGCACCAAGAACTGAAGCAGTTCCAATGAGGCTAAAACAATAGCTGTAACTTCAAAGTTAAGCAAATCCAGGGCTGTAATTGATTCAAATGATTCTAGTGAAGGTCTTTGAAACTTAAAAACACAGTGGAGCAATGTATTTTGTGATGTGGGGAAATATCATTATAACACAGATCAAATATAGTGTAACATAGGCATTAAGCTAAGAGTCTCACAACAAAATTAGACACAACACTGAGGCCGTTCCTGACACTGAGCGAGTGTTAAAGGTTTACAGCCGCTCTGCCCATTATCCCCTTCTCTTCAAAGTCCTGCTGCTGTTTAAGTGGCACAGACCCCGTTAACCTGTCTCACGGGGTCACAGCCTGACCCCTGTCCAGAGATTTGCCCACTATAAACACTGTACTGCGTGGTTAGCCCATAGCATGTGGGACAACTTCTCTCACACCAAAGCTGACAGAGGAGCACTGAGGCTCAGGGTAAGCTGATCCTGACCAACTTCCCCGACCACACTCCAAATGAGACACTGCATGCTCCAGCTGTATCCACTTCTTTAACCAGCTGTACCTTTGACCTATTTCTGACAGTTTCCATAAAGAAAAGCTAAATGTTTGGAGCTTTGACACTTGTCTTTTAAAAAAACTCTAATTATCTTACAAAATTAGTTTTATTCTAATCTGGACATAATGATTTATTTGGCATCTAACAACAATGACAAAGGGTGGCACGAGGCTGGGTGAATAACACGTTTGCCTCATATCAAGAAAATCTGGGGTTCAACTCCCGGGCAGCGTCTATGTGGAATTTCCAGGTTCTGGGTGGATTCCTACAGGCTCATGGAACAGGATCATGAAAAATCCTCCAGCTAAAGTCTTGACTAAGACTAACTCACGATCTGGAGATGGGTCCCTGGTTGTTGTAAGTGTTCCACTGTTCCTGACAGTTTGACAGGTCCCACATGAGGAATCAATGAAATATGTACCATTTGATACTCTGCACTGTAATCAGCAGCCTCCCAATAGAGGCCACAGTTAGTGCAGTGAATGTGCAGAAACAAATACTTTTCTAACCCTTTTACTTACAGTATGTATCAGCACGCTATATCCACAGGGAGCCACTGTTTGCCCCTCACACGGCTCCAGCTCTAATGAGCTTGTTAACACAATCATATTTGTGAGCTGACATTTGGGTTGGAATGCATCTGATCAGAGGAGTAATCCCATTACAGTGCACTCTCATAGATTATGGCTGCTCTTGGAATGTCATGAACCCTTTGTACTTTGTACTGGCCCTGCATGGGCCCATTCTGTATGAATGGATGCACATTTTGTACATTCTGTTTCTGAAGGAATACAATCTAAAAGGAGGGCAGACCTTTAAAGCTATCATCTGTAATGAGACTGGCCACCCTGCCCGTTGTATTCTCACATAACACCACTAGATGCTAGCTACATTAGTTGCTGTCTGGGAGGCCAGGGCCAAGTCTCATTTCTCTTTCCTCAATTCCACTCCTTGATTCTGCAGGAAGGAGGAGAGGATATAAACTTCTCACTGAGACCAATAAAGTTTGATTATTTTATCTGATGTCTGCCTCCTGAAGCCTCCCTCATGTTTACTCCTTCATTCTGTGGTTTTCTTTGGGACATCACTTAATATTACACATTTGATTGACAGCTGAAAAATGGATGATAGAGGAGAGGACTCAAGGAGAAGGAAGCGAGGAAAGACAACTGAGGGGAAACGGGTTTTACATCTGCCATCTACTGGTGAAACAAATCAAATAAACCTACAGATGGTATGGTGTATTTTAATTCAAATTTAATCTAAAAAGTTGCTCCTACAATCAAAAGTTTTGTTTTGTATGAAAAATAGTCTACGAATGCTAATGCAAATTTCAAATCTTAATGAAAGCCACAAACTGATTGATAGCCTTTGCCACAAAATTTATTTTGTATTATTATTATTTTATTAAATAAAAGTTAGCATTTCCAGATGGCGGCGCGTAAGGACGCAACGGCCCCTCCCTCGCATTACCAAACTGGACCACCTGGGGCTTCAGACCTCACTGTGTAATTGGCTGCTGGACTTCCTTAGTGAGAGGCCACAGGCAGTGCGGGTCGGCAGAAACACCTTGAGCTGCATTAGTCTGAGCACAGGAGTCCCACAGGGCTGTGTGCTCAGTCCGATGCTCTTCACTCTGCTGACCCACGACTGCTCACCAGCGTTCAGCACCAATCACATTGTGAAGTTTGCGGACGATACGACTGTGGTCACTGGCATCACTGACAAAGAGGGCTCTGAAGCACCTCTGTTTCCTCCGCAAACTGAGGAGAGCTGGAGCCCCCCCACCCATCATGACCACCTTCTACCGAGGCACCATTGAGAGCGTTCTGACCAGCTGCATCACTGTGTGGTACAGGAGCTGCACTGAACAGAACAGGAAAGCCCTGCAGAGCGTAGTGAAAATGCATAGTGTTAAAAATGAACATTTTTAACACCCGGCTCACCCGCAGAGCGTCCGGCATTGTGGACCACCGAGCCACCCCTCACACGGCCTCTTCAGCCTCCTGCCCTTGGGGAGAAGGTACCCCCCCCCCCCCATCCCCATCCATATTGGCATAACCTGTATTCCATAAAAAGACATATCACTCTAGACACTTTAAAAAACTGCTGCTAAGGACTACTGTTGCACTGTTGCTCATTTACTACTGCAATTTTACTACTGGAATTTTACTACTGGAATTTTACTACTGTTGTACTGTTGTTTACTACTGTTATTGCATTGGAATTACTACTGTTGCACATTTATTTTTAGCTTAACTTCAATGCACATTCTATTGCACATTACCATCTCACTGCTGTATCTTCCATTGCACATTTTGATGCACACTGCACATTTTTGGACATCTGTAAATATGTATTTATGTATTATGTTGCACTGCTTTCAGATTTTAGATCTTAGATTTTAGTTTTATATTTAGATTTTTGTCTTAGATAATTTTTGTTGTGTTTTGTCTATATATTGTATTTTGTACACGGTCTTTTTGCACTGCTTGGCCAGAGAGAAACGAAATTTTGATTCACTGTATGTTATCATATGGCAGAAGTGACAATAAAGCTGACTTTGACCTTTGATCTTTGATCTTTGAGATAGCATTCAGACACTAATACCTACGTTTGAAAACACAGGCATGTCCTCCAGTGTCTGGAGTCCTCCAAGTTTTCACAATGACTGAACGGACTCTAATGGAGGAATGATTGAAAGGGCTTAAATGGCTTTAAAAAACAGATAAAAACAGATACATTTTTAAAGGTTGTTGGGCTGATACAATGGTGTCTGGACAGGGTGATTAAAGATTAGTAAAAAGCACGCTTTGCCTGGGATGTTTGTCTTTCTTATGCAAAGTAAAGACCTCCAATCATAAGTACATTGGAGGAAAGTTTATGCCACACCGCATCCACGTGTCAGTGTGACAAACAGCGGTGCCCTTTGACCTGTGGCTACTGCTGAAACCACAAAGGCTCTGAGCACCAAAGTGTGAGGAAGTATTCAGTGAATGGCCTCCTCCTGATCTCTTCTCCATCTGGACATGCTCCCCTGAGGTTCATACAGCCTCCATTCACACGTTTCTCACATTAGAAACACAGACACATACTTTTTATTGAACAACTATTGAAAATGCATAAACATTACTTTTAAGAGTTGTGATTGCAAGTAGTAAGTTGAACTTGCAGTGTTGTGAAAGCACTTCTATCCTGAAGCTTAAAGACAATGAGGATTAACAAAATATAGACAAATGTTATTTCGGTCATGCAGTGTTAACAGGTATCAAAATGTGGACAAGCTAAAGTAGGGCTGTCCCCAGCAACTGTCATGGATGGTTTAGTGTTGACAGTTTGTGTTGTGAAATCTAATCTGACGTAGCTGTGTGGAGGTGGAGGGGTGAGGGGAACTGAAAGGCAGTCCTGAAGGCAGTGGGTTAGCACTGACCCCTGGTGACCCCAGAATACCAGACAGTGGCTGAGGGGTAAATAAAGCTCTGACATTTACCCACAACAAGGACACATTCTGTAAGAGGGTCCCCACTATGACAGGCTCTGGCCAGGCTCAACCAAAGCCACATCAGCCTGCACTCACCCAGAGCCTTGCCCAGAACCAAAACAGACTTGGTGTCAACAGTTATTTTACAAAACACTAGTGTGATCCTGACGGCTAAAGAATTATACTATATATATTATAGGTTTTTGATGGTGTGCCGTACTGTTTTGTTTCCTGCTTTTGTATATTTACGGAAAATTGCTGTGCAGGAGCATGGTTGACGTAGGCTTGCAGACTGAGCACTGGACAGAATCTTACTGCTAACTGTAAGCAGGGTTTGAATAAGGCCCTGGAGAGATAATGAAGATCCTAACGATCTTCATTACTCAAATAGGCATGGGTGACATCTAAAACCTCTTCATGCATGCTGTTGATGTTATAACATGGTAAAAAGCTCCAAAAGGTTGATTTTTAGCACAATATCCTCTCTTTAATAATAATATAAGATGTATATATAAGGTCTGCCTTGGTTTCAGTGATCGCACCAGCCTTCTAATAAAGACAACACCATGAAAAAAAGTGAAGCATGAATCCTTCTTCTGGTTGGACTCTGAGGGAATCTCCAGCTCTTTATGGCCCTGGGTTCTCTTCAGGGTGTCTGATGACTGCAGCTACTGTGTGTGCAGCTATAATAGCACAGGGCCCATGGAACAGGCCTGGAGGAGAGCCCCACTGAGCACCTCACCCTAAACTACATTATAGACGCTCTAAACTGGCCTCACTTTTACTACATGATGGATCCTTTTGACGCACAGGCTTTTCCAACCTCAAACATTCACAATCCTCTCCTTTAGAAACTTACTAGGCAACCAAATAATACACTAAAATAAATACATACTTTTTCACTTTGGTTATGTTCATTGTATTGAAAAACATAGAAAATATGTGTCCTTACTGTGAGCTGTCTTATATTACCACAAAAATGACTCTTATTTGGACCATGAGGGGGTACAGTTTCACAAAAAGATTAAACAAAAGTTATACTAAACCTTATACTGAAACCGTGTTTATATCCATCTTTCAATGCCACCAAGGCAACTTATCTCTAGATCTTGAGCTAGTCTTGGTCAAAACTATTTTAGCGAGAGGATTTTGCATATTGTGCATGTTTTGGGTTGATGGGGGAGACCGGTGTGTCTGACAGAAACCCACCCAGACACAAGGAGAACATGCAAACTTCACGGTCTGCGATGTCAAATGTTGTTGCTGTAAGGTGAAAGTGCTAGCCACTCAGCAACAGTACTGCCAAAACACAAATTCTATCAGATTTTCGCTGATCTTTGCAACAAAACAAACCACCGAGGCCCAGATTATAAGTCACTATTTTTAAACTTCTAAACGACGTCATTGCCAATAGTTACAGTTTCACTTTCCTGTTCTTATGTGTGCAACAAAAACTATTGTGCATATTAACAGACATGTGCTTATATGTCTTTGTAAGTCCATTTCTTTAGTCCATTTTTGGCAGAGAGGGTATAGAGATCCTTGGAGCGGGCCCAGGATTGCAGCCCAAAGCCTGGCTGTGTGTGCTGTGTGGCAGGTCTCCAAGAGTGACGCATGTGGATCAGCTCACACATGCACTCACTTAGGCTAACTTAATTCATGCTCACTGTGTGGGGTTTACAGCTGCTGGTACCACTGGAACTGTACACAAGAAACATAAAACCTGTGTCATGTTTTTTTGTTTTATTAGTGGCATTTACATGGTGAATATGTGAATTGAAAGACATGGAGACTTGGTTTGCAAGTTTACAAAGAGGTTCCAAAGTTGGTCCAGTTGAGGACCGGATTGATTTGGGATTAAGAGTTTAGATGAACCTAGCTGTGTTGATAATATTTATGTCATGACCTACAAGACATATCAAACTCCTTTGTGGCTTATTATGGGCAACTGTAAACCCAACCTCACTCAGGAAATCTGGAGGATATAAATAATTTTCTCTCCTCACTTAACCATCAATAGGAACCAAACAAAATTAGAGGGAAAAAAAATAACAGCAGAGGACTCATTTCAAAATTGAAAGGCAATAAAATGGTTGGACATGATTATCCAGCGGAGTGGTTAATGAATTTGACACTTAATAATTCCTCCCCTGAAGACTTGTTTTGATCCTATTTAATCAACAGGTGGCGTTCTCTGCTGCCCTGAGATCCTCCAGCAGAACTCCAAGAGAAATAGTACTGGAAAGGCGGCTCAATGTGAGTATATGTCCTGGCTTTGGGAATAACTAGGAGCCTGCTGCTGGAGAAGCGCAGGGTCCATAGTGTTCATAGTAGTGTACATATGTGTAAATAGTGGTGGTAAATATGTGGAATAGTTTTTGTACCCCTGTAAACCCAAACCTGATATACCACTATCTTGGAAACGAGCAGTGATCTCAGGGATTTATAAACGGGGTAAAGATAGACCTCTTACCATCCAATATTATTGATATTAATATTAATGTGCCCTTAATAAAATGAAAAACACTGACTCTATAACAGTTGGAACCTGGTACCAGGGTTTACCTATTCCAGCCACTGTCAGTTCAGATATTCCCCAACAGAGTAAGTGGAGAAAGGACTGGAATGATCGAAAATTTCATTTGGGGAAACAAAAAACAAGAAAGAAATTTCAGACATTACAATTACGAAGGTGGATTAGCCCTGCCATGTCTAGAAAGTTATTAAAGCAGCCCAGCTGAGAGTTCTGATTGTGTGATGGTTGTGTGATGCTTGTTGGCTAAATGGAGAGAGATTGACTAGTCATATTTTGTCCGTCTCCAGTCCATGCTTGGTGATCAGCCTCTTCTAAATAACATTTAGACTCACACTTGTTGCCTGCCTGAATAAGTGCACCAATAAATATATGGAGTAAAATACTTAAGAACAAGAGTGCCAAAGGATGTGCCAGTTTTATACAATTTCCAGCTTTTGGTTCTGAATTTTTACCTGCAAAGACAGATTATGGGTACTTGGACAAATAAGTGTTTTGAAAAGTTACATGTAACTTTCTGACAAATATAATTTGGGCAAACATGACTATACTAGATATATTAGACATTTCCATATTACTTTTGATAGGAGAATCAAATTTACAATTGCAGCATTTTTTATTAAAGATAAATAATTGAGAAACAATGGATGGTACACTAAAAAGTCCCAGACACGTACAAACACTGTTCAACTTTGTAACTCTTTTTCTGTACTTTGTTAACCATCATGGACTACCTTCTTCAAAGAGCCTCCTATAGCTGCCATACGGATCCCTGCTCGTCTCTGCACTACAAGAAGCAGACCCATAATGCTTGTATATTCCAGTTGGCCAAATCATTTAAATATGTGCAGTTTCTCCTCAAAGTGAAAGGACAAAATGAGCTCCACATGGGACAGTGTGCTTTGTGCTGCCTGCCTCTTGTTCACTCTACCTCCCACATGTGCCTTAATGCACAAGCACTAATGGGTCAATCAAACAGTGAACAAATAATGGCCATGTCACTCATCAATGATCAACCCTTTCCACTTGTATTTACTTCCTCCTATTCACCTATTCTTTACTGATCCTGTGGTCTTTAAAATTTGGAGATGAGTCTCATGCCTTAAAATATGAAGAGGTGGTTTCAGTTTGATATCTGAAGATGGAAAATTAAAATATTTGGGTCCACACTCTGTTGACATTGTACACACAGATTTCATGACTGTCTTATGCTCGGAGTACCTGGAGACACAAATTGCTGAGAGGAGACATGAGACAAAGTGACGTCTCTTGGAAAAATCTGACCTGGCCCTGTCTTGTCTCCTCGCTGAGAGCTGCAGACTAAAATGGAGTGGTCTTTTTGGAGTAGACAAAGCTAACCTATGGGGGGCACCTCGTCTTTGGTGTATTGGTATCTGGTGTAGGGGGATTTGAAACTGAGGCTGGGTGTAAATCTACGGTCTGGAGCAGCCTTGACATTCCTGTGCAGACGGTGCCCTCCTGCGGGGCGATGAGGGTTCCATCAGAGCCAGGGCCCTGCACCTGCCCCTGGGTGTTCCACTGACAGCACACCTGCTGCAGCAGCAGCAGCTACTGAAACACTGGCATTTCAAATCATGCTTTATTTTGTTGCTAGGAAACACATGGTCACTAGTGTCTACACTATACTACTACCATTTCTGGGGCCGTGTTTTATTTTATTCACACCTAACATCTGTCAAGGGACTACAGATGGAAATTAGCCGTTTGGCTAACTCTGGCATATTTACATGCAAATGTTGATTAATATGCACTGTCCCTGAAATAAACAAATAAATAAATAAATAAACACATTTGAGTAATCCTGCATTATTATGTCTACATCTCCAAGCTCAAAATGCTCCAAGGTAACAGCTTTCTTAGCCTCAAAGCCTCAATTGGGCTGATTTACTCTGCAATACACTAGAATAACCATAAGATTTTGCCTTAAAAAAATAAAAAAAAATTCAGAGATTGCCACCAAATATATAATATCTTCCGGTGTACAGAGGAGTGAAGAGGTTTCAGCAAGGCTTAACGGCTGTAGCTTCAAAGTTTGGCAATTTCAGTGCTGCAAATGATCCAAATAATTCACATGAGCACTTCCTGTATCACCACTCAATGACATCACAAGGTGGAACAGTCTCCAGATACAACTCCAGATATGTTTTGAATGAGTAAACTACATTATAAGGTAGATAAAAACGTGATCTGGAGATGATATGCCTTTTAAGGACTTTAGACTTCTTTAAAGATTAACAAAAAAAACAAAAAAGAATGGATAAGTAGGGCATAGGCAAACCTCGAGAACCACAGTGAAGGAGAGATCCACTCTGACGGAGAGTAAATGTGTCCAGGTGAATCAGGACTAAACCAGATACAAGTAAAGCACCTTCCAATGTATTTTATTTTTTATGTTAAGTTTCCATAGAAGCAATTGAATTAACTCATTTAACCTTTGTCAAGTTGTGCAATTCAAAAATTACCATGCTGCATCAGGGAATGATCACTGGTTGTGTGGGAAGTTTGAGTAATGAAATGGTAAAATAAGTTTTCTTTGATACAACATCAGCATCTGTTTGTGATAGCCAACTTAATGCTGCTGCTGCTTCAGGTTATTTTTCTTCTTTTTGTTGTTGTATTAGCAAAAGTTAACATAATTTGGTCAAACCACTTGGCTTTATTTATTGACAACAGAAAAGGTAGCCTACCATAGGGGTGGCATCAAAGTGGCTTAACAAGTCTAGGCTTATCCCTAAATCCTGATCTGAAACTAGCTCTATCTCCAGTTTAAGCCTCAACTCGTTCCATGACAGAAGTAAGTCTGACCAAATCAAACTCAGGCCTTTGTGCGCGCTTCCGGTAAGAAGGCCAGATCAATGGAGCAACAACATCACGGGAAATGGTCCAAAAATGTGATGTTTTTTTATGATCTGACTAAACATGACAGGAGCCACAGCACGCAGCCGCAGAGTTTGATTTGGGCCACTTTTCCGGTCATTCTGATCTGAGGAGCGAGAGGAAAGACACAACTCCCCCTTCCTCTCCTGTTCGCTCCTCTCCCGGTCGCTCCGCGGGTGGAGGAGGCTGGCTGCGGAGGCTGGCTGCGGAGTGTGGAGCCTGGTTAATGCGCACGGGGAATGAAGTTGCCTGATACCTTCCTGATGCGCAGTAGTACGTGCAGAGCTTAAAGGAAAAGTAACGTTTTTTACAATTTGAGCCTTATTTCGGTAATAAAACAAGTTGTTTTACTCACCCATATCACTTTGGTGTCATATGGAGCATTTCCGGAGATGTTTTAGATTAGCGTTAGGCTAACGCCGTTAGCCTAGCGCGACTTATAGCCATAGCTCGGGGCATTCCCCGAGCATGTAATATGCCCCGTGCGGGCTCCAAATAACACAAACTTTAGCACTTTTCAAATCATAGAAGCTCAATGTCTTTAGTCTATGATTTCATTTGGTCAAAAGTGGCCTGTAATCCGAGATTTAGCCATAGTTTCGAGTAGATGAGGACGCTAGTGCACATGCGCGGAGTGTGCTCTCAGCTCCCGGGACCCAAACATGGAACGCATAGCTGTTGTTTTATTACCGAAATAAGGCTCAAATTATAAAAAATGTTACTTTTCCTTTAAGTTCTGCTGTGCGTAAAAGTAAAGCCATAACGGACCTCTTCACATGTAACCTATCAAGAAACGATAAAATCCGAGCCGACGTGTTTGCAGTTTGACAGGGAGCGAGAGACGAGGGAATGAAGAGACAGACGTGATGAAGGGGCGAACAGACAGAACCCACTGTCATCCTCAGAGTCCAAACCAGCGTCTGAGTGTAAAATCTGCACTGCCCCTCACAACAGCCACATGTGCAAGATCATTTTAATAAAATTATGGCCATATGCTTTTATATGGTTTGTGCCTTTTTGATGAGTGCAGCGTCCACACACACACACACACACGCACGCACACACACACACACGTGTGTGTCTCTTTTTCACCTGTATCAGACAGAGACAGGTGCTCTAACACAGGTGTGTGACTGCACGTGCTGAAACCTTTGACTAAACTGTTTCTTTAGACGTTCTTTGAGACAAATCTAAATAACATTGACAGCCTGGTCCTGAGCAGGTTGTGCCTGGGTGCACTCAGCGTCACCTTAGTCACTTTGGTGGAACAGAATTGAAGATTGCCCAAATAAGCCAAAACACTAATGGAACCTAAAAACATGAATGGGAGTTACTGTAAATCCTGTAGCGCACTGGAACTAAGCCCAGATGAGAACCACATACCGGTGATAATGATGGAATAAGATGAGCGCACGATCCCAGGATTGACGGTTGGGAATCCGTTTTACGCAGCTCACTTTCTAGAGTTTGGGATGACTGACACAATTGCTTGGCACAATGCCAACTATACAACCAGATTCATTGTTAGATAACGCATGCTTGAAGTTGAAATTATATTTAAAATGAATTTACCTTGTCCTATTATTGAAGGCGCACCACTGTGCGTACTGGTACCTGGACCTGGTACGACGAATGCAGCAAAGCGGCGTGGCCACAGGGGACAGATGCGTAAGAATTTGGAAATTTTATGAATGAAGAGGTTGCACGGGGCGTTACCTGTCACTGCAGATGAAGGCGCACTTGGCTCAAGCAGAGAACCAAAAACATGGATTGTTTGAGAATTTGGACATTTTTGTGATTGGTCAAGAGCAGTAGGCCTTCATTACCTGTCGCCAAAGAGGAGAGCGCAGGGGAATGCGCCGTGAAGCTCAGCGTGTGAGAGTGAAACGGTCAGGCTCGCGGCACTAAAAGGATCAATGATTTAGGAATTTGGATATTTGAATAAATCATGAATAATGATCTCGTGCCACAAGATCTTATGAGAAACTGCCACAAGATTGTGCACAGAAGAGAAAAATTGTCTAGCAAGATTTTTTTTGTGTGTTTACATTTATATGGGACAAAAAGGGTTACATGTCCATCCAAAAAGCTGTATTAGAATGGAAACAAAAATATGAAATCAAATACATGAAAAAAAATGTGAGGGCAAAATTGGAATTGTGAAAGATATATATTAGAATGTATGTTAAAATCTCATCTTGTCTCGTTCTCCTGGACCCAATCTCTATCTTGTCTTGTCTTGTGGAAATTGTGCCTTGTCCCATCCATAATTCTTGTTAATTCCCATAAATTCCTGAAATTACCATGAAAATTTTCCCACTTTCAAAATTCACAAGATTCACACAATTCTCCATATGAGCCCTACAGCCCTATAGCTTGCCCCCCGGCAGAGGTCAAAGGTGAGCCAAGGGTGTTGGACGTCTTCACATGTTCAGAGCTCTCTTTTAAGGCGACATTCACACCCCTGCCTCCACTCAGATCTATTGAGGCTCCAGTTACTGGCAGTTCAGAGGTTGAGATATTATTACTGTCAACACAAGGCCACGGCCAGCTCCAGATGAGACGTTTTATGGCTTTAGACAAACGAGCCACATGCACAAACGGAAGACTATAAAATTGAGACGTAAAGTGGTTGAAAATAACGAGCAGGGTAAAGATGATTTTCGAATCGTCCATTGCGCAGAAGAATGGTGCGCCTCCTGTTTTGGTCCCATCTGTTTTATATATATCAGGGCCAAAAACATTGCTGATTTGATTGGAGCCAAATGTGAGGCTTGGGGCTCCATGGTACATGCGGAGGGTTTAGGCTCTGAGCTGTGGCCCCTCTTCCAGGCAGTGCATGTGTGCAAGCCTGTTAGTTCAGCTCCATTTTAGCTCTCTTTAGTGGCTTTGGGAACAACATTAAGAAGGACCCCTGAGCAAATGTTGATGTTCATATATTATTCAGTCATTTGGGGCTCAAACTCAACCGTGACCAAACAAACTCAGAACGTGAAATTAGCCATTTGTAGCAATAACCTTGATAATTATCAGCTGACTTCGTGGGGTTAAGGCTCCTAGTCTGGTTTGAGTTTGCAATGTCCTTCAGTTTGTGAAAGCCAGGTCGGAAAATATAACATTTTTAGAACTAAACTTTGACTACTTCAAATTTAAGAAACTATAGTGTGCGATACTTTCAATGAACTGACATTTGACAAGTATAATATAATCCACAATCAGACAATCTTTTTCAGATTGTTTAAATTTCGTGTTCCCATATGTCCAATTATAAACAACTGATGTTACACCAACTCTTCAATCAGCATAGGTCAGTGTCTGAGAGGTGGAATGCCTAAATGATCCAAAACATGATGTGGATGGACATACTTCAGCCTATTTTAGCAGAAATACAGAAATACAGTGCATTTGTGGATGGGAAAGATGTGCTTTTCTATCAACTGTACCTAATTTTTTACTAAACATGAAAAAGAGAACTAGTTAATTTTAAAGGAAAAGTAACGTTTTTTTACAATCTGAGCCTTCTTTCGGCAATAAAACAAGTAGTTTTACTCACCCATAGCAGTTTGGTGTCAATTGGAGTGGTATCGCAGAAGTTATGTTGGAGCCGTTCTGTTCTACTAATGATCCCGTATCCGTTAACATGGTGCTCGGGGCATTACTTTGCGCTCTCCAAATAACACAAACTTTAGCACTTTTCAAATCACAGAAGATCGCTGTGTCAGGGTAGACTTTTAGTGGATTCCAAAACGGCCTGAAACCCGATATCCAGCTATAGTTTCATTTGATGACGTCATCAGAGAGGACAGTGCACATGCGTGAACTCAGCTGTTTTGTAAACACCGCTAGTCCGAAAGAAGCTAACACCGCTCTGAACTTTACTTTTCTGTTGCGATATCGGGTTTCAGGCCGTTTTGGAATCTACTAAAAGTCTACCCTGACACAGCGATCTTCTGTGATTTGAAAAGTGCTAAAGTTTGTGTTATTTGGAGAGCGCAAAGCAGTGCCCCGAGCACTCACGCTAACGGATACGGGATCATTAGTAGAACAGAACAGCTCCAACATAACTTCTGCGATACCACTCCAATTGACAGCAAACTGCTATGGGTGAGTAAAAATACTTGTTTTATTGCCGAAAGAAGGCTCAGATTGTAAAAAAACGTTACTTTTCCTTTAACTGTTTGCACTGGTCCAAACTTATTCCCCACTTACTGTGTGCATTCCAAGCATCCTAAAAACTAAACAAACAGCTAGTGTGCTAATGCACTCTTCCTGATTCCCGAGTACCTTTTCGACCCTTTCAGCTGGAGCTGTTACAGATTGATAATGTACACAACTCGAATCAGAGTGCCACACATATCATTCTGGTGCAAGGTTTCCAGTTAGTCATAAACTGACAATATATTCCATTTCAATCTATCCATTACTTTTAGCGTTATCTTGAGAGCTAGCATACATAATTTTAAGCCAATCAACTTTTTAACCTTAAGAATAGAAATTTCTCCAACATCATGTCCAGATGAATCAGAAGCAGGCTGTGGATGGCTCCCTGGCATACATCGTCTGCACACTTGTCAAACATGAGAGGGCCTTTGAGAGGAACAGACCACATGGTTTTCATAAAGCTGAGGTAAGCTAGAGTCACACTGTGAATAACTCAATATGTAAACTATACTGAAGCTTTTGTGAAAATTGTGAATTACTGTGATGATAGGTTTGGCATAAATATTGCCAGTTTTGCTTTCCATAATGTCTATTTTTCTGTATGCAGTCTAGAAAAAATGTCCAGATTCCAGGAAGCATAACAATGATGAAAATGTATGTCATTTATCAGCAGTGACCTTTAAGTAGCCTAATATTTACATTTGTTGGCACATGCCAAAGTTTATAAGAAATGGCATTTCTTATAAATAAAGATTATAAACAGATTCTGAGTTATGATGATGACGTTGAGCTCCTCATTTGCCTGAATAAGATCTAGTGTATATCCACAAATAAGCCTTTTCTAAATGTTAAATTCTAAATATTGAAGAAACTGTACGAACATAAAACTAACATACAACTTCTTCTGGCATCAAACATTACAAATAAGATTCAACTGTTGCAATTACATTTAATTAGATGCTAATTTGTCCATGTCTAAACTTCCTCATGAGGTAAGACTAAATATAACACAAAATGACTGAGTCCACATGTATTTGGGTTTAAAGCTTTGAAGCTTTAAGCTAAATGCTAGTCCATCTGTTAGTATGTAGCACTTTTATAACATTCACTTCTTGAAGCACATCCTATGGCCTCGAGCTCTGAATCACAAAGCAAAAAAACACAGAGTTGTTTAGACGCCAGTAAATATCTTGAGAGAAAGCAAACGGACAAGTGAAATTCAAACCATTGTGTTCTGCCACTCTCTTGAATACAGAGAAGGGATCAATAGCTTGAAACTAACAATATACATATTAAAATCTGTTTTAAGATAAGATAAGATATAAGATAAGATATGCCTTTATTAGTCCCACAGTGGGGAAATTCCAGTGTTGCAACGCACAGATCAAGAACAGCACGAAAAAGTAACATGCAACAGAACAATATAATAAATAAATAAATAATGGCCTAGGATAATTTAAAACTAGACCTAAAAATAGACTCTGGATTATAGTTGAATATTTGTAAGTGCAGATACGTTGAATGACATGTTAACAGTGTTCGTAACACATGCCCTGCTACCACTTTGTAATTACACCACAATAAAGCATGAACAAAGTCTTAAAGGGCTCATACTACACTATTTTCTGATCTATGTTATGATGTATAATAGAGTCTGCATATTTAGTCTGTAATCACACTCCATTCCACCTTGTGATGTCTTGTGGTAATGCAAGAAGTGCTCCACTGTATTTTTAAACTCCGTACACTTTCACTAGAGTAATTTAGGGCTTAAGCCTTTATTGGTCTCACACACAATGACACACAGTGACACACGGGAGAAATTTGACTTCTGCATTTGACCCATCCTTTTCAGGAGCAGTGAGCAGCCATCTTTTTCGGCGCCCGGGGGGCAGTACCGTGAAGGGTCTTGCCCAAGGACCCACACTGGTTAGCTCATTGCCCGGGGGGGATTTGAACCCACAAACCCCAGGGGGAAAGTCCATGACTTACCAGTTGAGCTAACCAGCCGGTTAACAGCTAACTTGGAAGCTGCCTCTTCGTGACATCACAAGGTGGTCAGACTAATAAGGCAGGGTTACTCAAATGTGAGAATGAAAACAAATACAGCTCCAGGTATGTTTTTGATGACATTCTAACATTGCAAATAGTGAATTGTTCAGCTATAGAAATTAAGCAGTTAGAGTATTAATTGTGATTGGGTAGTTACTGAGGCTGAATCATTAATAAACTACTTATTCCATATGAATGAATCATATTTTATTAAGATATACTGTGTATATAAAACTATGTAGTTTCTTTTTTTTTCTTTTTTACATAATTACATATATCTTGCATCATGTATTTGATGTTTTCCGTATGTATATAAAATGTATAAAGTTGTAAAAACATTGAAACTTTCGAGTAGTAGTGTACTAGACTGTATTTTGACAAGGGGAAAATGTCCATACATAACCGGTCAAAAAGAACATTTCTCCAGTGAAGTTACTCTGGAGTCTTGTTTTAATTCAGTCTACCTCTTGAGAGTTCAAAGCTGCTTTATTAATAACATTGGCTTGTTTTATCAGTTTCCATCACTTACCCAAATGGCAAGCCTTCAAGCAAAAGGTACTTAGCAGATTTTTGTCTATTTTTGTGGAATGATCCTGGTGCTCTTAGGCAGATCACCAGATACGGTGAGATCTGTTCCATCTACATAAAGTGAGTCCAGCAAAAACCACAAACAAGACTTGTCAAAAACACAAGAGGTGCAAAAAAAAGTGGCAGAACTAAGTCAATAAATAATTTCTCTGCGATGCCGGCTGGCCTCGTATGACACATGCGGATCAGGACACCATGTTTATTAGGTTTGGTGAAGGATCTGATAGACACAAGAGCTCTTCATTTTTCCAGGGCAGTGCATTTGGACCAGCAAACAAAGGGAAAGTCAAGGCATAAAACTGGCAAAAGTGTGTGCTTGTGTAACTCGCAATATTCATTTAAAACAAAAAACAGATCCATTGCCATCGGGAACCGATGTTGTTGTAAACATCATCACTACAAAGCTTTTGTTGGCACTTCATATGGATTGTTTTTCATGTCTACCAAGAAGACTATGTGGCGCTGCTGAATCTTATGCGTATCACAAATTAAGAAAACCAAGTACAGAGCAGTAGAGTGTAACGGGGGAGGTGAAAACCAGGTTGATCACAGCGATGATGTCTTCAATATTGGAGCATAAAAATTAAAAAAGCATTATTATTCAATATCAAACAATAATGAATAATAAGCTCTTGGAACCATATACTTGCATCAGAGTGGTACGAAAGTGTTTGACCAACAAAAAAAAGGAAATTTCCACCCTGTCATGGGCAAAGTATATTAAATATATTTTAATTATGTTAACATTATAAAACACACATTTGCATAGAGCAGTCCTTTCTTTTTCAAAGTAGTTCAAGTGTTTTTACAAAAAAAAGAAGAATTTATGAAATATTGGTTTACACAGTACCATTTTGTGTTCATGTGTTTTATGAAACTTACATACATTTTTTCTAAATGCATTATAGTATACGACACATGAAATTAACGCACTAAAGACACGTCAAGACATTTTAGAAGAATATCATAGTTATATTTGAAACCCAAGATATTAAACTTGGTTGTTAAAGTAACAGCTATTGTGGTCAAAAGCTCCACCCAAGGCCAAGTGTTTCATTTTCTGCTCACATAAACAAAAGTATTCAATAAATTTATCAGAACATATTCAATGTCTGCTTTTCTTTAAAGTGGCTCATTATAAGAATATAAAACTGCTTAGACTGATTGATCACTTTGAAATGATATGAATCCAATTCTGTTACACGCAACATCACTAAAATATGGATTTATATAAGGCCAGAGAAGTGTTTGAAGCCATTTGTTTTATATTAAGAAATAATAGTAAACCAAAGCATACTGAGTAAGTTAGGATAAAATATAAAAAAAAACACTTAAACAATTTTATGCTGGTATTTTACTGCAGTTAAAGGTGTGACCTGTTATCTCACATTTTAACATTATTTTCTATTGTACCAACAATTAAAAACATGCATGAATTTAAATTTAATATCCTATGGTTTCCTCCTCTGACATTTAGTATTAAACTATGATGTACACTGATCATTCTTTTTGTTCATTGTAAATAGCATTATTCAGTTATAACTGCTTGCTAACAGAAACAAGTTCATTAACTTACTGTTCAAAATTATGTTATTGTTGGAAAAACTCTGGGTGACCTGCCTGGAGTCTAAACTTTTGGAATAATCATAAGTAAATACAGAAAAGTGGGCAAGCATAAGGGGTGGGTGAAAACAGATTTTCAGAGGACCCAAGTCTCAAATACAGGACAATGATTACTCAAACATGTAGTGAAATGTAACTTTGAGTAAGCTAAGGATGAAGGAACAACGACAAAGTTAAAAGCTCCAAACAATTCTCGGTTTGACATAAGTCCCCTTTAAAATTAGTAGTTGAATAGTTCCACTGAATCCAACATAACCATATTTATTTCAAAATGACTCATATATAACATATATACCAATAGTCTTTCATAAAAAAACGTAATCTATCCATATCTACATTTGTATTTCATTCTCCAACAGGCTTGCAGTGGGAGGCCCTGTTTCTAGCCTGATGCCCCCCACCCCAGTGTCCGAAACCACCGGTGAAACGCTGGGTGTCTGGACAGTCAGCGAGGTCAGGGATGGGGAAAAGGTAGGGATCATTGCTGAGGGGGTAAGTCCAGTGTTTCTTGCTAAGGGAGAGTAGCAGTATCTGGGGTAAGATGGCTTCTTACTAAGACTGTGAGCACGGCTTGGTTTTCTGGGAGGAACTGTCCTTAAACCGGGCTGAGCTATTGCAGTGATCAGAGGGGGAGGGTGCATGAGACAGCTCGTCTCAGAGGCCAAACTTTCACGCCCGCCTTGGAGCTCCTCATCAGGGAGCATTCCGATATCTGTGAACACCGAAGCTAGCATGTGGTATCGCGGCTCCCAGCCAAGATGGTAATCCCAAGTGTAGCTACCTTGCACTTGCTCTTCAAAACCAACCAGAGATGACAAAGAATCTGCAGCTTCCGAAAGAGGAGCGTAACCTCTTGTCCCCATGCTCTCCTCTAGATCTGCAAATTGGACCATCGCTGGGAGCAGACCTTCGCCTCCGCCCTCCTCTTTAAAATGATGTAAGCTTTCAGTGCTAGCCAAACCAGAAATCGGCCATGAAGTTAGCAAGTGTTCTGGGTCAGGTTTGACAGAATTATTTGAAACATTGTCTCCAGGTAATGCAGAATCATGATTTTCTGAAGTTTTGTTTGTTGCTTCTCCTTTACGAAAAGATAAATTGTTGATCCACTTAATCTCCTGGTCCTCAGCGGTGTCACCTTCAGCTGACCCACGGCCACTAGAGTCTGAAGGGCTGGACTGTTTGGGCAGGTCCTTCCTCACCACTTGAATACTGGGGTCTTCATGCTGGCAGATAATGCTTTGAGATTGTTCACCGGAGCTGTAGAATGAACCCGGGCTTTGACTCAAACTTAAAGCAACGGCAGATGTCTTCTTGACTGCTGAATCTTTTAGTTTATATGACAGAACTAACCCTACGAAAATTACTAAAATGAGAAGGACCAACAGTAATGAAACGCCCAGACTGAGAACGTGCCCATTGAGGGGTACTCCACTTAGCGCTTCTATGGAACTGGAAATATTGACGTAAATTGGACATGTCGTAGTCCGAGAACCAAGTTTGGGACTGCTTGCAGATACAGTTAACTCCACCATATTATCATTTCCGTAACTACCTGTTTTACGAAATACTGGATCGTTCACCAAAATTGCACCAGTTGTTTTGTTTATCAAGAAAAATTGTGACGGGTGGAGAAACGCATATTCCACCTGTCCATCAGTCCCTTTGTCATGATCCATCGCCATCACAAAGCCAATAGTCTCTCCAGGTTTGACGTTTTCCCTGAGAAGAAAGTAGTACTGTTTTTGCATGAAGATCGGGCTAAATTCGTCAACTCCTTTGATAGCTACCTGAACTCTTACTGTGGCTGCCTTGTCACCTTTGTCTCTAGCTTCGACTATAAAGCAATACTCATTTTCGCGTTCATAGTCAAAGGTTTGCCTGGTGTGGATGTCTCCGGTATAGCTGTCAATCCCGAATGCTTCTTTGTAATCCGGGTTTCCAATACTGTAATCCACGAAGCAGGACGTCAAGATGGAATACGTCAGTTGACCGTAGGGACCAGAGTCGTTGTCCATTGCATTGATGGAGCAAGTGTGGGTAAATGCCGGTAGATTCTCAAGCACGGAACAATTTACAGTTGGGAACATGAAGTAAGGAGCATTGTCATTTTCGTCCAGTACAGTAACATAGATCACAGCGAAAGCAACATTGCGTTCATCCGATGTTTCGCTGCCATCAGAAGCTCGAATAGTCATGGTATACTTAGAATCTTCCTCATAGTCAAGTGATTGATTAACAGCTAAAACCCCAGATTGGGAGTCGATTGTGAAGTGTTGTTTACTATTACCAGAAACAATATTGTATCTCACAAGGCCGTAGGCTCCAAAGTCAGGATCATGGGCGTGTACTTTGACCAAGATAGTTCCAATGAGGCTGTTTTCACTCACTTGAACGTGATATTCTGTGTTGGAAAACTTTGGAGCGTTGTCATTGCAGTCGGTTACAGACACCATAACAAAAGAAGTACTGTTAAGCGGTGGTCTTCCCCGATCCGAAACACTAACAGTTAAAGAGTACGCTTCCGTAGTTTCCCGATCCAAAGGGTTACAGAGAACCAGCTTGGCAACGTTTCGCAACTGATTCTCAACCTGAATCAGTTTGACCTCGAGACAGAATCGCTTTTCCTCGTTGCCCCCGACAATAGCGTAGTCCAGGTGGGTGTTCTCGGGACTCCAGTCTTTGTCATCGGCGGAGAGGGTGAGTAAGGTGGTATCGGTGGGCGTGTCTTCCGGGATGGTCAGAGTGTAAATATCTTGGTGGAACATTGGTACATGATCATTGCTATCCATGACCTGAATTTCGATGGAAGCCACACTAGAGCGTACTGGGTCACTTTGGTCTCGTGCTTCAACCAAGAGGTGCACCACTTTGCTGTTGGTGATGGATTTTAGGGGTTTGTTGGTGAAAACAGACCCTGTAAAAACAAAAAAAGAAAGAAAAAGAAAATGTATGAATACAATTTGGAAAAGTCCAGTGCTATGTGGCAAATAGATTATGACAATTTATACTGGACAACAACAGAAAGGAGAAGGTATAGAGGTAGTTATGGTAGTGAATCCTGAGCTTAGTCTACCTTTCACATACACAAATACATTTCTGCCTTGCACTTTCTGTATAAATGACTGTTTTTATATGAACTCATGTTGGCTACATTTTTTGTATCCTGTTTTTCTTTTAACTACGGACAAAATAATAATTGTGTCTGAAATAAAGAATTAAGTTACAGCAAAACTTCACTCTGGCCTATGAAAGTTGTAAAAAGTACAAAAATAAATGCATTGCGTTGAATAATTTGTATGCAAGTAAGACTGTTGCAAATCATTTTAAATTAACCAGTTCTATTTTTAATGTTTTTAAAGGTACACTGTGTAGGATGGTGGCGCATTGGTGGATGGTGGGTATTGCAATTCCGGTTCTAGCTACGGCAGACTTCGAGGGTCAGAAACAACAGTAATAAGCAGCAGAATCTCCCAGGAACCAGTAGGTGGCGGTATGCGCAAGCAACGCGTAACCCGCCATTAACCCGAAAGTGAAAGTGTGTGAAATCCATGGGCCACTGCCGGCAGCTATAAAGAAAACGGCGAAGGCGGAGCCCAAAATACAGTATGTCCTTCTGCGGCTCTCGTAGTTAAAATGGATGTCGCTACATGGGGAAGATCCCCCTTTTATGCAGGTGAAATCGACTATATCTAAGTCCAACAGAATACTTTGATTTCATGATGGAAGTGAAAAGGCTTGGAAAACACTGTATTTTTGAATGGGTATCTTCAATTTCGGTAATTAACGGGTAAAAATTTTACACAGTGTACCTTTAAGACACAATACATTTCCTATAGAGATGCTACACTGCGCTAACCTGGGAAATCCCAGGCTGTCTTTCGTTCGTTCTGATCTGAAAGACAGCCTGGCGACTATGGCAAGCAAGTTCTCCCGATTCTGGGAGCCAATCAGAGAGCGGGGAGGGGTGGAAAGACGGTGACGCGTACTACGTGACAAACGGAAGCTTGTAGTTTGAACTGACAACTGACATGATTGGCCATGGGCTACGTATATGCCAAATGATAGACATTCGTAACGCCCAATAAACGGCCGTTGGCAATCGTAAACCACACCTCCGGTATGAGATATTTCGAAGGTGGCTTCCAGACCATATCTCACTTGTGATATGGTCAGGTGTAAACCAGGCAAACACTGGGCAGCACCTGGAGGACTAAAGAAGAGAGTGAGGGTAGAGTCTGAACATTATGATGAACAGTGTGACTGGTCTAATAGGTATCCACACTTCAAAGTGTAAACTACAAACTGTAATCAGAAACACCCGGCTTTAATCAGAGCAGTCCTTTGTAATGCCACATAGTACTTGAAATTGCAGTGGCATCTGGGGGCAGCACATGCTCCGTTTTTGACTGTTTTTGTAAACAAAACTGCAAATTTATCAAGTTTGCACTAAAACTACTAAAATTACTAAGAGCAGTAGATAATGCTTTAATACCATAAACACAGTTAAGTAGCAAAAAAGGAATTTCATGATTAGTTCCACTTTGATATCAAAGAAAGAAAGATTTTTAATTTCATTAGTTGTCGTTGAGATTTTTTGGAGTAGGCCTAGTTTTTTACTACAAAAATAAATGTATTAAGAATCACAATAAATCCACTTCCCACAGTAAGTATGGCAACAATTTCACAACTAAAAAGGATGATATACACAAAACCCTAAGCAACTATCTATGTGTCACTTTTAATATGTCACATTTCTTTCAGTTGAATCTATGAATTTCAAGTTGGACTAGTCGGCTGAAAGACAATACTTAAGAATATAGATAAATCAGAGAAAATGAGAAAAGGAGAAGTTCCATGTGAAGAAGTTATGTTTATTATTAAGAGCCATGACGTCTGCAATGCTGAAAATGTCACTATGCATTATAGCACTGCCTGCATCATAGCTGAACAAAGTGTGGGGCAGATTGAAGTGCCAAGTGCAGCGTCATAATATAAAATTTCGGGCAATGATCGGTCAAGTCAACTGCTTGCTCAACGTCATCAAATCGTTTACGGGCTATGATACATCATATGATTCAATTTTAATGAAAGCCAGATGATGGATTTAAAAAAAAGTAAGAACTAGTCCACTTCATTGAATATTTCAAAGTTTCTCTTGATTTTTGCCACTATTATTACAGAGTACTGTCTTCATTTGTCATGGCCTTACCCAAATCTGGGAGGATGTAAAAACCTTGTAGAGGAGATGACAGCAGTCTGTAGATGACCTCTCCTCTGGGTCCTGAATCTTTGTCGGATGCAGACACAGTCAAGACAAATGTTTCTGCAGGAACAAACTCAGACAACTCCACCTGAAAAAAAAAATATATATATATACAGTATATATTTTTTCTTAATGGGTGATACGTGTAAGATTCAGCAGTCTAAAAAAAATCTGCTACTCGTTAGAGTGATCTGCAGCTATCCATGTGGGATAGCTGCAGAACTAATTGTCTCTTGGTTGAGGAAATATTTATGGCAACATTAGCTCCCATTGGGCACTGCAGTTTTCTGTCACGGAAGCTTTTAAACTTGTTTCTTTTATGAAGTCATTTCTGATTAATATTGCGATTTAAATGTCCAAATTGTTACATAATGATCCATGGGTGCCATAGATTATAACTATATAGCAGACATATCTTTTTTTAAGGCAATGCTCTTAATCATAGTTTAAATATTGATAGAAATTTTGTATCGTTGTTGTTACAACATCTAAATTTCATAAATAGTATAAAGAAAATAACATTTTTCCATTGCCTAAATACCTTGGACTCCTACTTCCTACTGACAGGTGGATTTGTGATGTTTACCTGGTATGAGACTTGGGTGAAGACAGGAGCATTGTCATTGACGTCAAGCACCTGAACTTTGACCTCTCCTGTGGTGTGGTGGAGGGAATCGGATGCCCTCACAGTTAGCGTGTACTCTGTCTGTGTCTCATAGTCCAGTGCTTGGGTCATGGTGATGACTCCAGTGTAACAGTTAATGGCAAAGGGACCAGTGCTGCTGCTGTTATCCACAAAACTGTAAGTAATGGATGTGCTCAGGTCCGCATCATGAGCAGTCACCTGTGTCACCATGTAGCCAGCCGGGAGATCTGGTAAGAGAATGAGACAATTACTAGTATATATTATGTAATATTAGGTGTGGAGAAGTTAAAGAAAAGAGATAAGGGGCCTTTTTGATCTATGTTTTAAAGTGGAACTAAACACTAAATCGACTTTTCTTGCAACTAAACTGTAATCAGGAAGGTTTAGGAATCAGGAAGGTTTTTATTGCCATATGAGTGAACAGGTTCACAACATTAGGAACTTGCTTCGATACCTAGAGCGGACAGACACTCCGAGCACCAGGGCTGCCATTCGCGGCGCCAACATTCCAAGCAAAGTAATAACATCTCTCCACAGAGGTGTTATTACTTTGCCTGGAATGATAAAATGATAAGATAGTGGCATAACCTCCACCAGAAGAGAGGAAATTTTGTTTTAGATCAAAACTTCAAAGATTAAAGTGATGAAAGAATTATATTTGTAATATTTAAGCAATTAAAAAATGCAATACAGCACTGATATGATCTTTTATTTGTTATGCAAAATTGACTCCTGTGAGAGTCGCCATAATCCTAAAACATAGGTGCAACTTCAAAGTATGGCAATTACAGGGATTCAAATAATCTAAATGTTTCTATTGAAGGCGTATGGTGTTTTGAAAAACAAGTGCCTTTCCTGTATTACCACTTTATTAAAGATCCCATGACATGGTACTTCTTGATGCTTTTATATGGCACCTTAATAGTTCCCTAATATAGCATAATATAGACTTCAACCTTTTTTCCCCTAAATGCCACTAACCCCCTGTTATCCCCCCTTACTCTCTGGTATGAGCACAGGTTCCATGGGTGGTATGACAGGACTGTTGTCATTCACGTCCACAACTTGGACCCTGACAATGGCCGTGCTGCTGAAGCGTGGGTTTCCTTTGTCGGCTGCCTGTAAAACCAATCTGTAACAGAATAACACACATTATTTGTTACACATCTTATGTTTAAAGCAAAAATAATTGTAATAATCTGTAAACTGTAATCAACTATATATTTCTCTTTAAATGACTTGTTTCTTTCTCTCTTTTTTCATTCAGACAATTTACTATTTAAAGGGGTTTGTGGTTCCTCTTGTTTGTATATACAGTGGTACCTCACCTTACGAATGACCCAACAAACGAAAATTTCAAGTTACGAAACGCCTTCACGGTAAATTTTGGTCTCTAGATACGAAAGAAAATTCAAGTTACGAAACGCGAAATCTAAAAAATTCAAATAATGCGCGCTCAGCCACACACATTATACGCTTTTCTCAGACTGGATTTAAACTTTTCTCACATTTCTCTCTCATTTAAACACTCAAACTTTCATAGATTTTCAACAAAATGTATTAATAATGAAGTGTGGGGGGGGAAGGGGAGGAGGGGGGAGAAGACTGCGCTCTGACACGTGTGATAGCGGCATGTGTGACAGCTGACCCGGCTGCCAGCAGGTCTAGACCTGGACTAAACCAGGACTAAACCTGGACTAAACCTGGACTAGACCAGGTGGATTAAAGCGCAGCGCGTGGGTCTATTTCCTGGTTTCGTTTCGAGTCACAGCTGAGGCGAGCCGCTGCTCGCATGCAACTCCAGGCACGGAGCCCCAGACATCCAGCGACCCAGGGGGACACTGCCAGCCCGCCTTAAGAGCTCCCTAAGCGGGCATGGGTCCGGGAATTGTCCCGGTCACCGGCCTGGAGGTTTTGAAGAGGCCGACCTCACGGTTCTATCCAGGCCGCTCTGTGAGCATCTTACGCGGGCAGGTCTGGAGCGGGTTACACTATAAAAAAAGTTACACTATAAAAAAAAACTTGGATCGGGGCCTTGGAACGAATCAGGCTTTTTCCATTGAAATAGCTACTCAACTTACGAATTTTTCACATTACGAAACCACTTCTGGAACGAATTAATTTCGTAAGGTGAGGTACCACTGTACTACTAATCACAAATTTGGACACACCCTCTCATTCAGTGTTTTTTTTTCTTAATGTTTACACCCTCTCATTCAATGAGGAAGATAATGATAGCAAAAGAATGCTTTTTAAATAAAATATTACATTTTTTTTTTACATTCTATATCAATTTCTCAAAAGTAGCCAGTCTTTGCTATGTTGGCAGCACTACAAGCTCCTGGCCTTCAACTTAAACTTCACTTTATTTGTGTCCTCAATGGAACAATTGATTAGAACCATCAGGCAAACTGCAATGGATTGTGAACGTGCTCCACCAGAGGAAGAAATTCATTTTTCATTAGTCTCACATTTGATTTAATAACTAATGAAGTTAGGGCTATAGGTCTAATATCATTGTTTCCAAGTGTTTGGCACCCTCTGTTGGTTAACTGACATCTGGAAGATAGAGAAAAACAATGGACCAAGTTGTTGTTGTTATGTGGTCCTGGACTTTTTCTTACCTTGGTCTGTCTAAAACAAATAACTGCTGAGAGCAGTTCATTTTTCAATTTAAGAATGTCCTCACTAAAATCCATTGTTTCAAATCTCAATTTAAATGAGCCAGTTGTCTTTCAGATTTGCATTCTTTGCGGGTCAGCCTTGAATTTCTTTTCTTCTTGGATACTAAAATTGTGGTAAGGCCACCCCACACCCATTCTGTTTTGACTCAAGTGATTCACAAACCTTGTCTTGTAATTTGGCTTAGCTCTCCTAATTTTTATCCTACATTTTACCTCTCCCAATGAAGTTTATGATGAAGCCTCCTGAAATGGTTTTCACTTCACAAATCTGCAATAGTCAGGGTCAAGAAATGCCAAGAGTGCAAAACAGTGATAACAGCAATGGGTGGCTAAAGTTATTTTTGAGTTCAGATTTGTTTACTATGTTCCATATGTGTCCATTTATAGTGTATTTTTATATTTGGATATGGTGTGGTACAGAAGTTAGAAGTCGGACTTTGGGCCTATTATTTCTTCCACTGACAGTTAATTGATATAAATAGGCCTAGTATGGTTGAGAGCACAACTTCAGAGCTGATCCAGTGCTTACATAACAGTGTCACATGAACTCACTTGTATGAACTGGTGATCTCTCGGTCCAGCATAACATTAGTGGCCAGAATTCCTCTCACTGAGTCCAGGATAAAGGCGTTGTTGTGGTTACCAGATATGATGGAATATTCTATCTGCCCATTTAACCCACTGTCCGCATCAGAGGCATATACCTGCAAGGAAAACTATAATAGTCAGAGGTGGGTGGGTACGTTACTATATAACTAGTAAATAACTAAGTGTAGCATTAGTTCAAAATAATTTTACTCAAAAAAAAAGTTCAAAGTATTGGTCCAAGAAATTACAAAATAATTCAAGTAAGAGAAACTGTCAAGATGTAATATCTGATTTATAATGTAAGGTTTAAATGAGAAAACTAAATAAGATTAAGATTAAGACTTTATGGATCTCACACATAGTGATACACAGGAGAAATTCACTTCTGCATTTGACCCAAGTGGGCTGCAGTGGGCAGCTCGTCTTTCCGGCGCCCGGGGGACAGTACCGTGAAGGGTCTTGCCCAATATTATGTGACTGAGTGGTGCAAGAAACACTAATTCAAATCAACAAAGCTTTTGTCACTTGTAGACAGTTTTGTTACATCAATAAGTTTTGTTACATGAATAAAAATATCACATATCACTCAAGTAGGAGTAAAATTGTACTCTGAAAAGTCTTCTTGAAGTCTTCTCTACTCTGAAAAGTACTATGCACCTCCGACAATAGTATAATAGACAATGGGTTTACTTTGGAATTTGCATTACTGGACTCAAATTGTTAAGACTTATTTCAAAACACTGAGATAAAAAGCATATAAATAAAATAGCATAAAAAATAAACAGTTTATGCATGAAAATCTGAAAATATGTACTAGGCTCTGAATGTCTCTCCCTGATCTTGAAAGAAATAGTGTATGGTTCACAATAAAAATGCCTTTAGCCATTAATTTATCATTGAATAAATGCAGATAGATACTGCAAAGCTGATTATTCCAGGCAAAGCCATTGAGGCAAAAAGGTGACACTCCACCCCATGTCTATTGGAACTGGACAAGTATTACTATGTTACCATGGTGACACTCTCCTTCCTTATTTGTATTTCTGGATTTCAGGTAACATCACAGTACTCTATAGGTCCATCCATCCATTTTCTTCCACTCATCCGGGGCCGGGTCGCGGGGGCAACAGTCTAAGTAGGGACACCTTCCTTCACCTCAGACACTTCCTCCATCTCCTCCGGGGGGACCCCAAGGCATTCCCAGGCCAGTCAGGAGACATAGTCCCTCCAGCCTGCCTGGGTCTTCTCCGGGGCCTCCTCCCGGTGGGACATGCCTGGAACACCTCCCAAGGGAGGCGTCCAGGAGGCATCCGGAACAGATGCCCGAGCCACCTCAGCTGCTCCTCTCGACGTGGAGAAGCAGTGGCTCTACTCCAAGCTCCTCCTGTGTGACTGAGCTCCTCACCCTATCTCTAAGGGTGCGCCCAGCCACTCTGCGGAGGAAACTCATTTCGGCCGCTTGTATCCGCGATCTTGTCCTTTCGGTCATTACCCAGAGCTCATGAGCATAGGTGAGACTAGGAACGTAGATTGAGAGCTTCGCTTTTCGGCTCAGCTCCCTCTTCACCACAATGGTCCGGTACAGTGACCACATCACTGCCGACGCTGCACCGATCCGCCTGTCAATCTCACGCTCCATCCTCCCCTCACTCGTGAACAAGACCCCGAGATACTTGAACTCCTCCACTTGAGGCAAGGACTCTCCACCCACCCGGAGAGGGCAAGCCACCTTTTTCCGGTCGAAAACCATGCCCTCAGATTTGGAAGACTCTATAGGTCAATATTGTTTAATACAGATGGGGGGCAGGTAAAATGAATATTGTTCAGCTGCAGATTTGTGTTGTAATATAGCATGGTCTTGGGTCGAGTCAATAATAGAAATGATCAGGTTTCATATTTGGTAATTTACCTTTCTAATATTTCATGGCAAATTTTAATGTAATTAAGAAAAACTGACTCTTGCCCCCCATCTGGAAGTATGATCACTTTCTATCACTTTCTGAAAACTAAAAACCACCCCTTGGTACTAGATCTTCCGTACCTGCATAACATAGGTGTCGTGGACCTGGCCCTCCCACACGGCCGTCCTGTAGCTGCTGTGTTCAAACAGTGGTGTGTTGTCATTGACATCCTGCAGGCTGATGGACACTCTGCTGTGAGCGCTCTGCAGTCCACTGTCAGCCAGCACCACCAGCTCCACACTGGGACCAAGCTCAAAGTCCAGGCAGTTATCCTTCTGTACGCAAATCTCCCCTGGGATATGGGAACAGCATTTTACATTAGTCATTATCCATGAGGTTGGAGTGCCATAATAACGACTGTTACCATAATAAAAGGAGAAGTTCAATTTGTCAACTGGACAAAGTTTGTTTGGTTGAAAACGTTTCGCCGCTCATCCGAGAGGCTTCTTCAGTTCTGGTTCTAGTGCTGGTTAGACCCTGTTTATATCTAGCTGCAGGGAGGAGCTCCCTACACTGAAATCGTTCTGAAACTATCTCAACTAATCTGTATCTTCTGTTTCTCTGGCGTCTCGTTTAGCATCTCTATTCAGCCCTAGGAGGAGCTCACTGCAGTGAAATAGCTCTGAAACTATCTCAACTCATTTGTTCCTTTTTGTTATTCTAATTTCTCTGGCGTATAGTTTAGCATCTCTATTCAGACTAACAACCGTCTCCACCCCTCTGTCCCTGACTTGTCTGCCCTAATGTTTCTTTCGTCTGTTCTGACTTGGTTTAAGAACCGAATTATAAATGGGACACAAGTTATGTCTAACTCCCCCATTTCTGTTTAACGACGGATTCTCTTTTTTTGACAAAAATTGCCTCTTTAAAGCCCCAGTGTGTAGGATTCGTGGCGCATAGGTGGATAGTCGCTATTGCACTTTCTGTTTTAGCTACGGCAGACCTCGAGGGACCCGCGCGCCGCTACTGTATAAGTAAAACACGGTCCAGTTTTTTTTTTTTTTCTTTTCTCATGAAAACACACATTCCCGATCATGTACCATGACACTCTACACATCAAATGAAACCTTACAGTCTCCTCTTTTTGACTATGCAATTCATTTCCCTGCAAAACAATCACTCCCCGAGCACATGGGGCTTTTATACGGAAAAGCACAAAACGAGGTTAGCTTACCTTAGAATGCTTTGCACAGGTCAAACTCTGTATTTCACCATAAACTTGCTCTCAATTTGTCCGTAAGGATCCAGCGAATAAAATCCAGTAAAACAATTTAGTCCAAAACACGTGTTAGATCCATTACGATGTCATACTTGTGTTGTTTACCCAAAACCACGAGCCTTGCCGAAGGCGGAGCCCAAATGTCCTTCTGCGGCTCTCGTATTCAAAATGGCTGCCTCTGCATGGGGAAGATCCCCCTTTTATGTGACTATATCTAAGTCCAAAAGAATACTTTGATTTCATGATGGAAGTGAAAAGGCTTAGAAAACAATGTATTTTTGAATGGGTATCTTCAATTTCAGTAATTAACGGGTAAAAATCTTACACACTGTCCCTTTAACTCCCCTCTCAAACCAGTTCTTTTCCCTGGCTAAGATCTGAACCTCACTGTCCTCAAATGAATGGCCCGTGGCTTCTAGGTGAAGATGTACGGCAGATGACGGTCCACTTTGGCACGCCCGTCTGTGTTGGTACATCCTCTTGTGAAGTGGCTGTTTGGTTTCTCCAATGTAGCGCTCATTGCAGTCTTCACTACACTGAATGGAGTAGACCACATTGCTTTGTTTGTGGCTCGGTGTTTTGTCCTTTGGGTGGACGAGTTTTTGTCTTAAAGTGTTTGTGGGTTTGAAATAACCTGGGATTTCATATTGTCTGAAAATCCTCTGTAGTTTTTCCGAAACGCCGGCCAGGTACGGAATCGCTACCCCTTTCCTCCTGGGTTCGGATTCTCTGTTGTCTTGTTTCTTGCCCTTGTCTCTCTTGGTTTTGTTGACAGCCCATTTAGGATATCCAATCAATCAATCAATCAATAAATAAATAAATAAATAAATGGGCTGTCAACAAAACCAAGAGAGACAAGGGCAAGAAACAAGACAACAGAGAATCCGAACCCAGGAGGAAAGGGGTAGCGATTCCGTACCTGGCCGGCGTTTCGGAAAAACTACAGAGGATTTTCAGACAATATGAAATCCCAGTTTATTTCAAACCCACAAACACTTTAAGACAAAAACTCGTCCACCCAAAGGACAAAACACCGAGCCACAAACAAAGCAATGTGGTCTACTCCTTTCAGTGTAGTGAAGACTGCAGTGAGCGCTACATTGGAGAAACCAAAGAGCCACTTCACAAGAGTATGTACCAACACAGACGGGCGTGCCAAAGTGGACCGTCATCTGCCGTACATCTTCACCTAGAAGTCACGGGCCATTCGTTTGAGGACAGTGAGGTTCAGATCTTAGCCAGGGAAAATAACTGGTTTGAGAGGGGAGGCAATTCTTGTCAAAAAAGAGAATCCGTCGTTAAACAGAAATGGGTGAGTTAGACATAACTTGTCTCCCATTTATAATTCGATTCTTAAACCAAGTCAGAACAGACGAAAGAAACATTAGGGCAGACAAGTCAGGGACAGAGGGGTGGAGACGATCGTTAGTCTGAATAGAGATGCTAAACTATACGCCAGAGAAATTCGAATAACAAAAAGGAACAAATGAGTTGAGATAGTTTCAGAGCTATTTCAGTGCAGTGAGCTCCTCCTAGGGCTGAATAGAGATGCTAAACGAGACGCCAGAGAAACAAAAGATACAGATTAGTTGAGATAGTTTCAGAACGATTTCAGTGTAGTGAGCTCCTCCCTGCAGCTAGATATAAACAGGGTCTAACCAGCACTAGAACCAGAACTGAAGAAGCCTCTCGGATGAGCAGCGAAACGTTTTCAACCAAACAAACTTTGTCCAGTTGACAAATTGAACTTCTACTTTTATCATGGATTCTACCTGGACGACTGAGGGACTTTTCCCGACTGTTACCATAGAATTAACAGATTAAAACAAAATATTCTATCTTTGAAAGCTCCTCAAAATGGTGTCCATAACAGGAAGAACATAGACAACATCAGGTAAAATATACATAAAAATATCAAATTCCATTTTGATTACATTGTATTAAAAAGTAAATCACAAATGTTGAATCTGATCATTTCTGTATTGGACTGTACTCTAGAACTTGTATTACAACAAAAATTTGGCATTTTAGCAATAATAATTTTAGCCACCCTCCATCTGTTTATTAAATATTGTTGGCCTATATAATGTTGTGTTGTCATATGAAACCCAGCAAATTCACCAGAAAATATTGCTCAAAATATAGGCGATGTTAATGATTTTGGTGCATTCATATACTGTATATATATGTTGATAAAATGTAGCTTACCTGTGTGAGGGTTGATGGAGAAAACATTGTTCTCGTTGCCACTGAATATGGTGTATGTGATTCTCTGTCGACTGTTGGTTGGCTCCTTGGCTGCAACTTTTGTAATCCATGTCCCTGCACAAAATGAAAGGAATGTCTGAACGTGATCGAGCTTTATAATAGTCTACGGGAAATTGGAACATAAACACATGCTACTACATATTTCCAGTTTGAGAAAACAACACAGGATAAATACGGTGAAAATAAAACACATTTTAACACTTTAACAACCAACACAATTTAATATTGTATGTATGGTACCTGCTCTGCTGTTCTCCTTCACCGTTGCGTTGTACACTTTCTTTGTGAACTGCAGCCACTCCCGTTCCCCCGATAAGTGAATGAAGATGAGGCAGGTGGAGGTGAGGGGTGGCCTCCCCATATCGGACACCACCACGTGAAGCTTCGCCCCCGAAAAGCCCACCCCTACTCTCCTCCTAAGCGACACCTCCCCTGTATCTCTGTTGATATCAAATAAATTCTCCTCATTGGATATCATAAATCTAACCTTCCCATTCTCTCCTTGGTCCTTATCTGTTGCCATCACTGTAGTTACGATCTGATTGGATGGCATTGTCATGGATACCCGAGCGTTAATGGGGTTGTGGGTGCAGATGGGAGCATTGTCGTTTACGTCTTCAACTTGTATGGTGAGCGAAACTACTGAACTGAGTGGGCCTTGGGTGCAACCGTCACTAGCTACCACGTTGATGCTATACTGACTCCTGTTTTCTCTGTCTAGCGGTCTGGAAGTGCGGATGATTCCTGTAAAAGGATCTACGGAAAATGCTCCTTGACTGTTATCCTCCATCAAAGAATATGTGACTTCACCATTGGGTCCTTCATCTGGGTCAAATGCAGTAAGTTGGACAACCGTGGATCCCACTGGTGACCCTTCGCTGATGGAAGCCTGGTAAGTTTTGTATGGAAAAGTGGGGGTATTGTCGTTCTGGTCCAATAGCAGAATGTAGATCTGAGTGGAGGAGCTGAGGGGGTGGGGTCCGTGGTCTTGGGCCTTGATGGTGAGTGTGTAGTTTGCAATTTCTTCTCGGTCCAAAACTTGTGTGGTGCTAATGGCTCCTGTGATACTGTTGATGGTGAAGCGTCCTCTGTGGTCCTCACCTAAATATGAATGTAGAGCAAATGTATATAAAATAAGCTCGATTTGTTAATCGCTTGTACTTTATTTTATGAAGAGAGCACTACACTTCTATGGGGTATTAACTGCCAACACATACCATATTTAGATGACCATGTGACCTTTGATTATTTTATTGGAAAATGCTATATTTATGTAGTTTGTGGTGCTCTGAGTCTCCCCATCTTTTTGCACTCGGTGCTAAGTTACTCCCCCTGAGAGCACAATACAATCGGTGTGCATCTTGCTAATGAAACTATTGCACATCGAATCAAGGTTTTTGAAGTTGTACTGTATTGCTTTTGTATTTTATGGAAAATTGCCATGTGGGAGCATGGGTGACATAGGCTTTTGGGCTGAGCTTTGGACAGTAAAAATCACAAAATTAGTAAGACATGCATAGATGAAATATAAAACCTCTTCAGGTATGTTTTTGATAAGGGAACAACAAAGTTCTAACATGTTACAAAGCTCCAAAATGTAATTTTGTAAATTATTCCCTCTTCATGTAAAGTTCAAAGGAATTCTTAATTTTTTTTCCAACCCTCCAGAGTTATCTGGTACTGCTTGTCCAGGTTAGACACTGTTCTAACTGGACTAATAAATGTAACATGTACCCGTTCATTTTCTTTGCTGCTAGCAGAGACAGATGATAGAGTAGACTGAAAAACATTGTTGAGAAATTATTTAGAGGTGCCAGTGAACAAATACTTAGGTGCTGACATGGTCTGTGTATTTGGCATTGCAATACCCCCACCCCCGTGGCAGTGATTGGTCAGCTGGATTTGAAAATGTTTTCTAATGTGTACCACTGTTACTTTGCACAGTGCGAGCACCTCACACCTGTGAGCACCTTTTTCCAGATGCCTTCACCCAGTCCATCAGAATTTAGCTTGTTTAAAGAACACATCTTATGCAAAATTTCATTTTTTTGAGCTTTTAACCATGTTAGAATATTGTACCCTCATTAAAACACACCTGGAGTTGTATTTCATGTCATTCACTCTGGTTTCAATAGTCTTCTGTAAAAAGTTCTTTGCCTCTAAGCCTCACCAGGCATGTGTGAGTGCTTTTAATTGCATCTTTTACAACTTAAAATAAATTCTAATTAAAAATACAGACATAATTTCATAGCCTCAATGCTCAACATACTGCAGCAGCGAAAACAAACTGTAAAGAGTAACATGTTAGTATAAGCACACAGCAGTAATGAGCTGATTTGACGTCAGAATGCTTAAAACGAGTCTGGTGATGATTTATGGACTTAAAACTATGCAGGGCTTCTATGTATGATATCACAAAGTTACTCAAGACCATATTTAAAGGCCAATGGCAATATAAATAATGCATAAAATTTGTTCTTTAACACCAGAGTCCACATGAACTCTGTTCTTCTTCCAGCACATTATTTTCACAATGTTACACTTGGCACATGCCCTTGCCTTGTATGGAATAGTGGATGGTGCCATTCTCCCCATGGTCCGGGTCTGCTGCCTGGACCGTGTGAATGACCCCAGGAGGCAGGTTCTCAGGCAGGCTGATCTGAAAGGACGACTGCATGAACTCAGGAGGGTTATCATTGTCGTCCAACACAGAGCAGAGCACAGTGGAGGTGCTGGAGAGGGGCTGCGAGCTGCTGTCACGGGCCTGAACTGAGGAGGACATGCACAAGGCACAGTATAAAGTTTGGACACACCTCCTCATTCAATGTTTTTTTTATGTTTACTACTTTAGACACATAGGAAAACATCAAATATGTAAATATTGATGTAGTAAAGAAAAATTGTTGACTAAATATTTTGTATATTTTATATTCATATCCTCTAAGTAGCCATCCTTTGCGTTGTTGACTGCGCTGCAAACCCTTTGCCTTCTCTCAGTGAGATTCATGATGTAGTCTCCTGAAATGGTTTTCACATCACAGCTGTCTTGTCAGGATCAAGAAATGCCAAGAATGCAAACCAATTATCAAAGCAAATGGTAGCTATTAAAAAAATACTAAAATCTAAGACAAGGTTTGAGTAATGTTGACTTTATTTTTGTTTACTATATACTCCATATGTGTCCATTCATAATTTTGATGTTTTCAGTGGCAATCTACAATGTAAACAGTAATGAAATAAAACAAAACTGGAAACCTCTGGTACCTCTGAGTGTGTAGTGGTGCTGCTCCTCTCGGTCCAGGTAGGTGGTGGTGGTGATCAGACCGTTGTATGGGTTAATGCTAAACAGCTCATAGCCCGGTCCAGGAAGTAGACTGTACCACACTGCTGCATTCTCCTCTGCAAACATCACACATACACTATATTGCCAAAAATATTCACTCACCCATCCAAATAAAGAAATCAGGTGTTCCAATCACTTCCATGGCCACAGGTGTATAAAATCAAACACCTCAGCCTGGAGACTGTTTCTACAAACATTTGTGAAAGAATGGATCGTTCTCAGGAGCTCAGTGAATTCCAACGTGGTACTGTGATAGGATGCCACCTGTGAAACAAGTCCAACTTCAGGTCACCAACTTTCTGCAGAGTCAATCTCTACAGACCTCCAAACTTCATATGGCCTTCAGATTACCTCCAGAACAGTGCATAGAGAGCTTCATGGAATGGGTTTCCATGGCTGAGCAGCTGCATCCAAGCCATACATCACCAAGTACGATGTAAAACGTCAGACCCAGTGGTGTAAATCACGCTGCCACTGGACTCTAGAGCAGTGGAGACATGTTCTCTGGAGTGACGAATCGCACTTCTCCATCAGGCAATCTGATGGACGAGTCTGGGTTTGGCGGTTGCCAGGGGAACAGTACTTGTCTGACTGCATTGTTCCAAGTGTAAAGTTTGGTGGAGGAGGGATTATGGTGTGAGGTTGTTTTTCAGGGGCTGGGCTTGGCCCCTAAATGCTTCAGCATACCAAGAGATTTTGGACGATTCCATGCTCCCAACTTTGTGGGAACAGTTTGGAGATGGCCCCTCCTTCAACATGACTGTGAACCAGTTCACAAAGCAAGGTCCATGAAGACATGGATGAGAGAGTTTGTTGTGGATTAACTTGACTGGCCTCACAGAGTCCTCAAACTGACAGAACACGTTTGTGATTAGTTAGAGCGGAGACTGAGAGCCAGGCCTTCTCGTCCAACATCAGTGTGAGACCTCGCAAATGTGCTTCTGGAAGAGTGGTCAAAAATTCCCATAAACACACTCCAAAGGGTGGACCAACGTCATATTAAACCCTATGGATTAAGAATGGGATGTCACTTAAGTTTGTATGTGAGTCAAAGCAGGTGAGTGAATACTTTTGGCAATATAGTATATCTTCAAATTACATAATCAACAAGATCCAAATTTTATTTTTCATATGAGATAATTTAAGACACCAAATGAGGTATGTGATTTTCAAACTGTGAAAGGAGAATGTAGGCATTCTTCTAACTTATTTCTAGCACTCACAAACCCTTTCAGATGCATGCACTTTTTGGCCACTAGCACAGCTTTAGAGCAGCTTTGACTCACATGGCTATTTCATCCAAATTTATGATGTTTAATGAATGTTTTCTAATTAGATCAAGACAGTATGAGGTCAGATTTTTGTCACAAAGCCATGCTTTTAAAATACATTTTAGGCAAAAAACCATAAATGTGCTAAAATAGAAAGGGAAAAATTAGGCAAGTCAGCTTTAAATTGCGTTCACTACAAACACGAAGATTAGGATGATGGTCCAAACCTGATCCAGGTTTACTCATAGAAGAGAAGTCAAAGACCTGTAGAGAGATGGAAATGGCACTACAATGGAATAAATATTCTTTGAAAGTTTGAAATGTTAAAGTTTAAATAATGATACAATACATAAGTTGGAATGAAAATGACAGAGACCCTGAATAACACTTTCTATTGTGTAAATGTGTCCATGTTGCTTCAGTTATCAGTTTGACAAATTAAAAACAGGACAGGCGACTCAGACTGCATGACTACCTCTTTAGCTGTCTGCTGCCAACAGCCTCTCTCCACAATCATTGGGGATTTCCCATTTCACAACCTCTGCTATCAAACTATACACCTCAGCTCACCTCATTTTGGGTTTATTGCATGTCCACTTCTGGACAGATTTCTATTGTGTGGTAACAAGTTTGAAAGTAAAGGGTCTAGCAGTGTCTTACTTTTGATTTGTATAAGTCTACAATGGCTCGAGTTTTTTGTTTTTGTTTTGTCTCTTTTTTTGAGACCTTGTGCAATTGAGGCTAAAAATACCTTCAGTTGCACCTTAAACTACCAGTAAATGTCAAGGTCACAAGGTGGAAAAGAGCATTTTGAGTTTTGGGAATGCAAACAGCCTAATAATCCAGGATTATGGAAACATGTGTGAATGAAACAAAACGCAACTCATACTCATAGCTAACAACATTATTAAAATGGCTAAAAGCTCACAGGAGTCAGTTTTGCATAATATAGACTTTTAAAGAAAAAGTAAAGCTAAAGGTAACACAAACACTCCTGACCTAGTTATGAAGCAAGAAAACATGTCACGTTTCATGTAACAGTATCTGGGAATATAAATGAAACATACAGAGTTGGACTTTTCCCCTGGAGGCCTGTAAACAAACAGCTCATTCACCCACGGTCCTCAGAGCAACACCAGGCCTGTCACACACTCTGATATTCTCCGTCTCCCTGACCAACTTCTACACACCGAGACTGGAAGCACAAGCATTGAGTATTTGTCAACTTAGGAGTGAATTGTGGAGAACATAATCAAATAAGAGCAGTGGGAGCGTGTGCAAAGTAGGGTTGTTGAAAGTATTGAAAATCAGATAGTAATTGATACTAAAACGTGTATTGAAACTACAGCTCTGGAAAAAAATAAGAGACCACTGCATTTTTTTCTGAAATCAGCATCTCTACATGTATTACAGCCATTCCATTCCAGCGTTTGTTGAATTCCAACACAAACACAAAGCTGAGCTACTTCAGTTCTTGCACCAGGAGTGGAATAAAGTCACCCAAGAACAATGTGAAAGACTTGTGGAGAGCATGCCAAGACGGATGAAAGCTGGGATTAAAAATAAGGGTTATTGCACCAAAAATTGATTTCTGAACTCTTCTTAAGTGTAAACATTAGTATTATGTTGTTTTAAAATGAATTTGATCTTGTTTGACGTCTGAAAACATGTATCTTTTTTGTTATTTTGACCATTTGTCATTTTCTGTAACGGTAATATTTTACTTGGAATTGGGGGGAAATGTTTTCAGTAGTTTATAGACTGAAACAAAAAATGTTCCTTTTGCCCAAACACATACCTATAAGTAGTAAAATCAGAAAAACTGATAATTTTGCAGTGGTCTCTTTTTCCAGAGCTGTATACTCATTTAGCCCTCTAGACTGGCTTTTAGTCATTTGAGGAGGAAATTATCGTATTTGAAAAAGGTCATCATTTGCAATTTGTTAAATGTGTAATTTAAATTGCAATTAATCTTGCTGCCCTATATTTCAAAATTTTCTAGGAAGCACATGAAAACTCAGTTTGGCACACACATGGCTTGGTTTACAGAAATGATCGCGACAGGATCATTTTCTCTAGGTTCCCAAAGGACTTGTGAGATTGCTATTCTTGAACAATTCTCACCCGTAATAATGTTTAGTTCCCATCGAGAAAGGGGTGACGGCCATCTTTAAAAGTCTGCACTGTCAACACTGGGGGCCCCAAACAGGATTTTAGGGGCTCCACAGCACAAGGGATTCAAATAAACAGGGATAAGGCCAGATTTGCACTTCTGATTAGAAGCCAGATAAAATGAGGCGCTGAGATGTACGCAGCATCAGTAAAGGCAGCGCAGGAGAGTAAAGTGGAAAGGCAAGAGTGGATTCAATTAAAGGGCTAATGGGGTGAAACTAAACACACAAGAAGGTGTGCAGAATGTAAACACCAGAGATCAGGCCAGTGGAAGACATTTCAAATAGAGCTGCTAAACTGGGCAGTGCCTGGAGGACTCAAGAAGAGAGGGCAGGGAAGGGCGGGGTCTGGAGGTATTAAGAAGGTGATTGGTCTGACTTCACGTCAAACTCCACCCCTAGAGCCAGATGTTTGTAATCAGAAACACCTGGCTTTAATCAGGGCAGCACTGTGTGATGTCACATAGAACTTGAAATTGTATTATGGAGGCATTTTTTAAATGTTTTTACCAGAAAGCTGCATAAATAATTAAAATCAAAACTCAAAAACTGTAAAAGGGAAATTTGCTGCGTGCTTTTGGAAAATGCTTCTAATTGATCCATGATTTCTATCACTTGCTTCTTGCAATATGACAAAATGCATTTTAATGCATTTTGGCGGCACGGTAGCAGAGTGGTTAGCGCTCTTGCTTCACAGCAAGAAGGTTCCGGGTTCGATCCCCGGGTCGCCCAGACCTTTCCGTGTGTGTTCTGTGTGGAGTTTGCATGCATGGTCTGGGTTCGATCCCCGGGTCGCCCGAGCCTTTCTGTGTGGAGTTTGCATGTTCTCCCCGTGTCTGGGTGGGTTTCCTCCGGGCACTCCGGTTTCCCCCACCAACCCAAAACATGCACCATAGGTACTCCAGCTTAGGTCCTGACCAAACCGAAGCAAGAAGATCATGGAGATGGTCCCCGGGCGCCCTAATGTGTGTGCTGCCCACTGCTCCTAATATATGTATATATATATATAGGATGGGTTAAAATGCAGAGAGGAATTTCTCCAGTGTGAGATCAATAAAGTTCACTTCTTCTTCTTCTTCTTAATTTTAGCTCACCTAAAGAAAGCCTTATGAGACCTAGCAATTATTAATAAATATTGCAATTTCCAATTAACAAAATGTAAAACAATAATCACTGTATGTTATAATAATATGCCAAAAAATAGCATAATATGCCTGCTAGGGGTGTAAAGATTAACCGATTTGGATCGGTTATGGGTCTGTGACCTCTGCGATCTGAGTCCAAATTCACTACAAAAGGTCCGATGCACTTACCTGGCCAGCCAAATGATATCTCTCTGTATTTGCTATACAGCGCGATACCATTTGGACACCCTTGCTCCACCCTCGCTCCCCCGGTTAACAACGGACTCCACGATTCTGATTCGTTCAAAGATGGTGACGTCAGTGCACCCGTCTTTGCCCGCAACGTCCCTTCCATTCAGCTGTAAAATTGGTCTTAAATGACCTAAAACACATCGATTCCTTAAAACCACAGCAGCTGACAGCTCTAGAGGCCTTTCTTTTCAAAAAATGTGTTTTTGCATTGCTTCCTATCGGCTTGGTTCACGTCGCTGTCCGTTAACTGTTCTCTGATTGGTTCACTTAGCTGTCTGTCTAAGCGCAACGGCAGCGCATTCTGGACCAAGCATTACCAGACTCGCCGCTGGTACAGCGATGAGTCATGGATTCTTCCAGGCAACCGATGCACCGGATTTACGGCCAAGAATCGGTTCTCGGCTCCTGACCGGTCTCTGTCATGGCGCAGAAGCCGCCTGTGTGTGTTTGCGTTCTTTAGCGAATGGTGGGTGGTTCACTTACCTGGGATTGAAGCTTATTGGCTGGTTAACTGCCAATCATGCGAGCGGCACGGGCTATATGGGGAAGCGAGCAATGTATGGCCGTTTCCCAATTCCCCGACGGCACGCTTGTTAGCGTCCTTGGAACGGGATATGCGTCATATCCGGCGCGACAAGGGCCGTTCCATTCGTTTTTTTCCCCCTGCACCGTCAAGACGAGCTCTGAACGGCGCCGTCGTTTCCATGGAAATCGGGGCGTGGACCAAGTGTGCAAACATGCACGCTCCGCACACTTAAAAGCCCCAGCATGCACAGCGCGGGACTACAAAGACCGACCCGCCAGCGACATCCACAAGTGAGAGTTGCGACGTCACTATAAAATATACGTACTGGTTCACCTCACCTACAACTATGCTACATGAAACTCTTCATAAACTACACTAAACATGTGTGACGGTAGCCGTAACGGCATAGATCACGGCACCTGTATTACCGTTCACATGCTTTTCCCCTTATACTTCTATATTTCCTTTGCTGTTGTAATGCTGGATATTATACAGTATCGCCATGTCCAACGTTTACTCTAAGCTGCGCACTGTTCGCACATTCTCAGCGCACAAGAAAACTTGTGCCGCGCCCTGTAAACCAGGGACGAAAGAGCTTTTTATTCAGCCGCGGGGTCATTTTTTTATATCTGCAAAGTGCGAGCCGTGCGGGGGGGGGGTTCATTTCGGATGTGGAGTTAGTGTGTTTGCTCAGACACATTAAAAATTAGGGGGAACATTGGCCATGTCCCAATTCCAAGTATTACTAGTCGCAATAGTATAATATTTTTGTCTTTAGGGAACAAGGAGCAGACCACCTGGCTCATTGAGCTGAGGCGGGACCTGTTCAATTTCGCAGGCGGCCATGTGAGAAACGTAGTGCACTAAGGACAGAGCGAGTATGCGCCGTCTCGACGACAGACCGAGTGCACACTCACAAGCGTGCCGTCGCTGAATTGGGAAACGGCCTATGTGTCTCGTCAGGACAGCGTAGGACAGATCGCCTTGTTTGACAAGGTAGGAAGATTCGACAGAACACCGGTAAGATACGCTGTTTCCATTTATTGAGCTGTTGTTTAAGTTAATTTGGTGCGCTACCGCTATTTATGGACATGGTTCGAATGCGTGGTTAACTTTTGTGCCAGTGTTGTGTCGCGGTGATATCAGTCTGATGTTTCACTGTCAGCTTGATAGTTTCCATGGCAGCTATAGACCATAACTATTGTATGATACTAGCGTTTTTATTGTCACGGTTAGTGGATTGGGTGATTTATTTAGACAACATTCATGTGTTGGCAATGTATATTTGATTTGGGCTAAAATTGACTTGGCTAATTTACTTTTGTGTGGAAAATACAATGTATAATCAGAATTGGTGCATTTCTGTATTTAGATACTTATGATTTGTGTGTATAGAAATGTATTTCACACACACACAGATGATTTTTGTCTCAAAGGAGACTAAGGAAATGTTATAAGATGGAGAGAAAGTATTATTTATTCAGTGGATTTAACATGCTAGTGTTTTCTATAACTGCCTAGTAATATCTATCTTCTTGTCAGTGATACTTTTACAGTTACTGAAACTCATGAGTGACTGAAGCACTAATTACTAATTCTGATTCATTCTGATTTTTGACTTTAATAGGCAACTTGCTTGTTTTATAAGGTCTTTTTTATTTTTGATATCTAACCTTCAGGGATGAAAGTGGCCAATCATGAAAAAAGCGGAAAGAAAAAAAAAAAATTCCGGGGGGGGGGGGGGGACTTTAATAAATAGCGATAAAACACATTTTTAAACAATTGTAGTGTTTTTTATTTGAAAGTTGATATCAAAACATGGCACTGACCCCGATTTTGCGACATCAAAGTCTGATAACGAGCCGAGAGAGCGCACTCGTGGCGCAGCTCAGGACGTGCGGTGTCCGCAGCACCAGAAGAGCACGCAAGCTCACGCGGCCCCGCACACATGTACAAGTTTAATACGAGACATGTACTTTTGTTTCTGAATACGGGACGATTACATTTTTCAACGGACGGTTGGCAACCCTAAACACAATTATACATATATAATACACACCCAAAATTTCCAACGTATTTGGAAAAAAAATAAAAAATTAAAAATTACCACACGGCTAAAAAAAAAAGTGGAGATCCGCTAAAAAGCGGAACTCTTTCATCCCTGAACCTTATTGTTTTGTGTTGCTTGAGGGAAGGAATGTATTGTATTTTAAGTATGAGCAGAGTTTTGCAAACCGGATTGCCAGTCTTTCAGTAGGCCTGGTGTATTGTCTGTTGGACACTAAATAAACAAAAGGATACTATTTTGAAATTTAATTTCTGTTTCTCTCTTTTTCTTCTCAATAACTTTAAAGCACTTGGGAGTAAAGTTGTCAATTAGTATTGAATCGAAATTAACCGGATCAAATCGAATCGAATTGTACCGGATCGTTTACTAATTTTATGAATCGTCCCTGAATCGAATCGTAGCCTGTGAATCGAGATTCAAATCGAACCGTTTTGTGAGTGAAAGATTCACACCCCTAATGCCTGCATTAGTAGGACTGACTGTAGAGAGGTAGGTAGTACATTGTGCAGTAGGGGTTTGTGGATATTGTGGAAAAACATCTCCCTTTTAACTCAACACATTGTGTTGATTATGACATAACATCTTCGACCTACATATACACTCCCAGTCAAAAGATTGAACACCTTGTGCTAATACTGCCATCTAGACAAATGAGGAGGGCGTTGCATTGCCACTACTGTTGCTCGACTGGGCTAGTAATACATAATTAAATTCATTTCATTTCATTTCATTATATATATATATATATATATATATATATATATATATATATATATATATATATATATATATATATATATATATATATATATATATATATATATATATATATATATATATATAGTAATGCGTTTTGCTTTTGAGAAGTACACTTTATTAAATTATTTATTAAATTATTTACTATTTTACCATCAATTGGCAAATGTTTCTCAAAATAATAAAAAATACAGTTCAATGCCACAGTATGTAACATTTTTGAAAAAATAAATAAATAAATAAATAAAAATCATGTCTAATTCATTATAGATTTGTTTATAGTGCTGAAAAACTGTGAGAGGGGCTTACATCTCTTACATCTTTCACCTCTCCTGACTTTTATTTGGCTTGGAGGGCCTCCAGACCTGTTTGTTTCCATGGAAAGTTTTGGCTATAATCTTCCACAGCATCGCATAAACATGATCTAGCTCCTTAAATAATGTTCTGAAATATGGTTTTAAATATTTATTATTATGAAATCATGCAGTTGACTTTCCACCCGCAGAAAGTTAAACTATTATTTTAACATTGTGATATTTATGTTACTGCTAAACACATGATATGTCATGTATGTTTATAACAGGTCTCCCCTCACCTGAGTCCCCATCAGAGGCGGAGACACGTACCACAGCCTCTCCTCGGTCTCTGTTCTCGACCACAGTGGCGTTATACACTCGATGACTGAACAGGGGGGGCTGTTCGTTCACATCCCCCACCTCCACACTCAGGGTCTGGGTGGAGGAGAGGGCGGGATGGCCCTGGTCCACAGCCTTGATGGTCAGACGATGTACACGCTGGGTCTCATAGTCCAGAGGGGAGGAGAGAAACAACAAGCCTGCAAATGGAAGATGTCTTACTTAATAAATACAAGGACAATAAATTGTTTTTTTTCAGACTGAGTTATGCCCCACTCTCAGATGGAACATAGAAGTTACAATGCATTGATTGAGATTTAGATAAAAACAATGATATTTAAATGTTTAATTTATTTATATTCATGTCTCTTACTTATCTTATGTATCCAACAATAGCATGAAGTCTGTATAAATTAACTAGTACGTTTGTGTGTTTGTGATTATGTATTAATAATTAGTACCCCATAGAAGTGTATAGATCCACATATTTCTGAATTCAGATAACACAATTTCTTTTACCTGTCTTCTCTTCCAGCGTAAACATCCCTTTATCCCCCATGGTAATGTAATACGACACAAGGCCGTTCTCCCCCTCGTCTCCGTCTATGGCCACCAGGTGATGCAGGAGACTCCCCACGGCCGCATCCTCCATCACCTGCACCGTTTCCGTGGAGACGAACACTGGCCTATTATCGTTCACATCCAACAGAAACAACTGCACTGTCACCGCCCCACTCTTCCTCTCCTCCCTCCTCTCTGCCTGGTCCGTGGCTATCACCGTGAAAGCAAAACTTGCAACAGTTTCACAATCTAGAGGCACAGCCACCGTCAGGTGTCCCGAACTTGGGTCAATGCGGAATGGAAAGCGCGTTGAATGAGATTTGTCGTATTTTAGCGAGTATTTCAGATCACTGTTTGGTAGTGTCCCGTCTGCGTCTTGGGCTTGAAAGGCGTAAGCAAGAGAGCCAACATTTGCGTCTTCTCGGAGGCCAAAAGTGATGAATTTATCGGGAAAGACTGGCGTGTGGTCGTTGACGTCTTCTATGATAATGAATACAAGTACTGATTGATTCATTCCCAGGTCCGTGTCTTCATTGCGGACAGATAGAGAGTAATGCATGGTGGATTCGTAGTCCAGAGGTTGGCTGATGTAGATGTCTCCAGATAAAGCGTGGATGCCAAAGGGGAGGTTTCCATGGTCCTCTGAAATTATGTAGTTGAATGGGCCTTTGTTGGACAGGCCAGCTGAGCCCACCACTGTGCCCACTGCTGCATCCTCTCTCACAGTGAAACTTCTGAGCATCCTGGGAGACGAGCGGAGGGAGTGTGGGTCTACTCCATGAACCTGCAAGGAATGAGGTAGTCAGGTTTATTAGATTTGAATTTTTATTATACATTTTATAATAGAAAATGTGTAATAGTTTGACATTTAAAGGTACAGAACTAACTTTCTGGAGCTGGCACATCACCTGCATGATGCCATGGAAACGGAAAGTTAAGACCATACTTTAGAACATGGTCCATGGAAATAGAAAATGTCCATAGTGTGGAAGATTATAGCTAAAGAAAAAGGAGGAGGTCCTCCACCAGGCCAAATAAGAGTCAGGTTTGTGGACATGCATGCACATGATTTTATATGGTTTTCCAGTGACAAAGGAAAAAAAAAAAAGCTTATATTTGAGTCTATTTTTAGATAATAATTTTAGTTTATATAATAATAATCATGCAAGAAAAAATGCCATCATATGATAGGTCATATAATATAGAAATGGTCACAGTGGAAAAAGCATTTTGCAGGGGGCACTTCAAATCATTTCAAATTAACAATGGAACTAATGGAAGTGTTAATTTAAATATCTAGAATGGCCAGAACTTTAGCAATCAGGCAACACATTTTTATGTGCCCAAACCTCCAATTGGTTCATCTCTTTGTAATGGACACTCAATACAGTGCACATTGCAAACTACACAACCTAAACTTAAATACAAATACAGTTTGGGTTATCTTACTTGAGTACAATTTGGTCAAATGGTCACTACATACCATAAAGGGCTGAAGAAGCGTTACCTGTACATGAATGAGTGCACTCTCCTCCATGGGAACAGCCCCACTGTCTCTGGCGGTGACCCTCAGTGTGTAGTGTGTCTTTGGGCTGTGGCTGAAGAACTGTGTGGTCCTGATATCTCCACTCCTGCTGTCCATGTCGAAGTGAGGAGAAGTATGAGCATCTTCATCAACTGACAAAAGAAGAAGCAAATTATAGTGCGAATTTAAGTGAAAAGTGATTAAGGTATGGTCGATCTGTATGACTGACCGGTGTCTATGGAAAACGTGACAGTTCCATTTTCACCAGCGTCCATGTCTTTAGCAAAGACCGTGGTGACCAAAGAGCCAGTAGGCACACCCGCCCAGATCTGCAAACAAGACCCAAGAGAGACAGAACTATAAATACTCAGAGGTGTCAATATATTGGAGTGACAGACAGAAGAGACAAGCAGATCCAGTTTTAGTCTCATTTGAATACAAATGAAGTATAATAGACATATTGGATTGAGCATATTGTAATTAGAAGTGCATGTGGGGATTTATACTGCAGGATTGTTCTCGGTGTTTAAATATTGTATATTAAGTATATTGGTTGCTTAATTCATTATTATTATATTGGAATATCAACACATATAAATCATTTATGAATAAACACATATGGACTGAAGTAAAAAAAAAAAAAAAAAAAAAAAAACTCAAAATAACTAAAAACTTGTTTTAGATTAAAAATGAGCCAAGGGTTTGCAATATAAAATATAAAAATATTTAGTGAGTTATTACACTTATTTCTTTGCTATATAATTCCATACATCATGTTTCATGTAGTTGATGTCTTCTGTAGGTTTATAAAATGTAGAAATTGGTAAGCTTGAAGAAAAAAAACATTGAATAAGAGAGTATGTCCAAAGTTTTGATGGCTAGTGTTCATATACATACATAATCTGATCAAATTATGAATTTATTGATTATATAATATTTCAAAATCTCATGAAAATTTTATGCCTAATCTATTTTTAAGCAAACATTAGAACTCATTTAAAGATCCCATGACATGGTACTTCTTGATGCTTTTATATGGCTCCTTAATGGTTCCCTAATACTGTAAATGAATCCTTCTTCAAAATCAAGACTCAGTGCATGAGAAAGACCCATGAACACAGTCAGAGTCATAAATATCTCTCTGGAACACTTTATTATGGGCGTTGTTGCTTGGTTGCTTGAATGCAAATGAGGAGGACAGAGGGGGGGGCCTTTAATCTACAATTCCTCCAGTTGCTCCAGGCCCTCCTGACCTGCACAGTGGCTTCCTTGCTGTGTGGCAGGTGGGTGAAGTGCGGGCTGTTGTCATTGAGGTCAGACACCAGGATGTGCACAGTGCAGGAGCTGTTCAGTCGCGGTTGTCCCTGGTCGGTCACCATAATCCTCACAGTGTGCTGAGAGTGCTGCTCCCGGTCCAGTGCCACCCAGTGGATCAGCTCTCCTACAACAGCCAAAGATGCAAAGATGAGACCAGGGATGCAAGAGTAATAAGATTCTAGAGCTGTGGGCATTTAATTGATTAATATAGTCAACCAAAATATTTGTTAATCAACTAATCATTTAGCCCCTCCTTGAACCGCCATCTTAACGTGGTGGAGGGGTTTGAGTGCCCGAATGATCCCGGGAGCGATCGGAAAAAGGTCTCTCCAGGTGAATGAATGAATGAATAGCCTTTATTTGTCAATTTATTCACATGTACAAGACATACAAAGGAATCGAAATTGGACCTGTCACTCCATCTATACATTACAACATACAAAACAACATGACATGGGGAAGACTACATGAACCAGACCGGAAGACAGGTAGCAAATAGGAATAAGCAATGTAGCGTAACATGAGGATAGGGGTAGGAGAAAAAAAAGGGAACTGCCCCCAGACCATGCTCCTATTGGGGCATTGTATGGTATGAGTACACAAAAAAAAGACACCTCCGCAACATCAGCACATAGTCAAAACCTACTACAAACATTCCACAGGACTAGCAACAGGGTAGGGGAAGGGTGTGGAGGTAACCCAATGTAGGCAAGCAGCCATCCGGATCCTGCAGCCAATTGACGCAGGATGCAACAGACCTGCCCACCCAGCCGGGGGTACGAAGGCGTGAGGGGAGGTGGGTGGAGAGTGCCTCAAGTGGAGGAGTTCAAGTATCTCGGGGTCTTGTTCACGAGGGAGGGGAGGATGGAGCGTGAGATTGACAGGCGAATCGGTGCAGCGTCTGCAGTGATGCGGGCCGCTGTGGTGAAGAGGGGGCTGAACCCGAAAGGAAAATCTCTCGATTTACCGGTCAATCTAAGTTCCTACCCTCACCTATGGTCATGAGCTTTGGGACAAGATTGCGGATACAAGTGGCCGAAATCCACTTCACTTCCTCCAGCGCCTGAGGAAGCTGGAGGAAGTGTCCAGGGTGAAGGAAGTCTAGGAGTCCCTGCTTAGACTGCTGCCCCTGTGACCCGGCCCCGGATAAGAGGAAGAAAATGGATGGATGGACTAATCATTTAGATTATTATATATATATACACTGTGTGCAGAATTATTAGGCAAATAAGTATTTTGACCACATCATCTTTTTTATGCATGTTGTCCTACTCCAAGCTGTATAGGCTTGAAAGCCTACTACCAATTAAGTATATCAGCTTATGTGCATCTGTGTACTGAGAAGGGGTGTGGTCTAATGACATCAACACCCTATATCAGGTGTGCAGAATTATTAGGCAACTTCCTTTCCTTTGGCAAAATGGGTCAGAAGAGAGATTTAACGGACTCTGAAAAGTCTAAAATTGTGAGACGTCTTGCAGAGGGATGCAGCAGCCTTGAAATTGCCAAGCTTTTGAAGCGGGATCACAGAACAATCAAGCATTTCATGGCAAATAGCCAACAGGGTCGCAAGAATCGCGTTGGAAAAAGAAGGCGCAAAGTAACTTCCCAAGAATTGAAGAAAATCAAGCGTGAAGCTGCCAGGATGCCATTTGCCACCCGTTTTGTCATATTTCAGAGCTCCAACGTTACTGGAGTGTCAAACAAGGTGTGCAATACTCAGGGACATGGCCAAGGTAAGGAAGGCTGAAAAATGACCACCACTGAACAAGACACAAGATAAAATGTCAAGACTGGGCCAAGAAATATCTCAAGACTGATTTTTCTAAGGTTTTATGGTCCGATGAAATGAGAGTGAGTCTTGATGGGCCAGATGGATGGGCCTGTGGCTGGATCAGTAAAGGGCGGAAAGCTCCAGTCCGACTCAGACGCCAGCAAGGTGGAGGTGGGGTACTGGTATGGGCTGGTATCATCAAAGATGAGCTTGTGGGACCTTTTTGGGTTGAGGATGGAGTCAAACTCAAGTCCCAGTCCTACTGCCAGTTCCTGGAAGACACCTTCTTCAAGCAGTGGTACAAGAAGAAGTCGGCATCTTTCAAGAAAAACATGATTTTCATGCAGGACAATGCTCCATCACATGCCTCCACATACTCCACAGCGTGGCTGGCCAGCAAAGGTCTAAAAGATGAAAAAATAATGGCATGGCCCCCTTGTTCACCTGATCTAAACCCCATAGAGAACCTGTGGTCCCTCATGAAACGTGAGATCTACAAGGAGGGAAAACAGTACACCTCTCTGAACAGTGTCTGGGAGGCTGTGGTTGCTGCTACACGCAGTGTTGATGGTGAACAGCTCAAGAAGCTGACGGAATCCATGGATGGAAGGCTTTTGAGTGTCCTTGTAAAGAAAGGTGTCTATATTGGTCACTGATTTGTTTTTGTTTTGTGTTTGAATGTCAGAAATGTTTATTTGCAAATTTTGAGTTGTTATATTGGTTTGCCGAGCAAAAATAAATAAGTGAGATGGGTATATATTTGTTTTTTATTAATTTGCCTAATAATTCTGCACAGCAATAGTTATCTGCACACACAGATATCCTCCTAAGAAAGCCAACACTAAAAAAGCCCCACTCCAACTTCCAAAAGTATTCAGCTTTGATATTTATGAGTCTTTTGGGTTGATTGAGAATATAGTAGTTGTTCAATAATAAAATTAATCCTCAAAAATACAACTTGCCTAATAATTCTGCACACACTGTGTGTGTATATATATATATATATATATATATATATATATATATATATATATATATATATATATAAAAAGCAGATTAAGCTCATGATTCACAAGTTTAATTTATCTTTATATAAATATTGTTCTGTAGTACTTTTTTCTGCATTGACTGATTTATCGACTAAACAACTACTGCACTATGAATTAGATCCCAAAAACTATATATTATTAAAATGTTTATAAATGTGTATACATTACCAGTCTTAGTATTGACGCGGAAGAACTTCCCATCTGACAGCAGTATGTACGAGAGCTTCCCGTTGTTCCCCGAATCCTTATCCGTGGCCAGAACCGACCCCACCAGGCCCTGCAATGCTGCCCCCTCTGACACTGTGAAGTAGTACACCTCCCTGCTGAACACTGGGGCATTATCGTTCACATCCAACACTATCACGCTAACTGTGGCTGTTGCGGTCATGTTCCCTTGTCCCACATCACTTGCCGTAGCTAGCACATAAAACCTATACGCTGTTTCAGTCTCGTAGTCCAGAGTCTGCGCCAAGTACAACCAGCCAGTCCTGGGATGGATACGGAACGGAGCTGGAGGAAAGCCATTTTCATTTTCAATGGAATAGCTTATACCGGAAGTTAAAGTGTGCTCTCTGCTTTGGTGTGCCCTCACCTGGATAACTCTGGAATCTTTTCTGTAGCTTTCTCCTATTTCCACTTGATAAATCAGCGTCTCAAAAGCTAAACTATTTTCTGCAATATTGTGTTCTACTTTGACAGTTAAGCTAAAAGTCATTGAAAGTGATGGTTCTCCCTCATCCTCAGCCACTATTTCCAGTGCATACGTTGGCATAGCGTCTTGTTGCATGCTCTTATTCAATGTTAGTGTTCCCAAGTTAGCGTCAATAGTGAATGTGCCATTTTGGGAGTTTTCCAGTTTGTATTTAACTCTCCCATTTGCACTGCTGTCATAATCATGCGCATGTGCGATAAAGAGGATGGTTCCAGGAGATACGCTTTTGGAGATTGTAATAGAATCACTCATTTGGGGGAAGACCGGTGCGTTATCATTTACGTCAGAGATAGAAATGTTGACCTGGGTGATGCCATAAACAGGAGAGGTATTTGTTGAACATTGAAGAACCAGGAGCACGTAAGGGTGGGTCTCGTGGTCCAAAGGTTTGAGGGTAGAGAGGACGCCGGTATCAGGGTGCACTGTGAACCAGCCCAGGGGATCACCGGAGGAGATGTGGTAGGATATGGGCTCCCAAGAACCTGTAGATGTGATAGAAATAAGTAATTCTTGCAAAATAATGTACAATTTGTAGTAAAAGGAGCCACCCACTGACCAGCAGCCCCACCTGAGAGATGAGCTCTGACTATAATCTGATCATTGAGGAGACCACCTTAAATGACTGTCTGCCACAGTGAGCTGGCAGAGCAAGTGGAGATTATCCCCCAAAACTGGAGATCTTAATAAGCTTAGCACGAGAGGCGTCCAACACAGTAGGCCTATATTGGACTATAAAGGAAATAAAATCATATTGAACAACATTTTCTGTTATATTAGGTTAATTTGTGAATACAGCTGTCATGTGTTCTTCTTAGGTAATGTACTTCAACACCAGTGTTTTGTACGTGAATGGAATTGAAAATTGCTCTATAAAATATTAATGACTGAATATATTTAATAATAATTAGTCTTATATAGCACTTTTCACTGAGCAATTTCAAGCATTATTCATTTTTCAAACCCTACTCAAGATACTATAGTAGCCACAGCTGCCCTGGGGCAGACTGGTGGAAATGAGTCCCCACCACATTCAAACCAGGCCAGGTGTGTGTCTTGCCCAAGGACAAAACCACCGTTTACAAGGTTGTCCCACTGCTGCACTTGAAATAAGTCTTGTAGACAACTAAAGACATGAATTTCTTTCTTCCTTATATTCCCAGTGAACAAAGTCATGAAAACTGGTTTAAGTCCCTATTTGAAATTAGATGACCATATAAATGGATAAAAAAATGAAACTCCACTTAGCTGACTTTGCTCATACTGACCGTTTGTATGGGTGGCATGCACAGTCCCTACAGACGTCCTCGGAGCGGTGTCCTCGGGCAGGCTGAAGGTGTAGTGTGACCTCTGGAACACAGCTGGGGCCTGGCTGCTGCTCAGGACGTGCACAGTGACCTCTGCTGGTGAGGACGAGGTAAGGCCTCCCCCGTCCTGTGCGCTGATGGACAGTCTCACACTCGCTGCTCCCAAGTCACTCAGGCTGGATGTGAGGTACAGCACTCCTGAACAAGACACAGGCAGCTTTATTTGATTTGGCATTTGTTATTATAAGATATTATTTTTATGATATTATTAGTAATGTACATTGCTTTCAGAGATGTTAACAATAACCGTGATTAGCACAAAGCTCAGAGAAAAGTGTGACAGGAGTACTATTTTACATCTGTAACAAAGAAATACTATGACTCAATAATGAGAATGTCATTCATTTTCATTGTAAACCATTTGTGGCACACATGCTGTAAATATATATTGATGGATGAAAATAGCAAAAAATAAAAAATAAAATAAAATAAATAAATAAAAAATAAAAATAGCAATTTTCACCCATTAAGTACCGTTATCTATTTTTAAGTGGAAAATCTATATAAAAAAAACTGTGCACATTTTTTTAAGAATTCAGTGCAGAAGATAAGAGATTAGAGAAGCATTATTTAGAAATACTGTATTGTTGACAGTGAAATAACAGTCAGATCTACGTATGTGTATACACACAGCATGTAAAGACAGATGGGCGACTATGGATTTACTTTAATTAACCCACAAATCCCTTTGATTAACTCTCTTTCCACCTTGAGACAAAGATTTAAAGACTATGTCTGCTGTAAATTACTATACACATAAAACTCATATTTCAAATTATTTTCCCCAGTTTACTAGAAGTAGCCTACATTACAGATTACTTTGATATAAGTTTTAGTTTTTGCTAGTTTTTTTTGTTTAGTAACCACTAAAAAGAACCGTGTTTTAAGGAAGACCAACTGCTGCTGGGATGTGGATTTGGACAGGGATTTACAAAGCGTCCTGAAGTACCATGCAGAGCTGTGACAATAACAATCAGTTCATGAGGACTTACACACATAAGTCCTAGTTCATCCTTAAATACTGCCAACGCCAGTCACACAACCTACTGACGGAAAGAGCCTGGCCCAAAGGTCGCTAAGGTGGTGTAGATGGAGGTGGTTAAGCCATCAAGATTGGGTGGCTACTGGCTAGGGTTGTCAAAAGTATCAGACATCAAATATTAATCTATACTATAAAGACACATACTAAAAAGACACGTTCACCAGACAGAAATGAATCTTTACTGAATAGCTTTAGAATGATTTTAAATTGTATCAAAAAGTATAAGACCACATAGACTACTACAGTATACCTATGGACCACTATGGAGTCTACCTGCATGGCTGAGGGATTACACAGACAGAAGGCCACATGGTAATACAAAAGACAGTACAATGATTTAATGTTGAAAATCATATTCTGTTGATAAATAAAGCTTAGAAGTACAAGATTTATGGCAGAAATAATACACACACTTCCTGATGCTAAATCATACCCACAAATTGCACAAGCTGTGGATTAATAACTAAGACCCTTGATGTTAAATTACACTTTAATAACGTCCTTCATCAAAACCAGCTCACAAACTGTTCACTCATACATAAGACTACAAATGATGTATCTCCATGCATGTACCTGTGTGTGTGTCCAGGGTGAAGAGGGAGGACATGTTTTCAGGCAGCAGATGGTAGGACACTTGCCCATACAGCCCAGAATCAGGGTCGATGGCGATGAGTGTGAGGACCTCTGTACCGGGCTGAGAGTGGCTGCTCAGGCTGACTGTGTACTGGGTCGGATTGAACACTGGAACATTGTCATTCAGGTCCTCTATGTCTATGTGCACATACGTCTGAGAGCTGAGGCCTCCCTGTAAGAAAAGAGATAATTTATGTCGTAGATGTGGATAGATGTAGTGTAAGATTATGTGACACACTGAATAATAATAAAAACATTACACTAGTCCAGGGGTCGGCAACCTTTACCACTCGAAGACCCATTTGGACCCGTTTCACACAGTAAAGAAAACACTGGGAGCCACAAAACCCTTTTGAAATTTAAAATGAAATAACACTGCATATAATGCAGGGATGAAAGTGGCCAATCATGAAAAAAGCAGCAAGTCACACCCCCCCCCCTCCTGGAAAATTTTAATTTTCAGAAATTTGGATTTCTATATGCTATATGTTAGCAATAAAGTAAAACTGTACATAAAAGTACAAAAAAACACATTTTATTAACAGGTAGGCCTACTAGTAGTATATATTGGATTTGTTTTTACTTTGCACTTTGTCTAATCAGAGCGCATTGAGGAGGAGCTTATGCGCGCTAAAAGGCGCAGGTGAAAAAGCGAGGAGCGACACGTTAAGTGAGGCACGGGCAGGTAGGATGAGGTATAGGATGTTTTATAAAGTTTGACCTGTGTACACGCAATGGTACAGGCTGTTGTGAAAGAGCTGTGCTCACTCGCTCGGTCTGCGGCTCCAGACACAGGCTCGCGCGGCCCGCAGTTTAATACGAAGTTTAATACGAGACATGTACTTTTGTTCTGAATACGGGACGATTCTGTTTTCAAGGGATGGTTGGCGACCCTAAACAGAACTATACATATATATACACCCAAAATCTTTCTCAACGAATTTGCACAGATGTAAAAAAAAACAACAACACACGGCTGAAAAAAAATTCCGCTAAAAAACGGAACTCTTTCATCCCTGAAAATTGCTTTTTTTTGCCTTTGTGCCATAGAATTACATTTAGAAAATTAATGAACTAAAATAAAATACATTTTAATTAAATACAGTGGTCTCTCGCTATATCGTGGCTCACTAAATGCTCGATCGCACTGTGACTCTGAAGTGCTGTATGTTTGCAAGTTTTCTCCCCGACAAAACCCGCCACAGTGAAGTGGTCATAAGAACTGTGAAATATACACACGAAATACACTTTGGTTTTGTTCTATAACACTGTGCTTTTCTGTTGAAAACCTACGAAAGTTTGACTGTTTAAACAAGAGAGAAATGTGAGAAAACGTTAATTCCAGTCTGAGAAAAGTGTAGAATGTGTGTGGTGAAACGTTTACAGCCTTAAAACATGGAGAATAATTGTAAAATATAAAGCTGACGACTTTGCGGATTTCGCTTATCATGGATTATTTTTAGAACGTACCCCCGTGATAAACGAGGGACCACTGTACTGAGCCGCATCAGAGGGATCAAAGAGCCGCATGTGGCTCCGGAGCTGCGGGTTGCCGAGCCCTGATCTAGTCATTACTCACAGGGTCCTGCGCCTTCACCAGGAGGTCGTGGACAGTGTGACCCAGGTCTCGGTCTATGTCCTGGGACACGCACAGCTGTCCGGTGTGGGGCTGGATGTGGAAAAGTGGATGTTCTATGCTCTCAAAGCCATCGGTGAGAGAGTACTCCAATGTGCCAAATTCAGCCGTGTCCAAGTCTGTGGCCACAACCTGCACACAGAGGTCAAGAAGAATATACGATAAATCTAAGGACAGTTGTAATGACATGTGAAATTGTCTTCTGAACCTTTAAGATATGAAAATCTTTGAGAAGTGCTTGTAAATAAAAGTATCTTCGTAACTTTTTCTTTGATAGTATTTACATTGTGCCTTGTTTAAAAATATTCTGTTTAAATCCAGTCAGGAACAGGACCATAGAGCCTGAAAAACCTCTGTCCTAACTTGGGACAGTCCAACCACAGCCGCTAATTTGTAGCACGTGTCTCATACGTGTCTGAAGACATCTACTCTCAAAAATTCTGAGATAAATAAGGGTTTAGTGCTTTAATTGCTGATTCTGTTTTGTTTTGACATGAAGAGACCATGATTATATCTATTTACTGATTTGAATGTGTAAACTTTGGCCTCCAGGTGAGTTGACCAAAATAATCATTAGGCTTTACTGCGAGATTATAAATCCTCTACCATGATAACCTTTATAACAAACGTATAAGCAGCTCGTAAATGCACTCATTCACTTTATAGACCAGCAGTCTGTCGCCCTCTGCTGTGTGTGTTTCAGGCATATGAAAAAAGTTTTGGGAAGCTTCATTCTCAAGACTTTTTAGCTGCCTTATCCTGAGAGACTTTGTATTAGGGTCGTCCAAAATATTAAAATACTAAAATACTAAAACTAGTATCAAAAATGCAGAGAAGAATTTCTCCAGTGTGAGATCAATAAAGTTCACTTCTTCTTAAAACTAGATGCTCATTGCTCTCTCTATCTATCAATACCCAAAAATTCACATTTGCAGGACAAAAATGAACCTTCCCTGAACAGCTTTATAATGATCCTGAGCTGTATCATAACATGTATAAAACCGCATACACTAGTATATGCCCATAGACCACTACGGAACATACCTACATACTTGGATGACTAAGGATAACACAGATACAAGGCTCGTGACAATATAAAAGAAAGTACTATTATTTGGGATTGAAAATGATATTCTATTGTCTAATTTTTTTTTTCATCATTGTAGAAATCGGAATCAGTGTTGAGTGTATTCCTTAGTCTCTAAATTATGTTTGAAATGTTTGCATTGTGAATACTTTATAGACTTTTAAAGTACACAAAGGACACATTAAACCTACTACATTGTGTCTTAGATAGATGATGTCATGTCACTGTGGATGTTGTAATGTGCTGTGCTTCAAAGTGAAAGGTAAAGTCAAGCCGACATAATAAAAGCATAAAACTACAGGCCCAGTGGAGTATGTGATGTAGTAGGTGATGTCACCTTTGGCCTGTCTGAATACTGATAAATGCACTTTATGAACTGTGCAAAGTCTATGTAGTCACACCCACTATGCGTTCAAAAACACCAGTAATTCAAAGTAATGTTCACTACAACTTTAATTTTACATATATTATGCAAACGTTGTTTCATTTGCATTGTGACTTTGCTAGATTCTATAGCAGAAGTTCTGCTTGTGTCTTCATGGCCTATATGAACTACCTCACACTCTGAGGACCTCAGGGACTGGCCTCCTGCTGGTGACCAGAGTCAGTACTAAACATGGGGAGTTTTAAGTTTTAAGTCTTATGCAGGTAAAAATTGAAGATGTGGGACAGACCTCTACTTTGACTATGTTTAAAACTATGCTGTGTATATGACTGAAAGGTTTTTATTCTGCACCTTTTTCTTTTAATGTAAATTTCATGATGATTATTTATGTTTTTATTTGTTTGTATTGTGATTTTAATGTCTTTCTTACCCTGTAAAGTACTTTGAATTACTTTGTATATAAATTGCACTGTACAAATAAACATATTAAAAATAACATAATGAAAATGCCCTATGTCTGAAGAGAGAAATATAACATACAGGAAATATAAGTGATCACTTAGGCAAGGTTTGAACGGGCAAACGTCCAGTTGGAGATGTCGGGTACAGCCAGTTTAAGTTGTAAGGTCAGCTGCTATTAGAATGTATCATATGCTGCCCGTGGTTTGTCATAGACTTATATTGTGAGGTAGTGCAGCTTGTGTCAGCAGCAGAGTGGTACCAGGCGTCACATCAGCACTAACACTGATGCTTTATGTGGACTAGAGTGAAAGAAGGCCTCATTTGTCATCACTGTTGTAAGGGAGACAAAACTCTTACTATAGCCCTTTACAAACACAGATGGACTTCAGCCTTCTTAGAGGCGCTCAGATACTGTTTAAATAGTCACACCCACTTTTCCCACCAGTGCTAGTGCAGCCTCTGCAGTGAGTGAATTCTGGAGGTTCTGAGCGTTCACATGAGGCCTGACGATTTAATGAGAATGAGAGAAACTAGTGTGTGTCCTCAATATACAGGCATTTTTGCCTCTCACCTGTAGAAAGCAACTGTTGATGGGGCTGTGCTCTGGCAGGCTGACGTTGTACCGCGGCTGTGAGAACACGGGCTCGTTATCGTTGACGTCCTCCAGCAGAATAATCACTGTTGCCGTGGATGACAGGGGCGGATCTCCAGAGTCTGAGGCCACCACCAGGAACGGCTCTGCCTGGCTCTCCCTGTCCAGAGCCCCCGCTGTGGCCACCAGACCGGTCTGAGAATCCACACTCACCTATGGAGGATAGGAATATTACTTATGTTTGAAGTAATCATGACTATAATTATTACAATAATGAATAACAGCTACAAAAAATAAATTGAACTTAAAGGACATCACATTTTGTTGCACTTTTTTAAGCTCCAATGAACCCGTTCAAACGTGCAATCATATACAGTGGTACCTCACCTTACGAAAGACCCAACAAATGAAAATTTAAAGTTACGAAACGCCTTCACGTTAAATTTTGGTCTCTAGATACGAAAGAAAATTCAAGTTACGAAACGCGAAATCTCAAAAATTCAAATAATGCACGCTCAGCCACACACATTATACGCTTTTCTCAGACTGGATTTAAACTTTTCTCACATTTGTCTCTCGTTTAAACACTCAAACTTTCATAGATTTTCAACAAAATGTATTAATAGTGAAGTGTGGGGGGAAGGGGGAGGGTGGTGTGTGTGCGCGCGGACACGTGTGTGATAGCACAGCATGACCTGGCGCGGGGTTCGAGCACGAGACCCGTGCTCAAACCGTGCCAGGTCTAAACCAGGTCTAAACCAGGATTAGACCACCGCGGTTCTTGCATGCGTTCGTTCATGCGCTCCGACTGTGTGCGGTCCCAAGGGGAGTCCTCGCTGCTCGCCTCAGCCGTGACTCGAAACGAAACCAGGAAATAGACCCGCACGCGGCGCTTTAATCCACCTGGTTTAGTCCAGGTCTAGACCTGGTCCAGTCCAGGTTTAGACCTTGGTCTAGACCTGGTATAGTCCACGTTTAGTCCTGGGTCTACAGTCTCTACGCAGGACACAGTGTTACACTATAAAAAAAATGTTACACTATAAAAAAAAAAACTTGGAATGAATCAGGCCTTTTCCATTGAAATAGCTACTCAACTTACGAAAAATTCACATTATGAAACCACTTCTGGAACGAATTAATTTCGTAAGGTGAGGTACCACTGTACTTTTCTGTGTCATTTATACTTGAAACCAGCATAAAGCAATGCCTACTCTCACCATTATACACATGAATATTAACACTGTTTCAATGACTCTCTCACCAATCCAAGCCAGTTAGACCCCAGAACTGTATATTTAATCTGGGAATTGGGGCCTGGTTCATCTTCATCCCTGGCTTGCACTTGGACAAGAGAACTTCCAGGTGGCACATCCTCCGGAATGCTAACAGTGTATATATTTTTATCAAATTTTGGATAACAGTCATTGACATCCAGCACTTTCAGCAACACAACCTGTTCAGAATTTAGCAAATCACCATCTGATGCTTGAATTTTAATCTCATACAAGTCCTTTTCCTCTCGATCTAGCTCTGATTCCACACGCAGCGCATACAGGAAGTCATCCGTCTGTTTGAGGGTGAACTTCCTTTCTCCTCCCTGCATCTGCACGCTTATCGGCTGGTTCTGGAGGTCGGCGTCAGACACGGAGATGCGGGCCACGTAGTCTCCCACAGAGGCAGCCTCAGACACAGTAGGCTCTCCGGACTCACTGAGGAACAGGACGTGGATGGTGGGGCTGTTGTCATTGACGTTCAGGACCCTGATGCCCACGAAAGCACTGCTGAACTCTGGTTGGGCTCCGTTGTCCCTGTAGAGAAAGAAATAACAGAAATAATACCTTAATAATAAAAGGTTTGCCTGGTGCTGGCAGTGACTGAAGACCCACCCCTTTACCTGGCAATGACGATCAGCTCATAGTAGGCATGTGCTTCATAATCCAGGGGTTTGTTCAGGTGGATCACTCCTGAACTTTCATTGATGTAGAAGACCTCACCGGGGTTACTCTTCAGCTCATATGTCACTCTTCCATTCTCCCCCAAATCCTGGTCTGTGGCATGGACCTGGCACACGGCAACCATCACTTCTGCATCTTCCATAACTACAGCGTGGTACTCTGTTTGGTTGAATACTGGTGGATTATCGTTCTCATCCCGGACATGAATATTCACCTGAATTGTGCCACTTTTGGTAGGAATTCCACCATCCACTGCTTCAACTGTTAGTGAATAGAAGTCACATGATTCCCTGTCTAGTTTGGTTCTTAGGACTAGATAAAGACTATGTGCGGTGTCCATATTGGTGGGTTGGTCCAATTCAAAGATGTCGGCCATGTTTCTTTGCGTAATCCGATATCCTTGGATTCCGAACTCACCAACATCTTGGTCTATAGCACCGCTCACCCTAAAGCGGCTTCCAACCGGGCTCAGTTCAGAAACTACTAAGTCATATTTTTCCGAAGGGAATTTTGGGAAATGATCATTCACATCTTTAACTTCAATTTTCACCCGTATCATCTCGCCAGTTAATGTAGCTGCCACAAACTCGTACCCATCCCTGGTTTCACGGTCCAAAATGATGGCAGTTGAAATTACGCCAGTGTCTGCATCAATTTCCAAGTCCCGGAAAACATCGGAATCCCGGCTTTCTGAGATGAAGAAGCCAATGCTGGGTCGGCTCAGGACGGCACCCAGGTTTCCCACGATGGTCCCTGCTGGGAGGCCCTCTTCAGGGGACAGGGTCAAGTTGAACACCTGGCCCCAGCACAGATAAGGGAGGAGGCAGAGGGTGGGAAGGAGGAGTAATACCCAAGCCATTCTTGCCTTACATAATGGGAATGCTGCAAAGAGAATACATGGAATTTCAGAATGGAAAAAAAGAGATGTATACAGTACTATCATTCAAACATTTGGACACACGTTTTTGTTCTTTATTTTCATGAACACTCAAAAGTTGTTTTAGATTTTAGATGTTGCCACTCTTTGCTTTGATCACTCCTTTGCACTCTTGGCATTCCTCTAAGTTGATAAGGTTCACCTATGACGTGAAAACCATTTCAGGGAACTTCAGGATGAAGCTCATTAAGAGAAGGCCAAGAGTGTGCAGCACTGTCAACAAAGCAAATATTTGAGGAGTTTGTATATAAAAAATATTTTTAAATTTAAAAATACAGTTTAAATGTAACATTCTTCTCTTCATATATTTGATATCTTCAGAATGAGAAGGTGTGTCCACATTTTTGACTGGTATATCTACATTAGGCTATATGAGTACATAAATATGCAGTATTCAGGGGTACATAAAGTGAGGCCTGGCCAGAGGCTGAAATTTGTAAGACTTGTCTATTTTGATTCAATTCTGCACAGGAAAAACTACTGTATTACAAAGTGAAAAAGACGAACAAGTCTCCCCTGCTATAAACACAGTAACTGAAGGCAATTCAATCATAACTCTCTGATAATTATCACACTCCAAATGTAGAGTTATGACATTGTACATGGTTATTTAATAAAGATACTGCCAGTAAAAAAGTACTTACTTAATACTTCTTTTCACACTGTCCTTTCGTAAATGAGAAGAAATACTGGTTTATATTTAAAGTAAAATTGCAAGTAGTATTCATAAAGACCAGGTTTTAATTTGGTAAAAAGCAAAAGAAAAATAAATAAATACTAAAAATAAAAAACAGCTACTTCAAAATTAGCCAAGTAGGAGTCTATGTATAGATAAAATAACAATATAAATCAGTACAAAAAGTTCGATGTGCCAAATGAAGTACTAAATATTACCAACCTTCTGTGCCAAACTCGCGCAAACTTTACCTTACTTAAAACTATGAGAATAAGAATAAAAGTCGTGTAGGCCCACCTGTTGTGTTCACACCGGAAAATCTCTGTACCGTGAAGATAAAAAGCATGGAGGAATTACAATCGATGCTCAGATGTTCCTGTGCGTAAATCTCAGGGCTCCGGAGGTGCGCGCCTCAGATTGAATTAGGCACACACAGATTAGCCTCACTGCCCCCATGTGACCACCAGGATCATGGTTCTGTATAAATCAGATCTACTGTCAAGTAAGTAAGTGTGTCAGTGTTGAATATCCATGTTGTATCAGTTAAGAAACAGCTTTTAACACGAGACTCCACCTATTTAGTTTATTGTTTAACCAGCTCCATCTACTGACCAAATCAATCCATCACTTTAAACAACTACTCTCTGTTTCTGTGTAAACTTGATTGTCACGAGTAAGGTCCAATGCAGAGGACAATTAATCTCTACACAGACCATAAAGAATATGGCTAATTTCTTTAACAGGCCTAGGCTACAAATTATAATGTCAAACTGTAACTGGGTGTGGGTTCTGCTGCCTAGATGGCCCCATGGAGATGTTATGACTTTGCTTCGAATATTCCATAGTAAGGCATTTTGCTTGTCTAGCTTGCTTGATAAATATCTACAAGAAGAAGAAGAAGAAGAAGAAGAAGAAGAAGACATGATTTATTCATCCCCATAGGGAAATTATTTCTCTGCATTTATTTATTTATTTATTTATTTATTTCAGGACAGTGCATATTCATAAACATTTCTGTCAATATGCCAGAATTAGCCAGGAAGCTATTTTTCATCTGTAGTCCTGTGACAGATGTAATTGTCATTCTAAAAACAGGGAACAATGGTTACATAATATAAAGAATATAGATATAAAATATAGAATATAAAATTATCACTATTTACAGGGACAAGACACTGACATGACAACAACTGACAACAGATCAATTCAACGATTGAGACAGTTAACAAATACATATGTTTTCACCCAGGCACAACAGAGACATACTTCATCATAAAACCACTTACATAAATATGACACATATATCGCACTGACCAGGCACACAGTTACACCATCACACAGTCACACAGTCACACAGTCACACAGACACACAGTCACACAGACACACAGGCACACAGTTACACCATCACACAGTCACACAGACACACAGACACACAGTCACACAGACACACAGACACGCAGTCACGCAGACACGCAGTCACACAGTCACACAGTCACACAGTTACACCATCACACAGTCACACAGTCACACAGTCACACAGTCACACAGTCACACAGTCACACAGTCACACAGTCACACAGTCACACAGACACACAGTCACACAGTCACACAGTCACACAGTCACACAGTCACACAGTCACACAGACACACAGTCACACAGACACACAGTCACACAGTCACACAGTCACACAGTCACACAGTCACACAGTCACACAGACACACAGTCACACAGACACACAGTCACGCACACCAAGGGAGGAGGCAAGAGGCTAGCAGGGGGCAGCGAGAGCACATGAAGTTAGTGCTCACAGATCTGACTGTCCATAAGCCATTCTTTTAACTTTGTTTTGAAGGTGACGTATGAGTTTGCGTTCCTGATGGTGGTGGGAGTGAGGTTCCAGTCAGAGGCAGCGCGGACAGAGAAGGATGTTTGACTCAAATGTACTCTTTCTGAAGGGGGTGATGCAGTGATGCAGTCCTCTCTTACTGCTCCTCTGGTTCTACTGTGGGTGGTGTTTCTGACATTTATAAACCGGCTAAGTGGTGGGGCTGACAGACCGTGCATGATTTTATAGATGAGGCATAGATTGGAGTATTTGATTGTGTTATCCAAGTTGAGTAGACTGTGATTGTGTAATATTGGACAGTGATGGGTGTGGTTGGGTTTTTTGTCCAGGATTTTAACTGTGCGTTTGTGCAGTGAATACAGAGGTTTCAGAGCTGTGGCAGTGGCAAGTGACCAGATGGGTAGACAGTAGGTAATGTGGGACAGAATCATTGAATGCATGAACATTTTTGCTGCTAGGGTAGACATTTGGTGACGGATGTGTCTGAAATTATGGATGTTGAATTTGATACGATTGCAGATTTTATTGATGTGTGCTTTGAATGTGAGGTTGGAGTCAATTAATAAGCCGAGGTATTTGTATTCTGTTACAATTTGCAGAGGTTCTCCGGAGACAAGAACATCAGGCATGGTATTGGTTGTTGTGTTGGTTTTGGTGAAGAACATAGCTACAGTTTTGGATGTGTTGAGTTTGAGGCATGACTTTTCTAACCAGGATGAAATTTGGATCATGGAGTTAGTGAGTGTATGTGCAACCTGGGCTGAGTTATTGCCATGAGTGTAAATTACTGTGTCGTCTGCATACATTTGACCCATCCTTCAGGAGCAGTGGGCAGCTCGTCTTTCAGGCGCCCGGGGACCCATCTCCATGATCTTATTTCTCGGATTGGTCAGGACCTAAGCTGGAGGATTTTACCTGGAGCATGTTTTGGGTTGATGGGGAAAACCGGAGTACCCGGAGGAAACCCATCCAGACACGTGGAGAACACAGAACAGCCCAGGCGACCTGGGGATCAAACCCAGGACCTCTCAGCCACCATGCCGCCTGTACAAAAACATGCATTCTTATTGTGAGGAGGCTTGCCTCTCCACAGATCTAACCTGTAACTTGGCTTGGTTGAATTCCATGTTTAATTACTTATTGTGGAAAATCCCAAGCAAAACAATAAGATCTCCATGGAGACAAGCAGGTGGCAGACCCTCCACCAGAAAAACTACCTAGTGTACCCTGTGGAAAACAGGTAAGGACTTGTCCTGGAGGATCACTAGTCGGCTGATGGTTTGTGTGATTGTTTTGTATTGTTTGTTTGTATGCTTCTCTGATGAGATGCTAAGATGTATTTGTCAGTATCTCATGTCCAACTAGACCTCTCCCCATGGCAACACATGTAACCAGAGCCTCCCTGTGTCACCTGACAGCACCGCTATAGGATTCAGGCAGGGAAAGTGTCTTTTACCAGGTATTGGAAGTTCAAGTTCTAATAAAAATGCCATCCCATATCATGTTGTCGTACCAGTGGGACGACCAGGCTGTGGTGAAGAAAATATTCGACCACCTTAAAGAAGATGGACTGCCTGTGTGGATGGATATAGAAGGAGGGATGACTGGGAATATTCACAATGTGTAAGTACAAATTATTCCCTAAATGTAGTACTGAAGTAAAATTTAATCTATACTCTTTTTGCATAGGGTTAGGCATTAATATAAGTATTTTTTATTTCAGCCTAAACCATTTTGGTCATGTCGTTTTTTAAAACTGGGTTGTTGAGTATATCTTTATGATGCTGCAAATGACCAAATGAACTACTACTAGTCACTAATTAGTTTTTGCTTGTTTGAGTAAATTGAGCTATTAGGACAATTTTATTACCAAAAAAACAGTTCATGTGTGGTTGGCTGTATTGCGTGGTCGTTGTGTTTAGGATAGCTGCTGGTGTGGAGCAGGCTGTGGTGGTGTGCCCTTTCCTGACCCCGGCGTACCAGGCGTCGCGCAGCTGTAAGAAAGAGCTGAGTTATGCAGACAGCTGCCAGGTGCCCATGGTCCCTGTCATGCTCACCAACAACTGGGAGCCCAGTGAGTGGCTGGGCCTCATCACCGCGGGCCTGCTCTGTGTGGACTTCAGGTACATCTGCTGAGACATACAAATCAATTTAGAAAAGTGGTGATTAGAGCAGTGGTCCCCCACCCTGAAGGTTGGAAAATTGATTTCTGCTCCAACTAAGTTCCACTGTTGTGCCCTTATGCATGAAACTTAACCCACCTTGCCTAGTGTGAAAGTGGTGTCTGTCTTATCGAGTGTGGAGTGAATGAATCATGTGCTGTAAAAAAACAGAAAAAACAAATAGGAACCATTTTTCATTCAGACTTTTTAAATACTTCTGGACACTCCTTGTGCAATATTACCAAGTCTACAGTACAGAGGAAGAGGGCCAGGACTGTCTCCTGGGGGACTCCTCACCACAGTTTAGGAGGTCAGACACAATCTACATAATACATCATTGGATTTATATGGAAAGACGTGTTTTGGTGCAGGTGTGGCATGGAAAGGAAGCGGAGACTCAAAGCGCCAAAAACAAGTGAAACATTTGAATACACTGTTTTTGGCAAATAAAACATTTTCAAAACAATAAAAGGTAACATGCTGATCTAAATGAGTTATGTGTTAGCAATTAATATTCCATAGAAGAGTAAAACCCCCTTTTTAAAACCAATACATGAGTGCCCTCAATTTATTTTTCTTTTTTGTTTAGAAATGCAGCCACAGATGAGGAGAGGTTTGAAGTGTGTCTTCAGTCTCTGAAGGCAGAGCTTCTGTTTACCACTGGTCACACGATCACAGTGAATCGGCCTGAAGAAGGAGCCAAAGAGCAGCTGAAGAAGAGACCAGGCCGTGGATTCTGCCACACTCTGACAAAGCTCTACATCTGCGACACAGGTGAGGAGGGCTGGACCAATTATAGCTACTGGATATATCAGACAATACACAGCTATAATCAGAAATCAGCCTGAACCACATCTAGCACATCTAAAACCAGTTGAAGATAAACTTTAAAAAAATTACTGCAACCCCAGCCCTTTCAGCCACGAGTGCTAATGCAGCCTCTGCAGCTCAGTGAGTAAATTCTGGAGGTTCTGACCTTTCACACGAAACATGGGTCAGTCCATAGGCCTACTGAGAATGAGAAACCTCGTACAGTGGTACCTCACCTTACGAAATTAATTTGTTCCAGAAGTGGTTTCGTAATGTGAATTTTTCGTAAGTTGAGTAGCTATTTCAATGGAAAAAGCCTGATTCGTTCCAAGTTTTTTTTTTTATAGTGTAACACTGTGTTCTGGGTCCTGATTGACTAACAGACTGTAGACCCAGGACTAAACGTGGACTAAACCAGGTCTAAACAAGGTCTATACCTGGACTGGACCAGGACTAAACCTGGACTAAACCAGGACTGGACACCAGGATTAAAGCGCCGTGTGCGGGTCTATTTCCTGGTTTCGTGCTAGCTCTGCTATTAGCAGCAGCACCGGTGTACCTCACGAGTCACGGCTGAGGCGAGCAGCGAGGAGGGGAGGGATGTGCCTCCCCTCGGGGCCGCACGCAGTCCGAGCGCATGAACGAACGTGTGGTGGTTTAATCCTAGTTTAATCCTGGTTTAGATCTGGTTTACACCTGGTCTAGAGGAGGCACGGTTTGAGCACGGGTCTCGCAGCCCCGCGCCAGGTCATGCTGCGCTATAACACACGTGTCCGCGGGCAGTCTCCCCCCCCCCCCCTCCCCCCACACTTCACTATTAATACATTTTGTTGAAAATCTATGAAAGTTTGAGTGTTTAAACGAGAGACAAATGTGAGAAAAGTTTAAATCCAGTCTGAGAAAAGTGTATAATGTGTGTGGCTGAGCGCGCATTATTTGAATTTTTGAGATTTCGCGTTTCGTAACTTGAAAACGCTAATTCCAGTCTGAGAAAAGTGTAGAATGTGTGTGGTGAAGTGTTTACAGCCTTAAAACATGGAGAATAATTGTAAAATATAAAGCTGACGATTTCGCTTATCATGGATTATTGATAAACGAGGGACCACTGTACTGAGCCGCATCAGAGGGATCAAAGAGGGCTCCGGAGCTGCGGGTTGCCGAGCCCTGATCTAGTCATTACTCACAGGGTCCTGCGCCTTCACCAGGAGGTCGTGGACAGTGTGACCCAGGTCTCGGTCTATGTCCTGGGACACGCACAGCTGTCCGGTGTGAGGCTGGATGTGGAAAAGTGGATGTTCTATGCTCTCAAAGCCATCGGTGAGAGAGTACTCCAATGTGCCAAAGTCAGCCGTGTCCAAGTCTGTGGCCACAACCTGCACACAGAGGTCAAGAAGTATATACGATAAATCTAAGGACAGTTGTAATTACATGTGAAATTGTCTTCTGAACCTTTAAGACATGAAAATCTTTGAGAAGTGCTTGTAAATAAAATTATTTTCGTAACTTTTTCTTTGATTAATAGTATTTACATTGTGCCTTGTTTAAAAGTATTCTGTTTAAATCCAGTCTGGAACAGGACCATAGAGCCTGAAAAACTTCTGTCCTAACTTGGGACAGTCCAACCACAGCCGCTAATTTGTAGCACGTGTCTCATACGTGTCTGAAGACATCTACTCTCAAAAATTCAAAGATAAATAAGGGTTTAGGGCTTTAATTGCTGATTCTGTTTTGTTTTGACATGAAGAGACCATGATTATATCTATTTACTGATTTGAATGTGTAAACTTTGGCCTCCAGGTGAGTTGACCAAAATTAGGCTTTACTGCGAGATTATAAATCCTCTACCATTATAACCTTTATAACAAACGTATAAGCAGCTCGTAAATGCACTCATTCACTTTATAGACCAGCAGTCTGTCGCCCTCTGCTGTGTGTGTTTCAGGCATATGAAAAAAGTTTTGGGAAGCTTCATTCTCAAGACTTTTTAGCTGCCTTATCCTGAGAGACTTTGTATTAGGGTCGTCCAAAATATTAAAATACTAAAATACTAAAACTAGTATCAAAACTATATGCTCATTGGTCTCTCTATCTATCAATACCAAAAAATTCACATTTGCAGGACAAAAATGAACCTTCCCTGAACAGCTTTATAATGATCCTGAGCTGTATCATAACATGTATAAAACCGCATACACTAGTATATGCCCATAGACCACTACGGAACATACCTACATACTTGGATGACTAAGGATAACACAGATACAAGGCTCGTGACAATATAAAAGAAAGTACTATTATTTGGGATTGAAAATGATATTCTATTGTCTAATTTTTTTTTTCATCATTGTAGAAATCGGAATCAGTGTTGAGTGTATTCCTTAGTCTCTAAATTAAGTTTGGGAAATGTTTGCATTGTGAATACTTTATAGACTTTTAAAGTACACAAAGGACACATTAAACCTACTACATTGTGTCTTAGATAGATGATGTCATGTCACTGTGGATGTTGTAATGTGCTGTGCTTCAAGTGAAAGGTTAAGTCAAGCCGACATAATAAAAGCATAAAACTACAGGCCCAGTGTAGTATGTGATGTACACAGAGCTGTGTGTGTCACCTTTGGCCTGTCTGAATACTGATAAATGCACTTTATGAACTGTGCAAAGTCTATGTAGTCACACCCACTATGCGCTCAAAAACACCAGTAATTCAAAGTAATGTTCACTACAATTTTAATTTTACATATATTATGCAAACGTTGTTTCATTTGCATTGTGACTTTGCTAGATTCTATAGCAGAAGTTCTGCTTGTGTCTTCATGGTCTATATGAACTATCACACACTCACACTCTGAGGACCTCAGGGACTGGCCTCCTGCTGGTGACCAGAGTCAGTACTAAATATGGGGAGTTTAAGTCTTATGCAGGTAAAATTTGAAGATGTGGGACAGACCTCTACTTTGACTATGTTTAAAACTATGCTGTGTATATGACTGAAAGGCTTTTATTCTGCACCTTTTTCTTTTAATGTAAATTTCATGATGATTATTTATGTTTTTATTTGTTTGTATTGTGATTTTAATGTCTTTCTTACCCTGTACTTTGAATTACTTTGTATATAAATTGCACTATACAAATAAACATATTAAAAATAACATAATAAAAATGCCCTATGTCTGAAGCGAGAAATATAACATACAGGAAATATAAGTGATCACTTAGGCAATTTCCAGTTGGAGAGGTCAGGTACAGCCAGTTTAAGTTGTAAGGTCAGCTGCTATTAGAATGTATCATATGCTGCCCGTGGTTTGTCATAGACTTGTATTGTGAGATAGTGCAGCTTGTGTCAGCAGCAGAGTGGTACCAGGCGTCAGTCACATCAGCACTAACACTGATGCTTTATGTGGACTAGAGTGAAAGAAGGCCTCATTTGTCATCACTGTTGTAAGGGAGACAAAACTCTTACTATAGCCCTTTACAAACACAGATGGACTTCAGCCTTCTTAGAGGCGCTAAGATACTGTTTAAATAGTCACACCCACTTTTCCCACCAGTGCTAGTGCAGCCTCTGCAGTGAGTGAATTCTGGAGGTTCTGAGCGTTCACATGAGGCCTGACGATTTAATGAGAATGAGAGAAACTAGTGTGTGTCCTCAATATACAGGCATTTTTGCCTCTCACCTGTAGAAAGCAACTGTTGATGGGGCTGTGCTCTGGTAGGCTGACGTTGTACCGCGGCTGTGAGAACACGGGCTCGTTATCGTTGACGTCCTCCAGCAGAATAATCACTGTTGCCGTGGATGACAGGGGCGGATCTCCAGAGTCTGAGGCCACCACCAGGAACGGCTCTGCCTGGCTCTCCCTGTCCAGAGCCCCCGCTGTGGCCACCAGACCGGTCTGAGAATCCACACTCACCTATGGAGGATAGGAATATTACTTATGTTTGAAGTAATCATGACTATAATTACTACAGTTATAATGCCATTTATGTTGTTTTGGCTAATGAATCTCTATGGATGTTTTGCTTGCATGCAACAAACAAAATTATTTTGTAGCAAGGAGTTTTGAAAGCAGGAGAGTCTAGTGGTATAGCTCTGGAAAAGTAAGAAATTAAATTGAAATACAGGTCATAAGGTCACCTATTACATCAGTATGAATGAAAATAAATTGAACTTAAACGACATCACATTTTGTTGCACTTTTTTAAGCTCCAATGAACCCGTTCAAACGTGCAATCATATACAGTGGTACCTCACCTTACGAAAATTTTAAGTTACGAAACGCCTTCACGTTAAATTTTGGTCTCTAGATACGAATGAAAATTCAACTTACGAAACGCGAAATCTCAAAAATTCAAATAATGCGCGCTCAGCCACACACATTATATGCTTTTTCTCAGACTGGATTTAAACTTTTCTCACATTTCTCTCTCGTTTAAACACTCAAACTTTCATAGATTTTCAACAAAATGTATTAATAGTGAAGCGTGGGGGGAAGGGGGAGGGCGGTGTGTGTGCGCGCGGACACGTGTGTGATAGCGCAGCATGACCCGGTGCGGGGCACGAGCACGAGACCCGTGCTCAAACCGTGCCAGGTCTAAACCAGGTCTAAACCAGCTCTGAACCAGGTCTAAACCAGGATTAGACCACCGCGGTTCTTGCATGCGTTCGTTCATGCGCTCCGACTGTGTGCGGTCCCGAGGGCAGTCCTCGCTGCTCGCCTCAGCCGTGACTCGAAACGAAACCAGGAAATAGACCCGCACGCAGCACTTTAATCCACCTGGTTTAGTCCAGGTTTAGTCCTGGTCCAGTCCTGGTTTAGTCCATGTCTAGACCTGGTCCAGTCCAGGTTTAGACCTTGGTCTAGACCTGGTATAGTCCACGCTTAGTCCTGGGTCTACAGTCTCTACGCAGGACACAGTGTTACACTATAAAAAAAAATGTTACACTATAAAAAAAAAAAAAAACTTGGAATGAATCAGGCCTTTTCCATTGAAATAGCTACTCAACTTACGAAAAATTCACGTTACGAAACCACTTCTGGAACGAATTAATTTCGTAAGGTGAGGTACCACTGTACTTTTCTGTGTCATTTATACTTGAAACCAGCATAAAGCAATGCCTACTCTCACCATTATACACATGAATATTAACACTGTTTCAATGACTCTCTTACCAATCCAAGCCAGTTAGACCCCAGAACTGTATATTTAATCTGGGAATTGGGGCCTGGTTCATCTTCATCCCTGGCTTGCACTTGGACAAGAGAACTTCCAGGTGGCACATCCTCCGGAATGCTAACAGTGTATATATTTTTATCAAATTTTGGATAACAGTCATTGACATCCAACACTTTCAGCAACACAACCTCTTCAGAATTTAGCAAACCACCATCTGATGCTTGAATTTTAATCTCATACAAGTCCTTTTCCTCTCGATCTAGCTCTGATTCCACACGCAGCGCATACAGGAAGTCATCCGTCTGTTTGAGGGTGAACTTCCTTTCTCCTCCCTGCATCTGCACGCTTATTGGCTGGTTCTGGAGGTCGGCGTCAGACACGGAGATGCGGGCCACGTAGTCTCCCACAGAGGCAGCCTCAGACACAGTAGGCTCTCCGGACTCACTGAGGAACAGGACGTGGATGGTGGGGCTGTTGTCATTGACGTTCAGGACCCTGATGCCCACGAAAGCACTGCTGAACTCTGGTTGGGCTCCGTTGTCCCTGTAGAGAAAAAAATAACAGAAATAATACCTTAATAATAAAAGGTTTGCCTGGTGCTGGCAGTGACTGAAGACCCTCCCCACCCCTTTACCTGGCAATGACGATCAGCTCATAGTAGGCATGTGCTTCATAATCCAGGGGTTTGTTCAGGTGGATCACTCCTGAACTTTCATTGATGTAGAAGACCTCACCGGGGTTACTCTTCAGCTCATATGTCACTCTTCCATTCTCCCCCAAATCCTGGTCTGTGGCATGGACCTGGCACACGGCAACCATCACTTCTGCATCTTCCATAATTACAGCGTGGTACTCTGTTTGGTTGAATCCTGGTGGATTATCGTTCTCATCCCGGACATGAATATTCACCTGAATTGTACCACTTTTGGTAGGAATTCCACCATCCACTGCTTCAACTGTTAGTGAATAGAAGTCACATGATTCCCTGTCTAGTTTGGTTCTTAGGACTAGATAAAGACTATGTGCGGTGTCCATATTGGTGGGTTGGTCCAATTCAAAGATGTCGGCCATGTTTCTTTGCGTAATCCGATATCCTTGGATTCCGAACTCACCAACATCTTGGTCTATAGCACCGCTCACCCTAAAGCGGCTTCCAACCGGGCTCAGTTCAGAAACTACTAAGTCATATTTTTCCGAAGGGAATTTTGGGAAATGATCATTCACATCTTTAACTTCAATTTTCACCCGTATCATCTCGCCAGTTAATGTAGCTGCCACAAACTCGTACCCATCCCTGGTTTCACGGTCCAAAATGATGGCAGTTGAAATTACGCCAGTGTCTGCATCAATTTCCAAGTCCCGGAAAACATCGGAATCCCGGCTTTCTGAGATGAAGAAGCCAATGCTGGGTCGGCTCAGGACGGCACCCAGGTTTCCCACGATGGTCCCTGCTGGGAGGCCCTCTTCAGGGGACAGGGTCAAGTTGAACACCTGGCCCCAGCACAGATAAGGGAGGAGGCAGAGGGTGGGAAGGAGGAGTAATACCCAAGCCATTCTTGCCTTACATAATGGGAATGCTGCAAAGAGAATACATGGAATTTCAGAATGAAAAAAAGAGATGTATACGATCATTCAAACATTTGGACACACGTTTTTGTTCTTTATTTTCATGAACACTCAAAAGTTGTTTTAGATTTTAGATGTTGTCACTCTTTGCTTTGATCACTCCTTTGCACTCTTGGCATTCCTTGAAGTTGATAAGGTTCACCTATGAAGTGAAAACCATTTCAGGGAACTTCAGGATGAAGCTCATTAAGAGAAGGCCAAGAGTGTGCAGCACTGTCAACAAAGCAAGTATTTGAGGAGTTTGTATACAAAAAATATTTTTAAATTTAAAAATACAGTTTAAATGTAACATTCTTCTCTTCATATATTTGATATCTTCAGAATGAGAAGGTGTGTCCAAATTTTTGACTGGTATATCTACATTAGGCTATATGAGTACATAAATATGCAGTATTCAGGGGTACATAAAGTGAGGCCTGGCCAGAGGCTGAAATTTGTACGACTTGTCTATTTTGATTCAATTCTGCACAGGAAAAACTACTGTATTACAAAGTGAAAAAGACGAACAAGTCTCCCCTGCTATAAACACAGTAACTGAAGGCAATTTAATCATAACTCTCTGATAATTTCCACACTCCAAATGTAGAGTTATGACATTGTACATGGTTATTTAATAAAGATACTGCCAGTAAAAAAGTACACGCTGTCCTTTCGTAAATGAGAAGAAATACTGGTTTATATTTAAAGTAAAATTGCAAGTAGTATTCATAAAGACCAGGTTTTAATTTAGTAAAAAGCAAAAGGAAAATAAATAAATACTAAAAATAAAAAACAGCTACTTCAAAATTAGGCTACATAATACAGCTCAGCCAAGTAGGAGTCTATGTATAGATAAAATAACAATATAAATCAGTACAAAAAGTTCGATGTGCCAAATGAAGTACTAAATATTACCAACCTTCTGTGCCAAACTCGCGCAAACTTGACCTTACTTAAAACTATGAGAATAAGAATAAAAGTCGTGTAGGTTCACCTGTTGTGTTCACACCGGAAAATCTCTGTACCGTGAAGATAAAAAGCATGGAGGAATTACAATCGATGCTCAGATGTTCCTGTGCGTAAATCTCAGGGCTCCGGAGGTGCGCGCCTCAGATTTAATTAGGCACCCACAGATTAGCCTCACTGCCCCCATGTGACCACCAGGATCATGGTTCTGTATAAATCAGATCTACTGTCAAGTAAGTAAGTGTGTCAGTGTTGTATCAGTTAAGAAACACACGAGACTCCACCTATTTAGTTTATTGTTTAACCAGCTCCATCTACTGACCAAATCAATCCATCACTTTAAACAACTACTCTGTTTCTGTGTAAACTTGATTGTCATGAGTAAGGTCCAATGCAGAGGACAATTAATCTCTACACAGACCATAAAGAATATGGCTAATTTCTTTAACAGGCCTACGCTACAAATTATAATGTCAAACTGTAACTGGGTGTGGGTTCTGCTGCCTAGATGGCCCCATGGAGATGTTATGACTTTGCTTCGAATATTCCATAGTAAGGCATTTTGCTTGTCTAGCTTGCTTGATAAATATCTACAAGAAGAAGAAGAAGAAGACATGCTTTATTCATCCCCGTAGGGAAATTATTTCTCTGCATTTGACCGATCCTTCAGGAGCAGTGGGCAGCTCGTCTTTCAGGCGCCCGGGGACCCATCTCCATGATCTTATTTCTCGGCTTGGTCAGGACCTCAGCTGGAGGATTTTACCTGGAGCATGTTTTGGGTTGATGGGGAAAACCGGAGTACCCGGAGGAAACCCATCCAGACACGGGGAGAACACAGAACAGCCCAGGCGACCTGGGGATCGAACCCAGAACCTCTCAGCCACCATGCCGCCTGTACAAAAACATGCATTCTTATTGTGAGGAGGCTTGCCTCTCCACAGATCTAACCTGTAACTTGGCTTGGTTGAATTCCATGTTTAATTACTTATTGTGGAAAATTCCAAGCAAAACAATAAGATCTCCATGGAGACAAGCAGGTGGCAGACCCTCCACCAGAAAAACTACCTAGTGTACCCTGTGGTAAACAGGTAAGGACTTGTCCTGGAGGATCACTAGTCGGCTGATGGTTTGTGTGATTGTTTTGTATTTTTTGTTTGTATGCTTCTTCTCTGATGAGATGCTAAGATGTATTTGTCAGTATCTCATGTCCAACTAGACCTCTCCCCATGGCAACACATGTAACCAGAGCCTCCCTGTGTCACCTGACAGCACGGCTATAGGATTCAGGCAGGGAAAGTGTCTTTTACCAGGTATTGGAAGTTCAAGTTCTAATAAAAATGCCATCCCATATCATGTTGTCGTACCAGTGGGATGACCAGGCTGTGGTGAAGAAAATATTCGACCACCTTAAAGAAGATGGACTGCCTGTGTGGATGGATATAGAAGGAGGGATGACTGGGAATATTCACAATGTGTAAGTACAAATTATTCCCTAAATGTAGTACTGAAGTCAAATTTAATCTATACTCTTTTTGCTTGCAGTGTTAGTGACAGCCTTAAAAATGTTTTAAGAATCAGAAATGAATTCATGTGTCATGTTATTTAATAGGGTTAGGCATTAATATAAGTATTTTTTATTTCAGCCTAAACCATTTTGGTCATGTCGTTTTTTAAAACTGGGTTGTTGAGTATATCTTTATGATGCTACAAATGACCAAATGAACTACTACTACTAGTCACTAATTAGTTTTTGCTTGTTTGAGTAAATTGAGTTATGAGGACAATTTTATTACCAAAAAAACAGATCATGTGTGGTTGGCTGTATTGCGTGGTCGTTGTGTTTAGGATAGCTGCTGGTGTGGAGCAGGCTGTGGTGGTGTGCCCCTTCCTGACCCCGGCGTACCAGGCGTCGCGCAGCTGTAAGAAAGAGCTGAGTTATGCAGACAGCTGCCAGGTGCCCATGGTCCCTGTCATGCTCACCAACAACTGGGAGCCCAGTGAGTGGCTGGGCCTCATCACCGCGGGCCTGCTCTGTGTGGACTTCAGGTACATCTGCTGAGACATACAAATCAATTTAGAAAAGTGGTGATTAGAGCAGTGGTCCCCCACCCTGAAGGTTGGAAAATTGATTTCTGCTCCAACTAAGTTCCACTGTTGTGCCCTTATGCAAGAAACGTAACCCACCTTGCCTAGTGTGAAAGTGGTGTCTGTCTCATCGAGTGTGGAGTGAATGAATCATGCGCTGTAAAAAAAACAGAAAAAACAAATAGGAACCATTTTTCATTCAGACTTTTTAAATACTTCTGGACACTCCTTGTGCAATATTACCAAGTCTACAGTACAGAGGAAGAGGGCCAGGACTGTCTCCTGGGGGACTCCTCACCACAGTTTAGGAGGTCAGACACAATCTACATAATACATCATTGGATTTATATGGAAAGACGTGTTTTGGTGCAGGAGTGGCATGGAAAGGGAGCGGAGACTCAAAGCGCCAAAAACAAGTGAAACATTTTAATACACTGTTTTTGGCAAATAAAACATTTTCAAAACAATAAAAGGTAACATGCTGATCTAAATGAGTTATGTGTTAGCAATTAATATTCCATAGAAGAGTAAAACCCCCTTTTTAAAACCAATACATGAGTGCCCTCAATTTATTTTTATTTTTTGTTTAGAAATGCAGCCACAGATGAGGAGAGGTTTGAAGTGTGTCTTCAGTCTCTGAAGGCAGAGCTTCTGTTTACCACTGGTCACATGATCACAGTGAATCGGCCTGAAGAAGGAGCCAAAGAGCAGCTGAAGAAGAGACCAGGCCGTGGATTCTGCCACACTCTGACAAAGCTCTACATCTGCGACACAGGTGAGGAGGGCTGGACCAATTATAGCTATTGCATTGGATATATCAGACAATACACATCTATAATCAGACTGAACCACATCTAGCACATCTAAAACCAGTTGAAGATAAACTTTTTTTAAAAATTACTGCAACCCCAGCCCTTTCAGCCACGAGTGCTAATGCAGCCTCTGCAGCTCAGTGAGTAAATTCTGGAGGTTCTGACCTTTCACACGAAACATGGGTCAGTCCATAGGCCTACTGAGAATGAGAAACCTCGTACAGTGGTACCTCACCTTATGAAATTAATTCGTTCCAGTGGTTTCGTAACGTGAATTTTTCGTAAGTTGAGTAGCTATTTCAATGGAAAAAGCCTGATTCGTTCCAAGGCCCCGTTCCAAGTTTTTTTTTTTTATAGTGTAACTTTTTTTTTTTATAGTGTAACACTGTGTTCTGGGTCCTGATTGGCTAAGAGACTGTAGACCCAGGACTAAACGTGGAATAAACCAGGTCTAAACAAGGTCTATACCTGGACTGGACCAGGACTAAACCTGGACTAAACCAGGACTGGACACCAGGATTAAAGCGCCGTGTGCGGGTCTATTTCCTGGTTTCGTGCTAGCTCTGCTATTAGCAGCAGCACCGGTGTACCTCACGAGTCACAGCTGAGGCGAGCAGCGAGGAGGGGAGGGATGTGCCTCCCCTCGGGATCGCACGCAGTCCGAGCGCATGAACGAACGTGTGGTGGTTTAATCCTAGTTTAATCCTAGTTTAGATCTGGTTTACACCTGGTCTAGAGGAGGCACGGTTTGAGCACGGGTCTCGTGCTCGCAGCCCCGCGCCAGGTCATGCTGCGCTATCACACACGTGTCCGTCTTCTCCCCCCCTCCCCCTTCCCCCCACACTTCACTATTAATACATTTAGTTGAAAATCTATGAAAATTTGAGTGTTTAAACAAGAGAGAAATGTGAGAAAAGTTTAAATCCAGTCTGAGAAAAGCTTATAATGTATGTGTGGCTGAGTGCGCATTATTTGAATTTTTGAGATTTCGCGTTTTGTAACTTGAATATCTAGAGACCAAAATTTAACGTGAAGGCGTTTCGTAACTTGGAATTTTCGTTTGTTGGGTCTTTCGTAAGGTGAGGTACCACTGTATATGGATCCATGGATGGGGTCCATTTCATTTTTGCAGCCCAACCTTCTGTGCAAAGTACCCTGGGACCCAATCATATAAAAGGATTATATCATATTGATTGTGGTCACAGGCCAACCAGGAACCCTGCTCTATGCAGATTAAGGCACTGGTGACCCAGGCAGGCTCAGTGTGATTGTTTTTTCTTTTTTAATTAAAAAACAAACAAACAAAAAAACAGTATGAGCACAGGCTACACACCCTCTCATGTCAAACCTTTAGAGATTTTAGGCACACTAGATAAAAATAAAAACAAAATAATACATATTTATTTCATTGTAAAAGTCTAAATTAAATAAAATTAATAGAAAGTGGTCCTACAAAGGGAGAAAAAACATTATTTTTATAGCGACAGAGGAAATGTTAACAGCCTAAATGTGTCCATGCTACATGTTCAGGAGTTGTATGTGATAACCCTCACATTGTCATTAGGAGGCTCATCCTGAGGGAGCCTGGGCTTTGGCTTTGATGAATTAATAAAGTCAGGACATCTCCAGAGATCTCGTTTATGACAGGGACATGTGGAGCTGGTGACACATGCACATGGCTGCCATGTGAGACACCTAAACCTCCTATTGTTCATCATCTATATTAAAGAACATAAAAATATATATACATTTGGCTGTTTAATTACAGATGATCATAAGATCATCATCATAAAACTGATAGACAATTTGATGCCCTTCCTGTTGTAACAAAATTTGAACAAAATCACATTAAGAAGACAAATTTTGAGCTGAACAGTCATTTTGAGCTTTATTAGAACAAGACCTCATGGTAACAAATAAACTGGAAAGTTCTATTATTTTGGATATGAAAATTACATTCCATTATTTAAAAAGAGGATCATATTTTATCTTGTGGTATAATTGGTATTGAGTACGGAGTATTAGTACTGAGTATTCAATACCTTAGTATTGAAATTTTGAAACATTTTAGTATTATGAGAACACTAGTAACTTAGCACCAAGTGAATGAATAATGCACATAACTGTACAGCATCATGGAGCATGTGGAAAGTCCTATACAAAACTAAATGTTTTATTATTCTTAGGAGTAATTGTCAAACTGTCGAGATGTCATCGGGTAAACAGGACGGTGCTCAACCCCACTATTTTGCTGTTTTTCCCCAGCTGAGCCTCTTCCTGAATCAGACTTTGAGAAAACTCCAGTGGGACTCACACACTTTGCTGCACGTCACTGTTACTGGGAGGAGGTTCAAGCTCAGGAGTGCAAGTTCTACCGCAACATCCAAACAAAACGATACCTTAGTAAGAACGGAGTGCAAACATTTATGAAAACTGCATTTTATTAAGGGGACAACGTGACAAAATAAACCAGAGGGGTTCATTTATGTTTTTGTACAAGCAATAGACATGTTTTGTTTTTTTTTCCTCTCAGGTCATGACCCCATCTCAGACCAGGTTTTCCTTGTGTCTGGTCAGTCCAAGTGTGAAGAATGGATACTTCTAATGGACCAGTCAGACCAGAGCAAACACAGAGCTGTTATCATCAAGAACAAAAACTCCGGACAATTTCTAGCCATCCAAAATGGTGGTCTCATAGGACTGGAGTCTTATAATGAGGACTGCAAATGGTTTCTAAACTGAGTTCATGTAGCACAGATCTTTCCCCATTGATGTAATGAAATGAAAAAAGTACAAAATAAACAAGGTGAATTCAAATGTATAAAAATCAGAATCGTTTTCTCTTGAGGATTTCCGGTTTCCAGTTGACTGGATGGCTGTCTTCAGTCTGCAAAAGAACACAACAAACGGTAAACATGAAATAACCTAATATTTATGGCAGAATGTTCAGCAGGTAATGCACACATTAGCAAGCACTGCCAAATACTCACCGCTGTGTCATCCTCCTTGTACACTTTGATGGTCTTGTCTGCCTCTGCTGTGATCAGGCGGCTCTCAGAGTGGTCGAACACACAGGCGAAGATCCCAGACTCACTGTCCAGAGACCCGGGCTGCACTGCTGCGTGGATCCTCTGAAAGTTATAGCCCGTCCTCCAGTCCCACATGTGGATGGTACCGTTGTCAGCTACAGAGGTAATAAAACAGACCATCAGCAGTCTCCACATATATGTTATATATAATGATTCACAGTATACACATTTAAACTTTAGACTCCATGTACACAAACAATTGGCGCATTGAGGTCAGGTTGCTAGTCAGATCTGTGGAGATCTCACAATAGGAATGCATGTTTTGTAATAACCTTTCCAAGGGGACAATAAGGGAGCAGGCCATCAACAGAAAAGTTATAGCGTAACTTTAAATCAGATTGTTCTTAACATTTTTGAACTGTGGCCTCTAATGTCACTGGGCATTTCTAGCAGTACAAAGTACCTCCAGACACAAGCACTCCATCAGAGTTGACGGCCAGGGTGTTGATGATGGCGTTGTGGCCCGACAGGTTCTGAATGAAGTTTCCGTCGGGAAACATCCACTGTTTGATGTTGTCAGCAGAGCCAGAGGCAAATGTGTATCTGGAAAAGCATGAGAGATCATTGTTTAGTGTCTGTATAAGATTTTGTCCTCACTGCCCCGCGCTGTTTTTATATCCATAAACTTTTGGTAGTAGTCAAGTAGTCGGAACTTTGTGTAGGTCAGTATAATTGGCATACCACAACATGGTGCACTGACAAACATTCCACGTTGTTTAGCATGCAAACTGCGATAAAAATGTGTAAATATTTTTAATGTATTATTTTCTTTGTAATTAATTAATTATAATTAACACTTTAATGTCACACTCCTAAATTAAACATGTTAAAGTACAATCCAAACTGACAAGACTGACAACATCACGGACCACTCTTCCTAAATGTTTAAATATAATTTACATCTAAAGCCATGTGGCACAACTAGTCAAGTGAAGACCTCTTGAGTTTCATGTGTATTTAATCTAAAACTATTCAATAACCCTATACTGATCCCTCTGAGGGCACTTACTGTCTGGGGTGCATGACCAGCGTTCGCACAGACTTCTTGTGGTTGGTGAGAGTGGCTCGGGTTTTTCCAGCGATCAGGTCCCACAGTCTGATGGTGGAGTCGTGGCTCCCTGTAACAATAACCAAAACAATGTAACAAATTTCTTTTTCTAAATATAATTCCTGTTTGAATTGTGTTCTAGAGGAAAAGCAGCAGTAAGTGTATTCAAACAAACCTGTGATGACCTGGGGCTCTGCAGCCTGACACCGCACTGTGGCTACTGTGTTGGTGTGTCCGGTCAGAGTGTGCACGTTTGCTTTGGTCCGGATGTCCCACACCTAAAACAGAACACAAAGTAAGTAACTTATAATGGTTTCTCTTCACCATTAACTCACTGTTCATGTTTGAGTAATCTTTATGAGCTCTATTCACGCTTACGTCACAAAACTGGAAGACGTTTGGAAAAATGCGGGAAACGACTTCCTTTGGGCTCTGTTGGCGATAGCAACTCTGACAAAATCTGACAAAACTGAGAAAATGTTCTGGTTTTCTTCATCTAGGAGGTCATTGTATTCTTTCGTTTATCCTGTCATAAATTGCCTATTAATTTATGTATTATAATTTTCCCCCCATCCCCCATGAAAAACTTTGCCCTGTGTCATCCGCAAACGTCCAAACGTCTTCCGGTAAGTGTGAATAGAGCCTGTTGTTCTACCATTGCTCTGAAGATGCCCACTTTTCTAAATTTTGTTTTTCTTCCCTGAAAACAACAACATGACAATATGATCAAGCAGTGTTGCAAAAGCTTGGCAGTGCAGAACTTTGTAATGTTTACGCTGATGTACTACAAAGGAAATTGGACATCACTGTGCCTGTTTCTGTTATAAAAATTTTTTGGGATCAATATTGTGGAATATTATAATATAAGGGACAATGTTCCAAGATATTATATTCAAACAGCTAAACAGAGCTGTTCCACACCAGATTATAACTAAATGTCTAGTTTCCATGTGCCGTTTCTGATTTAGAGGGATCACCTCACCCTAGCTGAAGCGTCTCTGCTGCAGGTCACCAGCACATCGATGGTTGGATGGAGGTCCAAATCATACACAGCACTCAGATGTCCATGGTAATGTCTGATCACCTAAAATACACAATAAGATTAGGTCATGAAATAGTAATGTTTCTTTCATTCATTCATTCATCTTCTTCCGCTTTTTCCATTCTCTGGGTCACGGGGGCAGCAGTCCAAGCAGTGTTCCGCTGCCCAGAACACAATGCACCAGCCCTCATGAATCCTCCCGCAGGTGGTGGGTCCACAGGAGGACGGCTCACGTCACAACGGGCCTTGATTGTAGTAATGTTTCTATACATTTTCATTGTGTATTAATGGCAGAGACAGATATGTGAACTTTTTAGCGTATTGTTTTGGCTGCCTAAAGAGTAGACATAATCCTTAATCCTTAATTACTTCACCACATAGTCTAAATGTGCAATTTTTAAAAATATTCTCTTATTTACTTACTTTATTATTATTATTTATCTTGTCTGCATGCACTTTTTTTTCTAACCTTCTTTGCACTAAACTGCCTGGAGCTAATGTGGCAAGTGAATTTCTCCTGTGTGAGATCAATAAAGTCTTAACTTAATTCGGACACGCGATAACTGCACAGCTCACTTAAAGGTCTGTGGTTAAAAAAGGGCTACGGGTCAGTCTGTAGTAAATTTAAATTTCAGAATTTAGAGAAAATATCTACCAAACTGTACCTTGTTATACTCCAGATCCCAACATTTGACCTGCTTGTCCTCCCCACATGAGAAGAGATAGGGGCTGCGGGTGCTCACGGCCACTCCTCTGACAGTGCTGATGTGACCAGTGAGGGACAGCTTCAGTTTTCCGCTTGCCAAGTCCCAAATCTTTATGGTTCTGTCGGCGGAGCCTGTGACAAACCACTGATTCCCGGGCTCCACGGCCAAAGACCGGACCCAACCGAGATGTCCACTTATCACCTGTCACACACAACACACAGTCTCTTAAAGGTGCTGTACCCAACTTTTACTGTCTGGGACCATACTGCCTTATTTTCTGATTTATGTTCTTTATCTCCTCATCAAAAACATATCTTGTTTCAGTCACAAACAAACCCAGCACACATAACATAGAATTTTGAGCTTTGGAGCTGTAGACAAATTAAGTGGAATTGTTATTATATTTCAAATTTTTTAACATTAACCTCACCCATAAATAACAGACCGTGAGCTGGGATTTTTTTCCTATATGAATCCAAAAGAAATACCACACGCACCCTAAACAATTTCCACGGTGGATGCCACTGTGGTTTGGGCATTGTTGGACCTCTTCTCAACAAGGAATTTCTTGTTCCACCTCCATCTAAAAGAGCCTACAAAAGAGCAAAAAATAAACATCATTATTTAAAAAAAATAAAAATAAAAATAATATTGAAATAAACTGACTTACCACAGTGCCAGCTTGAGACCTCTCTCCTCCATAGTGTCGATGGATCTCTGCGACACTGGCTGCAGTGCGACTCGCCTCTTGTCTTTAAACAGAGAAAACATTTAGGATTAAATACTCTAAGAAGCTGGGGTCAACAATTTCAGTAACAAGACATTTTCCTACTTTGAAGGACTTCACTCATAAAACCCTGGATAGAACTTTCAAATGTTATAGAAGGAATTAAAGATGCACTATAACGTTCCTGGTGGAGGGTCTGCTACCTGCTTGTTATCCTATCAAGGTTCTTTCGTTGCCTGGAATGTTCCACGGTTCAACATTAAATGTATCTATCTCCATGGAGACACCAACAGAAATAAGGACGTGTGATTTTCAAAGCATTTTTGAACAATAATACATGAGTAACTGAATTCATGCAAGATATTCTTTTAATTCCATACTGTGGAACCTTCTAAGAATAGCAATAACATATCCATGGAAACATGCAGGTTCCATCTTTAACAAAAAAATTACAAAAAATAGGAGCTATGGAACAATTTAACAGATTTTGTGAGAAAATACAATAGTAATGGTTTTATTTTATTTTTTTACTTTACTTCTATTATACTAACTGGAACATTGTTGCAGAGTATGGTGTTTCACTTCTAATCTCTAGAATGTGATGTATACCTGATTGTATTATTGTAATAAAAAGGTATTAAAATGTACTAAAAAGTACCTGGCTTGTGAAGGTGGCAGAGCCAGAGCGACTGTCTGGACTCCTGTCTCACTGGGGTTTCTGTGCAGCTTGGTCTCAGCGGTCAGGGCCACACCTGTTCAACGTAATGGCACAAATCAATACACAATCAAGAGCAGCAACTTCTGAAGTGCTGCATTTACTATAGAATTCTGAATTTTGGCATAGAACAGTAGTCTGACCTATGGTGAAAAATAAACTTGATTCTATGCTATGCTTTTTTTTTGGTCTAAAAATATCTGCTGTCTTGTGCAGTCGTCTTCTTTTTATACTTTTAAAGGTCCCATGGCATGAAATTTTCACTTTGAGGTTTTTGAACGTTAATGTGAGCTCCCCTTCCCTGTTTAGCCCCCCCCCCCCCATGGTTAAAAGTTGTGAAATGTCTAAACTGAGCATTTGCGATTCTTTTCTGTGTTACAAAAAATCGGAGCTCAAACGGGCGATTTTGAACAAGGAAACTTATTGACGTCAGATCGAAAAAAGAAATGCAAATGCAGTTCCACCCCCGTCTGTCTGTACTCGGCGTCTCTGTAAATCACGCCCAGAGAGTTTGGACTGCGAATGCGCTAGGCAATGCGAAATGCGTTTTTTTTATTTGCCTGGAGGCACGTCCGAGTGTTTCTAGGCTCGGAAGTCCTTTATCTGAGCCTCTGGACCTTTGAACAGCAGTGGTTTAATTTTATTTTCTGTGGAAATGTGTTTATTTTTCAATGGAACGCTTCAAATCTCTCCCCCGTGCAAAAACAAGGAAATGGATCAGCTGTCAGCTCTGAGCGGATAGTTTGGCCACGCCCCCACCCTCTACTATTGGCCATCTTTTTTCTCCTCATTTGCATTCAAGCAACAACGCCCATAATAAAGAGTTTGAGAGAGATATTTATGACTCTTTCTCATCTTATCTCTGTTTCTCATGCACCGAGTGTTGATTTTGAAGAAGGATTCATTTACAGTATTAGGGAACCATTAAGGAGCCATATAAAAGCATCAAGAAGTACCATGTCATGGGATCTTTAAAATAAATATGAAAACAAAACTTGCCTGGTCCAGAGGGGTATGCGTGTGTGCCGGTGATCAAGTACTCCGCTTCTTCACCTAAAATGCAAGTGAAGAAATTCCACTCAAAATTATACCTGAAAGCAATAGTATTTGAATTTCAAGAAGCTTTAGATTGTTTGATTACACGACGTTTAGACTCTACACCACTGTATGCTGGTTACTCTTTGATATACACTACCAGTCAGCACTTTTCTATTTTTGTTCTTTGTGTATATTTTTTCATAGATTCTCAGGCATAAAAACTATAAATGAACACATACAGAATGTAGCAAACTAAAATATATTCAAAATAACTTCTATATTTTATAAAATGGCAACTAGGGATGCAAATTATCGATTAATTAATTAATTGATAGTTGATTGACCTTATCGATCGATTAACGATCAACTGATAAGCGGCGTTTTTCACCTGAATTTTTGTTTTTCCAATAGGGTCTTTAAGAATATAAGCTATAGTATACATAACACTGAGTCAAAAATATATCATAGTATTATTATATTGTATATTCCTCAATTAATTATTCCTTAGTAAAAAGCAGACAAATGTATTGATGCTGAATAACAAAATACAGTAATCCCTCGCTCTATCGCGGTTCGTGGATTTTTTTTTTATAGTGTAACATTTTTTTTTATAGTGTAACATTGTGTTCTGTCCTGATTGGCTAAGAGACTAGACCAGGACTAAACGTGGACTGGACCAGGTGTAGACCAGAACTAAACCAGGTCTGGACCAGGTCTGGACCTGGACTGAACCAGGATTGGGCCGCTGCGTGCCGCTTGTTTGTGGCTCGGGGCCCGGGCCGCAGGCCAGCCACGCGGGACTCGGTGCCCGAGCCGCGGACCAGCCGCACGAAGCTCGGGGCCCGGGCCGGCCGCACGGGACCAGCAGCGGCACGTTGCGGTGCATTCCTGGGCGCCGCGGTTCGATCTCGCCTCGCGCATACATCCGGGGCTGCTGAGCAGTGCCGTTGGTGCCTGCGGCCGGCTGTGAGTCGAACACAGCGCGGTGCGCGGTTGCCTTGTTTCGTAACCACACGGGTGCGCGTGTCCGCGATTAGCGATTAATTACAATTAATGCATTTTGTTCGACTAACGTCTTAATCGACAATTAATCGTTAATCGATTAATTGTTGACATCCCTAATAGCAACCCTTTGCTTTGTCACTGCTTTACACTCTTTATTCGCATTTATTAAAGGCACAGCTGTGAAGTGAGCACCATTTCAGGAGACTTCATCATGAAGTTCATTGAGAAAGGCCAAGAGCATATGAAAATATAAGAAATAATTTATTTGCTACTATGTTATTCCACATATCTTGCTTCATATATTTGAGGTCTTCTGTATCTAAAATGTAGAAAGTAATAAATGTACCGAATGCGAGGGTGTGTCCAAACCTTTTGCCTGGTAGCGTAACTATAGTGCTTATTTTGTCCTTATTTATACATTACAAGTCATTGCCATGACACCTTAAGTGACCTTTAATCTTGGTACCTGGCTGTGCATATCCCTGAGCAGTAGGGACTCCTCCAGACATCTGATGGACCCGCTCCTTGTTCTCCTTCAAAACAGGCATGTGTAAAACTGGGCCATAATCAGCCTTCAACTTGACGGCCATCTTGATTTTGTGACTGGAAGAGAGAACAGCAAATACATTAAATCAAATAACATTTTGAAGTTTAAATCTGACAAAACAAGTGCAGCTAAACAAAAAGCATGGCAAGAGAAATTAATGTGACAGTACTGTTACTTTAAACAATAGAATAGAAAACTGAAAAAACTTGAACACACTACTCCTGTAAGTTGGAACTGAGAATTCACAAATACTGGTATTTGCAAAGTTGGCAAATAATAATTTCAGGCTGTGTTTTCGTAATCTAATCTTTTTAAACTTTTGTCATAAACTTGTTAAAGTGGGAAGTCAGAATACACTTTACTTTATAGAAGTAAAAAGTATAGGATCCAAAAACTGCCCCTTAGTGTTTTGATGTTTAACTATAGTTAATCCTACCAGAGGAAGGGAGGATTCATCATTGTCAACAGATTCATTGGCCAGAATTACAACTCCGGGTTAGATAAACTATGCCTTATTTCGGTAACTATTGGACCATCCCTATTCCTTAGGCAGAGCAGATCGAACCACTGTAAGACAATAAAATCATTATAAAATATTACCTTTCATCATCTATGGACACGGGCTTAGCCTGGTCTGCCACAAACATATCGTGGGTTCTTTTCAGAGACCTGAACACCAGCGTGTGCACCGAGTGTTTCTGCACGTCCTGTGGGGAGGGAAGCGAGTACAAAACATTTATACAAAAATATACTCAAATGATCATAATGAATAACAAAGCCCAAGCAGGTTTGGACTTGTATCGTACAGATAACGAACAGGCTTAGCCTAGCATCTGAGCGGGCTCAAAGATACTGTTAAAATGTTAAAGTGGCGAAATAAAAAGTCAAACAAACTTTACTGACCTCAGTCATTTTGCGACTGAATGTTCCAATGTCAGTTCCAAAGTGACTGAAAAATTAGATCCTTTTAAAAGCGCGAATCGTGCAAAAGCAGAAAAACACAACCATCACTGGAAGTTGAACGTATTAATGACCCGGAAGTAAAGACAAAGCGTGGTTATTCTCAGGCGCGCCCTCTGACGGTTCATAACCGTAATCCCAACCAGGTTATAAACAATATTTATAAAAGACATATTATTTCTTAAAAAAACATATTATGTCTTTTATTACTATAGCCATAGCCTAACATGAAAAAGTACAGAGAAAGCTTTTTTTTTTGTTTTTTTTGTTTTTTTTTGTTACTGAACAAGGGGTCCTATTATAACCATATACAGTGGTACCTCACCTTACGAAATTAATTTGTTCCAGAAGTGGTTTCGTAACGTGAATTTTCCATAAGTTGAGTAGCCATTTCAATGGAAAAGGCCTGATTCGTTCCAAGTTTTTTTTTTTAATAGTGTAACTTTTTTTTAATAGTGTAACATTGGTTCTGCGTCCTGATTGGCTAAGAGACTAAAGAGGACTAAACGTGGACTAAACCAGGTCTAGACCAGGTCTAAACCTGGACTGGACCTGGACTAAATCAGAACTGGACCAGGATTAAACTACCACGTGCCGCTTTTTGCTGGTTTCGTGCGGCTGTTTGTGGCTCAGGCTCCAGAGGACGCGGTCCGGGCGCCGCGGTTCTATCTCGTCCTTGCAGCCCCGGTGCCAGTCGTGCAGACCAGGACTAGGGGTGCTCCGCCGTGCGGCGCCGTGCTCCTCGCCGCGCAGCGCCGTGCTCCTCGGTGCCGTGCTCCTCGCCGCGCGGTGCGTTCATGTCTCCGCGCTGCTTCCGGAGTCGTGTCTCCCCCCACGCTTCACTATTTAATACATTTTGTTGAAAATCTTGCGTGTTCGGCGCTAGAGCTAAGAGGCGCTCTTTGAGCGGGGATAACAGCGGGGCGTGCATCTGAGCGCGCATTATTCGAATTTTTGAGATTTTGCGTTTCGTAACTTGAATTTTCTTTCGTATCTAGAGACCAAAATTTAACGTGAGGGCGTTTCGTAACTTGGATTTTTCGTATGTAGGGTCTTTCGTAAGGTGAGGTACCACTGTACTTTAATAATAACATAGGATGAGGGATACTTGCCTGTTGCTGGGCCACTCCTACAAACAATTTCACCAAGGAATGACATTGTGGCATCATAAAGAGACAAATACAGTGAACCTTCTGGTATCCCCATAATTTTGGACCTTAGATACTGTTGTGTATTGCAGTGTTTCCCAACCTTTTTTTGTCTTGTGTACCCCCTGAGCCTCAATCACTTGTGGATTGTCTCATGCAGTCTGACGTTTGAACATGCTTGAATCTTCAGAACCTTTACATCATAACACCTTGCTTTAAAGGACAAACATCAACAACTAATATCTGTTTTATTCTGTCCACTTAAATTCAGTCAGTATTTTATTTTTTGCATGCCTTTCATTCGAGTATGTTGCAGAACTATCTAATAATACATTACAGCCTTGGTGAACTACAAAATATAAAAGGATTTATTCTTTGTTTTGTGATCCACAGCCCTTTGCGATTTTATCTCTAATTCATCATTTATCTCTGAACATCTCTCTGCTACCTGAGAAGCTACTGTCTTATGAGAAAAATAACATCTGTTTCTAGCTAATAATAATAATAATAATAATAATAATAATAATAATAATAATAATAATAATAATAATAATAATAATAATAATAATAATAATAATAATAATAATAAATATGCAGATTCACACCTTGTGGAGAATCTTTGCTGACCCTTACCAGAGGACTATGCAGCAGATATATCTGGTGTGAGTTTGGAGGGACTGAGGAGTATGCAGATTCCTCAAAAACTCAAGGACAAGTTCAAAACCCTTATTACTACAATCCACAGTTTAGACAAACAGTGTGCTATCTCTGGACCTTTTGTACCACCCCGTTTTGGAAGTGAGAAGTTCAGCCGTTTAAGAGCACTGCACATATGGCTCAAAGGATACTGCAGAGACAACAAAATCCCTTATGTTGACCATTTCACCACATTTTTTAAGAGACCTGAACTTTTCTTTAAGGACCGCTTACATCCTAACATCCCCGGATCCCGTCTCCTCTCAGACAATATCAAACTCACTCTTGAAGAAGCATGACAAAATAACCAAGCACAGCTAATTCCCGTGATCAGCAGACAGCGACATGAGCATAAAATTTCTAATAAATCTACTGCCAATGTCCATAATCTCAGATCTCTTCCAAAAGCACACTCATCACAAATTCCTATTGCTACTCAGTCTCAGTTAACTTTAAACATGGCCCTTTTAAATGTCCGCTCTCTGCTGAACAAGTCCTTTATTGTTAACGACCTGATTGTAGACCACAAACTTGACTGTTTCTTTTTAACTGAAACGTGGTTAGGTGCAGACGCGCCAGCTGTTCTCACAGAGGCCTCACCACCCACTTTTAACTTTGCATTTTCAACTAGGAACGGTAAAAGGGGAGGTGGCACTGCTTCTATATGTACAAGCACTCTGGCCACCAAACCTATTTTATTAAGCAATTTTACGAGATTTGAATATCATTCAATTGTTTTTTAGCAACCCTCAAATTTTATGTGTCACCATATACTGTACAGACCACCAGGAAAATGCAACGTTTTTATCAGTGAGTTTTCTGAGTTTCTATCTATTCTACACAATTCATTTAATATGATTATTATAACTGGTGATTTTAACTTGCACATAGATAACCTTTCAGACCCTATTGCAAATTAATTTTTGAATGTTCTTAATTATATGGATTTTACTCAACACGTCACGCAGCCGACTCACAACAGGGGGCACACTCTGGATCTGGTCATTACTTACGGCCTGACCACTAGTGTGTCCTCTGTTGCTGACCTGGCCATGTCTGACCACTACTGTGTGTTTTTTAATATCACTGGTTTTATACAGCAGGAGACCTCTGTGAGAACTGTGAGGAAGCGCCATCTGACCCCTGAAGTGGCAGCAAATTTTATCGAGGTGTTAGAGAAAAATCCCTCAATGGTTTTACCTGCCTCTTGCGATTCCATTACTGAAGATCTCAACAGTAGACTGCGGTCAGCCTTGGATCTGGTTGCTCCACTCAAAACCAAAAGTATTAAAACCAAATCAAAGCCTCCATGGATGAATGAAGACTTGAGAAAATCCAAGAGAGAGTGCAGGAGGGCAGAACGTCGATGGAGAAAAAACAAAACAACTATAAACCACCAATTATTCATCAATCAGCAACGGTCACATAACAATGCTACAAGGAATGCAAGAAATCGTTACTTCTCCACAATAATCACGAACCACAAAAATAATCCAAAAGTTCTTTTCTCAACCATTGAAAACAATCTAAACCCCGATTCTAACGCGTTTTACCTGACACCCACTGACTCTCTCTGCGAGCAGTTTGCAGACCACTTCACGGGAAAGATAAACACCATCCAAAGTAATATTTTATCTTGTCAAAGCTCTGTTTCTAACTCACCTGAGTGTTTGTCTCGACCAGAGAAGACTCTGGACAGTTTTGCCCTGGTTAATGCTGGGATGCTGGACAAGGTCTTCTCCTCAGTGAGGCCCACCACATGTCTCGTAGACCCAATCCCCACTCCATTTTTTAAGTCTTTTTATGGATCTTTTAGGGATGAACTTTTGGTCATGATGAATTGCTCTCTTCAGACAGGGGTCTTTCCCGCTGCCTTCAAAGCGGCGGTGGTGAGGCCCCTGCTGAAGAAGAGCAATTTAGATTTTAATGATTTTAACAACTACCGACCAGTGTCTAACTTACCATTCTTAAGCAAGATTCTAGAGAAACTTGTCTCTATCCAATTAAATGATTTTCTAGATGATCACAACCTTTTGGAAAAAAATCAGTCTGGTTTTAGGGTGAACCACAGCACCGAGACTGCCTTGGCAAAGATTTTGAATGACTTTAGAATAAATTGTGACTCTCAAAAGGTGACTGTGTTGGTTCTGCTGGATCTGAGCGCTGCCTTTGACACAGTAGACCACATGATTCTTTTAACTCGCCTAAAGCACCTCGGCCTCTCTGGTGCTGTTCACAAATGGTTCACGTCCTATCTCACAGACAGAACATTTATGGTAAGTATGGACACATGCTCCTCCAAGATCCATAAAATCACATGTGGTGTCCCCCAGGGTTCCATTTTAGGCCCTGTGCTTTTCAACTTGTACATGCTCCCCCTTGGCGGCGTCATCAGGAGACATGGAATCAATTTCCACAGCTATGCAGATGATACACAGCTTTACATTTCCGTGTCTCCTGATGACACCAGGCCAATGGATGCTCTTTTTAACTGCATTCTAGATATCAAATCCTGGATGGCAAGAAACGTTCTCCAGCTTAACCAGGACAAAATTGAGATTCTAGTCATCGGTCCTGAGGCCCAGAGAGAGAAACTTTTATCAAAACTACAAGCACAGTCTTTTAACCCAGTCTTTAACTCCTTAAGTGAAAAACCTGGGCGTCATTTTTGACTCTGAGCTGACGTTTATCCCACACATCAAGAACATCACAAAAATAGGTTTCTATCACCTAAAAAACATAGCCAGAGTTTGCCCTATTCTCTCTCAGGCCAATACGGAGACACTGATGCTTTTGTCACCAGCCGTATAGACTACTGTAATGCCCTGCTCTCTGGTCTTCCCAAAGAGAGTATTTCAGGTTTGTAATAATTACAAAATTCAGCAGCACATGTCCTGACTAGGACCAGAGGGCGGGACCACATTACACCGGTCTTAAAATCTCTGCATTGGCTCCCTGTGAGTTCCAGGATAGATTTTAAAGTTCTTTTACTGGTTTTTAAATGTTTTAATGGTCTTGGGCCTTCTTATCTTTCAGAACTGCTTTCCCCTTATGAACCTTCACGGGCCCTGCGCTCCTCCGGCAGCAGGCTCCTGGTCATTCCCAAAGTCATGACACACACTCACGGAGAGGCGTCTATTCAGTACTACGGCCCTCGTCTATGGAACTGCCTGCCGGAGGACCTCAGGGCTGCAGAGAACGTTCATGTTTTTAAGAGTGGGCTCAAGACTCACCTGTTTGCTTGTCTTTTGTTTGTTCTTTTGTTTGTTTGCTTGTATATCTGTTTGTTGTTTGTTTGTCTGCTTGTTTGTCTGTTTGCTTATTTTTTTATTTTTTTTTCTTCCTGGCAGCACGGTGGCTGAGTGGCTAGCACTCATGCTTCACAGCAAGAAGGTTCGGGTTGCCCGGGCCTTTCTGTGTGGAGACTGCATGTTCTCCCCGTGTCTGGGTGGGTTTCCTCCGGGCACTCCGGTTTCCCCCATCAACCTAAACATGCGCCATAGGTAAAATCCTCCAGCTTAGGGCCTGACCAAGCCTAAATAACAAAACAAAATCATGGGGATGGTCCCCGGGTCAAATATAGAAACAACTTCTCCTGTGCGAGATCAATAAAGGTCAATCTTCTAATCCTTGACCACTCTAAGGCGCTTTGTGTTACAATTTTGTATGAAAAGCACCTTATAAATATTGTTTGATTGATTGATTGAGTGACAGAATAATTGTAATATCATTATTTCTTTACATTATGTATGTACTTTGTAATAATGGAAATGCACTGAATGTCTGAGTTAACACATTATGCATGTGCAAATTGTCCCCTTCTGTTTTAAGAAAGCTACAGATACTCTTAGTGGATGTTGTTTGAGGTTGAACCTGCTGAATCTAACATAGACCCAACAGGAGCTACAAAAATCATCTTCCTTTGATCGTTAAAGCTCTGTGCTCTCTCCTTACTGCATTAAATCTGCTCTCCATCCATCCATCCATCCATTTTCTTCTGCTTATCCGGGGCCGGGTCGCGGGGGCAACAGTCTAAGCAGGGACGCCCAGACCTCCCCCGGGGGGACCCCAAGGCGTTCCCAGGCCAGTCGGGAGACATAGTCCCTCCAGCGTGTCCTGGGTCTTCCCCGCGGCCTCCTCCCTCCATCTGTCCTTTTTTTTTACATGTTATTTTGAGTGAAAAAGCTAAGATGATGTAACATTTTTATTTCATATCTTAAATTAATCATACAAAAAAGAAGAAGAAAAAAAATAAAAATAGTGTTTCATAATTTTCATTGCTCACCAACTCCACTTCATTCTGTACTGAGACAAAACAATTTTAATCTACAGAAGTGTCTTGCAGCATAATCTTCACATTAGGAATTATTTGTTTTCAAACAGCAATAAATCATATTAAATTTGTGTAGCCTTATTATATGAGCTTAAAGCTTATAATTCTACAAGGAACTTTTTATTGCCAGCCTTTTCTTTTCTTTTGTTCTTTTTCATTGTTTATTGTGCAGTTTTGTAGTTTTATACATTTTACAATGTTGTTTGTGTTTGTGTTTAAGCAATTCAAATAATTATTGGCAGCAACTAAGGCAGCACGGTGGTGTCTAGCACTCACGCCTCACAGCAAGAAGGTTCCAGGTTCGATCCCTGGGTTGCCCATGCCTTTCTGTGTGGAGTTTGCATGTCAACGTGTCTGGCTGGGTTTCCTCTGGGCACTCTGGTCACCCTAGCCCCCATCAACCCAAAAACATGCTCCATATGACTAAGCCTAAGATCATGGAGATGGGTCCCCGGCAGTGTTGTATAAAGTACTGGAAAATCAAACTCAAGTAAAAGTATAGGTACCCCTCCCAAAAATGACTTTGGTAAAAGTGGAAGTCACTGACTGAAATGTTACTTGAGTAAAAGTCTTAAAGTATCTGGAACTTCTTGTACTTAAGTATGACAAGTAATGTAAAAATAAATGTACTCAAGTAATGTCATTAAAAGTACAAGTAAAAGTATCAAGCAAAGGCAGTCTGAATTTAATATTTTTTAATGTCCCCCCAACCTTTGTTTTTTTTAAATAACAGTGCTGAAAATAAGGCATACATAACACCATTGAAGGAGTGGGTTTTTTGCAATTGGGCCCTTAATTCAACTGTAAAGCACCATGTTGGGCTCACCCATGGTAGTTTTGTGTCATATGGAGCACTGTCGAAGATATTGGGTTTGGTGATATCCATGAAACGCCGTCCTATGAGCAAGTAAATGCAGGCACAATATATGTTATCTGTAATTTAATAATTATGGTATGGTAGCACTAATGACATGTAGTAAATGTTCTTGTTTTAAAACATCTGGGTTGTGTGGGGATGTTGATTGATTAAACTAGCTGCATAAAACCAACAGGTGTAGGCTGATTGTCATGCGCAAGTAGGGAACAAGCCCAGGCACGACCTGACCCCCTTGCAATCAGTAGAGGTTTTTTTTGTAACGAGTAACTAAACGGCACATTGAAAATGTATGGGAGTAAAAGTATGCAATTAAATTCGGAAATGTAGTGAAGTAAAAGTAAAAGTTATCATTTTTGTAAAAACTCAAGTAAAGTACAAAGTCTCCCAAAATGTACTTAAGTACAGTAGTGAAGTATTATTACTTTGTTACTATACAACACTGGTCCCCGGGCGCCCCGTGTGCTGCCCACTGCTCTGGAAGGATGGGTGAAATGCAGAGGACAATTTCCCTACAGGGATAAATAAAGGATAATAATAAATAATATCAAAATATTGTGTACTGGGCTATACGTTATTTTTTTATGCTGTATTATTATTTACTCTAGTCCCTCCCGACCATGTCTAGATCAGGATCTGCAGAAGGGTCCTTTGTAGCTCACTGGTTGGCTTTTACTTTCCTGATATTATTTTATTTTTTAGATGCAGAGCTCATTCCAACAGAATGGGGCTCACCTGTGACCAGTGCGGAAAGATATGACCCTATGCTTTCAGCTTCAAAACACACAACAAACTCACACAGGAGAAAGACCACTGCAGCCAGTGGGTGACATTTAAACAGTCTGGTACCTTCTGTTCTCTCTCAGTGTTCCAGGTGGGATTTCTTCTCCTCTACTCCCATGATGTGTCACGTTAGTGTTATTCTTCAGAGAGGGAGTGTCTTTAGTATCACTGTAGTGTGAGGATTCAATCAGATGAAGTGGTATCTGGTTAATGAATGATCTGCAGTGCTGAGGACCTTTTAGGGAAATTAACTTTGGCCTTAGAAGCTGTTCTCTCATCTATCTATTTTGCAGAATGCAAAAAGCAGAACTCTGGGCGAGTGCTTGGCTCTTAGCAGGGCATGTGAGAATCAGAGTCCATCCTGAAGGCTGCATGATTCAACCTCTGCCCTCTCTTTCACTACACTGAGATCTGTGCATCCCTCTCTTGAGTTTTATTACATGTTTTCCCATCTTCAAAATGTGAAAAACAGAATTAGTAGGCCCAGAGCTGATGCCAAAATCATATGGTAAACAAGAAGAAACACACCAGTGACTATCTGGTGCTACAACTTTTGAGGGAACACCTGTGACTCAGGCTTAAAGGTCCACATGCAACTACCAACCTCTTGTCTCTATTGCTTTTGCTTTTGACTTTAGCAATAAAATGACTGTAATTAAATCAATGTGAGATATATATGTTTAACACCACATCTCCTCCTAAAAGTTATATAATGAACCTTTTAAAAACATATCTTACACAGCATGTAGCAGCTGTGGCTATACCAGTGTGTCAAAGCCCGATCTCGTCAGATCTCAGAAGCTGAGAAAGGCCAGGCTTGGTTAGTACTTAGATGAGAGATCGCATCCCACAGTGGAGTGCTAGGGGCAAAACAAAAAAAACAAACAAAACAAAAAAAAACTGTTGCACTTCATTCAAATTGCCTAGTATGAATATCGTGTGTACGTTGAAGGGGCCAGTGGCGCAGATTGGCAGCCTCATTTCTGCATGAATGAATAATGCTTTGTAAAGTGCGTTTAAGTGTCCAAAACAATGCTATATAAATCAGATGCATTATTCTTTACAGATCAGAAAGCATGGACAAACTAACAGTAGTTATGTAACAGTAGAATGATGATATTAATTTGGACAAATCTATTTAAATAAGACATATTATGGCATTTGGTATTTAAATTTAAGCTATAACATAGATGTTATATATTGATATCAATATTAAAGAGTCTTAAATATAGAAACAGTTCTATTGACCTCATAGTGACATTTACTGTAGTAAGCAGCAGATTTCTATTCATGCTTTTACTATTAAAATGGCTAGTGGTAAAACTTTGAAAGTATGACCCAGTACAGTGTTGGGAAAGTTCATTTTCTACATGAACTACTTCAAAGTTCAGTTCACACATTTCAAAATGAACTAGTTCGTTCATAGTTCATAATTGTTTATAGTTAGTAGTTCATTCATAGTTCCAAAAAATGAACTAGTTCATAGTTCTTTTTTTTCCAATACATTGCTGCGAGCTATTATTTTTCAATATCATTGCCAAAGCCCATATAGAACCTTAGACAGCAATTATTATATCAGTTTTAACAATCAAACCATGTGTTCGGTCCCCATAATGATAAAACACCTGCAATTCAACATAATAAAGAAAATACTTAAATAACCCCCATATGGTATTACTTAATTAACTAAGAGACTTAAGAAAACTAAATAAACCCACAAATTAACATTAGTGATTCCCCCTTTAATGTGGCCCCCTTTAGCGCACCACTATGCGCTGTTTCTCGCAAGACCAGGAAGTGCCGCAGTTTGGCCCTTGAACCAGAGCGCAGGAGGAGGAGAAGGTCGGGAGAGCATGAGGGGAACAGAGTCCAGATAGTGGGGAAACAGTTTGTAAGCACTCCTGCAGGAGCAGAGAAAGGTTTGAGGCAAACCAGGCGGAGTGAGAGGGAGAGAGGGAGAGAGGTGCCGGTCGGGGGAGGTCGGCATTTCAGATGAATGGATCAGAAATCTGAGATCCTATTGAACGAAGCTAAAGAGATAGTGCGTGTCGTTCACAGACACCAGAATGAACTCGTTCACAGTTCGTTCATCAGGCAGTAATACAGAGCGTTCCGTTCACGTTCACCCAAAATATGAACGCGTTCATGAACTAACTTCAGGGGACAACACTAACCCAGTATATGTATTTTTTTTGTTATGAATAATCACAAGTAAGCACAGGAAGTGCAGGGCATATTTTATGTGTCTTGTTATAAAGTAATTATTCTTTTTGAACATAAACGTGACAAGATTATCTTAACAAAGACACACATTCAAGACCTCTATTTACAATGTTGCCTACATTTTTGGCAGAAATGTAAAAATGCTCAGACATCAAATACTCTGTAAAGATGCAGAAATTACCCAACTTAAGAGATGCTTTTATAACAAAACTGTAATGGGACAAAACTACAGCCATTTTAAGAGTTGTCCCCATCACCAAACACATGTGCAGATTGCACCCACTTGTGGGCCCAAAAAGAGGTTATTTTTTGCATATGCCTGCCCACCACTGATGGTTCTAAACATGGACTATTAATTATATATATTACTGAATGTTTTTATATACAGAGACAATAAAAGGTCCAATACTGACAAGTTAGTGTATCACTGCATTGCAGAATAGGGCCCTTCATACAGAATATAGTTTCATAGTTTCATTTTTATTAATATTTGTAATTTCACACCGCACATTTTGGACAAAGTAGGCTATACTCTTTTTATGGGCTTTACATTTTCAAAACATGCAATTAAATAACAAGACACAACAAGGTGAAAAAGGTAGAAAGATGGATGTCATGGTAACAAGTGTATGTATTGATGAGAGTTGCATTTTCCCTATACCACCAGTCTGCGGAGGCAAGAATGTCCAGACATTTATGGACTGGACAAGGGCACCCTGACTGAAATCCTGGCTACAAAGCCCAGTGGTGAGAATTGGGAACCCCTGAGACATTTTGGCCTATTTGGGCTTTGACATTGCTGTGGAAACATAGGCATTGTCTACACCACTGTTTCTCAATCTGTGTTATGTGTACCACTGGTTTTATATGAGCGATCTCTGGTGGTACACAGGGCCCTCTGCAGTTTGAATATTATTTGAATATTTGTAATGTAACAAATACTTTATAACGCTGGCTATACACTTTATAACACCAGTTACTGTCACTTTATTGGTTCCATATAATGTATATAATATATTTTTTGATCTAGAGTATGATGTTGTTGCCTCATCAAAAGGCTGAGTTCTGCTGTGAGGTCATGTGGTAATAAAGGTTTTCGACTGTGTTTTTAAACTCCATACACCTTCACTAGAACAATTTGGATGGCCTTGGAAATCTTGGTTTCTACAAAATTAAAGGCAAAGAATCTAAATATGAAAACATAAATTGTCACATTATCCATTGTCCAACAGAGTCCAAGGTTTCTTTATTAGTCTCCACAAGGGAGGGTTGCAGTTCAGACAGAGAGACATGCAACCAGAGCCCTCCTCCGTGTCGCCAGCAGAGCAGAGCCACCTTAACAGAAACAATCAATAACAATAGTCACAAGCACATACGGCACAATACCCGGGACAGTAAACATGAGGTGATCTTTTTGTTTGGTGAATGACACAGGAAAATTGGGGAGGGGGAGCAGGGTGAAAAACAAGAGAATATTGAATATTGTATTGACAGCTGAGGCAGAACCATATAGGGAGTCTTTCTTACAAAACATGTATCAGAGTGTCCTGGCCAAATTGAAAGATGTCTTTGATTCATGGTATGCTGTGTAATCACAGCTGTGAAAGTCCTTGGGAGTGTAGGAGTGCAGCAGAGACAGTCAAAACACAGCAATCTGTTATTGTAGATTTTTCTGGGGGACAGATAATAATTTAACAGGGAGACGAAAATCACATAATCAATCAATGCAATTTAGGACCCAGGTGAACGGACAATTTATTCGGACCCCTGGCTCTGCAAGCCCCCAACTTCATGTCCCCATGCAGGGATAGGAGACCTCTTGTCATCTCCTCTTGTCGTGCAGCAATAATTGCGGTCTGTGCTGCATTGTTTTTGAAAAGTTCCACAAGCATGCTCGTGATGGAATCCAGGAGCCGGGAGGTTTCCATAGTTTGGCGATGGTACAGTTCCTCAATCTGTGTCACCTTCTGATATAATCCCTTCACCAGGTCAGCAACAGCCCCACTGTGGAGCCCAATAGTAGCCGACAGCTTTGGGGACTCTTTATTGGTTGTCAGCTTTCCAATTTTCTGATAGCTCAAGAACATCCCCAGGCCAATCATCAGATGTCCCACCATCAAAAATCCAAATAAGGAGACGTCTTCAGCGTCTTCTAGGAACAAAGGCGCTAGACACAGAGCTCTCCAGGAATCCCAGGGGTCCCTCGTATATCCAGCAGCATAAGTCCCGTCAGGACATGTGGGCTCCCTCGAACTCACATTCCTTCATGAAAAACGTTTGTCAATTGCGTTGAGGGACCAGCTAACCAATTCCATAATTTAGGATTCGAAAATCTACACCAACAGGAGGAATAAAAAAGAAGACGAGACCAAAGAGTAGACAAATAGACACAGAGAGCGAGGAGACACTTGTGCCTTCAGCAAGAGTCAGAGAGAAACTCATGAGAAGAAAACCAAACATCTTTATTTACAATTCCAGGAGCTGAAACAACACAACTGAAACATCACCAATGCCAACATTGCCCCCTATTGTACCCCTGCAAGCAACGAGAAAGGGTAAAGATTTGTTCAAAGTCAGCTTTATTGTCAAAAACCATCTGTACAGGCTGCACACACAGGATTTGAAATTGCAGCGCTCCCTAGGCCCACAGTGCACATTAAACATCTTATAAACAAGTCAATAAACTCAATGACTCAAAACTCAAATAAACTAAAAAAAATTGATTATTTGAAGACAAAATCCATCCTCCTCTTTTTCCTCAAAAACAGTTCAATCACCCTGTCATATAGATTATCATGCTTCAGTTCCGTCAAGAAGTCCTTTTGCGCCGGAGTTGTCCGACCTTTCTTGACAATGTCCAGCTTTTCTTGAAAAGTCCATCTTGAAAATGGCCTTGACAGTAAATCTGCCACCAAATCTATTTCTTCTCCTCCTTCAGCCATTGTGGGCTGACTAAATATTTTTTTTTAGTCGTCAACAAAGCGCGGCGAATGCAGTTTGCTAGCTTGCGTAGCTACGCTCTCCGATTATCCAATCAGCAGATCTGAATATGGTGACGTTGTCTACGCCCGCTAGAGGGCCCTGGTGACACCAAATCAAAATCTGATTGGTTGAAGTATCAACATTGATTTCCTGTTAGAGGTCCTGCAGAACGGATAGTGAAGGCCTCTTTGACTTTGACCCTGTATGGCAACAAAGGATAGCTGAAATGTGATTAAATGCTCCAATGTGAAAATACATGTCTGGAAGCAGCATAACCATCGGAAACACAATAAAAGGAAATGGACAGACCATTTGGAATTATTTAATAAGTATGCATGGACAAAATATAATTAACATATGATTCAGATATTTTTTAGGCCAGCAGAGAAGGCCTTGAAGGCCCTGACGGTCCACCACTGCCTGTAGCCAAAGTACAGTAAACTTGTATATAATACAAATAGGTAAAACACAATGTGTAACAGCACAAAGACCAAACATCTCAATATGGAATTTTATTTGCAGAACCCAAAAAAACCATCTCAGGTGCCACATTTGCCTCCGATTGGGACGGAGAATTCACTGACAGGTAACTATTTTTTAATTTCTTAAGACCAAAGACTAACAAGTGAAATTGACATTGTCCTCAGTCAGTGACAAACCAAGACCTGCCATCAGGTCAGGAGTTTCACATCTGCCTCTGATTGGGTCTCCCTCTAAAGCAAAAGCATGTTACTTTTATGCCCACCACGTCCTCTGCCTCAGTCTCACGTCTGCCTCCTATTGGACCAGCTCCACCACACAGAAGAGGAAGCAGATAAAGACAGAATGGAGAATACTGAGCATTTGGCGACACTTTTATGTGTTCATCAGTGGATTTCATTTGTCTTTATTAAACTTTTGAAATGCACATACAGTTTTGTTGTGTTTTGCTTGGGATGTTTCACAGTATGGTATTAAACTTGTTTATCTTCATAAAGACAAGCGGGTGACACCACTAGGACAAATTACAGCGCAGATCTGTGGAGATGTGACCCTGCTCAGAAAGAATGCATATTTTTCAAAATATTGTAACAGAAGAACAGGTGCAAGAGAATCACCTGAATACACTTATAAATAAAATCGATAGTTAGAAGGTCAGTGTCTTGTCGTCTAATCTTCAAGGCAAATAATATCATCTCCATGGAGACAAGGAGGTGATTATAATACATAATGCATCTTTAAGTGGACCTGTCACATTTTGAAGCATGATATAGTGCTACAGAGAAATAGTGCGATAAATGAAAATACTGAAACTGCTACTTTATACCACTGTTACAAAGCAGGATCATCCTAGTAAACCAATATTTAAATACACAGTAACATTAAAAGACATGAGCTTCAACCAATAAATGTCAGAATAAACAGATAAAATTAGCCATAGAATGTATTTATTTTACTCTACAGCTCAGATCTCACATTATTACAGAAAAATATCTAAAGTCTCCCCACTATTGTAGAAAATAAAACAAAAACAAAATATGTTGTTCCACCTTTCATATATTGAATGATAAGACAATTTTGTAATTATTGTGACAGGCCTACCTTAAGTGTGATCAGTAAAGCATTTATCAAGGTTGAGAATTTCTCCCTCCTCCTTCCACAAATTAACAGGCAAAGAAATTATTTTTGAAGTATTACATTATTGTTTGAAGTTATTACATATGACATGTTTTTTTATCCTGAGATAAATAACATTTTAGTGCTTCAATTGTTGATTCTGCCAAAATCCACACTGATTATTAATGCTCTGTGTTATTTTATTTCTATTTTTGTGCCATTTTTAGATGAAACTCACCATGTTTGTTTAGACACAAATGGGCCATGCGTCTCTCTCATTGGTTATTCCAACTGTCAGTCACACCTAACTGAAAATGAGGAAACAGGAAATGGTTTCAGGTTTCAGTGTATGGTTCTAACTGTCCAGGAAAGGTTCATCTTTATAGAACTTATGTTTATAGACCATGTTTAGCCCTAATCTAGGCCTCACATAGTCCAGGTTTAGATCTGGTGGTACTGGGAAAGCCAAAAACGATCTTTTGTGTAACCACTGGTCTACATAGTCCACTGTTCTTTTGTATTTTTGATAAATGAAAAAAATTACAAATCCAACCAGCATGTTTCCAACCTTCTTTATTTTTACTCCTCTAGTGTTGTACAACATATTGCTGCTTGCCTGACCAGCCAGTCCCTTCTACATTCTGTTCAAATCCAGAAGTTTCTGAAATCGGACAATAGAGCCTGATACACCCTAATGTGAGACTGTCCAACCACAACTTCTAATTTGACTCATATACCTCTCAAATATGGAAGGCATCTCCTCTTGAATTCTGGTAACTTCTTTTCCCTGATACAAATAACGGTTTAGTGATGTTGATTCTGTATAAATCTGTGCTGTTTCATCGTTTAATGTGCTTTATTTCCCTTGTTTATTTACAACAAAACGGGACATGCGTTTCTCTGATTGGTTAATCCACCTGTCATTTATTTTAAACGGTTTACAGTGGTGCAAAGTTATTCCTCATTGCATGCATCCCGATTACTGTAATTATTCACCCAGTTTATAAGCATTTTTCACAATTCTCAGAGGCTTCAATGGAGTTTAACGTGTTAGCAACAGCTCGCATGTTAACAAGATATAATAATAATAATAAGATGCATAATAAGATGCAGACAGATTACAGTTTATTACAGCCCTATTCAGATGGGATTAGTTTTACAGGGGGATGTAGAGGAATGTTGGTTTATCACAGGACCTCTCTAATGTAAATGACCCCATTCACACAGAACAAGAAATGTCCGTAAGATTTATTTGACATGGGAGGAGTTTGTTTACGCTCTGCCGTCACGTATTCGTCGCCTATACATAAAGCATCAGCTGAAGATAGAGAAGTCATGATGAGCCTATGTGAAATATTAGCAAACTATGCAAATTATTGTCCATAATCAGGACTAAAAGAGCATACATTACCTAAAACAAGCAGAAGTTTCATGCCTCTGACGACTGATTTATACCTCTTGGGCTTTTTCATTGGTCGATGTGTGCGTTTGTTTGAGAGTACCGGTAGATTATTTTGCTTTCCAGCAAAACAGCGCTTCAAGCTCCTCTGTGTTTGAAAATTGCGAAAATTATTTCTTTAAACAGTGACAAAATATTGCATACATCTTTACCGAGGGTCGCATTCGCATGGGATTAACATTACCTATGGCAGGGGTCGGCAACCTTTACCACTCAAAGAGCCATTTGGACTTGTTTCACACAGTAAAGAAAACACTGGGAGCCACAAAACCCTTTTGAAATTTAAAATGAAATAACACTGCATATAACTTTTTTTAACGTCTTTGTGCCATAGAATTACATTTTGAAAATGAACAAACTAAAATAAAATATATTTTAATTAAATACAGTGGTCCCTCGCTGTTTCGTAGACCTTTGCCGATTCGTCAGTCATTCTCCTCCTTGTCTCCTGTACAGTAGGCTACCGAATGCGTTCAGTTTGCCAAATTTATTTAAATGTGATCACGAGCAGTGTGACTCTGAAGCAGTGATGGACTAAGTGGTCTGGCATTTTGGCACATGCCAGAAGGGCCGCGGTCGTGCGTCTCACCTGGGGCTGGTCGCACCGGTCATGGTGCTCTATCCGGGTGGCTAATGCGCATCGAGAAGTAGTGGCAGTGTTTCCGCAGAACGAACTGGTGGAACCTGGAGTCCAGGCGGTGGAACCAGTCCTGAGAGCGCACGGAAGCGTTCTCACTACAACAAAACCCGCAACAGCGCAGCGGCGCCAGGCGCCTCGGTCAGAGGAACTGTGAAATACATGCATATCTATACACGCAATATAAAGCTGACTACTTCACTGATTTAGCCTATTGCAGGTTATTTTTACAATGTAACCCCGCGATAAATGAGGAACCAATGTACAGAGCCGCATCAGAGGGATCAAAGAGCCGCATGCGGCTCTGGAGCCGCGGGTTGCCGACCCCTGACCTATGGTAATTCCTCCAGACCATTTTACAGAAGGTGAAACTCGCTGTAAATTTCACAGACATACTCCGTTATGTTTACGGACATGGCGCGTTCAGACAGGACTAAATGATAATTATTACTTCACCCCATGTCACCCCATAAAACTTAATCCCGTCCGAATAGGGCTTTATTTTGACCTCAAGAGCAGCTTATACATTATTACTGGGGCAAGTCAAATTTTGCACAAATACATGGAAAGAAAAAAATCAGGTACGCCTACAGTAACAAGCACAGATAAGACAGGAGACATTTTGGAAGTATTTGATAATCTCAAAATGGAACTTGTATTGGTGTTTTTGGTGTATTTAGGCCCCCAGTCCTCCAAACTCTTTCATGCCTCCTTGCTGGCCTCCGGCTGTGAGGCGGGTCAGAGGGATCAGTTTCATGGTGGTCTCCTTCAATGAGTACCAGCGATTGTGCCAGGTCGCCCAGATGATGCCGTTATCGAAGCCGGAGTCGCCAGCATCCTTTGCTGTGTACTTTCCACCTGACAAGAAGACACAAGGCAGAAAATACTAATTTTTAAACATTTAGTAAACAATTTTCGATTCCAGTGCAAGTTAAGACACATTTTATCTTTACTGAGTTATTCTTTTACACCATTTTTTTTTTGTTTTTTTTTGGAACATCAGATGTCCATTTCATCACAACCATCCCCCATACTGTGGCTGGACTAGGCAATAATGCAGTTGGTCTGAAACAAGCCTAAACACGACCATTTAGTCGACCATGCACGGAGAGCAATAGTGCTCTACTCCCAAGTAAGTAAGCGTGTGCAAGGAGCGTGGTTTCACATACCATGTGACCGCTCTGAGTGAGAGTAGCTAGAGCGGAGCAGAGCAAGCCGACGCTAACAATTCAAAAGCAGTTTTAAGGCAACTGAAGGATTTTGAGAAAAAGTTTATGATTTGAAAATAGATAAAAATTGACTCAAAATCTGACCTTTATGAAAGCTGTAGGTGCTGGTCGCAGTTTGTGTTTACTTTATACTCTATGCTTTGCTTTAATGCTTCTAGAGTGCTTCTAGGCGGTACTAATAAGTAGCCATTAATCGAACTCCAGACAATACTCTGTCCAGTTATTTCAAGAGATCCATGATCTGAAACCATCTTCTGTCTTCCAAATTCCAGAGGATATGACAGGTGGATTAACCAAATAAATCCATGCATCCAATTGTGTCAATACAAACATGACCACTTAAGAGTAAAAAAGAACAAAAGACAACATAGAGGACAGACGAATTTTTGAGAGATGTGTTCCGCATTTGAGAGACACATGATACAAATTAGAGGCTGTGTTTGGACCGTCCCAAGTCTGGAAAGCGTTTTTTCACTCTCATGATCCAGACCCTTCTGGATTCAAAGCAAATTTAGAAGGGACGGCATGGAATTGCTTGTTTTGCTCAGGGCTGTGATAAGGATTCAACACCAAACTTAAAAGAATATGGACTTTGAAAATTGGGCTGATTTGTCATGCTAGCCCTCTAGATCTGACCTGAAAGTCACTTGGACTTGGACAAATTGTTCCTTGAATACAACACTACAGTATGTGTTGGGTGACCATTGGCCGTACCTTGATAATATTTCCCATTGAGGTGGGCGGCATGGCAACGGTTCATCCACCAGCCAGAGCCGTCCTGCAGGGCACAGTTCCCGTCGTACTTATCGTTGTCCTTGTCGTAGGTGCTGAACTGCTCCCCATTGTGCTTGGTGAAGTACTTATCACTGGGGTCATCTCCAAAGTCAACGCCCGCAAAAGCATCTCCAGCGTCTCCACCCATGTAGTATCCATAGGTGAGACGGTACATGTCAGCCTCTGGACTCAGGGCAAACATGTTGTAATCTGCATATCTGTATGGGAGAAGAGGGAAAAAGCATGGTGAGAGAACTGCCAATCACATAGAAATGCATTTAAACTTGCTGAAAAGGGAGTAAAAACTGCTTTCTTGGCAGCTCTGAGCTGTTGTTAAGCTAACTGGTTTGGGGTCTTATTTGATTGTAATTTGAACTGTCTCATTCATTTGCGTACAGTAGATGCAAATTCTGATGCATGGTCGTCCGTTCAGGTCCTCCACTGTTGGAAATTATGGAAATTATAGCTGCTATTTTGTACAGCAAATGTTTCCTTTCATATTATAATAGATGGATAACATTTTTTTTTAAACCTAGGCCAACCAGTTTGTGAACTCACACAAGAATTCCTCTTAATAAGAATTCATTTTACTAAGAATTCATCTTTCTGTGCAATGTTAAGAATGTTTCTCAGATCTAACCTGTAACCTGGCTTGGTGGCATCACTTTCTTGTCTCCATGGAGCTAGATAAGTTGCTGTATGTGGAATATTCTAGACAAAGGAATAACATCTTCATGGAGGCAAGCAGGTGAAGGACCCTCCAATAGAAATGTTACATAATACGCTTTAAAGGAAAAGCTCAGGATAAAAGGGAGTACAGTAGTAGCGATGATGGTGGAATACTAGAAGCTAAAAAACATATACGAAAAAGAGAATGCTACAAAAAATATAATCTTTTTACCCAGCTAATATTTGTGAAGTGGTATCAAAGAGTGCTAGATAACTCTTGAGACTGAAGAGTAGTGATAGTTGTATCAAAGTTCATATTTACTCTCTTTACTAAAGCTGGTCTTACGTAATAGAGTTATTGATCGTACCTTTTGTTGCCCTCCCAATCCTCCATCTCTATTCGCAGCACAGTGGGGATGGACAAACCCACGGTCAGCCAATGGATCTTGTCATTGCCCAGCCAGAACTCTGTGGTGTCGTCTGGGGAGAGGTACCCAAAGCCGTTCTTATACTGAATCCAGTTCTTATTGAAATCCACGCTGCCGTCTCGTCTCTGTATACACAAACACAGAAGAAAAAGGAAATCTCTTTAAAAAAAAAAAAAGTCTGTATAGTCTGTATTTCTCTTTGAATGATTGGAATACGATTTTTACTATTACTGCTGGACATCTAAAAACATAATTATTTCACACTCTTTCCTCGTTTTATACTATGTGCATTTACTTGTATACACATATTTAGTAGATGTTCAATGTTAAAGCTATGGATCACTTTACGCCAGTCTTATTTGTAAGCTCCTATTCAGGGGTGTTGATTATTGATATCAATATTCAATTTGAGCCTGATTTTCTCAAGATGAATCTGAGTGTTTTGGACTTCAGGTAGATATGTTAAAATACAGGATCACTTACAAATGCATTAATGCAACAAACAAAACTCCAGGTATGTTTTTGGTGAGGTAACCACATAACATGGCCCAAAGCTCAAGCAGATTTTGCATAATACAGGACCTTGTTGCTTATGTAGCAGGTTGAAACTATTCAAAGGAAGATATATTTACCATAAAGTATCTACTTAAAGGTCCCATGGCATGAAATTTTCACTTTCTGAGGTTTTTGAACGTTAATGTGAGCTCCCCTACCCTGTTTAGCCCCCCCCCCCCCATGGTTAAAAGTTGCGAAATGTCTAAACTGAGCATTTGCGATCCTTTTCTGCGTTACAAAAAATCAGAGCTCAAACGGGCGATTTTGAACAAGGCACCTTATTGACGTCAGATCGAAAAAAGAAATGCAAATGCAGTTCCACCCCCGTCTGTCTGTACTCAGCGTCTCTGTAAATCACGCCCAGAGAGTTTGGACTGCGAATGCGCTAGGCAATGCGAAATGCGTTTTTTTATTTGCCTGGTGGCACGTCCGAGTGTTTCTAGGCTCGGAAGTCCTTTATCTGAGCCTCTGGACCTTTGAACAGCAGTGGTTTAATTTTATTTTATGTGGAAATGTGTTTATTTTTCAATGGAACGCTTCAAATCTCTCCCCCCGTGCAAAAACAAGGAAATGGATCAGCTGAGGGCTACAGCGGAGAGCGGAGCGTTTGGCCACGCCCCCACCCTCTACTATTGGCCAGCTCTTTTCTCCTCATTTGCATTCAAGCAACAACGCCCATTATGGAGTGTTCCAGAGTGACATTTATGACTCTTTCTCATCTTATCTCTGTTTCTCATGCACTGAGTGTTGATTTTGAAGAAGGATTCATTTACAGTATTAGGGAACCATTAAGGAGCCATATAAAAGCATCAACAAGTACCATGTCATGGGATCTTTAACATTTGTAAACAAAACCACAAACTATATAATCAATATATGTAATATATTTAAATATTCAAAGCTCTTCTATTTTACTATTTTCTTCTTTGTGGAATATTTGTATTTTAGCCCTAGTTTTCCAGTACTAAATTAGACTTAGACAAGCTTTATTGATCCACAAGAGAAATTGTTTTGGGTACAGTAGCTCACTCATCAAATATAATTTATAATATATAACAGAGGGTAAAAAGGAAAGAAAGGAAAAGAAGTAGATGGAAGTTGTAGAGCAGTGGTCCCCAACCACCGGGCCATGGACCAGTACCGGGCCGTAAGCCCTTTGGTACCGGGCCACGGCGGCTCATTTCCCCACCCCTTCATTTTGAGTGGCCCGTCCGTGTTCCGAAAAGAGCACGTCGACCACGTCGATGTGCGCACGAGGCTTGTCTTAGGCACGTGATACATTAACGCTAATATTAAATCCACAAGCTGCAAAATTAGTAAAAAACAGACATCTTTGGAAAGTTTCTTTGCAAAAGGGAAAAGGCCCAGTGAGGAGACAGAAGAAGAAAAATCCATGAAAATTTTGGGTGGAATTAACCGGTCCGTGGCGTAAAAAAGGTTGGGGACCACTGTTGTAGAGAATATTGTCTAGGGAGTATTACTATCTATTGCACAAGGGTGAGTTGTTGTACAGTTGTATGGAGTATGGTATGAATGTAGTCCTGTATCTCTCACCAACAATATCAGAATATATCTTACCCTTTGAATAACGGTGAACCCTCGTCTATATTCATCGATTTCACAATAGACCAAGAATTGTTCTGGTGCTGCAGCAGGTTTGATGAAGTACAGGCCGCTGGTGGTGGCTCCTCTGTTGGCAACATCTTGACAATCTAATTGCAAAAAACATAAAGTTAACAAAAATTATGAAAGTTTTTTTATTTGACATTACAATTTCAGAATTGCAAAATCAAATCAAGTTTTGAGCATTTAAAAGACATTGAATATGGCTTGTGATTTTGAGCAGATTTAATGAATTTCTGAGTATCGTCTTTGTAAAGTTGGGTATTAACTGCAGCAACTCTAAAAAACAAAACAAAAAAGAGTCAAAAATCCATAGTGGTCAACTCCTAGGGGGTGCTATGGAATCATTTTGAACAGGATTTCTCTCGGCTCTTTGCCAATTCTGGTCAAAACTGGTCAACAGGAAAGTTTCGAAAACTGGAAAAAGCAAATTGAATATCTTTCCACTGTAGGTTTGGTTGTGTGTCCTTTTGGATTATAATGTAAGATGTTTCTCATCATAGAGCAATACAGTTATTTTGATTTGCTTAATGTGAGGTATGAGTCTGCAATATTTAGTGCCTATATCAGTGAAAGCGCAAATTTCAATGTATAGGTATGTGATCATACAAAGTTTTGGTCAGTCCTCCACACGCAAATGTTGAGGGCTCCAAATTTGCAGTCTTCTCCTTAAACAAAGCATCTTGCAAAAAAAGAATAAAAAAAAATAAAAAATAAAAAACTGTTTGTCACTATTTGCACAGCTCAATAAAAGCAGGGGGTGTGTTTACTTTGCAGCTAAGTGGAGTATTGATTGAACAGCGGTCAAGGCTATTTGCTAAAATGAAAGGAGATTGAGAAAGTGCTTATGAAACTGGAACATTGGGTTACAGTGGTGTTTTCTTGGTGCTCTTTGGTGTTACCTGTGCCTGTGGTGGGCTGGATTACAACAGAGTCCTGGCAAGGCTCCTGGCACTTCTGTTTAAGCTGGACAGACATGCTCTCGAGCTCAGCCATCCTCCTCTGATTGGATGAGAGAATGTTCTGCAGGTCACTAAAATGGCAAATAGTAGCAAAAAGTTGAAGTGTATTGCTCAAATGCCATAATGACAGTCAGAAACATGGACTGAACAATTAACAACTTTTATGGTCACATCACATCTTTATGTAGCGCATTTCCACCTTCAAGGCACCCAAAGCGCTTTACAACAAGGAACCACTCACACACTCACACACCAGTGTACGCAGACACTGGTGGCGAGGTGGGTTAAGTGTCTTGCCCAAGGACACAACGGCAGCATTCATCTGTGGGAGCTGGAATCATACCAACCAACCTGTGGGTGGTTGGATCTGACCGCTCAACCACTGATGTTTCTTATGTCAAGAGTGGGATTTGAACCGCCAACCTTTGGATCAGTGGACAAATGCTCTACCAACTGAGCTACTGCCGCCCAATACCATTTTTTTTTTTTTTTACAAGTATTTACATACTTTGATTTTAAATATCTGTTGCCTCCGCGACCCGGCCCTGGATAAGCGGAAGAAAATGGAAAGGATGGATGTCTGTCAATACCTGATATTAACTGGTGTAAGGAGGGTAAATGCCACTTATTTCCTTAAAACACAGTTAACACATCCAGTTGTTATGCAACTGTCATTTATCCTTCAAATAACTACTAAATAACTTTGTATGACTAAAAGTTCACATATTATGAAGCGTTCTAGGCTAGACTTTAAGACTAGACTATATAGACTATAGGCGGCAGTAGCTCAGTTGGTAGAGCGTTTGTCCACTGATACAAAGGTTCAAAGGTTCAAATCCTGCTCTTGACATAAGAAACATCAGTGGTTGAGCGGTCAGATCCACTGACCCACAGGTTGGTTGGTACGATTCCAGCTCCCACAGATGAATGCTGCCGTTGTGTCCTTGGGCAAGACACTTAACCCTCCTCGCCCCCAGTGTCTGCGTACACTGGTGTGTGAATGGGTGATTGGTTCCTTGTTGTAAAGGGTGCCTTGAAGGTGGAAAAGTGCTATATAAAGATGTGACCATTACCAGGCCCAACCAGCATATCAGCCTAATCAATATCATGTCCAGCTAATTTTTCAGTATTGATGCATTCAGTACTAGTAGCTACATCAGTATCAATACCCCTGAGCATGTATTTTATGTTAATCATCTATTAACTACTACTATTATCTATTACATGTACACTTATGAAGCAATATATTCTACTTTTGAGTAGAAAACATAAAACATAATGTTCACCTTGTACCTTGCTGCCATTTCCATGCTAAGAAAAAAAACCCTTTAAATTACTGTAATATTTTCAATGTTATTTTCAATGTTATTTTCAATTTAATCAGACCGCCAGTCTCACAATCCTTGGGTTCTTTCGGTCCTTTGGAATTATAATGACACAGTACTCAAATATATGCATGCCTCTGAAGCAATATATCTGTGGAAGTAGAACGTCGTGTCTTGTACAATATTATGAAAAATATTCTTACAACTCAAAGAAGTCTACCTGACTGTGGAAAAACTGTATATAAATAAATTTGATAAAATTCCTAAAAAGTTTCCAATATATAAATGCACATTATACCAGAGCTAAAGATTTACTAGATTAATTTTGTGCCAAATTGCAGTTCAAAAAATAAAAAAATAAAAATAAATAAATAAATAAATAAGCCTAACAATGAAACCAAATCAAGTCAAAACAACTCAAAACAGAGAAATTCAAATCTTTAAGTCATTGTGATTTATGTATATGGGATTGTATCTATCCAAACTTCAGAGCATGTTTGCAGTGTGTGGGCCTAGACTTCAGCGTGGGTGTTGTGGGTGCGCTGAAAGAAAAACACAGTCTCTTCCAGGGTACATGGAGTCATAGACACTTACAATATTTGCTGTTCTTGTGCAAGGATGGTCTTTTCATACCGTAGGACATCATCCAACATGCTGGCTGATTTTTTTATGTAGGTGTCTGAAAGAAAATGCATACAACATTGAGTTATTTTTCGCTGTGCCTCAGTGCCTCACTGAGCTGGGAAAATCTGCCTTTTCCTGTACAGCACCATGGTCTTGGAATCATTTACAAAAAGATCTAAAGTTGGAATCTAAGGTGTCACTTGATAAGTTCAAGAGCATTGTAAAGGGTACAGTTTATGAGACGTGTGATGTAAATGGTTTTGTTATGTAAGATTTTGCGATTGTACTGTTTTGTTTTAATCTGAATCTCAATGGCACCTCTTGGTTAAATAAAGGTAACATTGCACAGTTATGGTTGTGTGGTCACATGCTACGGGAGCTATAATTTCAAGATGAGGTGGCTGACTTACTTAAATTTGAATCCATTGAATCCATTTGTTAGGGGTTAAGTTGCAACAAACATACTTACCGGTGCAATATTCAAGTAACTAAACACACATACACGCACGCACACGCACGCACGCACGCAGAGCTATGGTAATAGTTGAAAAGGCCTCCTTGATTCCATGGAGATATATATGTAAATTGCCATACTGTGGGACATTCCAGGCAACACAATAACCTGTCCAACCAAACCGAACCAAACGTGCATTTCTCTGATTCGTTACTCTGCCTGTCACACACATCAAAATTAGTGCAGACAGGATATGGTTCCAGACCCACACATCTTCCTACTCATCTGTAAAGTGTGTGTAGTGTTGGCTGGATACGCATAATTTGAAATACAAGATTATTACAGCAGATTATTGGATGTGGAACTTATAGCATCCCAACCCACTGTAAATGGTGCCTGACCTGACTGGGAGCTCTTCTGTGCAGCTGTGGCGGAGTCCTTCATGTGGACAATATTCTCCTCCGTGTCTGTGGTCATGTTGGCAATGTTCTCCAGGTCATTCTCCATGTTTTTCAGATCTCTGCTGACGTCTGGTAAGTATCGAAACAAGTAGTCGGCCACTCCACATGTGGTCGGGCAGTACCTTCCCTAAACACAAGACATCCAATTCAAACACGTATTAAAGGTACACAATCCGCCATCCGATTGTCTCCATGGTGATATCATTGCTTTGCCTGGGATGTTCCACAGTATGGCATTAAACAAATATATCTTTGTATTTATTAAATTATGGGTGTTTTTATTGCTCACTACTACTACTGCAAAACATAAATTTTTTCATCAAAGTAAGCAGGCCCCTTCTCCACAGATCCGACCTGTAACTTGACCTGGTGCTGTGGCCTGCTTGTCTCTAGGGAGATAGTTCAATTAAATCCCGTACTGTAGAGCATTCAAGGAAAAGCACATCTACATGGATTTAAGCAGGTTTTGGACCCTGTACAGGAATTTCTTAAAGATTTGTTGTATTTATGGTACATTTTTATATTGTGCTTTTCCATCTTTAAGCCACTCATAGCGCTTTACATCAAGGAACCACTCACCCATTCACACACGCTCAGACACCAGTGTACAAATGGCGTTTATGTCAAGAATGGGATTCAAACTGATAATCTTCTGGTCAGTGGACGAACACTAGTTTCCATATATTCTAATTTGATTGATTGGGGCAACAAAATCAAGCACAAATTGAATAGAAATTGCAATTTTGATGGCAGAAGATAACTCATTTGGATTTAATTACCCCAGAAATTGCGCATATAAGATATCACTTTGGCCTCCTCCTTCTGGGCCCTGTATGTTACATGATAATAGATAATAATATAATGTAAATTGCACATACAAATATATTGTCCTTGGCCACGACCTTGCAAATTTTTTGTCACCTGCTTAATTTCTCTTCGCAAAAGGTGAAAAAATGAATAGCAAAAGCTTATGGCCGATGTCCATAAGCTTTTTTTTATTTTTAAATAATGTTTTGACCTTTTAAGTTACATGGGCACCTCTACAAGAACTTTGGTGTGTGTCTTCTGTTTCATTTAATTTTTCTTCATAAGTTTGGAAGCATTTGTTATTCCACTGTTATGCAATAGGTTTCTCATATAAGTTGAGTAATTGTTTCCTCAAACTGAATACAAATTGGTCAAATTTATCTGCGGGACAGCTTGAATAAGATTTTGGCTTTTTTCATTAACCTTGATATTCATTAAAATTTCAGTCTTTAATCTTACTACTATAATAATCATTATCATGGTGTGTAGAGTGCCCAAAATGTACTACCCTAACAGAACAATTAAGGAGTGATGCCAGTACTTACAAAACCATCATTTGGTGAGCATGCTGCCAGGCTGTCTCCTCTTACTTGCTGAAAAAAAATAAATTAAAATATGACACAATGTAAAAAATTATAGACAAATATAGACAAAACTTATGTGACCTATTATTTGTCTGTTTTTTTTTTTTTACTATGGACCATGATACAAGTTGTCTGTACCAATGGTGAACATTTATAACTAGTTTCAATAAAATTATAAGGATAAGAGAAGATAAGATAAGAAAATCCATCAACTGGGGTAGCAAAATGTTTGCTATTTCAATTGCAATTTTCTTACAGATATTTATTTTCTGAAAACAAAAAATAAATAAAACAAATATTGGGTTAAAAAGGCCCATGATCTAAATGCAATTAAACAATCAAACTTATCGAATGAATATTCTAAATTCATGAAATTTGGAGTCCATTTTTTTCAGCATTTCAAATCCAAGTATTTTGGCCTTACCGCATGCGCAGAGGCAAGAAGGAAAAGGAGTCCTGCAGTGGCCTGAACAGCAGAAAGTGCCATGCTGGTCTGTGCTGGAGAATGAGGGGCTGCTGAGCTCTCTGGGATATTTATCTGACCAAGGTCCTACTGCAGTGTTTGAGAAAGGCTTCATGGGTAAACTAAGTCAACACAGCGTTAGTACAAAACCATGACTCAAAACTCAAAGTACTCATCATTTCCCAGATCTGACCCATGACGGTACATCCAGATATCCTTATACGTCCTTTTCTGTTTACCATCATTTATTCAAGCTACACTGGTTTAAAGGTGAAGAGATGAGGGAGGATGTTATTGCTTTTCCTGGAATGTTCTGTAACGTAACATATCTATCATTGTATTTATTGTATTCTATATGTTTTAATTGCTCAAAACAGGGTTGCCTGTCCACAGATCTGACGTGTAACCTAGCCTAGTGGCGTCACCTGCCTAGGTGATCTTTTTTTTTAAATCTTTTATTATTTAAGTTACATATTTTAAAACCACAATAACATTCGCAAAGTACTCAGACGACACATTGGGGGATGTGGGCACGGGAATAAACACCACTGGGTATAAGGGCTAAGGGACTTGAAGGTACTTGGGGGAAATACAAAGGGGGGGTCGAGAAAGAGAAACAGGGGGAGTGGAGAGGTCCAAAGGGATTGTTCCAGGTGAAGAAAGGGGGTCTGGGGGAGAGCTAGGGCGATGCAGTGCAGCAGAGGAGGGTAGGGGTCAGAAGTCCAACTGAGGGGAATCGGTTCGGGAGATGGAGAAAAGTGTATTGTCTGGGGTGAAGGTGTTGCGAAACTCCGTTTCTCTTGCGGAGTGGAGATGGCGAACGTGGGCGCTAAGGAGCACTGTGAAGAGGGGCCAGAGCTCCGCTGTGCGGCCGTCGTGGAGGTGGTGGTTCCGTGCCACGAAGATAGAATACCTGGCCATGGACAGGACAAAGCGGGCAGCGTCCCAGTTGACCATGGCAGCGTCCCGCCCCCGAGGTCGCTGCTGGACAGGTCCGAAGAGGCAGAACCAGAGCTCGGGGTCATCGATTCCATGGGCTGCCGGTGGTGGGAGCCTCAACGCCAGCCTCCGCGCGAGAAGGTCCAGCAGCCGGGTCCGCCTCACCACACACCGGACAGTCACAGGCGTACCTGTCAGGGTGTATTGCGTGCAATCTGATGCAGGTGTAAATGATCCTGTGTCTCTATTTAAAGTCAAAATTACTGACTTGGGGTGGGGTGGACCAATTATACAGTATATGCAAGCCCAGATGGAGGCAGTGTCATGCGTGGGAAATGTCTGTGACCATCTGTGTTCTGTAGAAGGGCGCCGAGCAACGCCGGCCACCAACAGTCGGTAGAAGGTGTGCGTTTTCGGCTCCGTCAGCCTCGACATCCTCTCCCCCCATACAATATCAAAATCCAGAGAACACTCACCTTCTTCTTCCTCATTTACCTCCCCCGGGTCGGGGCGGCCTTTCTCAAAGAGGACACCCCACTTCGCCAGGACAGAAGGCTGGATTATACTTGCCTTTCTGAGAATTTCAGCTCTCCTAAACCCAACCCTATAAACCTACCCCTGATTTCCTTTATGTCAAACCTGCCTGAAACATCTAAAAGCTGTCTTACCTGTTTAATCCCCACTCTCTCCAGAACCCCACTGAACATGCTCTCCCTCCTCTCAGGAGGGTCAGAGAGCATGTCAGGGTTGAAACGCAGAGGCATCTGCCCCAGCTGCCACAGGGAACGTGGTGCCGCCACCAGTGTTGGGCAAGTTACTCAAAAACTGTAATGCACTACTTATTACTTGTTACTGTCATTTTAAAGTAATGCCTTACATTACAACATTACTCTAAATAAAAAGTAAGGCATTACACTACTTTTGCATTACTTTAGTTACTCTCGCCAAAATGACTGGAAATAAGGATTTGACAATCTACACAATATACTCGGCAACGAGCCTTCTCACCTCTCGTGGCTGGAGATTCTCTGGTCGGGGCAACATCAGTTTCGGCTGCTTTGTTGGGGTTGTATCGTTCCCTGTCCCATCCCCTCCTTTCCTGACTAATTTCGCGGTGCTATGGCACCTCTGCAAGTGCTTCGTCAAATTGCTTGTACTGCATTTCGACGTGGAAAGAGGTTTGGGATTCACATACAATGTGCATTTAACTCAAATGTTCTTGGAGTCCTTATTTTGAACGAAGTGAAAGTAGTGGGCGTATGCCCATCTTGAAAAGGAGCTAGCACTATCCGATTCTTCTGGTTCTGTCATCCTTTGTCAGTCTGCCAGTTCGAGACAAAGTAAAAGGAAATGTAATGTTCTGCGCGGACTTATCAGATTCAGTAGCTGATCTCGCGGTGATCCGCGAACTTTGTATGAAGAAAACGCAAAACCCACAAAAACAAAGCAGGTTAAAAATGCATTGTAATGTGTGTTACTAGCATTGTAACGAGTAATATATTACAGATTTTCTTCCCTGTAATGCGTTACATTACTGCGTTACACCAAAAAGTAATGCATTACAGTAATTAATTACTTTTGTAACGAGTTACTCCCAACACTGGCCGCCACAGCGCACGGCCTCAGCGCAGCCCAGGCCTCAAACACCTCCCTCTCGAAAGGGGGGAAGCACTCAAGGCTGGCTCGCTGGGGGAGCATGCACAGGTTAAATAAACCGTGCTCACCCAGATGATCTACCTGAACTGCAAAGAAGTCTTTCCATGCGGCCGTGAAGCCGGTGTCAAGGAACTTCTTGAGTATTTTAAGACGTAACGCTTGCTTTTTAACAACTAAATCAATGAGTTTAAGTCCCCCTTGGTTGTGCTCGCATATCATAACATTGTGTGCAATCAGTCCACGCTCTCTTCTCCAAATAAACCTATTTACCACAATGCTAATTTTGTTTGCCACTGCGTCTTTATGTCTTGTGTCTGTGGAACAGTCACAGAGATAAACAGGTAGCAGGAGTTCCAAAGTTTCCCATCAATTAATTTGCAGCTACCTCCAAATTGGAAAAAGGAATTACTGTTATTAAATATGAAGCAGAAATCAAACTGTTCAGGGCCTCTTATGGTGGCCATTCTGTCGTTCATTCTAGGTAATTTCCAGTCCTTAAAGGTCCTATATTATACAAAATTGATTCTTGTGAGGTTTTAGCCATGTTATAATGTTTGAGTAACCCTTTATAATTAATCTGTCTACATCTTCAAAGTTCAAAATGCTCTGTTTCACCTTGTGATGTCATGAAGTGGTAGTTTTCAGGTTAACAGCTACCTTCCAAGGTAGAGAAGGTGTTTGGAGTTTACATGTCCACTGATTCTCGTTCAATGATTCTTGAGTGCCACTTCACTCTGCACTCTGCACTGAGCATTATCAAAACAAATGGCTCCACAGCTGAACCATGTTTCTTGGCCCACTACTACATCACCATTTCAAGTAACAAACTGCTGATTTTAATATGATATGTAATATGTTTTAGTTGTAAAAATGGCTACAAGATATTTTTCCTATTATCCATGATTACATGGTAAAAGATGAGTTTTATACCATACCATTTAATATTATAGCCAAAGAAACGAAAACACACAGGAGGCCTGTCTCTAGGCCAAATAAGAGTCGGGTTTGTGGAGATGCAAGCCTGCTCACCATAGAAATTTGTTGTATTTTTAGATGAGTAAAAACACCCAAATTGGCAAAAAAGGAAGAAAATTGTCTACAAAGTTTTAGTGGTACATTGGTGCATGAACACCACTGTTGAGCAGCTCAGGGGTAAACGCTTTCTGCTAAAAACAATACTGAGTACCTCAAAGTTGCTTATAGGAGATACATCATATAGTCATGGCACTAAATGACATTAAAACTATCAGCATAGGTTGGTTGCCATAGCAGATAAAAACAACAATTTGTCTCAAGATTTTTCTCAAGATTTTCTCTTTAAGACCAACAAAGCAGCTTTTATGAAGGCTTGATTTGTGGTGAGAATGTTAGCAGTTAGCTTTGGGTGCAATGAGGCCAATATTCACCTTATTCCAGAAGTTGCTATGGGCGCCGCCAGGGTCATTCATGTTGTGTAATTTTGCTTGGGGCCGCCAATCATGACAGCAAATAAGTTGTGTGGAAACCCCCCAGAGAATCGATGTTTTGTTGACTTGTTGGTGCATGTGAACGTGGCGGTTAGACTGTCTTCTGAATCTTAACTCCTCATAATCCATCTGTGCAAATCTCATTAGGAATGCCATGCTAATCTGTTTAGGGAGAAAATGAGTGTGTGTTTTTGAACTGTAGTTTTATTAGGCTCTTGGATTTGGGACAACAAGGGCAAGACATACAAGATTTTACATTGTTTTAATTGTAAAATGTAATATGATCTAAAATAACAGTAACTGATAAATATTGCTGTCTGTATGTTTTCATAAACATCACATATCACAATTTTTCTTTGCTTTGAGACATAAACACGTACATAAACATTTTGCGCTACTTTGCAGAGACAGCATGTATGCATTATATACTCAACAAAAATATAAACGCAACACTTTTGTTTTTGCTCCCATTTTTCCTGAGATGGACCCAAAGATCCAAAATTCACTCCAGATACACAACACTACCATTTCTCTCAAACATTGTTCACAAATCTGTCCAAATGTGTGACAGCGAGCACCTCTGCCCCGCCGAGACAATCCACCCCACCTCATAGGTGCGCCACATCAAGATGCCGATCCGACATCATGACCAGTGCACAGGTGCGCCCCAGACTGCCCACAATAAAAGGCCACCCCGAAATGTGCATTTTTTTTGCTTTATTGGGGGTCTGGGGACTCAGAACCACTCAGTATCTGGTGTGACCACCATTTGCCTCATGCAGTGCAACACATCTTCGCATAGAGTTTATCAGATTGTCAATTGTGGCCTGTGGAATGTTGGTCCTCTCCTCTTCAATGGCTGTGTGAAGTTGCTGGATATTAGTGGGAGCTGGTACACGCTGTCGTATACGCCGGTCAAGCACATCCCAAACATGCTCAATGGGTGACATGTCCGGTGAGTATGCTGGCCATGCAAGAACTGGGACATTCTCAGCTTCCAAGAATTGTGTACAGATCCTTGCAACATGGGGCCGTGCATTATCTTGCTGAAACATGAGGTGATGTTCATGGATGTATGGCACAACAATGGGCCTCAGGATCTCATCACGGTATCTCTGTGCATTCAAAATTCCATCAATAAAATGCACCTGTGTTCTTCGTCCATAACAGCCTTTGAAGAGGAGTGGACCAACATTCCACAGGCCACAACTGACAATCTGATAAACTCTATGCGAAGAAGATGTGTTGCACTGCATGAGGTAAATGGTGGTCACACCAGATACTGACTGGTTCTGAGGCCCCAGACCCCCAATAAAGCAAAAAAAAAAAAAAAATGCACATTTCGGGGTGGCCTTTTATTGTGGGCAGTCTAAGGTACACCTGTGCACTGGTCATGATGTCGGATCGGCATCTTGATGTGGCGCACCTGTGAGGTGGGGTGGATTGTCTCGGCGGGGCAGAGGTGCTCGCTGTCACACATTTGGACAGATTTGTGAACAATGTTTGAGAGAAATGGTAGTGTTGTGTATCTGGAGTGAATTTTGGATCTTTGGGTCCATCTCAGGAAAAATGGGAGCAAAAACAAAAGTGTTGCCTTTATATTTTTGTTGAGTGTATGTATGATTTTTTCCTTTCTTACTATAAGTCGCCATGTTTGTTTCTCTGGTTAATCCGCCTGTAAATCACTCCCATAGACTGTATATGTGGACATCGCTAACCAACTGGCCATTGCGGTCCAAACAGGAAGTGGGGACTGTTTCCACTTGACTTTACATGGGAAAAATGTCGCTCCTCTCTCTGTGACTGCCGCAGTGAACATCGTCATTTTGGTCTTAAAATGTTTGTATTAACCCGTTCTATATGATTTTTTTTTTTTTTTAGCTTTTTTGTACGCTAACAAATTCCTATTCCTAATATGGGCCTGGCTCCCAATATGGTTAACTATAACTGCTAGCCTTGTGAGCTTCATTTGACTGGCGCTGAATGCTGTGGATGACGTCACACTCCTTTGGTCCTCTTCTTTATACAGTCTATCATCATGCCTATCTGAAATCAGGGAGATAGGCTGTAATATGGTTTCAGACCTACACAACTTTGTAATTTTCTTCAAAACAGTATATATTCATATTTGGAAGTGGTATTGGTACAGTTCTAGCCTTGGTATCAATTGGAATCAAATTGAAAGTCTCATCCCTACTGCTGTGTCATTGCATCAACCCATATTAAGTTGTATCTCCATCATGCAATGGTGTAGCAGCCTATTGTGGGCCATCTATTACATCAAAACAAGCAAAACAAGCGTTAACAGGATAAAGCTTAATACTTGCTTCTGTGTCTTGAGGGGAGAAGACAGTAGATCATAAATCTAGCCTGATGAGCACCTCAGGGTGGCCTGTTTTTATCACACGGAGCAATGGGCGGGTGCATGTAGCAGTGGTGACCTGAGCATGAACCGCAACGGGTGAACCTGAACACAGTCAACCTCTGTGTGACCTCTGTGTGACCTCTGTGTGACCTCAGGCAGCAGATGGAAAAATGTCTCTGCCAACACTTGGGTACGACCTCATCAGTGTGGAGTGCATGTGTCAGGGAATCACAGAGGGGGTCATGTGAGTTTACTCCAGTCGTTTTATTGATGAGTTGTGTGTTGTGTGTTTCTAAGATCAGTTTTGATCAGTGTGGTGTGTATTTTAATACCAGTTGTAGATAAAGTGTAACAAACCAAGTGTAATGAACTTTTAGGTCTATACAGCGTGCTTCTCTTCATGGTGATGCCATTGTTTTGCCTAGAATATTCTGCAGCATGGCATTAAACTTATTCATCTTCATGGGGATAACCAGATCCAGTGGTGAAAAATGCACGTTGTGTGCTTTTTCAAGGGGTTTTTGAGCAATAAAACATCTGTAATAAATGCAAAAGAGATTTGTTTAATGCTATAATGTAGAAGATTTAAGGCAAAGCAGTAACATTTCCTTAGAGATGGACCATTTAAACACCTCATATGCAGAATCAATGTTAGTTATTATATCTGATAACTAATTATATGGTTATGATAGGCTACACTTTATTTTCCCTGTAGAGAAATTTGCCCTACAATTGACCCATTCTTCAGTGCAGCTGGGGCAACTGCCGTGCTACGTCTGGAGACCTTCCAGATTTTGAATGAACAAATATGGAAATGTGGTAAAAATAAAAATAAATAAATAACGCTTTCTTGTCCTTAACAAGGCAACACTTGTCAAGTGAAAAAATCACTGAGAAATGCCAAAGATTTGTAGTGCTGTCAACACAGCAAATGAGGGCTAATTTGAGGATTTTAATATTAAGTTATTTAACTAGTTTATTTAGCTACTTAACAGTTTTCTTTACTGTTAAAGTAAAAGGCTGGAGACCAACTGGATGTCTTAAGCAGAAGTTTCTTTACCATCAATACTGCGGGCCCGGGGGGACTTGAAAAGTCAACATAGTATGATAAAAGGAGAAGTTCAATTTGTCAACTGGACAAAGTTTGTTTGGTTGAAAACGTTTCGCCGCTCATCCGAGAGGCTTCGTCAGAGCTGAACAAAAGTGAACATAGTATGATCTGAGTGTTCAAGGAGGAGGTTTATGCAAGTGTGGTGAGACTATGGAGGCCAGTAGGCACCAATTAGACAGCAATATGCCACAATGTAGATAATGGTATGCCAATGGTATGCCGAGGGAAAATGATTGTGTTACTATAGCTCCTGTGAGTCAATATTAAACTGAGAGATGTACGTGAAGGATAAATTACTTAAATTCTCTTACCTTTACTACATAATTCTACATATTTATTTGCATATTTGATGTAATCTGTATGTAAATAAAGTTGTAAACATAAAATAATTAATGATAAGGTGTGTTCAAACTTTTTACTGGTGTATCTGTTATGTGTTATCATCATGACATAGCATTCAAATGGCAGAATAATCATTACATGCATACGCTGACTCAAGTGTTAGCATAATAAAAGTTATTGCAAATAAGCTAGTCATGCTGCTTTTGAAAAATAAGGTTAAAATCTGGGCACGTTGTTAATTGCTAATCACCAACTACTTTCAAAGCTGGCCAACAAAGTGTGCATAGCTCGAAGTATTAAAATTTAAAGAGCGTTCCGAGACCTCTGGAGGAGTTGGGGAGGGGTGTAAATCTGCAAGACGACGGAGGGCAAAGGTTTGAGCTCATAGCCCCGAGTTCAGAGCACGGTCACAGCCTAAACCCACTCAGCTGAACTGTGACTGAGACTGGACCGCACATGGGCCTTCATTTGACATTAAAGGGACAAACTTTTGGAGAATCATGCTTTTAATATGCCTATCACTATATATACAAATATAGACTTCTCATTCAATACATGATAGATGGAACAATCATTTTCAGGGGTCAGTATTTAAGTACTTTTTCTTTGTACTAGGGGGGAATTTTTGGTTATTTTTCTGCACTACGGTAAATTTGAGCTGTAAAGGGTTGAATAAATACTTTTATGAATCTTAATACATTCAAACCAACTACTGTTTATTTATTGTAGCTCAAGTTTTTAATATTTCACCTCTATCATAATTTTAAGGGGGTTTAGGGTTATTGTGTCTATAATTAGTTTCAGTATTATCATTTATCATCTATGTTTTTTAAATGGGTTTGAAATGTGTTATCATGACCGGCCTAGCTTTAGTTATCTTGTGCATCATCATCAGAAACACCTTATTTACGAGAAATGCTGTTTCTTTGTACATGATTATCCAGGTCTGGGGGTACCAGCACTACATTGTGGCCTGCTCACATAAATAGTTGCACCATTTCATTAAAGGTGCACTACATAAACCAGTGGGGGGTTACGCTGCCCGCTTGTCTCCATGGAGATGTTAAAGATCCCATGACATGGTACTTCTTGATGCTTTTATATGGCTCCTTAATGGTTTCCTAATACTGTAAATGAATCCTTCTTCAAAATCAACACTCAGTGCATGAGAAACAGAGATAAGATGAGAAAGAGTATTTTTTCTCTCTCTGGAACACTCCATAATGGGCCTTGTTGCTTGAATGCAAATGAGGAGAAAAGAGCTAGCCAATAGTAGAGGGTGGGGGCGTGGCCAAACTCCGCTTTCAGCTCTGAGCCCTCAGCTGATCCATTTCCTTGTTTTTGCACGGGGGGGAGATTTGAAGCGTTCCATTGAAAAAAAAAACACATTTCCACATAAAATAAAATTAAACCACTGCTGTTCAAAGGTCCAGAGGCTCAGATAAAGGACTTCCGAGCCTAGAAACACTCGGACGTGCCTCCAGGCAAATAAAAAAACGCATTTCGCATTGCCTAGCACATTCGCAGTCCAAACTCTCTGGGCGTGATTTACAGAGACGCTGAGTACAGACAGACGGGGGTGGAACTGCATTTGCATTTCTTTTTTCGATCTGACGTCAATAAGGTGCCTTGTTCAAACTCGCCCGTTTGAGCTCCGATTTTTTGTAACGCAGAAAAGGATCGCAAATGCTCAGTTTAGACATTTCACAACTTTTAACCATGGGGGGGGGGCCCTAAACAGGGTAGGGGAGCTCACATTAACGTTCAAAAACCTCAGAAAGTGAAAATTTCATGCCATGGGACCTTTAATGCTTTGCCTGAAATGTACCACTGTACTGTATGTCTCAATAAAGAAAAACATGTGACTCTACCAGACCAAGTTATAGGTCAGATATGTGGTGAGGCAACCCCACTCACAGTAAGAATGCCTGGATATTTAGCAATACAAACGTGTGAATTAAAGCTACCACGCTTAAATTTATTCATTTTTTGTTCACCAGTTGATAGCGGTTGCGAGACCCTCACCTGGCCTCTGCTCTCTGGTCTTCTTTTGCCAGGCCAAAACTAGCTAGAGCACTTATTCCTAAATAGTAGCTTTAACTTTGAAGGCTGACCCTGGTGCTACCAACTCTTTCAATGTCCAGTTTGCAAACAAAGTAAACACTGGTGGCATCAGAAAAAAAAAAAAAAAAAAAGGTCACACTGAACTGTCTGGAGTGTTTGTTGTACTCTACTGATCCATTTTTGGCACAGACAGGGTCTTTATGGGCATTTGGTAGTGCCTTTTGGGTTTCTGAAGCTATTCAGAAAAAATAATTTCAGTTATATTTATTTGTGCTGATGCAGAAGACATTGAACTTTGTGCCGATTTTTGTTTGTATCGATAAGCTCAATACAGAAATGTTAAGCAAATGTTAAGCAAATGGTGAGCAAATCTCAAATACAAACAAAAAATAATAATTAAAGAATAATTTTTATGTGCCGCATTTTTATAGCTTACCACAGACATTGTAGAATTTATTTCAGTGTTTTAAAAATAAAACATTAGCCTACTGTGCAAGTGAGACAGTAATTTCCCGAGTGGATCATATAGCTTCGTGGGATGCATCGCTGTCATCAAGATCATCATTAGGTCAAACATGTAGGTTAGAAGCTCTCATTCATCATCATGTCCTTGTTTAAACCATTTTAGGTCAGTCATGTACCCTCCACAGCAGATACTCCTTTGGCTCCCAAGGCTGCTGGGAGTGCTCTGTATCTGGGTCACATGGGCTAATGAGAGCAGGGCCTTCCCTTCAGGATGGCTCCATGAGCAGGTGAAGTCTCCTCTTCTCAGGCCTTTGAGCCTCTTGCATAAGGCTCATCCTCACTGGACATTGTGAATCCTACACGCTTCACTCTGTCACAGGCTAATCAGGTTAAAACACCACAGCAGATTAGTGCAATAAGCTTATGGAGGGTCTAGTTGTAAACACTGGGCTCAGGTCCTTTAGCTTTTTTCATGTACCACATTATTTTATTATTATTTATTATTTTAATAACAATAACGTTTCAGAGACTGTCAAAAAATATCTGAAAAGAGGCCACATCATTCATCTCCAAACTGTATATCCCACGCCTCGTGACCCCCTCACCCTGATCCTCCCCGCCCCTCAGTCCCATGTGGGTCATTGAGCTCCGGAGCAGGACTAATGGACTGATGCAGACGGTGAAAGCAGCAGAATGTGCACGTGCGCATATGGCCAATCGTGTCTGGGTCGCGCCCTGTGCTCGTGCGCATGGATAAAAGGCCGCGGGTGCAGGGCTGGTCACAACAACATGCTGTCCCTCTGGACCTTCCTCTTACAGAAGCTGTCGCTGCTCACGCAGCTCGCGCTTTTCGAGTCCAAGTGCCGCGAGCCAGAAGAGGAGCGCGCGCCACAGCAGTGCGCTCCAGGCGCGCTGCGCCGCGGTGACCTGCTGGAGGTGTCCCGTACAATCTTCACTCACTTCGGCATTTACCTGGGCGACGGCCGAGTGGCGCACCTCATCCCCGACATCCTGCCTGCTCTCACACGTGACCCAGCGCTGATAAGCACAGTTATCACCAACTCCCGCCTCATCATCGGCTGCACGTTCAGATACGCCACCGTGCGCGTGGACACGCTCGAGGACTTTGCCTATGGTGCAAAAATCCTGGTGAACCGCATGGACACCGTGATGAAGGCCCAGCCTCTGCCCAACGAGGAGGTGGCAAGACGCGCGGAGCGACTGCTCGGGAACACGCCCTACAGCCTGCTGTGGAACAACTGTGAGCACTTCGTGACCAACTGTAGATACGGATCTGCGACCAGCTGGCAGACCGAGAAGGTAATGATGGACTAGGCGGTTAAACACTAGCCTACAGCAGGGTTATAACAAATTTAAATAAATAAATAAATAAATAAATAAATTCCATTTACGTATAAATGCAAAATGCACCGATGGATAGAGTTTTAAACCAGTGTAATTGTAATTGTAATGTTTTTTGTGCAGTTCTGTGAAGTTCTGAAGTCAGTCATCAGAGACCAACGCAGTGCCTTGGTGTCTGGTCTTCTGGGAATCACCTCCATCATCTCCTTTGGTATGGCACCTTCAACTACATTACCCACAATCCTCATCCCCTTCACCCTGTGGATGGCTGGTTGAAGAGGTTCTGCTCAGTGTTCTGCTATAGTGAACTGTACAATATTGTACTATGTTACCTTCTACCTCTCTTAGTTTTAGAGTTGTGCTGATGGTAACTGCCATGGGAAGACGTCCTATGTGCTGTTAATGAAGTGGCATGAGAACGTTGTTGTGTTGATCGCTTTAAACACTTAAAAGTAATGCATTAGTACACAGGGCCAGAGAGTGCAGAGCCCAGTCCCTGGTCACATTGGGATTAGTCTGCCGCAAGTTTGGAGGCTCTTTGGACTGAGCAGGCCCCTATCACCAAAACAGAGCCCAATTGCAATGGAAATGAATGAACAAATGTCCATACATACATACATACATACATACATACATACATACATACATACATACATACATACATACATACATACATACATACATACATGTGTACATGTGGAAAGTCCAAATAATAAGACATTTTTGCTCAACAGAACAGACATTAACAATCATGGGCAACCAACCATGAAGTGCCTTGTACAGAAAAAATATATATTCAATATTATCATCATATCATCTTTATAGTGTAATTGAAATAGATGTCCCTCTCATGAATGGACACAACTGTGCAATAAGCGGTATTTGGCATAGAGGTAAGATCTTAAGCCCGAGCCCAAGCCCGAGCCCAACCCGACCCGACCAGAAATTCGGGTCGGGTCGGGCCTAAAATGTCAATCATTGCTTCGGGTCGGGTCGGGTCGGGCCGGGCTTCTTTCTCGCTGACTTTTAAAAAATAAATATATGTTTATAAAAATGTATACTAAAACGATGTGTGGATACTAAACTAAGGAATACTTGTTTTAAAATAAATAATTTGGATAAAACAGAGAAGGCGCTGTAATGTAATTGCTATTTAACTACTAAACAGGAGCCGCAGAGCCAGAGCTCTGCGCACGTGAACGCCGCTCTCTTAATAATCTTCCCCTCCGCAAGTCCGCATCTATTTTGACCTGGTATGCTCAATATGGAGGAGCAAGAAGTTAAGGATAAACTAAAGACAGGAGAACTGAAAAGACAAACACGCACCGGTAAGAGTGAGGTGTGGAAAAGCTTCAAATTGATTGTTGAAAATGCTCTCTGCTTCTCTCTCTTAAAGTGCCGCGCTAGATTCTTAAGGACGTACTGCTGCTGTGGTTTATGGCCCAATTTTCAACCCGTCAAAATGACGGACGGCCTTAAATTTTTCCCGTCAACTCTTAAAAAAATCCGTCAATGATGGAAAATTGTCGGTTAATGTACCCTCTGCAGAAACAGAAATATAAAAGATGTAAATGTTTATACAGTCTTGTTTAACTTAGATTTCGTTACAAAAGACAGGCTTTAATTTGTTATCATAAATCACCCCTTCTCCTCCCGAGTCCTCACAAATAAAATATGAAATTTCGGGTTTGCTTCGGGCTCGGGCCTGCAAATCAAGTTAATTGGTCGGGCTCGGGCCGGGTCGGGCTTTAATACCCGCGGGCCGGGTCGGGTCGGGCTGGATTTTTTAGGCCCGATCTTACCTCTAATTTGGCAACCCCTGTGCTTATAATTTTCAGTAAGTCTAATCATAATAATCATGATAATGTGGTTCCACAAGAAGCACACATCAGTTATGAACCAGAATATAAATGCCTTAGATCTCAATACATTTTCATTTGATGGGGAATGGTGTTATACGCTATACAGTATATAAATATGTTTTTTGTGAATTTCATTTCTTTGGCTTTGTAGATTTGGACTGACGGTACCATTGTAAATACAAAATATGCTTAATAAAGATTATATTTTTTTCAACATCCAACAATTTCTGTTTTCTGTGTATGCCAGCATATGCTTAAAGTTTTGCGGCAAGACCTCCTGCTAATCCTTTGCATACGCAACTTTAGAAAATTGCTGAATAATACTGAATATTGGCAATACCATTGTATCTGTACATCAGCAGCAAACAAAGGCCAATTGTTGGGGTTCAATTTCTTAACCTGTGTAACCTTTCAAATCTGAGTTTAATCATGCAGCAAGTCAGTCAGCTTAGTACGCCCCCCTTGGCTCCCATACAATCCAAAACAATACCGGACTTTCAAAAATGTGATTAGCAAAATCCTCTTAATATGTGTCCAAATCAGCCCTGAATATTGACCAACACCTAATCCCTATGACCTCTTTAGAAACTCCTTCTCTTTCCATATAAGCCTTTCAGGTCTTCAGTTTGTAGCTTCGACCAACTACCAACATGTTTCTCCTCCAAATTTTCAACATGCTCTTTGTGCCTTCTTCGAAAGAGGAAAAATCCAAGTATGATCTCTCGCTATATAAGCGTGGGGACCTGCTAGAAGTACCCAGGACGCTTTTCACGCATTTTGGCATTTATTTGGGTGACAATCGGGTGGCACATCTCATTCCGGATATTTTACCGGTGTTGACGAAGGACAAAGCTAAAATTGGCAAAATGGTGACCAACAATCGTCTCATTTTGGGGGTTATAACGAAGACTGCGAGCGTGAGGGTGGACTCGTTGGTGGATTTTGCGTATGGTTCGGAGATTCTGCTCAACCACATGGACAGTGTGTGCAAGCAGCCCCCTCTGGATGGAGACGAGGTGGCGCAGAGAGCTGAGAAGTTGCTGGGTTCAGTGACCTATAGCCTCCTGTGGTACAACTGCGAGCACTATGTCATGTACTGCAGATATGGCATGGCTATCAGCTATCAAACATACCAGGTACTGTGGTTTTCAAGGAGAATCAAGTAGTAGTAGTAGTAGCAGCAGTAATAGACGTAGCTGTAGTAGCAAAAGCAGTAGTAAGTGAGTAGTAAAGTGCAATAGCAGCAGTACAATCAGTAGTAGTAGTAGTAGTAGTAGTAGTAGTAGTAGTGGTGCCCTATACTAAATGGGGTGTTGGAGCCTCTGATTGACACACTACAATAATGTAATTCAAAAATATTATGATTTATGAACTTGTCCAATATATTAAAAATTAAAGATCTGATATTCTGTAACACTGACTCAAGTGAGTTTTAGCCATGTAATAACGCTGTACATTACCAAAAACACACCTGGTTGGTTTTGTTTCATCCACACATGTTTGAATAATCCTACATTATTAGGCTGTCTGCATCCCTAAAGCTCAAAATGCTCCATTTCACCTTGTGACGTCACACAGCTGGCCTCAATTTAACTACTTTACTCTTCCAACTTTTGTCCAGCTGACAAATTGAATTTCTCCTTTTGCCATGGATTCTACCTGGACGACTGAGGAATTCTACATATCCTACTCTTCAATACACTAGAATAAACTTAAATTTAACTTTTTGCTCAATTGAGATTGTCAGTAAAAAGTCTGTAATATCTGTTGGCGCACCGAGGAGTGAAGCATTTTCACTGACGCTAAAACAATAACAGCATTCTCAAAATCAGGCAAATCCAGATCTGAAACGATCAAGATATTTCTAATGAAGGTGTGAGAATTCAAAAACATAGTGGAGCATTACCACTTAATGACATCACATTGAGGAACAGAGTGTTTTCAGTTTGAGAAAAGAACGTAAATAGGCAAGATTAGTGCATTAAAACAAACACAACAAACAAAACACTGCTCCATTAGTTTGTGATTGTTAAACTGCACCATAACACAGATAAACAAAATACTACAATATTGACCCTTTAAGGATTATAAAAGCTGTTATTAGTTATGCATTATCAAAAATCTTATTATATGCATGAGATGGCCTATATGCCAGCGTTCAGTTATAAATGGTTCTGTGTATCAACATAGATTTTTAGTGGCGGGTGTTGTATTTCAAGTACATTTTGGGCAATCCTATGAAAACAACAATAACAGTAGATTGGCAATTCTGTGTTGCCATGGCTACTCCTCAACTGCAATAAAGTCACTTGGAGAAAATACCTCTATTGATCGGCAAAATAAATTACCTGGACACAGTGGTTCAATAATACGAGGGACAAATGTGAAAACACTTAAGTACAGAGCGACAGCAACAGTTCGTTTCTGTAGGTGTTCACATATGCCACTTTTGTAATAATAGCTCAAAAAAGAACTACCTAGGCAGAGCTATAAGCTATTCAGTTACATTAAAGTTAACTGCAAATGAAAGGTTAGACTTCTCATTTGTCTAAAAAATAGTAAATGTTTAAGATTTTACAAAAAATCTTGCCTACTTTATTTTATTTTAGCTTTGTCATTTTGGCAAAGTTTAGAATTTTACTTCCTGGTTTGATACAGACAGCAGATATGACACAATGCACTTTAAGTTACTAAATAGCACAATATACAACATTATAGCGTGATTAAAACAAAGTAAACAACAATGTGTATGGAGGAACAGAAATTTTAGCATATAGAGTACCAATGTGGAAATGTGAGTGGGTGTGGAGCTGAAAAAAATCTGAGGCACTCTGTTCTTCCGTGTCAAATTGCCTTATCCTTGAAGATCACCCGGGTCCTACAGGTGATCTTCTATCTGACTATCTGAGTCTCTAATAATTCCTCTCTCTGTGTGGTCAGTTCTGTACAGCGGTGCGTAAGGTGGTGTGCAGTCGTCTGTGTGCGTACCTCACGGCTCTGTTTGGGGTCCTGGGCCTGTGCTACGGAGGCTGTGTGGCCCCCTGCACCCTGCTCCTCACCGTGCTTCTCTCCTTCACTATCTGGATGGCTGCATGAGCAACCTGTCCACAGACTGTACAGCTGCATGGGACGACAATGGGAATCTAACTGTATGGACTATATACTTTGCCTAAAGTTTGTGTTTTATTGTGCCTTGTTAATTTTTTTTTTTTGTATTTTAAATGTATTATGGACCTATGTGGAAAAAAAATAAGAGACCACTGCAAAATGATCAGTTTCTCTGATTTTACTACTTTGGGCAAAATTAACATTTTTTGTTTGAGTCTATAAACTACTGACAACATTTCCCCCAAATTCCAAATAAAATATTATCGTTTAGATCAGTGTTTCCCAACCAGGGGTACAAGTACCCCTAGGGGTACACGAGCACACTGCAGGGGGTACTCGGCAGTGTCGCTGCCAGGCGCAGGGGGAGATTTTTTGAATTTTAAAAAATTCTAATTTGAGTAAATTTGAGTTAAAGAAAAGAGAGAAAATGCCTGAGAATTAAATTTTCAAATTAAGGAGATGAAATAAAATTATTTTCATTTAATAATATGTTGTGTCACGTTCTACTTTTGGAGAATTATCAAAACGTATGAGTCAGGGGGTACTCGAAGTATGACAAAAAGGCTCAGGGGGTACACAAGACAAAAAAAGGTTGGGAAACACTGGTTTAGAGCATTTATTTGCAGAAAATGACAAATGGTCAAAATAACAAAAAAGATACATGTTTTCAGACCTCAAACAATGCAAAGAAACAAGATCAAATTCATTTTAAAACAACATAATATTAATGTTTACACTTAAGAAGAGTTCAGAAATCAATATTTGGTGCAATAACCCTTATTTTTAATCACAGCTTTCATGCGTCTTGGCATGCTCTCCACAAGTTCTTGGGTGAACTTATTCCACTCCTGGTGGAAGAACTGAAGTAGCTCAGCTTTGTGTTTGTGTTGGAATTCAACAGACGCTGGAATGGAATGGCTGTAATACATGTAGAGATGCTGATTTCAGAAAAAATGCAGTGGTCTCTTATTTTTTCCAGACCTGTATATATTTTCTCATGGGCGTAACACTACTAACACTTGTACTCCCATATTCTTAAAAAGCAAGTAATATTGAATTATTCAACTTTTTGGAGCTTTCTATCATGTTATAACATTGTTCCCTGCCTGAACAGGTTTTAGATGTCATACATGCATGTTTGAGTAATCTAGTGATCTCTCTTGGGCCCTATTCAAACCCTTATGGTTAGCAATACAATTCCATCCAATGCTCAGCCTTTAAGCCTACCTCACCCATGTGACCACACAGCCATTTTTCATATACAAAAGCAGGATGCAAAATAATATGCAACAAGTTCACAAACCTGACACACTGTGCAGTAGTGTCATTAGCGAAATGCACATCAATTGTAATGTGATGAGACCCTGATGGGTCTGTCAAAAACAAAAGAAACAGAAACATCTTAATATGTTGTTTTTGGCAAATATATTTTCAAAACAATAAAAGGTAACATGGTGATCTAAATATATTGTGTGTTAATAATTAATACCCCATAAAAGTGTAATATCCCCTCTTTGAGCTAATGAAAAGGGCGAGTACATCTCACCAAAATCTAATCTTCAGGGGGGCGTCCATGACTACTGAATTCCATAGGCGCTACAAGGTTCTTCTGGGGTCTCAAGCAAATAATTACAGGGGGTCCTCCAACCAGAATCTCTTAGTATTAGTACTTGAATGTAATGTTATAGTTTAAAAAAAAAAAAATTGCTGTTTTATATAAAACCATGGGTGAAGAAAGTTAGGGAAACCTGATAAATGGCCTAGTAATAATAATAATAATGCATTTTATTTAAAAGCGCCTTTCAGAACACCCAAGGACACTGTACAAGGTTAAAATGAATAAAAAGCACAAATAAACAATACAATAAAACATATAAAACAAGATAAAAACAAAATCCGAGTGGAGTGATTGGCTATGAGAGGTAGGACAGTCTGAACAGGTGGGTTTTGAGTCTGGATTTAAAGAGTGGGAGAGAGTCTATATTCCGGAGGTCAGGAGGGAGAGAGTTCCAGAGCTGAGGAGCAGAGTGGCTGAAGGCTCTGCTCCCCATGGTGATGAGACGGGCAGAGGGGACAGAGAGCTGAGAGCTAGTATACTTTAAACCAATTTCTCAAAATGCATGTTAACCCAAGCTCAAACCCAGCTCAAGTATGCTACACTACACATTGGATCGTCACAGCTGCTTTGATCAAACATACAGCATGTTGCTGTAAACATTTTGGATTGATTGCCAGGCTTTAGTGGTGCTTTCTCAAAAGGTGAAGCACTATTTCATTTGGGACCCGGGTAAGGATTCGCATGTGTGCCAAGCGGTAGAAGCACTGTGCTTGGGAGTGCCGCTGTAATTCTGGTTCTGAGAGAGATTGTCTGGTTCCAGTCTATCCGTGTATCCGAGGTACATAACAACCCACTGCTAGTACAGTACGTGCAGAAGACTAGGGTTGAGTTAGCTTAGCTCCAGTGGATAGTTAGGGGTAATAAGAAGACTTCTTTCAGCAATTTGTACCTTTTAATAAAAGGTACAAAAAGGTACAAAAATAATAATAACATAAATAAATAAATAAATAAATAAAAGGAAATAAGATCAAATAAAAATAAAGCCCTGTGTTGTGTCTAACTGGAAATTTGTGATTATTGTCTTTTTTTGTGTGAAAGAAAAATAGAGACAAATGATTCCATGTCAAATGCTGGAAATGAAACGATTAAGAGAGAACCAAAACTCACTGCCAAAGTCTTTGAACATAAAGTGGAAAAGCTTCAAGATTAAAGACAAGCAAAAGTGAAAAGGCTTAAAAGTACAATAAGAGAAATTACAGAATTGAAGAGAAATTTTGTAAATGTTGAAAAGGTATAATCATGTCTTGAAAATATGTCCATTTTGTACAGTGAGGCCTGTCATCAGCATGATTTAGTAGTTCCTATGCTCCCTCCTGAAGAACAAAAGAAGCAAAATGAGTGGTTTGACAGTGTGCAGACTAGTGGTGGGGATGGAAAACAGGATTGTACCCCTGTCGATCCTGCCTGTCCAGGTATGTCCAAAAGAGGGCATGAGACCTTGGTCATGTATGCATTTTTGCCTCCAGGGAGCACTGCTTCATTTTGCACAGAGCGGCTCATGAACAGACTTAATCTCACTGGAAAGAAGTTGGGAATTCTCCTCTGGACAATGGGACAAGAGAAGGTGCTGGACAGCTACATGCTGGCTGACTTGGAAATAGCTGAACTTGACTCTGACCGTTTCTGTGACCTGCTAGAGATCTTCACTCAAAGGAGCATGTCTGCTCATAAAGGAAACATTCTGTACACACAGGACCTTCGAAAATGGCCACACTTAAGACACATAAATATCCCAGACATAAATATCCCAGAGATCAAGGCAGAAGTGGATCTTCTGATCGGAACCAATGTACTTCAAGCACTGGAGCCGTTGGAGGTGGTGCGTGCAGTGGGTGGAGGTCCGTATGCCATCAAAACCATCTTTAGTTGGACCGTGAATGGCCCTCTCAGAGGGGCATATTATGCCAATGGCAAGGATCTGCAGCCTGACATCACAGTGAATTGGATCTTGGTGGCAAAATTGGATTGGAAAAGCAGCTAAAGCTTCACTTCCCTCAAATGAAACAGGACGAACAACTTGGACTATCTAAAGAGGATGAACTATTCATTGAATCTGTCTCTGAGTCAGTCAAATGGTAAATGGTCACATTTTTATATAGCGCTTTTCCACCTTCAAGGCACTCAAAGCGCTTTACAACAAGGAACCACTCACTCATTCACACACAGTCATACACCAGTGTACGCAGACACTGAATCTCAAAAGATGCTTGACCAAAATATTAATCTTTTCATTGCGAGTATGTCACGATCATGTCTGGGATGCTTGCCAATGGTTATGCAGAGCAGAGGGTGTGGTATACACCCTGGTGAGGTATGTCCCACACCTTCCCATCACGACGAACCAGTGGTGCTCATGGCAGATGTTGAGGCCATGTTTCACCAGTTCCGGGTCCCAGCTGAAGATTGTGAGCTGTTGAGGGTTCTTGTGGTGGCCTGAAGGAGCTTGTTGAGTACCAAATGGTAACACATCTGTTCGGCGCTATGTCCTCTCCTAGCTGTGCCTCTTTTGCTCTTCAGAGGGCTGCTGAGGATAATTGTGACCATTTCAGTCCTGCTGCTGTCAATCCTCTATTGCAGCATTTTTATGTTGACGATTGCTTGGTGTCTGTCGCCTCTGAAGCTGAAGCAATGTCTTCATGTCAAGAACTTAGCCCTTTGTGTGCCAAAGGTGGTTTTAAGCTTATAAAATGGATCAGTAACCGGCGCTCAGTTGTTTTTGCTATTCCTCCTGAGGAGAGAGCCAAAGAAATGAAAGATTGCTTTGGGCATGCAGTGGTGCATGCATCCCGGCTTATTTAAGTTCAAGATCACACTCAAAAAACATCCGCTGACGAGGAATCTTTTCAGTCATCAGTTCATTTTACGATCCTCTTGGTTTTTTAGCACCTGTCATTTTGTCTGCCAAAAACAAGAACACCTGTCCAAGATCTGTGAGTGTGGACACATGCTCTTCCAAGGTCCATAAAATCACATGTGGTGTCCCCCAGGGTTCCATTTTAGGCTGTGTGCTTTTTAACTTGTACATGGTCCCTCTTGGTGGTGTGATCAGGAGACATGGAATCAACTTCCAGAGCTATGCAGATGATACGCAGCTTTACATCTCCATGTCTCCTGATGACACCAGGCCAATGGATGCTCTTTTTAACTGCATTCTATATCAAATCCTGGATGGCAAGAAACTTTCTCCAGCTTAACCAGGACAAAAGGTTTTAGTCATCGGTCCTGAGGCCCAGAGAGAGAACTTTTATCAAAACTACAAGCACAGTCTTTTAACCCATAAGTGAAAAACCTGAGTGTAATTTTTGACTCTGAGCTGACTTTTATCTCAGACATCAAGAACATCACAAAAATAGGTTTCTATCACCTAAAAAACATAGCCAGAGTCCGAGTTCTCTCTCAGGCCAATACAGAGACACTGATGCATGCTTTTGACACCAGCCGTATAGACTACTGTAATGCCCTGCTCTCTGGTCTTCCCAAAAAGAGTATTTCAGGTTTGCAATTATTACAAAATTCAGCAGCAGATGTCCTGACTAGGACCAGAGGACCACATTAAAAACCGGTCTTAAAAATCACTGCATTGGCTCCCTGTGAGTTTCAGGATAGATTTTAAAATTCTTTTACTGTTTTTTAAATGTCTTAATGGTCTTGGGCCTTCTTATCTTTCAAAGCTGCTTTTTCCTTGCGAACCTTCACAGGCCCTGTGCTCCTACGGCAGCAGGCTCCTGGTCATTCCCAAAGTCAGGACACAGACTCATGGAGAAGTGTCTTTTCAGTACTACGGCCCTCGTCTATGGAACAGCCTGCCAGAGGAGCTCAGGGCTGCAGAGAACGTTCGTGTTTTTAAGAGTGGGCTCAAGACTCACCTGTTTAGCCTGGCCTTTGATAGAATTTGTTTGTGTGTTTGTTTGTTTTTTCGTTTGTTCATCTGTTTTTTTTTTTGTTTGTTGGCGGCACGGTGGCTGAGTGGCTAGCACTCATGCTTCACAGCAAGAAGGTTCGGGTCACCCGGGCCTTTCTGTGTGGAGTTTGCATGTTCTCCCCGTGTCTGGGTGGGTTTCCTCCGGGCACTCCGGTTTCCCCCACCAACCCAAAACATGCACCATAGGTAAAATCCTTCAGCTTGGGTCCTGACCAAGCCTAAACAACAAAATCATGGGGATGGTCCCCGGGTCAAATGCAGAAACAATTTCTCCTGTGTGAGATCAATAAAAGTCAATCTTCTAATCCTTAATCACTGTAAGGCGTTTGTGTTACATTTTGTATGAAAAGCACCTTATAAATAATGTTTGATTGATTAATTGATCTTTGCAGGAGACGTTTAGGGTGGGATCAAGTCAAAGTCAAAGTCAACCTACCTATCTGTCACTTTTCCCCCTGGCTCAGTTTGAAACAGGCTGTTGGTTGGTTCCTCAAGTTTAGAGACTTGCTGTTGTCCTTAGAGCAGCATAAGCAGCAGTTGAGAGGGACTCTTGTGGAGTCAGAATTGAGCAGCTGGAGAAGGAACTGAAGGTCCAGATGGAAAATATCAGAAGTAAAGTATCACAGGATTTGCTCTCAGTGGAAGACATAGTTGCAGCATGTGTTAAGAGAACGAGCCACCTCTACAGGCTGACACCCGTCTTGGATGATGACTTCATGAGGGTTGGAGGGAGGCTTAGTAGTGCTGCTTTGCCAGTCGAAACTAAACACCAAATTATCCTGGCTAAAGTTTTATTCTTCATCACATCCATCAAGAAACCATCACAATGGACGTAACCATGTGCTTTCTCATCTGCGTCAAAGGTATTGGATTCCGGGTGCTTGTGCCGCCATTACAAAGATCCTGGCTGAGTGTATTGTCTGTTGTTGTTTGTCTACCACACCTGGAAATCAGAAAAAGGCTGACTTGCCTCTCAGTAGAATCACCCCAGACAAGCCTCCTTACAGTCATGTTGGTTTAGATTGTTTAAGGCCATTTGATATAAAGCGTGGTCGTGCTATGGTCAAGAGGTATGTCCTCGTTTTCACTTGCCTGGATATACATGCTATATACCTTGAAGTTCTGTCTTCATTAGACAACATGGGACGTCATTAGATAAAGACAAGTTATTTATTTATGTCCCAAAAGATGACAGTATGTCCCAACATACTGGTATTATGCAGTTGACAAGTTGATTTACATTTCATACAGTACTTCAGTGTTTTATGGTGTTACTGGACAGGCAATCTGATTACATACATATTTATTAGTCAAATGTGCACTGTGTACATTTACAATGCCAGGAAAAAGTCAGAGAACTAGAATGATCAGATAACACTTGACGTGACATGTAGAGCAACTGTTGTATTTGGGAGATAAAGTATAGAGGATTTAAAAACAACTTTTTCATTTTAGTCTTGGCTGTATTAGTTGTCCCTTTTTGTATATTTTTCTATGTCAAAAACTGCCCCGGCCTCAAAAGTTTGGGAACCCCAGGTGCGTGTGCAGTACATGTTAGAAGAGTGACAGTTATTCACCGAGGACACCTACTGGAGAGGAAATGCATGTAAATTTGATAAATTCCTCAATTAAAGGTAATGAATATAGCAGTTTTATTTACAATATTTTGTAAAATTGGCCTCTCTGTGTCCCCAGACATGAGGTGTTCAAATCAAATATAGCTTTTACCAATAACAATTGTAATTGTTATAAATTCTTAAAGGTCCCATGGCATGAAATTTTCACATTCTGAGGTTTTTGAACGTTAATGTGAGCTTCCCTACCCTGTTTAGGGCCCCCCAATGGCTAAAAGTTGCGTAATGTCTAAACTGAGCATTTGCGATCCTTTTCTGCGTTTGAAAAAAACACAGCTCCAATGGGCGATTCTGGACAAGGCACCTTATTGACGTCAGATCGAAAAAATAAATGCAAATCATATGTCAATCAATGCAATCGTCTGGATCTCCACCCCCTGTCTCTGGAAATCACGCCCAGAGAGTTTGGACCGCGGAGGAGCTACGCAATGCGAAATGCGTTTTTTTATTTGCCTGGAGGCACGTGCGAGTGTTTCTAGGCTTGGAAGTCCTTTACCTGACCCTCTGGACCTCTGAAACTTAATTTTAATTTTATTTAATTTTATTTTCTGTACAAATGTGTTTTTTTTTCATTGAAAAGGCTCTCCTCTCCTCCTTCGCGCTTACACACGCGGAAGTGGGGCCAGCACACAGCGCAGCGCTAACACAAGGAACCAGCGGCGCATTTGCCCGCCCTTCCTCTTACCAATCTGTATTCTTCTCATTTGCATTCAAGCAACAAGGCCCAGAATGAGTCGTTCAGAGAGTTATTTTTTGACTCTGACTCTGTACATGTGTCTTTCCCATGCACTAAGTGTTGATTTTGAAGAAGGATTCATTTACAGTATTAGGGAACCATTAAGGAGCCATATAAAAGCATCAAGAAGTACCATGTCATGGGATCTTTAATTTAAAAAATATTGGACATGATGGTCAGTGTTATTATTAAATCCAGTTGGTTTAAATCTAAAAGGACTCTCTCTGATCTCAGTGGTCTACCTAAACCCCAGTGCATGCAGCCAATCATTAATCCTTCAATGCCACTGGGTCATCTCACGAACAGTAAGCAACCATCTCGGGGATCTTCCTGCTGCTCTTGGTCAGGGCTACCTTAGATATAGATTTTACCTATGGTGCATGTTTTGGATTGATGTGGGAAAAAGAAGTGCCCAGAGGAAGCCCACCCAGACATTAATACGTAACAATAATGTAACGCAATAAATAAATAAAAAATCCCATGCAAATCCTGTAATAAAACATGCATATACTAGACAGGATGTGCTTTTAACATCAGAAAAAAGGAAAGCCTAACCTAATGCAAGAAAGAGACCACAGGAAGATTCACAAAGACTAAGAAAGACAAAGCAGGCCAAGAAAACTTAAATCTGCTATATGAGATCACTGCTCCGTCCCAGTCCATGATATGTTTATTCCTTTTGCAGTGGTCACAGGAGCTGAAACCACAAGTTCAAACCAAGGATGCAACTGAAATCAGGATACGTGGAACAGACATCATCAAGCGTGATGATGGAGCATTCCTCCTTTCACACATCTGGGACACCCTTTTCCAAAGATCAGGTTCAGAAGGCATGGTCAGCCTAACAGCCCACTCAGGTAGGTAGCCTTCAGCAAGTAACAACAGCTGATGTATGACACATCACCATCAAGACCAGTGACAGTTCTGAAGATAGCTTGTAGCTAGCAACCCAAACATGACAAGGTAAATATATCTCACAAATAGGATGTCTGACTAAAAGAAAATAAGAAGTTAACATAGAAGGGTCATGGAAGATAAGATAAGATAATCCTTTATTTGGCCCACAATGGGGAAATTGCAGTGTCACAATGCAAGTTTCAGAAACAGTTGGAAAATATGTGTAAAAAAGTTAGGAAAGTTACGGAAAAGTTGTGACGGGCAGCTAGCTCACGCCAGCGCCGGAAGTATAAGTCATATCTTAAAGTGCATATCGGCAGAGGTCAGCAGAAACACCGACCTCTGCTGGGGCTGTGTGCTCAGTCCGATGATCTTCACTCTGCAGACCAACGACTGCACACCAGCCTTCAGCACCAATCACACTGTAAAGTTTGCGGATGATACAACTGGTGGGTCTCATCTATACTAATGAGGAGACAAACTACAGGAGTGAAGTCACTCTTCTGACCAAGTGGTGCAGTGATAACAATCTCCTTCTGAATGTTGAAAAGACAAAGGAGCACCCCTCTGTCCATCAACAGTGCTGCTGTAGAGAGGGTGAGCAGCACCAAATTCCTGGGGGTGCACATCAGTGAGGACCTCTCCTGCGAGCGGCCCTGGGTGCGAATGATGTGCAATTTCCAACTTAGACTCTTAGACGAATACCCCACGTGATAGGTGGGGTGTGCAGTCAATCTGTGGCAGGACGTAAAACCTTTCTTGTGCTCTCATAGGTCTGTGAGCTGTCAACAAGGCGGGACCAGGTGCTGGGACTGGGAGTGCTTTGTGACATAATACTGGGAGTGCTGAATCTAGACACTTTGTGACATATTTCATCTTTTTTAATATAAGTATATTGCATAAGTGTTGGTGCTGAACATCAAATGTTCGTTTTATTTTATTTATTATTTTATTATATGCTCTAGTACAATGCATGATTGAGGGAAAATGACATGTCACCCATGAAACATCTTGGAATAAAAAACAACAACAACAACAACAACAACAACAAAACTTAATACACTGTTGTTGTGGTGGTGGCTATTTTTAGAAAGGATGTGCTTTTGATGTCTGCTGAGGGCTGTATGATTATTTGTGTATGAACAAAATGAGACTTTTTAACAACCCCTGTAACATTATCTGTCTTGGTCCTGCTTGGAATCAATAAAATGTTTTATTAAAATATTGTTGTTGTTTTAGTTACTTTTAGAAATGGCATGTTTGATACCAGGTGAGGTCCCTATGACGAGAGATTGATTTATGGTAGTCTAAAATGTTTTAAGACATTAATGAACGTGCCACACAACCACTAAACACTAGGCTACAAAGCTGTGCAAAGAACATTACATATCTCATAATTACTGAAATCACACTTGTTCACACATCTGTATAAAAAATATAAGATTACTAAATGACACAACACGCTGTTATAGTAATTCAAGACACTTTAATGATTAAAGTGCATGATGTAAAGAAAACTAAACAGTATAAGGCATGATCAAAGGAGAAGTTCAATTTGTCAACTGGACAAAGTTTGTTTGGTTGAAAACGTTTCGCCGCTCATCCGAGAGGCTTCGTCAGCTCTGGTTATTGTACTGGTTAGACCCTGCTTATATCTAGCTGCCGGGAGGCGTGTCTGACAATGACAAAAGCTCTGAAAACGATCCCCCTAATCTGTCTCTTTGTTTTTCAAATTACTCTGACGGCTGTTTCGACCCCCTATTCAACGTCTAACGACCCTCTCCACCCCTCTGCCCTGGCTCTGTTTGACTGGTCTAAGAATCGCATTATAAATGGGAGACAGGTTATATCTCACTCCCCCATTTCTGTTTAATGACGGATTCTCTTTTTTGACAAAAATAGCCTCTTTAACTCCCCTCTCAAACCAGTTCTTTTCCCTGGCTAAGATCTGAACCTCACTGTCCTCAAAAGAATGGCCCGTGGCTTCTAGGTGAAGATGTACCGCAGAAGCCGGTCCACTCTGGCACGCCCGCCTGTGTTGGTACATCCTCTTGTGAAGTGGCTGTTTTGTTTCCCCAATGTAGCGCTCACTGCAGTCTTCACTACACTGAATGGAGTAGACCACATTGCTTTGTTTGTGGCTCGGTGTTCTGTCCTTTGGGTGGACCAGTTTTTGTCTTAAAGTGTTTGTGGGTTTGAAATAAACTGGAATTTCATATTGTCTGAAAATCCTCTGTAGTTTTTCCGAAACGCCGGCCAGGTACGGAATCGCTACCCCTTTCCTCCTGGGTTCGGATTCTCTGTTGTCTTGTTTATTGTCCTTGTCTCTCTTGGTTTTGTTGACAGCCCATTTAGGATATCCACAAACAGAGAGGGCTTCCTGCACATGTTGCTCTTCTTTCTCCTTGCCCTCTGTGCTTGTGGGAACCACTTGGGCCCTGTGTTGTAATGTCCGAATAACACCCAGTTTGTGCTGCAGTGGGTGGTGTGAATCAAAAAGCAGGTATTGGTCTGTGTGTGTGGGCTTCCTGAAGACTTCTACTTGGAGTCCCCGGTCTCCTCCTATCGTTACTGCACAATCTAAGAATGCCAATGTGTTATCCTTGGCATCTTCACGGGTGAATTTGATGTTCGGATCTACAGAATTGATATGTGCAGTGAAAGGTTCCAAATCTTGAATTTTGATTTTTGTAAAATTATCATCAACATAACGATACCAGTGTGTGGGAGGAGTGCCTGGATATGAAGCTAAGGCACTCTGTTCAAATTGTTCTCCACCCCTCTGCCAGGGCAGAGAGGTGGAGAGGGTCGTTAGACGTTGAATAGGGGGTCGAAACAGCCGTCAGAGTAATTTGAAAAACAAAGAGACAGATTAGGGGGATCGTTTTCAGAGCTTTTGTCATTGTCAGACACGCCTCCCGGCAGCTAGATATAAGCAGGGTCTAACCAGTACAATAACCAGAGCTGACGAAGCCTCTCGGATGAGCGGCGAAACGTTTTCAACCAAACAAACTTTGTCCAGTTGACAAATTGAACTTCTCCTTTGATCATGGATTCTACCTGGACGACTGAGGGACTTTTCACGCAGTATAAGGCATATTTAAGTCATTAAAAGACATCAGTACAAAATGATGACAGTGCACATGTTGCATTATTGGTCAAACAGGAAGGGAGTAGAAAGGCAACATCTATGGAGCAGGGCATTTAAGTGTAATAAGACAGAATATTATTTACAATAAATACAAGAAAATAATTAAAGCTGCAAGCGGCGTTGTCGGGCCCTCGCACCTGCGGCCTACGGGGGTGGGGGCATGCTCCATGCCAACAATACAAAGTATTTTCAGCCGCACAAGATGTCATGTCAATCTAAAGCACAGTAGCAGCTTCAGTGCATTTTTTTTACAGTTCCGTTGTCTACCACATGGTGGTGCTATGACATATGGGGCAGTTCATTTGCATAAAAATGTTTCTCTTCATCATATACAAGGCTATACCAAATTTTGTGTGGTTGGCTCAAGTGGTATGCTAACCGTGACCTACTTTGGGGGGCTAAGCTTTGCCTACCATATGGTGGCGCTATGCCAAACTACCATTTAATTTGCTTGAAAATGTTCATAGTCACAATATACATGAGCCTATGGGGTTCCAGGCTTTTAAACCCCTGCTAAATGAAGTGGTGACACACCTCCTATTGAATTTGGCACTTTCAAATGGTAGCAAAATTCATCAGGCCGCCATTTTGTCATCTTACAAGATATCAAAAATCCCTTCACAATTTAACATCTCCAATGTCGTGAGCTTATGTACACCAAAATTTACGCCCATCTGATGTACGGTGTAGGAGGAGTGTTTTATTGTATGTCATATCACACAAAATCACAATACAAGTCTTCTTATCTCACTGTATTTGAATCTGAATAACTTAAACATGGTAAATGCCATCTGAGGTGAAATACACAAATTTCACAGGTACCGGCACGGGGAGCCCCGCCCAGCTCAGAACGCTAGACGGTCCCGAGCCGCGATTGGCCGGAGGCGCAAGAAGCCGGGGAGAACGCTAGACGATCCCGAGCTGCGATAGGCCGGGAAGGATAGAAGGGATAGACGAGGGGATGCTCTCATTGGACGTCTACGTTGCGTGATTGCACTTCCTAGTGCTCGGGTCCTGCGGACAGCGAACACTGCATCACTGGCAAAGAGGGCTCAGAAGCGCCCCTGTTTCCTCCGCAAACTGAGGAGAGCTGGAGCCCCCCCACCCATTATGACCACCTTCTACCGAGGTTCGCAGCCGAGTGTGAAGCGGCTGGGATGAGGATCAGCTCCTCCAAATCCGAGGCCATGGTTCTCAACCGGAAAAAGGTGGCTTGCCCTCTCCGAGTGGGTGGGGAGTCCTTGCCTCAGGTGGAGGAGTTCAAGTATCTCGGGATCTTGTTCACGAGTGAGGGGAGGATGGAATGTGAGATTGACAAGCAGATCGGTGCAGCATCGGCAGTGATGCGGTCGCTGTACCAGACCGTTGCGGTGAAGAGGGAGCTGAGCCGAAAGGCGAAGCTCTCAATTTACCGGTCAATCTACGTTCCTACCCTCACCTATGGTCATGAGCTCTGGGTAATGACCGAAAGGACAAGATTGCGGATACAAGCGGCCGAAATGAGTTTCCTCCGCAGAGTGGCTGGGCGCACTCTTAGAGATAGGGTGAGGAGCTCAGTCACACGGGAGGAGCTCGGAGTAGAGCCACTGCTTCTCCACGTCGAGAGGAGCCAGCTGAGGTGGCTCGGGCATCTGTTTCGGATGCCTCCTGGACGCCTCCCTCGGGAGGTGTTCCAGGCATGTCCCACCGGGAGGAGGCCCCGGGGAAGACCCAGGACGCGCTGGAGGGACTATGTGTCCCGGCTGGCCTGGGAACGCCTTGGGGTCCCCCCGGAGGAGCTGGAGGAAGTGTCCGGGGTGCAGGAGGTCTGGGCGTCCCTGCTTAGACTGTTGCCCCCGCGACCCGGCCCCGGATAAGCGGAAGAAAATGGATGGATGGAGATTCAAATACCTATATGTTCCTAAGGCTCAATGTAAATATATATTTTTAAAATAAATCCATAAACCTGGCCCTACCCTTAATCAGAATCTCAAAACCAACCCCTAACCTAACCTTACCCTACAACCCAACAAACATGACTGCTTGGTACCTAGGGGCTTTTCCAAGTTTTAGAGCTAATCTTTATATATTTTTTTCATTCAGTCTAAAATATAATCATTACATATGGCTATTCATTATGGGCTTATTTGTGAAAGAATCTCGAGTATGCACTGCTTGAAAGAAAGTGCAGGCCACATTCCACTTCTCCACTCACTGGTTTATGTGGATGTTTGCAGAAGGAAAGAGATACATTGTAAAGATGACTATTATTATCATGGCTGGTTGGCGTGGTGGAAGCAATAAATTCTTCTAAATGTGGACATATTATGCAAAATAGGAGCTCTTATGTATGTTATTATGATGTTCTCTTACCATTAGGGCACTCAAAATTGTATTTCTATTAGATTCCTGTATGTTTTTAAACTCCTGTATTTCCTGCACTTGGGGCTTGAGTGCTCAGATTTTCACCTACCCCCCTATCCCTATTTATTTATCTATTTTTTATAAGTTTACTAGTTATAAGTAACTAAATGTAAAATAATGATCTATGAATATAAAATATAGTTTAAAGGTCCTATATGATGCAAAATTTATTCTTGTGAACATTCAGCCATTTTATAATGTTGTTACCTCAAAAACATACCCCAGGTTGTGTACTGTTTCATTCACATATGTTTGAGTAGCCCTTTATTATTTGTCTGTCTACACTGAAGCTCAAAATGCCCCGTTCCACCTTATGATGTCATGAAGTAGTAGTTTAAAAGTTAAGAGGTAGCCTTAACATTTAATTCCAGCACTGAAATTATCCAAATGATTCTAGTGATGGTGTATGGAGTTTAAAAAAACAATGGAGCACTTCCACAAGGTTGAACGGAGTGTTTTTGGTTGAGAGAACTCAGCCTAAATATGCAGAGTTTGTGTAATGAAAGTGTAACTAAAACAAAACAGAACTCCAGGTATGTTTTGGATGAACATTCTAACATAGATCAGAAAATATGGGGCCTTTAATACTAAAAATTTGAACAGAAAAAGTGCAATTGCTCCTCGCATTTGCAACTCTATAAGGACTTTGGTATGTATTTTCTTTTTTGATTGATTCAGATATCCTGCAAAAGAAATAATCTGACAAAGGCTTTAGGCAAAGACTTTATCCAAAATAAAAGAACGTTTTGGACATTGGCCATCTGAGTTTTTTTTTATTTTTTTTTTATTAAAGCTGCTCCTTGCATTTGCACCACTATAAAAACTTCAGTGTGTGTTTTCTGTTTCATTTGACATCAACTTTAACATCAACTTCATAAATCACTTCACAGTCTATAATAATACTTCATGACTTGAAAATAATAAGGTGAATATGTCTTTAATTATCCTCTCCAGAACACTGCTTCACAGTAATTACTGTAATAATTTAAATATAATTGCCTGAGAAAGTTCTAAGAAAGTTCTGAATTCTTTTTGTATGAAACGCTATTAAGCTACAGTATTGAACATAGACTTGACATACACAATGATCACAAGGACAACAAATATAATTCAATCAACTTGTGTAAAAGAAATACTGTAGCGCCAATCACTGACTCTCTATTCTTCTAACAATGGTGCACACTTGTCCATCATTGTCGCTATTTGCGGTAGCTGTAATGGCACACGGCAGGTGGAATGCTACGGTAATGAGCTGTAATTGCCCAAGCATTTACAATAGGCAGGTCCCACAGAGAGACAGGGCTGCTAATGAGGTGCAGAAGTCATATAGAACCCACTTTTAGCAGAGACGCTGTGATGGAGTGATCCTTTCAAGTACAATAAGAGTAGTCCTCATCAAAGCAATCATGATTTGCCGACATGCTTGCCATTATTCAAATAAGGACTTTTTTCATGTGAAGTATAATGGAAAGAGATTTTTAAGCATGATTCTCTCTCACACCTACAGTATACGGTCTATAATCCCCATCGTCATATAGACTGACAAAGAACAGCTACGTGAACAAAAGAACAATACAAAAGACATACCATCTAATCCAAAAGCATTGTAAATGGCCTCACTAGCTGCTGTGCTAGCTATCCAAACAGCTAAACATGGACCCAGGAGAAACTTCACAGACAGCAGATGACTTTGGTGAAATTTACTGGTTCCAACTTTGTGAAACTGTGAAACAATAAACACATACAGATGTGTGAAAAGTCCCTCAGTCGTCCAGGTAGAATCCATGATCAAAGGAGAAGTTAAATTTGTCAACTGGACAAAGTTTGTTTGGTTGAAAACGTCCTACAATTACAAAAGCTCTGAAAACGATCGTTTTCAGAGCTTTTGTCATTGTAGGACGCGCCTCCCGGCAGCTAGATATAAGCAGGGTCTAACCAGTACAATAACCAGAGCTGACGAAGCCTCTCGGATGAGCGGCGAAACGTTTTCAACCAAACAAACTTTGTCCAGTTGACAAATTTAACTTCTCCTTTGATCACATACAGATGTGTATTAATATCAGTATCAGATAATGTTTACAAATTATGAATAGCGCCAACAATGAAGCTACAGTCAGTAGATTTAGGCAAAGCTCTGAGCACATATATTTGTATGAATGGGTCCTGCAGCGATGGCTGTTTGACACGTTCATCTAACAATGTCATGATCCTCCTGGGTTCTCCCCCTCCCTCCTGTGTCTACTCACCTGGGAGGAGCCATACTTCACACCTGCAGCAAACTACTCACTCACCTGTGGTCCATCTACAATCAACTCTGCTATAAGTACCGGTTCATTCAAACACTCCCTGCCAGTTCGTCAGTTAACACTCATGGTAACTTGTCTCCTGGCTCCCCACTTGTTTGATAACTCATCTCTGCTTGATCCGTGGATTTTTTTTGAACTTCAATGAATTTTTTTCCTGTTTCCAGTTTACCCCGGACCTCTTCCTGCTTCTGTTTCTGCTCCTCATCTTGGAACCATTTCACCACTCCGCACCTCCTAGCCCCCAGCCTGATACCAACCTGCTCCTCCTGGCCCCAGCCCGTGACCTACCTGCTCCTTCTGGCTCCCCAGTCCAATACTTCCAGCTCACTTTCTGTAAAATAAACCATTTAAACTTTTCTTGGTGTTTCTGCTTTTGGGTCCAACTAGCCCCCTTGTGACAGTACGAACTGGCCAAACATGGACCCAGCAGACCAAGATTCTCTGCTTCAAGCTGTCTCTAGCCAAGGCCAACTACTGGGTAAGCACGACTCAGCTCAAAGAAATAGCTGAAAGTCAACAAGCTTCTGGTGCACAAATGTCACAACTTGGATCCATGCTGGAAGGCCACAGGCAACAGGAGCAACAGGTCGTTGCACCGCTGCAACAGGCCTCTGCTCAACCACCAGAGGTCGCCACTGGAGGACCGCCAGATCATCAGTTCTGTGAGTCACATGTGCCTGACCCTGAACATTACTCTGGGAATATGGGGAAATGTGGGGCTTTCCTTCTCCAGTGCTCACTATTGTTTAGCCAAAAGCCTTAAATCTATGCTACTGACTGTTCCAAGATTGCATTTATAATGGGTTTGTTACGAGGAAGGGCATTAGCTTGGGCATCAGCCACTTTGGAGACACAACCAGCCATCCGTCAGAACTATAAGCTTTTGGATGGGAGACTACTAGCTAAAGTAACTCATCTCACTGAACCTGTCCAGAAATCATCGTGAAATCATTAGCTTTAACTTAATAAGTTCCCCTCACTCACCCCTGATCTTAGGATATCCTTGGCTTAAGCACCACAATCCTCACCTGGACTGGTCTCCTCTTAAAATTTTGGGCTGGAGTACTAACTGCCATATTTCTTGTCTCCTTTCTGCTCTTCCACCTACAGAGACTAATGTGAATACCCCTCTGCCACCTGATTTGTCCCTGGTTCCTGCTGAATACCATGATCTAGCAGAGGCTTTCAGTAAAGAGAAGGCACTTTCACTTCCACTACACCGACCATATGATTGTGCCATCGATTTATTGCCTGGGGCAACACTGCCATCCATTCGTCTCTACAATCTCTCTTGTCCTGAGCAGGAGGCCATGGAGAAGTATATCAGTGATTCCTTGGCTGCAGGAATAATTAGACCATCATCTTCTCCAGTTGGTGCTGGATTTTTCTGGATTGTTTCAAAGAAGGACCATTCACTCCGCCCCTGCATAGACTACAGAGGTTTGAACAATATTACAATTAAAAATAAGTATCCTCTTCCGCTTATCAGTTCTGCTTTTGAACCCTTGCATGGCGCCACTATTTTTACCAAACCCGACCTCAGAAATGCTTACCACCTGGTCAGGATTTGTGAAGGGGATGAATGGAAGACTGCTTTCAATGCACCAATCGGCCATTTTGAATACCTCGTAATGCCTTTTGGACTGTCTAATGCTCCCACTGTTTTTCAGGCATTGGTCAATGACATTCTCCGTGACTTTCTTAATAGATTTGTTTTTGTCTACCTGGATGATATCCTCATTTTTTCTCAGTCCCAGGAGGAGCACACCATCCATGTTCGTCAGGTGCTCCAAAGATTATTGGAGAACAAATTATTTGTTAAAGCTGAGAAATGTGAGTTTAACAAACCTTCGGTGAGCTTCCTTGGTTTTGTTGTGGAGAGTGGGCAGGTCCGGTCGGATCCTGAAAAGATCAGTGCTGTTTTAGAGTGGCCAGCACCAGGCAACGTGAAACAGCTCCAGCGTTTCCTGGGTTTTGCCAACTTTTACCGCCGCTTTATCAGAGACTTCAGTAAAGTTGTAGCACCCCTGACTACATTAACCTCCCCAAAGTTCAAATGGACAGAAGAGACTGAACATGCTTTCTTGGATTTAAAGGAGCGGTTTTCTTCAGCTCCAATTCTCATCCATCCAGATCCTTCACGTCAATTTGTTGTAGAAGTGGACGCCTCAGACATTGAGGTAGGAGCAGTTCTTTCCCAGCACTCTTCTGATCTCAAACTTCATCCATGTGCGTTTTTTTTCCCAACGGCTCTCTCCATCTGAGCGCAACTATTCTGTAGGTGATCGTGAACTTCTGGCTGTCAAATTGGCACTTGAGGAGTGGAGGCACTGGCTGGAGGGGGCAGTCCACCCATTCCTGGTCTGGACAGACCATAAAAACTTGGCCTATATTCAGTCCGCAAAATGTCTCAACCCTCGTCAAGCTCGCTGGGCTCTTTTCTTTGATAGATTTAATTTTACACTTACCTACCGACCCAGCTCCAGGAACATTAAACCTGATGCTCTTTCTAGACACTTTTCCTCCACAGAAGCACCTGAGCGCGCCGATGCCATACTTTCATCAGAACGTGTTGTTGCTTCAATCACTTGGGAGAATCCATCAACAATGCTCAACGCCAACAACCAGATCCAGGTACTGGTCCACCAAATCGTTTATTTGTGCCAGATTCTGTTTGTTCCCAGGTTCTTCAGTGGGGCCACTCTTGGCGTTTTGCCTGCCATCCTGGTGTGGGACGGACTACAGCGCTCCTAAAATGGCATTTCTGGTGGCCCACTCTGGACGCTGATGCTAAGGACTTTGTTGCAGCTTGCACAGTCTGTGCTAGAGGCAAGGCCTCCCATCGGCCACCAGCAGGACTACTACGCCCACTTACCGTTCCATCTCGTCCTTGGTCGCACATAGCCCTAGATTTCGTCACTGGTCTTCCCAATTCGTCAGGTAACAGTCATATTGACCATAGTTGACCGGTTTTCCAAAGCTGGTCACTTTGTTGGTAAGCTTCCATCTGCTCTGGAGTTAGACATAACTTGTCTCCCATGTATAATTCGATTCTTAAACCAAGTCAAAACAAAGAAACATTAGGGCAGACAATCGGGGTCCTCAGTTTATTTCCCAAGTATGGAAATCTTTCTGCACTGCCCTTGAATAGGGGGGCGAAACTATCCTCTGGTTTTCATCCTCAAACAAATGGTCAAACTGAACGAGCGAACCAGGACCTGGAGGCAGCCCTGCGGTGTGTTGCAGCCCTTAATCCATCTTCTTTGAGCTCTCATTTACCTTGGGTGGAATATTCACACAACTCTTTGACAAGTGCAGCTACTGGTTTGTCCCCATTTGAATGCTCACTTGGATACTTGCCCCCCATGTTTCCAGCTCAAGAGATATAAGCAGTGCCATCTAACCAGGCTCACAATAACCAGAGCTGACGCAAGCCTCTCGAAGGATACACAGGCTGCCTTGAAACGCACTGCCCTCCGGAATCGTCAGATTGCCGATCGGCATCGTGTACCATCTCCTGCCTACACACCAGGTCAGAAGGTTTGGCTTTCCTCTAAAAACATTCCCTTACGAACTGATTCCAAAAAGCTCTCTTCCCGCTATATTGGTCCGTTCACTATTGACAGAATTCTCAACCCGACTGTTGTAAAACTACAATTGCCCAGATCAATGAGGATTCACCCAACTTTCCATGTCTCGCAGCTCAAGCCAGTTCATTCTAGCCCTTCGTCATGCTCACAGGGCTCGGCATGTTTGCTTGAAACACATTGTCATGGAGATAAGTTTGGCGATCAGCTGATGGCATGAGCTGTGCCTCATGGCGCTTGTGTTTGGTGTTTGTGGTGACTGATGCACAGTGCATGTAAACAAAAAGTGACCCAACTGTAAAGTAAACAGAACTAATTCCAGTGCACACTTAGACGGTCCACAAAGCATGGTAACGTGTGAAAACAATCAGACATTCTAACTGAACTCTAATGTATCTGTTTGAACGTATGACTTCCTTAGGTTGGACCAATCACAGGGCAGCATTGTGATTTGGGGCGGAGGCCAAAGGCAAACCAAAACAAACACAAACATGGCGACGCTACCTGTGCCAGAGGTCTCACTAATGGCCATCAATCACTAAAGCAAACACGACACTTAAACGATGGGAGTCTTAACATTATGCTGGTCGACGATTGGATTAAACCACTTGTGCTGTTTTTTGTTCTCACTGTACTAGTGTCTGGTATATGATGGAGAGACAGAACATTCATTAGGAGAATCAGGCTGGTGTGTACAAACAGGCTGTACTGACCGCCTGTGTGGAAGCATGAGACTGAATCTCTCCTCAGGGGAATGCACTCAAATGCGACTCAATCAGCTACAGAGCATGTATAAGTTGCTTCACAGCAGTGGTGTGACAACTTGCATTCTGTTTTAAAGTGGACATATTATTCAGAATTTACTGTTATGGGAGTTTCATAGTTTTCCCTCATCAATAACTTACTCATTGTTGTCATTTCAGTTATTTATGGATGTTTGTGTGCCCCAGCCTAAAATCAAGGATATACCTGATTACAAATACCCACTTCAGAAACTGAAGTTTGATTTTCTATGGATTTTGTTATTCAAGGTTGAAATTACTTGAACACATTTCTTCGGATTTTGGTTTTCTAGGGTTAGTTTAAAAGATCTCAACTGTTCAGGCACAACTTGAATGTCTGGATGTGGCAGATAAATGAATCGGACAATAGAGCATGAAAAATCTCTGTCTAAACTTGCGATGATCCAACCACAGCTGCTGATTTGTAGCATGTGTCTCTTATCTCCTTTTGAAAATTCTTGTAACATTCAGAACAAAATATATCACTTCTTTTACCTTAGATAAATAATAGTTTGGTGCTTTGATTGATGATTCTGAGAAAATCAACACCATTTCTAAGTCCTTTATGTTGTTTTTTTTATTCCTTTTTACATGTAAGCAGCTATGTTTGTTTTTGACATGAACGGAGCAAGTGTCTCTTTGATTGCTTTAGCCGCCTGTCAATCAGGGAGACAGGCTTTGACTTCAGATCCACTCGTCTTTGTAAAGTTTTATCAAAGCATAAGGTTCTGGCTTGTCAGGTAAGCAGAGAATGGCTCTAACCAAAGAATTAGGGCTACACAATTTGAGAAAAAAAATATATAATTGAGATTTTCTGACAAGCATTGCGATTGCGATTTTGATTTATGTTTTGATTACAAAAAGACTGAAATACTGACAAAATAATTAAATTAATTAATCAATCCTTGCATTTATATAGCACCTTTCAAGACACCAAAAGCGCTTTACAGTTCATTGTTCATTCACTCCACACTCGATGGTGGCCAGCAACTATTTTAGCCACAGCTGTCCTGGGACAGACTGATGGAAGCAAGGCTGCCAATCTGCGCCATCGGCCCCTCCGACCACCACCAACACTCACGCACACCCCACTTTCTTACTAGGCAATGTTGGTGAAGCGTCTTGCTTGAGGACACAATGACAGTTTTTGCCACTGGTGTCTCCCATCCAAGTACTAACCAGGCCCAGCTCTATTCAGCTTCTGAGATCTGACAAGATCAGGCGTTGGCAAGCTGGTATGGCTAAATACAAGAATAACTGTTTTTACAAACCAAAAGTACAAGGTCAGCAGTTTTTATGCAGAATAACACAGAATATTTAATTGTTTTAGGAGGAAATTATTATTTAAAAAACTGCAACACTTGCGATTTGTTGATAGCATTCATTCAAATTGCACTTTTGATTCCATTGGGATTTTGCAGCCCTACTCAGAATTAAGTCACTGTAATGGACTGGTTAATGCAGTTTCGCCTGACCCTTAGCCTGGTGTCATACATTCTGTGGTAATGAAGGGAACGAGCTGTCCACTTGTGATGATGTAGTAGGCCATTCACACGTCTCTCATGTGTAAGTAACATCCACTCATCTGGGGATCTGTTCACCTCAGCTCCACGCTTATTGTTATAGCTCTCAATAACATATAGACAGTAAACAGGTCTGCTTTTGGTTATTGATACGTCGCAGCTGATCATCACCATTCACTGGGGGGGACAAGTCTCCATCTATGACACTTTTTTTTTTTTGTAAAATCAAACTCCTAAACAGAACCATGAATGCACATCCTGATCACAGGCTCCTGTTTAAATCAATTTTAGTATTTTTATATCAGACAAAATGCTGGCTATGTTTTGCTAATGTGTTTGATCCTCCAATCACAGGCCGCATTACAATAACAGATTTACGGATATTGTTCCGCACTCATGTGATCGTTCAAGTATCAACAGAAGACATGTAGGTGAAGGACACTACAAAATGCCATTATCTCACTATACTACTACAGAACAGGTATGAAGCAATGTGACTGATATGTTATTATATGGGATTATGATATGGGATTTAAAAACAGTCTGTCAGTGAGAGCTCATCTAAGAGTCTTGGAGTAGCCACTGAAGATGTCTGGATGCCTCTAAGTTCTTTTTGAGACACAGGGACAATTCAGAATTGCCCAGCTAACCAGTAGAGAGAATGGGTATTATTAACTTTCGTCAGCTGGGTTCTGAATCAGTTTGAGGCTGTGAGGTTTTGTTAAGTCTGGAATATAGACCATTGCAGTAATCTAGTCCTGTAAAGATAAATGCATGGATTAAAGATTCAAAAATTAATGGCAAGAAAGAGAAATTCAATTTGTCAACTGGACAAAAGTTTATTTGGTCGAATACATTTCGCAGCTCATCCAAGCTGCTTTTTCAGTTCTGGCTAGAGTGCTGGTGGACACTGCTTATAATACCTGCAGGGAGGAGCTAACTACAGTGAAATTACTATGAAACTATCACACCTATTTGTTTACAGTTTCTATCAGTTAGGTACGCCTATTCAATATGCAGTGAGAGTTGAGTGTGTGGGGTCTTGTTAGCATAACCATTCAAGGCCACAATGGGTGTTTTCACACCTCTGGACATCAAGTTGTGTGCATCAAGTTTTGAACGAGTAGCCCATTTTTACACCTAGTGCTACAACAACACTTATGGCCCAGGTCAGAAATTCCAGCTCAACAGGAACAGCAGCAGTTAAATCACCAGGAGAGAAAAGAACAACCTACTTTTTTTTTTTCTTTCCATGGTCTATGCTAAATATTACACCATTAACAATCACAGTGTGATTAGCAATGGTGACTGTTCCATTCGGTACCAGGTAACACCAGGGTATGTCTCTGGATATTGAGCCAGTGTCAATACCAACCAGTACCATCATCATCCTGAGGACTGATGGATTTCAATACTTCAATACTTCAATACTTCAGTACTTCAATATACAGTCATTGAAGCCTTCCCTTTGCATTATGTTATATATTCTATTTATTTAGAGTGGGTAGCACTCATGCTTCACAGCAAGAAGGTTCAGGGTTCGATCCCCGGGTCGCCCAGGCCTTTCTGTGTGTGTGTTCTGTGTGGAGTTTGCATGCATGGTCTGGGTTCGATCCCCGGGTCGCCTGAGCCTTTCTGTGCGGAGTTTGCATGTTCTCCCCCGTGTCTGGGTGGGTTTTCTCCGGGCACTCCGGTTCCCACCAACCCAAAACATGCACCATAGGTACTCCAGCTTAGGTCCTGACCAAGCCGAAGCAAGAAGATCATGGAGATGGTCCCCGGGCGCAGTAATGTGCTGCTCACTGCTCCTGATAACAGGATGGGTTAAATGCAGAACTGGAATTTCCCCACTGTGGGACTAATAAAGGCATAGCTTTCTTTTCTTTCTTTCTTTCTTTAAAATTATAATTTTAGCTCCCTGGGTTATCAAGCACCTCTGTTATGCTTACTTGTACATTTGATTATGTTGATTAAAAAAATGTTCTGGCAGCAATGTCAAGTATTTTTTTCAACTTTTCTTCACAAACTCCCTCTTGGCTGGTCTAAAACGAATAATATTTATGACGGGTTTTATCCCACCAAACTGCTTCTGGAAAATTTCAACAATATCCAATCTTTGATGAGCTGTTTGACTCAAGTGATTCTTCAAACATGTGAAGCACTTATATGAAGTGTTAATGACATGGCCATGAGACGCTATGTTCTCGTATCAAGCTTTATTTTCTGAAGGTTCATGTTTATGCATGATTTACATTTATTGTGCATAATATTCTGTGCTGCTCGACCATGATCTGCTCATTTGAATTCGTTCAGCCTCCTGGGATGAAGCACTCAGAAATGTAATATCTACACAAAATCGGGATCTTGATGTGAATAGTAAAGATTTCATTTTTAAAGAAGGGGCTTTACACTTCTGTGAGGTGCTAACTGCTAACATATAACATGTTTAGATCACCCTGTCACCGTTTAATGTTTTCAAAATGCTATATTTGAGCAATATCAATTCACAAGCGGCATGCAAACTGCTAATGAAAATACTGCTCAGCACATTAGGTTTGTAAAGTTGTAGCATATTGTGTTATATCATGCTTTTGTATATTTATGAAAAATTGCCGTGCAGTGGTATTGATGACATAGGCTAGTGCATGCTTAGCTGTTGGACTATTGCAACGCACTCCTCATCGGGATCCCTGGCAGGAGCATCCAAAAGCTCCAGTATGTCCAAAACAGCCCTGCCAGGGTCCTGATGAGGGTGCGGAAACATGAGCACATCACCCCCATCCTCCACACCCTCCACTGGCTCCCCGTGCACCTCCGTATAGAATACAAAATCCTCCTGCACACCCACCACTGTCTCCACGGTGATGCCCCCACCTACCTCACAGACCTGCTCACACTGCACACCTCAGCCAGGACCCGGTCAGGCCAACAGCACCGTCTGCTCCCGCCCAGGACACGGCTCAAGACCATGGGGGACCGAGCCTTTGAAGCCGCCGCTCCCCGTCTGTGGAATGCCCTACCTGACCACCTCAGGGCCCCACAGACGGTGGAAGCTTTTAAAAAAGGACTCAAAACTCATCTTTTTAGAAAAGCATTCAATATTTTATGATATTTTTAATTGTTTTTATGATGTTTTTAATTGTTCTTTATGTTCTTTTACAACGTTTTATGATGTTTTTAATGTTCTTTTATTGTTGCAAGTGTAGCACTTTGAGATTTGAGGTCAAATGTAAAGTGCATTACAAATAAAATTTATTATTATTATTATTAGTGTGCTCAGCAATGGACAGAATATTAAAGCTAACTATAAGATGGTTCAAATAGGGCCTAGATTACTCAAACATGCATTGATGAAATAAAGCCATGGAGCTATAATAAGAACTATAAGACATCCCCCCTCTGTCCTGATACGAGACCTACTAGTGGCCGTTCCACTGGTACTGCAGCTCCCGGGAGCTTGGGCCTAGAAAGAATTGTATTTTTTTTTTCTCTTTTTCAAACTGCCTGTGTTCAGCTGACAGATCAACATCGACAACTTTTACAAAGGTCGGATTTTCTTCCTTCTTGTCTTGTTTTCACAACATGAAATTTGTAAAAATGTCAATCCTCCAAACTCCTAAAAGATAGTGTTGTAAGATTTAGTTAAGCCTCACTCAGAGCCCATGTTAGCTCTGCTCTAACAGTTATGATTGTAGTAGTTATCGCTCTGATCAAAACAGATCATGCCGTGCACCTTACTGATGTCACACGGGTAGGAGGCATTGAAGCGCTTTCCCCGTTATTTTAATAGATCCATGGCTAACATGTATTTAGGAAGTAATATGGAAGAGGAAAACAAATGTTTGGGCTCATGTGCCAATGAACACAGGTCACTGAAAACAATATGATGCCATCTTGAGTTCACTTTCCAGATTTTATTATACTTCCATGCATAAAACCACTTCAGGCATGTTTTTGATGAGGGAACAACATTATAACACAGTATAAGCTCACAAAAGTCAGTTTTGCATACAGTAAGAGACAGTACAGTAAGACAGACAGTAAGAGACAACTATTTTTAGAAATTGTCCGACCTTGTTTTATGGGGTTGTACTTACAATCCAGGATGTGTCGCTACAATAGGACATCTTGAATAAGCATCACTCTGCACTGGAACTGAGCCAGAATAAACACAGCTTATTTACATATCGCTCCATTCATGATTACATAATGACTGTACAATGGTTGCTGTTCCATTAGTAAACAAGCAATTGGCTGAGCAAATGGCTTGATTAGGTGACAGAAAATAAGCCCAACCCAAGTTCATAAGTTGAGTTTTCACCCACGGATTACAAGAACATTTCTAAGCATGCAAGCGTAAACAACTGTAAACGTGGTAAAATAATTGTGATCAGAAAGGCAATTTATTGATTCCAATCCTTATTAATGATATGGAAATGTTTTTGTCATTGCTGTATTGTATTTTGTCAAGTGGCATTCCCAGTTTATTCTTGTCACGATAAAAACTGTTAGATAATGAATTTCAATACTAATCAGTTAGAAAATGATTTTTACGCTATAATATAAACAGAATTAGAATAATTTTCAATATTTTATCATGGTGGTCTTAAACTAGCTGTGATGAAGATCTAAAATAATTAGTCCAACGTTGCCATAGTAATGTTATTTTTTGTCAGTATCATATTTTGGTGGCACTAATTCTCAGTGCATCAGATGTGCACTTAAAAAAATGTATTCCTGAAAAGTATATTTTATATATTATAGTGAAAAGTTATTTGAAAAGGCTATACTATGGATCGGAGGTTGGTAATAATGAGATAAGCAGTTCTGGAAAGAAACTAAATACAAAAAAAAATCCAAATTGATATTTTGAGTAACTGCATGAATTCCGGCATTGTTACTCTTTAATTTAGAAGAATTCAGAATACAGCTACTTTCCTAAAATCAAAGGATTACATTATGGTACATGAGGATGCAAAAGAGCACTCTGATTGGGTTTGAAATAGTTAAAACTGAATATATTACCAATGTTTGAATATTCTGTACATATTCTGTACATCCACACATACATACATTTGCAGTATTCTTCCCAACCCCAGCGGTTAAGTGACTTGAATAGGGTCTTATTATTCAGTGGAGGAGGAGTCAGCCCTGGACATACTGGATCCTATATCTGCTCATGAGGTAGGAAGTCCAGGCCCTAATTAAACATTAAGAAAATCCAAACAAAGTTGAATTGCATTACAAACGAACAATCCAATGTGTACTGTGAGCTTTTGTTGTAACACACAAATTTCTTGTTGTGGCTGGCTGTGATTGGCAGGTGCCAACAGCTGGCTAAACAATTACTTCCTGAAAGGGATTCTACTTCTAAGAGGCTTTCTTTAGTAGCTTTTCCTTCGTGCAACTGACCATCTGGTGAGCCTGGTTGATACATGCTTAGCTGTAGGTTGGGATATAGATTTTGAATTTAATTCAAGCGAAGTTGTTTAATCAGTAGCCTCCTTACAATCTTGCTCTAGCCATTTCATACCGTTGTGTCTGTGGACAAAACAATGTCTAAATGTGTACTTGTCACTGGTGGTGTTTGGTGAAGCTGCTCTTAGGAGATGGTTGTTGAGATTGGTTGCTGTCTGCCTTGAATTATAACATGTTGTTATTGTCTGTGAACTAGAAAATAAGGCTGATGTGCTGGTAGCATAGTAGTTGGTGTGAGTTAGTGAATGATTAGGATGCTCAGAAGTCACTGCCTTATCTGTCTCAAGCGAGGATCTAACTACACTAAAACTACACTGAAACTAACTGTATCTAGAACACTTACTCTTAGCTCAGTCCTTATTATCCTGGTCTACATCATCAGAGGTAGAATACTCCCTACAATGGAAGCAGAGTTAGACTGTACTAGACCGTAATGGACAACACTATCATAATGCCTTGAGGGTTCATGTCTCTGGATGCTGCATTAGAACTCCAGCTTCATGCCTTTTTTCTTCAACTCTCAGGCTACAATATATTCTACAACACTCACACTATTGATTACAGTTAGAGGTATCTTGATTACATTGAGCAATTAACTACCCTAATGTGTGAATTGTCCCTGAGTCATATTTTGCATGATCATTCAAGCATCTAATGCATGGTCTAATACCTGTCAGCATATGTCAAGTACTCCTAGTATTCTTTGGTTTGGTTTGCATCTATGGAGCTGTAAATGGACATATTGTACCGATATAACAGCCAAAAGATAAAGAGGCTACCTCATTATCTATTGGCTGTTAAGTTGTCAATCAAACTTCCTACACTTCTAGCGTAACTAACTTGCCGGCACGCTGGAATTACGTGGTTTACGTACGCCTCTCACGCATTCCACAGGCGCAAGACTGTACTCAATCAACGCAGCGGTTCTTAGCGGGTTTTTCCAACTGTAGCGTCCTCGCAGTTAGCACAAAGTTTGTTGCAATGGCAGACAAGAATTTGCTACGAGTTAGCCGCAAAAGAAAGTCTGTTTTTGAGGTTGCTGAAAGAAGAAATGGGGAAAAGCCAAACTAAGGCGATATCTTTCCTGAATAGCATTAGAATGATATTGAGCTGTATTAGAGCAAAGTATGGGAACACATTTATAGACCAGTACACACCAATGGACTACTATGGAATCTACCTGGATGAATGAAAGATTTACAGACAAGGCCACATGATAATATAAAATAATGTACTACAGTTTGATACTGAAAATAAATGACATCACATTGTAATAAATAAAAGGTGTCTATTCCTAAGCATCGAAACCAACACTAATTCAAATATAAGCAAGGTGCAAGAAGTATCAATGACTCAACAACAGTCCACCTTTGGATCAGGGGTTATCCTCACTCAGGATACTTCTTCAGACAATCTGCAATGTGTAACTTTCAGGTGGAGGGTCCGCTACCGCTATTCTCTCTTAACTATTTCTATCCAGCTGACAGAATTTGCTCTTTTAGGACCTACCTGACAATAACACAGACTTCAATGAGATCACAGATTTTACTTAGTATTTTAAAAGCCAAGTTTAGAATGGATGATCCTACCTATATACTTCAACATATTCAATACACAATAACGCTTTGTATTCATGCCCAATCCTGACAGACATGCATCTTAACAACAAGACATGTAATCGATAATAACACAATTTAATAAGCACTGTGATGAAGTGCCCTAGTATCAGACTTTTGTAGAGCTTAGCATAATGTTCCTTTAGATGAATGTACCATCCTCCTGCACACTCGTAGGTATTTAGGTATGCAGCGGCCCTCTCCCATGTCTCCAAGCATAACAAGATAGAGATCGATAATCACTCACTATAGGCAGGCCTGTCATGTTTGGACAACAACATGTTTTTAGTGAGAAGACAAATTTCAAAACACAAGACAATTATGTGGACAAATATTTACATATTTACAGTTTTCTCTCAAATGAATATCATGATGAAGATGTAGGAGGATCATTAATCACTAGGCAGTAATTAGCCTAATGAAGACATTATATTGCTTCAGTTATATGATTTTTTTTTGTTTTCATGATGTTTAATTACTTAAAGAAACATTTGCATTGGTATATAACTTGGGTTTTGTAAACATAACGGCCAAGCATTATGCTGTAAACATAATGCTTGGCCATTTAAAGGTGCACTAAGGAACTTTTCTGGTGTAGGGTCTGCCATCTGCTCATCTCCCTGGAGAATTATTGCTTTGGGGTTTCTTCTCTACTTGCATGTATCCATTGAAATAAATAACTTCAATGTCATAATATGGCACATAGGCAAAGCAATAACATCTCCATGGACACAAGCAGGTGACATACCCTCCATCATAAATGTTACCTACTGTGCCTTTAAGTCAGGTGAAGATGTATTTGCATAAGCACTCCCCACTGATCAGAAGATCATACAGATTGTTCATTAAAAGCTCAGTTCTAAGCTTTGACCAAAAACACAATGGATGTCGATTAAATGAGTATAAATATCCCCTGACTTGCGGTGCCCAATGGGAGCTGACATCGCCGCCAACATCATCACAACAAAGAGCAGTGCAGCTGTCAGCACCTCTGGTGAATAGTGGTGATCACACTAGTGTTTTATTTTTTTAATTTTTTTAAATGACTACACGATCCTGGCGAATTCTACATGTATGACCAATTAAAGATCCCATGACATGGTACTTCTTGATGCTTTTATATGGCTCCTTAATGGTTCCCTAATACTGTAAATGAATCCTTCTTCAAAATCAACACTCAGTGCATGAGAAACAGAGATAAGAGATAAGAAAGAGTCATAAATATCTCTCTCAAACTCTTTATTCTGGGCATTGTTGCTTGAATGCAAATGAGGAGAAAAGAGATGGCCAATAGTAGAGGGTGGGGGCGTGGCCAAACTCTCCCTCTCGCTCTGAGCCCTCAGCTGATCCATTTCCTTGTTTTTGCACGGGGGGAGAGATTTGAAGCGTTCCATTGAAAAATAAACACATTTCCACAGAAAATAAAATTAAACCACTGCTGTTCAAAGGTCCAGAGGCTCAGATAAAGGACTTCCGAGCCTAGAATCACTCGAACGTGCCTCCAGGCAAATAAAAAAACGCATTTCGCATTGCCTAGCGCATTCGCAGTCCAAACTCTCTGGGCGTGATTTACAGAGACGCTGAGTACAGACAGACGGGGGTGGAACTGCATTTGCATTTCTTTTTTCGATCTGACGTCAATAAGGTGCCTTGTTCAAACTCGCCCGTTTGAGCTCCGATTTTTTGTAACGCAGAAAAGGATCGCAAATGCTCAGTTTAGACATTTCACAACTTTTAACCATGGGGGGGCTAAACAGGGTAGGGGAGCTCACATTAACGTTCAAAAACCTCAGAAAGTGAAAATTTCATGCCATGGGACCTTTAAGAAAATATAAATTGAGAAAGAAGTAAGTAGTGAGCCATGGATCCGCAATATGGTGTTTTGAAAATAAGTGATTAAAGATTGCTCAAACAACAATGAATCACTCTAAATACAACTTCGAGAGGGTAAATCAGAAGAGAAACAACTATGACTTGATTAAAAGTTCTGAAAATCAGTTTTGCATAATAGGTCAATTTTGAAAAGGTTGCACCAGTGACGTTGAAGGATGAGCCAAATGCAGATAGCAGATATCACCATGCTCAGGGGATCAAGAACGTAAACCTTTTCCTCAAAATATTATTCATAAATTAACAAAACATTTGTTGTGCATTTTTGGAGTACCTTTTGTGTTTACATAATCTAAAATAACATGGTGAAAATTCCTCTTTCAACTTTCAAATAAAGTGCTGTGGTAAAATCAGTGTTTGCATTTTAATGGTATGGGTCACTTGTCTTAACCTTGCACAAAAAGATGGATTCTCACAATATTTATGATTTCATAAACTCACGAAAATCTTGGCACGCTCCCGCTGGTGTGATAGGGCCCGCCCCCTGATGGTCTATGCAGAAGGCAAAGATGAAGCGCCCAAACCAACCAAAACAAACATGGCCTATTTTAGCAGAAATATGGACTATTTTGTTTCAGAAAAATGTTCAGAAGGCAAGCACTTACTGCATTTGTAGACAGGGATGTCTGTGATTTGCTCTCAAATGGATGTAGCAAAATTTCAAAAGTTTCAGAATGCAGATTGGTCATGTGTATTCAGAGTGCTAACATCAATCTGGTGTGAACCAGGTTACACTTCTCTTAGACATCTCAGCGTGATACCACTGAGTCACTTTGTCCACTCACTCACTCACATGTCATGCTCACGTGTAGTCTTAGTACTGACTTTTACAATATTAAAGAGCACCCAGCAGTACATGACATTACTGCAGTTGATTCCATATTATAAAGAACAGCGGGTGTCTTCTAACCACATAATGATGGTTTATTACTATACAGGGGGTCCTCAGGTTACGACGTTGATCCGTTCTTAAGACGCGTCGTAACCCGAATTTCGTCGTAAACCGGATTTTGACTTTGATCTTCCAACCAAAGCACCAATAACCTTTCCATCTCAATAATTAGACCACTACGCTGCTTGGTTATCACTGCCGCTATCATAGGAGCAGATCAGAACCCACATCAGGTACTTCCGCCCACATTGGACACGCACACGAGGCTGTCTTCTTCTCCCTACAACCACAACAGAGCGTATTCTTGCGCCGTGCGCCGCGCGCCGTTCGCGTTTGTTTACATCTCTTACCACGCTAAACCGCGTAAGACGGAATGACGCGTAATATATACATATTTTTTTTAATGGGGGCGCGTTCGTAACCACGAAACGTCGTAACCCGAGACCGTCGTAACCCGAGGACCCCCTGTACAGGGTTCACAATTGCCATAGCAAGGATAGGCTGAGGTGAAGGGATAGAAAGTAATTATCATATTCGGCTTACACTTAGTCTTAGACAAACTTTACTGATCCACAAGGAAAATTATTTGGATACAGTGGCTTCACAGATTAAAATATAATATAATAACAAAGAGCAAAAATATAAATGATAATAATAGCTGCAAGCAGCAATGTGGGGCCAAGCACCGAAGGTGCATGCAGGCCTCAGCATGTAGGCCGCATGCAGCGTCTGACAGAGTCTAACAGAGTCTGACAGGGTCTGTCAGACTCTGTTAGGCCCTGTCTATCTTTTAATATTACCCTGTCTATCTTTTAATATTACAAGGTACACAATAATACACACTTTCTGTCAGACTCAGAAACAGGGTTTAACAGGGTCTAACAAGGTTTAACAGGGTCTAACAGGGTCTAACAAGGTCTGACAGGGTCTAACAGCGTCTGACAGGGTCTAACAGCGTCTGACAGGGTCTAACAGAGTCTGACAGGGTCTAACAAGGTCTGACAGAGTCTAACAGAGTCTGACAGGGTCTAACAGAGTCTGACAGGGTCTAACAGAGTCTGACAGGGTCTAACAGAATCTGACAGGGTCTAACAGGGTCTGACAGGGTCTAACAGAGTCTGACAGTTTTCATAAACTATAATAACCTTGTTGCAGGTGCTGGGGTTTAGATAGACAGTCTGACAGGGTTTAACAGGGTCTAACAGGGTTTAACAGGGTCTAACAGGGTCTGACAGGGTCTAACAGAGTCTGACAGGGTCTAACAGAGTCTGGCAGGGTCTAACAGGGTAGTTAGACCCTGTCAGACTCAGAAACAGGGTTTAACAGGGTCTAACAAGGTTTGACAGGGTCTAACAAGGTCTAACAGAGTCTGACAGGGTCTAACAGGGTTTAACAGGGTCTAACAAGGTTTAACAGATCAAAGATACATCAAAGACAGATCAGTTGATAGGTGCGTTGCTTGGCAATTCCTGAAAATTCCTGCAACTTTGACCTGCTGGTGGCACTAGACGGTTGGGGCTGGGGGCCTATAAATTGCTGTGGGTAATGAGGAGACTGGCTGGAATGTGCATGTAAAATTTCATAACTTTTTACCAGACGGTTCTAGGGGTTGCCATAGACTCCCATGTTCAGGAGAATATTGAATAATAATAAGAAGAATCAGGAGACAAGACACATCAAAGGAAAGATCAAAGGGTTGCTAGGCAACGTCGCTAGGCAACGCAGTACAAACACTATAAGGTGCCTAGCACCTACGGTGCTTTTCCCCTAATAAGAATCAGGAGACATGACACATCAAAGACAAGATCAAAGGGTTGCTAGGCAATGTCGCTAGGCAACACAGTACACTTTTTAAAAAAAATCTTTTAATATTACAAGGTACACAATAATACACACTTCAGGTACATAATAGTACATATTTTATCACCACAATAACATTCACAAAGCACTCAGAAGACACATCGGGGGATGCGGGTACGGGAATAAACACCACTGGGCACAAGGGCTAAGAGAAACAGGGGGAATGTAGAGGACCAAAGGGATTGCCCCAGGTGAAGAAAGGGGCCTGGGGGAGAGCAAAGGTGATGCAAACACTTTTTTTTTTTTTTTTTAAATATTTTATTACCACAAGGTACATATATTCGCAAAGGGCTCAGAGGACACATCGGGGGATGTGGGTACGGGGATAAGCACCACCGGGCATTAGGGCTGAGAGGAACAGGGGAAGTGTAGAGGACCAAGGGGCTTGCCCCAGGTGAAGAAAGGGGTCTGGGGGAGAGCAAGGGCGACGCAGCGCCCAGGGAAGGCCCAGGCGCCAGGGTCCAGGGGGGACAGCGGAGGGGGGTAGGGGTCAGAAGTACAAACACTATGGTGCCTAGCACCTTCGGTGCTTGGCCCCAATTATAAAAATTCAAAATAGCAACATTAGCGAGATACTGGTGTCAAACAATGCACAATAAAGGTACATCATTATATATGTATAAATCAAAATATAGTAAATAAAAAGAGGTGGGGTAAGGAGAAACAGTACAAAGATTTGTTTCCTATTGTGCAATGTGCCAAAAGATTGCGCCTTTATTACCATATAAATTGAGTCAATTAGCCTAATGGCAATGGCATTTTTACAATGTGCTGCCTACTTTCATATTGAATCTGTGGGAAGTGTTTTTGTTTGCTAAAGCTTTCTTCTGTGTAATAAACGTATCCGTGTGGTGATGTAACTTGTCTCTTGACTGAGACCACTGCATTTTTTTTCTGAAATCAGCATCTCTACATGTATTACAGCCATTCCATTCCAGCGTCTGTTGAATTCCAACACAAACACAAAGCTGAGCTACTTCAGCTCTTGCACCAGGAGTGGAATAAAGTCACCCAAGAACAATATGAAAGACTTGTGGAGAGCATGCCAAGACGCATGAAAGCTGTGATTAAAAATAAGGCTTATTGCACCAAATATTGATTTCTGAACTCTTCTTAAGTGTAAACATTAGTATTATGTTGTTTTAAAATAAATTTGATCTTGTTTTTTTGCATTGTTTGAGGTCTGAAAACATGTATCTTTTTTGTTATTTTGACCATTTGTCATTTTCTGCAAATAAATGCTCTAAACGATAATATTTTTATTTGGAATTTGGGGGAAATGTTGTCAGTAGTTTATAGACTCAAACAAAAATGTTCCTTTTGCCCAAACACATACCTATAAGTAGTAAAATCAGAAAAACTGATAACCGATGTCCAGTAAAAGGGACATCGGACGAATTAACAAATTGATCCACAAAGCTGGTCACGTGATCGGCTGTGAGCTGGAGACATTTGTCACAGTGAGGGACAGGAGGACACTGGACAAACTGCTCTCCATCATGGACACTCCTGCTCACCCACTGCACCAGACCATAGAGGGACAGAGGAGCTCATTCTCCGCTCAAACTGTGAGAGATACAGGACTACATTCATATAATACTTCATACAACTGCACAACAACTCACCCTTGTGCAATAGATAATATAAGATAAGATTAGCCTTTATTGTCTCCCTTGGGAGAAATTTGTCCTCTGCATTTAACCCATCCTGTCATCAGGAGCAGTGGGCTGCACATTACTGCGCCCGGGGACCATTTCCATGATCTTCTCGCTTCAGCTTGGTCAGAACCCCAGCTGGAGAATCCTCCCACAGGTGGCTCACGTCACAACGGGCCTTGATGTTTCTTCTGCCATGGGGGCTACCAGTGTCCGCAGACACTGTGTTAAGTGTCTTGCCCAAGGACACAACAGCAGCGCTCATCTGTGGGAGCTGGGATCACACGCGGTCCACCCATCAAGAGGATCACCAGGCAAGCGCTCTACCAACTGAGCTACTGCCGCACCCAAGGCTCCCTAGAGCAGTGTTTCCCAACCAGGGGTACAAGTACCCCTAGGGGTACACGAGCACACTACAGGGGGTACTCGACAGTGTTGCTGCCAGGCGCGGGGGGAGATGTTTTGGAATTTTTAAATTCTAATTTGAGTAATTTGAGTTAAAGAAAAGAGACAAAATGCCTGAGAATAAAATTTTCAAATTAAGGAGATGAAATAAAATGATTTTCATTTAATAATCTGTTGTGTCACATTCTACTTTTGGAGAATTATCAACACTTATGAAATGAAATGAAAAATCATTTTATTTCATCTCCTTAATTTGAAAATTTAATTCTCTGGCATTTTATCTCTTTTCTTTAACTCAAATTTACTCAAATTAGAATTTAAAAATTCAAAAAATCTCCCCCCGCGCCTGGCAGTGACACTGCCGAGTACCCCCTGCAATGTGCTCGCGTACCCCTAGGGGTACTTGTACCCCTGGTTGGGAAACACTGCCCTAGACAACACTCCCTGCAACTATATAGCTGGTATTGTACATCTTACTTGATATTGTATTTTATATTTGACTACTACTTTTGTATTTAAATCTGATTTGTACATATATATATATATTTTATCATTATTTTTATGTATTTAATTACGTCTCATCTGTCTATTGCTCTTTGGTTGCTATTCCATCTATTTTTATTCCTTTTTTTCCTTCTTACATTCTGTTATATATTATATTTGATGACTGAGCTATCCAAAACAATTCCCCTTGTGGATCAATAAAGTTTGTCTAAGTCTAATTTTGCAGTGGTCTCTTGTTTTGTTTTGTTTTTTATAATGAGGGGGAGCACACTTGTTGATTCCGGACTGGCTCAGGCTCATTCACTCACAGCTTCATTAGTCTCTCTCACAGCAGCGCGTGTCTGTTGTGACTGGCTCCTGCCTCCTCGCGCCCTGCTCCTCGCGCCCTGCTCCTCCGCTCCTCTCGTGCGCTCTGGTCTCGCGCGCTGCTCCTCGCGGCTGTGCTCGGGACAGTGTCCGTGTTCTTCTCCGGACGGGACGCACCTTCGACGGGAATTAACCACACTGTCGTTTTTTTCCTCGGTACAGGTGGGTGCACCTCGGGGCTTGTTTAGGGTTTAAACTTAAGACTGGCTTTGTACATTTTGCACGGCACTGGCTTTAGTTGCAACGCTTTGAACTTTATGCTTTCGCTGAAGGCTTGTGGGCTATATCAGCTATTTCTACAGCTTGTGCTTTTAGATAGGCTAATATTTCTTTGCTATTGCTATTTCTATGCACCTATACACTTATTATCACTATTTTTATTTGTATAATCATGTCTCATCTAATATTTCTTTGCTATTGCTATTTCTATACACCTATACACTTATTATCACTATTTTTATTTGTATAATCATGTCTCATCTAATATTTCTTTGCTATTGCTATTTCTTTACACCTATACACTTATTATCACTGTGTTTATAATTATGTCTCATCTGACACTGGTTTATTGCTCTTTGGTTGCTATTTCCATCTATTTTTTTACCCTCTATTATTATTATATATTATATTATATTTGATGAGTGAGCTTCCCTTGTGGATCAATAAAGTTTGTCTAAGTCTAAGTATAAGTCTTAAGTCTAGAGTTGAAGTATTTTGTGTAGGATATTGGTTTTTAAGATGTGGTTATTGATGCTTTTAACTGGATTAAATAGCCTATTGTCTTTGTCTCCTAAATAAACATGATAGTTATAGCTATATATTGAAAAGAACTTTTCATAAAAAAAAGGATCCTATTCATTTATTTAGCTGAGATCCACAAAAACAAAGCATATTGTAGTAGCCTACATCTCCTTTCATGAGATGTAAGCTACTTTGTATATTACTGTATTATCTGACTACCTTGGTTATGTAGCAGGTTAATAATAATGCATGCTTTTCCATTCATACATTGAATTACACTAAATGCATGCATGTTTTTTGATTAAGTAATCGTTAAAAAATTAAATAAAGGTAAATCAGTCATTTTCACAAAATCCCCAGCTAGGGTCCGCTTGCTTCTATAGCCTATACTACAGTCGATGCTAAAACTAGTATGGAAAATAGATATAGTCTAATTGAAGTATCATATTGAAGTATCAATACTAAAAAAGTCACATTAACAGAAGTTGACATTTCTGGAATAGCTTTAGAATGATCTTGACGACATAGACTAGTATATGCCCATGTACCAATATGGATCATGCCTATTACATAAATATAACTGTGCATTGTAATATAAAAGAAAGTACTACTGTTATTTAATGTTGAAAATCTAACATTGTCGAAAGAAAGTGTTTTTTTTAAATTTTCATTATGCTATCAGAATCTTGTGTCGAGTCTATTCCTTAAGATTGCAATCGATTTTAAGTTTTTAATATCAACAACACTAGCCCCTAGAGAATCGATAAGGGGGGCATCCATGTTGGCACTGTCCACCTTTTAACCCACCAGAGCCCCTATAGATCCATTATGCGGTAAAGACCTTTAAAGGGCACACTGCTCTAGTTTTCCAATGCATTTATTTACAACCAGGTTACGTCTAACAGACTTCTCCACACACACACACACACATACACACACACACACACACACACACACTCAAAGGTTTAATACATGGCACTATTATATTTGACGTTGCACCTAAATACTCCTGTCAGTTTCTTTTCATGCTGATCAGACAGTTAGCTTGATTAATGACAAGGTTGTAGCCCTATATCACACAACTAGTATTGATTTTACCCCCCTCCCCCTTCTCTTTAAAGTACCCCTTTATTAAACTCTGCTCTTTCACATAGAAAGAAAAAGGAGACATATTATGCAAAAAGGACTTTGATCATTAGTCTATGAATTTAATAACTAATAACTGATATTGGTTGACACAATAATCGATATAGCAACTAATTTGATATGCTGCAAAGACATCAAGGCTCCAATGTTTGTGTTTAATATTATTGTTTCATGTTAAATAAAGCTGATTTTGTTAATGATTTTCCTTAGTTTTGTCTCTGTTAAGTGTTTTTTTTTGACAGACCTTCACTTGTAAATTAAAACATGTACTTTTTTGTTTTATTATAACTACAATTGTTGATTTGAAAAGTATCTTTTCTAAATATTACAAATAATCTCTATATTCTAGTTCTTAACAGTTTCAACATTTTCCAGCCCTATTCAAAAATATCAAAAGATATTAAAACTAGTTATTCATTCAAGCAAGACAACACAGTCAGGACTACCTTAAAAACAAAACATGCAAACTCTGGCAGTATTGTGTTGTCCTTTAGGCTACGTTCACACTGCAGCCTGAAACGACCCAAATCCGATTTTTTTACCTCTATGCGACCTGTGTCTGATCTTCTAATGACAGTATGAACGACACAGATCCGATTTTTTCAAATGCGATCCAGGCCACTTGGATATGTGGTCCTAAATCCGATACATATCCGATCTTTTGACATGCGACTGCAGTCTGAACGGCCAGGTCGCATTCATCCGACCTGGGTGCGTTTCCTCCAATGAGAGTGGTACAAGTAGGCGTTCACAAATGTGCACAAACGTTCTTCTCGTCATGCGAAAATAGTATATAAACTCGTATCAGTGAAGCGGCGAAGCACGTAGCAATCCCACCCCTCCTGCCTGTGACTCTGCACCCACATGTTCCTTTCTGCAGACGTTGCTGCCACTGCCCCGCAAAACGCTGTGGCCAAAAACCTCGTCCTTCTCCGTCTCCTCCTTAAAACAAATAAGCTGTACATGTTTTGGCTCCGGTACGAAAGCAACTTTAGGCGACTTCCGTAAACATTGAGCGTGTTCGCTGCATGTGACGTCATCGTGTCCTCCAATGCGCATGCGGGACACTTTTGGGGAGCTTAGCGTTCACACTGGAGATCACATACAATTCGCATTTAACTGGAAATGTGAACGGCCTCGCAAAAAAACCGAGCATTAAGCTCTGCAGTGTGAACGTAGCCTTATTTGTGTCTTCCAAGAAATGATATCATTGTAAATTAGTATTGTGGTTAACAATTAACTGAATATTAAATAATGCTGATGATGTTACAGATTACACCAGAAAATTGTCTCCCAATATACAAAAATAACTAAGCATGGATAACATTGTTTTAATTACTTTTTTTATTAGATGTAGCAGTGCATCAAGGATGAACTATTTGAGGTGTATAGTTCCTGAGAAATGTAAATATGAAAAATCATGCAAGCACAATTCTGACCCTTATATATTCTTAGAAAGAATGTATAAGAATATATAAAAAAACATGAAAGCATAAGTCCATGTGTGAGGTTGGTGCAAGATAAATGTAACACCAGTGAAGACCGAAGAACTCACACTTCTGAAAAAGTCCTGAGGCTGTACTGACATTTGAAGGTTACAATGAAATGCATTTTATCAAACTAGATTTGTGTAATTTTCTTGGTTGGAGTTTTTTAATAATAATAATAATAATGCATTTTATTTAAAAGCGCCTTTCAGAACACCCAAGGACACTGTACAAGGTTAAAATGAATAAAAAGCACAAACAAACAATACAATAAAACATAAAACAAGATAAAAACAAAATCAGAGTGGAGTGATTGGCTATGAGAGGTAGGACAGTCTGAACAGGTGGGTTTTGAGTCTGGATTTAAAGAGTGGGAGAGAGTCTATATTCCGGAGGTCAGGAGGGAGAGAGTTCCAGAGCTGAGGAGCAGAGCGGCTGAAGGCTCTGCTCCCCATGGTGATGAGACGGGCAGAGGGGACAGAGAGCTGAAGAGAGGAGGAAGAGCGGAGGGTGCGGGATGGAGTGGCGATGTGGATGAGGTCAGATATGTATGGTGGGGCTAGGTTGTGTAATGCTTTGAATGTGGTAATGAGTATTTTGAAGTGAATTCGCTGTTTTATGGGGAGCCAGTGGAGTTGTTGTAGTAGTTGTTGTAGTTCTGGTGTTGTCTACCAGAATGTTTTAATGCTGCTGAAGAAGGAAGGACATACAGTATGCTTATGTCTGCTGTATAGTTATAATCTATGACACATGACAATTATAATGTTCTAGAATATTAATATATTATATATATATTATATATTATATTAATATATAAGAATATTAATGTTCTAAGCATAATATTGATGTAAAACGATGTAGTAAAAGAAACCATTCTGAATATAGATAGCTGCGGAGCATGCAAGCAGTTAGATAATATTTGTTTTTAAATTTGTACCAAAATTTCTATGCAACACTGTCAAAGTAGATCATTGGTGAAAATGGAAATTGATCAAAGCAATGACTTTTTGAATACATGGCAATAAAAATGACTCAAACAGGCATTAATTGTGCAAAATAGAACTTTGAGAAGATAAATGAGAAGGGAAAGTTGACTTTTAGTATACTTTTAGGCACATTTCAGATGATTTGTCCTAAGTCTAAATCAAATTATGAAGTTTGTTCATTTTTAGGACCACTAAAAAAATGTATGCCCTGAAGAAGACTCATATCTCCTGAATCCTGGAAGAGCCCGTGCCGCACAACACTTGAGCCACTCATGCACTAATCCTTTACGTTTTTGTACAATAGTGTGAATAATGTAATCATGATTTAAAAAAAAGGGACCAAAATAAACTGGTAATATGTAGGAAGACATAGAAGGGGAAGACAGGCTCAAGTACCACTCCAAAATCTTAATGTAGGATGCAATCTGCAATCCCGTCACAGCTCATAGTTTCTGACTGTGAATGTGTTGAAATTAAAATATTGATGGTTTGTTGTGACAGACTGCCTCAAACTATGTACCAGTGTCATAGCTATAGTACCTATTGTACAAATAATGTACTGAAGTCTGTTTATCTGCTATTTATTCTTGCTGCACTGTTCACTATCACTTTAATGTGCAAAGTTTTGTAGCCTTAGCCATAGCTTTACTCTGCTGACGCAGTGTTTTCTTCTATTGTAAATCCTTCTAGTGGAATTTATCTTTGTTTTATCTTGATTTTCGATTACATGTTCTCCTGCTGTTCTTAACCTTTGTGTTGCAACACTATTTGTCCAATTGTTCGACAAATAAAGTGTTATCTTATCTTATTATACATTGGTCTTACTATAATTGTATATGTTATCAACACATTTGCTCCTCTCCTTTAATTAGTGTAAACTATTCAGCCAAGTCGTCCGGCTAGTTATTATTCCAGAGCACGATTTACAGCAGTTTTTACCTACAGGTTGCCTGAGGTAGTTTGGAGGACTAGTCCAATTAGTTAAAAAACAAAAATAGTCTATATCCCAGTTTTATTATTACTGCCTATTTTTTCCTAATCTATTCATTATTCTGCAGAACACCTGTGGAGAATAAGTAAAAGTACACTTTATTTTAAATCAACATACAGTATATTTTGAGAACATTATAATTTGCTGTTTTTGAGCTATGAACTATATGATGAAATGAAATGCTATATAGCTGAACATAGTGTCTTGTCATCAATCCTAATAAAAAACAAAACAAAAAAGTTAAAGCCCTGCCTTAAATCTACAGTCAAAGAATTAAACGCAAGATTAGATAGTCCAGCACTATTTAATTGCCATTAAAGAACAGTTCACACATTGCTTTATGAAAACATATTATCTATTAAAAGCAGAACATTTAGTCCTGCCATCTTAATCACAAAGTACAACAAGCTTTAATGATAAAAGAGCATCAATCCTGATTTTGAATGGGACTGCGCTGTCCAACCCTAATGATGTTTTATATGAAGAGAACACTCTGTGACAAGACTATAACTGCATCTCTGGCCGGTAAAGCCCAACAGCGACTCTACTTCCTCCACAAGCTGAAGAGAGCCAGAGCCCCAGCTCCCATCATGAGCACCTTCTACAGAGGCACCATAGAGAGCATCCTCACCAGCTGCATCACTGTGTGGTATGGCATCTGCACCGTGTCCTGCCAGAAAAAGCTACACTGAGTAGTGAGAGGAGCTGAGAGAATCGTGGGTGTCTCTCTCCCCTCCCTGCAGGACATCTACCGCACCCGCCTCACCCGCAGGTAATCCCACCCACCCATCCATCCAACTGCCTCTTCAGTCTGCTGCCATCAGGAAGGAGACTGAGGAGCCTCACGGCAAAGAGCAGCAGACTGAAAGACAGCTTCATCCATCAAGCTGTCAGGATGCTGAACTCTCTCCCTGCCCTCCCTCCCCCAATGACACTGCTGCTTAAATGACACTAAAAGGACACTGACACTGCTGCTTAAATGACACAATTTGAGCTTTATTACGCTACACATTGTGTGTTTTACCTATTTGTATTATACAGTATACAAGGTTACTGTACTTTTCCTATGGGTATATGTGATGTTTTTGTCATTGTGTTTATTGTTTTATTTATAAGATGTTTGATGTTCACTGTGGGCCTAGGGAGCGCTCAATTTCCAATCCAGTCATTTGATTTGATAAACACATTTATTGAATTTAAAGATTCATTGAAAGCTAAATATTGTTTTCCCTTTGCAATTTATTCTTCTGTATGATTTAATTTCTATTGCTCATGGCCAGAGCATGCTACATAAAGGCTAATTTTAGATGTCCATTTCTCCACAGACTGACCTATGGAGATGTTTAGCCATGGAGACATCAGAGCCTCTGAATGTGACTCAAGTGGACAATCAACTTGACACTCAGACCTCCAACTGCTGCGCCAACTCCACACCGACCAACACTCCATCATTTCTGCAGCTAGATGACAGCACCAAACTGCTCGGAGTTCAAGTCATTCTCATCTTGGCTTACAGTACAATAATATTTTGCGGGGTTGTTGGGAATTCCTTGGTGATCTATGTGGTCTACAGGTTTAAAAATCTTCGGACTGTGACTAATTTCTTCATTGTGAACTTGGCTGTGGCCGACTTGCTGGTGAATACATTGTGCCTGCCGTTCACCTTGGTTTATACTCTCTATGGTGAGTGGATGTTTGGTCAGATTCTTTGCTATATGCTGCCATGCGCTCAGGGCATGGCAGTGCACGTGTCCACCATCACAATGAACATCATCGCGTTGGACCGGCACAGGAGCATTGTGCGGCACACAGAGACACGTATGTCCAAAGATATGTGCGCTCTGGTCATAGTCATCACATGGGCGGCCAGTGCTCTGTTGGCGAGCCCCCTAGCCATCTTTAGGGAGTATGGGAGCTTCGACATTTCTCCAAATGAGACTATTCAGGTATGTTTCTTATCAGTCTTTTGACTGTTGGAATGGCACCACAAGAATGTGATGGTTAATTCAGGCCTTGTGAATGTTCTTTCAGCCACAGATGGTGTGAGCTCTACACAAGTCTGACCTTTTAGAAAAATATCCTTAAATCCTTCATTGTGTTTTAGAGTGTGGAGGTATCTTCAGGTCATATACTCATTGCGATATTTTGTACTGATTTCTCATATTGAGTTTTCAAAAATTGTTTTTTATTTTTTTTATTTTCTCTTTTGAATAGTACAGTGGTGTGTAGCCAAGAAAAACAAGCAAGCTTTATTAAAATGAACTGGTAGTCAAAGAAGATCTTCTCCGAAAAGACTGCTAGGCAGTGATTGCGGTATTACTGGTTATTAATTGCTTATGTTTAAAGTCTTAAAAGATATATTATACTATTTTTCTGTGGCATTTACATTTTACCTATAATTAAACAACTAATTATGATAAAGCCCCATTTCAATAGATCAAAAGCAACAGTCAAGCTGAAAATACATATAGGGTAAATAACTCTGAGTATAAACAGGAAATAGTGATAATCTTATCAGATTTTGCTTCAGAGACTGCTGTCTCCTATGAAAATAGAAGCCCTGTGTGTGACTATTCTTTCATGTAAAGTCAAACTTAAAATACTTTAGGAATCCTTTAATCTCTACCTGATTTTATGTGCATGTTTCAACTCAGTTCTGCACCGAGAAGTGGCCCGGCAGTGACATGAACGGAGGCATCTACAGCATCTCCATGCTCCTCATTCAGTACGGCTTACCTCTGGCTATAAACTCCTTTGCCTACATCCGCATTTGGAGTAAACTCCAGAACCACCTGACCGCTGGCTGTCGCAGTGACCGGCACCAACGCAAACAGAAGACCACTAAGATGTTGTTCACCATGGTGGTGGTTTTTGCCGTGAGCTGGCTACCCTTCCATGCTTTCCAGTTAGCTGTGGACATAGACAGCAGCGTTCTTTACATGAAAGATTTCAAACTCCTGTTCACCATGTTTCATATCATTGCTATGTGTTCGACTTTTGTCAACCCCATCTTGTACGGATGGATGAACAAGAACTACAGGGCAGCATTTTTGTCTGTGTGCAGGTGCAACCATCCCTTCAGCCTGAAAGCAAGCCATCTGAAACGCAGACGCTTGCAGAAGGAAAAAGACATGCCTTGTACAGTTTGGAGATCAACTAACTTGTGATTACTGTACATGGAAATGAATTGTAGTTGAACATGTCCATCTTATGTACAGTAGCTAACAACTGCTCCCCCAGTATTCAAAAAGGCAGACACTGGAAGAATGAAAGATGTACAGCTGAACAAAAAAGAAGAAACAGAGATGAGGATACCTTTATGTACGTAGCTTAGAGGAAACTGTTTTAATGCCGTAATCGTCTTAGCTTAGCATGTGCTTTAGGAATGGATGTATATTTGGTAGTGTAGCCAAGGATGTGTTATAAAATATGATCCTTAATCTGTCATGGCTGCTGTTCATTTTCACAAGTTGTTCAATGCCAAACCTATTCATTTTTTCTCATTTTTCTCTTCAGTGAATTGCTGAATTTTAGCGTGTGGATAGAAGAATTTTAGGAAATATTGAAAGAAAAGCTCAAAAAACTCTTTAGTTTGGCTTACTACATAGATTGTATAGAAGAAGAAGAAGAAGAAGAAGACAGACTTTATTCATCCCCGTAGGGAAATTATTTCTCTGCATTTGACCCATCCTTCAGGAGCAGTGGGCAGCTCGTCTTTCAGGCGCCCGGGGACCCATCTCCATGATCTTATTACTCGGCTTGGTCAGGACCTAAGCTGGAGGATTTTACCTGGAGCATGTTTTGGGTTGATGGGGGAAACCGGAGTACCCGGGGGAAACCCATCCAGACACGGGAGAACATGCAAACTCCACACAGAAAGGCTCAGGCGACCCGGGGATCGAACCCGGAACCTTCTTGCTGTGAAGCATGAGTGCTAGCCACTCAGCCACCGTGCCGCCAAGAGTTATAGTTTAATTAGAATAACTTAATTAATCTATTGCCTTCTACTGAAAAACTACAAATGCTAGGCTCAGCTGGCTTCATTTGGTTGCAACCAAAGCTATGGGTAATGTCATAGTTCCTTAGTACACTTTTTTTTATACCGTCTATAGTCCCCGAGTATGTTGGTGTATGCAGGCCGGAACAGCTAGCCATTGTAATAATAATAATAATAATAATAATAATAATAATAATAATAATAATTATTATTATTATTATTATTATTATTATTATTATTATTATTATTATTATGCCTCTAGCCACCAACTCACAACTAAACAAACAAACACCAAACCAATTATTATTACACAGCCATTCAAGATGAACGCAACAAAGTAATCTTGGTAGGATTTTTTTTTTTCATCAGGGCTTGTGCAATGTGCTTATTACTGGCTCTGCAGTTTAAAAATACATGTATTTGTAGCAAGCATCTGTTTCTGTGAAAATAGTATTGAAAAGGGACACTCTGTATAACAATACATTTGATAAGGGGATCAGTTTTAGTTTAATGTAAATATATTTTAACATTGACAGTTTTTTCTGGGGTCAGTGGTTTGAAGCTTGGCTTTGACTAGGAAATAATTAGTCAAGTTAAAAACACTGTACCTGATATTTACAGTTTCAAAAACGTGAAAACAGCACTAGCTCATTTTAGCAACCATTAGCTTTTAAAGGTTAGGTAGGTTCACTACCTCACGCATTCCAAGTATCCTAATTATTCACCGCAATGAGTTTATAAGTGCTTTTCACAACATTCAGAGACCAGAGCAGTGTTTTACCATCATGGGAAATCTAGCATACTAACACGCGCCTCCTGATTATCGTACAGCAAAGCGCTTTATAATTAGATGTACACATCTGTCAAGAGCTGCTTATACACCTCAAGAGCTGCTTATACAATACATCTGTAGTGGGGCAAGACAGATTTTCATACATCTCAAATATTCACAGATATCTGGGAAATGATCAGGGCCTTAAAGTCAAAGCTGTACATCTTCACACACAAAGCTTACATTCTCTTCCTGTTACTCAAACCTCTATTTCACAAGGAACATTAAGGTATTATATAGCATTTGTGGTATCAGACATTAGTCCTCTGCCATTGTATGCAGTTTTCCCATACAGGTATTGTTCATAATGGTTGTGACAGTCTTAAAATAGAATAATGTCTCCCATTGGGTCATCAAAGTATGTTGTTTGTGTTACGCAACATGGAAATGTTCCAAGGTTACAATGTCTCTCTGTCAGATAGTGAAAGAGTGGTCCGGGGAGAATGGGAAATTTTACACTTTAACTTTGTGCGTGGGCTCTCTCATCATTGACATAGGATCTTGGCCAAAAGTAAATGCAACTCTGGATGGAATGAATGTCACAGTAAATGTATGCAATACTCAGAACTAAAGCCAGTCTAAAATAAATCATTTTATTTATTAAAGATATTCAGGGGACTTAAATTCTGTGATGGTAGTTTATGGGTTTATGGAAAAAAAAAAAATCCAAGATGGCGGACTTCCAGTTTCTAAAGGGGCATGGTTACAATATAAATTTTAGTTTCTATTACCATGATGCATCTGGCTACCAAATTTGGTTTGGCTATGCCAAAGGACGTCCAATTGGCAAGGACAATTATGTTGCCAAGGCTTGTTGCCATGGCAACATAATGTAAATAGGGTGCGGGCATCATTGAGTTTTATAATCGAGACCATGTCAAAAATGTGGGTACCAAATTTTGTACATCTATGACAAATAAAATTTTATTGTTCCATACAAAATGTTTTGGGCGCGCTACTGCACCAATTTTTGTATTTTCTTAGATCAATCTGTTCAGGGTCGGGGTGTGCACCCACTATTAAAATTTTAGTGAAATCAACCAATGTTTGTCCAAATTGCTAGGGGGCACTATTGCACCCATTTTTAAATTTGCTTACGTCAGTCTGTTCAGGGTTGGGGTAGCCACACAGGATTAAAATTTTAGTAAAATCGGGCAAAGTTTGTGATTTGGTGATTTTACCATTAGAATAACATGGAGAGTTTATGCCATCACTATGGTGATTCTGTTAAAAATATGGTATGGGTGTCATTGACTTTTTAGATCAGGATGGCAAAATGGAATTTTGTGGAAAGTTTCAGAAATTTTTTAAAAACTAAATTTTCCCCCATATTAAATTTTATTTCAATCTGTATGGGAACTTTAATGCACCAAATTATTTTTTTCCACATCCAGTAGCTTTAGGACAGGGAGTTCACTGAAATCGGAGTTCATTTCTACAAATGGGAGCAATTTGTAAATATCCAAAATCAAACCAAAATTGTGTACATTTTTTGTTGATTCGCTGCTCAGAGGCCATAAGACGTGTAAAAAAATGTGGATAATTCTTGATGTCCCACCCCTTGAGATAATGTTTACCAAGTTTGAGCCTGTTCAGGCAAACGCTCTAGGTAGGAGGAGTTCGTAAAAGAATGAAGTTTACAAAAATGCTTAGCAAACTTTAATCCAATATTGCTGAATTTTTCTCCTTGTCTTGTCATGCTTCTGTGTCATATTTCGTGATTCTTCGTGCAATTTTTTTTTGCCCTCATTCGGACACCCTAATGTATTTTTGAGTTTCAAATGAGTTTGAGTTTCAGAAAATGGAAATAGCCAAAAGTTTAAACAGTTGTTTTGTGAGTTTTCGTCATTGTTCACTGGGTGAAAAATGGGCGAGCTGGTTATGAGAAAAATGAGGGAAAAAAAGAAGAATGAAAAAGAAGAATGAAAGAAGAAAGAATAATATTCTGGCTAACAACCTATATATTTTCGGAAAGCTCTGGCTCATTCCTACGTCATGGCGATGGTCCCTGCTCACTACGGGCGAATCACGTCACGTCATTTCACTTTCCGTCCACTAGGAGCACGCTTTGCCCTTTGCCAGCTTCTGGCAAAAAACCTGGCGATTTATAGTCAGACATTTTTCAAAGAGGCTGTATCATTTTTTAGTTAAAATTGGCTAAGGAGCTGAAACTGCCCCAAGGGAGTGGGTAGAACTGCAAATAATACCTACATATACTGTAGGCCTGTTGTAAGGTTTTTACAGCTCACATTTCTAAACATGTCATTTCCCAATGCCTCACTATTACCAAAGTGGTTCAGATTTCACATGTCTTATAACTTAACAATATTTACTGAAAACACATTTTGATTTCACCCCATCCTTTCTGTTTAAATGATGGTGAGTCCAGAATAGGGCACACACCCTATCCAGTTTTTTTTTTTTGTTTTTTTTTTAATTATTAGAACTGTGGCGTATTAGAAGTGGCCTCTGAGTATACATCTTCTTTTTTTTAATCTTTTATTATTCCAAGGTAGATAATAACACATACTTGAGGTACACAATAATACATATTTTAACACCACAATAACATTTGCAAAGCACTCAGAAGACACATCGGGGGATGTCCAACCGAGGGGAGCGAGTTCGGGAGATGGAGAAAAGCGTATTGTCTGGGGTGAAGGTGTTGCAAGACTCAGTTAAAGTAAAGGAAGGCCAGCAGGCATTTTTTTTTTTTTTTTTTTAATGTATAACCATGCCTGAAGAGGTTTTAGATGTCATCCATACATGAAGAAGTAATTTAGCGATGGGGCCTCTCCCTGGTCCTATTAGAACCCTGTAAGATTCTGTCCAATGCTCAGCCCCCAAGCCTACATCATCCATGATCTCACAGAACAATTTTCCATAAATATACAAAAGCATGACATGACAAGCATGGCATGAAATAAAACTTCTAAAACATGTTAATATGTTGCTTTCAGCTAATATACCATTTTCAAAACACTAAAAGGTAACATGGTGATCTAATATGTCATTACTAGCAGTTAATACCCCACAGAAGTAAAACACCCCCTCTTTAAAGGATGAGGATACAAGTCAATTTTGCATTGTGTCTCTTAAAAGCACATCAGCTCTGGAGCCTGAGGTGGAATGTCATTAGAAGCTGGCTCACAATACGACTCACATTAACATCATTGTCTTGTCACGTGTTTGTTTGTGCAGCTTAAACGTGCCTTCCTACCAGAGCTATGAGCGGTTCCTCCCCACCCTAACCCGTCTTTGTTTGCACTTGGCATCCTGATGAGCACAATTTGCATTCACTGTGATTACCACGCTGCTTGGGTTTTGGAGTGCCCTTCCTGTTAAACATAGTCCCACTGATTTACTTGTGTGTGTGCGTGAGCATTGGAGACACATGGACATTAGGGCCCGTCTCCATTTTTAGTACGCCTACCCTGGTGTATCCAGCCCTGAATCAATAATTGTTTCTTTAACAACCTGATGCTATTGAACCGCCCCTGTTGTTAGAAAATGTACTCTCGGGAACAAGTGACTGGTTCATCAATTAAACTGCACAGGCTAATCGGATTTCAACTGGATATCTGTTCTTACTGTGTCAAAGATCACTTAAGCCAAAGTGATATCCCACTTTGGAAATTATGAAGTATTAGAAATGAATGGTGTGTAGTCTGGATCTATTAGTCCCTATAATTGCCATGCTATATGAAAGTAATTACATAGAGAAGTAAATGGCTCAGTGACAGCTAATTATTCAATGCATAATGCTTATTAAAGTTTATAGTGAGTCACTGTATGAGGCTTTGCTGAGGCAGAATACAAAGGCTATTGTTAATACGCAGTGTTTTCCCATTATTTCACTGTCACATTATGTTTTATTTGCAACATCTCTTTCACCATGAAGTGCTGGAAAAATTATAAAAACCTAGTCTGAACCCTGAAAACCCCAATAACTTCCGTCCCATCTCCAATCTTCCATTTCTGTCTAAAATTCTTGAACGGTCTGTCGCAACTCAACTTAAACAACACCTTCACTCCAACTCACTGTATGAAACATTTCAATCTGGATTCCGCACCCACCATAGCACTGAGACCGCACTCCTAAAAGTCACTAACGACCTCCTCCTTGCCTCTGACTCCGGTTCTCTCTCCATCCTCCTCCTCCTCGACCTATCTGCCGCCTTTGACACCATCGATCACTCCATTCTTCTCCAACGTCTGCAGTCCACCATTGGCATCACTGGCTCCGCCCTATCATGGTTTTCATCCTACCTCTCGGACAGATCCCACTACATCTCCATAAACAACTGTCAATCACAAACCATCCCAGTCACTCGCGGAGTCCCTCAAGGCTCGATGCTTGGTCCCCTACTTTTCATTCTATACATGCTTCCCCTTGGTCACATAATTCATCAGCACGGACTCAAATTCCACAGCTACGCCGGCGACACTCAGCTTTATCTCTCTGCCAAATCCATTACCCCTGCCCTTATCTCGTCCATCACCAACTGCCTCTCTGCAATAAAATCATGGGTGTCCATCAACTTCCTCAAACTCAACTGCAATAAATCCGAAATCATCATTACTGGTCCCAAATCTCTCCTCCCCTCCATCCAGAATTTCACTCTCTCCATTGACAGTCACACAGTCACTCCTTCCCCTCAGATCAGAAATCTCGGATTTATCAAGCCACACATCCGCCACATCACCAAGACCGCTTTCTTTCACCTAAAAAATATTGCCCGCCTCCGTTCCTCCCTGACCCCATCCGCTGCTGAAACCCTGGTCCACGCATTTATCACATCTAGACTTGATTACTGCAATAGCAAGTAATCAAGCAATACAATAGCAATACTTCCCTCCTCAGATCTCCAAAAACTGCAATATGTCCAAAACTCCGCTGCCCGCCTCCTCACCAACACCTGCACCAGAGACCACATCACCCCAGTCCTCCAAAAACTCCACTGGCTCCCTATCCCACAGCACATCCACTTCAAGATCCTCCTCATTACATACAAAGCTCTTCATAACCAGGCCCCCCCATACCTCACTGAACTTCTCCAGCCCCACCGTCCCTCCCGCAGTCTCCGATCAGCTGATTATAACCTCCTCACTCCCACTGTTAAATCCAAGCACCGGACCTTGGGGGACTGAGCCTTTGCCACTGCTGCCCCCAACCTCTGGAACTCCCTGCCCTTCCATATCAGAAACTCGGACTCAGTAAACAATTTCCAGTCACAGCTCAAAACTCATCTTTTCACCACGGCCTTTGACCCACATTAATTTAATTTGTTTTGTTTTGTTTATTATATTTTTATTTTTTATTCCTTTCTGTAAAGCGTCTTTGAGTTGTTTTGAAAAGCGCTATATAAATCTTATGTATTATTATTATTATTAAGTCCCATATGTCCCTATTTTTGACCAATCTGATGCCCGCCAACTGTAAAGAGGGCAAATATTGTCATTTGTACAGCTAAAATACAGAAAACGTTGATTTAAAATGACCACAACCCAAAAAAATGCACCAACAGAAGTCCCTCAGGTATATACCAATCCACAAGTGAGTTTAGAAAGAACAATGATTACGCACTCTTCTCTTTAATTTATCCCAGTTTTTAAATTTGAAAATCTAGTCATCCTAATTTAACATGAACTGAAAATAAAATACTTGATATAAAATGTTCTTTTATGATTTAAGCTCTCAAGAAAAATAATGGTATTTACAGAAATCAATCAATGTACAATGTATTAGTATTGAACGTGGGTACAAATCAGAACGAGAACCTGTGATGTTCTCTTTCTGATTTGTACCCACTTTCAATACTAATACACCACACTGTATTTTTTGGCCATAATGAAACTTTTTAGGATCCAAATGTTTTTTTTTTATTCCCAGAGGGGAAATTCTGTCAACTGGTGATTTACTTTCTGTTTATGGCTCCATTACTGACGCCACTCAATCTGCTAAAACAACACATTCTTTGAGAGATAGGGATAGGACAACGATTGAACTTAGAAATGTTTACAAAATGTCTGTCTGTACTTTGCATGAAAATGTATTTTGCTGATGTCTGTATCATGCATGCGGTCACCATTAGGACAAAGCAATGTTATGTCATGTTATTGAATTATTTCTTCTGAATGTATGTTGGAATCACTTGACACACAACTCCTGCATTGCGAGCCTGCTGCTATTGTAACTGTGAAGGTCAGACTACCTTTCAGAAACCATACTGTCTTTGTAGGACTGTAAAGATGAAAAGAAAAAATAAAGAAACTGCAATTTGTTTCCCCATGTCAGAGGAGTCAATTCTGTTTTACAACTCAATACAATTCTGCTTATATCAAGAGTTTGTCCACTGCCTTAACCACCGCTGTGACTAAAGTGTTGGGAACTTTGCTAACAATCAATACAGCAGCCATCACGACTATCTGCTGCTCACGGTGGCCGATCGATGGTGGGTGTCTCTTTGATAATAGTTGCTTGCTGCATGTACTTTCTGAACTTCACTTCTTTCCAGACCATAATGTAACCTGACACAAATGAGTCTCATGTGATTATCTAGGACATTCAGAGTAGGCAAGGTTTTGAAAAAAAATTAAAAAGTAGTATGATTAGATTTGCTATTTATGTGTAAAATGTAGTATTCTGGTCAGAATGCACATTGTACACACTCCAGCAGGATTTAAGGTTCTATATTACACAAATTGACTCTTGTGAGCTTTACGCCATATTAGAATGTCGTTTCCTCATCAAACACGTACCTGGAGTTGTTTTGTTTCATTCACACATTCGAGTAATGCTTTATTATTCATCTGCCTTCATCTCCAAAGCTTCATATGTTTTGTTCCATCTTTGATGTTGTGAAACATTAATTTTTAAGCTACCCTTTTACCTTTTGTTCAGTAGAGATGGGGAATTCTGAAATTACTCAGATTCTAGTGAAGGTGTATTACCTGTATTACCACATGAAATCGCAAGGTGGAACAGAGTGTAAATAGGGTTTGTGTGTTAAACATGTGTGAATTAAAAAAAACAAAAACAACTCCAGGTATATTTCCGATGAGGCAGCAACATTATAACATACTGTAGATGAGAAAATAGTGCAATATCTCACATTTGAGAAAAGAGTTAAATATGAACTGAAAAATGAATTTAAGAGTCCCATGCATTTCAGAACATGTTTGTAGACCATGTCACCACTGAGATTTTTCTATGTTCAGTTCAGTTCAGGTCATTACTTGTGATTTATTTGTGATGTACAGTTAGTAGTTTCTCTTGGCAGTGCAGTGCAGTCTGTGACAGGTGATGTGAATGTTTTAAATTGTTTCATCATTCAGAATGCACATTTCCACACAAATGGACTATAAAGTTTTGTAATTGTAATAATTGTGCCAACTCAAATAGTATTTCAGAGTCAGGGAAAGTTCACCCTATAAAGCAGTCATTCATACTTCGCCCAGAGCACAAACACCACATATTCAGAGAGTAAACAACATTCTCTGAAAAATAAAAATAAAAATAATGAATGTAAATATAGCCAACATCAGCAAAGCTGCTGTGACATGCTTTATTTAGAGAAGGTTTCATTTGAATGAACTGCAGACTTTTAAGGTCCTCTCAGCGAAATGGGACATAGTATGGTTACAAAAGCCCTAATAACTGTCACGTTGTTTGGGTTTTACACAAGAGTTTTACTGCTGCTTGCTTCAGTTTTGCTGTCCACAGGCAGCAGTTTCGCCACGCACAGTGTTTTTCTATAGTAGCATTGCCAATAAGTATCAGCTTGTCGTCGTGGTGACGCCGTAAATATTATGGACGAATGCTGTTGTGCAGTCAAGGCTGAGATCTGAAAGTTTTGTCCCACTTAAGCCTTTACTTTAAATAAAAAAAAACTCTAATATTCATGAAAGATCACTTTGAATAAAACACTTACCTGGTGGGTTCAACACTTCACTTTGCTTCACAAGGCGATTGTGCAGATCACTGATTATGAACCATAGATCCGGGACCCATAGGGCCTTGAACACCTCCTCGAGTTCCTTGAAAATAATATAATGCGTTTAGTATGAATGGACCTCAGACCACAAAAGATGGACAGAAGCTGTACAGAAATGTTGTGCCTCAAGGTCAAAAAGGTTAAGACCCTGTGACTGGCAAGCACGCCCTGTTCAAAATAATTCTGGGCTGAGTTTATGTAGCAATAACACACACAATGTGCTTACATTCTGCAGTAATACATGCACTGCACTGTTTGTAATTATACACCTTTAAACTATAGAGCTCTCATTAAAACTTTATTGCACACCACATACAATACGTAAAGGTTGCTTTGCCTAGAAAGTTTCACAGTATGGCATTGAAGTTCTCCATTTTGCACCATGTACTCAATTACAAGTGTTTGTATTGCTCAAAAACATGTTGAAAAACAAGTTATGTTGTGCAGAATCGCCTCTCCACAGATCTCACCTCCATTGTGATGATGACAGGTGGCAGACCATCCACCAGACAAACAAAATGGACACATCTTGCGTAAGCTAAATAAACCCATTTAAGATCTGACAGTAATGCACAATGTAATGTAAGATTATTAATACCATATCAGCTAGTATCACATAGATTTCCTCTGAATCTTCTATCTACACTGTTTTACTTTCTAGTAGTTGATTACTCTTTGTCAGTGTTAATTCTGACCACATGAAATCTGTATTACACAAAATTGATTCTTGTGAGTTTTAAGTCATGTTATAATGTTACCTCGTCAAAACCAGTCCTGAAGTTGTGTTTTGTTTCATTCACACCTTTACTATCCAAAATGTACACATTGAGCTGCAGTGTCACGCAATGTATATTTACTGTAATAGGGCTGTAACAATAGACCAACTCATGATTCGGTTTGTATCACGATTTTTGACACACGGTTCGATACACCCCATGATTTTTTTTTTTTAATTGAAAGGGCATTTTGTTTAATTTTGTTGGATGTTCCTTGATCTGTTGGACTTGGAAATAAGTCTCCAAACAGTTCAGCTATTGGTGCGCTTTTCGCTGGAGGAGGACGGGCACTGGCACTGCTGATGGAAGCCTCCTCTGATTCCTCGTCTCTGTTCTCTCTGACAGTCTGGACCTAAGACAAAAACACAATTGAAACATGTTTGTGTGTGTTAGATAAAACATCAATGTAACATATGAAATCCATTCAATAATGCAAGGTAAGATTAGAGTGTAGCCAGTTTAAAAAAAATATGCAAATGCTGATTTTAATTATAGGCTTATAACAGCACTTTATTGAAATTAATTATATCAATATTAAAAGTTAAATACCTGAGAAGTCTGTGAAAAGTCTTCCAGAATTTTTTCAGTCAGGCTGTTGAATGTTGTGGTTTTGGTGGCCTCATCCAGGAAAGATAGAGATTTAAATCGACTGTGAAGTGCAGTGCTCACATGGAGGAAGTCAGTTAGGGCCTCATCTGTATCTGGGTAAATCAGTTGTAATGGCAGTCTTCATTTCTTTAACTGTTGTTGAGTCAGAGCCACTGTGCATCATTGAGGTCGGAATTCTGTGTTTCAATGACAGAATCATTGTTAGAGTGGGCATCTGATCAGTGCTCATTAGGTTGGTTCAGTGGTTTGAGAACCTGAACCACATCCTCTGCTAGTGTCACGTCAGCATCAGAGAGAGTGACAATGTCTTTTTTTTTTGACGCTTCCGTCCGTGAAAGCAGCGAAAACAGCAGCCTGCTGCTCAAGGTAGCGCTCCAGCATATCGTGGCTCTAGTTCCACCTAGTAGCAACGTCCTGCACTAGCTTATGTGATGGTAACTGCAGCATCTTCTGTTTGTTATTTAACACAGCTGTGGTTAAATAGCTGTCCGTAGCACGGGACGTCCACCCATCAGTAGTGATTGCGATGAAGTCAGTGCTTCTCAATTCTTCCTCTAGCCTAGATTTAGGTTCTTTCAAAAGTTTCAGAAGCACATTCTGAGAGAAATAAGCACGGCTTGTGACCTCATAACGGGACTCGACAACCATTAGCAAATTTCGGGACCCTTCGTTCTCGACCACAGAAAAAGATTAAGATTAAGCCTTTATTTGATCTCACACACAATGACACACAGTGACACATGGGAGAAATTTGACTTCTGCATTTGACCCATCCTTTTCAGGAGCAGTGAGCAGCCATCTTTTTCGGTGCCCAGGGGGCAGTACCGTGAAGGGTGGGGGTGGGGGGGGGGGGGGGTTGAACTCAGAAAGTCAGTGACTTACCAGTTGCGCTAACCAGCCGGTAGCGCACGGTTAGAATTAATTGGCAGCTTTGCTTGTAATATATTCGTCAATGTTGGTTGCCGTTGCACGTTTGTCTTGGCTCCACCTAACTTAATTTCAGGATGTGCGATGTGCATTTGCATGTTGGAAGTGTTGCCTGCCACTTGAGGAAGTGTTTTAAAACACTTACGACAAATGGTACAGCTCTGGTCGACAACACGGTTACCATCCTTATTTTCAACAGGGTATCCGAAATGCTGCCATACTGCTGACCTAAATGAGCTCCGAGGGTCTGCAATTTCAGGCCTACCTGAACTAGCCATTGTTTACTGTCTGGGCATCTCATCCACATTAGTGCACTGCGCGAGCTAAACTTTTTGCGTCACATGACACTAGGGTGACCATTCGTCCGGACAGTCCGGTTTTAGAGCTGTCTGTCCGGCCGTCTGTCACATGTCCTCCTTTTTTTACATTTTGTCCTCCTTTCGGACCCTCGTCGCCCACCGTTGTATAAATCGTCATAAATCCCCACCCATTATTTACACTTGCTAGTAGCAAGTATTCGTATTATTTTTTAACATATCCTAGATGAGCTCTATGGTTATGCGGTGGCACAGAGTGAGACTTCATACAGTAACATCAACGCATGCGGCATGACACGCTATTGGCTAAATACACGGAAGCAGCTCGAAGCGCAAAGCGCGAGTACAGAGAAGAGAAGAGCGCTATAATGAGCGCTATAAGAATGCTATAATGTTTGGCGAGTATGTCTGGGTCTGGAAATACTATAAAGTTGATGACAACAACATTGACATAGCAAACAGGGAACGTGGGATATGTAAACTTGGGATTGCAAGGGGTGGAAAGGAAAGGGCGACATTTAACACAAGAAACCGATACGGCACCTCAAAAACAAACACCCGACACAATACAGCGAGTTACAGGCAACCCAGCCAAAGACGAGTCAGCTCACGCTGCAGGAGAGTTTGAAAAGGAGACAAAAAAATGCCCCTTGACAGTGCGAAGGCCCAGGAGAACACAGCCTTTGTAGAGAACCCTGGATTTCTTATGGTTATGGAGCACGTTGGACCTCGTTAATAATAATAATAATAATAATAATAATAATAATAATAATAATAATAATAATAATAATAATAATAATAATAATAATAATAATAATAATAACCCCCCCCCCAAGGGAAAACAAACAAAAAAAAAAAAAACAAGGTGTCCTCACTTTAGGGCCTTTGTCCTCCTTTTTGGACACAAGTGTCCTCCTTTCCTGTTTCATGCCGGTGGTCACCCTACATGACATGCAGTTAGGGGACGCTTGCAGGTTGGCGAAAAAAAATCTAAGTTTTGTGGTTTAGGCCCACGTATTTTAAAATAGAGGACTAATGTCAAATGAAAATGATAGTATTTTTAAAAGTTTGGTAGTAGGATCAGCTCATATCATGTGGCTGGATCTGTACTGAAAGATAACTGGGACTGGGAGTATGAAAGAGCGTGTCGCGATTCTGCCTTCTTACACCGCGAGACAGGCTTGTGGCTCTGCGTATCGCGATTTCGATACGCATATCGTTACAGGCTTAATATTTAAGTGTCAATTTACACCAAAGGCATCAGAGGTGCTTCTACCGGCTGGTTAGCTCAACTGGTAAGTCACTGACTTTCCCCCCGGGGGTTGTGGGTTCAAATCCCCCCCAGCAATGAGCTAACCAGTGTGGGTCCTTGGACAAGACCCTTCACGGTACTGCCCCCCGGGCGCCGAAAAAGATGGCTGCTCACTGCTCCTGAAAAGGATGGGTCAAACGCAGAAGTCATTGTGTGTGAGACCAATAAAGGCTTAATCTTAATCTTCTGCAGTGCTAGCCTCTGTATATTCTCACATTTAAACACCAAACTGTTTCATTCATTGTTAATCAGATAAATTAATGTCAGAAAACTATACAAAAGTTGACAAGAGAGAGACGATGGGTTGCAGCAATAAGTTGTGGCTGCTAGGATTAATTAGGTAACTTACCTTGTACGTTTTGGTGTCTCATCGCCATCCGCCTCTTCCTTCATACAGTATGTTATCCTTCTAAAATTTATGTTTGTCATAAAGTGTTTTATATTTATCTCCCACGGCTATAAACTTTTCGTAGTCCATCACGAGTCATTCCCCAAGGTCCTGCTGTTTACGTGAGTGTTTTTAAAAGAGCATTTATTTTCGAAAGGGCATCAGAAGTTTATTTTGACACCACATGCTTATTTTCTGTCCTTCCCCTGTTAAAAAGTCTGTACACACTCTGCTGAGGGTGAAAAATTAGAAGTCCACCATCCAATTTGAGTGACACGAAGTGTAATGACGCCTGTTGAACATTGCTGGTGTAGATTGTCCGACTGGGTGAAATACAAAAGCTATTCCTGTGCATATGCTGTGCTGATACTGCTTTGGTGTAAAGTGGGGGTCTGTCTACATCTTCAAGGCCCAAAATGCTCGGTTCCAAATTGTGATGTCATGAAGCAGTAGTTTGCAAGTTAGCAGCCAGCTTTTACCCAAGTCAAAATGATTTTAGCGAAGGTGGATTGAGTTTAAAAACACAGTGCAGATATACAGCTCTGGAAAAAATAAGAGACCACTGCATTTTTTTCTGAAATCAGCATCTCTACATGTATTACAGCCATTCCATTCCAGCGTCTGTTGAATTCCAACACAAACACAAAGCTGAGCTACTTTGGTTCTTGCACCAGGAGTGGAATAAAGTTACCCTAGAACAATGTGAAAGACTTGTGGAGAGCATGCCAAGACGCATGAAAGCTGTGATTAAAAATAAGGGTTATTGCACCAAACATTGATTTCTGAACTCTTCTTAAGTGTAAACATTAGTATTATGTTGTTTTAAAATGAATTTGATCTGGTTTCTTTGCATTGTTTGAGGTCTGAAAACATGTACTGTATCTTTTTTGTTATTTTGACCATTTGTCATTTTCTGCAAATAAATGCTCTAAACCAGGGGTCTTCAACGTTTTTCAGGCCAGGGACCCCCAAACAGATGGCGAACTGGGCCAGGGACCCCCTACTATATATACGGCATAGAATTGTGTTTTATATTAAATTGAGCTTAGTGTCATGTATAAACATTGTATAAACATTGCTGCTCTGTTATGGTACATCCAATACAAGGAAATAATACACAGGTTAATACTGTATTTTACACTATAAAATATAAAATTATATTATTTTAAAGTGAAAAAAAAAAAAAAATTCGTGACCCCCCTGTTGAAGACCTCTGCTCTAAACAATAATATTTTCATTTGGAATTTGTGGGAAATGTTGTCAGTAGTTTATAGACTGAAACGATAATGTTCCTTTTGTCCAAACACATACCTATAAGTAGTAAATTCAGAAAAACTAAATTGTGTGTGTGTGTGTGTGTGTGTGTGTGTGTGTGTGTGTGTGTGTGTGCGTGTGTGTGTGTGTGTGAATGAAACAAAACTCCATGTTTGTTTTTTGATGAGGAAACAACATTATAACAAAGATTACAATATAGCGTAATAATAATAATAATAATAAAAAGTTCTTATAATTCATTGTATTGCATTAGTTCAAGGACCACACATTACAAACCATTAGAACCTGTCCTTGAGCATAGTGAGGTGTCGGCTCATTTGAAAAGAAAACCTTTACATTCCCGCTATTGAACTATTATGGAAAGATATTTATTCACGCTTTTACGGTTTCATGCTTATGATTTTTCTCATATTGGATAATCACAATTTCTTTATTTTATTTCAGCTCGCTAACAAAAAAGTGCTCTCATTATTAATTTCCGGAACACAGAGATACATTTTTGAAAATAATCTCCATGTAAATCTTCCAAATATAGCATCTATACGTTTATTTGTGGCATTTAAAAGTAGATGGCAGATGTGAAACCAGTTTAAAACATATTGTCAAGTTTCTTCTAAGTACGAACTCTGCCCCAAACCGACAGAAGATCAACTGCTGAAATTAAAAAGGCACATGCTGATAATTGAAGATAAGAAATTACTGAGCCTTCATTAAAATTCAACTAACTACACAGCCCTATCCCTAAGTATAGAATATAATGTCAACATGGGTCTGAAGTAGGATGAACTCTTGGCATAGCATAACCCTGTGTTGTCTTTAGTCTTTGCCTCCATCTGTATGTTTGGTGAACGTGCCGACGTGCGCGGGTGTTATTAGAAGCTGAGCATATGTGTCGTGTGTGGGGGGTCTAGGCTGAGGGATATGTGGTGATCAGGTCGTGTCCCTCCGGTGGTCTCATTCTGGCTCGGGCATGGCTCTCACAGTACAGCTGGCCCTCCACGAAGAAATAGCCCTTCTGTTTGAGGTTCATGTCACAGTCGGAGCACACGAAGCAGCCTGGGTGACGATACTTGTCCCGCGCTTTCACCACAGTCCCACTGAAAGAGAGGAACACATGGAATTTCAGGAGTTAGTTATGGAAATGTGATCATTACGGTTTGGGAAAAGTTGTTGAGGTAAAGTTAAAGGTAAGGCAGCAGGGCTATAGTCGGCTAAAGACATTCTTGAAACTAAAGACATGTCCTGCTGTTCGATTAGTCAACTAAAAAAGGATGTGGGGCAAAAGCTCTCAAACCTATTATGTATCTCTTTGTATCTGACCCAGGCTGCACTCCTAAGACTACAGCACACAGCCCAGCAGGAGGGGCTTTGGGGAAATAATATCGGTTTCGGATCGGATCGGAATCGGACGTTACCTCCCGATCAGGATCGGATATATATATATGTATATATATTCTTATTATTTTTTAACATACCCTAGATGAGATCTATGGTTATGCGGTGGCACAGAGTGAGTGTGCGGCATGACATGCTATTGGTTAAATCAGTGCTTCTCACATAGTGGAGCAGGCCCCCCTGGGGGGGGTGCGGTATACAGAACAGACTCACCATCAGCAGAACATCCTCTGTCACAGAAAAAACACATATATTCCACTGAGTCGTGTCCTTTAGTCTGACAGAAGCTGACGCATCAGCGGCACAAGAGCGTTTTTTTTTTTCAGCGCTTTTAGTTTATGCAAATGGGCCATGTGGTTTTTAAGTTTCGTTTCTGTAAAACGTAAACAAATGTGTCCAAAACTGCATTAAAAACACATTAATATTTGAGTCCCCAGTGCAAAAAGACAGTGCAGTCTTTGTTGTAAGTTTCTTTCTTTCTTTTTTTGTTTTTAATATTAATAAAAGGATACAGTGTTATGCAGAGGTGTACTAACAATTTTCTAGACAAATAATACTATTTATAGTCATGGGCAGGGAGTGGGGCGTGAATTTTTTTCTTCTTCCTAGGGGGGGCATCACAGAAAACAATTGAGAAGCACTGGGTTCAATACACGGAAGCAGCTCTAAGCGCAAAGCGCGAGTACAGAGAGGAGATAAGAAGAGCGCTATAATGAGTGCTATAAGAACGCTATAATGTTTGGCGAGTATGTCTGCGGTCTGGAAATACTATAAAGTTGATAACAACAACATTGCCATCGCAAACGGTGGGATATGTAAACTTGGGATTGCAAGGGGTGGAAAGGAAAGGGCTACATTTAAAGGAAAAGTAACTTTTTTTTACAATCTGAGCCTTATTTCGGTAATAAAACAAGTTGTTTTACTCACCCATAGCACTTTGGTGTCATATGGAGCACTTCCGGAGATGTTTTAGATTTGCAATCTCCATCATGTGAGTTCTCGGGGCACTTGTTTGCGGTCTCCAAATAACACAAACTTTAGCACTTTTCAAATCATAGAAGCTCGATGTCTTAGTCTACGATTTCGTTTGGTCAAAAGTGGCCTGTAATCCGAGATTTAGCCATAGTTTCGAGTAGATGAGGAGGCCAGTGCGCATGTGCGGACTGTGCTCTCAGCTCCCGGGACCCAAACATGAAACGCAAAGCTGTAAACTATGGATACATCTCGGATTACAGGCCACTTTTGATTCAAACGAAATCGTAAACTAAGACATCGAGCTTCTATGATTTGAAAAGTGCTAAAGTTTGTGTTATTTGGAGCCCGCACGGGGCATATCACATGCTCGGGGAATATATTATATGCCCCGAGCTATGGCTAGAAGTCGCGCTAGGCTAACCGCAAATCTAAAACATCTCTGGAAGTGCTCCATATGACACCAAAGTGCAATGGGTGAGTAAAACAACTTGTTTTATTACCGAAATAAGGCTCAAATTGTAAAAAAAAGTTACTTTTCCTTTAACACAACAAACCGATACGGCACCAGCCAAAGACGAGTCAGCTCACGCTGCAGGAGAGATTGAAAAGTAGAGAAAAAAGCCCCTTGACAACACGAAGGCACAGGAGAACACAGCAAAGATACAGTAGCACAAATGATCACAATGAGTGACTTATCATTCGCCTTTGTAGAGAACCCTGGATTTCTTATGCTTATGGAGCACGTCACACCTCGATTTGAAGTGCCATCTCGCCGCTATTTCACAGAGAAAGCTCTGCAGTTCGTTATAAGATTTCTGACAAACTACATGTCCTATATCCGTGACACCCAGAAATAAGTGTACTTAAATAATCGGATCGGGACTCGGTATCGGCAGATACTCAAAATCAAATGATCGGAATCGGATCGGAGGGCCAAAAAACCTGATCTGGACATCCCTAATAGGAGACACTACTTTATCACTATTTTACTCACCTCCACTTTCTATTTCAAACTTTTAAAAATGTCTAATGCTAAAAATGCTAAAACATCTGTTTGCAGAAAAAAGGTATTGAGAAACAATGTATTTATACAGTATATAGACAGATTAAACTTGTGAATCATGAGTGTAGAATCCCTCAGTCGTCCAGGTAGAATCCATGGCAAAAGGAGAAATTCAATTTGTCAACTGAACAAAAGTTTATTGGGTCAAATACGTTTCGCAGATCATCCAAGCTGCTTCTTCAGTTCTGGCTAGAGTGCTGGTGGACACTGCTTATAACTGGCTGCAGGTAGGAGGTAACTACAATGAAATTACTCTTTCCTGACAAGAAGCTATTTTTGTCCAGAAAGAGAATCCTTCCTTGAACAGAAATGGAAGTCTCAGACATCATTTGCCTCCCATCTATAACTCTATCCTCAAATCTAAATCAAAACAAAAAAAGAAAACAATAGGGCAGCCAGGCCAGGTCTCTGTATATGCGATGCCTTAAGACAGCTCCAAGAAAAGTATGATTCTCCAACAGACCAAACAAAAACATTTAGCAATATTTTTTAGACATTTTAACAGTTTGAAATACAAAGTGGACGTGAGTAAAATAGTGATAAAGTAGTGTCTCCTATCATATTATTTCCCCAAAGCCCCTGGGTGCTGTATCTGTATTTACGCACACGATGCCGTTGCCACACTTGTCACAAACAGGCAGTTTCTGGAGGTTCCCTGTGGGCGCTTGGGGCTTAGTGGTGGGCGCCTTTACACTACGGGTCACGATTGGCCGAGTACCTGGAACAAGAAAGATAAAATGAATAAATAATTAACTTATTGAATAATTCAGAAAGTGAAGCGGTGCTTGATGAAAAACAAAGCGATATCAGGATCACTCTATGTCTCGTGAATAAAAATAAGCTGGTTCCATCCATCCATGTCTATCCACCAGGGAGCACTTGGATGATCAGGACAGGCTGAAACAAAGAATTAGGAGTGAGTGCCTGCTTATTATATAGTACTTGAATGAAGGACTTGTTTGATACTAAGAAATATGCTTTACAGTGATTATTTAGCATAAATTAGTGTCAGTATTAAGGGTCTCTTACAATATTGTTTTAGTAAATGCCCATAATGGCCTGCTTTGTGTTTGAGAAGAGACTAATTTGGCTTATAAATCTATTCAGAAATGTGTAGCAAAAGGAAATGTGAGTTAAAGGTACTTCATGTAACTTTTTGGAAGATCCACTTGTGTTGGAGATGTGATTGCTTCTTGCTTGGACTCTCTGATACTATATTGGATGTTTGATAGACTGAATTTAAACTTATTGCAAATTGAATGTTATTGCTGGCTTTTTGAATGGGTTTTGAAATTGAGATGTGAATCTAAGTAGTCTAAGGCTGCATCCCATTACTCTGTCTTACCCCTTCCCCTACCCCTTTATCTACATCTTTGTCTTGCCCCTGGATAAGGAGATGAAAGGGCTCGGGGTACGAACGTTCCCCTAAGAAATGGAACACCAATCGATTACCGTTTGCGTCATCATCCCTTACCTCTACCTGGCTGCTACATCTACAGAGGCGACAACAATTGATGCAAACAAACGTAAACAAATGTCAAGGATTATCGGGTACCTCAGCTCGACAAAAAAACTAGCTTGTTTATGCATGAAAGTTCGATGAAAACGCTAAAGTCGGCTAAACGGATATCACTACAATTAAAACCGCAACAACAGTTCACTAAAAGTAACGTAGAACATAAGCGCCATAATTGTAAATCGTGCTAAACTGTTAATCGATAATTACAACTGCTGAAATACATTTATGACATTTATGAGACTCCTTGGCTGGTCGATGTGACACTGCCGTCCTGATTCCAAAACCTGCCTGAGCTTGTAGGCGTACCCCTTCGTTTCAAGTCTGGTCGCGAGCTTACTTCGTTTCAAGGGGCATGTAGCCCTCGGTCGTGGCCCTAGCCCTTGATCAAAATTAGAATCGGGACACCCCTTGCCCTCACATGAACGTGCAAAACCAAGGGGTAGGGGTAAGACGAAGGGGTAAGACAGAGAAATGGGACGCAGCCTAAAATACCTGAATTCTGTGACTACCTGTAATCTGTCTTGCTATTGAGATGTCAGGTTTTGCATGTACATTTTTTTTTTAAAAGTTCATACAAACAGTTTTATATTAGATATTAAAGATGATTAGAGATATTAAATATTAGAGATATTAAATTGAAGGCAGGATTTTTCGAGCCAGGTTGTGACCAGTGACATGGCGTCTGCTGCTGCGACATCCTCAGCAAAGGCAGACGCTGAACCAAACTGGTCCAGTTATTGAACTTGCACAGTTGATAACTGTACAGGATGAGAACTATGATTATTGATGTTTACAGTTTAAATATGTCACAAGATGTAGAGGTAAGATTTAATGAGACTGACTATTCCTATTCTATTCTATTAAGACATTTAAATCCAGGAGTTTGGGCAAACAAAATTGAATAGTCCACTAAATCAAAAGCTTTCCACAGGTCTAAAAAAAAGATCTCCCACTTTACCCCCCTTGGAGTGATTGGTATTTAATCTAATGAGTAAGAACTGTAATTGTGGTGATTGGTGCTTTGTTTAACTACCAGCTTTTCACATAGTTTGAGCAAAGTTGGTAGAATGCTAAGCAACCTATAATCTGTCACTTTTTACAACAACCTGTCCAGGAACTGTAAGTGGAAATTTGCACTTTTGCTGTAACCTGGCACAAACACATTGCCTCTTTAAAAAAAAAAAAAAAGTATACTAAACTAATCCACTTCCTGATGTTTTTGATTTTTTGTGCACTTACCATCACTGTCCACAAAGTCCTGCAGGGCTCGAAATGAACCGGATTGCCTGGGCTCCAGCGGCTCCTCGTGGTCCTGCTGCAGCATGCGGTACACGTCTGAATCTTCAATACTGGTCAGAGTCCGTGGGCTGCACACACAAACCACCACATGACAAGGTACAACATACAGCCCCAGGATTTAAGAGGGTCATGCAGTCTTTGTGTGAATAAAAATGAAAAAGTTCAACTCTCTTAAAAGCACAGTGTGCACAGTGTACTTTTGAGCACTTGTCACTTAAACTTCTTGGTCCCTCCCCTCTGATAATCGCAATCATTTACCGTCCTCCCAAACCAAACCCATCTTTTCTGTCAGATCTTTCAGAGTTCATCACACAATTGTGTACAATCTCATCCTCCATTCTACTCCTTGGCGACTTTAACGTACATATAGATTCCTTCGACAATAAAACCATCATTGACTTCCTGGACATTTTACACAGCTTCAACTTCACACAACACGTGGACTTTCCAACACATTCTCGTGGACACATATTGGACCTAGTTTGCTCCACCGGTCTTGACATCACCTCACTCTCACATACAGACCTTGCATTATCAGACCATTTGGCGTTAACATTTCACATAAACATCCCACGTCTCCACTTTAGACAGGCCTTTCGCATCGCCATCTCCTTTCGCAACATCAAAGCCCTCTGTCCCACTACCTTATCTATCAACCTAACATCCGCCATTGCATCTCATCTCCCTGCAGAACCAACCACCTCTGACCTGATAACACATTACAACGGTACTCTGTCCACCTGCCTCAACAATCTAGCACCAATAAAAACTAAATCTGCCACGTTCAACCGTTCCGCTCCTTGGTACCCCCCAGAACTACATAGGCTCAAAAAACAACGCAGACAGCTAGAACGTCTATACAATAAAACTGGACTCACTGTTCATCACCAAGCTCTTACTGACCATACAAACCTCTACAGATCCACCCTTGCTTCAGCTCGCACTGCATTTTACGCAGGTAAAATTCACTCAGGTTCCTCAAACCCCTGCACTCTGTTTACCACCATAAACAAGCTCCTCAAACCGCCAGACAATATCTCTCAATCATTCACCACCGAGAAATGCAACAAATTCCTTCACTTCTTCAAATCCAAAATTGATAGCATTCACAAACAACTCTCTACCCCAACACCGAGTCCTGACACACCAGACCCCTCCCCCATAACTGAAATCACTCTCTCTCCCTTGTCACCCATAACAGAATCTGATCTCACCAACTACTTTGTCAAAGTAAAACTCTCCACCTCCCCTTTGGACCCCATTCTATCCACTCTAGTCAAATCATGCTTACCCTGTCTCAGCCTACTTATTCTGGACATCATAAACTCATCACTCATCACCGGCACTGTTCCCTCTGCTCTCAAAGTCGCAGCTGTCACACCAATACTCAAGAAACCTAGTCTGAACCCTGAAAACCCCAATAACTTCCGTCCCATCTCCAATCTTCCATTTCTGTCTAAAATTCTTGAACGGTCTGTCGCAACTCAACTTAAACAACACCTTCACTCCAACTCACTGTCTGAAAAATTTCAATCTGGATTCCGCACCCACCATAGCACTGAAACCGCACTCCTAAAAGTCACTAACGACCTCCTCCTTGCCTCTGACTCCGGTTCTCTCTCCATCCTCCTCCTCCTTGACCTATCTGCCGCCTTTGACACCATCAATCATTCCATTCTTCTCCAACGTCTGCAGTCCACCATTGGCATCACTGGCTCCGCCCTATCATGGTTTTCATCCTATCTCTCGGACAGATCCCACTACATCTCCATAAACAACTGTCAATCACAAACCATCCCAGTCACTCGCGGAGTCCCTCAAGGCTCGGTGCTTGGTCCCCTACTTTTCATTCTATACATGCTTCCCCTTGGTCACATAATTCATCAGCACGGACTCAAATTCCACAGCTACGCCGACGACACTCAGCTTTATCTCTCTGCCAAATCCATTACCCCTGCCGTTATCTCGTCTATCACCAACTGCCTCAACTGCAACTGCAACTGCAATAAAATCATGGATGTCCATCAACTTCCTCAAACTCAACTGCAATAAATCCGAAATCATCATTACTGGTTCCAAATCTCTCCTCCCCTCCATCCAGAATTTCACTCTCTCCATTGACAGTCACACAGTCACTCCTTCCCCTCAGATCAGAAATCTCGGATTTATCTTCGACCCCACCCTCTCATTTAAGCCACACATCCGCCACATCACCAAGACCGCTTTCTTTCACCTAAAAAATGTTGCCCGCCTCCGTTCCTCCCTGACCCCATCCGCTGCTGAAACCCTGGTCCATGCATTTATCACATCTAGACTTGATTACTGCAATAGCCTCCTCTACGGACTTCCCTCCTCAGATCTCCAAAAACTGCAAAAACTTCATTCTGTCCAAAACTCCGCTGCCCGCCTCCTCACCAGCACCCGCACCAGAGACCACATTATCCCAGTCCTCCGAAAACTCCACTGGCTCCCTATCCCACAGCGCATCCACTTCAAGATCCTCCTCATTACATACAAAGCTCTTCATAACCAGGCCCCCCCATACCTCACTGAACTTCTCCAGCCCCACCGTCCCTCCCGCAGTCTCCGATCAGCTGATTATAACCTCCTCACTCCCACTGTTAAATCCAAGCACCGGACCTTGGGGGACCGAGCCTTTGCCACTGCTGCCCCCACCCTCTGGAACTCCCTGCCCTTCCATATCAGAAACTCGGACTCAGTAAACAATTTCAAGTCACAGCTCAAAACTCATCTTTTCACTTTTTCCTTTGACCCACATTAATTTAATTTGTTTTGTTTTATTTTATTTTTATTTTTTATTCCTTTCTGTAAAGCGTCTTTGAGTTGTTTTGAAAAGCGCTATATAAATCTTATGTATTATTATTATTATTATTATTATTATTCCTCCTGCTTAGGGTCAGGGTTAGGGCATGAAAATGTTGTTTCTGTAATATTCCACAGTATGGCATAAATCTCCATGCAGAATGTTCCAAAGTACATTTTATTTTTTTTATTTCCTGTACTGTTTACTGTACTTTAAAATAATTTTAGAATAGGTACACTAATTATGTGGTCATAACCACCAAGCTGCTGTTGATCTAAAAGTATTTTTGTACTGGGCAATATTGACAAAAATTATTCATTTTTCTGTGTCCTGGTAACAATATTCAGATGATGTTTTATATACATCATATATATTGCAATATGGCCCACCTCCAATAAGACCTCACATTATTATGTGAGGTTGCCACTTGCTTATTTCCATGGAGGCGTTATTGGTTTTCCTGAAATAAGTACAGATTTAAACTCAATCTAATTTACATTTATTCAATTACAATTGTTTTATTGCTTGAAAAACATGCTTTCTTACTGTATGTACGCTCTCCTTTCCACAGATCTGACCTGTGACTTGGCTCTAGTGGCATCACCTGCATGTCTCCATATAGATAGATAAGTTTAATACCATACGCTGGAAGATTCTAGACAGTAAGTAATAATATCTCCATGGAGACAAAGAACCTTTGCACTTTAAAATGGAGATGTTTTGCACACATAGTACCATAACAAATACAAGTCACTATAAAACAATTGATATTAAAGGCCCAATATTATGCTATTTTCTGATCTATGTTAAAATGTTGTGTTTTGTTTCATTTACACATGTAAAACACACAAATCCTGCATATAGTTCTTCACAGAAAACACTCCACTACCTTGGATGTCATGTGGTAATACAGGATGTGCTCCACTGTTTGGAGCACTCCATTTACATTCATTAGAATCATTTTGATGATTTTCACCCTGGAACTGTCCGTCTCTGCTGAACAAAAGGTAATAGGTAGCTGTTAACGTGAAAACTACTGAGACATGGCTCCACAGAACATTTTAAGTTTAGGAGATGTCGACAGATTAATAATGATTAATAATAAAGATTAATAATGTGACTTTTAACTTGTGTAGCCCACTAATCTGGCTGATTTTATTGCCTCCTTCAGAACTGCAGCTGTTACAATATGACAGCTCCAACAGGCAAATTAAATTAAGCGATTCATTAGAACAGTGTTAGCTCCTGTCTGTCTTTAACTCTGATTTGTTCCCCATCTGACGTCCGCTGGTGTCCCATTGATCTAGCAAGTAATGAGACCACCCTGAGACTGAATACTGGGGCTTTCATTCAAATCTCTGTTGTTCAGTGAAAAAGTCGATGAGGAGTGAGAATTAAATCAAATATCTTCACCTAGGCCCGTGATGATAATTAATATATTGACCTGTCGTTTTATAATAAATTACAGTTGGAACAGTATTTTTTGGGCTTTAATATTTATCGTGTGTGTCTTTTCATTTAAGGGGTAGGTTTTGTCATTTTTTCTGGACTGTGATAAGATTCATTTCCCCTTAGATATGTTTTTAAAGCATTTTTTCACTGGTTCTTAAAGCCCCAGTGTGTAGGATTCGTGGCGCATAGGTGGATGGTGCTATTGCACTTTCTGTTTTAGCTACGGCAGACCTCGAGGTCCGCACGCCGCTACTGTATAAATAAAACGCGGTCCCGTTTTTTTTTTTTTCTCCTCATGAAAACACACATTCCCGATCATGTACCATGACACTCTATACATCAAATGAAACCTTACAGTCTCCTCTTTTTGACTATGCAATTCATTTCCCTGCACAACAAACACTCCCCGAGCACATGGGGCTTTTATACGGAAAAGCACAAAACGAGGTTAGCTTACCTTAGAATGCTTTGCACAGGTCAAACTCTGTATTTCACCATAACTTGCTCTCAATTTGTCCGTAAGGATCCAGCGAATAAAATCCAGTAAAACAATTTAGTCCAAAACACGTGTTAGATCCATTACGAGTCTGATCCGGCAGCATGCTTGTGTTGTTTACCCAAAACCACGAGCCTTGCCGAAGGCGAAGGCGGAGCCCAAATGTCCTTCTGCGGCTCTCGTATTCAAAATGGCTGCCTCTGCATGGGGAAGATCCCCTTTTATGTGACTATATCTAAGTCCAAAAGAATACTTTGATTTCATGATGGAAGTGAAAAGGCTTGGAAAACAATGTATTTTTGAATGGGTATCTTCAATTTCAGTAATTAACGGGTAAAAATCTTACACACTGTCCCTTTAACAAGTGAGATGTAGAATTCTTGTTGTCACTTAACTTTAGTATCTTGTGTCTTGCTGTTTTCTTTGTTTTTATTAGCATGTGTCAAGTATTGTGGCTTTGACTGTGATTGCCTTTGTCTAGTAGCTCTTAAGTTTTTAAAATAAAGTTGGTAAGGTATGATCAAAGGAGAAGTTCAATTTGTCAACTGGACAAAGTTTGTTTGGTTGAAAACGTTTCGCCACTCATCCGAGAGGCTTCGTCAGCTCTGGCCCTCATGCTGGTTCGACCCTCTTTATATCTATTTGAAATTTGAAATTTGAAATACAAAGAGACAGATTAGCTGATGGTTCAGAGTTGTTTCAGTGTAGTGAGCGGGCTGATAGATATGCTAATACAAGACGCCAGAAGAATTCGTAAAACAAAAGAGAGTAGCGGGGACAGGTCAGAGCTTTGTTCAGGGAAGCTAGCTCCTCCCTTGCAGCTAGATATAAACAGGGTCGAACCAGCATGAGGGCCAGAGCTGACGAAGCCTCTCGGATGAGCGGCAAAACGTTTTCAACCAAACAAACTTTGTCCAGTTGACAAATTGAACTTCTCCTTTGATCATGGATTCTACCTGGACGACTGAGGGACTTTTCACGCTTGGTAAGGTATGGTAAGAGTTGAGCTGTAGACAGTTGAAAAATTATTTCCATGACTCATTATAGATACAAACTTCCTTACTTAGGTCGCCCATAGGCATACACATAAAGGGTGCCTCACACTACAGGATAATTTACCTGATTTTTGCAGCGATTTGCTTCTCTCCGAGTTTGGGGAGGTGTGACTGGACTTCTGAAACCTGTGTGCGCCTCCTGTTTGCAGTGTCAGTGTGACTCTGAGCTGCTCTGTCAGATCATAACTACAAAACATCAGCGACGCTACGGTAACAGCCGATAAAACAAAGCATCAGGAGCAGATGGAGTGACGGACACAGAGGCGCAAGATACAAACTCGGGATATAACGAAAATAATGACAAGACTTTATTACACACCTCTCCTAAAGTGGTAACTTTAAAGTGTAGCATCTCATCCACATTATTCATAAAATTTGTCCTCCGCAAATAATGACACAGTCTACAAAACTGAGCTATTAATCCAGTTTGAGGCGTTCTTTGAAAGTAAAAAGACAAGAGTCATTCCTCACATGTGTCTGTTTACATCCACGCGGATCGAGGTGAAGCTGCAGATTAGCGATAGTGGCTCCACTTCCTGTGTACTTTATCTCCATTCTTTTATGCTTTAAAAATCGTTTTACTGTAGACAACAGCAAGCAGCAGATGCAAATGCGATCCCAACTTTATAGCGTGTGGTCCACAGACATATTCCGCAGCAGTGTTTGCGATTGGAGATTTTAAGTCTCCTCGTGTCTGTGGTGTGCGCTTTTTGTTGCACGCTGAAAAATCCTGTAGTGTGATATACATACGTGGCAGCCTTAAGCTTGTTTTTCATTCCAGACATCTACTCTTCGCCATACACACTGAGCTCTTCTTTAGATGTGACACCAACGTCAATTTTCAGCTGGTCGATGTGGGTTTTGATTGTTTTTCCTTTTTTCTGTGCCCATGCGAGGCTCCCAGAGGATGACCCTGTGTGTTGAAATCTATGGATTTTGATGGCGGTGAGCAGCACCTCCCGTTCGTCTAGCAGTAATTGTACTGTTCTCATCATTCATGTGTAGGTGTCTCCCTTTGTTTTGATAATGTCTCAGCTCTCAGAACCATACAATAGAAGTGTCTCCACAATGGCTGAGAAAAATAATAGTTTTAATTTTGTGCAAGATTTGATTTCAACATTTTGTTGAGGTGAGGTGTTGCTTTCCATCCAAGAGCTTTTCTAATTTTGTAGATAAATACAAAGCAGCTACTGAAGTGTTTTGTATTGCTGCTCGTGTTTTTATTGCACATTTAGAATAGTTTTGTAGGATAATCCTGCTTTGCGGTATGTGTCAAGGACATCATTTTGTTTCATTCATTTTCATTCATTCAATATTTTTTAAGCAATATATCGAACTTCAAAATGTGTTATCATGACAGGCCTACAGCTGGGTTTTTTTTTTAATTGCTGAATGGAACAGAGCCAAGTCTATGAGTAAGTACTTTCTAATAGTAATGCATGTTGTACAGTGAAAAAAAAAGAAGAAGTGACTTTATTGATCTCACACAGGAGAAATTCTCTGCATTTAACCCATCCTGTTATTAGGAGCAGTGGGCAGCACATTACTGCGCCCGGGGACCATCTCCATGATCTTCCTGCTTCGGCTTGGTCAGGACCTAAGCTGGAGGATTTTACCTATGGTGCATGTTTTGGGTTGCCTGGAAGAATCCATGACTCATCGCTGTACCAGCGGCGAGTCTGGTAATGCTTGGTCCAGAATGCGCTGCCGTTGCGCGTAGACAGACAGCTAAGTGAACCAATCAAACAAAAGAAAAGAAAGGCCTCTAGAGCTGTCAGCTGCTGTGGTTTTAAGGAATCGATGTGTTTTAGGTCATTTAAGACCAATTTTACAGCTGAATGGAAGGGATGTTCAGTTCTCCAATGCGCCATCTTGATTCAAAACTGAGGAGGAACTTCCGCTGCCTAAGAGTGACGTTGCGGGCAAAGGCGGGTGCACTGACGTCACCATCTTTGAACGAATCAGAATCGCGGAGTCCATTGTTAACCGGCGGAGCGAGGGTGGAGTGAGGGTGTCCAAATGGTATCTCGCTGTATAGCAAATACAGAGAGATATCATTTGGCTGGCCACGTAATGTTTTGGGTTGATGGGGGAAACCGGAGTGCCCGGAGGAAACCCACCCAGACACGGGGAGAACATGCAAACTCCACACAGAAAGGCTCGGGCGACCCGGGGATCGAACCCAGACCATGCATGCAAACTCCACACAGAACACACACGGAATGGCCTGGGCGACCCGGGGATCTTGCTGTGAAGCATGAGTGCTAGCCACTCAGCCACCGTGCCACCAAAAATAACAGACGCTATTGCTTCTCGATGCTAAAAACATTCAGTCAAGTTGATATTCTCCTGTTTTTTTTTATACTAATTAAAACTGTGGTGGGAACAGTAGACTAGGGCGACCTGGGGAAACAAAGTCTGTGTCCCATTTCTCTGTCTTACCCCTTTGTTTTACCCCTACCCCTTGGTTTTGATCAAGGGCTAGGGCCACGACCGAGGGCTACATACCCCTTGAAACAAAGTAAGCTCTTGACCAGACTTGAAACGAAGGGGTACGCCTACAAGCTCAGACAGGTTTTAGGATCAGGATGGCAGCGTCACATCGACCAGCCAAGGAGTCTCATAAATGTATTTTCAGCAGTTGTAATTATCGATTAACAGTTTATCATGGTTTACAATTATGACGCTTATGTTCTACGTTACTTTTAGTGAACTGTTGCGGTTTTAATTGTAGTGATGTCTGTTATCGTTTTCATCGAACTTTCATGTATAAACAAGCTAGTTTTTTTGTCGAGCTGAGGTACCTGATAATCCTTGACATTTGTTTACATTTGTTTGCGTCAATTGTTGTCGCCTCTGTAGACGTAGCAGCCAGGTAGAGGCAAGGGATGACAACGCAAACGGTAATCGAGTGGTGTCCCATTTCTTAAGGGAACATCTGTACCCCTAGCCCTCTCAGCTCATTATCGAGGGGCAAGACAAAGATAAAGAGGTAGGGGAAGGCGTAAGACAGAGTAATGGGACGAAGCCTAATTTTCATTAAATTTACATGTTTATACAGTGTGTCCTGCCACTGCAATTTCAAAAACTCTCACACACTCACACAAGACTGCCCTAATTAAAAGCAGGTATTTATGATTAGATATGAGTTTGAAGGGCAGATACCTGTTAGACCAATCACTCTGTTCCTTTTATGTCCAGACCTTCCTGCCCCTCACTATCCCCGTTATTCCTCCAGATACTGCTAAGTCAGCAGATGTATTTGAATTATTATATTTTTATTTTGGGTGGTTTACGTGTTTAGTCCCACTTTAAATAATAAGAGGAAGATTTGATCAAATAAATGTTTGGGAGAGTAGAATTGCTAAACATATTTCAGCAGAATTTCAGTAAAAATGACATTACATTATAACATTATGTGAACACAGCTTACTTGCATGTGTAAGTACCTGACTTGTCTGGGGAGCACGAGGCCCCGGATCTGTCCCTCCATGGCATCCTGGATGTTGCCTGAGGAGTAGAGGCCAATAGGGGTGTTGTAGGATGCACTGACCACCTGGTGTGTGTCATCGATGTTCGCCGCTGCTATGAATGGCTGGGCTTTCCGGTTGTGTGCTGTTCCAATGGGTTTGTACTCCTGTTCAAATGACCATCATGAACCCTGTTTATCAACTAGGAAGTACAGTAAGACATACAGAAATATGATTGAAATTGAAGACATGAGGTGCCTGTCGATTCAATATCCAATCTCAAATCATCGCACTTCACCCACATGACTATCATGTACAGTATGTGTGTGGTAGAAAAACTCTACAAAACCAGATCAAGATCATACATATGGTCTTTTTGGTTAAGAACATGTTAAAACATAGGGAAAATTCTAACTGTAACACATTTGTTAAATTATTATAATTAACGTTTATTAAACTACATCATCATGTAGTAGATGATGTAGTTTAATAAACGTTAATTATAATAATACATCTAAACGCCTGGTTGGTGTTTAGATCAACTTGCTGTAGTCAGGATTTCTCCTAGTGCTAATTCACTGTATGGTGCACTGATGCTCTGCATGAAGCTCGACAATCCCCACCCACTTTGAAGTCCGCTCTGGTTCCAGAAGTAAATTTGGGCCATTTTGGTTGTATTTAATAAATAAATGGTCATATAGGGTCTTACCTGCTGCTCTGATTGCAAATTCATTTTGTAGGGATGCGCTTTCCCGTCTTGCACCACATGAGGGGACCAGAGTCTGGACTCGTTCCTGAAACATAAACACATTGTTTTCACAGAAACATAAAAAAAACATAAGAGTCAGGTCCAGAGGTGTGAAAACACGCATTATGGTCCTGAATAGTTCTGCTAACAAGCCCCCACACTACACTCCCACTGCATATTTAAAGGAAAAGTAACGTTTTTTTTTACAATCTGAGCCTTCTTTCGGCAATAAAACAAGTAGTTTTACTCACCCATAGCAGTTTGGTGTCAATTGGAGCAGTATCGCAGAACTTATGTTGAACCGTTCTGTTCTGCTAATGATCCCGTATCCGTTAGCGTGAGTGCTCGGGGCACTGATTTGTGGTGTCCAAATAACACAAACTTTAGCACTTTTCAAATCACAGAAGATCGCTGTGTCAGGGTAGACTTTTAGTAGATTCCAAAATGGCCTGAAACCCGATATCGCAACAGAAAAGTAAAGTTCAGAGCGGTGTTAGCTTCTTTCGGACTAGCGGTGTTTACAAAACAGCTGAGTTCACGCATGCGCACTGTCATCTCTGATGACGTCATCAAATGAAACTATAGCTGGATATCGGGTTTCAGGCCGTTTTGGAATCCACTAAAAGTCTACCCTGACACAGCAATCTTCTGTGATTTGAAAAGTGCTAAAGTTTGTGTTACTTGGACACCGCAAAGTAATGCCCCGAGCACTCACGCTAACGGATCATTAGTAGAACAGAACGGCTCAACATAAGTTCTGCGATACTGCTCCAACTGACACCAAACTGTTATGGGTGAGTAAAACTACTTGTTTTATTGCCGAAAGAAGGCTCAGATTGTAAAAAAAACGTTAATTTTCCTTTAATAGGCCCACCTAACTAAAAGGAACTGTAAACAAGTAGGTGTGGTAGTCACAGAGTAATTTCATTGTAGCTAGCTCCTCCCTTCAGGCAGATATAGACACCAGCGTCTGACCAGAACTCAAGAAGCAGCTTGGATGAGCTACAAAACGTATTCGACCAAATAAACTTTTGTCCAGTTGACAAATTGAATTTCTCTTTTTGCCTTGGATTCTACCTGGACTGAGGGATTCTACACATATTTACATTGTAGATTCTATTGAAGGCCTCAAAACTGCGAATGACACATTTGGATCGTAGCAAACAAAAAACACTCAAAACTATTCTAAACTTGTTTCAAATTTTTAAAAAGAGACACCCATTGCTTTTATCACTGGTTTGCACTGGTTCTTGAACCTGATAAGGCACAGCAGTGAAAACCATTTCAGGAGACTTCATCATGAAGCTCATTTCCTCATAAAGACAGTGGTTACTTCTTTTCTGCATCACTCAAGAAAAACAAGAACTAAAACACAACTCTGCCCACACCAGTCTATTTTTTTCCCACAATCAGGGAACGATTTACCTTCATAAAATCCTTCTTTATAAAATGAGCAAAGGGGGGCTACTTTGGAAGAGTATTTGAATATAACATTTTTACTCTTTCTTCGTTACTACATAATTCCACATATCTCGGATCATATATTTCATGTACTGTACTGTATTGTATATATATATAAAATGTAGAAAGTAGTAAAGAACATGAAGGGAAAAACAGAGAATGAGATGGTGTTTGACTGGTGGTGTATGTTTTTGCTACTTGCAGCTAATGAATCATTTCGGAGTACTTTGTCAGGAGAAGTCAAAGCATGCTGTGCATCTGAAAGTGCTGTTCATGGGTTTCATAATGATGAGAAATTAGAAACATTGCCACAGTGGGTAGCAGTTTAGACTTAGACTTTAACAAACTTTATTGATCCACAAGGGAAGTTATTTGGACAAACTAGCTCAAACAGCACAATATAATAACAAAGAGTGAAAGATATAAATGGTATCAATAAGTTCTAAATAAGTAGCAAAAAAGATATCAAGAGACCGGTGTCAAATACAGCAAAATTTTATAAATGTATATACAAAAAAAAAAGTAATAAAATATAAAATCTCAGCTATGTACAAGGGGTCATAGAGGTACTTGTAGCTGTCCACTATTTCTATATCATGGCACTGGATGGTGACAGGCTCCACAATTTAAAACAAAATATTATATCTTTTGAATTGGAAAAACAAAATCACTGACTAAAGACCATGTGTCAAATTGTAAAATGTTGATGCATTTGTTTTAGCCTGAATCAAGCATACCATTGCAGAAAATATTATACTATAATATACCCTGCCCATTTCCCATCATGATTTTTTACAACAACAAAGCCTGTATCTGCCAGAGCAGCTCCACTTTACAAGGCCTCCAGAGCCACTTGATCACTGACAATGGGACAGCTGGACAAAAGAGGAGATGATTGACATTAACAAAAGGTTAAGGTCAGATTTTGGAACATGCTTTTTTTTATTTAAAAGTTCAACTCAATTCAAGTTCAGCCATTATGACTTGAATAGAAGAAAAGAAGAACACATTTCTATGATTATTTATTACCTGTTTTGCAATCTTCTTTTGTATTGTGTTTCATTTACATATACTATTTTATGCAAAAGTGCCTTATAGCCAGGCTTCTGACGAGGTAGGCGAGGTGATGTAACATGATCTTATAGCCTGGAGAGTAACAATACTCCATACATGCAGTAATATAAAGAGGGTGACTACATTATTTTTAAAACAATAAAAGCTAACACTCTAAATATGTTATGTGTCCAAGGTTATTGCCAGCAGAGGGCAGCAGAGTGTAGTTCAAAAAGTTCCAATAGCCTCTATTTACAAACAAATTATGTATACAGTATGTTTGTTTCTTCATTTGCAATAGAAAGGTGTGAATGAATCAAAATGTAGGCATGCTATGGAAAAATCTTGCATATAACCTACACTATACCATATTTGACTATTATGTAAAAAAAAATTTGACACCCTTTTTCTGCAGTATTTTCATGATTCTTTGGATTGTAGGTCTCATTGAAAGCATCAGAACTATGAATGAATACATATAAAATGGAGTAAACACATTTTTTTTGTTTTAAATAGCCACCCTTTGCTTTGATCACTGCTTTGCATTTTTGGCATTTCTTTACCCTGACACAGCTGTTAAGGGAAAACCATCTCAGGAAGTTAATTGAGAGAAGGCCAAGGATTTGCAGAGCAACCAGAACGTTTTAAATAAAAAAAACACTGAATGAGAACGTGTGTCCAAACTTTTGACTGGTAGTAAATATTGCCTTTAAAGATCCCATGACATGGTACCTCTTGATGCTTTTATATGGCTCCTTAATGGTTCCCTAATACTGTAAATGAATCCTTCTTCAAAATCAACACTCAGTGCATGAGAAACAGAGATAAGAAAGAGTAATTTTTCTCACTCTGAACACTCTATAATGGGCGTTGTTGCTTGAATGCAAATGAGGAGAAAAGAGCTGGCCAATAGTAGGGGGTGGGGGCGTGGCCAAACGCTCCGCTCTCCGCTGTAGCTCACAGCTGATCCATTTTCTTGTTTTTGCACGGGGGGAGAGATTTGAAGCGTTCCATTGAAAAATAAACACATTTCCACATAAAATAAAATTAAACCATTGCTGTTCAAAGGTCCAGAGGCTCAGATAAAGGACTTCCGAGCCTAGAAACACTCGGACGTGCCTCCAGGCAAAAAAAACCCCGCATTTCGCATTGCCTAGCGCATTCGCAGTCCAAACTCTCTGGGCGTGATTTACAGAGACGCTGAGTTCAGACAGACGGGGGTGGAACTGCATTTGCATTTCTTTTTTCGATCTGACGTCAATAAGGTGCCTTGTTCAAACTCGCCCGTTTGAGCTCCGATTTTTTGTAACGCAGAAAAGGATCGCAAATGCTCAGTTTAGACATTTCACAACTTTTAACCATGGGGGGGGCTAAACAGGGTAGGGGAGCTCACATTAACGTTCAAAAACCTCAGAAAGTGAAAATTTCATGCCATGGGACCTTTAATTCATGATTCAGCTAACTTAAATCACCTCTGTATTTTTGTTTATATTTGTAGTATAAGTACCTCTCCACAGTGAGGGACAGCTGGCTGGTGGCCTCCTTGATCTTGTTCTGGGCCTCACAGTGCAGCATGTCCGAAGCCAGGACCCCATCAATGGCCACAATCACATCCCCTGCACACAGGTTAGCAGTGGACGCTTTACTGCCCGGGGTGATCTGAACAACACAAACAGCACAAGAACTAGTCAATTTAAGTCAAGTCTGTTAATTTCACCGTGTTGAATCTGATCTGCACATCTATGTTGAGGAGGAGAACTTCAAGTAGGTTATAGAGCTCTCCAAAATATACAGAGTTTTCTCACCTGTGTAGTAGATTGGGTGACATGGAGAAAGCAACCATTAGGTGGAGAAAGAGAGAACGGTATAAAAGTTCCACAGCTTTAATGTATAAATTTTAATATATTTTAATATATAATAATACTCCAAACAATACTGAACTCTCAATAATACTACACTAAACTACTTTTTGTAATGCATAATATGTTTACTGCTGCTGCTCTATATGAATGTATCATGTATGTCACTACCTCACTGTAAATGCTACTGTTACCTGTGCAATAACCCACGTGCAATACTTATACTACACTATATTATGTGCAATCTGCAGGGCTCTCAAGTCTCACGCATTGAGAGTGTGACACACGCAATTCGACGTGTTCACACGCTCACACGCCACACATGGCATTTCTCACGCTGAATTTTTTTTTTTTTTTGTGCCCAGAAAATCGGTCTGTGTGGCTCAGTTTATGCAGGCACCGCGCGTTTTCAGCGAAAAAAAAACTCCCCGCCTCCTCCCCGCCCCGCTCCCCGGAAAAAAATCTCAGTTATCAGGCGCCGCGCCCTTTTCAGCCAATCAGAAAATAGATTGTTCTGTTGTTGGGCAGACTGTAGAGTGGGCAGGCCGTAGAGTGTAGTTTCAGCTGCTAAGCGCGCACACGACTGAATACGAGGAACGACAAAACGGTGATGATAAAACAAACTGAGAACCATCAGGTAATAACTTCACTTATATAACTCTCATTAGTTGTTTTATAGTTTAAGTTTGCTCTTTAGACAAATTCAACGCAATTCGACACGGCATTTCTCACGCAATTCAAGCGCCCCCTCCGCTCCTCGGAAATTACGCCCCGCTCAAAAATTGAGAGCCCTGAATCTGTGAAATACGCTACTTACACCTTATTTAATCCTACCTGTACCTTTGTATTTTATAATATTTTATTGCATATTTTTTATTATATTGTTTACCTTTTCCCCTGCACTTTTTTGCAACACTTTTTTACCATGTACTATTATTGCATGCTATTAGTACTTCTTGACTATCTTAGTGAGTCAGCGGTTCTTCTGATCCTAAGCATTTCATTGCACTGTTGACCTTGTGTTGATCCCGCATATGACAAATAAACAATCGTGAATCTATATATTTTAATGCTTCATGCTGCTCACCTTGGCTGGTCGTTTTCCAGACTGCCCACATGATCAGTGATCACAGGAGACTGATCACATATCGATTTAATCTTAATTTACCTATTCTCATCCAACATGTATAGGAGAGTGTTTTCTTGGTATCTGCCTGTAACAGATATTGGCTAAAAACAATGCCTGCTAATGCTATACTAATGCTGCTATGTTACACTTCATATAAAAAAGCATGTACATGTTTACCTGGCCAGCCAAATGATATCTCTCTGTATTTGCTATACAGCGCGATACCATTTGGACACCCTCGCTCCCCCGGTTAACAACGGACTCCGCGATTCTGATTCGTTCAAAGATAGTGACTTCAGTGCACCCGCCTTTGCCCGCAACGTCACTCTTAGGCAGCGGAAGTTCCTCCTCAGTTTTGAATCAAGATGGCGCATCTGAGAACTGAACGTCCCTTCCATTCAGCTGTAAAATTGGTCTTAAATGACCTAAAACACATCGATTCCTTAAAACCACAGCAGCTGACAGCTCTAGAGGCCTTTCTTTTCTTTCTTTTCTTTTGTTTGATTGGTTCACGTCGCTGTCCGTTAACTGTTCTCTGATTGGTTCACTTAGCTGTCTGTCTACGCGCAACGGCAGCGCATTCTGGACCAAGCATTACCAGACTCGCCGCTGGTACAGCGATGAGTCATGGATTCTTCCAGGCAATGTACATGTGCTCATGAGAAAATAAACAACATTACAATATAGTAAAAGACCCTCCAGACCAAATAAAGTCACGCCCGCTCAGAGTAAGGACGCGTGCTTTTCTGAGTTTTTAAAATCACCAAACTCCATATTGCACTGCTGATGTCAGCTGAAACCCAGATAATCAAAATGCACTGACAGTGTCTCGATCAAACAGAGAATTATCTATTTGAGACAGGATTTCAATCACACCGCTATCCTCATATGGGTCATGACCTATACGCAGGGAGGTTCGATTACTCCTCAGAAAATTCTCAATGAGCTCACCAGTCTATAAATAAGCGCTGAATGCAGCTGAGGAGGTCCCGTGGTGACAGAAAAGGGGTGATTTATGGTAGAACATGTCTTAGATACCTGCTGTCTGGGTTTTATAGTGTAGACTGTTTCTTGTCAGCATCAGTGTGCAAGAAGTTTTATTGGAGAACATTTTGCTTTCCATTCCCCTCAGCCTCGACATTGTACAGTGAGTTACAACAACTAAAACTTTGCTACGTCAACTGGGCCAACATCATTCTAAGTCATATCTTGTTATGAAGGGGCTGTTGCTTTTTGGATTCTTAAAATATTTTGAGCATCTAAGCAAGATTTAAAGGGGCTATATTCTGTAAAAAAAAAAGTGGTCTTACCCCAATACAGACTTATTTTAAAGCAGCTCTAAGGGTCAAAATGGGACCATTGTGTGCTGTCTGCATGTGTAGATGCTAGAAGATGACAGAAAAACTCTATCTTTTGCAAGTCACGAATAATTATGATGCTAGGAGTACGTTCTCAAAAGTGAGGAATCATTTTGGACAGCTGTAAAAAAATTTAAAACTAACTACTTCTGTTTTTAAATGTTTTAAGAGAGTAAAAATCAGGAACAGTGCCTGAATATTCCAGGAGTTGCTTCATTTACATACAATATTGTGCGTGTGCTTGCTATATAGTTATAATCTATGGCATCAGTTGATCACAGTGTTGTAATTTGGACATTTTAAATCACAATATTGATCTAAGACAGTGTAATAAAAGAGCGAAGTCCTCTGTCTTCTGTGGTGAAAACTGTGGTGCCCAGTGGGAGCTGACGTCGCCATGAACATCATCACAACAAACGTCATGACATCAGGCTCCCTTGTGTTCTCTGGCCTTCTTCTGCCAGGCCAAAGCTGGCGCACTATCACAGAAGAAACAGAGATAGCATCTAGTGGAATTATGCCCATAATTACAGACTGTAATTTTGGTAAAGTGCAGGACGAGTCTTGTGGAGAAACCTTTGGAGCGTCTGCAGTCTGAGGAGCATGTAGCTGATGAACGATGTGATAGGGACTTGTGTTTATTCAGTGCACAGATGGAAACAGAGCAGAGCGAGGAGGAGCAAGTCCTGACCAAACATGGCAGCGGCACATACAGACAATCTGTAGGGAAACCGCTCTGTCTGAAGGCCTCTCTATAAAAGCTCTTATGTTACATTACTTCAGTACAGCTTCCTATTCCTGCCACTTCTGTCATCACATTGCTCACATGGGTGGGCAAACAACAGGTGGGTGCTGTCGTGGTTTCGGAAGCCTCACGGTGTCTTCATTCACTACTTATGACAACAGTTCTAAATTTAGATCACAAACTATTGCACCGATGAACGCAGAAATAAAGAGTTTTACATATAAAACTTCAAATGTGTCCTAATGTGTGCCAAAGACATAGAAACTTCAGTTGTTCAAGGAATTCAAGAAATAGAGACTTCAGAGCAAAAAGGAGCAGGAGTTTGTATTTTTAAACCCAAAACATGCACAACAGGTCAAATTCTCAGCAAAGGTAGTCCTAGCTCAACATCTGGAGAGAAATCCTCAGGCACTGCACTGCTTTGCTCCTGATAAGCTGCCCGAGTGGCACTGGTTATAGGATGGGCCAAATGTAAATACTACATTGACCTTATGAGGGATTATTAAAGTACACCTTAGCCTTAATAGTATAGGCTGTTCAAACCGATTGGTAATGTCAGATTTTTAAACCAGTGAAGTAATTTCCAAACTAACTATGTAATTGTTATCTGGCATTCATTTCAGATTTCCAAAACCATGTCTCCACTCTGGCTCCAAACACCCAGTGCATGAGTAACTATAAACTATAAACAGACTATAACTATAAACAGATTCATGGAAATACCATATTTATTGTAAAGCATCATTTACTGATCTGGCCCTCACCAGATTAATACGTGCAGCCCTCTGAACTGAGTGCTACATCAGTCTGAGATGGCTCTCCCTGAAAACCCCTGGAACCCATGATCAGAACGTTCTACCAAATACTTTACACTGATTGGTTAAAGCATGGCAGCACAGAGACAAGCTGAAAAATCGAACTTTTGTTAAATCCAGTTGAGAGAGGAGGAAAGGTTCACACACAATACACAAATGCACAAAGCACTTCCCTCTGAAAGTTTTTCAAAAACTAAATCATCTGTATTTCAGCTAAAATAGGCAGTTTGTCTTGATTTATTTGGCGCTACCTTCCACCCAAACCACAACGCTGTTATGTGATTGGTCAGTTTTAAGACCTATCACAAGCGAACCCTTCAGCCAGAGTCGAACCAGATGGATTCTCAAGAGTTTGTGATGACAAGAATACATCTTGCTGACAAAGTCAAGAGATTTGAAACATAAAATTCTTGATTCAAATTTTGTCTATAATAGGTCTATACTGAATCTAGTTCATTATCATTTATTGATACTTGACACATTTAATGGATTGAATTGTATCTAATGAAAAGTATTGCATTAGAAACTTAATACGATGACTACTGAGCCAAAAAGTTCATATCAGGTCCTGTCACAGCATGTGGTATTCAGCCTCCTCTGCTTTAAATGCCAAACAGTTTAATCAGAGGTCACAGAGGACAGGGGCAAGAGAGGCTCTGGCAGGGCCGACTTACTGTCATCACACAGAACATGTTGATAATACCTTTGTACCATTTATCATTCAAAGAGCGTTCTCTTCAGTCTAACATCAAAACCAGCGAGGGAAACCAATATCCCAAAACTTTGAGATCTTTTTTTCCATAAAAACATAGTGTTTACTCTGTCATGTCTAATGTAACTGCCCATGTTAGGAGCTGATTAAACAGGCAAAACATTTGGTGAGGAGGTTATGCAAACATATAAAATGGCTGGTTGTTGCATCTGACATTCAAAATCTGCCTAATTAAAATGTAAGTATGCTACAGCTTCAAACTTCTTCGAAACGCCCAAAATATTAGTGGTCTTAGTATAGAGCCTTGTGGAACTCCCACTTTATTATACTGTTTACTGAACCAGATAATAATCTTTCAGTGTTATGAAGCCCGACCCCTTCTCAACTGTAGCAGCAGAATTTTAAGCCTCATAATCCTTTTCTCATTTCATCAATGCTTAAACCAGGAGCCATCAATAAATAAATATACATGTTTTAATATACATATAGGTGTTTAAAATATATTTTATTATATATTTTTATTAGTAATATTATATATATATAATATATCATATCATTTAAAAAATTTTCCTATGCAGTGCTTTGCGGTACTTTGTAGCATTTCTACCATTTTCATCAGAAAATGCTACTCTCTAACACGGTAAATTAAAGCGTAGTTGTAATTGATAATTTCATTTGAACTTATTATTCTGGCCTTGGCTTAGCACGACTCCCAGGCTTCAGTTAGAATCAGCAGTTTGAATGAATAAGATGTTGTAATGCCATTTAAATGAGTGCTTGTTTATGCTGTTCTGTAAAAGATATTCAGGTTAATGTGACCTTTATTGGCTTGGTAAGGATCTTAGCAGGAAACCCACCCAGACACAGGGAGAAACACACAAAACTGGAACCTTCTTGCTGTGAAGGGCTAGTGCTAACCACTCACCACCTTGCCCCCATGTGTAATCCAAAATGAACGTTGATTAATCTGCTTGTCTGTTACTGACCAATGACTGTTTCACTGTTTGATTTTTTAGGTTTCTGTTGGTTAAATCAAACGTTTTGTTGAGACTGCTGTTGTGATTTTGGGCTATACAAAAATAAACTGGACTGAACTGAATGGAGTTCAGGCCTGATGTAAGTCAAATTTAGATCTACTCCAGACCATGGTTAGTCTTGGTTTATTTTAAACCTATTTTAGTCCAGGTCTTTTTCTGGTAAATAGTCTGTTACATTACACCTGTTTCTAAAAACGCAACATTAAATAGTTGACCGGTCTAGTATTTCGGACTCCAGTCAGATCATAGCCTCCAGGAAAAGGAAGACCTCTGGTTTTGACCCTGTCCATTCATTCAGTTTGCATTTTTTTCTGTTTTATTAGTTTGTGTGCGTCCTCCCTCCAAACTAAGCAGCTGTTGTAGAATGTTCAGGAGTGGTGAGCTCATGATGCTAAATCGTAGCCTGTTAGCTGCACTGATTGAGCTGTGCGCCTGCTCTCTGCACATGTCCCACACTAACGTAAGCTGCTATTTGTATCTAAGCCCAGTGTTTATAGGAGCACAGGTGCCTGATGGGGCCGTCACCAAACAATAGACTTCTCTGGGGCCAAGGCCACATTAACACAGTATATTAACAACAGTACTACAAGCACAATAACAGTACTGTTTGGTTTGGAGTATTTTTTACCCCAGATAAATGGTCACATTTATAATTGAACTGCCAACTGTTCATCTAGAGCAGGGGTCACCAACCTTTTCAAAGCCGAGGGCTACCATAAGGTCATCAAATAATACGAGGGCTACCAGCTCAATTAAGATAATTCAAAAGTCTAAATAATCCACTTTTACGCTGTATTATTATTTATTTGATCACAATGTATGCATACATGCATTAGTTATGTGTAAATGACCACATTTGTGTTTCATTGTCAAAGTGACATTTATTTTGTGCAAATGAACATGTCACAATTAGATTACTCAGTAGCAAAAATATACTAGTAATGTGGTAATGTAGTTATAAATTTAACATTATTTCAACTCCCTTTTTTGTTTTAAATAAATAAAACTCTTATCATTTCAACATTGAAGCAGGCTGAATGATTTCAAATAATAATAATAATAAACACCATTAGCTGAGCCGTACTGCTGTTGTCCACAGACTCGTCGCTCTGGATGCTGAACCACCTGCATTCACGTCCTTGTCCAGCTGCTGATTCAAGTTTTCGGAAATAGCAGACACCCGTCTTGTCACTGTACTCGCACCAAGTTGTACATCGGCCAGAGTTGAGATGACGTCTGATCCATTTTTCCTCGTCTTTAAATTTGACTTTCCACATTGTGCCGTTTCGAAATCGCCACTGTAGCTCCACAAATGAGACATACACACTTCTCTTTTCCATGTAACAAAGAACTCTTCGTCCCAGTCGGTGTTAAAAACATACGATTTCTTTCTCTTCTCCGCCATGCTGTCTCGTCTTTTTTTTTTTTGATGAGTCCAGCTGCATCAAACAGGTCATGCGCAGATAAGTGAACTCGAACAATATATTTTAAAATTTAAAATCTGTAAGTGTTTTTTATTATTAGCCTACTTTAAAATATGTGCATATAAAGGCGCAGCATTTTTGTAAAACATTATTATTTATATAAGTACGAGGGCGACCTGTTCTATTTTTAGAACCTGCTCTGCGGGCGACTGAAATGGGGCTCACGGGCGACCGGGTGCCCGCGGGCATAGGGTTGGTGACCCCTGATCTAGAGGATGAGCTCCTGAGCCCCCAAATGCCCTTCTTGTAGCATCCGTGGTAAGTGGAATATGTGTCCAGGCCACCGTCACCATCACTGTCATCAACATTCCTTAGGGTGTGATGCTAACTGGAAGAATGCTCTGTCTTCTTTTTTTTTTTAGATTTTAATCTGAGCTAAACAGGACCATGAACACTCATTTATCACAGGCTACTTAAAAATGTATTGCTTAAGTTTTCAGACCATCTTAATATTTATTCAGCTGTGTTCACTGTGTCTCCATGGTAACTGGTTAAGATTCCGCCAATACAATACATGTAGAATACCCCGAGCATGACGTCAATGTCAATATCAATACTAAATACCTAAAGGTTGTTGGTACAATGTTGTGTTGTGTCCTACTCCTTGCGTCCAGAGTGCCACATGTGTATACAGTAAATGAGTGAGTTAAAACACTGTTAAAACACTGTTGTAAACACATATTGATGGCCTAGTAGATGATTATATTTGTAAATAAGACCTTTAACTTTCATTTAATTCCTGTGGAGTCTTACCCTGGAGATGGTGAGGGGCTGGTTGAAGTCCTTGCCCCCACTCAGACGGAAACCCCATGGAGCGGGCCCCTGAAGTACGATGCTCAGTGGCATGTCCCTGTCCTGTGAGTGCTCCTGTCTCTGCTCCTGTCTCTGTCCTGTCCTGTCCACTGAGGGCCTATAGCCTGGGACAGCTCCACTCAAAGCACTGGAACTGATCTGACAGAGGAGAGAGAGCTAAAGGGAGGGGAGCAGTATAAGCCCACCCCTCTGGAACAAGTGAAGGTGAAACCAATACTTTTTCAGTTTGTATGAACTTTTTATTTTCTAACAATGGTTTAAATGGCACATAGAATAACAAATCTACTTTTATGAGTTTTTAACCGTGTTATAGTTCTATCGCCACATGTTTATTTGTATTTCAATGTTTGATTAAGAGAGAGCGAGACAGACAGACAGACAGACAGATAGAGAGAGATAGAGATCCAGCGATTCTCAGTCACCTTTGTGTCTCAGTGCAGCTTAAACAGAATGACCAGTCAGGTAGGGTCAGCAGATCTCTGCCAGCATGAGGAGAAGAACAATAAAGATGTTATTGCATTTGAGGCTTTAGGGCTCTGAAAAATTTGGTTTCCCCCTACCCCCTTATCTCCACCCACTACTCTGATTATTTCAGACAGAGACTCAGGGTCGGTTGAAAAATGTGTGTCACATAGCAATTTTTTAACAATAAAAACAAAAATGAAAATCTGCTGTTGTTATAAAGCAGGGCTTTTTAAACCAAGGACTCTTAAATCAATATTTGTATTTACAATTTAAAAAAATGCAAAGAGGAAAAATAGAAAGAAAGAATGCAACCTGGATTGACACTTTCCTTCTTGATGACAATGTGTATATAGTAGTCAATGACAGATATTAGTTTTATTCACAGTTGGTTTTTGTCAATTGTTGCCAACAGAGGGCGTCATATAGTTAAGTGGTCGAAAGAAAAGCGCTGCTAAGTGTCTGTGTAGTTTTATACTCAAATGATAAATACATTTTTTATTTAGATGTATTCTGTGACATCATGTAAAACAAACAAACTAATAATGTGAACAAGTTTTAGATCATTATTAAGTATAATCCTGAACATATACTGTATTTTTTATCTTTCAGTGTCAGGATTTTATGGGTATCTACATTACTCTGAGAAAAACCCACTGGCTGTTTATGACTTTGTGTGAGACGTTCTAGTTTGGACTCTGGGAAAGATGCCCTCCTCCTCCTCCTCCTCCTCCTCCTCCTCCTCAGTGAATACTGCTTTACTGCTCCTGTCCTTATTTGGTCTGGAGAGGCAGCTCCACTCTGAGGCCCATTCTAACCACTTCTGATGTGGACTGTCCACCACTGCCCTTCGCACACACTCTTGGATTGAGTTGTTCCTATGAAATCACATTTCTTCATCTTTTTGTTGACACTTGCTCTTCAACTGGACGGGTGTTGCTCTAGTGATAATAATACAAAAACACTCGCTCTTTAGACAATAGTTAGCTTTTGACAAATGTTATTTCCAACATTAAATCGTACTACTTTCTGTTATATTACCATGTGGTCTTATGTGTGTGTAATCCCTCAGTTGTCCTGATAGCTCTTTGTGGTCTCAAACTCGTTCTAATACAGCTTACGCTACTCTACCTACACCTTATTTAACCCTACCTGTACCTTGTATTTTATTACATTTTATTACTTTTTTATTATATTGTTTACTTATTCCCCTGCACTTTTTTTTTTTTTTACCATGTACTATTATTGCATGCTATGTTGATCCTGCATATGACAAATTAAGATAAGATAAGATAAGATAAGACTTTATTGATCACACACAGGAGAAATTTACTTGTCACAGTAGCTCCAGGTAGAACAAGAAAGAAAAGTGCATGCAGGCAAGAATGACATAAAAATAAGTAATAATAATAATAAAAGAAGTAATAATAGAGTAAGTAATAATAATAAAACAGTAACAAGGAGAGTATTGAAAAACGATATTGCACTTTAGGACCATACAGTGGAGTTATACAAGTAATAATGATAAGAAGAAACAGTAACTGGGAGAGTATTGAAAAATGATATTGCACGTTTGGACTATACAGTGGAGTTGTACAGTCTGATGGTGGTGGGGATGAATGATCTGCGGTAGCGCTCCTTCTTGCACTGGGGGTGCCTCAGTCGGCTGCTGAAGGAGCTGCTCAGCTCCTCTACAGTCCGGTGCAGAGGGTAAGAGGTGTCGTCCATGATGGACGTAAGTTTGTCCAGTACCCTCCTCTCGGCCACCTCATCTACAGAGGACAGCCCAGGACAGAGCTGGCCCTCCTGACCAGCTTATTGAGTCTCTTCCTGTCCCGCTCTGTGCTGCTCGGGGGCCCAGCAGATGACAGCGTAGAGGAGAGCAGAGGCCACCACAGAGTCATAAACACTCCAAAGGACCTCAGTCTCCTCAGGAGGTGGACGCAACTTTGGCCCTTCTTCTACAGGGTGTCGGTGTTATGGGACCAGTCAGGTTTATTGCTGAGGTGAACACCCAGGTACTTGAAACTGTCCACATTCTCTATGTCCTGCCCCTGGATGTTCACCGGTGAGTGAGGTAGTGGTCTCCTCCTGAAGTCGATCACCAGCTCCTTTGTCTTACTGGTGATAAGGCTCAGGTGGTTGCGTCCACACCAGTCCACAAAGTCTCTGATGACCGAGCGGTACTCCAGCTCGTTCCCCTCAGACACACAGCCCACAATGGCCGAGTCGTCAGAGAACTTCTGCAGCTGTCCGTGTTGTATGTGAAGTCCGAGGTGTATATGGTGAAGAGGAAGGGTGAGAGGACAGTTCCCTGGGGGGCCCCAGTGCTGCAGACTACCACCTCTGACTCACAGCCGCGCAGCCGCACGTACTGTGGACAGTCAGTGAGGTAGTCGATGGTCCAGGCAGCGAGATGTCCATCAACTCCAGCAGCTTCCCCCGCAGCAGCGCCGGCCTGATGGTGTTGAAGGCGCTGGAGAAGTCAAAGAACATGACTCTCACAGCACTCCCAGCGGTCTCTAGGTGGGTGAGCACAGCAAGTAGATCTTGAATCTTGCTTAAGATCATTCTAAAGCTAGGTTAACTTCTGTCCTGTCAGTGTGATTTTTTTTTTTTGTATTGATGTCTGCTCAAATGAATCTAGTTTCAATCATAGTTTTTGTGTTGCTTAGTATCTGATTTTCAATACTTTTGACCATCCTAGTTTGTTGCAACTTCATATCCAAAACCACGAGCGTTTTATGTGGTGACATGTTAGCCAGTGTCAACAAAGAAAATAGCACTATGTAACTTTGTTGGTGGAGGGTCTGTCACCTGCTTGCATGCATATGAATGTTATTGCTTTGCTTGGAATGGAAGGTGGCCAAGTTACAGATCAGATCTGTGGAGAGGCATGTCTACTTACTGAAAGAATACAGCTATTTATGGGTTTCAGCTTCCTGTTATAGGAGATATTTTGGGGACTTTTTACTATTCAGAAGATGTAATATTTTGTTTTTAATTGTCAATTACCATGGCAACAATTGTCATTATCCATCGTTCTGAAGCCCATGGATAACATCATGAAGTTAAACAGGTGATGGTCCCTGAAAAACCTTTTAATCGCTATGATGTAATATCAGCTCTGTTGGTTTTTTTTTAGCCAAAGTAATGAAAATGACTTCACTACATTTCTGGATGGAAAACAAAAACAAACAAAAAACTATTCACCTTAGTGATGGGATTATTGAGGGATAATGTCACTTCTGGGTCCAACTGTCAACTTTACAGCTGAGTTGTAGCTTTGATTTTGACACTATGCCACAGTGCTGTGTTCCTTTTTGATCAAACAAGAGACATTTACGTATGTTTGTTTAGAAATTGTATCAAAATGTATAAAAAAAACAAAATTATAAAAAATCTTGTTGCTAAAAAGAGGAAATTGTAAACATGTCCATTGTTTTCAGCAGCTTGGACTCAGAAGTGACATCACACTTAACAATCGAGTTGTTAAACTACACACAACAGCTTTGTTCGAGAGTTGTTAAGTGTGATGTCAATAAATACCAAAGCAGAATACAGAATACAAGCTGGATTTTATTAATATAATCCAACAACATTAGAATACGGTAAAAACACTTATAATTATTACCGTTACTCCGTCATCATTCCACGTAGAAATACTCAAATACTCATGTCATTTCTACAGAAGTTTACCTGCAAACAGACCTTGTCTATAAAACTTAAACCTGCAGTAATTTTGTTTTACAGCAGCTTTACAAAAAAAAAAAAAAAAAAAACTATTCATAGAGTCGTACACGGGGAAAACATTGTGGAGATAGAAATAGTATTAGACAAGATAAACCAGTATTCATCTGGATTTCATTAAATTCAGCTCATGCCACGGTCAGTGAGACTTCTAATGCTGACAGCTGTGCATTATGTTTGTATAACTGCACAGGTAGTCCGGCTACAGTTAATCACAGTGCTGTATCACTACGCTGTGACCATCATCATAGCAACAGGTAAACAAATGAACTACTGTCAGGAGGGACCGGCTGCAACGAAAACAGCCTCATACCGTGTTACAGCTTTTGCTAATTGGTTGGGTGCCTATACGGATCTGCAAACAGTTAATCCTGGTTTGGGCCCAATTTTGTTCTGATCCTCTTCTAGTTCTGGTTAAGTCCCAGTTTTTATTTGGTGCAAGTTCAAGTATGAATACACCCAAACTTGGATTTATTTCTTGTGATTATGTCTTATTCAATTTTGGTTTGAGCCATTTTTGGTCATATGGTTTATTGTTAATATTTGGTTGCCTGGGATCCAGAATACACATTCAATTTTCTTCAGTAGAAAAATGTGAGTCTGGTCACCGGTGAATCACGGATTGACAAGTGGACTAGACAAATATGGCTACTTACGGGTAAAAAAAAAAAACAATCACAAACAGCGGACTTTGTGAAAAACATATTGAAAAACAAATCTGTGCAGAATCAATGCATAAAGAACTAAACTCTGTTAATCTGATGTGAGAGAAATTTGATTTTATTCAAAATGATAGGCGACCAATGAGTGCCTTCATTTTACGTGTCACTGAAATGAACAAATCTAATTGTACTGGAGCATTGTCGTGTTTGAAGTCTGGCTCAAGGGGGACGGAGGGAGTGGTGACCAGATATTCTTCTCTTTCTATAAAAATACAGATACTATATAGACTTTCTGGACCTGCTAGGCATAAGGTTTGACATTTTAGGATAAAAAAGAAAAAAAAAAACACTGAAATTTGATAAACTTTTCCACTTTTCCCATTAACTAATGGATTGATCCATTAGCATCCATAGTGCCTGTTAAAATAGAACAAACTGTGATGAGCAAAGAAAAGAGAGGAAACTGATGGTGGGTGACAAAAACATGACTTTATAAAGCAGTGGATGTTGGCCATGTTACAGCACATACAAAAGGCTTACAAAACTCCCCAAAACACCATGCTGTCACGGCGCTGTGGGGTGACGTGAGGAACGGTGATGCCACGACCAAATACATTTAAGGTGCTTGCCTCAGTGTCCATCCTATTGTGACGAAACCAAAACAAATCAGAACGTGAGGGTGACACGTTATCTCATAGCCTAATACAGGGTTAAATGATGCAATGCAAGAGCTCCCACGTCGGAACATAAATAACATAAAAACAGCATAGACCAGAAACAATTTTGATCAACTTTTCAAATAGTGTGACAGATAAACATGGCAAAATATTATTCTGTATATTGAAACGCCACTAATAAATATAATACCTAAAGGTTCAGAACATCTTGCATACACTTGGTGGATATTACTTCCCATAGCCCGCGCCACAGTGACCTCTAATGTTTAAACAAATAATAACAATGGAAGTTGAAACACAAACTGGTTTATGTTGTTAAAGTGCATCATACTAATGGCTAAACACTGAAGATAAAAAAAGTACATTCTGAATTATGTTTCATTATTTATGGCGGAACCTCCTGTTTGAAACATGAATATTTTTGTGTCCTGGTGATGAAGAGATTGGTTTTATTAAATACGAAAATACACTTAAATTATTATGTAGCAAAAATGGCATTTGAAGTATCCATGAAAATCTGAATTGTAAAGTGACCATTTCCAGACCCTTCTTATCACCCTTAATAAGTACAGTTGTACGTCATACTTTTATCTGAGAAAGGAATTTAGAACTTGGCAATGCAGGATTCATATCAATAAGTAAAATGTGTTTAACGTGTTTATTGAATTTCTGCAGCTTCACTTTTTCTCAAAGCAAAAGGCCTTGGGGATGTTTAAGGATACAAGATTGTAATTTAAGGACAACTCTTCTACAGACTAATAAAAAAATATCTAAACGTTGTCTCTGCCCTTGTCCGCTCAGTTGTGATTATTGTTGTGAGTTTGTAAAGTAGAAAGGTCACTCCCAGATAGAAAAATATGGTTTAAAAACACAATTCAGACCAGTCTTCTGTCAAAGGTGGCTAGTGAGAGCTAAAAGTTCAGTGTGAAACTGAGCCCAATGCCTCCTGGGATGTGGCAGCAGCAGGACAGCGATCATGTGACCAAAGTGGGCAAGGCCAGGGTCTGGAATCATTATTATAACTGCTTGACGTAGTTTCCTGGGAAGGTTCCAAATAACTTGCTCCTTCGGGACGTCCCTTCACAGACACACAACACAAACCTGGGTTAGAAAAATGACGGCCAGAAAGCGCGCTACTGCCATCTACTGGATATTTTCCTCAAAAGACGTAGGGAGTGTAATTTCTACAATACAGTGGTACCTCACCTTACGAAATTAATTCGTTCCAGAAGTGGTTTCGTAACGTGAAAAATTCGTAAGTTGAGTAGCCATTTCAATGGAAAAAGCCTGATTCGTTCCAAGGCCCCGATCCAAGTTTTTTTTTTTTAATAGTGTAACTTTTATTATAGTGTAACAATGTGTTCTGCGTCCTGATTGGTTTCTCAGACTGGATTTAAACTTTTCTCATGTTTGTCTCTCGTTTAAACACTCAAACTTTCATAGATTTTCAACAAAATGTATCAATATTGAAGTGTGGGGGGGAAGCGGGAGGGGGGAGAAAACTGCGCGGACACGTGTGCGCAGCATGACCCGGCGCAGAGCTGACAGCAGGACTAGACCAAGGTCTAAACCTGGACTGGACCAGGACTAAACCTGGACTAAACCTGGACTAGACCAGGTGGATTAAAGCGCCACGTGCGGGTCTATTTCCTGGTTTCTCACGAGTCACAGCTGAGGCGAGCAGCGAGGAGGAGACCGCAGGCAGTGTGAGCGCATGTGAGCGCGGCTCCTCCTGGCTTAGTCCAGGTTTAGTCCTGGTTTAGTCCAGACCACCGCGGCTCCTCTAGACCTCCTCTAGACCTGGTTAGGTCTAGAGGAGGTCTAGAGCACCGCGGCTCTTGCATGGCTCTCGCTCACATGCGCTCAGACTGCCTGCGGTCTCCTCCTCGCTGCTCGCCTCAGCTGTGACTTGTGAGAAACCAGGAAATAGACCCGCACGCAGCGCTTTAATCCACCTGGTCTAGTCCTGGTTTAGTCCTGGTTTAGTCCTGGTTTAGTCCTGGTTTAGTCCTGGTTTAGTCCAGGTTTAGATCTTGGTCTAGTCCTGCTGTCAGCCCCGCGCCGGGTCATGCTGCGCACACGTGACTGCGCAGTTTCCTCCCCTCTCCCGCTTCACCCCACACTTCAATATTGATACGTTTTGTTGAAAATCTATGAAAGTTTGAGTGTTTAAACAGAGACAAATGTGAGAAAAGTTTAAATCCAGTCTGAGAAAAGCGTATAATGTGTGTGGCTGAGCGCGCATTATTTGAATTTTTGAGATTTCGCGTTTCGTAACTTGAATTTTCTTTCGTATCTAGAGACAAAAATTTACCGTGAAGGCATTTCGTAACTTGAAATTTTCGTTTGTTGGGTCATTCGTAAGGTGAGGTACCACTGTACAAACAATTATTTACATTATATAATATACATTATATTATATACTAGTAAGCAAGTTCTGAAATATGTTCACTGACAAAGTGAACATATTTCAGAACTTGCTTACTAGTAATATTGCTATCTTAGACTTAGACAAACTTTATTGATCCACAAGGGAAATTATTTTGGGTACAGTAGCTCAGTCATCAAATATAATACAGGTGCCATTCAAAAAGTTCTAAGACAAATGCCATAAATTCAAAATGAGTCAAACTAGTTCAACAGAATGACCTTAAATCGTACCACTGATGACTTATAAACACATTTGACAAGTTTTGGCATTCTAGCTTTGTTATTCAAAGAGATACGTTACATATTGCACAACCCTCCAAAACGAGCCAATTTGAAGTCCGAGCAAACATTCAATTTCTAACAAAACTTCAATGGAAACCTAAAGAAATTATTGAAGCTTTGCACAATGTTTATGGATTTTTTTTTTTTCTTCCTATTTCCAAAGTTGAAGGAACATTCAAAAGGAACAAGATTTCAGTCCATACTTGAAGCGAAGAGGTTGTGACCTGGTTGACTAGACAAGCTCCAGAATTCTATCAAGAAGGAATTTTTCAGTGGAAACATCGCTTGCAGAAGTGTACTGACTTAGGTGGATGTTATGTAGAAAAATTATTTTGTTACTTTCAAAAATAAAGTTGTTTTTAATTTGTCTTAGAACTTTTTGAATGACCCTTGTATATAACCGAGGGTAACAAAAACCAAACCAACCAAAGAGACATAATTATATAATAATAATAATAATAATAATAATAATAATAATAATAATAATAATAATAATAATAATAATAATAATAATAATAATAATAATAATAAATGCATGTACAAATCAGCATTAAATAGAAAAGTAAGTAATAAAGTATAAAATACAATATCAAATGTCCAATCACAGCTATATACAGATGTAGGGAGTATTATCTGTTACATAAGGGTGAGTTGTTGTACAGTTGTATGGAGTATGGTATAAATGTATCAAAATATGTAGAGTAAAAATAGGGGCATAAAAAAATGATTTTGATAGACAAATACAGTGGTACCTCACCTTACGAAATTAATTTGTTCCAGAAGTGGTTTCGTAACGTGAAAAATTTGTAAGTTGAGTAGCTATTTCAATGGAAAAAGCCTGATCCGTTCCAAGTTTTTTTTTTAAATAGTGTAACATTTTTTTAATAGTGCAACGTTGTGTTCTGTGTCCTGACGGGCTAAGAGACTAGACCAGGACTAAAAGAACATGGAATAAACCAGGTCTGGCCAGAACTAAACCTGGATTGGACCTGTTATTATTATAACATGGCAGTGCCGTTGGAGGAGCGCGTTGCTCCTGTCTCCGCGCTCCTTGCGCTCCGTTCCGCGCTAGGGCTGAGAGGCCGAGAAAGACGTTCTTTCAGCGGGAATAAGTGTGGTGAGGCATTTACAGCCCTAAAACATGTAGAACAATTGCAAAATACAGTACAAAGTTGTCCTACCTCGTGGACCTCTCCCACCGCGGGTCACCTCTGGAACCTAACCCCGTGTGTGTTGATAAAGTGTATTTACGTTTCGGGGCGTGCATCTGAGCGCGCATTAATTGAATTTTTGAGATTTGTTGTTTTTAAAGTGCTTTATAAATAAAGTTGGATTGGATTGGATTGGAGATGTTGCGTTTCGTAACTTGAAATTTCATTCGTATCTAGAGACCAAAATTTGACGTGAAGGTGTTTCGTAACTTGAAATTTTCGTTTGTTGGGTCATTCGTAAGGTGAGGTACCACTGTACAAACTATACTGGTTAATTATGGTTTCAAGATGTATCTTCTTTTGCTTAAACTGACTGAATAGGCAATTTCCTGTTATGAAAATAAGGTGGAAGTATCAAATCTCCAAGATATGAAAAAAAATAATTTACATCAACCAAAACTGCGTAACTCTCAAATCCAACTGTTCATATTTACCACCAGCTCAGGTCTACAGCTAATCCTGTGGCAGTAAAACATACATGTTTTTGGAAGACTACATTGGAAATTCTTAGTTTTTGAAATGGCACAGTGGTTTGTAAGTTCAAAAGTCTATAGTTTTTTATGCTCATAAATTCTACTGTGTGATTTGTATGGCCTTACCGACAAACCAGCCGTCGTCACACTTCTCCATCACGTCCACTATGTCTCCCTCTCGAAGCTCCAGCTCGTCTTCATTGCGGGGCAGGTAGTTGTAAAGGGCCTGGTACCTGCACCAATCAACAGCTCATTATACAGAATCATGCATTTCAGAACATTTTGAGGTCTAAACTACAGGATTAACAAGTTTTAGAAATTCTGAGCCCCAGTGAGATTTAACATTTTGTTATTACCTACAGAATGAACCATATTACGCTATTTCTGATCTGTTATAATTGTTATTTTCTCTTTAATATATCACAGGAGTTATCTTTTGTTTCATTCACACCTGTTTAACAAATCCTACATATTAAGGCTGAGTTCTTCTCTCAAACACACTGTTCCACATTGCGATGTATACAGGACATGTTCCACTGTGTTTTTAAACCCCATACACGTTCACTAAAATAATGTAAATAATTTTAGACCAGGAATTGTAAAAGGTCGTTTGAAAACTACTGCTTCATGACATCACAATGTGGAACAGAACATTCTGAGCTTTGGAGATGTAGACAGACTAATAATAAATTATTTTACTGATTTTATTATTTAAAGTCACTTTACCTGCTACTTATTTATTTAACCACCACTGTCCAACACAACACTGTACACAATCATCTGAGTCACTTTATTGTAGTGATATTATATATTACTATACTGGAGTCACTTTAAAGGCAAATTAACGTTTTTTTTTTTTACAATCTGAGCCTTCTTTCGGCAATAAAACAAGTAGTTTTACTCACCCATAGCATTTTTCTGTCAATTGGAGCAGTATCGCAGAACTTATGTTGAGCCGTTCTGTTCTACTAATGATCCCGTATCCGTTAACATGGTGCTGTATCATTTGCTCGGGGCATTACTTTGCGGTGTCCAAATAACACAAACTTTAGCACTTTTCAAATCATAGAAGCCCGATGTCTTAATGTAAGATTTCGTTTGAAGCAAAAGTGGCCTGTAATCCGAGATTTATCCATAGTTTTCAGCTTTGCGTTTCATGTTTGGGTCCCGGGAGCAGTCCGCACATGCGCACTGGCGTCCTCATCTACTCGAAACTATGGCTAAATCTCGGATTACAGGCCACTTTTGCTTCAAACGAAATCTTACATTAAGACATCGGGCTTCTATGATTTGAAAAGTGCTAAAGTTTGTGTTATTTGGACACCGCAAAGTAATGCCCCGAGCATATGATACAGCACCATGTTAACGGATACGGGATCATTAGTAGAACAGAACGGCTCAACATAAGTTCTGCGATACTGCTCCAATTGACAGAAAAATGCTATGGGTGAGTAAAACTACTTGTTTTATTGCCGAAAGAAGGCTCAGATTGTAAAAAAACGTTAATTTGCCTTTAACTGCTGTTTGTTCACTGCTCAGAATCAAAGACATTTATTGTGCAGCGTTTCTGTGCCTTTTAACCTTACAGTGTTTTTTAGTGGATTGTACATACTTATTATGATTATTAATCTTGATTTTGAGTTGTGACACTGCAATTTCCACATTGTGGGACAAATAAAGGATTATATTATCTTATCTTAAAGGAAAAGTAACGTTTTTTTTTTACAATCTGAGCCTTCTTTCGGTAATAAAACAAGTTGTTTTACTCACCCATAGCACTTTGGTGTCATATGGAGCACTTCCAGAGATGTTTTAGATTTGCGGTTAGCCTAGCGCAACTTCTAGCCATAGCTCGGGGCATATAATATATTCCCCAAGCATCTAATATGCCCCGTGCGGGCTCCAAATAACAAAAACTTTAGCACTTTTCAAATCATAGAAGCTCGATGTCTTAGTCTACGATTTCGTTTGAAGCAAAAGTGGCCTGTAATCCGAGATTTATCCATAGTTTACAGCTTTGTGTTTCATGTTTGGGTCGCGGGAGCTGTGAGCACACTCCGCGCATGCGCACTGGCGTCCTCATCTACTCGAAACTATGGATAAATCTCAGATTACAGGTCACTTTTGCTTCAAACGAAATCGTAGATTAAGATATCGGGCTTCTATGATTTGAAAGTGCTAAAGTTTGTGTTATTTGGAGACCGCAAAGTAATGCCCCGAGAACTCAAGTTAACGGATACGCTACAACATAACTTCTAGGAAACTGCTCAAAATGACACCAAACTGCTATGGGTGAGTAAAACTACTTGTTTTATTGCTGAAAGAAGGCTCAGATTGTAAAAAAAAACGTTACTTTTCCTTTAAAGGGTTACTCAAACATGTGTAAATGAAACAAAACACAACTCCAGGTCTGTTTTTGATGAGGTAACAACATTATAACATGGCTTAAAGCTCACAAGAGTCCATTTTACATAATATGGTACCTTAAAGCCTAATGATAGCTATGGTTTTCATTAAATACATTTTTTAGCTGTAGTTCTTGACAGAATGATAAAGGAAATGTGACTTACGGGTCACCTCCTCCGTGGAGTGCATCCTGAACGAGTCGCTGAGAGACAGAGAACACACAGTTAGCGCATGTTAGCTTCACCAGTGCTCATCGCATTTGGCTCCACTGCTGCATTTGTTACAGAGAATATGTAGATGGATAAGTAGGCCTGTCACGATAATTACTATATCGACTTATCATTCAGTATATGAAAACTGGAACAGGATTTTTGGGGAGTCAATATTATTTTGCACTAGTGGGGGAATTTGTGTTTGTTTGTTTTTTTTTTCTGTAGTGTTGTGAGAGCATGATTTCAGTGAGGTATTCGACCTTAGAAACAAACTAAGCTGTTTCATTATGCCATTTATTTGTTGCAGGTTTTGTCTTTAAAGATATTGTAAATTAAAATAGTTTTTGATATAATCTCAGTACTATTATCGTTTATTGTCTATATTTTCTTCAGCAATATATCTTCACGATAATTGCTGTATCGACTTATCGTTTTTGAATATATATATATGTAAGCTGGAACAATATACTGTATTTTGAGGCTGAATATTTATCATGTGCACATTTTCTTTGCAATAGTATGGGTGAGTCATATCAGATTATTTCTGCATCTATTTCGGCACTAAACCAGAACTAAACCAGGACTAAACCAGGACTAAACCAAGACTAAACCAGGTCTAAACCAGGACTAAACCAGAACTAAACCAGAATTAAACCAGGACTAAACCAGGACTAAACCAGAACTAAACCAGGACTAAACCAGAACTAAACCAGGACTAAACCAAGATTAAACCAGGTCTAAACCAGGACTAAACCAGAACTAGACCAGAACTAAACCAGAACTAAACCAGGACTAAACCAAGACTAAACCAGGTCTAAACCAGGACTAAACCAGATCTAAACCGGGTATAAACCAGGACTAAACCGGGACTAAACCAGGACTTAACCAAAACTATACCAGGTCTAAACCAAGACTAAGCCAGGACTAAACCAGGTCTAAACCAGGACTAAGCCAAGACTAAACCAGATCTAAACCGGGTCTAAACCAGCACTAAACCAGGTCTAAACTAGGACTAAACCAGGTCTAAACCAGGACTAAGCCAAGACTAAACCAGATCTAAACCGGGCTAAACCAGGACTAAACCGGGACTAAACCAAAACTAAATCAGGTCTAAACCAAGACTAAGCCAGGACTAAAACAGGTCTAAACCAGGACAAAACCAGGACTAAACCAAGACTAAACCAAGACTGTGTGTGATAACATATTATCCTGTGCATTATTGAATGATAATATGGACTTTTAAATGCACTATGTATGTACATTTCTATGTAATAATGTAAGATTTGAGCTGTAGAGAAATAAATAACTTCTACACTGCAAATTCTCTGATCTGGCCAAGATTTTAAAACTCCTATCAGGTTATTGATCTTGTTTTCAGATTTATTATCAACTTACTAGTTCAGAAACTGCTTAATTCTAGTGTAAAGGTAGTTTATTTTTAAGATAACTTGTCAAGTAACATTATCTTGCTTCATGGACAGATAATTTCAATACTTTTAAGTCATTTTCTGATAGATTTAAGTGTTTATATCTTAAACTTTGAACAAGCTTTTTGCAGTGTATCGTTGGCTATTGCCTTATAATGATATGGTCTATTTAAAAATTGGTTCACTGGGATCATCCTGCTTTGTGTCAGTGGCATAAAGTAGTTTGAATATCATATCAGTATTTCTCTGAAGCGATATATCACACTTGAAAATGTGTTATCATGGCAGGCCTACGGATGAGGACATGCTCCCTACCCTCCGACCTCTACCAGAAGACATGTAGGACCTTCGGGTCAAGATGGGGCTACGAGGAGGTTTACCACCGATCAGTACGTCCTGCTCAACAGTTAAAGAAACCAAGTAACCACCTCTGAAGCACTTTATACTCACACCATAAGAGCAAATCTAGCTTCATAATACACACTACAATGCGGCATGCTCCAGACCACAGCCCTGACCAAATTCATTTAGTTCTGAGAAGATTAATAGCCAAGCAAAAATGTTGGAGTCTATACAAACAATTATTGAGTAATCTCTGCGCAATGCATAAAAAATGCTATTTCTTCATTTTGTGTTATTTTTAATGTGATTAATTTTACCCATACCAATAGAGATAACCAATAAATTAACACCATTTGGCAGCAGAGAAGAGACAGAATTTCCACAATACGCAACGAGATACAAGATTAGATCATTGGAAATGAGACAAGATTACATTTTGAGTTTTAATTTATAATAAATACATTGCACGGTTCATTTCACAATTTTAGCCCTTAAAATTTTTTGATTGACTCAAAACGTTAACCCGCAAGTGTTAAACTATTTTTGTCCAATCCAAATGCAAAACCATGGGGGAAAAAATGCACAGTAAGCAGCACAGTAAAATTATCTGCACCAACATCACAAAAACACATTGGCTGTAACACATTCTTGCACATTCTCTGTAAGTAGGACGATGCCTTGCTTTTCTGTTATTGTTACGACAAAACCATCAGCACACACCAAAACTCATCAGCCCTCAGCGTTCACACAACATTCGGCACATTCCCAGATTACCTTCACCATGGGAGACCTACGGCCCACGTGAGACGCCAGGGGGGGAGTGGGGGGGCAACGGGGAGACAGGGGGGGCAGAGGAGGGGACGGGGCGTGCAGGGGGACGGGCGAGCCGGTGACGGGGCAGGCTTGGACCGGGCGGAAGTGGCAGGGCGAGGGCGGGGGCTGAGAGGAGGGGCGCTGCAGGGGCGGGGACACGGGAGGGGAGGGGCACGGGGAAAGCGCCGGCAGGGGCGACAGGGACAGCTGAGGCAGGCTTGGGGGCCGGGGCGAGGTGGGAGGGGAGGGGCTTAGCGGGAGTGGGCGGGGCGACAAAGGAGGGGAGCACAAGGGGGAGGTGGGAGGTCTGTGGCTGTGGGGGCTGGGCAGTCGCGAGGGCGAGGAGGGGATGTGGACTTCTGCCTGGAGAGGGACAACAACACAGGTGAACCAAAACGTAACTGAAGTTCTATGAAAATGACAACTTCCGCCTTTGTTTTCAAGCCAAAAGGAGCACACATGGAGGAAAAGGATAGCGTTGTTTTCTGATCTATGTTATAATTAGGGCTGTCAGTTTAGCGCGTTAATTAGATTAATTACTTACACTGCAAATTAACGCATTTTAAAAATTAACACAATTAATTATGAGTCGCAATTCAATGAGTGCACATTTTAAATTTGGCGTGCGGCGAGCAAATCGCTGCCAGGGCCTTTGAATGGCAAGTTTATTTATAAAAAGAACGAAGACAACAAGAACGCAGTGATTTGTAACTTTTGTAAAAAATTATTTTCTGATCACCAAAGCTGCTCCAGCCTGACAGATCATTTGAACGATAAACACGTGCGGACAAGTTCCATCGTTACCGGTGATAGAGTGAGCGTGAGCACACTTCGCCAAACCACGCTTGTAGAATTTGGGAAACGAATGAGCAAAGCGACCACAAAAAAAGTGACAAACTCAATCACAAAGTGGGTTGCCTCTCTCACAGGCTCTTTCTCTCTCTCACTCACTCTCAATCTCTCTTGTTCTCTCTCTCACAAGATTAAAATGTGATTAATTTGTTTAATTACAAATCCTGTAATTAATTAGATTACTTTTTTTTAATCGCCTGACAGCACTAGTTATAATGTTGTTTCCTCATCACAAATATAGCCAGAGTTGTGTGTTTTTTCTTCATTCACACATGTTTAACACACAAGCCATGCATATTCAGGCTGTGTTCTTCTCTCAAACAGAAAACACTCGTGATGTCATGTGGCAATACAGAATACTTTATTAACACCATTACCCACAGTGTTTTTCAATTCCATCCACCTTCACCTGATTATTTGGATAATTTCAGCCCTGGAATTATCATTCTCTACTAAACAAGGGTAAAAAGTAGCTGTTAAATAAACTACAACTCATTGATGGAGAGACTTCTATCATACTAGCCGCAACCCCATACTGTGGTTTCCATTCACGTGTGATGTACAGCAGCACTATGATAAACATGTTGCCTGGGACCCAGAATACACACTTCTCTAATACTTTACACAGATGTGAATCTAGTCACTGGTGAATCTCTGTGAATTCAGATGGGCAGTGATTGACAGATGGATTAGACATCAGGGACATGCATGGTCTGTTGGTAACAAATATGTCTGCTTACGAAGCAAAAATAAAGGAAAATATATGACAGGGACTGAAAAAGGTCATGGAATGCTGAAGAATCAATGAGCAAAGCACCAAACTCTGTTAATCTGAGGTAACAGAAATGTGATTTTGTTTGTAAATGATACTGAAAAAGAAACTCTTTTGATTGCATGATCATGTTTTGGTTCTGGCTCCAGGTGCGACAGAGGGCTCTCTGTAGGTGTTTTTTTTTTTTTTTAATTATATGAATTTTTCATATACCGCAATACCGGTGAGTGTGTGCGAACAAAACGTAGGGTTTTGCAGTGGCATGAGAGCGGTGGTAGCGTAAGCCGTGTCCCAATTCGAGGGCTGCAGCCTTCACTGCTTTTTCCGCTTTGCCTTTGCCGCTTTTTCTGCCGCTCCGTAGGCTGCAAAAGCTGTAGCCCTTGACCTAGCCTCCACGGACCGCAAGGCCGTTGCCGAAATGGGACAGGTCCAGCCCACGGAGCCGAGACACGCGGCTAACGCTAATGCTAACAACATGCGCCACGCAAATTACGCACACTGATCAATAACTCTCGTATTGGGACACGGTTACAGTGTGTGTTGAGCAGTGAACAACATGGACTTTGTTGTTAGAAACAGAGGAACTTATACCGAAAAGAGGAGCCGTGTCAGTTTTGTGGAAGTACTTCAGCTTTAAAAAATCTGGCGCTGATCAAACAAACACTCTGTAAATGTTGTTGGGCTAAAGTTGTAGCCACAGGAGGCGACAACCAGGGTGCTTCACCACCTCCGTCACAAACATGTCCTGGAATATGAAGAATGCACGAAACTAAGATCTGCATCCTCTTCCACGTCTGCAGGGAACGTTCAAGTTGGCGCTGCAACACAAAAGACCACTCAGACGTCACTCAAAGATGCGTTTGCTACGTGGACTGCCTACGACAAGAAAAGCAAACGGTGGAACGATTATTACCAACGCTATTACTATCCACTTAGTCCTGTTGAGAAAGGAGCTTCAAGGACATGATTAAAGAACTGGATCCAAATAAGTTTTACCAAGTGAAATTTACTGCTGTAATTATTCTCTAAATTATTAGGAAATGGGGTTAACACCTAGTCATGCATTTAAAAAAAAAATACTGTCAAATACCGTGACACCAGTATAATTTTGAAAAATACTGTGATATAAATTTTTGGTCATACCGCCCAGCTCTATCACTCTGTATAAACAAAAACAGATATTATTCTTAGTTTACCAGGTAAATAAAATGTACAGAAATTCTAAAAAACAAGACATCATTTCCTCCATGTATTCTCCACAAGCATTCGTATTTGAAGGCAACCACATGCAGCACTCCATGCTCTACCTGTGGACTAAGTCTCTCTTTTAACTCTCTGAGCTCTTCCTCCTTCTCATCATCTTCCTCTATGAACAGCTCTGTGTGGACCCTCCCTCTTATGGACGACGGCCTCTCCAACTCAACGGGGGACGCAGGTGCAGGTCTGTCCCACAGCACTGACATGGGCTTTACCGTCACAGGTGAGTGGAGCTCCAAACAGATCCTACCAGAAAGCCCACTACCGGGGCGGGTGGTCTCTTTGGGCTGGGGGGAATTTAACCCACTCAGGGGCCTTGTAGTTTGCGTGGGTGGGGGGCGGTATTTCGACGGGGACAACCTCAAATCACCAACATCCTCTGTCCTACTCGTCTCGCTCAAGATCATAGACAGCAGTTCGTCGTAAGGATCTTTGACTTGCAGTTTCACTTCACAAGGATTTTTCGCTTCTAGCTTAATGTCAAAAGAGTCTCGTATCTGCGCTTTCACGATCACTGGGGGCTCCTCTCGGATGATTTCTGGAGTTGAAAGTGTTTGAAGAACCGGATTTGTCTTTATAAGTTGTGGTTGCGTCGAGGGCAAAGTTTTCAGTTTGGTTGTGTGTGTTTTTGGTTCAATTGTGTGTATTTTCGAATCGATTGTGTGCGTTTTCGGCTCCGCTGTGTACATTTTTGGTTGACTTTGCATATACCGGGTCACGTGACTATAAGAGGGCGTGGGGGTGTGGGTGAAATGGTAAGGGGTGGGCGGGGGCGACAGGGGCGTGTAGCGGGATGCGATGGGTTGCGACGGGCTCGGTGCAGGCGGTGGGGAGGTGAAGTCCCTGCAGGATGACGGGGCAGGTGAGGGGGCTCCGGATCTCGGGGGTCTGGAGGAGGGGGTGAAGTCGGGGGGCAGTGGGGGAGGGGTGGGGGGAGTGGGCGTGGAGCAGAGGGAGCGCCCGCTGGGGTCCACGGTGAGGGACAGCCACTCGTTGGTGATGGCCTGCAGCTCGGGAGCTCTCGGGGCAGGCTGGGGCATGGGGAATGGAGGGAGGTGGTAGAATGGCTCCGGAAGAGTAAAGATAAGAAGGACAGTGACTACTACTGAGTATGGACAGAATGAGGTGATTCAGGCAACTTCAATGCACTCACAAATGTGTGTTTTCTTTATGTTTACTACTTTGTACGTGTTAAGAGACATAGGAAAACATCAAATACATAATCCCAAATCTACGTAGCAAAGAATAGACAAATAACTATATTTCATATCCCTAATTCCTCAAAGTAGCCACCCTTTGCATGGTTGACAGCGCTGCAACCCTTGGCTTTCACAAAAATGAAAAAGTGTGATTGGTCTAACAGGCATCCACACTTCAAACTCCGCCCCTGCAGCCAGTGTTGGTAGTAAGAAACATGTGGCTGTAATCAGGGCAGTACTTAAAATTGCAATGGCCACTAGAGGCAACAAAAAAAGTAAAAAATGTAAAAACAAACAAAAAAAACAAAACATGAACTGGCTAAAATAAAATGAACTGTAAATAACATAGATTGAATAAACAGGTCTGCGTTGCGTTGGTGAATACAGTGACGAGACTCTTACCTTGGTGGGGGTGGAACTTGCCGTCCTGCTGCCTGGGTACACATGTGGGTCGGCATGGTGGGTGGAGCTTTTGGACGGACAGCGTTTGACCAGGTCCACGTAAGACACGGGGAAGATGCCCTGTTTGGTGGTGTCTGGGATTTTGCCTTCATACCAGTTCTGATCCACTTGTCGAATCACAATTACTCGTTCTCCCTGCAAAGAACATGCATAATGAAAGTCTAGTCATCGTCACCTTGTTGGAAACAAGACGGTGTAATCCCTTTGATCCAGCTGTGGTACAGTGTCCATATGTGGTCATCTGGACACTGTTTTTGCAATCAAGAAGTTTTAGCTCCCATCCAGAAGCTATTTTCAGTGAGAAGGTACGGGCTCGAGGCTCTAGTATTTATACTATTCTCAACCCAGACCCAAAAGGAGAAGTTTTATAGTGAAACTGCCCTCATTTGTTCACTAGTTAGCATCATTATGGGTCTTTATGCCCCTATAGTGTACTGGATTGCAAAAAACAGTGTCCAGATGACCACCACTGAAACCTTGTCTTCTACATAGTTGAAGACCAAATTGTCACATAGACCAAACTATTTTCACTGAAGGACAGAAAGTAATAAATAATCTAAGAAGTAATAATCTGTTTGTCTTGTTTATTTGTTCTTTCGTTTGTTCTCTTTCATTTGTTTGTTCGTTTGGTTGTTGTCTGTTCATTTTTTTTGTTTAGTTTTTTTGTTTTGTTTTCCTGTTGGCGGCACAGTGGCTAGCACTCATGCTTCACAGCAAGTTTTTTTTTAGTTTTTTTTAGTTTAGTTTATTAAGGACAGTGTGCAGTTTCATTAAAAAGATGTCTGCCCCAGATTTAGCTCAAAGCTAATTTCCATCTGCAGTCCTCACATCATAAAATACAATACAAAAATACGATAAAGTGCAATTATAAATACAATAAAAAGAAGATTCGGGATTCAGATTCAAGAAGGTTCGGGTCGCCCGGGCCTTTCTGTGTGGAGTTTGCATGTTCTCCCTGTTTCTGGGTGGGTTTCCTCCGGGCACTCCGGTTTCCCCCACCAACCCAAAACATGCACCATAGGTAAAATCCTCCAGCTTGGGTCCTGACCAAGCCTAAACAACAAAATAAATGATTTCTCCTGTGTGAGATCAATAAAAGTCAATCTTCTAATCTTCTAATCATTAATCACTCTAGGGCGCTTTGTGTTACACTTTTGTATGAAAAGCGCTTTATAAATAATGTTTGATTGATTGATTGAAAAATGTGAGTGACTCTTAAAACACTCCAATCACTCATGAAACACTTCAGTGTTTTTAAACTCATTTCAGTGATGAAATTGCTGTCACTTGCAGATAATCCACATCCGTTGTTTTTTGTTTAGTTCCAATTCTAATGTTTAGTTCTAATTCCTTCATTCTGCAGTGTGCTAGCCAATGTTGTATTAAAAGGACACATATAATGAAATATGTACTTTTTTGATTTTTAGTTTAAATTTCCCCCTGATTGTGACATCAAAGGCATGGTTTTCATAATACCATAAATTATGAGACTTGTTCATTTCAATACTTTTGACAGCCCCACTAGTGTGAACAGTGTTGGGCACGTTACTTTGAAAAAGTAATTAGTTACAGTTACTAGTTACTAACCCAAAAAAGTAACTGAGTTAGTAACTGAGTTACTACACTATAAAAGTAACTAGTTACCTAGGAAAGTAACTAATGCGTTACTTTTTTTTTAGTTAAAAAATGTCAAATAATTTGGATTTTTTTGACAGTGCATTATACAGCTTTTGCTGCTTGGCTGGCGTGGCTCTGTCACCGTGGCCTTCATTGTTAACGGCACCGAGCATGCGATTATCATCATGGGGCCTCCTGGGGGCCACTAGTTTAACAGAAGCGTGCGCCGTCGAGAGATGCTTCATTAAATTCGAGTTGCTTACATTGGACGTGGACAAAGTCTTTGGTCTTTGACACAATGTGCACGTAACATGTACGTTTTTACCTTTTACCTCGACGAGGTTAAAATACTGCCTATACTTCTGTCTTCGACTCGGGACTCGCCATCTGACACGGGGTGTGTGTATTGTGTGTGCGCGCTACTACTGTGTGCTGGGATTGTGTGTAGATACCCGCCCACCGCCCACTGGGTGTCTCTGGTTGGCTCAACATGAAATCTTACTCTGCTTTAGCCAATCATCATTACTTATCCCGCCCTTACCAAAGAGAGAAAAAAAATCCCCTGTGCCTATGCGAGTCGCGCATGATGCCAGTTTCAAAATGAGTAGGTTCAGTAACGCGCGGTAACGGCGTGTTGGTGCCGGTAACGGTGTTATAACGATAGATAAAGTAACTCGTTAGATTACCCGTTACTGAAAAAAGTAACGCCGTTAGTAACGTTTATTTTAACGTAATTATTATTACGTTATTCCCATTACTGAGTGTGAATAGTGTGATGGACAAGCATTTTGTTTATTTCTTCATTTGTTTTAGTTTGTATATGTAAATATGTTGTATTGCATGTTGAAATCATTTTTTATTTTGATTGTGGTAGCATACATTATTTTATGTAATTGTATGATTATTTGTCATATTTAACATTATTAATCATAATGTTAACTCCGCTCAGTTTTGCTTTCTAAAAATGTGGAACGGTATTAAAACTAGGAGTTCAAGGAAAGGTTACTGAAATGCAGGTGCAACGCTGTGATTGGTCAGTTGTTTATTGCTTCACGTGAACTGCTCATGGGAGAGAGGTGCAAAAGGACGTTACGGCAGCACACACCAGAAGAGGCTCCGCACAGCCTGCATGTGGCGGTGCCATCAGTTCATTGTTTTTGGTGCTACTCCATCACTTTGGATTATACGTTTTTCTTTTTACTTTTTGCCTCGGGGATGCCACTGGAGAGGATTCTGTGCATTCTATGGACTTTTGGAGACTATGGGCAGTTGGACTGTTGGGAAAACGACCAATTCATATGCGCACGCCAATAATGCAGGACTGTAAGATAATTATGTGTAATTTATTCTGTTGTATCTTTTCAGTGTGTATAGTTTTGTTATCTCAGACGAACGGAGACTGTGTTTTATAACTTTGTGTTGGGCATTTGCTAACTGCACACGTAACAATATTAAAAAAACTTAACAAATTACCTTTCTGAGAGAGAGCTCCACATTTGTATCAGCGTTGAAATTATAACGGGCCACAGCCTCTCCGATTTCTCTAACGTGGGCGGGGGGAGGAGGTCTGATGGGCTGATGCTTTTCCAATGATGGAATCTTCTGTACAAATGTGTAAAAATACATTCAGGTAATACAAGATGGACCAATAGGAAATAAAAGTGAATCTATCCATTTGTGAAGAGTCTACCTCTACATAAGAAATGGGGAATATCCCAACCCGTCCACGGTGCTCCCCTTCAAACCAGTTGTTGTCTATTTGTCTGATAATGTTCACCGTGTCTCCCTTCTTAAATGTCAGCTCCCTGCAATACAGCCATGTTAGTAGAGGATCGTGACTCATGTACAGTAATGTACATGAAATCCAACCCCAGTGTGCCAGTCAAAAATGAACCAGAAAGCAAAATAGAAAGAATTTCAGTCAGAGATGGGTAGTTACATTTACATGAGTAACTTTTTAAAGAAACTGGACTTTTCAGAGTACTTTTTAGCAGCATACTTTTACTCCTACTTGGGTATTATTGTTATTTAAATAGTAGTACTATTACTTGAGTAAGCGTTTTGGTATTCTTCCCAATGTGGGCAAGACTACAAATGACTTTATACTGACAATATTGAATGATTTGAATATTTGTGTTTCTCATTTTTTTTTCAAACTTTTTTTTTAAATCAATTTGTGTCTGTCCTTTAAAAATGCCAAATTGTGTGCAACATTTTCAAATCATATTAACTTCAAATTATAAGTCAGATGTCAAGTCCCAACAGTTATTCTTTAGTTACTCTTAGCTTTCCCAAACATTTTTTACTCTTGACAAGACTTCAGGTTTTTTTTCAGTGGTTCAATTTGTTGAACCACTACTTTGTACTTCTGCTTGAGCAATATTATTTTGAAGTAATGTTACTCTTGAGTCAAATTTTTACCCACCTCTGATTTCAGCATGCTAAGACTGAAATCTGTAATCAATCCAAGTGTAATGAAAAAACAACATGGATTCACATAACTAAAATGCTTACAGATCACAAAAAAGAGTGAATTTATGCTGACATGCAGTTAGCCATTCCTGCAGTGAAGCGTGGCATCCCTGAGCATGTGAAGCAGATTCTATACTCACTTGGCTGTCTGTGCCTTAAAATCATAAATGGCTCTTGCAGGCTGTTTCTGATGGAGGAGAGAGAAGAGAATAAGTTGTGTCATCTGTTTAGGCGACACCTAAGAGATGAGAGTAACAGAAGAAGAGACAGAGAGAAGACCAGCAGACATGTCCCATGTGTTTCAATGAAAACAAACAAACAAAAAATAAACAAACAAACAAAAACAGAATTGGCCTCAATGGGACTCAGAAGCATTAGCAGTAGGTGAGGAGGAGTGCAAAGAAAATGCAGATAGGAAGCCAAGATTAGTGTTGCCACCATACTAAAATGTCAAGCTTGATTTCTATACTAAGGAATAGACTTGATACTCAATACTGATTCCAATACATCAATGATAATAAAAACTCTTTATTTAGACAGAATAACATTTTCAGCATTAAATCATAGTATTTTCTTTTATATTACCATGTGGCCTCATACAGTATCTGTATTGTCCAGGTAGGTTCCAGAGTGGTCCATGGGCGTATACTTGTCTATGTGCTCTTATACTTGTTCTGATACAGCGCAAGATCATTCTAAAGCTATTAGGGAAAGGTTCATTTCTGTCCTGTGAGTGTGACCTTTTTAGTACCAATAATTATTTAAATGAGTATCTATTTTCAGTATAAGTTTGAATACAGATTAGTATCTTATCTTTTTTAATACTTTTGACAACCCTAGCTAAGCCTGCAGAGGTAGTTATGTAGTTATCTACAATAATGTTGTATCTTGTTTTTGAAATTATGGTGATCATATTAACTCATTTGCAAATATGCAAATAATGCTATTACTGTTATTACTGTGTTAGATTTATATAAAGCTTTTTGGGACGTTACATTATTTCCTATTATTCCTTGAATTCATATTGTCCTAGGAAACAACCAGAGGTGGGTCGTAATCATTTACATTTACTCAAGTTTTTAAAGAAGTGGTACTTTTCAGAATACTTTTCCAGGAGCATACTACTACTAATAATACTAATATTTTTATTGAACTAACTGTACTCTTACTTGATTAAATGTTTCGGAGACTCTTCCCACTTTGACAAAAGTGACAAAAGCTTTATGTTGATAATACTAAATGATGATGAATGAACATTTGTGTTTTTTGAACCGCTCCTTGATTATATTATATTATTATTATATATATTATATTTTTTTATGTCTGATGTTTTGAAAACACCAGATTTTGTGCATTATTTCATGGTTTGTCTTTCCAATTACATTACTTTTAAGTTGTAAATCAGATGTTACCTCCTGACAGTTACTCTTTAAGTTACTCTTACTTAAAGGTCCCATGGCATGAAATTTTCACTTTCTGAGGTTTTTGAACGTTAATGTGAGCTCCCCTACCCTGTTTAGGCCCCCCACCCCAATCCCCATGGTTAAAAGTTGTAAAATGTCTAAACTGAGCATTTGCGATCCTTTTCTGCACTAGAAAAAATCAGAGCTCAATCGGGCAATTTTGAACAAGGCACCTTATTGACGTCAGCTTGAAAAAAGAAATGCAAATGCAGTTCCACCCCCGTCTGTCTGTACTCAGCGTCTCTGTAAATCACGCCCAGAGAGTTTGGACTGCGGAGGAGCTACACAATGCGAAATACGTTTTTTTATTAGCCTGGAGGAACTTGCGAGTGTTTCTAGGCTCGGAAGTCCTTTATCTGAGCCTGTGGATATCTGAAACAGCAGTGGTTTAATTTTATTTTCTGTGGAAATGTGTTTATTTTTCAATGGAAGGCTTCTCATCTCTCCCCCCGTGCAAAAACACAGAAGTGGGTCACAGAGCGGAGCGGAGAGCTTGGCCACGCCCCCACCCCCTACTATAGGCCATCTCTGTCCTCCTCATTTGCAACGCCCATAATGGAGTGTTCCAGAGTGACATTTATGACTCTTTCTCATCTTATCTCTGTTTCTCATGCACTGAGTGTTGATTTTGAAGAAGGATTCATTTACAGTATTAGGGAACCATTAAGGAGCCATATAAAAGCATCATGAAGTACCATGTCATGGGATCTTTAAAGAATAACAAAAAAAAAAACTGTTTTTCTTTGTACTTCTGCTTGAGTAAATATTTTGAAGTAACGTTACACCTTTGGACGCAACAGCAGGACTCACTAGATCTGCCATAAATAATTTAAAAAAAAGAACCAAGTACCTCTCTGTCTGGTGTGGGTCGCCTGCTCTGAGGGGTGTGCCGTCCATCCAAAGTGGAATAACTCCTGGAGACATCATGGTCTAAGACCCATGGAGAAAACAATTAATCTCAAAAAATGCACAAGAAACTACACACAGAACAAAAATACTGAAGTGTGTTTGTATGGACAACAGTGTAGGTGAGATCATTCTTAAAGAGGGGGTATTATGCACAACTATTTTGAGCTTTCTACCATGTTATAACGTTCCCTCACCGAGAGCACGTCTGAAAAGTTGACATCCACGCATGTTTCAGTAATTTAGTGATCTCTCGCAGGCCCTATTTGAACCTTTCATATGATTAGCAGTACAGTCCTATCCAAATCTCAAGTCCAAGTCAAGGTTTCAGAGAATATAGCATTTTCAAAACAAGAATAATTAACATGGTGATCTTAATGTGATCAGTGTAATACCCCCTCTTTATAGTGAATAAAGATGGTAAAAATCTGAGGCAAAAATTGCCTGTTTTATTTTCCATTCCACTTTTATATAACATGCAATTGCAAATAGACCTAAATTATAATAGGACATAAACAAAAAAAATATCTGCGACCAAACAGGGACCATAATACACACAAATATAGAGACCATAAATTCTCAATTTATAGGTGTAAACATTTCAGTAAAACAAGCAAAATTATCATGCATTTGAGTCTCTGCTTGAGAAACTCAAGCTAAACTGAAAATAAACAATAGATCCAGAAAGATCAGAAAAGAATAAAAACATTATGTAAATGAATAAAAGCAATATGTGTACTCTGAACACAACAAAGTACTGGGTGTGTATGGCACAGTGGACATGAGTACATCACATGCAGTATCTCCACCTGAGTAACAGAGATTCCCATTGCCCTCTGCATAATCATTATTGTTTGAGGTGTCATGATGTCGTCCGTAACAGGCACTGACTGGTGACTGTATCCGCGGTGACTGTAACCGTGGTGATGAGGCATACCCAGTGGGACTTCCATCTGCGTAAATGGAGGAGTGCCCCCCATGCCAACAGCCCCTCCTCCCTCTCAGAGATGAGCTGCGCTCAGGCACGTTTGGCAGCAGTTCAGCCAGAATCCTCCTGAGGATGCTGTCATCCGGTGCCCTGGTGCCTCTGTGGCCACGCTCTGCCTGAATGTGCTCATATATATCTCTCAGCGCTGCATCTAGGGCTTCATAAATAGCCTGCTTAGACTTGGGTCTGCTACCTCGACCTGTACCACTTCTTCTGGAGGTAGGTGGTGAGCCCTTTTTCCTGCGGAAAGGCACTGGACTGACCAGGAAGGCCAGCTTTGACATCGCTTCCTGGGACTGTGGGTTGTGTGTTCGTAAATGGCTGCTATGATTGGACTGTGAAGGTCTGGGGAGATCCTGGCGAGCCTGTTCTCTCTCGTGACGTAGCATTGTGGTGAATCGGGTGTATGAGGCGGGGCAGCGGCCCTTGCAGGAGCTGATAAGGTGTCTGTGTTGGTAGCCCTGGTTCTGGCCCAAGCTCTGATGACCAGCATGGTGGTGGTGGTGATGGCGATGCTGGTGACGCAGGTGGTGAAGGTGTAGTGAGGAGGAGCCGTACAGGCTCTCTGTGGAGGTCAAGGAACAGTGGTCAAAGTCACTCTCACTGCAGAAAGAGGAGCCCTCCACCTGAATAAAGTCGCTCAGGTCTGAGGCCAGAGCGTCCTGCTCGCTGTCAGAGTAGTCCTGGGGGGCCTGGGGAACACAAGGCAGAGGTGGTGCTGCAAAAGACTTTCCTCGACTGGGCTCTGGGCCAACACGAGGCTGCCCCTCTGGTGGACTGCGCTCATGCTGCAAATGATCCATGCTTTGTGCTGTGTCATTGCCATTGCTGTCTTCTTCTAGTAAAGATTCTATAGAAAAGCGGCGTTTAGGTAAACTGGGAGTATTGCCCCCACTGCTGGCTCGAGATGAGGAGCCACCAGGGGTCACAGTGCCTGATGGTGTTTCACCATCACCCAGGTTAGGCATAGATTTAGATTTTTGTATGAGGCGCTCATATTCAGAAATACGATTTGGCACCATGTCACGTGAGACATCTTTGCCCCATGAGGGTCTCCATGGAGGGAAGGGATGGTGAAGCAGATGGGGCTGGCGCTCCAGCTCTAGTATGCGCGCCCGCACTGACCGGATCACGTCAGAGGGGATGAGCTGAGAGCGGTCAATGTGGTGCATCTTCTTATAGAGCTGGAGAAACCCTGGTGAGTCATGGGCCCGACGCCGGTGAAGTCGGGGCAAAGAAGAAGTAGAAGTGGATGCTGTGGAACCTGAGGGAAGGCCATCACACAACAAAGAACCAGCACTTTCTGAGCGTGTGGTGCCACGCCCATTGGTGCCCGAGTGCCCATCGTTTAGTAAGTCATCACAGCTGCGAGACTTGACTTTACGGGAGGAAGGTGGTACGTCCACCACACTGCTCCAGGTTTCTGTGTCACCCTGTTGACTGGGCCAGCTGCTGTTAAAAACAGACTGTTTAGAGGAGGAACTGCCCTCTTGGCTGCCGTCCTCCATGCAATCTGTAGACTCCGAAGGAAGAGGAGGTAATGAGGGGCATTTATGAGAGGCTGAAGAGGGTAAATTGTTTGGATACATGTCGCATGCTTCCCCACCTTTTAGATGTCCAAAGGAGAGCAGCGTGAGAGAGACAAAGGAGGAAAGCATGTTAAGCAATAAGACCAAGCAAAGAGTTAGAATGAGGGGAAAAGGAAAAATAAAGGACAGGAAGGAAATGGATTTGGCAGTAGGATATTTAAAAACAAATCAGAAAAAGAAATTAAAAACTGAAACAAAATGTATGTGGGTACAGTACCATGTGTGAAGGATTGGGACATGTAGGGAAAAGACAGAAAACGTGAATAATACCCAAAATAAATATAAAAACATATTTATAAAATTAATTTAAGGTTTACCTTTGGCTCTGGAGGGTGAAGACGGAGAAGAGCGAACTACAGTTTTTTTCAGGCTGCTGCTGGGTCGGGATGGTTCTGCTGGTTTTGGAGACGTTACACCTCTGCTCTGATGAGCATTTGTGTGAGCATTCGAGGGCTCTGACTTTCGTCTTTTCCTGTAGTCACTGGCCACACTGCGTAATTCACAGGAAGAAATCCAAAAACATGATTTTACATATAGTGTACATAGACAATTTATTCTATTTTCTGTAGACCAATATTACAACAGTAGTTCAAAGAATTAAATAAATAATCATCAGTTACACTGTATTGTAAAATATACATTATTTAGGAGCATTTTGTAGCATACTTAAATCTTTGTACAAAATCCTACTCTAAATTGTAAACTATATACTGAAAAATGATTAAAAAAGCAAACCTCACATTTGAGTAGGGGTGTGCAAAATAATCGTCATGACAATGCATCGCGATACTAACTTTCACAATATACTGCATCGATTCTTAATGCCAAAAATCATTTTTTATTAATTAATAATTAATTATTAATAAATAAATAAATTATTAGTTTTTTTTTTTAATAAATCCTATGCACTTTTTTCTTTGTGAAAGGGTATTGTTTGTTATGATGGTAGCTACCTCCAAAATGGCAAATGTTTGAACATCATTTTTTGTTTTAGAAAAAATCCTATGCACTTTTTTGTTATTGGTTTGGTTTATTTGTTTTTGTTATTCAATAAATTCAGTTATGAATTGAGTTGCTCAGAGTTATGTATCAATTGAAGACACTACCCAGATACACAGCCACTGATATTTAAGTTATCCTCTTTTTTTAGTACATTTTCACTGAAGTATGTCGAATATATTGCAATGCATCGCAATAATTCAAGTATCGTGATGCATCGTGATAGTATCGCATTGTGGCATATGAATCGTGATTCGAATTGAATCGTGACCCACCCCTACATTTGAGCAACTGTATTCTTATTCACTGACTATATTTATTATGTCCTCTCTCTCACTAATGTGCTCTCCTTTGAGTAGCAACACAAAGTCACTATATATAGTCTATTCATGACATCCCATCTCTGCCCTATTGACTCACTGAAGAGAATGAGACATGAATAAGCAGGCCACTGGTGAATAGGACAGGGATGTGGAGAAGGGAGGGGGTTGGGACCAGCTGAAGAGGTGACAGGCAGAATCAATAGAGCTGCAGGGGTTCATTTATTCTATCTTCTGTCTTGGCTTTTGTGGGGAAAACCCAAACACTAATCCTGACATATTTGGAGTGAGAGAAGTTTAAAGGGGCAAAGATGGAGCAGAAAGAGGAGAGCTGACTGTGCTGAGAATCACAACAAACCGGTGATGGTGGGGGAGGGGCCGAGGAGGTGATGCAGAAATGAAGCAGGTTTACCTTGCAGATCTCTCCGCAGGTTTTTCGGACGAAGCGATGTGCAGCGATGCCTGGGAAATGGGACACACAACAAAAGGAAAAAGTGAGCCCCGCAAGAACAAAGACTATAGGTAGTCCACAATGTAGAGCCTGCATGCATTTGCCGATGTGCCACACTCAAAATATTCCTCTGGAGTAACATCCCACAGCTGCTGGTTCCACCTGGCACACTGGAGAGAGGGTAGGTGTGCTGGTGTTTGCTGAGACCTGGAGAAAAGGCTGGAGGCTGAGGCAGTCTGCAGAGGATGGGAAAGGTAAAGCTCTGCTGCATTCTATGTGCTCCATGTGGGGGCAAAAGGCACTCTGCAAAATCTGGACTGGATCAACTGGAATGAACTGGTTAAGACTATGTTATGAACCCTGCACAGAGTTCATGTACTATGTGCACATGAAGTTGAATTTCTTTAAAAGCATAGGCTTAGAATAAAAAAAAATTACTTAAAAAAAAGAAACTATGAACATATATCAAATGTATACAAATTAATAATTATCAGTAGAATAAAATAATTTATGAATACATTTATCTATTTTTTTATTCTAATTAACAGACTGACATCTTGATTTCATCCAGTATTTGGGGCACAACTGAAAACATCTTTGGGTGTCTAAAATAACAAGTAACATTCATACCATACCATACCATTGAGCCTAGCGTGCCCATATTGTTTAGACTGACTGAATCCTCACCTTTCCAACACCTTTGTGATTGGTCATTTTGTTAGGAATTGTGAGCTCAAAAGTACAAGAAGACTTAAGAATGTGGGATTACCTCGATTCGCTGGCGGGCGGAGATATCTGGATTATAATCCAGTCGTTTTTTAGGAGGCTTGAGACGAAAGCAGCAGAAAGCAGGAGGAGGAGGAGTGGAAGAGGAGGTGAAGATGAGGTGAAAGAGGAGAAGCAGTGGTGGCGTCATGAGGAGGAACATGTGGAGAGAGTGAACCCATTAGACAACAAGGAGCTCACATGTGATAAACATGTGTACACTGTCCACAGAAACACACTAACACACAACTATAGCAGGGCTCTCAAGTCTCACGCTTTGAGAGTGTGACACACGCAATTCGACGCCACACATGATATTTCTCACGCTGAATTTTTTCTTTTTTTTTCTGTGCCCAGAAAATTGGTCTGTGTGGCTCAGTTTATGCAGGCACCGCGCGTTTTCAGCGAAAAAAACTCCCCCCCTCCCCGCAAAAAAATCTCAGTTATTAGGCGTCGCGCCCTTTTCAGCCAATCAGAAAATAGATTGTTCTGTTGTTGGGCAGACTGTAGAGTGGGCAGGCGCTGCACTGTCAGTGATAAGGACAGCGACTGAACACGAGGAACGACAAAACGGTGATGATAAAACAAACTGAGAACCATCTAACCATATAACTCTCATTAGTTGCTTTGTAGTTTAAGTTTGCTCTTTAGACAAACCAGAGCTCTCAAGTCTCACGCATTGAGAGCAATTCGCCGTTCTCACACATAGCCCCCCCCCCCGCTCCTCGGAAATTACGCAGTCTCACGCACGACCCCGCTCAAAACGTGAGAGCTCTGACTATAGCCCTACACTCTAACTTTGTATGTACCAGAGATCACGTTCAAAAAAGCTATCTTTGGTTTGGTTTACTGAGAAAATATCAACTGGAATATGAATATGAGTGGTCGTGGTCAGACTCTTGCACATACAAACCGAGTATAACTCCAATTCTAGTCTTTTCCATAATACTACACTGTACATTAGCCTTTGTGGAACTGACTCACACATAAACATACACACGCACACACTGAAATCCACCTACGGAGCACACACACATGCAGAGTGTGAAAGCAAGCTGCGAGCAGACGGTGACGTACGAGTCTCTCAGGTGTGATAAGTGCTGTTTACTAGTGCACACTGCAAACACCTGCTGATTTATTACCTTCCACCTCAGCAAACACACACTTCATTATTCCATATGACAGCCTTATGTCTTCTGTCACTACACTCTTTGGGTCCGTTGGTCATGTCAATCATTCAAAATATTATAGGAAGACAAAATGTTCCTCCACCTGAACATTTTGAATAAGCACATTCACTCATCTCATGCTCTGATCAGGCGTCCATGTGACACTTTGTAAATCAGTGTGTTTGTGGTGGTTTTGTCCCTCTCTAGTGTGAGGCACTAGGAAGTATGCACTGTCTGCATCCAGCAGAGGGCAGTGCGTACAAGGGCTTTTGGTTGTGAAACAGAATTAGGTGAAGCATATTGAAACTAGCCTTTCCAATCTCATAGCACCTGCAGTATAAACATTTATCCAATTATAGAAAGTAATAAAATAGTATTTCTCCCAGACAACACAAATACTTAGAGCTAAATAAATTCTGAAAATGTTGCTTGAATTATGGTAATGCTGTTGTCACTTTTGTGAAGCTGGAAATACAGATCCAATATTGTCATGTAACTTCATAAAAGTTTTCTTTTCCTTTAATAAGCTATAAAAGTGGCTAAAATACAGTCAGGCTAATGCTGTGTAACACTGTGTAATATTCTATCTAAGAGACGCTACAGGCAAAACATTAGTTATTTATATACTCTAAGTGTCTTTCTAAAGCTGGGAAAACTTTTTTTTTTCATCTGATAATAATGAATCAACTGCAACATTTTTTTTTAAAGAAGTCCAGTAGATACAAATATAAATACTAGCCAAAGTCTAAAAAGCAACACAAAGACATCACACAGGCTGTGACAGAGGAGGAGGGGGTTCACCACATGCCCGGACGGCTCGCCCCACCCAGCCTACTGTCCAAGCCTTCTACTACAGAACATAATGGGTGAGGTGGAGAATGAGGATGGATGTGTCATGGTGTCATTTTGTGCTTTTGCAGAGGCAGTATCTACGGCCCTGACTTACCGGCCGCCCAAACTCCAGTTCGGAAAAGAACTTATACCAAGGCTCGTTCTCTAAATCTATGTCATCACAAATCTGGGAAAAGCATGACAGTGACAGAGAAGAGACAGAGGAAAGGGGGCGTGGAGAGAGGTCACACAGAGGTCACAGAGAGACATGGAGCTCATGGTTAAGAATGGGCCAAGGCGGCAACTGAGATGGACACAGGATGAACCAAAATGAACAACCCAGATAGGCGTTTCTAAATCTAAAAATAACAGTAATAGTGGAGCTTCTATAATACAAATGAAATATATTCCAGAACAGCTGCACAATTTGTGAAAAAAAAATATAATTGTAACAACCATTGCGATGAAGATTCGATTTCCATTTAAATTTTATAGATGTCCAGAAGCATTTAACGTTTGAGACTGAAATCTGAACTGAGTAATACAAGGGTCATTTGCATTTCAAAACAAGCCCTGAACAACAGGGTTAAGAGCTTTTCCATAATAAGATAATTTTTATGTATTTATTTTAATCATGGTACTTAAATAATTGCAGTCTTTGCATTTTGTTAATTGCAACCATTCAAACTGCATTTTTGATACAACTGCAATTAATCCTGAAGCCCTATATTCCATTAAGAGATGCAATTTACATGTTTTCTTATTTTTGTATTTAGACTGGCTTGCTAAGGATGAAAAGGATTTGCAACCTACTTATTCTGAATAAAAAAGTAATATGTGACGTACTTTTGGCCTTTATACAGAGCATCACATCCCTTTTTAAGGTTTCAGCTCCTGCGAATGTCACACTGTATGACAAGTGCTAATCTCACTTTCTATTTCCGGACTCGCTGTGAGATGCAGAACTGCAGTTGACAATCACAATCACTTCACTTCCAGAATGTTCTTCACAGAAATGAAAGCGAGGCACCCAAACAAAAATACTTAGATTTAGTTTGCCTCTTGCCTAAAGCACTGAAAATAAGATACAAATCGATAATGAAACTATTATTGAAGCTAGATACTCATTTGAGCAAGTATCAATACTAAAATACACTATATTACCAAAAGTATTCGCTCACCCATTCAAATGATCAGAATCAGGTGTCCTAATCACTTGGCCTGGTCACAGGGCTTGGCCCCTTAGTTCCAGTGAAAGAAACTTTGAATGCTTCAGGATACCAAAACATTTTGGACAATTCCATGCTCCCAACCTTGTGGGAACAGTCTGGAGCGGGCCCATTCCTCTTCCAACATGACTGTGCACCAGTGCACAAAGCAAGGTCCATAAAGACATGGATGACGGAGTCTGGTGTGGATGAACTTGACTGGCCTGCACAGAGTCCTGACCTGAACCCGATAGAACACCTTTGGGATGAATTAGAGCGGAGACTGAGAGCCAGGCCTTCTCGACCAACATCAGTGTGTGACCTCACCAATGCGCTTTTGGAAGAATGGTCAAAAATTCCTATAAACACTCTCCTCAACCTTGTGGACAGTCTTCCCAGAAGAGTTGAAGCTGTAATAGCTGCAAAAGGTGGACCGACATCATATTGAACTCTATGGGAATGGGAATGGGATGGCACTTCAGTTCATAGTATGAGTCAAGGCAGGTGAGCGAATACTTTTGGTAATATAGTGTATAACCACATAGACTAGTATATGCCCATGGATCACTATGGAACAAACCTATATAAAAGTACAATTCAATTCAATATTGAAAATTACATTCTGTTGTTTAAATAAAGAGGTTTTTTTTATTATTATTATAATCGTTGCATCGGAATAGTAGACTATTCCTTATTCTTCTGTTCTTACCACACAACAACTCCTACCTTTTGACGTGTACCCCTGTTGTATCAAAAGAACAAAACACCAGCCAGAATAGGTTTTTCAGTCTACATATTCGCTGGCGTGGGTTCACTGTCTTTTACAACCTGACTCATGCGTCTGTGCCCTGGAACTGCGAGGCTGACATCCCATCTCCCGTCTCTAACAATTACCTGGTGGCTATGTTTCTAGCTCTCTTTGAATACTCGTGTTTTTTCTGTCATTCACCAGCAGCCATGAAGATTGCTGCAGCTATGGAAACATTAGCTTCTATCACCCACGCTGCCAAATATGCCAAAAACAAATAACTACTCAACTTGAGATCTTAAGAATTCTGAAATACTCACCGGTCTCTCTTGTTCTAAAATTGAGGACTTTCCAGGCTCATATTCAAAAATACTCTTGGGCTCAGCGCGATATTTCCTTGTGTCTACTTTCCTGTCTGGAGGGCCCCATTCATTCCTTCTGCGAAAAAGCCAAAAAGAAAATAAGTTCTGGTTTATAAGCTGATATTAAAGATGCATGTTCTTGTCAAGATACGTGTTCTTTCCATCATGTTTTCGTGTATATGACAAAAACTGCTGAATAAGAACAAAATTCAGAGTGTAAAATATAATCTATTCATTTTAGGATTTTCTTGGGTAATAACTAATGCTAATATCTAATGACAATCGCCTTTTTGGTCCAGTCAGGCACATTATTACTAAGAATCATGGGAAACAAACTGTCTGATTCTCTGCCATGGTGCATTTTCAAGAGTGACAAAAAAGCTTAAAGAGTGAAGGGGGTAAAATTTCAAAGTAAAACATGTTTCTGACTCTTTTGTATGTAATAAGGCAGATTAATTCAAAAGTTGAATCTATGTTTATAAAAAAATACATTGTTTCCTAGAACTTTTTTCTGAATAAAGTGCTTTTGCATTAACTCCCATGCAGGTGTAGTCTTCTGAGTGCAGTTTGGGTCAGACACATAGAGATAGATAATAGTAACATGTTGATTACCGCCCTAATCATAATACATTTTACATCAAACGCTTACATATCAGACCCCTCCTTGCCCCGGTCGCTGTCTCGTGCTCGTAGCTGCAGGATGGAGGGCGCAGCAGGAGAGGGCGGGGGGACTGGTGAAGGCGTGGGCTCTGGAAGGCGCCCGTTGTCGGAGGGGCTTTTGGCGAGTGGTCTGTACGTGTGAGTCTTGGGTGCAGGATGGACCATAGTGACGGTTGATGACAGATTGTAGTCTTCTGTTTGGTGAAAGAAGGGGACAAATTTGAAATTTGATAAAAAAATCATAGTTAAATAATTGCATTCTATGTGTATCTCTCACCATTGTTTATTACTGCATATGCTGCATTATATGTGTCGGAATAGTCATCATCTGGAAAAGAAAGAACCAATTAGGGTTGTCAAAGTTTGTATCGATACTAAAAAATGTCACATTCACAGGACAGAAATGAACCTTTCCTGAACAGTTTTGGAATGAGCAGTATCAGAACAAGTACAAGACCATATAGACTAGTGTACACCCGTGGACCATTATGGAACATGCTGAGGACTGAGGGATTACGCAGATATAAGACTGTATAGTAATATAAAAGAAAGTACTATGATTTAATGTTGAAAATTAAATATGATTGTTTCAATGAAAAGTGTTTTTTATAATCATCATGGTATCAGAATCAGTATTGGGTATCATGTCTATTCCGAAGTATTCAAAATCAAGTTTGAAATGTTAGCGTCGTGACAACACTAGAGCCATGTAGCTATGTAACAAATATTTAACTCATACATGTACTGTTCATTTATGCATTATGTGTTATAGCCCGATAACCCAACAGCACAGGACTTTTACCAAACACAAATGCATCACCTATTACTCTGTAGTACTTTAAATGACCCAAGGAAAAGCAAAAAAATGTTTTATTCTCTGACAAAACTTTTGTGAAACAGTGCGCCACCCATCCAAGTGGCTTCCTCAGTTGTGATAGGAGAATGGTGAGTCATGGGTCAGTTTCCCGTCAGAACTGAAGAACCTGGATTGTTCATTTTATTGAAAAAGGGATTTCCTGAAAACATCGTAAACACAATGTAAAAACTGATTCAAGATTCAACTTCTTCAGAACAGTGACGTGTGGTCATTAGAGGCAGGTGAAAAAAAAAACTAAAATGAAAAAATAAATTAAATGGTTATATTTATCCAATGATTTGTACTATAAAGTTATTTTCTATTTAACTTCGCCATTTATTTTTTTAATTTTTTTTATTCAAAATCGCTGAATTTTCTCTTTTACTGTTCAAATACTGAGAAGAGCTGTGCGGAGAGGCACCAGCTGTTTGTGCCTCACATGGACTGACTGTGCTGTAGCTCAGCAGTGACAGATACTGCGCTAAAGCGGCGGTGAAAAGGCGCCGGGTGAGGCACCTGGCCTCATGGTAGAGGCACTCGTGAGCCCAGGGATTCTTCTGCAACTCCTGGGGCAGCGGATTAGAATAAGTTAGCTACAATTTAGAGTTAGCAAGTCAAGTTTAATAATCCATTCAATTTCACTTTTTTCTTCTTGTCTGGTCCTGCTTTTTAAATGGAGGAAGATTTCATATTAAAGCTCAAGCAGTTTTCGAAACTGGACTTTCGGTCAAAGAAGGAGTTTATAATAAAAGGAAGACCAACGCTGGAGCTAAAGGGTTTGCTCCAGACTACGGGATGAAAGACTCGCTCTTTTCAAACAGTGTGGTAAGAAATCATCTTTTCTGCTTTTCCTGCCTTCTTTTCTCAACCTGCTGTGACAGTGTCTGGACTCAGAATGGATACTGTGACCTGAAAAATTTGCACAGAAGCCTCGTTAAACATGAGCGGTCCACCACTCACATTCAGACCCAGATCGCGCTAAAAACGTAGCTATTTTAATTTATGACGCTTCTCAGTGCGCTCTGGAAAATGCACTGAACAATAATAATTAATTTTCAGCTTCACATCAACGAGCTCCAGTCACTTACAGGGAGAGAAACTGCCCCGGGGCCAAATTTACTTGCCAACACCTGGTGACGTCACTGATGACGTTAGTGCCTCACGAGCCATGACCCTCACTGCACATCACTGGTTCAGAAATACAGAGAACTGCCCAGCTAGCAGAATTTTCAATATGTCTGTCCTTGCAATGATGTAATATTTATTTTTAAGGTGCACTGTGCAACTTTTCTGATGGAGGGTCTGTCAACTCCTTCTCTCCATGGTGATTTTATTGCTTTGCCCAGGATGTTCCTCAGTATGGCCTTAAACAAATATATCTTGCATTTATTCAATTACAGGAGTTTTTGTTTCTCAGAGTGTCCACTAAACATGCATCATTACTGTAAGCAGGCCCACGTCTGTACAGATCTGACCTGATAGTTGGCCTGGTGATGTGTCTGTTTGTTTCTATGTGTCTGTTTGTTTCAGAACATTCCAGGAAAAAACAATAACATCTACATCGAGTCAACCAGAAAAGTTACACGGTACAGTATGTCATATAGGTACAATATTGCTCTGCATTATACAGCTCTACTTTACATTTATTTAATTACAGGTGGTTTTATAGCTCAAAAACACCTAGAAAAACAGGCATTCTGACCGTAAGCGTGTAACTTGGTCTGGTTTGGTCTCCATGAAGGTGGAGAATGTAAATGTAAATGTAAAACAATCCATCCAAAGGAATAACATCTCCATGTAGAAAAGGATTTGACAGACCCTCCACCGAAAAGTTACATAATGCACCTTTAAAACGAAATACTGCAAAAACCGATGGGAAAAATAAAATAATCATTGACCAGAGACAAGTCTAGAAGAGCTGAAGATGCTTGGACGGTTTTGAACAAGCAGGCCTTGTGCTAACTGTGTGATTTTGTCGAGCCCACAAAATTGTAGCCTATTTCCCAGGACGACGCTGTGTCTATTAGAGGTTGCTTCAAATTCCCTTTCTCTATCTGCTCACTTCACTCCAGATAATGAGTTTTGGCTGGAGGTCCGCTGGGGCATTTGGCTGAACAAGAACTTGCCATGCACAGCCGCACAAAGAAAACGACACATGAAGCACAAACAGCCTCCGAAGAAAACAGGCAGTAAGTGATGAGATAGTTGTCTTACCCGCTTTGTGAACTTTATGGATCTGCTTGAACATTGTCTTGTACCATTCTTTTGGCCTGTCCACTGTCTGTAAAGAGAAACATATTTAGTCTTTTAGTTTTTTATTTTACGGCCTTGATGCAAGCTCCTTCAGGTTGCTCTTCAGTTTGTGGTTTTGCCTCAGTTGCAGTTAATTTCATCCACATTTTTGTCCTCCCCACATAATTTCTTGTTTAGAACTACAAAGGAAATGCTGTAGTCCACTTTTAGCCCTAGTTTGGCCCTAGATTAGATTAGGCCAACAACTGTTATAGACCTGGTTTAGACCTGGTTTCTTTGGTGGAAAGTGGTGTGAGCAACTGACTTATTACATTATTGACAAGATGCTATTATTGGCTCACCATAGTTATTACATGATTGACCTGTTTACATTTAAACTTGATCAAAATGATTATGTTACTGGTCATTATTACTTTATTGGTTACGACAGGGCCAGTACCTGATTTCAGAGCATTTGTACCATAGTTTGAATGTACAACGTGCCTGACTGGACAAAAGGTGAACCTGACAGCAGCTTCTGTATGTTATTACCAGAAATACTACTATGTAAAATGAACAGATTATATTTTACACTCTTATTATGCTTTCTCATCGCTGCTTTATCGTACAATGCAAAGTAAGAGCATTTACCTTGACAAGAATACATTTAAATCAGGTATAAACCTGTAAACTTGGACCACTATTGTTGTTAGGCCTGTCATGATAATACATTTTTGAAGTGCGATATACAACTCTGGAAAAAAATAAGAGACCACTGCAAAATTATCAGGTTTATCTGATTTTACTACTTATAGGTATGTGGTTGTCTGTAAACTACTGACAACATTTCCCCCAAATTCCCCAAAAAATATTATCGTTTAGAGCATTTATTTGCAGAAAACGACAAATGGTCAACATAACAAAAAAGATACATGTTTTCAGACCTCAAACATTGCAAAGAAACAATATCAAATTCATTTTAAATCAACATAATACTATAAGAAGAGTTCAGAAATCAATATTTGGTGCACTAAGCCTTATTTTTAATCACAGCTTTCATACGTCTTGGCATGCTCTCCACAAGTCTTTCACATTGTTCTTGGGTGACTTTATTCCACTCCTGGTGCAAGAACTGAAGTAGCTCAGCTTTGTGTTTGTGTTGGAATTCAACAGACGCTGGAATGGAATGGCTGTAATACATGTAGAGATGCTGATTTCAGAAAAAAATGCAGTGGTCTCTTCATTTTTTCCAGAGTTGTATTTCTGATATAAATATAGATGATAAATTATAATATTGAAACTAATTTATCCACTGGAAAGAAAGTGGGTTTGTTAAAAAAATATATAAATGTACAATATTGTTAAAAACATGAGCTGCAAATAATAAATAGCAGAATGAAACACTTTACTAGCAGGATACAACTAAAATGAGTCACAAAATAGACTCACAAAATAACAAAAAGTTCCCCCTATTATAAAGAAAAAGTACCAATTATAAATATTGACTTTCAAAAATGACTCTTCCATCTATCATGTACTGAATTATAAGATGATGTAGTAATTATCGTAGCAGACGTAAATGTTGTTTTAAGTTTTTATATCACTATGCATCCTGTTCTGTGACAAAAATTGAGCTGAACCAGTTAGAAACACACTTGACTCTGGAGGTCCTGCCAGAGAAAATGTGCTGAAACGCTGGTATGTGTGTCACTGTGAACAAAGTATAGATTTAACAGCCACTTCAAAAGGAGCTATCAAATACCCGAGACCTAATCCTTTCCTTATTTGTATGGTACTAAACACAGTGTGAAACAAGAGGAAGTTTGCATATCTTTGCCATGGACTTCAGAAAGCCAAATAAATTTCCTCGGTTACCAAACAGAGGCCACAAAAATGTTTGTACGTATTTGGTCTTTTCCTTTTGCACCTTTTTCACTCCTGGTTTACAAATCTTCACAATCCTATTTTCCATGCTTTCAGGAATGTGCTTATTTTATGGATGTGGCTCTATTTGTGCAGAATCTTTGTCTGTGAAAGAGAAAGACTAACATATAATACAACAAGAATGATAATATAGAAATATAGTTTTCAACACATTGCATATAAATCATGAACTATGTAACTTCATTGGTTGTTAAGATATAGTGGTATAAATTTAATAATTCCCCCTAAAAAGATGAAACAAAAGACAAAACCCAAAAATAAATAAATACATACTGAATATCAAAAACTTTTTCTAATCTCTAAATTTTATGGCACCCCAAATTAATATACTTCATGCTTAGATTGCAGCCATAAACTGTATAGAAAAGTGGACTAAAACTGATGTAACCCATAGCGTATGGTTCTGGTTGAAGCTCATTAGGCGAGTAAATATGGTATACTGTATAGGAACAAATTTGGAGCTGAGTTCCATATTAGGAATAGGAATTTATCAGTAGCGTGCAATGACTTTTAGAGGTAGGCAAGCAGACTTGGGGTGGACATTAATATTCAGCCAATAACAATTTAATAACACCACTTTTTATACATACTACATTGCAAATATAGTTACTTATTTTATTGACATATTAAAGATCCCATGACATGGTACTTCTTGATGGTTTTATATGGCTCCTTAATGGTTCCCTAATACTGTAAATGAATCCTTCTTCAAAATCAACACTCAGTGCATGAGAAACAGAGATAATCTGAGAAAGAGTAATTTTTCTCACTCTGAACACTATAATGGGCGTTGTTGCTTGAATGCAAATGAGGAGAAAAGAGCTGGCCAATAGTAGAGGGTGGGGGCGTGGCCAAAAGCTCCGCTCTCCGCTATCAGCCCTCAGCTGATCCATTTCCTTGTTTTTGCACGGGGGGAGAGATTTGAAGCGTTCCATTGAAAAATAAACACATTTCCACAGAAAATAAAATTAAACCACTGCTGTTCAAAGGTCCAGAGGCTCAGATAAAGGACTTCCGAGCCTAGAAACACTCGGACGTGCCTCCAGGCAAATAAAAAAACGCATTTCGCATTGCCTAGCGCATTCGCAGTCCAAACTCTCTGGGCGTGATTTACAGAGACGCTGAGTACAGACAGACGGGGGTGGAACTGCATTTGCATTATTTTTTCGATCTGACGTCAATAAGGTGCCTTGTTCAAACTCGCCCGTTTGAGCTCCGATTTTTTGTAACGCAGAAAAGGATCGCAAATGCTCAGTTTAGACATTTCACAACTTTTAACCATGGGGGGGGGGCTAAACAGGGTAGGGGAGCTCACATTAACGTTCAAAAACCTCAGAAAGTGAAAATTTCATGCCATGGGACCTTTAAAAGCATATATGGAGCCAGTAAAAAGTATACAGAGTCAAATTAAAGTATTTGTATATTGGAGTGTATTTGACACCCTCTTTGTACAAACAGGGCTATTTGTGGTCTTTTGCTTCTTCACAGATTTGTTCCATTCCTACACCTTATTTATCCAGCTGAGTCTTCAGTACTATTGTTGTCTATGTAATTATTATTACAATTATGATTACTGACTGCACACCACTGGAATTTATTTACCGACAAAATAGCAAAATAAAAATACCAGCGTCATGTATTCAAACATTTTATGACCAAAATGACAAAGCTCACAGCAGCAGTTACGCAGAAAGACTATTTCTCAATATAAAGAGTGGAAGTGCCCTCATGCTCACGTCCTATCTGGAATGTGGCAGCTAGCGGGTATGTCCATTTATACACTGTGTTCCAAAATATTATGCAAATGATATTTTTCTCTGATTTTTACAAATTTTCATAATTTTCAAGTCATCAACCTTTAGAGTACAATTCGAATGGTACTGAACAAACCTCCCAATGATAACAGTATTTTTTTCAAAAATAATATAAAAATATTTTTTTCAAAAATGGAGGCCACACCATGAGTTTCTCTTTTTTTTATGCCCATAGCAGCCAATGATGCAGATGTATTCCTTGCAGCATGAGATGGTGCATTGTCATGCATGAAGATGATTTTACTACGCAAAGCACGGTTCTTCTTTTTGTACCATGGAAGAAAGTGGTCAGTCAGAGACTCCACATACTTTACAGAGGTCATTTCCACATCTTCAGGGACCCTAAAGGGGCCAACCAGCTCTCTTCCCATGATTCCGGCCCAAAACATGACTCCGCCACCTCCTTGCTGACATCTCAACCTTGTTCGGACATGGAGGCTGTCAACTAACCATCCACCACTCCATCCCTCTGGACCATCCAGGGTTGCACGGCATTCATCAGTGAACAAATATTTTTGGGCCCACTGGAGCTGTTTCTGCTTGTGAGCATTGTTTAAGGGTGGCCGAATAGAAGGTCTATGCATGAGTGCAAGCCTCTGGAAGTTCCTACACCCTGATGTTCACGAGACTCCAGAGGCACCAGCAACTTCAAATACCTGTTAATCCGATGTATTTGTCTGGCAGAAACCTTCCTCATTGTGCCTTTATCAGCACCAATCTGTGTGTGCTCTGAATCAGCTACAAATCTCTTAATAGTACAATGATCATGCTTAAGTTTTCGTGAAATATCTAAGGTTTTCATACCTTGTCCAAGGTATTCAACTATTTCACGATTTTCGAGAGATCCTTTTTCTTTCCCATATTGCTTGAAAATGTTGCTCTGTTTTTCCTTTAATTGGACAAGTCTGGAAAACTCATTGGCACAGGTGTGTGAGATGATGTCACACAAGACCATGCATGAGTTTCACTGGGAAACTAAACATTTACCTTTATGACATTTAAACACTATTTGCATAATAATTTGGAAAGTGGTGTATATACAGTCTATGATAGAAGCCCAATATCTTTCTGAAATGTGAACTTACAGTGCGAATTGCAATAGGAATGCCAGTGTCATCCACAGGTCCAATGCCTTCATAATGTGGGGCTTTAATGACTGATACTTTCTTCTCTTCTTCTGAGAAACGGGCAATGGGCACTGTGACGGTCGTGTGGCCACTCACTATGGATTCTCTTGAAGCACATTCACTCCCTTCTGAAAAAAATACAAAAAAATAAAATAAAATCAATAGGACACAATTAATTATACTTACACACAGTTAGACAACATTACATGAGCTAAATGGCTTAGATTCAGAATATTTAATTTGTTATATTATGGATTCTCTGCCAAGTTACAGGTCAGATCTATGGAGAGGCTCCTTCTTATAAAACATGATACAGAACAGATATAAAACATTCAAAATAGGGACATTTAATGCCATATTTGAAATATTCCAGGAAAAGCAATAACCTCCAGTAGGTCTCCAATAGTGCACCCTCAATAAGTTCAACAAAATGTTAAAAGATATTTCTCAATGTACAGACAATTTATCCTGAAATGAGAAAAATCTAGACCAAGCAATATTCATTTATTCTGAAATGAAGGTCCTATATCACATAAAATTGACAGTTGTGAGCCATGGTTTAAGCCTTGGTAAAATGTTGTTACCTCATCAATATACCTGGAGCTGTACTTTGTTTCATTCACACATGTTGTAACCCTTTATTATTAGTCTATATCTGTTTGAGAGAAGCCTAAATATGCAGGGTAAACACAAAAAAGCAACTCCAGGTATGTTTGTTTCCTCAGCTTTTGCAGTACATTTTTGGCTACACTTATCTAATCAGCTTCTGTCTCTACATCAAGGCACCAAACTCTCAACATGGTGTGACTAACCTGCACTCCTGCTCTGCCGGTGGACGCCTTTGTGAAGGGATTTAGGAGGAGTGGGGTACAGCGGCGGAGAGAGGGGCCGCTGTGGAGGACCAGAGCTTCCATTCATGGCATGAGACAGGACCTGGCCCTAAAAGTGACCCACAGGAATCAAGAATCACTCAACTCATCCAACACAGGATGGTAACATGAACTTACACGTCTACCACACGACGTAAACTATTATTTTGATTATTTTTAAAGGTTAGATTAATAAGAGTGCTCATCAAATGGATACAATTTAGATTTGAAGAACCAGAACTGACGACAGGAGATGCAGAAATGAGTGTACCTGGTGTAAGTTAGTGGGAGTAGGACAGAAGACACTGGTGCAAACACAGACGGTAAAAAAGAAACTGGGCAAATATTTATTTTTCTTCCTCTAATAGGTTCTGTGTACAACAGTAGCTGGCTATTTTAAATAAGAGACAGTAAGTGATTGCATTTCTGCTGTAATGTAATATTTATGAAGTTGAATCTTGTAAAAAAAACAAAAACAAAAAAACGACAGATCAGGGAACGGACAGAGAGCTGTGAGACAACACAGTAAACACGTAAAGGTTGTATGAGGGATTTTTTTTGTTTCTAAATGTCAACGATAGTATAATAGATTTGCAGCAGCCTTGTAATTATGATGACCAAAAAAAAGAATGAAAATCCATCAGCTGTGGACGTGGTGAGGCCAGATAAACATTAGCCAATAGATAACGAGGCTACCTCCTGTTAGGTTGTCAATCAAACTCCCTATGTTTCTTGTGTAACTGACTTTCCGACGCGCTGAGATTATGTGGTTTACGTGCGCCTCTCACGCGTTCCACAGACGCAAGATGCTGTTTACTCAACCAACGCAGCGGTTCTTAGCGACGTTTTCCAACTGTAGCTTCCTCACAGTTTGCACAAAGTCTGTTGCTATGGCAAACAAGAATCCACTGCCAGTTAGGTGCAAAAGAATGTCCATTTTTGAGGTAGCTGAAAGAAGAAGAGAAGGGCATAAGGTACAAAGCCAAACCAAAGGTGATTCTCTGAGATTCCTTCCAACGATGGCGTGAACTGAAGCAGAGGGTCTAAAGGCTGACGCGTTTGTTGCAAAATTTCTTATGGACAGGAAACTTCTGCTTATCATTTGAAAACGCACAGTATAGTTACAGCAGCAACAGCAATTCTGAACGTACATCGGCTGCAAACAAACATCTTCTAGCTCAAGGAGGAGGGGTTTCTACTTAGAGAGCTGTGAGGGAGGGGGGGGGGGGTTCACGCATGCGCAACATTTGAAACAGGACACACAGTCGCTGGATTTCACGTTCCATGGAAAATCCTCGATACAACCTTTAGTAAATGCAGGATAAACCGACCCATCCATCCATCCATTTTCTTCCGCTTATCCGGGGCCGGGTCGCGGGGGTAACAGTCTAAGGAGGGACGCCCAGACCTCCTTCACCCCGGACACAACCCCAAGGGGTTCCCAGGCACACAGCGCGTCCTGGGTCTTCCCCGGGGCCTCCTCCCGGTGGGACATGCCCGGAATGCCAGGAGGCATTTCGGCCGCTTGTATCCGCGATCTTGTCCTTTCGGTCATTACCCAGAGCTCATGACCATAGGTGAGGGTAGGAACGTAGATTGACCGGTAAATTGAGAGCTTTGCCTTTCGGCTCAGCTCCCTCTTCACCGACCCACATCCGTCAGTATTTATTGGTTTTAGTGCGACTCAGCAAAAACCTCACAGACATTACATTACAGCCGGGAATGGCTATGCTGACTGTCCTTCTGACCAAAAGCTGCCGTTATGCAGAGAGCCAATTGATTGAAAAGTTAAAAAAAAAATAAAATAAATAAATAATGTGATGTATGTTAGCAATGTTCAAATCAATGTTTAGCTCAAAATTCTGATGAGAAATAATAATTTGCCCACTACTTTTTCTGTTATGCTCTTTTCTGTTAAGGCATTACCCAAACAAAAATAAATTAAAAAGAGCATAAAATTACAAAGCAGTATCTATCCACCACAACATAAACTCCACACTTGAGGAAATATAGCAAATATTAGATTTATTATGTTTTTATTTGAACTGGCATAAGCAAAAAACTATTACTAGAATTTAAACAAGGAAAACAGGCTTCTAAGAAAACAATAAGTAACAATAAGTAGAACAAGACTAACACAAAACGGGAGCACTAATGGCAGATATTATTTCTGGTATCACACAGGAAAGTTGTTTGGTTAGTACAAATGTCTTGGATTCTGGGTTAAAAAACAGTCAGTCCTAGTGCAGAGGGTGGGACGTTGGTTGTGTGTTACAGCGATAATTACATTAGTGACAACGGTGGCAGCAGCGGAGGAGGACACAGGGGCAGTTAGAGCGTCGTCAGCCCCGGTGGTAGAGGTGTAGGCGTAGGCGAGGCTCAGAGTGGGCGATGGGGTGGGAGAGGCACCGGGGGAGTCCAGACTACAGATCTGCAGCTCGTCCAAAAGACCCGCCGTGGAGGTGGAGTAGTGACTGAGCGCTGACACGGTCACAGGGGAGGTGGAGGGTGACGCGAAGCCACTGATGCTGGAACTACCCGCGGTGCTAAGGCTCACAGTGCCTACAGTACTGCTGGCCCCACTGGGGACATATGGGGTGGGAGACAGGGCCTTGGGCAAGATGCCAGACAGGTAGTCCAGGGACTCAGAGCTGTGGAAGCGGTAGGGGGAGTGGCGTGCACTGGAGTCTGGAGAGGGAGGGCCCTGGTGGTGGAGTGGGTAAGAACAGGAAGGAAAGGAGGAGAGTGATATCACCCATTAGTCACACGGTACAAAGATCTGGCGTCAACAAATGGTGAAATGCAGTTAAGCCAAGGTCTGCAGAAATATCTTCAGAGATGGCAATATTCTGTGAACTGAAAAGGAGTGGTTAGTTCATCCACAGCAAAAGCAAAATTAACGGTTGCCGAAACAGGATTCATCACAAAAATCCACACAGTTAGTCTGGTTTGTTTGAACTGCACACAGCATTATGTCAGCACATTAACACAGCTGCATCACAAAACCATGATTCCCTTTCCACGTGTGATACCAATGTTAAACGATATGCTAATTTCACAGTTGATTCATGAGTGTAATCAAACTGCGAACTTATTGCACTGCTTTTTTTTCTCATTCTAGTTGAAGACAATTGCAGCACTTCAAAATTTGTCCCGGTCCACTCTATAAATACAATGTGCATCCCCACGGTCAAGAAAAGAGGCTTCATGGTAAATGTCTGAACATTCATATTTGGCATCCATTGTGAGAGCAGTTACTTTGTACCAAGATATGTGCAGCCGAAGGTCTTGGAGGCACAGCTGGTGGGGGCTTCTCCAGGTGCGCAGATCCATTGGTAGGATCTGTCTTCAGAGAAGGATCTTGGACCTTCAGCTCTTCAGTAGGCAGAGTTGGTTGTTGTTCTTGCTGTTGAACACTTTCTGCTCTAAGGTTGACAGATCCTGAGGCTGCCAGATGTGAAGGTTTCGAAGGAGTAGGATAGCTCTGTGCACTTTTTTGAGCAGTGGTTGTAGCGTCAGTACTGATGTAAGAATTGAGATGAGCAGGTGGGTCAGGGATGGGGAGAGGGGTTAAATGGAGTGAAGACACTTTACGTTCCTGGCTGTTAGACATATTAGACGCCATGTTTACGTCTTCCGCGGCTGTAGATGGTGGTATTATTGGGGCGGGTGCTGCTGGCACGGACTGCTCGGCGATCTCGGAGTAGGCATAGGAGGAGGTGCTTTTTATAGTGTAGGACTCTTTGACAACGGCATTCTCGCTCTGGGTAAACTGCAGCATTCCAGGGCTCAAGTCATTGGCAAGGGCTACTAGGGAGCTGTAAGATGGTGGATTAGTGCCAGGGAGTGAGAAATGAAAACTCTCTCGTCGGGGGGGCGGGGATGGCATGCGATCCATGTCCTTACAGGTTAATAAAGTGTTGCATTAAAAGAGGATTAAAAAAATGAGAAAAAAGAATATATTTTATTTAGGTAGTAAAAATACAGTATAAATGTGCAGGTAATAGCAACACACAGTGACTCAATCAAGAATTTGAAGAAAAGTGTGGTAAAAATATGTCATATATCAAGACTTAACATTTTTTTAGGCCATTATGAAACAAAAACTGACATACAGCTGTGTGTCTCTGATTGCTATTATTTACTGTATATCATATACTATTGGCCTGTCACGATAACAAATTTTGAAGCACAATATATAAAATAACTATAGACATTTTTTTAAGGACAGATTGAAGCAATAACTAGCCATAGTTTACTTATTCAGTCCTCTACAGCTCAAATATTTTTGCTCATCACTATTGCAAAGAAAATGTACACCCATGTACATGAGCCCAAATATATATTTTTCCATCTATCATATGTTTAACAATAAGTCAGTATCGCAATTATCGTGACAGGCCTATACGCTATATTAGTCATGAGCCTTTGTCAATCCAAGTTCAGTATGCGTTAGTCAAGTGAATAGCAGATCCACCAAAAACATGGTCAGAGAAAGAAATTAATTGAATGTTCCAAATGTAATGCAAAACAGACACATCTGGTCATGTGCTGGGAAGAAGTGGTTTACCTGTGAGGGTGACTTTTTGTCCTGCAGATTGGGTCTGACACTGCGGAAACCTTTGGCAGCGAGTGAGGAGCTGCTGGCGTCTCCATTTTTAAGGCCATCTGTTACACTGCTGGAGCGCCATGAATCTGAGGGTTGAGGATTAACATCACCAGGTTTGCCCTTAGTCACACTCAATTTAGCTGGACAAATAATGTTGGTTTAGTGACTAGCTTACCCAAGTCTGAAGAGTGAGAATCATTCCCTGAGAAGCACAAGATACAGACAGCAAATGTGCAAAAGTGAGACGAAATATTTTGAGATGACTTTGAGGTGAAATTGCTCCTCATGCAAGACCTCTGTTCCACCTATAGAACGTGCTGTGATGATTATGATTAACACCCTCAACACCTCTATAATTTTTACACATCTGATCCTAACAGTTTGCAGAAACACCTTCAGCCGGATGCGATGAGACTAAAGCCACTTCTCACATCTTCAGTTTCTACATCCAATGTGCCACATGCACAGTGGCTGTCCTCTCAGAGAAAAGTAGGTCCTGTGTTCAGTTCCTGGAATGGAAGGGGCATTTCTGTGTGGAGTTGACATGTTCTCCCTGTGTCTGTGTAGATTTCCTCCAAAACGGTCCATCTGAATTATGCTATTTTCTTTTCCAGTTTTTATAATGGAAAAAACAGCAAATGTTTTGCTTTACCTGAACAGCAGTTCAGAAAGTAGTCCTTTTTGAAATTGGTTATTATTGCTTTAAAGCTATCTAAAATATTAAATGATGACACAAATTTGTATGAATAGCCAAATGTCACAATCTTTCTACAATGTGCACCATGTGCTGGTCCTAAATTCAGAGCTGACAGAGCCTGAATGTCCAAAGAGAGACAGATGTAAAAGTGGGTGCTGACAAGGTGTAGGAACAGACACTGCTCCATCAGCAGACTTCACACAGTGCAGTGGGGGAGGCCATACTCTTTAAACTAGCTCTTTGAAAGAATTATAGTATAACATTCTCTGACCAAAGTAGAATACAATATAAAAGATGAACAAGCCAAAGATCAAAATCAAGAAATAAACAGTAGCAATATCACAGAGCAGCACAAACATAAAAAGGTACAGAAGCAGCAATAGTAACTGAAACTTTCAATGTCTTAGTTGTAGAGTTGAACTTAAAGCGGAATGAAACACTAAATCATCTTTTTCACTACTAAATTGTGTATATGGTATTTTAATAGCATTATCTACTGTTCCTAATCATTTTTGGCAACTTCAGTGCAAGCTACGTAAATCTGATCAAAAATGCCTAAATGCAAATGTGTGCCTTCAGTGGCCTATGAAATTTCCAGTAGTTGGTGACATTACACATGATTACAGCCAGGTGATTCTGATTATAAACCAGTCTGAAGAGACGGAGTTTGAAGTGTGGTTACCTGTTAGACCAATCACACTGTTCCTTGTACCTCTAGACCCTGCCCCTGTTCCCCCCCTCACACTTCTAAGTCCACTGGCACTGCCAAGTTTAGCAGCTCTGTGTGAAATGTGGTTATGGGTGGAGTTTAGTTGTTGTAGGTGCATTGTGCTTCTTGATTGACAGTATTGTTGTGTACAGTGTTTGTGAGAGTTAGTACCTGTGGCTAGATTGGGGTAGCTCTGGACCCTCTTCATGGGAGAGAGTATAAGAGACAAAGCCACACTTTTGTGAGCATATCCACCGCTATCTGAGAAATCACAGCCGAGCAGGTGACAGCAGAAGCAGCAGCAGAACACATGCACATGCAAATAAACAAACACACCGATAATGCAGCCAGCCATAAGAAAGGCACACAGCCCATGCATCACAATGGTTATTCTGGAGGAGTGTGCTGTTTTGGGCATTTAAAGGTCCCATGGCATGAAATTTTCACTTTCTGAGGTTTTTGAACGTTAATGTGAGCTCCCCTACCCTGTTTAGGGCCACCCCCATGGCTAAAAGTTGCGAAATGTCTAAACTGAGCATTTGCGGTCCTTTTCTGCGTTAGAAAAAAACACAGCTCAAACGGGCGATTCTGAACAAGGCACCTTATTGACGTCAGCTCGAAAAATGCAGCTCCACCCCCGTCTGTGCCTACTCAGCGTTTCTGTAAATCACGCCCAGAGAGTTTGGACCGCGAATGCGCTAGGCAATGCGAAATGCATTTTTTTATTTGCCTGGAGGCACGTCCAAGTGTTTCTAGGCTCGGAAGTCCTTTATCTGAGCCTCTGGACCTTTGAACAGCAGTGGTTTAATTTTATTTTCTGTGGAAATGTGTTTATTTTTCAATGGAACGCTTCTCATCTCTTCTCCGCGCAAAAACGCGGAAATGGATCAGAGCGGACAGCTGAGAGCTGAGAGCGGAGAGTTTGGCTACGCCCCCACCCTCTACTATAGGCCATCTCTGTCCTCCTCATTTGCATTCAAGCAACAAGTCCCATAATGGACTGTTCAGAGAAAGAAAAATTACTCTTTCTCATCTTATCTCTGTTTCTCATGCACTGAGTCTTGATTTTGAAGAAGGATTCATTTACAGTATTAGGGAACCATTAAGGAGCCATATAAAATCATCAATGTTACTGTTACTTATAATGTTACTTCATCAAAAACATAGCCAGAGTTGTGTTTTGTTTCATTCACACATGTTTGAGTAATCCTTTATTAGTCTGTCTACATGTCCAAAGCTCAGAATGCTCTGCTTCACCCTGTGAAGTCATGCAGGTGTTGTTTTCAGGTTAACAACTACCTATTTGCCTTTAGTTCAGTAGAGTTTGGCAATTCAATGGCTGAAATTATCCAAATGATTTTATGGATAATCAACTTAACTATGTTTCAGAGGAATGAGTAGTCTAAGGCTACGTTCACACTGCAGCCTGAAACGACCTAAATCCGATTTTTTTGCCTCTATGCGACCTGTATCTGATCTTCTAATGACAGTGTGAACGACACAGATCCGATTTTTTCAAATGCGATCCAGGCCACTTGGATATGTGGTCCTAAATCCGATACATATCCGATCTTTTGACATGCGACTGCAGTCTGAACGGCCAGGTCGCATTCATCCGACCTGAGTGTGTTTCCTCCAATGAGAGTGGTATAAGTAGGCGTTCACAAATGTGCACAAACGTTCTTCTCGTCATGCGAAAATAGTATATAAACTCGTATCAGTGAAGCGGCGAAGCACGTAGCAATCCCACCCCTCCTGCCTGTGACTCCGCACCCACACGTTCCTTTCTGCACACGTTGCTGCCACTGCCCCGCAAAACGCTGTGGCCAAAAACCTCGTCCTTCTCCTTCTCCGTCTCCTCCTTAAAACAAATAAGCTGTACATGTTTTGGCTCCGGTACGAAAGCAACTTTAGGCTACTTCCGTAAACACTGAGCGCGTTCGCTGCGTGTGACGTCATCGTGTCCTCCAAGGCGCATGCGGGACACTTTTGGGGAGTTTAGCGTTCACACTGGAGATCACATACAATTCGCATTTAACTGGAAATGTGAACGGCCTCGCAAAAAAATCGGATTTCACAAAAAAATCGGAATTGAGCATTAAGCCCTGCAGTGTGAACGTAGCCTAAGCTGTCATAGGCACTGTTAATTTGTACAAAGGCTTTTCATGTAAATTGTCATATATTCTTCTTGCAAGTACAATATCTTCAATTGTGTAACCACTTTTCTGAGAAAACATACCCAAGCTATAATAAAATGTATTGCATAGTCCTATCATTGTGTACTGTAAATGTAGTCAAACAGGATCTCCATGCTGCATTTGCATTGTTGTACTGTAAGTACAGGCCTGAGAGATCCTCATTGATTGTGCAGCTGAAATACACATTCGAGAATGGCTGGCTGCCAGCTGCAGGATGAGCTTTGGAAATGTATGGCAGGAAGCACGCATCACTAAGGCTTAAAGCAACAGGGGGATATTATCCTTATTATTATCCTTGTTGATGCTTTTAATCACAAAAACTCATCACCAAAGTGAACAGGGTCAGGTGTAAAGTTTCACTGTGGTTTGTGACTCAGTTAGACCAGCACACATCGCAGCTTCAAAATAGACAAGGCTTTCATGTGTTCACCTATAGGGTGCTTTTAAGTAAGAAGTGTATCTCATAATTATAATGCTGTAAGAATATACTACTTTGTATAACAAAATAAAAGCCTTGTTGCATTATCCTTCTTGATGCACAGTATTGTTGTGTTATTTTGTATAACAAATACATGTAATCATAACCAAGTAATGTGCAGTACTGTAACTCTTTATGGATTTTTTTATCTGTCCATATGCTGCACCTTAGATGACCATAATCAGAGCCTTTTACAGTACACAGGTTTTATAGCCTTACAGCTTTACTCTGGCACAGTGTTGTGTTAAATTTCATGTCTATTTTTAAATCTTTTAATAGTTATTCATCTTGATGCATATTCTCCTGCTGTTCTGTTGAACTTTGTATTGTAACACTGTAAATTCTCCAAATGTGGGACATATAACGGTTTATCTTATCTTATACTTATATTAGTTCACAGATGATATGTTTCGGCAAACTTTGAATATCCAGAATAGCCACACCTTCCAATCAAATAAATAATCAGACAAATGTTTAAAAAGTCATGGGGCTACATACCTGTATTCATATTGAAGAGCACTTTTGACTGGTTGGAAGGAGGAGAATTTTCTGTAAAAAGAGATAAAAAAAAAAGGTTATGTTAGCCAAAGAAAGGTGTGTGTGTGTGAAAGGTTTAATAATATAAATCCTTTAGCAAAATAACTGATAGCTGCGCCACCAAGATCAAGATCAAGCATCACAAATACTTTTTTTAAATCATAACTTACATTGTGTGATGCCTGAGAAACTTTGAAATATACAAACAAGTTATAAGCTTTGATTTGACCAAACACTTTAAAACTACTTTAAGCAGATTGAGAATACAGTAGGAAGATAATTATATATCAGTGTGAATACCAAGTTAATTATCATCCAGGTAGCATCAATAACTTTCTTTTGCTATACCAATTAAATTATTACTTAAAATTATCTCTCTTCTTCTTTGCTTAAAGGAGAATTAATGTTTTTTTACAATCTGAGCCTTATTTCAGTAATAAAACAAGTTGTTTTACTCACCCATAGCACTTTGGTGTCATATGGAGCACTTCCAGAGATGTTTTGGATTTGCGGTTAGCCTAACGCGAGTTCTAGCCGTAGCTCGGGGCATATAATATATTCCCCGAGCATGTAATATATGCCCCATGCGGTCTCCAAATAACACAAACTTTAGCACTTTTCAAATCATAGAAGCTCGATGTCTTAGTCTGCACGTTCGTTTGGTCAAAAGTGTCCTGTAATCCGAGATTTATCCATAGTTTCGAGTAGATGAGGAGGCCAGTGCGCATGTGCAGAGTCACAGTTTATTTTGCTCTCAGCTCCCGGGACCCAAACATGAAACGCAAAGCTGTAAACTATGGCTAAATCTCTTCAATCACTTTTGACTCAAACGAAATCATAGATTAAGACATCGAGCTTCTATGATTTGAAAAGTGATAAAGTTTGTGTTATTTGGAAACCGCATGGGGCATATATTACATGCTCGGGGAATATATTATATGCCCCGAGCTACGGCTAGGGGGCTAGGCTAACGCAAATCTAAAACATCTCTGGAAGTGCTCCATATGACACCAAAGTGCTATGGGTGAGTAAAACAACTTGTTTTATTACCGAAATAAGGCTCAGATTGTAAAAAACGTTAATTCTCCTTTAAGCATCTGGACAAGTAGATAAAGGAGATTCTGACAGAGATCGTACTATCCACAACAATGTTAAAAACTCTATTTCTATTCAAAGAGCACTTCTAGGAACAGGTCGAGTAAAGCACTCAGTGACTGATATAAATGGGAATGACTTCAAAGCCAAAGATGCATTACAGACCCACATGTTTGTGTGGGTGAATGTGCAGGGTGTCATCAGGAGACTAAGACTATGTGACAGATAGGACATGAGAGCATCTACAATGGCAGCAGCAGGATCTTAATATCAACCACTTACACCGTTAACACTACGCTCCTCACCTACATGTTATTTTAGAGGCTGCATTCACTGTCAGAGACCAAACAGGTGGAATTCCCTATGTTCAACAAATGCTAAATCGAACCATTTCTTTTTTTTTTTGTCAGTTAAGACTCTCAAGTGTGTGTATATATGGTTGTATGTGTCACTCCTACTGCAATAATAATAGTAAGACTTGCAATAACCTGGTAACTCATGTGTAGTATCAGCTATAGAGGACTATTATTATTAGACTACTATTTTTTTGCATTTCATTTGTTTCTATACTGTGTTGTAAATATCCTCCTGTGTTGTATATCCTACTTAAATGTCTGCACTGAAGTGAAATGCTTTCAATCTCATTATGAGTATGTATGATGTAAATTGTGCATATGAATAGTGACAATAAAAAGCACTGTGTTCTATTCTATTAAGTTGTCAAGATCTAAAGTTACACATGTTACAGTTCCAAAGTGATTAAAGATGCTCTATTAAACAAAATGAACTCTTGTGAGATTTTAGCCATGATATATGTTGTTAACTCCTCAAAAACATAACCTAGAGTTGTACTTTTTTCATTCACACGTTTGAGTAATCCTCTATTATTAGTCTGTTTACATCTCCAAAGCTCAAAATGCTCTGTTCCACCTTGTGATGTCAAGTTAAAAGCTAACTTCTACCTTTTGTTCAGTAGAAAAAGGCAATTCCAAGGCTACAATTATCCAATTTATTCTAATGAACGTGTATGGAGATCATGGAATTGCATAATATAGGCCCTTTAAAAGCCTACAAGTGCTCTACAAACATTGATTTCTATTGAAAAGTTTCTAAATGCACAGAAAAAAATGCCCCCTTCAGACAAGACAGACAAGTCTAATAAAAGCCTGACCAAACTATTATTCATTTCTTCCATTGTCAATAAGGCTTGGGGCATTTGACAACTTTTCCTGATGATAATATCAAGATAGTGAAACCAACACACCCTGTAATCTTCAAATCCATAAATGCAGTGATCAAACTGCGTAGAATACCAAAAAGTTAAAGTTTGACCTGCCATAATCTTGATTAGTTATTGTTGAGGAGAAAGTGTTGTTAGCTGAGACTTAGATCCCTGCAGACCTAATCCTCGGCTGCATACGTCCTGTCCTCGTAAATCTATCTGGAAAACACACAAGCAGCAGTGGGGTAAATCATGGAGCTGGCGTCGCGGGCTGTCGGCGTCCAAACGATGGTCAGATTATAAACAGGATCGGGTTTCGGGGGGACAGATCGGAGGCGACTCTGCAGCTGTGGCCCTGGTGTAATGTTATGGCTGGACACAGTGAGGGAAAGCCACCCGGGCGCGACTCTTCCACGCACTGCCAACACTCTTCACTTGTATTCTCAACGCTCTGAAGGCACTAGAAGTTTACTAATGGTATTTTATTACATACATAGAAAAATTTAATGACAGTTCTGAGATGTGAGAGGTGGGTAGTACTCCGTTACATTTACTTGAGCACCTTTTTGAGCACAATTTTACTCCTACTTGAGTGATATTTTTAAGGTAATAGTGGTCTTACTTGAGAAAACTTTTTGGTTATTCTTTCCACAGTACGTCTACAAATGATACAATCTTTTTGTTGACAATATTAAATTATTTGAACATTTTTATTATGTAGTTTTTGTAATTTTTGTGTCTACCCTTTAAAAATATCAGTTATAATATAATACAGGGGGTCCTCGGGTTACGACGTTGATCCGTTCTTAAGACGCGTCGTAACCCGAATTTCGTCGTAAACCGAATTTCGTCGTAAACCGGATTTTGCCTTTGATCTTCCAACCAAAGCACCAATAACCTTTTCATCTCAATAATTAGACCACTGCGCTGCTTGGTTATCACTGCCGCTTTCATAGGAGCAGATCAGAGCCCACATCAGGTACTTCCGCCCACATTGGGCACGCACACGAGGCTGTCTTCTTCTCCCTACAACCACAACAGAGCGTATTCTTCCGCCGTGCGCCGCACGCCGTTCGCGTTTGTTTACATCTCTTACCACGCTAAACCGCGTAAGACGGAATGGCGCGTAATATATACATATTTTTTTTAATGGGGGCGCGTTCGTAACCACGAAACGTCGTAACCCGAGACCGTTGTAACCCGAGGACCCCCTGTATTTGCATTACATTACAATTTATAAATCAGTAAAGGTATACAGCACTTTGGTCACCTTGAGTGTTATAATAAAGAGTGTTGTTGTAATAAATAAAAATTCTATGAAATTTACCCAGTGAAAGTCAGACATTGCTTTTCAACCACGCTTCAAAAGAATTATTAAAAAAATAAACTCACTCTGAAACAGGCCTGGACAAAAATGACGGTACCCTTAACTTAATATTTTGTTGCACAACCTTTTGAGGCAATCACTGCAAACGATTCCTGTAACTGTCATTACATTTCATAGAATTTTGATTTATTGTTACTTTTGTCAGATTCAAGTTATTTCTGTGATCATTAACCGACGGGTACCAACAATTTTGTCCACGTGTGTAAGGGGTTCTATAAATAAAGTTCTGTTGATTGATTGAGTAGTACTTTTCCAAATACTTTTTTACTGTTACTTGAGTCATTTCTTGGACCACTACAGGGGGTCCTCGGGTTACGACGTAGATCCGTTCTTAAGACGCGTCGTAACCCGAATTTCGTCGTAAACCGGATTTTGCCTTTGATCTTCCAACCAAAGCACCAATAACCTTTCCATCTCAATAATTAGACCACTACGCTGCTTGGTTATCACTGTCGCTTTCATAGGAGCAGATCAGAGCCCACATCAGGTACTTCCGCCCACATTGGGCACGCACATGAGGCTGTCTTCTTCTCCCTACAACCACAACAGAGCGTATTCTTACGCCGTGCGCCGCGCGCCGTTCGCGTTTGTTTACATCTCTTACCACGCTAAACCGTGTAAGATGGAATGACGCGTAATATATACATTTTTTTTTTTAATGGGGGCGCGTTCGTAACCACGAAACGTCGTAACCCGAGACCGTCGTAACCCGAGGACCCCCTGTACTTTGTACTTCTATTTGAGTAATATTATTTTGAAACACTGAACTCTGACTATTGGGCTAATAAACTGAAACATGCCTATTCTAACCGCCTCTATGGGAGATGTCATTTTAAATCTTCAATCAATCATTCAGCGAGTAATCAGAGGGAAACCGGCCCTAGTGCACTGTTTTAGTCCCAAGCTTTCTCGCAGGACCGCACTGCTCCTGTGGAATGACTGGGGTAACCACCGGCTGGCGCCTCACTGTTTTGCATGTAATAAAAGTTTATTGACGCTATCTGTGTTTCACTTTTGGCTGTGCATCACTCTTGGCTCATATGCTATTTTCTGATCTATGTTATAATGCTTCCTCATCAAAAACATATTAGAGTTATGTTTATCACACAAACCCTGCATATTTAGTCTTACAGAAAACACTGTTCCACCTTGTGATGTCATGAGGTAATACAGGAAGTGCTCCATACTAAATCATGTGGACAATTTGAGCCATGGAAGTGCCAATATTTTCTGAACAAAAGGTAAAAGGTAGCTGTTAACTTGAAAACTACCACTACATTACAACACCAGAGCAACAAAACAGAGCATTTTAAGCTTTGGAGATGTAGACAGACATAATAAAAGGTTATGCAAATGTGTGTGAATGAAACAAAAGACAACTCTGGTTATGTTTTTGATGAGGTATCAACATTTTAACATGGCTTAAAACTCACAAGAGTAAATTCTGTGCAATACAGAACCTTTAACATGAATAAATAAAGAGAAGATTGATTTTTCATTTGCACTAATAATGGGATTTATTTTCAAGGAGGAGCTGTCTCTGTTTGCTATGTCCTGAAATGTTCAAAAGAGCATTTAAAAAACAAGTGAGCTTTTAGCAAAGTATTTACTGATGCTCGGACCACATGGAGCACAGAATGAATGAACTGTTTGATCACACATCAAATGATCTGATGTAAAACAAGTGCATCTGAGAATACAGCAGCGGTGCCTGACTGAGGTGTAGTAACAGTGCAGTGTGCGTTATAATCAATGAGATCTATGCACAGTCACAATTATAGACAATGAGAATGAAATAACATAAAGGAATAAAACAGTGTGTGTTCAGCTGATGTGCGCGCTCGTTCTGACTTGGCATGTGTGGACATGTGGTTGTATCGATCAGATGATGTTTTGTGATGGGGAAGTGTGTGGAGAGCAGCGTGTTTCAGTCTTGCCGTCGTGTTCGTGTTTTAATGTATTTAGACACTGAGATTGTTTGCACAGTTTAACTGCCTGTCACAGTGGGCAAAAGTGATTGTAGATATGTTCACACACTGAAAGCTGGTTGGTTCTTGAGTCTGCAGCTCACCTTGCCTCATGTGCATGTCTGCAGGTGTGTGCAGGGGCTGGGGATGTGTATGGGCGCTTTGGCATCTTCACTGATTGTATATGTAAATATGAGTGGCTGAACGCCTTGGTCCCGAGGGCACGGTTCGCCACTATAATTTCCATCTACACCAATAGTGTGTAAGGTTTATGCCACAACTACAACTGACTTTTTCTGTGACTGAAGATTTTCACAGTTGTGACTTCTATAAATTTAAGTGGTACAGTGAACCCTCGCTGTATCGCGGTTCACTCTTCGCGGCCTCGCTGTTTCGCGGATTTTTTTTTCCAATTTTTTTTTTTTTTTTTTCAATTTTTTTTATAGTGTAACTTTTTTTTACGGTGTAACATTCTGTCCTGCGCCCTGATTAGCTAAGAGACTAGACCAGGACTAAACCAGGTCTAAAGCAGGTCTAAACCAGGACTAAACCAGGTCTAAACCAGGACTAAACCAGGTCTAGACCAGGGATGGTAGGGACAGAGTCTCTGATGTCCTTCACGAGAGCGCCTGGGTGACAGGAGGTGTGGCCTTTGTTTACTTGCACGAGCCATGGAAGAGACTGAGTGCGAGCCGGACCATGGAAGAGCCAAGAATCAACATGGACGGGCCTGGCGCCTGGCCGCGCGGCGTCCGCGGCGTCCGGGGGGAGGACACTCGCGCGCACAGAGGAGACAGTGGCTCTTCCCCGTGAGAGGACGAGAGGACGAACCCGACCCCGTCCTAGAGAGCTGTGGAGTATTGGCGACGCATTGATAGCGGTCTGATTTTGGAGCCGGGGTGAAATGCAACCAACTCTTGTGAGCGCAGGTTGGTCTTACCTGGTCTTGTGGTGAGGACTGGTGCTCAGAGGCGTCTGTTAGCGGTTTGGCACTGTTAGCATTGGCTTGAGTCTTGCCCAAAATGATATCCAGGTCGCTTTCCACTCGACTTTCGCACATGGCATGGATATGTGGTACCAAAACAAACACACGTGTCCGCGCGCACGTGTCCGCGCACACGTGTCCGCGCGCACGTGTCCGCGTGTCACGTGCCCCCCACTACTGTATTAATATATTTTAATGAAAATCTACAAAAGTTTGAGTGTTTAAACAAGAGAAAAATGTTAATACCAGTCTCAGAAAGGTGTATAATGTGTCTGGTGAAGCGTTTTCAGCCTTAAAACATGTAGAATAATTGTAAAATATAAAATTGTCCTACTTCGCGGATTTCACTTATTGCGGGCTATTTCTGGAACCTAACCCCCGCGATAAACGAGGGTTCACTGTACTCTAAAATGACAAAATGTATGCACTTGGCCTAGTTCTGCTGACCATTATGTTTGGGATTTTAGTTACTCTTTCTTTTCCACCCCAGGTGCAGTTTATACACCCAGTATAATGTTGACATGGGTATGGCATGATGGCAAGTAGTGTGTATAATTAGTGAGTTTAATAGCTTTGGGAGTGGAGACGCACTAGTCAAAGCTATGAGGCCTTCAAAGCTGTGATGTCCAACCCCACAGGCACATCCAGTCTTATTAGTGTGCTGAGTGATCCACAGGGAAACATTCACATTATATTAGTGGACTAATGCCCTCTGAGCTTAGGAAGCAAGGGAACATAAGACACTGCAGTCACTAAGCATTAAGATTACAACTTAGATACTGGAGTTCTCATGATACTAACATTTCAAACTGGACTTTGACAATAAGCAACAGACTCGATACTCATCTATGAATATGTCCTTTTTAGCACTGATCCCTGCTAAAATGAGTAGTATCGACACAAGTTTTATTATTGATTAGTGTGCTTTTTTAAATACTTTTGATAATGCTATTAGATATCACATCATAAGGCAATGGAGAATTAGAAGAGAGAAATATACTGATTGAGAAATTGCTAAACTGTACTTAAGATGCATCTAGCTCAGTCCTTGTTATCTGACATAATCAGAGGTTTTAACACTCCTAACAAAGTAAGCATAGACATGAATGGACAATACTACCACAAAGTGTTTTTATGTTTCTGGGACCCTTCTGATGGAAAATAAACTTCAGACAGCGGCATCAGGGGTGTCAAGTTTACATGCAAATTCTATGGTGTACACACATCTAGGCTGGTCCAGTGTTTTGGCTGTTAAAAATTTGAATTTTCAGCAAAATGGGCCATGTGTCAACGGGTTTCAAGCGTCTGCTCTCAAATGAAGAGGCGTCCAGCTAGAGGCATTTTGACACCACAGTCTGAACGCAGCTTTAGACATTCAGAATCTCCTGCCACTCTTGCGCTACTTAAATTCATAAAAAACACATGCACTAGCAGTCAAAAGTTTAGACATACATTTTATTTATGTTTTTTTCTTTATTTTCCATGACATTGTAGATTCTGTTTTAGATTTGAGATTTTTTTTAAAAGCCACCCTTCATTTCTTGACCCTGACATGGCACACCCTGAAGAGAAAATCAGACAATTTCAGACGTTAATAAAAATTATTGAGAGAAGGCCAAGGATTTGCTTGCACCATTTATTCTATGTCTTCCGTATCTAAAATGTAATGTCCAAGCTACTACTAGTACACAGAAGTTAATTTAAGAGGATACATTCAACTTCAGTGAGCAGGTTTACAAAGTGAAAAGTGCTGAAAATCAGATACTAATCAAGATACTAATTTAAGCAAGTATCAAGACTGAAAAAAATCATATAACAGGACATTTTCATTTTCATCTTGAGCTATCAGATCTAGTATAAGACCACGTGGTATAATAAATATAACAAATTCTAATTACAGATAATTATTGTGTTAAAATAACAGTATTCTCTAAAAACAAGCTTTTTAATCATCATTTGACTATGAAAATTGGTGTTCAGCATTGAGTCTATTCTGTATTCTATACTTGAAATTGAGTTTGAAATGTTATTATCATGGTAACACTACTAGATTCTATATTACCCACACAAGCTTTCAAAGTGGGCAAATCTCTTCAGATACATTAACACGTGTGTGCGTGTAGAGAGTGAGCAGTCAGTGGAGATAAGCTGACTATGGCCCCGGAGGTCTTGACCTTTCACTGCTCACTCAGAATAAGACGTGGCCACAGGATGTCAACAGATTAAGCTCCTTAGTCTAATCTATTTCTGCCTCTCACAAAAGGCATACTACAATACTTTGTTCAACTGCTTTGTAGAAACATCCCTTCAAAGACATGTGTAATTTAATATAGACAGAATGGAAAATAGGAAATACAAAAACTCCCTCTACGGTAGGGTTGTTCAATGAAAATTGGATACTAATTGACACTAAAGCTAGTATTAAAACTAGATACTCATTTGAGCAAGTGCCAATACTAAAAACTCTCAGGACAGAAACAGACCTTTTTCCATAGTCAGCAAAAATGTACACTGAGACCTTGTTGCAGACAGGGAGAGTTGGCCAGTCCAAAAATGGTCATATTTTTGTCTGCTACAAGATTTTTTTTTGTGGTGCATTTCTGTGGTTAAATGATGAGTGTCAAGATATGTTGAGAGAAGTATCTTGGGAATCCACATATTGCTAATTAACAATCATAAAGCAGTGCATATAGGGAGTATTTCACTTACAGTACTTCACTTGCAGATAGTTCTCAATAATATGTCTGTTTTTCATAGCCAAGGTCAAACAAACAAGCAGCAGAGTCATGTCAACAAGAAGGCAAAGGAGATTAATGAGGGACTTTTTCAGTTCTGATACAGATTTTTGATACTATATCTACTGATACAGTGCAGAGACTGAAAACATCATTTATTTTCTTTAAACAATATAAAATAAAACAGATCCAAATATATTATGTTGCTGCTATTTATCCCACAATTAACTACAACTTTGTATAAATAAAAGTTCAGTTATGAGGCTCTGTGCCAACTACGACCAGTAAACAGTCTTTTTACATCAATTTATATGCCCAGGTTACCTGGCCAGCCAAATGATATCTCTCTGTATTTGCTATACAGCGCGATACCATTTGGACACCCTCGCTCCACCCTCGCTCCTCCGGTTAACAACGGACTCCGCGATTCTGATTTGTTCAAAGATGGTGACGTCAGTGCACCCGCAACGGCCCTTCCATTCAGCTGTAAAATTGGTCTTAAATGACCTAAAACACATCGATTCCTTAAAACCACAGCAGCTGACAGCTCTAGAGGCCTTTCTTTTCAAAAAAGATGTTTTTGCATTGCTTCCTACCGGCTTGGTTCACGTCGCTGTCCGTTAACTGTTCTCTGATTGGTTCACTTAGCTGTCTGTCTAAACGCAACAGCAGCGCATTCTGGACCAAGCGTTACCAGACTTGCCGCTGGTACAGCGATGAGTCATGGATTCTTCCAGGCAAATGCCCAGGATATAGGCTGAACAGATATTTGGAAGCCAATATCTAGATGTCCAGTGCGGTCGTCACTGTCAATGCTAGAGTTCATGTTAGACATAAATCCAAACAGTAATATCAGTGAAAAACATTTCATGCAGTGGCATCCAAACAAACAAAAAAGACTATGGCAACGTTTCAGCTTATTGTGTGTAGCACGATTCATAAGGACGCTTGTATACCAGCGCCACGCCACAATAATGACAGCGCATTAATGTCACCCCGCTGACACTTGCAACAAAAGTCTCTGTTCTCAGGGCTTTTGTTCAGCCTTGCCACTCATTAGCAGACCCCCTTCTCGCATCATGAATGGAGAACTGGGGTCAATACATGGACACAGCATGGGCGCTCTTCGGCTAAAATGGAGAATAACAGAGCCCCGTGTGTTCTGCAGATTGCATCACCGTCCCACTCACAAGCAAAGCCATCAGCCTGAAAGCACTAATACAATTATGCAACACAGAGCCACGGCACTGTGAGCAGCACCACAGATGAAATATGATGTGACAGTAGCTTTGTAAACTATGGGGCTATTATTGTAAGAAATGATTTGTATTTGCAGAAAAACAAACTTAATATAAACAACACAACCATTATGGAGTTAATAAAAAATAGTGTAGTACACCAAAGGCTAATTTTGGAAAAATAAATAAATAAAAAATACTGTAAAATAATAAAATAAAAAAATACTGCAAGTAATACATGGCCCTCCATTTTTAAACTTATTTAAAAATAACCACACTATACTATGTTTTTTTGGTAAATACATCAAAACAGCACTTGTGTCAAGTGTTCAGGTTTGTTTTACTAAATATGTGTATTAGTTAAATAATTTACACAATTAACTGAATATTGAACAGTTCATTTCAGATCACTATATTAACTTAAGGTAAGGAATGATTTGAGGTAATGGTCACGATATCACAGAAATGCTATCAGCTGTGCTAACCGTACATTCCCCAGACATAGTCTGGATTCTCCAGGTGGTACTTGGCTAAGTGTTAAGATAAGCACAGCTTGATTAGCAGAACTGCTATTTTTACAGCCATTAGACAGAACCATTATTCGGTGCGTTGGAGGACAGAGTGCAGAGATGTAGGATAACCTCCTAATTTCATTTGATTGCTGAAAATGAGTATTTATCAAAGCTGATAATATAAGCAAGTTTATAAAGTCTAAAACAAATCTTTCTCAAGATCAGAATATGGGTTCTCGCTGCACTGGGACCGCACACACTGCGGCTGATTAAAGAATGAGTCAAACGCACATTTTTCAGAAAACAGACACAATTGCTGAAACAATGCAACATACACAAGTTTGGTTCCTCCAGTCATAGCGTAAAGACATTTGCATTAGCTTTAAGTTGAAAAGGTGATAAGTAAAAAATAAAATATGTTGTTTGTTTTTTACTATGGGCCACAAATCCATCTATCTATTTAAAAGTAGAGCAGTGTAGGTCCAGGTAAAAGTGCGTTCCAATGTGAAGGTTCCCAGCTTTGCTCTCTCTGTGTACCCAAGGGGTCAAGGTGACATTCCACAGCACCTTTGAGAGCAGCCTAATGTAGGAATTGGTGCATGTCTTTTGTTGAGAGGGAAAGAGGAGACCATGAACGAGGTGTAACAGGAGATACAAGTGCGCAAAAGGAGCAACTGGGGAAGCATTATGGACACTGCTGTTTGTCAACGTTTTCTTCACAACAAAACTTCACTTCAGCTGAGCATGAAGATTTACTACAGTGTAATGAGCGTTTCTCCTGTGCTATTCCTAGTAGTCTGTGGTTTAACCAGTGTTTTATGTAACACCGTTTCCCATGTCTGCTGTCACACAGGACAGAAAAAATCTACCACTGACCTATAATTGTGGTCTATAAAATAGTTTTAATTTTTGGAGTCTACTAACTAGGTCATTTTTGTTTCCCTTCTTTCTAAAATGGTACATTAAATTGCTTTCAAAAAGAAGACTGGTTTATTTTTCAGGGAAGCTAAATTATAACATTTCAAGGACAAAACAAACTTTAAAAACTGTAAAAATGTTAAGATCCTTACCGTCATAAAATCCAAAAAAAAGAAATGTATATTTCTCCAGAAGTCAGGTGCAGATGAGCTGTGTCCAAAGGTGCTATTCCACTTCCTCTTCTTCTTGTGGCTTTGGGCTGTTGGTTGTGTGGGTCAGATGTGCCTCACCTCCTGTTGGGCTTTAGTGTTCAGAGCAGAGCCCTGTCCAGCGCCTGGGAAGCATACAGACAACAGAATGGGGAGAAACTTAGAGCGTCGGACAGAGGGAGTGACAGGGAAAGACAGTTCCCTGTTTGGGTGAAGCCATGATCAGATACAGCTATTTTCAGACGCAGGCATGCTTGTGTATGAGTCTGGAAAGTTACCCCCCAGTGTAATGGGTGGGGGCTAAGTGACAGGGCTGACTATCTCTATTTTACTGCACATGTTTGTATGCGTGCATACCACACAGTGCATGCACACAGCCTAACACGCAAACTCTCAATATATCCTCAAGAACATTTAAAGGGAAAATAACGTAAAAATTCTAAAAATATCCTTAGTCATTCTTGAAACATTGCCAAAGATGCCGTTGCGTTGTATTACAGAGATTCCAGGAGAGGACCCAGAAAGTGCTGTCTGGCAGACTGTTAATCACTTCCTATATATTGGTAAACTACGGCAAGACTCAGGGTATTTAACAGCATTTAGGATTATGACAGTTCACAGTTGCTGACCAAAAATTACCAATGTGCAACTGGCACGTAATGTAAGTCTCAGGATAATATGCTGAGACTTCTATATACTGTACATATTATGTATATAGAAGCATTGAGAACAACAACTAAGTGAATGAAGGGAAGTGCTTATAGCTGCGAATTGCTTTAGTTAAAAAAACAAACAAACAAACAACAACAACAAAAAAACAAAGAATATAAGTCAAACTGATTGAAATTTTCAACAGTTTACTTTGGGTAGAGGTGGACTGATATCAGTCAGGCACTTTTTAGTGTATTGCATTGACCATAAAGCTCTAGCAAGGGCTGATATTTTGTATGAGGTTTTGATTGAATTTGAATAAGATACATTAAGCTTTGTTTTACCACTTTAAAAGGCCCATATTACACTATTTTCTGATCTATATTATAATGCTATCTCCTCATCAAAACCATATCTGGAGTTATGTCTTGTTTCATTCACACATGTTTAACACACAAACCCTGCATATTGAGCTTTACTAAAACTCTTGAGCTTTGCTTAATTCCATACACCTTCACTAGAATCGTTTGGATAATTTCCGCCCTGGAGTTGCCAATCGCTATTGAACTAAAGGTAAAAGGTAGCTGTTAACGTTAAAACTACCACTTCATGAGCATTTGGAGCTTCGGAGATGTAGACAGACATGCAGGATTACCCATACATGTGAATGAAACAAAACAAACGTAAGTTTTTAATGAGATTACAATATTATAACATGGCCACTACGACTACGTCCACCAACCCAAAACATGCACAAAAGGTAAAATCCTCAAGCTAAGGTAGTCTTGACCAAGCCAAGCAAAGGATCTGGAGATGGGTCCCCAGATGCTGCTCCTCACAGCATGTCTCAGCAGCATTTAAAGCAAACTTAAAACTTAAAAACAAACACATCTTAGAAAGTCAATAGAAAGCTATTGGCCTGATGTAGGCGTGAGCAGAGATAACACACAGCAGCCAACTCCAGTCTTGACTCTTTAATCTGACCCGACTGTGGATGTCGTCAGTGCAGGGCTATGTAAAGTGGCTCTCTCCTGGCGAAAACTGACAGTGAAATTGTTGTGGCATGAGATTTTCCTCCCTTCTCTCGCTGACACTTTGATGACCCAGCGCACACAGGAGACAGACACATAAAAGACAGAAGTCCATCTTTTTTAATACCCACCATCTATGTGCAGTCCCCAGTCACCCCATCTACAAGTAACATATACAGACTAATTATGTGCCCACTCACATATGACTCGCGTCATTAATAATGTTACTGCTGTGTAATCCATATGGGAATTTATATTTGGACATGACCACACACGTACACACGCAAGCTCAATATACATAGTGAGAGGTCAACCAGAGGCACCTCTAGACCTCAGACTCCGTGCTATTCCCAGAATGATGATGTAACTACTGCTATTAGCATCTCATATTTAGAACCTGGACACCCAAAACCAAGCAGGCAGCTACTGTGCAGAGTGCTATTTAGACACCTATGTTCTTAAAGGTAAATACACATTAGTAATTCTATAGACTGACATTTCAAAACATACAACAATCCAAATGATAAAGTCTATTGGTGCTGTCACTCTACTAACATTTCAAACTTGATGTCATTATGAAGGAAAAGTATCGATATTCAATAGCAATTTCAATACTACATGATAATCAAAGCACTATTTTTATACAAAAGAATACAATTACACAGTTGCAGTTACACATTCTTGTAGAATGTATGCAAGTATTTTGATATTGACACCAGCTCAAAGTAGTATCTACTTCTGAGACAGACAGGCACCTTCTATTTCCAGAATTAGATGATTAATTATAGTGTTTCAAGAGCCCATACCACACTATTTTCTGATTCGTTATAATGATGTTTCCTACTCACAAAAATAGCTGGAGTTGTGTTTCTGTGTCATTCACACATGTTTAACATACAAGCCCTGCATGTTCTCGGCTGAGTTCATCAATCAATCAGTCAAACAATATTTATAAAGAGCTTTTCATACAAAAATGTAACACAAAGCGCCTTACAGTGGTTAAGGATTAGAAGATTGACTTTTATTGATCTCACACAGGAGAAGAGTTCATGTCTCAAACTGAACAAACTGTTCCATGTGTCATGTGGTAATACTGTCTTTTTACATAATTTTTTACATACATTTTTACAACTAGATCTTCACTAGAATCATTTGGATACATTTTTGCCCTGGCATTGCCTATCTCTACTGAGATATAGATATACAGATAGATACAGATATACAAAGCTGATAGGCAGCCTCGCTTCCATCTCCAGGGCAGCTGTGGCTACGATTATATATAGTGAATGGATAATGCACTGCAAAGCGACTTTGAGTCCCTAAAAAGGCTATATGAACCCAATAAATCGATTTCATTTCTGACAGACTCATTAAATGCAATGCATCTCACATGAATTCTCATGTTCAGAAGTTTTTGTGTGAAGTTCTAAAGAGACAAGCATCCAAATAGCTTCCTCTGTTGATACCATATCTGCCCACATTCGAATTTGTGAATCCCATTCATCGGCAGGGTTCACACAAAATGTATTCAATTAATCAGCATTTCTCAGAAGGTATTAGTAAAGGTATTAGTAAACGTTAATTGAATAATTAACGTTTACTAATACCTTCTGAGAAATGCTGATCAAATGTGATAAAAGCTATGAATCTTTACACAGCATTTTAATAAATGAAACACATCTCATAATTGAAAACTTTAATGAGTGCCATCAATCATGGTATGGCAAAATCATCAGGTTTTTCAGAATTCATATAGAATATAACCTGCATTCGCATTCTAAGATTTTATGTCAATATAACATAACAAACAGGAGGTACAGTATGCAAGATCCTTAGGGTATAGGGTTGATGATATCCAATCTGACATTATTACATAAAAATGGCAAAAAATCTCCCCAGAAATGCAAAGAATTTGTACACATATATTGTTCCATCTTTCATCTATTGAATGATAGATACATCAACCTAGTAATCATTGTGATAGGCCTACACAGCTCCAGTAATTAGTTGCACTCTTAAAACAACATTCCTTAAGATCCAAGCTTTAGAAGTTGGGTTTTAACTGTTCAGTTATGGTGATGATGGGGTATGTCAGCAGACACAAATGCAAAGGCAGCTGGCTCTACAGCCTTCAGTCACGTGTCGAGGATGAATGAGCTATGGTGAAAAGCTGACAACTGACAAGTGCTAATGATGCATCCTTGGTCCTAAATCTACCAAGTATCATGGGACTCATAGAACCAAAGGGTCACAGTATTTGAGAGTTGTCAAGATATAAAGATGTTAAATTAATGTTCACAATAGTAAAATGTCACACTTCATTTTGATAAGGAATGAGGCATTCGATACTCAGTACTTCCAATACCATGTTACCATTACCATGTGGCCTTATATCTGTGTAATCCCTCATTCGTCCCAGTAGGTTGCACAGTGGTCTATAGGCGTATACTATGCTCATATACTTACATAGACCAGCTTCAGGAAAGGGTCATTTCTGTCCTGTGAATGTGACTTTTTTAGTATCAATATCTGCTCCAATGAATTTCAATACTTTTGAGGACTCTACGTTAAATGATGATCAAAATATGACTAATGAAATATGACTATGATATGACCCTACAGGCAAGATAGGTTATTCAGGTTATTCCGAGCAACTTCTCTGAGCTCTGATGGACAGTGTTTAGTGCTTCATAAGTTGATTGAGCAGAGGTCTGTGCGCTCCAGAGTTTTTTGTGTGACTCTTATAACTCTTGTAACTGAGTTCAAACATTCTTCATAATTGCCTAAGCTGCAGTCTATGATTGTTTTGACTCAGGGCTGGATGAAGCCACAGACAGAGCCAGGAATCACAAAAATTGTAGCACCAAAATTGTAGTGCTGCCACAATGCAGTTTTGTGAATTTAACTAAAAAATATATTGATATATTGAAGTATACAATAGTAAATTGATACAGCATCTTGTGATATTGATACTGTTTAAGCAACTTAAGCATTGTGCTTTATCATTTTGGCACACCTTTATTTGATACAGAATCAAATAAGAAATGAACAGCTGTCAATCATCGATCCATCCATTTTCTTCTGCTTTATCCAGTATTCGGTTCGCAGGGGCAACTTTCCAAGCAGATATGCCACCCAGATCTCAACGCACCAGCCCCCATGGATCCTCCTCACAGGAGGACGGCTCCACGTCGCTTAATGCAACCAGCCTTGATGTGTCCTGACATAGGGGCTCTCTACCAGTGTGCGCCGAAACTGGGGGCGAGGTGGGGTTAAATGTCTTGCCCAAGGACACAACACTGCAATCATAACTACCTCAATTCGGTTCTTTTCACAAGAATCACAATACTATGAAACATTTTGTAAACTATGACACAGCAGTGGCTTGGGAATTGGCTCATTTAAGTAGCAACAAACTATTTTTACAGCAACACTCTCTTCAGTTCAAAACACAGCAGTGTTCTGACCTCTGAGCAACTCTGGACTGTACTGGCATGGACACGCTCTCACCCGGACAGTTCAACACCTTATTCATTATCAGACCCTGGATAGCCTGAAGTGTCAATGATACGAAAACCAAAAGAGTGGTGCATATTACATAATTAGAAGTCAATTATCTGAAATCATTCCAAGTTGATGCCTACATAAAAACATTTATAATTTATAACAAGCTTGGAAAGAAAGTCGACAATAGATTTGAGTGAGGAACCCTCTGGTCACTCTCGTTTCTTCCATCAAACTAAAACATGCACAATGGTCATGTCCTCCAGCTAAAGCAGTCTTGACCAAGATTAGCTCAAGATCTGGAGGTGGGTCCCGGGGTGCAGCATGGGTCAAATGCAGCACAAATTTCCTAACAGTGACAATAAAGGCTGACCTTAACCTAATCTTAACCACAACTAAGATGTAGTTGACACAGATTAAATGGAAGTTATTAGAGGTTTGCAGCTTTCTGTGTGTGTCATAAGCATAACTGCCAACTAGTGACAAGATGAACTTCATTCAGTAATTTTTGTTGGAGATAAAATTCAGATATACTCCTAGAAAATGTCAGCAGACAGTGTAGCCACTCGAAAATTCAGCAGCTGATAGAGCAGAGTGAGGAAGAAGTAAGTGGCTTCTATTATCAGAGTCTGAGGCATTGGCAAGTCTTTGACACAACACTCCATCAACCATTACATCAGTCTAAAGGAGGAAGGATAGTAATCCAAACAAGGCCAAGGAACAATAGGAAGGACGACACAATGAAAGAGGTTTCTTTGGCTACACACAATTGACTAAATAGTTTAGCTGTAAACAACAAGTACAACATTACCATGAGTGCTTTAAGTGACACCCCAGCACTTCTTTTTGTCCACTTAAAGCATTGGTTACCATTAAATAGGCCTGTCGCGATAACAAATTTTAAAGTGCGATATATTGCTGAAGAAAATATAGATTGTATACAATAATACTGAAACAAAACCATAAAGCAGAATAATCAATAAAACTATTGTAAATGTACAATACTGTCATACACTTAAAGGAAAAGTAACGTTATTTTACAATCTGAGCCTTCTTTCGGTAATAAAACAAGTCGTTTGACTCACCCATAGCACGTTGGTGTCATTTGGAGCTGTTTGGTAAAAGTTATGTTGTAGCGTATCCGTTAGCGTGAGTACTCGGGGCATTACTTTGCGGTCTCCAAATAACACAAACTTTAGCACTTTTCAAATCATAGAAGCCCGATGTCTTAATCTACAATTTCGTTTGAAGCAAAAGTGGCCTGTAATCCGAGATTTATCCATAGTTTTCAGCTTTGCGTTTCATGTTTGGGTCCCGGGAGCTGATAGCACAGTCCGCGCATGCGCACTGGTGTCCTCATCAACTCGAAACTATGGATAAATCTCGGATTACAGGCCACTTTTGCTCCAAACGAAATCGTAGATTAAGACATCGGGCTTCTATGATTTGAAAAGTGCTAAAGTTTGTGTTATTTGGAGACCGCAAAGTAATGCCCCGAGTACTCACGCTAATGGATACGCTACAACATAACTTTTACCAAACAGCTCCAAATGACACCAACGTGCTATGGGTGAGTCAAACGACTTGTTTTATTACCGAAAGAAGGCTCAGATTGTAAAATAACGTTACTTTTCCTTTAACTAATTACTTTGTATTGATAATGAGTCACAGAAGTTCATATTTCAGCCTGCAGCTCAAATTGCATCAAAGTACAGAAATGTAATCAATATTTCCTAGTACTAGGAAAACTCCCCACAATAAATTGAACCCCAAAAATAATTTCTCCATATATTATTGAATGTTCTCTTATTTATTATTATTTTATTATTATTACTTATCTTGTCTGCATGCACCTTCTTGTTCAGACTTTCTTTTGCACTAAACTGCCTGGAGCTAATGTGGCAAGTGAATTTCTCCTATGTGAGATCAATACAGTCTAATCTTTGGTCGGTATTCCATCTATTTTTTTCTTTCTACCCTCTGTTATATTATATTATATTTGATGAGTGAGTTACCGTACCCAAAACAACCCGTTCCCTTGTGGATCGGTAAAGTTTGTCTAAGTCTAAGTCTAAGTTACCGTAACGACAAGACAAAATATTGAGCCAAAAAAGTATAGTGCACCACCTGGTTAGGTGTCATAGTGGCCCAGCAGTTAGTCTGTTGTTTGTTTTTTGACAAGATGAAACGATTGTAATTCTTTACTAAAATAAAGACATTTCCAATCAAGTACAAATTCCTCTCTCAAATCCAGGACCTGACCCAGAGCTTTGTGAAACCAACTGTTACATCCATATTGCTCCTTCACTCCGAACCACAAAAATGCACGGATGTGTTTATCAAAAGCAGCGGCTGGTAAAGTGACACATGCACAAAAGCCAGGTAGTCCTTTGTAGGAGTGGCGTGTGGTTCCCGTAGTGATAATGTTACACATTGTTCATCCTGGACACCTCCCCTCAGGTTCAGCCACACCATCCGGGCCTGCTGGCTTTAGGTTCATTATTACCTCACTGGTTCATTGTGGTTTGCAGGCAGAGTCAAATTAAACACCACAGATGAGATGCCTTTCCTGATCCCAAGAAGCACCAAATAAAAAAATAATAATAATAATAAAAAAACAACACAGGTATTACAGCAGGTATATGAAAACCACACATGTGCAGACTGTACAACTATTCACCAGTCAATCAAACCATAATAAACTATAAATTGTAAGCTGTGTTTAGGCATTATTATTATTATTATTATAACTAAATTAATTGGGAAGAACACAAACCCAAATGTCCTTCATTCATCATTCATTCATTCAAGTATTTGGAATGTAGGTTAAACGTTTCTGTCTCAATCAGTAGCCTACTTTCTGGGCTACTGTACATTATTATTTTCCTGCTCACGTTCCATAATGGCGTTATTTCCCTCCGTGAAACAGCACATTTATTACAGCTCAAGATCTTGCGGTCTGGTCTACGCCGGGCGCATCTTTTCCCGCATGCCTCCACTGGAACGCGCTAACACTCGCCGCCATCCCCAATAAAAGCTGATTCACTGCAACATACGCGAACAAATGTGAAGTCAAAACCGTTTTTCCTTTACCTTATTGAGCCTAAACAGCATAGGCTCTGTTTACAACTTTTGAAAATTCCCACGGTCAACCCCAAGCAAGCTGGAAATACTGTACAGGCGTACGCGTCCAGCAGGGACTTACCTCAGAAAAACAGCCTCATGGCGTAATTTGTCGTAATTTCTCGTAAACCACGGCTTCAACTGGTGCTACAAACTCCAGGAAAAAGGAAAAAAAAAAACGGGCTGGTTAGCTGGTGGTGCCGCGTCCGTGTGATGAAACCGTACACCTGTTTTGTAGACGCGCTTGGACGTTGCCCAGCGTCCTACAAAAGGCGGCGGCTCCCCGGCTGCCTGCTGCGCCCGCCCGGGGGGTTCTGCGCCTGCCTGGGGGGTGACTGGGAGTCGGATGGCGGCGCGGTTAAGCTGTCCTCCTCCTGTCCTGCCCGGTTCCCTCGTGTGAAGAGAAGAGGCGGCGGCTCGGCGGCTCAGTGGCTCAGTAACGCGCTCTCCTCTCCGCTTTGCCGCATGCCGTGTCAGAGCGCGTTTCCCTCTGCGTCTGCGGCAGTTCTCTTCCCCTCCGCGGGGCCGACGGGAGAAAGCATTCGCGGGTTTCTCTCTCCGCACTCGGACGCAACCAGCCTCCCGTTTCCGTTTTAATTAGCGCGGAATGAGTGCGGTGGAGCTTCGTGTGCGCAAAATGGCCTCTGTTATGTTCATTCAGCGACAGTCGAGCGCGAGCCTCTCATTGGGCCGCCGCGTAGCCATGGAAACGCACGCGGATCAATCAGAGGAGCGCGAGCGGTGGGCCTCCTCGTGCAGCAGCACAACAGCAGAAGCCTCGTGTCAGCAGAGGAAGACTAAAGCTGCACACATGACATCACCGCAGCGCCTATAGCTTCAGCCTGCCGTTTACCCTACAGCACTATCACTACAGCAAAAGTATTTACATTATTTACCCTACAGCACTATCACTACAGCAAAAGTATTTACATTATTTACCCTACAGCACTATCACTACAGCAAAAGTATTTACATTATTTACCCTACAGCACTATCACTACAGCAAAAGTGTTTACATCATTTACCCTACAGCACTATCACTACAGCAAAAGTGTTTACGTTATTTACCCTACAGCACTATCACTACAGCAAAAGTGTTTACGTTATTTACCCTACAGCACTATCACTATAGCAAAAGTGTTTACATCATTTACCCTACAGCACTATCACTACAGCAAAAATATTTACATCATTTACCCTACAGCACTATCACTATAGCAAAAGTATTTACATTATTTACCCTACAGCACTATCACTACAGCAAAAGTGTTTACGTTATTTACCCTACAGCACTATCACTACAGCAAAAGTGTTTACATCATTTACCCTACAGCACTATCACTACAGCAAAAGTATTTACATAATTTACCCTACAGCACTATCACTATAACAAAAGTATTTACATTATTTACCCTACAGCACTATCACTATAGCAAAAGTGTTTACGTTATTTACCCTACAGCACTATCACTACAGCAAAAGTATTTACATTATTTACCCTACAGCACTATCACTACAGCAAAAGTATTTACATCATTTACCCTACAGCACTATCACTAAGTATTTACATTATTTACCCTACAGCACTATCACTATAGCAAAAGTATTTAGATTATTTACCCTACAGCACTATCACTACAGCAAAAGTATTTACATTATTTACCCTACAGCACTATCACTATAGCAAAAGTGTTTACATCATTTACCCTACAGCACTATCACTATAGCAAAAGTATTTACATTATTTACCCTACAGCACTATCACTATAACAAAAGTGTTTACATCATTTACCCTACAGCACTATCACTATAGCAAAAGTATTTACATTATTTACCCTACAGCACTATCACTATAGCAAAAGTATTTACATTATTTACCCTACAGCACTATCACTAAGTACACTCAACAAAAATATAAACACAACACTTTTGTTTTAGCTCCCATTTTTCCTGAGATGGACCCAAAGATCCAAAATTCACTCCAGATACACAACACTACCATTTCTCTCAAACATTGTTCACAAATCTGTCCAAATGTGTGACAGCGAGCACCTCTGCCCCGCCGAGACAATCCACCCCACCTCACAGGTGCGCCACATCAAGATGCCGATCCAACATCATGACCAGTGCACAGGTGCGCCCCAGACTGCCCACAATAAAAGGCCACCCGGAAATGTGCTTTTTTTTTTTTTTTTTTTTTTGCTTTACTGGGGGTCTGGGGACTCAGAACCAGTCAGTATCTGGTGTGACCACCATTTGCCTCATGCAGTGCAACACATCTTCTTCGCATAGAGTTTTATCAGATTGTCAATTGTGGCCTGTGGAATGTTGGTCCACTCCTCTTCAATGGCTGTGTGAAGTTGCTGGATATTAGTGGGAGCTGGTACACGCTGTCGTATACGCCGGTCAAGCACATCCCAAACATGCTCAATGGGTGACATGTCCGGTGAGTATGCTGGCCATGCAAGAACTGGGACATTTTCAGCTTCCAAGAATTGTCTACAGATCCTTGCAACATGGGGCCGTGCATTATCTTGCTGAAACATGAGGGGATGTCCATGGATGTATGGCACAACAATGGGCCTCAGGATCTCATCACGGTATCTCTGTGCAATCAAAATGCCATCAATAAAATGCACCTGTGGTCTTCGTCCATAACAGCCTTTGAAGAGGAGTGGACCAACATTCCACAGGCCACAATTGACAATCTGATAAACTCTATGTGAAGAAGATGTGTTGCACTGCATGAGGCAAATGGTGGTCACACCAGATACTGACTGGTTCTGAGTCCCCAGACCCCCAATAAAGCAACGGTGGCCTTTTATTGTGGGCAGTCTGGGGTCCACCTGTGCACTGGTCATGATGTCGGATCGGCATCTTGATGTGGCGCACCTGTGAGGTGGGGTGGATTGTCTCGGCGGGGCAGAGGTGCTCGCTGTCACACATTTGGACAGATTTGTGAACAATGTTTGAGAGAAATGGTAGTGTTGTGTATCTGGAGTGAATTTTGGATCTTTGGGTCCATCTCAGGAAAAATGGGAGCAAAAACAAAAGTGTTGCGTTTATATTTTTGTTGAGTGTATATATATATATATATATATATAAACTATATATAGTTTATATATATATATATATATATATATATATATATAGATAGATAGATAGATAGATAGATAGATAGATAGATATAGATGTATGTTAAAACTCTATAGCCAATCAGCACTTCTGACTTACTTTTTCTTTCCAGTGTTTTCACCTGGCAATAGTGAAAGAGGAATGTAAGAATATAATAAGATTAAGATTAAGATTAAGATTAGCCTTTATTGTCTCCCTTGGGAGAAATTTGTCCTCTGCATTTAACCCATCCTGTTATTAGGAGCAGTGGGCTGCAGATTACTGCGCCCGGGGACCGTCTCCATGATCTTCTTGCTTCGGCTTGGTCATGACCTCAGCTGGAGAATCCTCCCACAGGTGGCTCTTTTTTTTTTTTTTTCATTTAATGAATTTAATGTAAGAGGATGCACTCTACTTACATCTTATTTAATCCTACCTGTACCCTTGTATTTTATTATATTTTATTACATATATTTATTATATTGTTTACTTTTTTCCCTTGTATTATTGCATGCTACTAGTATTTCTTGACTATCTTAGCGAGTCAACGATTCTTCTGATCCTAAGCATTTCATTGCATTGTTGACCTTGTGTTGATCCTGCATATGACAAATAAACAATCTTGAATCTTGAATGTAAAAAATAGGTAAGTAAGAGTGGTCCTGGAATGTGCATCTAATCTATCCTTATTTAGTGCAGTCGAATAAATATCACAAAGTTGTGATTTCAAAGGGAATTCTTATGGTGAAAACAATATTTTAGTCAACTGGTCATTTTTATTCCTCCCTCCTGCAACTGTTCATGTGTCAAGGAGTCTGTGCTTCACCAGGGAAGTCTTACATATCCCAGGAATGGATGAACCAAAGACCAACTTTCCAGTATATATATATATATATATATATATATATATATATATATATATATATATATATATATATATATATATATATATATATATATATTTTTTTTAGGAATCTTTTGTTCTCAAATTCCTAATTTTTCAGTAATTTTGGAGTATGTTTTTAGGGTCTTCCTATGTTTTTTTGTTTGTTTGTTTGTTTTTCCCATTTTATGACACATACCACAGTTGGAAATAAAAGAAAACCACTCTAATTTATCATGTGATGTCATATTTTGACCTATTTTTCATGACATCATGACAAGTACTTTTTGTTGGGTATATTATATCGGGTAAAAATTGCCCAGCAAAAGTCGTGGTGTTACTTTTTATAGCGAAAGTGTTCTAGGGTTAAGAAGAGAGGCAAGGTTTTAGTGTAGTAAAACTGATTTAGTATTAAATATGTTCCACTGAATCATGCAGGTGTCCTACCATCTCCAGAAAGTTACATGCTACTTTTAATTAATCCATGGTCCATGACAGGAAGAATAAACTCCCTAGTCCCTACAACTGTACAACTCAACTTAAGTAATGGATAACCTTATGCTCTGTCAATCAGTATTGCACTGCCGTTCTGATCTCCTGTATATAGATGTTATTTTATATTTTATTTTATAGTTTATTACTTATTTTTCTATTTTATTTTGACTTGTACATATACATTATTATTTTTATTTTTATAATTATGTCTCATTTTGACACTTGTCTCTTGCTATCTTTTTTGCTATACAGTACCATCTATTTTTGTTACTCTCTCTATTATATTGTGATGAGTGGGCTACTGTATCTGAATAATTTCCCTTGTGGATCAAAAAAGTTTGTCTAAGTCTAAATAAAATCAAATTTGAAGACATGCACTGACAGTCACAGCTACACACAGAAGGAGCATGACTGTTAATATGCACCAACTTCTTGCCTATTATATCCATAAAAGTGGCCATACCTGCCTGTCAAAGCCTGATCCCGTCAGATCTCAGAAGCTAAGCAAGGCAGGGCCTGGTTAGTACTTGGATGGGAGACCGCTGGGAATTCCAGGTGCCACAGTGGGGCGCCAGTTGCAAGAAACCGTCGCTGTGTCCTTAGGCAAGACACTTCACCCACATTGCCTAGTATGAAAGTGGAGTGTGCGTGAGTGTTGGAGGTGGTCGGAGGGGCCGATGGCGCAGATTGGCAGCCTCGCTTCCGTCAGTCTGCTTACGGTAGCTTACCACCACCAAGTGTGGAGTGAATGAACGGTGAACTATGGAGCGCTTTGGGATGACAAGGCATGTCATGAAAGGCGCTATATAAATGCAATGAAAAAAATAAAATAAAATAAAAAAATAAAAGTGCAGTATTGGCTGTTATTTCAACTACTGTCTGTGTAATCACTAAATCGTCTAGTTAGGTTGCATTTCAAAAGATTTAATCAACTACATAAAACTGTGTCCAGTTAACAGAATTGAATTCTCTTTTTCAGTTTGATTTAATGGATATGAGAAACAGAGCAACTAAGGTAACCTCTTTGGATGCAAAACCAAACACAACAGGTTGTTTGTTCTTAGGTCTAAATCTCCACTGTGAATCAGTGCCAACCACAAATGAACTTAAGCTACATTCTACTGATGATTAATAACCCCCCAGCAAGCAACTTTGTCAAGTAGCCTCTTGGTTTAATTGTAAACATTGTCTATTACTGTCAGATCAAAGTTCTCTTTGTACTATATTCTTAGTACAATTGTTGAAGTATCAAAAATCAGGTACTAATCTCTACTAAGACTAGTATCAAAACAAGATACTTGACAGGACAGATATGAACCTTCCCTGAATACATTTAGAATAGTGGTATTGTTTAGTATCGTGACAACACTAAAGTACCTGATATTACAAAGAGGTGCAGCACTAATCACTTAATGACTTAAGACTTTTTGGTAGGTCACTGTCTGACAGGCTCAGACTGGTTCTGATCCATGTTCTGAATATGTTTTTCTGTTGATTTGAGTGCACAGAGTACTGGGTCTATAGCCACCATGTTTTCCATTGTGTGTGAAGTGGCACTCTTCACTCTCCCGCTTTGTTTGCTTGCCCACGCCATCAATTATTAATAACTGTATGTAGTGTTTAATCTGCCGGGCTGCTGGTCTGTTGGTCTGTCTGCAGTCTGCACAAACATGATGAAGAAGTTATGCAATGTAAAATTATTTTATGGTGCAATTAGCAACTCTCAAAAGATGTCACATTTTATTGTTTTATTGCTGTTTAAAATGTAATTATAGTATAAAGTATAATATTGTCTAAAGTTTAAATGATTGGAATTACATCTTTTTTCCCCCAAAGGATATAATATTATTTAGCATAAAAAACACTTTTTCATACAAAGAATGTATAAAGAAAGTATTAAAAATCTGTAAGTTTTTAATACTTTTCACTTGTAGGCTACATTATAAAGTAACAATAGACCTAGTTTTTGGCTGTACACCTTTTTAACAATGTACAAAGTGATAAATCATAATTAAAGACCTTATCTCTGCATGTGTATAACGAATCCTATTCCACGTCAGCGTTAAGAGTCCTAAGCTTCAGACTTCTATGGGTAGTTGACCTTTTATGAAATGTCAGCAGACCACATCTGTGCAAGTGTGGCGATGCAGCTCGGCACTGTTATTGAGGTGCTATGTCTTCTGCAAATGCAGTGACAGCTTTTTCTTGGGATCTGAATCTTTTGGATTCGCTCCTTTCAAAGACCAGTTCAACATACTGGCTCTTTTTATATTTATTTACATGACTGAAGCCAATATGTGAGCTCATTTTAACAACAAACGACCAAGACTCAGATTTGTTTAAAACGGTTCAGACAAAGAGTGGAGTGTGTTTGCTCAATGAAATTATGAAAATCTAAATAAAACGTTAAAACTACAATAATAATAATAATTTTAAAAGTAACTGTTGCCAGACACGTTTTTTGTGCACACATCTCTCACTTGTGCTGGCTGCTGTGCTTCTGAGCTGCTTCTTGTGTTGGTTCAACATAAAAAAAAATGTATAAAACGTTGAAATAATAAGAATTGGCTTTTTTCAAAAATGAGATCCGGCTCCAACCTTTCATCTAAAGGAACCGTTCAAAAGAGACTCATTCACAGACATATTGTTAGCACGATTGGAATGATCTGTTGTGAAACATAAGGAAACATGATTATTTTCTTTGCAATCTTCCATTAACCCTCCTGTCGTGTTCGGGTCAAATCTGACCGTTTTACAACTTATAATATTCATAAATATTATGTTTTTCATCTGATTACCTCAAGACCTTATGATATCCTCCACACTGTGGACTTGAACATATAAAAGTGATGATCACCTATTTCGTTCAATTTTGAGTGTTTTAATCAACCTTGTTACACCTGTGGTGTTCCCGGTCAAAAGTGGCCGCCATAGGAAATGAATGGGTATTCAGAGTAAATTCATTCAACATACAGAAAACATCCCCATACACACTGCCTCAGCTCTCTCTCTCTCACACACACACACACACACACACACACACACACACACACAAACCAGGGCATGCGTGTTGTGCTGGACATGAACTGGTCTCCAAGGGCATAATATCACATGTGACAACTTCCTCACATCACATGCTCTTGGTCAGGAGATACTGAAAAGAAAGCTCACCATCATGAAGAACAAGCCCGAACTTCCCCCTGCGCTGGTATCGACCAGAGGAAGACAGGCACTCTCATCACAGTTTGCATTCACTGACACTCACACTCTTGTGTCATACGTTCCCAAGAAGAACAGAAATGTCATCCTTATGAGCACAGTACACAAAGACGCCGCTGTCAGCACCACAGAGGACAGGAAACCCCTGATGATCCAGGACTACAACAAGAACAAGGGAGGCGTTGACTGCCTTGATAAGGTAATGTAAAGTCTCATCATGCATTTTATTTTATTTTTATCTAGGTGAATCATAGCATTTTGTGTACGACAGATTGAATATTGTTCCTAATCTCTTATTATTTATTGTTCCTTTATTGCAGCTTACTGGTTCATACACCTGTAAGCGGATGACGGCTCGCTGGCCTGTGGCACTGTTCCACAACATCCTGGATGTGTCAGCTTTCAACACGTATGTGGTGTGGACAGCAATCGACCCAACCTGGAATCAGGGGAAAAGTTTCAAGAGGAGACTTTTCCTCGCTTTGGTGACTCCTCTTATACAGCGACGCCAGCACATTCCCCGCACACCAGCCTCCGCCATTCTGGTTAGGAGCATGCAAACTCCAGCCCCAGCCCTGGCTGCTCTCCCCCAACAAGGACATGGGCAGAAAAGGAAGCGTTGTGGCCTCTGTGCCCCTAGAGACATCAAAACGAGCCTGACATGCTGCAAATGTCATGCTTATGTTTGCAAGGCCCACTCTGACCTGAGTGTCACATGCCACTCATGTGCATGAATACACACACACACACACACACACACACACACACACACACCCTGTTGAGTTTGGTGTTTGGTTTTCCATTTATTTTTTGTATTATATGTTCATTTTGTAGTTCATTTTCAGTGCCCAATTGTATTTTAACTGATGTTATTTAATGTTTACTTCTATAAATTGTTGTTAGACACTACTTTGAAACATTGTTCTCAACTAAAGAATGCTTAATAAAAAAAGTGGTGTGGAAAAAAAAATGTTTGTGCTAATTTAAGAGCAGTTAAAACAGACCGGTCAATTTTGACCGGGAACACTAAAGTAGGGGGCTGGAGGCGAACACGACCGGAGGGTTAAGCTAAAATAAACACGTGGAGAATCCTGACAATGGCTTTCTGTGGACACTAGGGATTCGCTGTTAGCGTTCAGCAACACTCCTGTTATTTCAAAAGAGTTTAAATAAGATTGTCATTGCTATCACCCAGGTGGACCAGATATATTAAAGATGACACATGAGTCAAACGGGTTACAAAAGTTACACAGATTTAGTTTTAGGTTATGTTTTAATTTACTTTAAACACCAAAACCTATGGTCTAGTGTAGTTTTCTCAAGGCACATTTAATACATTAACACTTGAACCAGAACACTTCCAGATTAACAGTACAATTCCACACAGCAGGACCACATTTGAACAGTCTACCTTTTCATATAAATACTGTAAATTATGAACTCCTTACCCCCTGAACTGAAGTGCATATCAGAGCTTAAGTTGTCCTGGTTAGACAAAGCAGCTGTACAATTGTTTGTGTATGTGGGGAAGGTGGCCAAATGTGCTCAAAGTGTGAGGCAGACTTACAACAAAAAGGTGTCTTTCTCCAGACAGCATTTATTAAAAGATTACTTCAGTTGTGCATTTAAATTACTCGATTACAAAATAAAGTGTTCAAACAATTCAACTGAAAAAAGTAACTTAAAGATCCCATGACATGGTACTTCTTGATGCTTTTATATGGCTCCTTAATGGTTCCCTAATACTGTAAATGAATCCTTCTTCAAAATCAACACTCAGTGCATGAAAAACAGAGATAAGCTGAGAAAGAGTAATTTTTCTCACTCTGAGCACTCCATAATGGGCGTTGTTGCTTGAATGCAAATGAGGAGAAAAGAGATGGCCAATAGTAGAGGGTGGGGGTGTGGCCAAACTCTCCGCTCTGAGCTCTGAGCCCTCAGCTGATCCATTTCCTTGTTTTTGCACGGGGGGAGAGATTTGAAGCGTTCCATTGAAAAATAAACACATTTCCACATAAAATAAAATTAAACCACTGCTGTTCAAAGGTCCAGAGGCTCAGATAAAGGACTTCCGAGCCTAGAAACACTCAGATGTGCCTCCAGGCAAATAAAAAAACACATTTCGCACTGCCTAGGGCATTCGCAGTCCAAACTATCTGGGCATGATTTACAGAGACGCTGAGTTCAGACAGACGGGGGTGGAACTGCATTTGCATTTCTTTTTTCGATCTGACGTCAATAAGGTGCCTTGTTCAAAATCGCCCGTTTGAGCTCCAATTTTTTGTAACGCAGAAAAGGATCGCAAATGCTCAGTTTAGACATTTCGCAACTTTTAACCATGGGGGGGGGCCTAAACAGGGTAGGGGAGCTCACATTAACGTTCAAAAACCTCAGAAAGTGAAAATTTCATGCCATGGGACCTTTAAAGTAACTCAGCACAACAACTACATGCACACAATTACTACACTGTAGTGGAGTCAACTGACTGCTTTTATAGCACATCTGTGGGTTAAGACTGCCCACCAGGTCAGCCCATTTGTCTGTACAGGTCAGTAGGTGTTTAACATTAGCAGGTATACACGTATGGTTTAAGTCCCTCAGTTACTGTTCTTAACATAAAGCTATAAACACAATTTAAATGAAATCAAAATAGAGAAATCTAGAAAAACACAACAGTTTATCCCTCTGCCCCAACCAAAGGTTATAAAAATGCCAGACATTGGGCATGCCCCCTCTTGTCTCCAGCATGTGGAGGACCAGGTAAATAGTGCATGTGTTTAACTGAAATAAAGTATATTTAAATTAACAACATGTGGTGTGATAATTATACAAACTAACAAAGCAGAACCCAGGATATGTCAAGCTCTTTAGTTGGATACATCAGATTAAGAAAATGAAATGTTGAAGTGACAAAATAAGTAATCACTGAGTGTGTTTGAATGTGGGGATGTCTTAAATGTGAATATTAAACACTTACTGTATTTACAACATAACGATTGTGCTTTTAAACAGTTTTTTGTTTTGTGAGGAGAAAAGCCCAACCAGGGACAGGAGTTGACTATTAGCACTAGCTACTCACTATAGCTGATGCTCTGCCTGTGCCTTTGGATGGTTCTCAATTCCAAGAACCCTTCCTCCAAAGACCACTTTGTAGCTCTCCTCCAGAGTCGGCTCCTCCGAAGCAGAGCCAAGAGTCCTGCTCACAGCTCCTGGGAGAGCACCTGGAACGGGCTTTGTAGGGAGCGACTGCGCCATGTTACGTCACCAAATTTTAAAGGTCCCATGGCATGAAATTTTCACTTTCTGAGGTTTTTGAACGTTAATGTGAGCTCCCCTACCCTGTTTAGCCCCCCCCCCCCCATGGTTAAAAGTTGTGAAATGTCTAAACTGAGCATTTACGATCCTTTTCTGCGTTACAAAAAATCGGAGCTCAAACGGGCAAGTTTGAACAAGGCACCTTATTGACGTCAGATCGAAAAAAGAAATGCAAATGCAGTTCCACCCCCGTCTGTCTGTACTCAGCGTCTCTGTAAATCACGCCCAGAGAGTTTGGACTGCGAATGCGCTAGGCAATGCGAAATGCGTTTTTTTATTTGCCTGGAGGCACGTCCGAGTGTTTCTAGGCTCGGAAGTCCTTTATCTGAGCCTCTGGACCTTTGAACAGCAGTGGTTTAATTTTATTTTCTGTGGAAATGTGTTTATTTTTCAATGAAACGCTTCAAATCTCTCTCCCGTGCAAAAACAAGGAAATGGATCAGCTGTGGGATCTGAGCTCTAAGCGGAGAGTTTGGCCACGCCCCGACCCTCTACTATTGGCCATCTCTTTTCTCCTCATTTGCATTCAAGCAACAACGCCCAGAATAAAGAGTTTGAGAGAGATATTTATGACTCTTTCTCATCTTATCTCTGTTTCTCATGCACTGAGTGTTGATTTTGAAGAAGGATTCATTTACAGTATTAGGGAACCATTAAGGAGCCATATAAAAGCATCAAGAAGTACCATGTTTTTTGTTTTTTGTTTATTTGTTTATTTCATTCATAAAGTATAAAAAGACATCAACATTTGTGATAACAATACAAAATATTGAATGAAAGGGAGCAGAAAGAAGAGTCATGTCATGGGATCTTTAATAAACATCAGTGAAAAGTGAAAAGTGCATGTGAATAATAAATAATAAAGTCTGAGTGAATCGTGTCTTATTGAGTTGTTTAGGCTGATAATTAGCCTAATTAAATACACAGGCTGAAATATTTTCGGATGATAGGCTAATTCTATTCCCAGTCCCCTTCTTTGAGAGATTTTGCTACATAAGTCCTGATTTGAATTCACTGATCTTATATTATCTGCAGCAATGTGGCTAAAAGACCTAAATATTTTTTATTCTGTCATGAGTATTTAATGAATTTACTGCTTAAATAAAGTTCTTAAAAATGTAAGTTGCGGTGCATTACGGGTAGTTTGCAGTACACCAAGGTATACAAGGATTCACAGGTGCATCCTTGGTATAAGAGACAAATAAAGGAGTCAAAGGAGCGTGGAGGGCTTTGGGGGGAACACCACTTGGCGGAGCTCTGATGACGTGGATCTCTCGGAAGTGCTTCAGAAGCCGAGGATCCTGACAACTGGGAAACTAGCCTAGTGCTTGTCAAATAAATAAAATGTGTCTGACCTTATTTAATACTAGAGCCACTCAGCTACACGGATAAATAGTTTTGACCGGATTGCTTGTAATTAGTCCAAATGCTGTATTCCCACTTTTGAAACGATAGATAGGCGCTTGTTGTGAGGTATGAGTGCTGCTACCTACTTTTAGCAAACTGCTGTTTTAAAGCTGCCACATGCATGTAGGAAGCAGAAGTGGCCACAACTGAGCCCCATCCATCCACATTAGCATTAGTGATGACATGACTGAAATCCAGATGGCCTTGGACACCAGATCCACACATGCCAGCCCTTTAAACATATGCAAATGTACCACAATCATTATCTTTCCTTTTTGGGACGACAACTGCACTGTCCTATTTTGAATGCCATCCTGATATGTCCAAGTCTGGCACATTGAAAACACCAGGCCTAAAAATAATCCACACAGAGTAGGTCTTTATCATTAGCAGGCAAGAAATTTTAATAGGAAATAGCTCTTTTATCTAAGCAGGTGGCAGTCATGTCTTTCCACTATTGCTTTCCAAAGGGATCCACATTTGGAGCAGCTGATAGTGGCAGGTCTGTACAGTGTTACAGTATGACATGAGTGTTGAGGGGGTGAATAGCACAGGGGCACATTGAGATATTGTGTGGTAAAGTTGAATGCCGGCACTCCTCACATTCCAGACTGGCATCAGAGTGCAGTGACCAGGTGAAAGGGCTGTGTAAATGATATCTGGGCACTTTTAAATATAGAATATTGGCTATATCTTAAAATAAGCTACAGTTTACCCAGAACACAACAGTATTTCCAGTGTGATATACTGTATTTTGATATATTTATTATTTTTAATATTATATATATATATTAGGGCTGGGAATATTAACACGTTAATCGCGATTAGATTAATGTAATTTATGATCGCGAACAATTTTTTTAATCGCGATCAGAGTTTGCCAGCATTTTCCGCAATTCTACCATCCATATGCAGCTCATTTGGTTGTATTAATTAAACTCATTGTCGGTTAAACACGCTATTTTGAGTTTGCTAGTATTTTGTTCCTTCTACGCATCCGTAGGCAGCTCGAGCGGGCTTCAATCATTTATTTACAATTTCTCAAAGTAAGCACTATTACTGGTTCATTGTTACTTTTTCCTTTCTCTGCACTTTTTTGAAATAAAAAAAAATGGTGAGAAATACTTTGCATTGTGAGTTTAACTTTAGATTCGAACGGTCTTACTGCAAGATATCAATTTTAAACATGCAAAATAAATCACGATTAATCGCGATTAACTATGAAATTTCTTAGATTAGTTGCGATCAAGAAAATTAATCGTTTGACAGCCCTTTAAATTAATAGTTGTGGTGGTTATTTTTTACAATAGGAAATTTACATTGTAGGCCTGTCCTAATATTACATCTGGCTTGATCATACTAGCAATATATTTAATAGTAAAAGCAATGGCTAAACTGAAAAGGTCAAAGCAGTATGGAGCTCAGCAGTTCCTCCCAGTGCTCTGGTTCTTAAAGTAATTAGTCCATTCATATTTCATGATCAATCTATGAATTATTCTTTCCAAACAACTGATCGAAATCACTGTACATATTCAGAATTATCTTTAAACAATATTGTATTTCACATTGTATGACTCACATAAAGCATAGCCATCTTATTTTCCACAGCTGTTGATACTCTGAGGTTATGTTAAATTAAGCAGGAAATCTAACCCTATCATTATAACCAATTACAGCCCCTGCAATTTCCTTACATTCCACATTCTGGGAAATGACATAATTCCAAGCAAGATTCCTCACATTCACTAAAAAAAACAACATCTTTTTCATACCACATAAGCAATTCCTTGATGTGGGAACTTCCTCACATTTCAGTGTCTTTGCCCCATGTTTCCATATCAGGGCACGAGGAATGGCAGCTACTGTTATGTAATGTATATGTGTATATACAGCTCTGGAAAAAAATAAGACACCACTGCAAAATTATCAGTTTTTCAGATTTTACTATAGGTATGTGTTTGGGCAAAAGGAACATTTTTGTTTGAGTCTATAAACTACTGACAGCATTTCCCCTAAATTCCAAATAAAAATATTATCGTTTAGAGCATTTATTTGCAGAAAATGACAAATGGTCACAATAACAAAAAGATATGTGTTTTCAGACCTCAAACAATGCAAAGAAACAAGATCAAATTCATTTTAAAACAACATAATACTAATGTTTACACTTAAGAAGAGTTCAGAAATCAATATTTGGTGCACTAAGCCTTCTTTTTAATCACATCTTTCATGCGTCTTGGCATGCTCTCCACAAGTCTTTCACATTGTTCTTGGCTGACTTTATTCCACTCCTGGTACAAGAACTGAAGTAGCTCAGCTTTGTGTTTGTGTTGAAATTCAACAGACGCTGGAATGGAATGGCTGTAATACATGTAGAGATGCTGATTTCAGGAAAAAAAAAAATGCAGTGGTCTCTCTTATTTTTTTCCAGAGCTGTCCCATGTTTCCCAGAGAACAATATCAGATCCACAGTTTACTGCTGGGTGAAAGCAAAAGTGATGGTGTCATAAAAGGAATGCATAGTTATAGTACAAGAGTCATTATCCAATACAGTTGAGACTATTCCAGCATTTCTTAAAGGTCCCATGGCATGAAATTTTCACTTTCTGAGGTTTTTGAACATTAATGTGAGCTCCCCTACCCTGTTTAGCCCCCCCTCCCCATGGCTAAAAGTTGCGAAATGTCTAAAATGAGCATTTGCGATCCTTTTCTGCGTTACACAAAACCAGTGTTGAAACGGGCGAGTTCGGACAAGGCACCTTTTTGACGTCAGATCGGCAAATGCAGCTCCAGCCCCTCCCTCTGTCTCCGCTCAGCGTCCCTGTATATCCCGCCCATAGAGTTTGGACTGTGAATGCGCTACAATGTGAAATGCGTTTTTTTATTTGCCTGGAGGCACGTCCGAGTGTTTCTAGGTTCGCAAGTCCCTTACCCGACCCTCTGGACCTCTGAAATACCAGTGGTTTAATTTTATTTTCTGTGTAAATATGCTTTTTTTCATTGCAAAGTCTCCCATCTGTCTTCCTGTGTTAAACACGGAAGCGAGCAGACAGCGGTGCAGAGCTGCGCTTCCAGCGGGGGAAACCCGCCCCCCCCCGGCTCCTTAGCCAATCTCTCTGTCCTTCTCATTTGCATTGAAGCAGCAACACCCAGAATAAAGCATTTTAGACACATATCTAGCCTCATGAAGACTGTCAGAGTCATATCTCATGCAGTGAGTGTTGATTTTGAAGAAGGATTCATTTACAGTATTAGGGAACCATTGAGGAGCCATATAAAAGCATCAAGAAGTACCATGTCATGGGACCTTTAACTGAACATTAATAAATTGCATAGTGCAGGCTGTGTTCAAATCTGGCAGCAATGTACAGTAATATTGAATAATAATGCTTTATTTTTGAATAATAATGCTTTAGACAATACATTTGCATGTACTGATGTCAAGCCCAACCCTCAAGACTTTGGGGAATCTCTCACTCCAGGTCAGATTTGCTTCATATTGCAGCCAGCACATCATCATGCTATTTATTGTCAACATGGTATCAGAATCACCAATGTGTCTATTTGTTATTATCGAAATCAAGTTTGAAATTGTAGTATCATGACAACACTATCCAGAAGTGTGATGGCATTATCACTCTGGCAGTCTCATCTCGGGTCTATGCTGAGGCCTAAGCTTGTGCAGGTTTGATAGATTTAGTCTGGCCATTACTTAATTACCGACCTGACAAGGAGTTGAAAATCCACCAAGAGGATTTACAGCTTTCCCGATAAATCAGGAGAACTATTCATTGGCCCCCATTTTCCTTTCATAACCACTCTAAACCTCATTACTGCGTTGGTGACATACATACAGCTGGTACTACTTGGTAAATTTGGCCAAGTCAGCTCAAGTGAATAATGGATTAAAACATGTTAGCGGAAATTTGCATCAAGACATTTTGAAAGACTTTGTTTAAAGATTTGTCCTTTAAATTTAAAGCTAAAATATCTAACTTTTTTTTCCCTTTGTACTGAAAAATGTGGAAAAAACATGCCTCCTTGCTATGAACAGGCTTGCATCTCCACAAACCAGCCCAGAGTAGGGCATCCTCCTGCTTGTTCCCACAGAAATGTTGTTCCTTTAGCTCTCGTCAGGATAATCCCAGTGTAATCCCAGTATCTATCTCCAAGAAGAATCCTACCAAGTACGGTTTTAGCTTTCTATTTCCATGGAATCATTCAGGTGACGTGCCAACTCCAGAAAGTTACATACAATAATTTGACCTTCATGTACTCAGCTGCACTTTTGAACTTTTGATTCTTGTTTATTTCTGCTCATCCTTCAAAGACACTAGGCCAGTCTGTCAGGAGCAGCGTGTACTCCAGATATTCAGGTTGGTAATTGAAGAATTAGACTGTTGTGCAGGTTTCAGGTTCTTCTTCAGCAGAGTGAGGTCTTCCTCATAGCCACCTCACCATGACACTCCCCATTGGTTTACCACAACCAATTATTTGTCTTATTGTTGTTAGCAAATTAGAGCTGCAGTTGCTGGGTTTCATAACATTCTATAGGACAAAATTATTTAATACAGATGAGGGGCAGCTAAAATGAACTGCAGATTTCTGTTTTAATATAGCATGATCTTGTGTGTAGAATCCCTCAGTTGTCCAGGTAGAATTCATGGCAAAAGGAGAAATTCTGTTTGTCAACTGGACAAAAGTTTATTTGGTTGAATACGTTTCGCAGCTCATCCAAGCTGCTTCTTCAGTTCTGGCTAGAGTGCTGGTGGACACTGCTTAAAATTGGCTGCAGGGAGGAGCTAACTACAATGAAATTACTATGAAACTAGCACACCTATTTGTTTACAGTTTCTGTATGGGGTCTTGTTAGCATAGTCATTCAGGGCCATAATGGGTGTTTTCACACCTCTGGACCTGACCTGGCTAACCCTATTGTTTTCTTTGTTTGTTTTGATTTAGGTTTGAGGATAGAGTTATAGATGGGAGACAAATTGTGTCTGAGACCTCCATTTCTGTTCAAGGAAGGATTTTCTTTCTTGACAAAAATAGCCTCTTTAACTCCCCTCTCAAACCGGTTCTTTTCTCTGGCCAAGATCTGTACCTCACTGTCCTCAAAGGAGTGGCCCGTGGCTTCTAGATGGAGATGTACGGCAGATGAAGGTCCACTCTGGCTCTTTTGTCTGTGTTGGTACATCATCTTGTGATGTGGCTGTTGAATTTCTCCTTTTGCCATACCATGGTCTTGGGTCTAGTCAATAATAGAAATGATGAGGTTCCATATTTGGAAATGTATCTTTCCGATATTTCAGTGCAATTAAAAGGAAAAACTGTCTCTTACCTCTCATCTGGGAGTATGGCATCATCACACTCCAGACTCTGAAAACCACCTCTTAGAAACAGAAGTGTTATGTATGAATCGAAATTGAGACTGAATTACTTCCACACTAGGTTTGTACAATGCTTTAGAATATTATCACAATATTAACTGATGCAATGTCCATATTGCAACAGGAATATTAATTAAACTTCTGCAATAATATTGTTATGACAATATATACAAAATAGTTAATATGATGAAGCTCTACTCCATACATACATATATTTTTTAGCCATTAGTGTTGTCAAAATACAAAGCTTTCAATCTCGATTTGATATGAACAGACTCAATACTAAAAGGTCACAACAATGATAATAAAATGCACTTTTTTTAGACTATAGAATGTCATTTTACAGTACTTCCTTGAATATTACCATGTGGTCTTATAAGTGTGTAATCCCTAGTCGTCCAGGTGGATTTCATACTGATCCATGGATGTATATATAGTCTTTGTGGTCTTATACAGTATCTGTCTAAATATCCCAAGTACTCCTCACTTCAATCTGGTCATTAACAGGAAACATCCCCACAGTGATGGACTCCTTGGATGTTGCTCTGTTTATGTTCCATTTTTACCAAAGGAGGAATGTGACCCCAGATTCTCCCTCTTCCTTCTTTGGGTAAAACTTTGGCTCATCTGCTTCAAAAGAGCCTTAAATCACTAAATGACTCTGACGACATGACCTGCCCTGGCATTTATATCCATCTATATTTATGTACCGGAGTGTGGAGTCCATCATATTTGTGACAAGGAGAAAAAATATTATATTTTATTCTTAATAATTTGACTCCTTAGTGATTCAAACTCACCAAGTACTATCAGGTTTGTAAAGTTGTTGTGTACTCTGTTGTATCATGCTTTCATTATTTATAAAGAATTGTCATGTGGGAGCATGGATGATGTAGGGTTGTGGGCTGAGCATTGGATAGACTCTTTAGACTGCTAACCGTAAGGGTGTTAAAAGAGATCGCTAAATTACAAATGCATAGATGACATCTGAAATCTCTTCAGGCATGTTTTTGATGAGGGAACAACGTTATAACATGGTAGAAAGCTCATATTGTCTCTTGTAATTAAATAACTAAACCAATTTTAAGGTAGCCAAGAACAAGTTAATATACATGTATTACAAGCTGAGAACATATTAGAGCATTTAGACTTTTGATGAAGTTAATGGGTATAACTTTCTGTAAATCTTTTTTTCTGTGTTTGACAGTAACAGCTTAACAGAGTAAAGTATAAAATGTATATATATAGTATATATAGTGTTACAGGCAGAAGGTATTTGTCGAATGAGCTCAGATGCAGAGCAACCAAGAAAACAAATTTCTACCTTTTACCTGAGGATGAGGCTTCCTTAAGGATCACTAAAATTAAAACCCTTTACACTCTCGAGGTTTGTGGTAACCCTCTACTAAGAGTTTAGGCTAGGTGAAGTGGAAAAGACTTACCAGACGATCGTTAAAAGATGTCCTCTTGAAATTAAACTTTTTCAAAAAAGTGGGCTCTCAGAAATGTTTTGCTTTTATATGCTTTGTACTTTATTCGTTGTCTAGGAACTTTTACAATTGATTATCTGCGTGGGTTGTGCGCTGCTTATAAAAGACCTGTACATATGACACCGAATGACTGGCTAACCATCAACTTTGTATCTAAAAGCTCTATGCCTGCTTGCAGCCACGAACGTGGAATACTTTACATACCCAGCAAGGCAAAAGTCAGTTGCACACGCTAAGTCCGCTGACAATCTTACGTCTGGGCTACCGCCCTCGATACTACCGTACCTCGGTAAGACTCACAAACGGTTCATCAGTGCGGATAGAGCCCACAACCACTTGTCCAAGGCTACTTGCTAGACTGTCTCCCCCTTATCTCCTTTCTAGCCAGCACTCCCTAAAACTGCGCCACACACTCTTCATATGAGTGAAATAAAATCATATTTAGAACACATGAGTAAAAAATGATACATGATATATGATAAGTATGATTAATAAGTTGATAAATGTTAACATGCAAGATTGTAATATGATGATAATGAAATGGTAACATAATAAATGATAATAAGTGATAACATGTTAAAACATCAAATCATAAAGAAAACATTATTCAAAATCACAAACTCAAAACATTAAAGGGTGAAACATGTTTTTATAACTTTTTTTATTTTGTACCCTTATTGAGTATATAAGCGCTTTTACGGCTTATCATCAGAAAATGTACCTTTATTATACCTTTAATATTTCTAGCACTTATATATGTTAAGCAATAAGTCCCTTTTGACTGTACCAGTGTGAGAGCACGTTTACGCACCCTGTCTCCCTCTGGTGGTAAGGGCTAACCGTAACAGTGTAGACGCACGTTTACGCACCCTCTCTCGCCCCCTGGTGGTAGGGGCGAGAATCTTCAACAGTATTCTTCAGGATGAAATGACCAGGCAAAGCAGGAAATTATCAATTTTCTCTACTTTGCCTTGACATTCTTTATTCAGCTTGCTCTTATTTTCTCTTACCTACATGTCTATTTACGTCTTTTTTCACATATATTTAGTCTATACTTTATGTCTCTTTGCTATCCAATTCCCCAGTTTGAGCAATACTTTCACACATTGTAGAGCATTGCATAGAATGCCAAAGGCAAAGTAGATAATAAAACATCTATTTCCTACTTTGCCTAAAATACCAGGCATTCTGTACAGTGCTTAAGCATTGCCTGGATTATCAACTTTTCCTGTAACATGTATACTTTTCCACCCAATTGAACTTTCTACACTTTAACTGATGTAATTGAATAAAATCAATAAAACTGTATCTAAATAATCATTTAGATATTTTTAGAAATTAAAAACAATGTCAACATTTACCTTATAACTTGGACTCATATTTGTGGTTGTAGTGCCTTGCTTAAGGACAGAGCATGCACAAGTTACCCTCCAGTGGGGCTTTATGGACCTAAGTGCCCTGTGTTACATAAGGCTCAGTGACAGGTGGACTGTGCAGTGTCTGACCACAGTGGATTCAGATTAACGTAGTAGTGTGCCCTCTGTCTGGAGGTGCATAATCCTTTTACTCGTCCGCCAGCCTTTATCCACCTGCTCCATGACCTGAGCTCATCACACAAATCCAAGGAATGTAATGGTTGAGTCTATATATAAATAATTAAATGATAGAATTATAAATATTAGATTAATTTATGACAGTTTTCACATCCAGGAAGGATTAAAACTATCTTTTAATTAAAAAAACAGGAAAAAAAACAAGACTCTATACTATTGATATCCACAGGTAGAAGAATCACTGTGTTTGCTCAGTGCAGAACCTCAACCTAAAATGGGTTAAATGTCTGTTCTGTTTGAACATTGGTCAATCAGATATTGTCATGTTATGTTCTTTAGCATCATACTTACATACCCACAGGATTTCCTGTCACGATTTGCTTGTTGTGTCATATAATAAATTGTATTTGTTCTTTTTAGTATGAGTTTATGTTGCTAAAATTAAAAAGTCTTATCTTTTAGCTGTAGTCATCATGTTTTCTGTCCACCGTGAAGAAATCGATGGATAGTCATAAAAAAGTGCCATGGATGCGGTCTTTAGCAGTGCTTCCTCACACCTCTCTCGCAGTGCAGAGTGGTGGATCCCTCCAGCTGATTCCACAGTGTTATTGATGAGTTGTCAGCCTGATGAACCACTATGTCTGAGTCAGCACAGCACCGGTCACATACAAATACACAGGACATGGCGATCATATTGAGAACAGCTGACAATGTGCGTTTTCTGATAATGAGCCAAATATGAAGGCATTACTATGCAGCACATGACTGCAGACAATGAATGATTAGCAGTTCAGTCCCAGCTGGATTCAGGATCCCAGTGTTGGCTAGAAGATTATCAAGGCATCGGATTAAACCAGGTCTAAGGACATTTGACTACACCTGAAAGCCTGAGTGATTCATGGGAACCAGAACCATATCTTGAGAACTATTGATATTACAGTGGTACCTCACCTTACGAAAGACCCTACATACGAAAAATCCAAGTTACGAAACGCCTTCACGTCAAATTTTGGTCTCTAGATACGAAAGAAAATTCAAGTTACGAAACGCGAAATCTCAAAAATTCAATTAATGCGTGCTCAGATGCATGCCCCGAAACGTAAATACACTTTATCAACACACACGGGGTTAGGTTCCAGAGGTGGCCCGCGGTAGGAGAGGTCCACGAGGTAGGACAACTTTGTATTTTGCAATTGTTCTACATGTTTTAGGGCTGTAAATGCCTCACCACACACATTCTACGCTTTTTCAGACTGGAGTTGGGCTTTTCTCGCATTTCTCTCTCGTTTGAACACTCGAACTTTCATAGATTTTCAATGGAATGTGTTGATAGTGAAGCGTGGGGGTAGACACGGCTCAATATAGCGCAGAACGTGCGAGGGGAGCGGAGACACAGGATTACTATCAACAACACATCATCAGTAGGGTGAAACTCACCTGTCTCACGACGGTCTAAACCCCGCTCATGTTCCCTTAGTGAGTGAACAATCCAACGCTTGGTGAATTCTACTTCACAATGATAGGAAGAACCGACATCGAAGGATCAAAAAGCGATGGCGACAAGGGCGCGAGTACACTGGGACTGCGGGCGCGGGATGGAGCCGTGGCGCCTGGGCCGTGGCTCCCCCTCGGGGCTGCGGGCCTGCGCGGCTCGGCCCGGTGATTTAATCCTGGTCTGGTCCTGGTCTGGTCCCGGTTTGGTCCGGGTCTGGACCTGATCCGGTCCTGTTTAGACCTGGTTTAGTTCTGGTCTAGACCTGGTTTAGTTCTGGTCTAGACCTGGAAGTCACATAGAACCGCCCCGAGCGAGACCCCGCGGTCTTGCCCGCCGATAGAGCACCTTTCTCGTCCTGTTAGCTCACAGTGTCAGCCCCCCGGCTCTGGAGGTCAGATAGAATCAGAGCCTGCCCCGCCCCGCTCTTATTCCCGCTGAAAGAGCGTCTTTCTCGGCCTCTTAGCTCTAGTGCGGAACGCGCAAGAAGACACGAGCAACGCACTCCTCCAACGGCACTGCCATGTCCCGGGATAATCCTGGTTTAGTCCAGGTCCAGTCCAGTTTTAGACCTGGTTTACTTCTGGTCTAGACCTGGTTTATTCCAATCAGGACGCAGAACACAAATGTTACACTATAAAAAAAAGTTACACTATAAAAAAACAACAACCTTGGAACGGATCAGGCCTTTTCCATTGAAATAGCTACTCAACTTACGAAAAATTCACATTACGAAACCACTTCTGGAATGAATTAATTTCGTAAGGTGAGGTACCACTGTACATGCATTCCTGTTTTTGTCACATAATAAAATGATGTAGCTGATGTGCAGTGTTAATGCCGCCCAAGCCCCTCTCCTCCTCCTGTCCTGTGTGTCACTGATGTAGCGATGTGCGAGTGGTTGACACTAGTGTGAGGCAGACAGACTGACCTCTAAACATGATTGGTCAGCAGTAGTCAGGAGGCGGGGCTGAGGAGGAAGAGGTGAGGGGGGTGGTATACTGCAGTGGTGGGTTGTGCAGAGGACACAATGAACATGGCTCCTGCTTTCACACAGTACACCACAGCACTCTGTCCTCTACTCTGTCCTCTGCTCTGTCCTCTGCTCTGTCCTCTGCTCGTCCTTCAATTCTAGGGCTGATGTGGAAGATTATCAAGAAGACTCCTTATTCAATATTCATATTTCAAAGTTACATCTATGGTTATGGTGGTAAAAAGTGACTTGCCAAAGGACACAACAGTCAGTTTATTATAATGCCACAACAATGAAAGTTCGTCACAACTACACAGTAAACAGCAGCCCCCGAATAACAATTCAGAATTTATTAGTACTGTTTTTTGTTGGACAAACCTCAGAAGTTCAAATGTAAATGCTGATTAAATATAAAAATCAATATTTTGAATATGAGGGTTTGTTTCTGAGTATCTTGGCCTAGTTATTTTCATTTGACTGTTTCCGCTTTCCCACAGCTTCTCTTTTGGACATAAAACAATTTGCTACGTTCAAAAGAAAACTGGGAGTTCTAAAGTGTCCAGAGTGTACAGCCTCAAGGCCAGAACAAATGAAAGGTGTTAGACCTTTCAGGGATATTTGTATTTGACCCATCCATCACCTAGCCTCAAAGAAATCTGTCTGGGGCAGTGGGTAACAGATCATGGTAGGGGGTATCTGAATGATAAATAACTATGTTTAATCTCCTTGCTCTGATATTTTCGATCTGTTGTTTTGCCCATTCTGTTTGTTTTGTATTTGTATATCAAAGTCTATTTTAATTGATCTTTTAATGCATGTCCTTACTTTCATTTTATCCATTGCTACTTTGTTCAATGACAATGGCAATAAACCTTGTGGGAAGCAAGAATGCCTGGAGAAAACTCACCTGGACACTTCAGCCAAGTGATGACCAATTTATCACACATTATTTTAGCTCAGAAATGTATATCTACAAAACATAATAATCAATAAAGAGTACCAGTTGTTGTATGGAGTGTAAAAGTAAGAACAGTATTATTAGAAGTAAACTGTCCAGATTTTCTTCGGAAAGAGAGCTTGGAACCAACCCACCAGTCCAGTTTATGTAATCTAACTAAGGATTAGAATAAAAACTATTGATCTCACACAGGAGAAATTCACTTGCCACATTAGCTCCAGGCAGTTTAGTGCAAAAGAAAGTTTGAACAGAAAGTGCATGCAGACAAATAGTAATAATAATAAAAAATAAGTAAAAAGAGAGTATAGAAAATATTGCACGTTTGGACTATACAGTGGAGTTATACAGTCTGATGGCGGTGGGGATGAAGGATCTGCGGTAGCGCTCCTTCGGCTGCTGAAGGAGGATATATTAGAAAACACACCCTGTATACTGAACCACTAACCATTAACCAATTATTTATTGATGAACTGAACCAGATGGAGAGATTGCTTCACATTATGTTTACCTGGACTACTATTTAAAACTTATTTAATAACATGTAATGCCAAAACTCCTTCAGTTTGGGGGTTACAGGTTACCCAAGATTCAAGAAATATGTGGATGGTGTGACCTTTGACACTAAGAAATTCCTTTACTTTTACTCCTCTCATAACTTTAAAATGTCGACTGACCTCAAACTCAGCAGTTCATATGTGCTTTTAAGTTTCTGCTGATGAGCCACTGCCATATTGCTGAGGATTTCCAGCTTTCCTATACTTCTCCTGGCCTGTTTGGTCTTGGGTACTAATTACTATTTAATAAATAATAAATATCAAAAACTGTGTTAAATTGAATGAACTTGGCAGTGTAGCTAAACTTGTCACAATAAATACTCTATCGACTTAAAATTTTATTTTTATTTGCACCAGTGGAAAAAAGTGGTAGAGATTTGAGCAGTGGAAGGTTGAATTATGAAATTCTATGCCTCATTATAGACACAGACTAACTACTTAAGAGTTGCATTTGGTTATTTATTTATTGCAGTTAATATATATATATTTTACATTTTGGGTAGTAATACTGCTTCAGGGTTTGGTTTCAATATTATTGTTTATATTTATTTCTGACAAATCTCACTTCAAAATTTGTTATCACGACAGGCCTAAATGTAGCCTGAATTAGAGTGTTTAAGACTCACTTTTATTCTCTGGCATTTAACACTACATGAGTTGTGTGGCCCTCTAGGTCTTTTTATTTGTACTTATTTTCATTCTCCATTAAAGTGATAGTGTGTAACTTTCTGATCCATGGTGATAGATACATTTTATGCCATACTGTGGAAGATTATAGCCAAAGGAATGGAAACAAGCAGAAAGACCTCCAGGTCAAGTAAAAGTCAGGCTTGTGGAAATGCAAGCCCTGTCACAGACATTTTTAAAAAAAATATTTATATTTGTCACAGTGCAATAAAAAACATCAATAATATATTATTATTATTATTATTATTATTATTATTATTATTATTATTATTATTATTATTATTATTATTATTATTATTATTATTATTATTATTATACATGCTTTGGATTGTGTTTTTGTTGTTGTTGTTGTAACGTTTCCATAAAAAACTACATCTACATCACCATTCATCATAGATCAGGTTAGTTATGTCTTCCTCCAAAGTTCTGCTGCCCTCTTTTGGCCAAACCCCAAACTGCACCCCTTCTATTCCTGCACTGGACCTCGATGATGAAGACGCATTGTGCCGCGTAATGTTATGCAAAAGTGTATCAAATACTGGCCTGCTGCATTGCTAAAGCTGGTATCTGGTTATCATTCAGGTGCATTTGCTGTTTTCTTTTTTTTTTTAGCATTTGACTTGGTATCGTAAATATAGAACGGTTGATCTCGCACTGACTACCGCTGTCTACTGGAACGAATGCGTCAACCAAGTCGCCACAGGAACCACTCAGGGCTCTCAAGTCTCACGCATTGAGAGTGTGACACACGCAATTCGACGTGTTCACACGCTCACACGCCACACATGGCATTTCTCACACTGATTCTTTTTTTTTTTTTTTTTTTGTGCCCAGAAAATCGGTCTGTGTGGCTCAGTTTATGCAGGCACCGTGCGTTTTCAGCGAAATAAACTCCCCCTCCTCCCCGTCCCGCTCCCCGGAAAAAAATCAGCCAATCAGAAAATAGATTGTTCTGTTGTTGGGCAGACTGTAGAGTGTACTTTCAGCTGCTAAGCGCACACTGCGGTGATGATAAAACAAACTGAGAACCATCAGGTAATAACTTCATTTATATAACTCTCATTAGTTGCTTTGTAGTTTAAGATTGCTCTTTAGACAAACATTTACAGCAGGGCTCTCAAGTCTCACGCATTGAGAGAGACAATTCGACGCGTTCACACGCTCGCACGGCATTTCTCACGCAATCCCCCCCCCCCCGCTCCTCGGAAATTACGCAGTCTCACGCACGACCCCGCTCAAAACTTGAGAGCCCTGGGAATATTAACGTTTTTTACAATCTGAACCTTATTTTGGTAATAAAACACGTTGATTTACTCACCCTTATCACTTTAGTGACATTTGGAGCAGTTCCGTAGATTTGGTAGGTTAGGATATCCGGGTAACGTGAGTGCTCGGGGCACGATGTTGCGGTCAACAAATAACACAAACTTTAGCACTTTTCAAATCACACAAGCTCGCTGTGTCAGCGTAGACTTTAAGTGGCGTCCAAAGCGGCCTGAAACCCGATATCCAGCTATATTTTCATTTGATGACGTCATCATAGAGGACAGCACGCATGCGCGAATTCTCCAGCTGATTCGCAGATAAACACCGCTTCAAACTTTTCTGTTGTGAGCGACACATGGCAGAAAATTCGGACTTTGAGACTGAAGAAGAGTTATTTGAGTATGATGGCCGTCCCTATTGTTTTGAGCCTGAGTATACAGATGAGGAGGTATTAGAAAGAAGGAAGCGGAGACAGTTTGAGGAGGAGCGCACCAGAGAACAGCCATGGGTATCGCATTACTTCTCAGAATCTTGCACTGAATCCGCTGGCCTTCCTTCTTTTCCTTTGCTGGTAAAAAATCGTCTGGACTGAAGTGGGTACTGCAAACACAATGGTCCAGACGTCTTACAGCTTTGCCTTTCATGCCTGGGTCCATTCTCAAAGCAAGTAACCACATTTTCAATAACTCCGGATTCTGATGAAGAAGCCTGTGAAAGCTCAACTTCGTCCAAGATGTCATTTTGTTTTCGCAACCGGGATAAATGCATGTTCGCACCATATTCTCAAGCGGAGATGTTTTCGATTTCTTAGCTTCTTTTGGACTGTAACTGAGATCTGACAGCTGGGAATTCGCACATGCGCACTGTTGTCTATGATGACGTCATCAAATGAAAATATAGCTGGATATCGGGTTTCAGGCCGCTTTGGGCTCCACTTAAAAGTCTACGCTGACACAGCGATCTTCTGTGATTTGAAAAGTGCTAAAGTTTGTGTTATTTGTTGACCGCAACATCGTGCCCCGAGCACTCACGTTACCCGGATATCCTAACCTACCAAATCTACGGAACTGCTCCAAATGTCACTAAAGTGATATGGGTGAGTAAATCAACGTGTTTTATTACCGAAATAAGGTTCAGATTGTAAAAAATGTTGCTGCTTTAAAAAAATGCTGCTGTTGCTGCTTTAAAAAAATGCATCAATATTAGTGTTTCTCACAGACTAAGTAGCACTGTGTGGCGCCCCCACTCAAGACCTAGCCAATATTCACTTGTTCTTGTAGTTGCGTGAAAAGTCCCTCAGTCGTCCAGGTAGAATCCATAATAACAGGAGAAGTTCAATTTGTCAACTGGACAAAGTTTGTTTGGTTGAAAACGTTTCGCCGCTCATCCGAGAGGCTTCGTCAGCTCTAATAAGAATACTGGTAAGACACTTGCTTATATCTTGCTGTAGGGAGGAGCTACCTAGCTAACTACTTTCCGGAACTATCTCATTGGTTTCCGTCTTTTGTTTCTCTGGCGTCTAGCTAACGATCTCTATTCATCCCTACACGCCTGTTTTTCACACCTCTGGCCCTGACCTGGCTAGCCCTATTGTTTCCCTGTTTGCTTGATCTACGCTTAAGAATGGAATTGTAGATGGGATGCAAATTATGTCTCCGGGCCCACTCCACCAGGCTTTCAAACAGCTTCATCCACCAGGCTGTCAGGAGGCTGAACTCACACCCGAACTCCCACCTTACCCATCTCCCACCCCCCACCCCCCATATTGGCATAACCTGTATTCCATAAAAGACATATCACTCTAGACACTTTTAAAAACTGCTGCTAAGGACGACTGTTGCACTGCTGCACATTTACACTTACTACTGGATTTTACTCCTGTTGCACTGTTGTTTACTACTGTTATTGCACACTTACATTTACTACTGGAATTTTTAGTACTGTTGTTTACTCCTGTTGCACTAGAATTACTACTGTTGCACACTTATTTTTATTTATCTTAACTCCAATGCACATTCTACTGCACATGACCAATTCACTGCTGTATCTTCCATTGCACATTTTGATGCACACTGCACACTTTGGAAATCTGTATATAGTATAGGTTATTTGTTATTTATTATGTTGCACTGTTTTAAGATTTTAGACCGTAGACTTTAGTTTTAACTTAGATCTCTGTCTTAGATAGTTTTTGTTGTGTTTTGTCTTCATATTGTATTTTGTACACTGTCTTTTTGCACTACTTGGCCAGAGAGAAACGAAATTTCGATTCACTGTATGTTGAACACATATGGCAGAATTGACAATAAAGCTGACTTTGAACTTTGACTTTGAACTTGAACTTTGATGTCTGACTCCACCATTTCTGTTCAGAGAAGGATTCTCTCCAGGTTCAGAGAAGGTTCAGAGAATCCTTATCTGAACAGAAATGGTGGAGTCAGACATAATTTGCATCCCATCTACAATTCCATTCTTAAGCGTAGATCAAGCAAACAGGGAAACAATAGGGCTAGCCAGGTCAGGGCCAGAGGTGTGAAAAACAGGCGTGTAGGGATGAATAGGGATCGTTAGCTAGACGCCAGAGAAACAAAAGACGGAAACCAATGAGATAGTTCCGGAAAGTAGTTAGCTAGGTAGCTCCTCCCTACAGCAAGATATAAGCAAGTGTCTTACCAGTATTCTTATTAGAGCTGACGAAGCCTCTCGGATGAGCGGCGAAACGTTTTCAACCAAACAAACTTTGTCCAGTTGACAAATTGAACTTCTCCTGTTATCACTTGTTCTTGTACTTAACACTTAACAATCACTCTTACTTATTGGACATTACCTACAAGTAACAGATGTGAGTGTTTTGTTTTAGGAATAGTCGCTGTCAACATGAATATTAATGTTTGAATAATATTCTAAAGCAGAGGTCTTCAACAGGGGGGTCGCGACCCCTAGGGGGGTTGCGGAGGTACTGCAGGGGGGTCGCGAAATCTTTTGATTTCACTTTAAAATAATATAATTTTTGATTTTAATATTTTTTAAAACAATATATTTTTTCATTTTTCCCCAATCAATTTCTCCCTTGTCCCTCCACCCTCTTTGATGTCTTAAAATGAAAAAAGATATGTTATGTGCAACTCATCAGGGTCAGACATCTCACTGAAGTGGGAGTTCACAGATGGCTTGGGGGTTCACTGTCCCCTGTATGTTCATGTATGTTCACAGTTTAACTTGATGTGTTATGATCAAAGCTTAACTTGATTTGTGTTAATTGTTCATTATTTGAATAGCTCTGTATTTGAGCAGGATGTATGTGTAAATGGCAGAAGCACAGCCACTCCCTCCCTTGCACTTGTTTTTTGGTTGAATCAGTGAAAGATCTTAATAGGCCTGTGTTGTATGCAAGTTGTGTTTAAAAATTGCAGTAGCACATCCACCCCGTAGGGCCTATCTGGCCCATCTTTAAAATAAAAAAAACATGAAAATACAGTGTTAACCTGTGTATTATTTCCTTGTATTTGATGTACCATAACAGAGTAGCAATGTTTATACATGACACTAAGCTCAATTTAATATAAAACACAATTCTATGCCGTATATATAGTAGGGGGTCCCTGGCCCAGTTCGCCATCTGTTTGGGGGTCCCTGGCCTGAAAAACGTTGAAGACCCCTGTTCTAAAGTATCATGCACTTGCATTCAATTCAAGATTCAAGATTGTTTATTTGTCATATGCAGGATCAACACAAGGTCAACAATGCAATGAAATGCTTAGGATCAGAAGAACCATTGACTCACTAAGATAATGAAGAAGTACTAATGCAATAAGAGTACATGGTAAAAAGTGTTGCAAAAAGTGCAGGGGAAGTAAAGAATATAATAAAAAATATGTAATAAAATGTAATAAAAATACAAGGTACAGGTAGGATTAAATAAGGTGTAAGTAGAGTATTTCCCAGATTGCACATAATATAGTGTAGTATAAGTGTTGTACGTGGATTTCGTATTGCCCATAGTATAGTTTTAGTATTGCACGTGGGTTATTGCACAGATTATTGCACAGGTAACAGTAGTTTACAGGGAGGTAGTGACAAACATGATACATTCATACAGAGCAGCAGCAGTAAACATATTTTGCATAACGAAAAGTAGTTTAGTGCAGTATTATTGAGAGTTGAGAATTATTTAGAGTATTATCCAGAGTTCAGTAGTCTGACAGCTTGGGGGTAATGGCTGTCTTTGAGTCTTTTTGTGCATGCTGGCAGGCTCCAGTAACATCTACCAAGGGTAGCCGACAGAAATGACTACAGTTTGCCTTTACTGACTTGCTTTGTTTGCAGAGACATGTGTGCGTGTCTGTCCTGTTGGACTCTCTGCTGTGCACCCAGGCTCCTCTGGTGTCCCTCAGATCCCAGAGCTGCAGGGCTGTGTGGATCATATTGTGGTAAGTAACACAACCACCCATTTAAACACACACACTTGCCACACATACAAACCCCTTATACAAATGTTTTTAAGGACCCCAACCTGGAAAATGTGTCCTACCTGATGCCAGGGTTGTGAGTAAAAGTAACAAAGGCATCATATGACATCACCATGTTTGGGCTGCTCTACTTAATAAGCACACATGTCACGAAACGTAGCCGATCCGGGTGACTCCTGGTGAATGTTCGAAAGTGGTTTGATAGCTGTAGAGTTTTGCTCTGTAGGAAAACTAGTCACTCCGAGTTGAGGTATGTCACAGTCCACTGATAATAAAAATAGTGCGTAAAATCTAAAAACTCACTCTCAGTCCCTAATTATTTATCCTTTAGTTTTCCTATTTATCCTCTAATTTCGCCTCCTAATCTTAAATTAAATCCTCACTCAATTAAACTCAGGAAGCACCTTACATAAAGCGAAGAGCTGTTCCAGGACCGGAGCCTTCGACCCTTTAGTGTTTCACATTCCTACTTTCCTCCAATGCTTGTTTTTAGGAGAGCGATGTGTCAGGTAGTAGCAATTTCTTTAACAGGTGCACTACATAAAAAATAGAAAAACAACTCTAAACAAATTTCACTATTGAAAACCAGAGGGCAAAATATTGGTGAAGTTTCACCAATATTCATGACTTGACCTTGAGAAATATCAGTAATTGTACTCTTAAATGAAGTACATTTTTGCCTAAGGACCTCTGACAGTCACTTGTTTTGTTTTGCTGGTTCCAACACATGAAAGGGTGTGGATGTGAGGTTAAAAATGATTCAGCGGTGCCTCCGGATACACCTGCTCCACCCCTTCTGGGAAAGTTCTGTATCCAACACACTGCAGAAACCAGTTGTACATGAAAAAAGTGAAGGCTGGAGTCTGTCTACTGGGAGTTGTGAGACTGGTGCTCTCCTTTCACTACGTATCAGAGCTAGTTGTTACCTGGGAGCTCACTTATGATTGCTGTCCTATGCTGCCCGGTAACCAGACTGAACACCCACCAGTGAGTATAGTATGTTTCACCTATTTACAATGCTGTATTTATTTTAATAGGAGATTTTAGACATTGGAGTTCAAGAAGATGTTTTCAAGAGATGTTTAATGTTTTTTGGGCTGCGGGCTGAACCTTTTTTGTCATTCTGAATACTGACATTGCATTATAAACAGGGATGCACAGATGCAGGGCTTTCTGTTCTGATACCAATACTTTGTCATTAAATATCTGCTGACACCCGATATCAACCAATACCAACACAGAGATTAGAAATAGCATTTATTCTATTCATTCTTTATTATAGTTTAGGTGCTATGTACATATTTACAGATAATGTGCAACATTAGTTTTATGTGCAACTGTCGGTAGTAAAAAAAATGGTTGATATAGTACAAACAGGAAGTGTAAACATGGTTAATATAGTACAAACAGGAAGTGTAAACATGGTTAATATAGTACAAACAGGAAGTGTAAACATGGTTAATATAGTACAAACAGGAAGTGTAAACATGGTTGATATAGTGCAAACAGGAAGTGTAAACATGGTTAATATAGTAAAAACAGGAAGTGTAAACATGGTTGATATAGTACAAACAGGAAGTGTAAACATGGTTGATATAGTACAAACAGGAAGTGTAAACATGGTTGATATAGTACAAACAGGAAGTGTAAACATGGTTGATATAGTACAAACAGGAAGTGTAAACATGGTTAATATAGTACAAACAGGAAGTGTAAACATGGTTGATATAGTACAAACAGGAAGTGTAAACATGGTTAATATAGTATAAACAGGAAGTGTAAACATGGTTGATATAGTACAAACAGGAAGTGTAAACATGGTTGATATAGTACAAACAGGAAGTGTAAACATGGTTGATATAGTGCAAACAGGAAGTGTAAACATTTGAGCAGTTACATGTGCGGCTGTAATCTGACAGATTAAACAGGATATCAACTGAACCGATATATTGGAAGCTGATTTTTGATATCAGTATTTTATCAGTGCATCCCGAATTATAAATGTAGAATTATAAACTTCACCCAGTATATTTTTGTGTTCTACAGTTTACTATATTACTACTACTAGTATGTGCACGTTTGTTAATGTATTGTGTGTTTTTCATATTGCTCCATTCTAAAAAATTTTGTTGAACAGGACTGGTGAGGTGCGTTGTATCTTTGATCAGAGACTGAATATTGTTGTAACCAAATTTAATAAACTCAGGCAATGGAAGCTTTCCAGGTAAATACTCTGAATTAAAAAGAACAGCTGAACAAAGACAAGATTCGGAACTGTTTGAATATGACGAAGTGAGCATTTGTATTTATTTTACTGCAGTTTCTGGTGTAGAGCAAAACTGTTGGAAGTCGTTTTTAACGGGGGTGTTACAATATTACAAAATTGTGCAAAATATTTTACTAACATTTTTAAACCTCCCTTTTGCCACTAGAGGGTGCTGCAGCACTCCAATTCCTGCGACCCTGGTGTAGGGGGTGACAGGTTTTATCCTGCCAACCTTAAAGCAAACAAAGACTGTATTTGTTAAAGGAGCATAATATTACTCTCACAGTGCTCACATAATAAATGCTCTTTAGTTGGGCTAAGGTAATTCTAATTCAACTTCTACTAATCTTTAATAATATATTGCATTTCTTGTTTTTCAAGTTAAAGTTTGCATTGAAATGGAGCAGTATTGGGAAGCAGAATCAGAATCAGAAATGTTTTATTGCCATATGAGTGAACATGTTCACAACATTAGGAAATTGCTTCGGTGCTTGGAGCGGAATGTAAACAGACGCTTAACATGCAGCAAATAAAATAGAGCAAAATAAAGTAGAAAACCAATAAGCTATAATATAACACAAAATTTACAAATTTACAGAATTATTATTTAGGCCTGAGCCCCTACAGGACGTAGGGCCTATTGCTTCAACTTCGTCCCTCGGTCGCCCCCTGCATGAACAGCAGTATCCGAGCAACCAATGCCAAAGGCATGGCATATGCATATTTGTTTTTACTAACATATCATAGTCAACACTGAGTCAGTGGCCCATGCCAAAGGGCCCGACGTGACGTGCGTAAGCGCTCGTCATTCGCCATTGACCCCACAGTAGTGTGAGGAATCTTAAGAGCTTTAAAAAAATACATAATATGTTGTTCCCATGTTGGACGGTTATATTGTTTTTGCTAAAAATATTATATTTATTATTATTATTATGATTATTATTATTATTATGGTCTTTGAGCTCTAATTTCACACCTAAACATATTCAAAAACTTACAAAATTTCAAAATTTCACCCAAAATTCTGAAGTGCCGAAAAATTTTATAAAATATGTGTTGCATAACTGGACATAAAAAATGGCTCAACAACACCACCTACAAAAGTCAAAATACATTGCGCCTATAGGAGCCGTCCCGACGTAAAGTTTGTTGTAAAGTCACTAAATTCGGTACACACATTCGTCATGTGAATATAATGTGACATAATACATTAAATAAAAAATAAATTTTATATATATATATATATTAGGGCTGGGAATATTAACGCGTTAATCGCGATTAATCGCGATAGAGTTTTAATCGCGAACATTTTTTTTAATCGCGATCAGAGTTTGCCAGCATTTTCCGCAATTCTACCATCCATATGCAGCTCATTTGGTTGTATTAATTAAACTCATTGTCGGTTAAGTTCAAAAGTTCAAAGTTCAAAGTCAGCTTTATTGTCAATTCTGCCATATGTGTTCAACATACAGTGAATCGAAATTTTGTTTCTCTCTGGCCAGGTAGTGCAAAAAGACAGTGTACAAAATACAATATGAAGACAAAACACAACACAAAACTATCTAAGACAGAGATCTAAGTTAAAACTAAAGTCTACGGTCTAAAATCTTAAAACAGTGCAACATAATAAATAAACTATACTATATACAGATTTCCAAAGTGTGCAGTGTGCATCAAAAATGCGCAATGGAAGATACAGCAGTGACTTGGTCATGTGCAGTAGAATGTGCTTTGAAGTTAAGATAAATAAAAATAAGTGTGCAACAGTAGTAATTCTAGTGCAGTAACAGGAGTAAACAACAGTACTAAAATTCCAGTAGTCAATGTGCAATAACAGTAGTAAACAACAGTGCAACGGGGGTAAAATTCAATAACAGGAGTAAACAACAGTACTAAAAATTCCAGTAGTAAATGTAAGTGTGCAATAACAGTAGTAAACAACAGTGCAACAGGAGTAAAATCCAGTAGTAAGTGTAAATGTGCAACAGTGCAATAGTAGTCCTTAGCAGCAGTTTTTTTTTTTTTTTTTTAAAGTGTCTAGAGTGATAGGTCTTTTTATGGAATACAGGTTATGCCAATATGGGGGTGGGGGGTGCAAGATGGGTAAGGTGGGAGTTCGGGTGTGAGTTCGGGTGTGAGTTCAGCCTCCTGACAGCCTGGTGGATGAAGCTGTTTGAAAGCCTGGTGGAGTGGGCCCGGAGACTCCGGTACCTTCTCCCCGAGGGCAGGAGGCTGAACAGGCTATGTGCGGGGTGGCTCGGGTCACCCACAATGCTGGACGCTCTGCGGGTGAGCCGGGTGTTAAAAATGTCTAGGAGGGAGGGGAGAGAGACACCAGCGATCCTCCCAGCTGCATTCACTATGCGCTGCAGGGCTTTCCTGTTCTGTTCAGTGCAGCTCCCGTACCACACAGTGATGCAGCTGGTCAGGACGCTCTCAATGGTGCCTCGGTAGAAGGTGGTCATAATGGGTGGAGGGGCTCCAGCTCTCCTCAGTTTGCGGAGGAAATAGAGGCGCTTCTGAGCCCTCTTTGCCAGTGATACAGTATTCACTGTCCAGGAGAGGTCCTCACTGATGTGCATCCCCAGGAATTTGGTGCTGCTCACCCTCTCTACAGCAGCACCATTGATGGACAGTGGGGGGTGCTGGGTGGGGCCTCTCCGGAAGTCAACAACAATCTCCTTGGTCTTTTCAACATTAAGAAGGAGATTGTTATTGCTGCACCACTGGGTCAGGAGGCTCACCTCACTCCTGTAGTTTGTCTCATCGTTATTAGAGATGAGACCCACCACAGTCGTATCATCCGCAAACTTCACTATGTGATTGGTGCTGAACGCTGGTGAGCAGTCGTGGGTCAGCAGAGTGAAGAGCATCGGACTGAGCACACAGCCCTGGGGGGCTCCTGTGCTCAGTCTAATGCAGCTTGAGGTGTTTCTGCCGACCCGCACTGCCTGTGGCCTGTGGCCTGTTAAACGCGCTATTTTGAGTTTGCTAGTATTTTGTTCCTTCTACGCATCCGTAGGCAGCTCGAGCGGGCTTCAATCATTTATTTACAATTTCTCAAAGTAAGCACTATTACTGGTTCATTGTTACGTTTTCCTTTCTCTGCACTTTTTTGAAATAAAAAAAATGGTGAGAAATACTTTGCATTGTGAGTTTAACTTTAGATTCGAACGGTCTTACTGCAAGATATCAATTTTAAACATGCAAAATAAATCACGATTAATCGCGATTAACTATGAAATTTCTGAGATTAGTTGCGATCAAGAAAATTAATCGTTTGACAGCCCTAATATATATATATATATATATATATATATATATATATATATATATATATATATATATATATATATATATATACACTCAACAAAAATATAAACGCAACACTTTTGTTTTTGCTCCCATTTTTCATGAGATGGACTTAAAGATCTAAAATTCATTCCAGATACACAATATTACCATTTCTCTCAAACATTGTTCACAAATCTGTCTAAATGTGTGATAGTGAGCACTTCTGCTTTGCTGAGACAATCCATCCCACCTCACAGGTGCGCCACATCAAGATGCTGATCTGACATCATGATTAGTGCACAGGTGTACCTTATACTGCCCACAATAAAAGGCCACTCTGAAATGTGCATTTTTTATTTTTTATTTTGCTTTATTGAGGGTCTGGGGACTCAGAACCAGTCAGTATCTGGTGTGACCACCATTTGCCTCATGCAGTGCAACACATCTTCTTCGCATAGAGTTTATCAGATTGTCAGTTGTGGCCTGTGGAATGTTGGTCCACTCCTCTTCAATGGCTGTGCGAAGTTGCTGGATATTAGTGGGAGCTGGTACACGCTGTCGTACACGCCGGTCAAGCACATCCCAAACATGCTCAGTGGGTGACATGTCCGGTGAGTATGCTGGCCATGCAAGAACTGGGACATTTTCAGCTTCCAAGAATTGTGTACAGATCCTTGCAACATGGGGCCGTGCATTATCTTGCTGAAACATGAGGTGATGTTCATGGATGTATGGCACAACAATGGGCCTCAGGATCTCATCACGGTATCTCTGTGCATTCAAAATGCCATCAATAAAATGCACCTGTAAAATGTGTTCTTCGTCCATAACAGATGCCTGCTCATACCATAACCCAACCACCACCATGGGCAACTCGATCCACAACATTGACATCAACAAAGCGCTCACCCACACGACACCACACACGCTGTCTGCCATCTGCCCTGAACAATGTAAACCGAGATTCATCCGTGAAGAGAACACCTCTCCAATGTGCCAGACGCCATTGAATGTGAGCGTTTGCCCACTCAAGTCTGTTACGGCGACGATCTGGAGTCAGGTTAAAGATCCCATGACATGGTACTTCTTGATGCTTTTATATGGCTCCTTAATGGTTCCCTAATACTGTAAATGAATCCTTCTTCAAAATCAACACTTAGTGCATGAGAAAGACACATCTACAGAGTCAGAGTCATAATCTCTCTGTCTGAACAACTCATTCTGGGCCTTGTTGCTTGAATGCAAATGAGAAGGACACAGATAGGCTTAGAGGAGGGAGGGGGGGCCCCCAATGCGCCGCTGGTTCCTTGTGTTAGCAGTGCGCTGTGCCTGGCCCCACTTCCACGTGTGTAAGCGCGAAGGAGGAAAGGAGATTACCTGGCCAGCCAAATGATATCTCTCTGTATTTCCTATACAGCGCGATACCATTTGGACACCCTCCATCCACTCTCGCTCCTCCGGTTACAAACGGACTCCGCGATTCTGATTCGTTCAAAGATGGTGACGTCAGTGCACCCGCCTTTGCCCGCAAAGTCACTCTTAGGCAGCGGAAGTTCCGCCTCAGTTTTGAATCAAGATGGCGCAATCTCTGATTGGTTCACTTAGCTGTCTGTCTACGCGCAACCGCAGCGCATTCTGTGGATCAAGCGTTACCAGACTCACTCGCTGGTACAGCGATGAGTCATGGATTCTTCCAGGCAAGAAAGGAGAGGCTTTTCAATGAAAAAAAGCACATTTTTACAGAAAATAAAATTAAACCACTGCTGTTTCAGAGGTCCAGAGGGTCGGGTAAAGGACTTCCGAGCCTAGAAACACTCGCACGTGCCTCCAGGCAAATAAAAAAACGCATTTCGCATTGCGTAGCTCCTCCGCAGTCCAAACTCTCTGGGCGTGATTTCCAGAGACAGGAGGTGGAGATCCAGACGGTGGTGGAACTGAATTTGCATTTCTTTTTTCGATCTGACGTCAATAAGGTGCCTTGTCCAGAATCGCCCATTTGAGCTGTGTTTTTTTCAAACGCAGAAAAGGATCGCAAATGCTCAGTTTAGACATTACGCAACTTTTAGCCATTGGGGGGCCCTAAACAGGGTAGGGGAGCTCACATTAACGTTCAAAAACCTCAGAAAGTGAAAATTTCATGCCATGGGACCTTTAAGACCCCGATGAGGACGACAAGCATGCAGTTGAGCTTCCCTGAGACGGTTTCTGACAGTTTGTGCAGAAATTGTTTGGTTATGCAAACCAATTGTTTCAGCAGCTGTCCGAGTGGCTGGTCTCAGACGATCTTGGAGGTGAACCTGCTGGAAGTGGGCTGGTGTGGTTACACGTGGTCTGCGGTTGTGAGGCCGGTTGGATGTACTGCCATATTCTCTGAAACGCCTTTGGAGACGGCTTACGGTGGAGAAATGAACATTCAATTCACGAGCAACAGATCTGGTTGACATTCCTGCTGTCAGCATGCCAATTGCACGCTCCCTCAATGCTTGTGACATCTGTGGCATTTTGCTGTGAGAAAAAACTGCACATTTCAGAGTGGCCTTTTATTGTGGGCAGTCTAAGGCACACCTGTGCACTAATCATGATGTCAGATCAGCATCTTGATGTGGCACACCTGTGAGGTGGGATGGATTATCTCAGCAAAGCAGAAGTGCTCACTATCACACATTTAGACAGATTTGTGAACAATGTTTGAGAGAAATGGTAATATTGTGTATCTGGAATGAATTTTAGATCTTTAAGTCCATCTCATGAAAAATAGGAGCAAAAACAAAAGTGTTGCGTTTATATTTTTGTTGAGTGTATATATAATTTGAAATTTTACTTTTTCGAAAATGTATGAAATTTTGCAGAATATTACTTTGGGTCATCTCAATCAAAAAAGTCATTATTTTTTGACTAATGCTTTCATTTGGTGATAGTCAGAATACTGTTATTGTGCTCCATCTGTAGGCCCTCCTCTGTCTAATGGCAGTGGTGTAGGTGCACAAAAGGGTGTGCAAAATGCAGCTGAGGAAATTGGGCTGAGTGAAAGTGTTTCTAACTCATCTTGTAAATCAAAGAAGTGCAGCACAGTGGTAAGTAAGTCCACTGTGTCCTCTACATCCTCTGCCAGATTGAAGGCTGAGGCAGAGACTGCAGCTCTTATGGCCCAGCAGAGGCTTCTGAGGGAGAAGCATGCTCTGGAGGAGCAGCAGGAGCAGCTGCGCATTTTGTCCGCCAAGAAACTTGTCCAAGATATTGGATGGTCTGGCTGGAAGATCTGCATCTCCTTGAACATTAGGAGGTCAGCAAGTGCCTGAAATCTATGGACTTTGGTGAGCTTGTCTCTGCACAGCTCCACCACTTTGCGGATGCAAGTGAGGAAGGTTTTGGAACTGTGACCTACCTGTTCCTCCATGACATCAGCGATAGAGCTTACTGTGCATTTGTGATGGATCAGGCGCGTGTAGCTGAAACCTGTTACCATCCCCCATATGGAGCTGATAGCTGTGGTGGTGGCCAGCAGGATGGATAAGCAGTGGAAAATGGAGCTGCAAATGGAGCTCAAAGAGTCAGTGTTTTGGAATACATCAAGAATGAGACCTCAAGGTTTAAAATCTTGGTTGCAAACAGAGTGTCTGAAATCCTCCAGTTGTCCGACATGTCCGAGTGGAAGTATGAGAACACAGTGGACAACCCGGCAGATTTGGCCACAAGAGGTACCAAAGTTGAGTCTTTCCTGAGAACTGGTGCTTGGCTTTTTGGTGCTGACTTTCTTTAAGAGTCTGAGAACAAATAGCCGGCAAACCCAGAGGCTGTGGCAGAGCCTCTCGTTGGAGACTCAGAGGTTAAGGCTGTGTTGGTGAATGCTGTGCAGGTTGAGCAGGAGAAGCCAGTAAAGAAGCTCATCTGTCACCTGTCCCCCTGGCTCAGTTTGAAGCGGGCTGTTGGTTTGGGTCTTAAGTTTAGAAACTTGCTGTTGTCCTGGTGCAGCATAGTCAGCAGTTGAGAGGGACTCTTGTGGAGTCAGAATTGAGTCCTGAGCAGCTGGAGAAGGAACTGAAGGTCCAGATGGAAAACATCAGAAGTATCAAAGGATTTGCTCTCAGTGGAACACATTTTTGCAGCTGAGAAAGCTATTGCTCACTTTTGTCAGGGACAAAGATATCCTGAAAAGTTTGCTTATCTGGAGGAAGGAGAATGTATTATGAGGATGTGCACCTCTACAGGCTGAACCCCATCTTGGATGATGGTTTGATGAGGGCTGGAGGGAGGCTTAGTAGAGCTGCTTTGCCGGTCGAGACTAAACACCCTAAAGACCTTCACATCTCTTCTTTGTTACATTTATTAGGAAACCAGTCATTGTGGCCGTAACCATGTGCTTTCTCACCTGCATCAAAGGTATTGGATTCCAGGTGCTTGTGCTGCTAGAAAGATCCTGGCTAAGTGTATTGTCTGTCGCCGTTTGTCTGCCACACCTAGAAATCAAAAAATGAATGACTTGCCTCTCAGTAGAATCACCCCAGACGAGCCTCCTTTCAGTTGTGTTGGTCTAAATTGTTTTGGGCCATTTGATGTAAAGCGTGGTCCTGCTATGGTCAAGAGGTAAGTGCTTGTACACGTATGCCTACCATCTTAAGAAGTTACCACCTACATGTGCATTTGTTCGCATTCAAGTTACGCATCCATAGTGTTTTACTCCGTGTCTTAGCCTGCCGCGGAGTGTGGAATAAGCTTTGGGTTACATACACTGCAATAATGTACTTTTAAATGTACTGTTTTAAATGTGTTTTTCATTCAGCAATTAGATAAGTTGTTGAAGAGAGTTGTTAAAAGATTGTGTGATATTTACAACAAAGAAAAATCATGAAGAGGTTAACTGAACCACAAAAGGGATGTGAAACAGGACTAGTTTTTTTCATTTCCGTGTGCTGCTGGAGCAACAGTGTTCAGTTTGAAGCTTAATTTTGTGCACTGATTTGAAAAGACAAGCAGCACGAACAGGCAAAAGGTATGACATTTTTCCAAGTGGTGTAGTGTGCATGTATGGGTTGTAATGATGAGTTCAATGAAAAATGTATTACATTCTACTTACTGATTCTGTCAATTTTCAGTAATCTTTTAGTCATTTTTGTGTTCTACAATTAGAGTTTGAAGCTGTAGAAAGTTGAAAAAAAAAAAACCTTTTATGTCATTATAGATACAAACTAACAACAAAACTCTTTCCTTCTGCTATTTATTTTTATTTATTGGATTTGGTGTTTTTTAACCGTATTATATTTTTGAAGTTTTGGGGGGGACAATTCTACTTTAGGCTTATTGTGTCAGTGGCAAAAATTATTTTCAGTATTATTTATTGTTTATATTTTCTTCAGCAGTATATTGTGCTTCAAAATGTATTATCGTGACAGACCTAGTAATGTCTCTACACAACTCAAACTTTTTTTAGTCCTGGTTTAGACCTGGTTTAGTCTTGGTTTAGTCCTGGTTTAGTCCTGGTTCAGACCTGGTTTAGTTTTGGTTTAGTCCTGGTTTATTCCTGGTTCAGACCTGGTTTAGACCTAGTTTAGACCTGGTTTAGTCTTGGTTCAGACCTGGTTTAGACCTGGTTTAGTCTTGGTTTAGTCCTGGTTTAGTCCTGGTTCAGAGCTGGTTTAGACCTGGTTTAGTCCTGGTTTAGACCTAGTTTAGTCTTGGTTTAGACCTGGTTTAGTTCAGGCTTAGACCTGGTTTAGTCCTGGTTTAGTCCCGGATTAGTCCCGGTTTAGACCTGGTTTATTCCTGGTTTAGACCCTGTTTAGTCCCAGTTTAGACCTGGTTTATTCCTGGTTTAGTCCCGGAATAGTCCCGGTTTAGACCTGGTTTATTCCTGGTTTAGACCTGGTTTAGTCCCGGTTTAGTTCTGGGCCCCTGCTGTCAACTAATCTGTCCCTTTGATGCAGAAATAATACGATAATATGACTCGCCCCATAAGAACGCGGGCAGCTCTGTAATAACAGTTTTCCGTGTTGTCGATAGTTCGCATATCCACATGTATCGCACTGTACCTTAATTATCTGGAGCTCCAGAGAAAGGAACATATCCCGAACGTATTGGCAAATTTCGCCTTAAGGTGAGGGATTTTCATGCCTGCAGTGACGCGATGAAGCAAGTACTAGAGCAACTTGACTTGCGGTGACTTCCGTAAACATTGAGCACGCTCACTGCGTGTGACCTCGTCGTGTCCTTTGCATGCGCAAAAAAATCGGATTTCACAAAAAAATCGGAATTGAGCATTAAGCCCTGACGATCGACTGACACTTGGCCCCCGATCGACCTGTCGATTGCGATAGACGTATTGAGCACCCCTGCTCTACACACTCAAATACATACTGCTACCAAACTTTAGGATTGTAATGGATGTCGATAACTGGATAGAGGGACACCACAACTGTAATTTAAACTTAGACTTAGACAAACTTTATTGATCCACATGGGAAATTACTTGGACACAATAGCTCACACGTCACAATATATTATAATAACAAAGAGCAAAAAATATAAATGGTAATAATAAAGTAATAAGACAGCTGTCAAATAAGGCATACATTATATCAGTGTATATGTACAAGTAAAAATAAAAATAATGAATAAAATATCTAAGCTATATACAAGAGGTCGTAAAGAGTGCAAAGAGGATATGATGTTGACAGGACACAGGGTTATCTATTTATTCCATGTCTGAGTGATTTATTCATGACTTTTCTTATGTATCTTTTTTCAGGTTCTCAGGGCAATGCCTACTTTACATTTTCGACATGTTCAATGGTTAATCACATTTTACCTCACCATTGGCCTGACAGAATGCATCTCGCTCAAAAAGTCGTGTGTGGTGCAAGGAGGTCATGCAGACTGTAGTCACATGAGTCTCAAGGAGATCCCTCAGAATTTGCCCCAAAACATCTCCAGCCTGGACATGTCACACAACCAGCTTGTGCGGATTGACCATCAGTGGCTCAGACCTTACCGTGAGCTAGTGCGCTTAGACGCTAGCTACAACAGCATCAGCAAACTGGACGAGAAGATGTGTCAAATGGTGCCTCTTCTTCAAACACTCAACATAGAAAAGAACCAAATGTTAGAACCAAAGACGCAAGAGCTCAGTCGCTGTATAAATTTGGTGTGGCTCAACATGGCAAGTAACAGGCTGAAGTTAAAGCAAGAGCCTTTTGCAGGACTGCAGGTACAACAACAGACAATTAAGCCATTTTTTTTTAAAGTTATAAGACTGTTTAAATGACAATATATGTAAACATCAAAATAATTTGAACTCTTTCTAATCATGGTCCCTCTGATCACTGAAATCAGAATTTGTGATTTACATTTTAAATTATTTAAATAATCTTTAATGTCCAAAAATCAGATAATAATCATATTGTGTATGTGAACATAACCAGTATCTAATATACCTTATCTTATCTTTACTTTTATATCTTAATTATTTATGTTTTTATTATTGCCTTAGATATTATTTTCTATTACAAATTTAAAGGTTACATTTGAGTTTATATTTCTGGTTTTTCATATTTACACAAAAGACAAAATGTTTTAAAACAACACCTTAGTAGTAAATACACTGCAAAAAGTTATCTAGGTAAGGTTTTTAAACTTTTTTACTTTGTTAGATATACATTTTTGCAGTAGGCAAATATTTTCCTCTTCATTTCCCTGACGAGACCCGAAAAATGTCACTAACTACCACTCAAGTTTTCTCAAACTCTCCCATTTGCAATGGTATAAAATCTAACTTTTTTGTGCGTGCTTTTTTTTTTTTTACAGAACCTAAAATTTCTAGATGTTTCCAACAACAACTTGAAGTCTGCTGAGCTCAGTATGAAGCCAGAGGTTCTAAGTCTGATATATCTGAGCCTAAGCAACAATGACATCAACATTCTGAAAACTGGCGACTTTAACTTCCTCAGGCAATCAACATTATTAGTGCTCAACTTCTCATCTGTACCGCTGACAACAGTAGGTCTGTTTTGTTTGAAAAGGGAACTGAAATTTACTATAAGATGGAAATAGAAACTAGATCTCTCATATTCTTTGTTTCAAAATGTGCACCAAATTTTGTCTGACTATAAACTGGTCCTATTTGATTTGTTTCAGGTGGAACCTGGAAGCTTCAAAAACATTGCAAGTCTCCGTACTCTAGTATTAGATGGCAGCAAAATTGGAACGCCAGTTCTTTCAAAAATCTGCATGGAGCTTTCAGGGGCTGACATTGAAGCTCTTTCTATCAGAAATATGAAGCTAGTCTCCCTTACCAATAAAACATTCACAGGGCTGATGAATACCAACATAAGCAGTGTAGATTTATCTGGCAATGGACTGAAGGAAATAGAAGTTGGTTCCTTTTTGGGGCTTCACAGACTTCAGTCTCTAATTATGACTGACAACAAGATTAAGCAACTAAAAAAGGGCACATTTGAAGGACTTCAAAGTTTGAAGATGCTGAATTTGACCCGAGCTTTTGACTCCAAATTTGCCTCTCAGCCAGCTATAGAGAACTTTGCCTTCCAGCATCTGGGTGCAGTAACGACTCTGATATTGCAAGAATCTGCCATTGGTAAAATCACAGAGGATACCTTCAGTGGTCTCACAAGCTTAAAAGATCTAGATTTAAGTTGGACAAAAACCTTTTCAGGTAAAATCATAACTAATCTGACATTTGCCTCACTTAAGGCATCACCTCTTCGGAAGTTAAACCTTAGAGGAACTGCTCTCAAACAAATTAATCCTGAAGCATTCACATTTTTGACCAATCTCTCACAGTTACATCTAGAACAGAATTTCATTCAGCAAACTTTCACTGGTGACGAATTTGTAGGACTTGGACAACTTGAAGAACTGTACTTGTTTAAAAATGAGAAAATTACTCTGACTTCAACTTCCTTCCTCCATGTTCCAAACCTTAAGATACTAAAACTAGCTAAAAGTCTTATTGGCACAACCCTAGACATGGGACCTTCTCCATTCAAGCCTCTGTCCAAACTAAATATTCTTGATGTAAGCAACAATAACATGGCAAACATTCAGGAAACATTGTTAGAAGGGCTGGTCAATTTGAAAGAACTTTACCTCCAACATAACAACTTAGCGCGCTTGTGGAAGAGTGCAAATGTTGGTGGACCGGTAATGTTCCTTAAATTCACACCCAATCTTGTAACACTTCAAATGGACAGCAATGGTTTTGACGAAATTCCTGAAAACGGCCTGAAAGGATTGTTCAACCTTACTCAATTAAGTCTCTCCAGTAATCTCCTAAATCGCCTGAATGATGGTATTTTTGATGATTTGCGTTCATTGCAAGAACTAAAACTGCAAAAGAACATGATAACTTCAGTGAGGCCTCAGGTATTCCGGACTCCAATGACCAACCTGAAGTTACTTGTCATGGAGAAGAATCCATTTGACTGTACATGTGAAAGCATCCTATGGTTTGCGAACTGGCTCAATGTCACCAGTGCCAATGTACCAGGTCTTGAGCAAGAGTATATTTGTAATACACCGCTATCCTACTTCAACAAGACTATTATGAAGTTTGATATTTTATCTTGCAAAGACATGACCCCATTCCAGACTCTCTACATCTTAAGCAGCACCATTGTCCTCCTGCTGATGCTTACGGCTCTTGTGGTGCGATTCCAAGGATGGAGGATTCGGTTCTATTGCAATATTCTAATCAATCACACGTTGGGATTGAGCGATGCTAAAGCTGAAGAGGGGCGATCCTTTGAGTTTGACGCGTATGTTATCCACGCAGAACAGGATGCAGGTTGGGTGGAGAGAAGGATGCTTCCATTAGAGAGGAAACAGTGCAGGTTCTGTGTTGAGGACAGAGATTCAATACCAGGGATGTCACAGCTCGAGTCAATTGTTGATAACATAAGACGGTCAAGAAAGATCCTGTTTGTGGTGACAGACAATCTTCTCAACGATCACTGGTGTAGACGGTAAATGGGGGTTAAATTACCTACGATTAACATTATAGGAGCAGAAGGGTCATCACAGTAGTTACAATTCAGTATACAGGGGGTCCTCGGGTTACGACGTTGATCCGTTCTTAAGACGCGTCGTAACCCGAATTTCGTCGTAAACCGGATTTTGCCTTTGATCTTCCAACCAAAGCACCAATAACCTTTCCATCTCAATAATTAGACCACTACGCTGCTTGGTTATCACTGCCGCTTTCATAGGAGCAGATCAGAGCTCACATCAGGTACTTCCGCCCACATTGGGCAGGCACACGAGGTCGTCTTCTTCTCCCTACAACCACAACAGAGCGTATTCTTCCGCCGTGCGCCGCGCGCCGTTCGCGTTTGTTTACATCTCTTACCACGCTAAACCGCGTAAGACGGAATGACGCGTAATATATACATATTTTTTTTTAATGGGGGCGCGTTCGTAACCACGAAACGTCGTAACCCGAGACCGTCGTAACCCGAGGACCCCCTGTATTGAAATATGTTTGCCTAGTTGAGTTATATATATATTGTACACATTTATTTATTTATTTATTTGTTATCACAAACATGTAAACCCAGATACTAATCAATACTAGAACACAGGAGAAACTTTTCCTGAAAATGTTTAGATACCGTTACTACTACTAATTTTAAAGAAACAGGTATAACTGTATATCTGTTAAAAATTGCATTTTCTTGCATCATTGTGTATTGGATTCATTTTCAACTATCTAGCCCTTTTTGTGATCAAAATTCTGTTTGAAATATTAGAGTTACACTAATACAATAGTACAGATACTTCACATGTGATATGGGTGACAAGTGAACCAAATACACAAAAAAGACTACTTAATAGTATGAGGTACTCAAACATCTGATTTATGATAATGATCTACACAAGTTTGCTTAAATGTACAATTAGTAAGGTATTACTTTTGTTTTGTTTGACATTGCAGGTTTACAGTCCACCATGCCCTGCACCAAGTGATAGAAGACAGCCGGGATTCTGTGGTTTTGGTGTTACTGGAGGACGTTCATGACTATAAACTGTCCCGGACCCTGTTCCTTCGGAGGGGCATGCTCAGGCCCTGCTGTGTTGTGCACTGGCCTCCCCAGAAAGATCGGGTCCCAGCCTTCCACCAGAACCTGCTCATCGCTTTGGGCAAGACTAACCACTGGTTGCAATAACTATTAATAATTAAAGGGAAAAGAATCATGTTTGCAATTATTAATCATTAGTTTGTTAGTTTTTGCTTTCTGGAGACTCAAAGTTATGTTAAAAAAGGGCAATGTGTGAATTAAAGTAAAATTGAACTTGTACAACATGACTACGCCTATTTTTCATTTTTCTTTCTTCTATTTCATAACATTGTAGAAATAAATACAAATATTTAAAAAAACACTTATAACATGGTTTTAAAAGCACACTGTGTTTTGAATGCAGAATGTTAAAATATATTCTTCTATAATGCTGTCATCTAGTGGCACCTATGGTTTCAAAAGTGTTGTCTCTTACTTGAAGACAGCTGCTCCAGTTTGAGGTTTATGTTTACATATGTATATTAAATGCTTTCAAGAAATGCTTTCATAGTCGGATAACAAATTAAATAGTAATATTACATCATACCAGTTCTCAAAAAGAACCTAAGTAGAGTGTTGGGTGGTGTCTATTTGATAAATCTAATAATTACAAACAGGATTTTTGCACTAGCTACAGGCACATGGGTTTTAAATTTAAAATCAGTGTAGTTACGCACAGCTTTGAAGACAATGGGCCTCATTCATGAAACTTTTGTACTTAAGGCCTTCTTATGAACATTTGTGGTATTCACAAAAGTTTTTCTTATCTGAAAATGTTCTTCTGGAAGAACAAATCCTACGAACAGTCAGGACCACTTGTAAGAACAAAAATTCTAGAAAATAATTACTCTGATAACGCAAGAAAAACATTCAAATTCCACTATGACTATGAGTTATATATTTCTGATAAACATATTACTATGGTATCCTATCACATTTGTGAGTTGTTTTAGAGAGCATGTAGTCTATTTGGTCAACAGCCTCAGTCTGTCAGGGTCTGTTGATGCTGACAGCCTGTAGGGCCCAAACCTCACAGCTGTACACTGAAAAAAATGATCTGATCTGAGAGGGGTTGATCAAATTGCAAAAACAAATTTGACAACAATAACATGAGGTTTTTTTTTGTTTTTTTAACTATTTTCTGTCCAACATATTTAAATCTTACAAAGATCGCTTGATTGTGGCTGATGTTAAACCTGCAGACCTGCGTATTTCATCAGGCTGAGGAAACATGACTTATACTCAACAAAAATATAAACGCAACACTTTTGTTTTTGCTCCCATTTTTCCTGAGATGGACCCAAAGATCCAAAATTCACTCCAGATACACAACACTACCATTTCTCTCAAACATTGTTCACAAATCTGTCCAAATGTGTGACAGCGAGCACCTCTGCCCCGCCGAGACAATCCACCCCACCTCACAGGTGCGCCACATCAAGATGCCGATCCGACATCATGACCAGTGCACAGGTGCGCCCCAGACTGCCCACAATAAAAGGCCACCCCGAAATGTGCATTTTTTTTTGCTTTATTGGGGGTCTGGGGACTCAGAACCAGTCAGTATCTGGTGTGACCACCATTTGCCTCATGCAGTGCAACACATCTTCTTCGCATAGAGTTTATCAGATTGTCAATTGTGGCCTGTGGAATGTTGGTCCACTCCTCTTCAAAGGCTGTTATGGACGAAGAACACAGGTGCATTTTATTGATGGCATTTTGAATGCACAGAGATACCGTGATGAGATCCTGAGGCCCATTGTTGTGCCATACATCCATGAACATCACCTCATGTTTCAGCAAGATAATGCACGGCCCCATGTTGCAAGGATCTGTACACTATTCTTGGAAGCTGAAAATGTCCCAGTTCTTGCATGGCCAGCATACTCACCGGACATGTCACCCATTGAGCATGTTTGGGATGTGCTTGACCGGCGTATACGACAGCGTGTACCAGCTCCCACTAATATCCAGCAACTTCGCACAGCCATTGAAGAGGAGTGGACCAACATTCCACAGGCCACAATTGACAATCTGATAAACTCGATGCGAAGATGTGTTGCACTGCATGAGGCAAATGGTGGTCACACCAGATACTGACTGGTTCTGAGTCCCTAGACCCCCAATAAAGCAAAAAAAAATGCACATTTCGGGGTGGCCTTTTATTGTGGGCAGTCTGGGGCGCACCTGTGCACTGGTCATGATGTCGGATCAGGATCTTGATGTGGCGCACCTGTGAGGTGGGGTGGATTGTCTCGGCGGGGCAGAGGTGCTCGCTGTCACACATTTGGACAGATTTGTGAACAATGTTTGAGAGAAATGGTAGTGTTGTGTATCTGGAGTGAATTTTGGATCTTTGGGTCCATCTCATGAAAAATGGGAGCAAAAACAAAAGTGTTGCATTTATATTTTTGTTGAGTATAGTTATCTTAACTATATTTTGTCCCCACTAATAAAGTAAATGCATTCCAACTGAAAATAGATTCCTTTAAATTTTTTTGACAGCTACATTTGAAACATTTCTTTAACAAAAGAGGACACGCCACTGTCACAGGTCCATATGACCCATTCAGTAAATTTAAAGATCCCATGACATGGTACTTCTTGATGCTTTTATATGGCTCCTTAATGGTTCCCTAATACTGTAAATGAATCCTTCTTCAAAATCAACACTCGGTGCATGAGAAACAGAGATAAGATGAGAAAGAGTATTTTTTTCTCCCTCAGAACAGGTCATAATGGGCGTTGTTGCTTGAATGCAAATGAGGAGAAAAGAGCTGGCCAATAGTAGAGGGTGGGGGTGGCCAAACTCTCCGCTCTCTGCTCAGAGCCCTCAGCTGATCCATTTCCGTGTTTTTGCACGGGGGAGAGATTTGAAGCGTTTCATTGAAAAATAAACACATTTCCACATAAAATAAAATTAAACCACTGCTATTCAAAGGTCCAGAGGCTCAGATAAAGGACTTCCGAGCCTAGAAACACTCGGACGTGCCTCCAGGCAAATAAAAAAACGCATTTCGCATTGCCTAGCACATTCGCAGTCCAAACTCTCTGGGCGTGATTTACAGAGATGCTGAGTTCAGACAGACGGGGGTGGAACTGCATTTGCATTTCTTTTTTCGATCTGACGTCAATAAGGTGCCTTGTTCAAAATCGCCCGTTTGAGCTCCGATTTTTTGTAACGCAGAAAAGGATTGCAAATGCTCAGTTTAGACATTTCGCAACTTTTAACCATGGGGGGGGGGGCTAAACAGGGTAGGGGAGCTCACATTAACGTTCAAAAACCTCAGAAAGTGAAAATTTCATGCCATGGGACCTTTAAGAAAAAATCAACAGTGTATTTCGCATTCGCTTATTTTCTCTCTCAAAGATCCCATGTTAGCTCTATTAGCCTGTTCACTTTTAGCAGATGTGTATGGCGGATGCGGTCCGCCGTAAGCGGAAGTTTACAAGTGAACAGGCTGATAGAGCTAACGTGGGCGCATTGATACGAATCGAGAGAGAAAATATGTGAATGCAAAATACACTGCTGAATTTTAAATGGACAACTGTCTGGGATGCAAATATATCACTTTTCGGACAAATGTTGTTTTGGGAAGAAAAACAAGCTTTATTTCATGTCCCGGCAAACTTACCGGACCTACTTATGTGAGCTCCAGAACAGGAGCAGAACCGGGCTGAGCCGAGACTGTCAGAGGTAATCCAGTGTTAATGCACGAACCTGCTGAAGGGGATGCCATACAGATAGATTAACATTAAAAAAACAGCACTATCCCTTTAACCAAAAGGAGAGAAGAGAACTTTTACATCCTCAACCTGCTTATTGCCACAACACCAATAGAGTCACCTTTGTATCACAGTATTCGACGGCTTCAAAACAAGATCATTAATAAGCATTGGGGTATACTAACCAACCAACCTTATACCAACCTTAAATCACTTATCCTCCCACAAACCACGCTTTTGCTTCAAAAGAGGAAAAAACATTAGAGATATAGTAGTGAGCTCCATGTACCAGCAACCCACTCAACACAGTTGGCTCTCCCAACAAATCCGGGGCAATTATAGATGTGGAAGATGTGCACATTGTGCTAACACAACAAACTTTCAACCATCCACATTCTGGAAAGACTTATAACATTAAGGACTTCATCAATTGTTCTACGACTCATGTCATTTATGTGCTTATATGCCCTTGTGGCCTGATGTATGTGGGCCAGAATAAGCGTAATCTTAAGTTAAGAATTGCTGAACATAAGGCAGCTATTAGAATCAACAATTTTGTTTACACTATAGCGAGATATTATAGAGAAAGAAACCATGGTTCTGCTGCCTCCCTGAGGTTTGTTGGCATTGAAACAGTGCCACCTAATCCTAGGGGGGGGTAACAGGATCAAACAACTTTTAAGGAGGGAAGCCTACTGGATTAATGAATTGTCAACTATTGAACCTGGACAGGATTTGAGCTGTTTTTTTATTTACAAAAAAAAACTTGTTAATATTGCTTGTGGGGTGTGTAAATAGTCTTGATATATTCATGTTGCGGTTGTGTGTCTGTTCATTTCTGAATTTTCTGCACTGGTCAGCGTGGTGTAAGGTTTACTTGTGATATTTTAAAACTTTTTCTATATACAGTGGTACCTCACCTTACGAAAGACCCAACAAACGAAAATTCCAAGTTACGAAACGCCTTCACGTTAAATTTTGGTCTCTAGATACGAAAGAAAATTCAAGTTACGAAATGCAAAATCTCAAAAATTCAAATAATGCGCGCTCAGCCACACACATTATACGCTTTTCTCAGACTGGATTTAAACTTTTCTCACATTTGTCTCTCGTTTAAACACTCAAACTGTCATAGATTTTCAACAAAATGTATTAATAGTGAAGTGTGGGGGAAGGGAGGAGAAGACTGCGCGTGGACACGTGTGTGATAGCGCAGCATGACCCGGCGCGGGGCTGTGAGCACGAGACTCGTGCTAAAACCGTGCCTCCTCGTGCTCGCAGCCCCGCGCCGGGTCATGCTGCGCTATCACACACGTGTCTGCCCTCCCCCTCCCCCCCCACGCACGCAGCTGTGGGTAAGTTCATGAATGTTATAGTTGATGTTAGTTAGTCGTTTTTTGCACAATTCTCAAGAAGAGGTTAACAGTAAAAATAAAATGACTAAAACAAAATAAAATCTCTGTATATTTCAGAAAAGAGTTCATTCATCACACCTCAGAAGTAACTACTAGAATCACCAGAGCCTCTAGCAGCGGACTATGCAGTATTCCCAAGTGCAGAACTAGCCTGGCCCAGTCTGCATTCTCATACCAAGCAACAAAGCAATGGAACAAACCTACTGAGCTGAGATACGAAAAGAACTTTAGCAACTTTTCTAGAGAAGTAAGGAAGTGTTAACTGAAAACCAGAGATGTACGCACTGAAACATTTTAAATTGATATTATAAATGCCCTAATTGATATTGTAAAACTACGCAATTATGTTTATTATAGTGAACTTTTAAAAAAGTTTTAAACTTTTAAAATATATATGAATTGGTCTCTATTTATTGTACAAACATTAGATTGTTGAGCTATAATTGTTATTTTTTTTAGCATAATGAATTTGAAATGTAAGCAGTTTCTGCTTTGTAATACAATGTATGACGAGGATGAACGAATGGGAGTATGTGTGTCTGAGAGTATGGCTATAATCTGGTACAAGCATCTCTGCCTATGGCATTATGTGGCTGTACATTGTCCTGTTAAATAAATAAATAAATAAATAAATAAATAAAAAGGAAAATGTTTGAGAACCAAAAAAACACAGACCACAGATGAGCAAAGTAAGCAATTCAACTAAAATTATTTTAACAGATTTATATTTTGTCAACATATATTTCCTAGTGAACATTTATCATGTGTTTCTACAGGGTGATGTGGCAGCAGGAGGACTTTCTACCAGATGCCCTACCTGTAACTGTGTTTTGAATATGGCTCAGAATACTCAGTACTGTTTCCAATACCACTCTTTCTTTAGACAATAGAATCCCATTCTCAATATTAAAGGGACAGTGTGTAAGATTTTTACCTGTTAATTACTGAAATTGAAGATACCCATTCAAAAATACATTGTTTTCCAAGCCTTTTCACTTCCATCATGAAATCAAAGTATTCTTTTGGACTTAGATATAGTCACATAAAAGGGGGATCTTCCCCATATAGAGGCAGCCATTTTGAATACGAGAGCCGCAGAAGGACATTTGGGCTCATCCTTCGCCTCGGCTCCTGCACAGCCGCGCTGCGTATGGCTCCCCCCTTCCCCCCTCCCCTTCCCCTTCTCTCCTTCGGTCCTCTGCTCTCATATGCAGCCAGGAGCGAAGGAGAGAAGGGGAAGGGGAGGGGGGGAGGGGGGAGCATGCTGCCGGATCACACATCGTAATGGATATAACACGTATTTTGGACTAAATTGTTTTACTGGATTTTATTCGCTGGATCCTTATGGACAGATTGAGACCAAGTTTATGATGAAATACAGAGTTTGACCTGTGCAAAGCCTTCAAAGGTAAGCTAAGTAAGCTAAGTTTTGTGCTTTTCTGTATAAAAGCCCCATGTGCTCGGGGAGTGATTGTTTTGCAGGGAAATGAATTGCATAGTCAAAAAGAGGAGACTGTAAGGTTTCATTTGATGTGTAGATTGTCATGAATCATGATCGGGATTGTGTGTTTTCATGCGAAAAGAAAAAAAAAAAGTGAACGGGGGACCGCGGTTTATGTATACAGCGGTGCGCGGTTCGTGCGCGATGTCGGAGCTACGTCGCGTCCGGGTGACCCTCGAGGTCTGCCATAGCCAAAAGAGGAAGTGGAATAGCTAGTAACCACCTATGCGCCACGAATCCTACACACTGTCCCTTTAAGTAAATCATAGTACTTTTGTACTATGTGGTCTTATAGACCTTATCTGATACATCTTAAAGGGATAGTTTTTTTTTTTTTTTTATGTGAATCTGTATGGCATCCCCCCTATTTTCTGTCGATTTGTATCACTGCGTGCCCATTATTATTATTAGCCTGTTCACTTGTAAGTGGATGTTTACAAGTGAACAGGCTAATAATAATAAGCGCGCAGTGATACGAATCGACAGAAAATAGCACCAAGCGAATTAGACTTCTGACTTTTTCATAGACAACTGTTTTGTGATGCAAATATATCACTTTTTTGACAAATATTGTTTTGAGAAGAAAAAGAAGCTTTATTAACTGTCCCCGCTAACTTGCCAGACTTACTTTCGTCAGCTACAGAACCGGAGCAGAACTCTGCTCAGAGGACACTGTCAGGGGTAAGTCAGTGTTAATGCACGACACTGCTGAAGGGGATGCCGTACAGATTCACATCAAAATAAACAAACTATCCCTTTAAGATCATTCTAAAGCTGTTCAGGAAAGGTTCATTTCTGTCCTGTAAATGTGATTTTGTAAGTATTGATACCTACTCAAATCTAGTATCTAGTTTCAATAGTAGTTTTAGTATCAATTAGTATCTGACTTTTGACACTTTTGACAGCCCTAGTGAGTTGAGGGTGTTTATTGTAACAGCCAACATGAACTGAGCTGAACTACACTCCCCTTGTTTACTCTTTGACCGTTTAAACTCAGCTGAACTCCAGACCATGGTAACGCCCCGTTTATCATTCTATGCACACCGTAGTACAACAACCACCCCCTTTCACAGCTTTCAGTGTCATGTTTCCTGATGGGTTTCTTCCCTCTCATGTAGTGTTGTCTCAATACAAAATTTCAAATTTGATTTCTATATTAAGGAATAGACTGGATACTCAATACTGATTCTGAAACCACAATAATAACAATACTCTAATAACAATATCATTATTTAGACAACAGAATGCCAGATTTATATTTTTTCAACATATTACTTCCTACTGGACATTTATCATGTGTTTCTACAGGGTGATGTGGCAGCAGGAGGACTTTCTACCAGATGCCCAACCTGTAACTGTGTTTTGAGGAAGAAAACAGCACATGGTGAGTATTGTTTCTACATGTACAATTGTATTATTGTAGTATTATAATATTATTGTATTAGAGAGTAATAAGTGCTTTAAATATTTTAAAGGTCCCATGGCATGAAATTTTCACTTTCTGAGGTTTTTGAACGTTAATGTGAGCTCCCCTACCCTGGGGAGGGCCCTTCCCCAATGGCTAAAAGTTGCAAAATGTCTAAACTGAGCATTTGCGGTCCTTTTCTGCGTTAGAAAAAAACACAGCTCAAACGGGCGATTCTGAACAAGGCAACTATGTTACGTCACATTGAAAAATGCAGCTCCACCCCCCGTCTGGATGTCTACCCACCGTCTCTGTAAATCACACCCAGAGAGTTTGGACCGCGAATGAGCTACGCAATGCGAAATTCGTTTTTTTTTTTGCCTGGAGGCACGTGCGAGTGCTTCTAGGCTCGGAAGTCCTTTATCTGAGCCTCTGGACCTTTGAAACAGCAGTGGTTTAATTTTATTTTCTGTGAAAATGTGTTTTTTTCATTGAAAAGGCTCTCCTTTCCTCCTCCGCTCTTAAAACACGGAAGTGGGGTCAGCACACAGTGCACTGCTAAAACAAGGAACCAGCGGGCGCATTTGCCCCTCCACCCGCTCCTCTAACCTATCTCTGTCCGTCTCATTTGCATTCAAGCAACAAGGCCCAGAATGAGTCGTTCAGAGAGATATTTTTTGACTCTGACTCTGTACATGTGTCTTTCTCATGCACTGAGTCTTGATTTTGAAGAAGGATTCATTTACAGTATTAGGGAACCATTAAGGAGCCATATAAAAGCATCAAGAAGTACCATGTCATGGGACCTTTAAACATGTACAACACAGAGTAGATCATCACAATGTAATCATGTGTTATTCCTGTTTCCACAGGCAAAGACCAGAGTATCTTCACTGGAATAAGTCCTCACACTGTTCAGCTCCAAACTGTGTGTCTCTGTACCTGTGATCTCTGTGTGTTTGATTCTGTTTAAGACAATGCGGAACTGTGGAAAACTAAAATGTTTTTGTATTATTTTGTATTCTTTTACTTTAAAATCCTTTTGGAGTTGCATGTTAAAATAATTGTGTAGAAAGAATAAAATTATACATTAAAAAGTCAAATTTTCAAGATAAGGTAACATACACTGCCTGACAAAAGTATTAGGACGATTGTGTATTTCTGAACTTTCATAAATAATGATAACAAGACATATTGGTAATGACAACAAATCAATTTATTGATATATTAAAGCAAATTTCATATTATTGCAAAAATGGGGACTCATCGCAGTGTAGGTCTAACTCAGGTTTAAACCAGGACTAGACTAGGACTATCGTCCTAATACTTTTGTCAGGCAGTGTAAGATAAATATGCGTATTCAATCTTCTATCATATTCCTGATTTGATCAAATTTCATCAACATGAAAAAGTGATGTTCATGTTCTGAGAAAATAAGTGCTGTGGGGATCAAATAAGTTTCAAAGCCTAAAACATAATTTTTATAGCATCCAACCGCCTTCCATATTTTTTTTACACAAATCCAGCGACCTTTTTTTCAGTGTACAGTGCCACGGCCACACCAGTGTTCTCAGGATAGGTTTGATGCTCTAATGCAGTTCAGTGAGTTTCAGTGACCTCAGGGTAGATCTTGATGCCCCCCAGTCTGACTCTGATCTTGTGATACCCGTCTGCAGATTGTTCAATAATAGTACCCAAGTAATTGAATTTTTCCACTTGCTCTACCGCCACATCTCATGTTATGCTGCTCTGGATTCCTGGTGGCTGCTATTATTTTTCTTTTCTTTGTGCTGATTTCGAGCTGGAAATCTCCTGACACAGTGCCTGCCTTGTTTAGCAAAACTCTAGTTCTTCTGGTGATGTTGCTATAAGGACTACCGTAATTTCCGTACTATTGAGTGCACCTGAATATAAACTGCATCAACTAAATTTTCAAAGAATTTTATTTTTGTACATATATAGGCCCTGTCTATAAGCTGCAGGTGTCCACATCTTCTAGAACGTTTTCAAGTTCGGGCCATCTGCTTTTTGTCATCTTTTTGCATCGTCAGTTCGTCACGCTGCCGTGACCAGCGTCTCACCATCGACTCATCGATGACAAGCTCACATGCAGCAGCTTTATTTCCTTCTTCGACAGCCAGATCCATTGCCTTTAACTTAAAAGCTGCATCATATGCATTTCTTTGTGTGTTTTCCATGAGGAGGGTGTGTGCATGAAGCGCAAAATAACTGTTCAAAACAAAATCAAACTAGCATCTTCCTCAGCACGTCGTGTCTTCACCTATCATCTGTCTCGCTCTTGCACCCCGTCACTTCACACACTACATGTCTCCTGCAGAAAGAGCCGCTGTCCTGTCTGGGATTATGTCACTCATCTACATTTAATGCATATGGGTCATTAAGACATATCCCACTCACTAATGTTCATTTAGCATCATTGCTTATTTTATCACATGGCAATAAACTGTTTTAGTGCTGACAACAGCTCTTGCTAACGCTGCCACTTCATGTTAACCGCACAGACAGCGGCACTTTCTGTGCTCAGGGTGCGCGTGTTGATAAACAAATAATCCGTCCATTAGCTGCATTGCTTTATAAGCCACAGGGTTCAAAGTGTGAGAAAAAAGTAGCAGTTTATAGTCTGGAAATTATGGTATATCATCTATGAAACAGGTTGTTTTACCTTTTTTTCTTTACTTCCAGAAAACTATGTAAAAGGTACAGTCAGAGCAAACTGTAATGTCTTTTCCTATTATGAAATCAGAAGCCTTACACTGAGTTAATGTTTATCAGTACACACAGGTTTCCAACTCTATCACTGTGTGTATCTATCACTGACATAAGGGCAGGAGAGTGCAGCTTTTGGAACTGATCCAAAAACATCTACATTTCTACAATAATCTGGACTACAGGGTAGTTTGTGCTAATATGATAAAGACAACTGTGCAAAGAGCATAGGTGAGTGGAGTTCAGATTATATCCATTTTGTAGTATGTAACTAAATCCCCCATAACCTAATATAACATATGCTGCATAGTTTATAATACACACAAATAACAATATTGTGATGGATGATGAACTGAGGCTCAGAGAAGGCAAACTAATAGCAACTGAAACTACTGTGAATGCTTTAATGACAGACCAACATTATTATATGGTTATATGCTCAAAAACTAATATTTTGCCTAAAATACTCCCCTGTCTCCTTTAATATTCATTGTGTTCCTAACATTCTGGAATAGTATATGTATACTGTATAAGTTCATCAGAGTTCATATGTTGACTTAGGACAGACCCAGTCAAAGGGCTTTACGCCCTCTCCCCTGTCAATCATTCACTTCACTTCATTGCACTTTTATGCACTCACCCTCACCTCCTGCATCATCAATATCTGATAAAAAAAACAAAATAATAATAATGTGAAAGGGATTGTAAAAAAGTAGGTGGTCCTTCAAAGTCCCCTCCCACTTATGCACATAAAAGTTCAGGCACTCGAAGACTCGCTCTTTCTAGTACAAACAGCCTGTATGCACATAGAGAAAATGGCAGTTCTTGAAGGCAGTTACTCAGTTTCAGTGATATTGGTCAGCCTTTTCATTCTGGCTTTAACATATATCACCTACAAACTGATAGGGGACTATGTTTCCAAGTATATTGTTATGAAGCCCATTCCTGAGATGGGACCAACATACCCCATCATTGGAAATGCACACCAGCTGAAAACTGACTCAGGAGGTAAGACACTTTTTTTAACATGTGCAAATAAAATGTTGTTGCTAAGAATACTATCTTAATTATTGAAAAGTTTCAGCATCTATTTTTTTGCACACTTGTTTTTGTTAATCAGTTTAAACACTATTCTTCCCAGCATTCTTTAAACAAGTGGTGGAACTCAGTAAAGAAAAGTACACACTGCCAATGTTTAAGATTTGGATTGGAACCGTCCCATTTGTCATCCTGTACCATGCTGACACTGTTGAGGTAAAGCATGTTTCCTAGGTACTATTCATAATCTTAAATAGGAGCAAATTATATTACAGGTACAATGCATAGCCCTATATATATTATATACAGAATGTTTGTATCTTTCCTTACGTGAGTGTTATTGGTAATTCTTAGTAAGGAGTAAAATTCATAATCAAAATGTTTACCATAATTTCTTTATTATTTAGCCCATTCTGAACAACAGCATTCACATGGACAAAGCTTATGCATACACATTCCTGCACCCCTGGCTTGGCACTGGTCTGCTCACAAGGTAAAACATTATTATGAGTCACATTTATTGTATATGTTAAAATTGTGCCGATTTTCTGGGCACAAAAAAAATAAAAAATAAATAAAAAAAATCAGCGTGAGAAATGCAATGTGTGGCGTGTGAGCGTGTGAACACGTCGAATTGCGTGTGTCACACTCTCAATGCGTGAGACTTGAGAGCCCTGCCAGAGAAAAGGAGTAGATGAAAAGAAAGCCTTTTTCTAAGCACAAACATTCCCAAATTCAATCTTAAATATAACTTTGGGCAGCCAGTGACGACGGAATACCATTATAATATGATTAAAAGCTCATAAACATTGATTTTTGGATAAAATGTTTCTTCCTTTAAGAAGAACATAGTAATTCAAATATTAAGACAAATAGAGTGGACATTAACCTAAAGAGACTGTTCGTGATCGCGCCCACCGCATTGTTTCAATGCTAGCATTAGCATTAGCATAGCCGCATTGTGAATGAAGATCCGCGGAGGCAAAATATGAAGTGAGCAGTGTGGTCCGCACAGAGCACAGCGCAATGTGATCGCCACACGACAGCTGAATTAGTATTTAAACATGTCCTAAAGTCTATAAAGTCCATTTGATGCAGAAATATGATCATAATTATGACTCACCCCATGTTGCAGTGTTTTCGGCGTATCTCCACATATATTGTGTGTTTCGGAGCTAAATCGCACTCTGTACACGAGCTCCAGAGAAACAGACGTGTCCCGAACCTGTCCCGAAGGTCTCCCGAACGTGTCATGTGTCCAAGTAGAAGTTAAAAGTCAATTTTCATGTCCATATTGTCTGGCAGTGCTGCTTACATATGCAGGAGCTCTTCACAGCTGATCGGCATAAGGCGAATCCCCCTTCTGCCTTCTCGCAACAGGATTGGTGAGCGCGCGATCTTGGCGAAATATGTTGATTTATACACGCCCTGTTTCATTCGGCAAAAACAAGCCCATTTGAAATTAAAAATTTATGTTTTTAACGTCACTAATGCTGTTATCTGAAACATGGGGAGGCTTCTTCATGATCCCAACTAGCACATTATGCAAAAAAAGCTCAGTATCCGTGGTGGGACACATATAGTATGTCATCTTCTTTTGTACTTAGAAACTGTCCAGTTAAAAAAAATAGACTGGTTTATCTTAAACTGGCCCAACTCTAAATTGAGTTCTAAAAATTATCAATCTAGGATGGCTCATGTTTTTCAAAAACGTAATAGTCTGTATTTTCGCTAAAATACGCTGAAGTATGTCTAAGTACCAATCTGAAAAAGAGGTCTTCTCCCCAATTATGGCTTTTTTGTTTTGCCTTATTCCCTCAGTACTGGCACCAAATGGCGACAGAGGAGGAAGATGCTGACCCCAACCTTCCACTTTTCTATTCTGACCGACTTCCTGGACGTGATGAATGAGCAGGCTGAGATCCTGGTGGAGAAGCTGCAGAAGAAGGCTGATGGGAGAATGTTTGACTGCTTCCCCTGTGTCACTCTGTGTGCTCTGGACATTATCTGTGGTCAGTAGTGTGCTTCAATATGTCAGTGCCACATACAAAGAAGATAAAAGTTTATTTCACTTGATGTGTGTAACAAATGTTACATACAATATTTCAAATGCTTTTCAATATGTCTCCTTAGAAACTGCCATGGGAAAGAAAATCTATGCTCAGAGCAATTCTGAATCTGAGTATGTCAAATGTGTATACAAGTAAGGAAAAAAAAAACTTTTACAATTTTTTTTTGAATTGTTTAGTTGTTTACACTTCTATTCACTGGTTGTCTTTTCAGAATGAGTGATATTGTCAGTCGAAGACAGAGGGCCCCCTGGTTTTGGTCGGACTTCCTGTACTATCTTATTGGAGATGGCAAGGAACATGATAAGACACTCAAGGTTCTACATTCTTTCACATACAAAGTGAGTCAATACTTCTCCATTACACTTGTACTATCACAGAGAGCCTGTAGTCAATTTTTAGCACCTACAATCTAGGTTAGCGAATACAAAATTGCAATATATTGAAAAACCTACATCCAGCTACAAAATATTTTATGTTACTAGGTGATACATGACAGAGCGGAAAACATTTCTAACATTGAATCAGACAGTGAGACAGATGGGAAGAAGAGAAGGGCATTTCTGGATATGCTCCTGAAAACCACAGACGAAGAGGGCAACAGCATGAGCCACCAGGACATTCAGGAGGAGGTGGACACCTTCATGTTTGAGGTGAGACATAGAATGGATGAAAAAAAAAAATCATTTTCAGTTATATAGCTGATGGTTATTTGCAAGATATCTTACATGCTGTTGCCATCCATTTCCATTCCATTTTCTTCCGCTTATCTGGGGCCGGGTCGCGGGGGCCACAGTCTAAGCAGGGACACTTCCTCCCATGCCAGCCGAGAGACATAGTCCCTCCAGCGTGTCCTGGGTCTTCTCCGGGGCCTCTTCATGGTGGGACATGCCTGGAGGCATCTGGAACAGATGCCAGAGCCACCTCAACTGGCTCCTCTCAACGTGGAGGAGCAGCGGATCTACGCTGAGCTCCTCCCGTGTTCCTCACCCTATCTCTAAGGGTGCGCCCAGCCACTCTGCAGAAACTCATTTTGGTCGCTTGTATCCTTGATCTTGTCCTTTCGGTCATTACCCAAAGCTCATGCTATAGGTAAGGGTCGGAACGTAGATTGACCATTAATCCGAGAGCTTTGCCCTTCGGCTCAGCTCCCTCTTCACCACAATGGTCCGGTACAGTGACCACATCACTGCCGACGCTGCACCGATCCGCCTGTCAATCTCATGCTCCATCCTCCCGTCACTCGTGAACAAGACCCCGAGATACTTGAACTCCTCCACTTGAGGCAAGGACTCTCCACCCACCCAAACCACCTTTTTCCGGTCGAGAACCATGGCCTCGGATTTGGCCTCCTCATCCCAGCCGCTTCACACTCGGCTGGTCCACAGGAGGATGGCCCCACGTTGCTCCTTCGGGCTGTGCCTGGTCGGGCCCTGTGGGGGACGGCGCGGCCACTAGTGCTCGCTGCACCCACCCCAGGCCTGGCTCCAGGGTGGGGCCCCGCTAACACCAATTCGGGCTGCTGTTACATCTTTATTTAAGATGTTACCTATGCACAATTTTAATCCGGCTTTTGTCTTCAGGGTCATGATACCACAGCTGCTGCCATGAACTGGACTCTACACCTGGTGGGCTCCTACCCTGAGGTACAGCGTAAAGTGCACCAAGAGCTGGACGAGGTGTTCGGTAAGGGCAACATGCATAAATCATATTTACTTAAGTTAACATTTTATGTCGTTACATAAGAAAATAACACTATGCATTGGATAAGAATTATTTATGTGTGTATTTTTTGCAAACTATGTGAAATTAAAAAAACAAAACAAAACCTAAACACATTTGAGTGTAGAATTATCACAGCATGTTCATTAGGTTGTTTGTTAAGACTCCCTAGCAAAAGAATAGAAAATTATCAGTGGCTGTTTATGTAATGTATTCAGGGACATCAGAGAGGCCCATAAATACAGAAGACTTAAAGAAGCTCAGATACCTGGAGTGTGTGGTCAAAGAGGGACTTCGGCTGTTCCCCTCCGTCCCATTCTTTGCCCGCACCATTTGCCAGGACACTACCATCAGTAAGTACAGTTACTGCTTTAATATGTGGTCCAGTATTTGTCCCACACACAACGGAGATTTTAAATTATAGATTGCATGGTACTGCATTGATTTTGTTCACAAATAAAGTATATTAATGTCTACTTTATAATGATGAAGAAGCAGTGATTTTCAAGTTAACAGCTACCAGAGCTGGATTGGCAATTCCAGTTCTGAAATTAATAAAAACACAATTAGCATTACAAGGTGGAACAGATTGTTTTCTGTGCAGAGTCTGTCTGTTAAACATCTGTAAATGAAACAAAACACAACTCCTGGCATGTTTTTGATGAGGAAACATTATAGCATAAATCAGAAAATTGTGTAATATGTGGCATGTAACTATAAACATTCTTTATAGATTACAACAGTCAACCAAAGCATTTGAGCATTTCGTATTTCGTTCTAACAATCTCTAAAATCTCTGAATTTTTTCGGCAGAAGGCTATAAAATTCCCAAAGGTTCCAACGTCATACTCTTCACATATGCGCTTCATCGAGACCCACGATACTTCCCAGATCCTGAGGAGTTCAGACCAGAGCGATTCCTCCCAGAAAACTCAGTGGGACGACCTGCTTATGCCTACATACCCTTCTCTGCTGGACTACGCAACTGCATTGGTAAGACTACAGACTACATGTCAGATGGACTTGGTCAAATCATGTCTGCTAATGATATTCAGGAACAATAGCCCAACCTCTTGTTAGTGTATATCCCTAGAATGGACACTTTCATTCTTTAATTTCCTGGAGTTTATTTAGTAAACACAAAAATATACATTGTAATGTGTAGATGAGACTGATAAAGCTAAAAGTCCTTTATTATTAAGCAAGGAACTCCCAAGATTAGTTGTTTGTCTGGCCTTCTTTCAGGCCAGCGTTTTGCCCTGATGGAGGAGAAGGTCGTGTTGGCGTCCATATTGCGGAGCTTCACTGTGGAGGCATGTCAGGAACGTGACAAACTACATCCAGTAGGAGAACTCATCCTACGTCCAGAGAATGGCATCTGGATCAAACTACAGAGAAGGACTCCATGTAATGCCAAACATTAACTGTGTTTTACTATTGTTTTTGAACAATGTTTTGCATTTATGTAACTGAATTAAAACAAACCTGCCTTGGTCACTTCCATCTGTAAACTACAGTATTATTTGTTGGACTTATTGTATTTGTTGGACTCCATTTATGCTTTTTCTTGATTTCCATGAATATTTACATTGTAGATTCTTGTAGATTCTCATCACTATGAATGAACAAATATAGAATGTACTAAACAAAATATTAACCCAGAATAACTCAGAACTTCCATTTGAGATTTTACACCTAGCCACTTTCTGCACTGATCACTGTTTTCTACTCTTACAGACCGTTTGTAGATATTAAAATTTTTGTCCTATATCAGCCTTTAAATAAACCTAAAGGGACAAGGTGTACTGTGAAATGATGCTTCTCAAATCATGTCATATATGTCTTGTCACTACACAGAGACACAGAAGAGTTATTAGTTACTATAAATTGGCAGCTAGGTCAGTGCTCCAAGGTGTGCCCTGTTCCAATACAATAAGGCCAGGCCAAACTGAACCAGGTCAATTCTCTATCAGCTCCTCTGTCAATTATAAGCATTACTTGACTGCAATTAAAACAAAAAGGTTTATAGCCGTTTGTACACCCACCCTCAAGTTCATATGTCATGAATATGTCTAATAAAGCTGTGCATTTTGCTGAGTCAGCCAGGAAGTAGGCAGTCCCCTAAAGCCCCTCCTCCCACACAAAGTGCACACAAAGTGTCCAGGCACCAAAAGACCAAGCACTGTTTTTCTAGTCCAAAGAGCCTGTACACACTGAAAAAATGTCAGTTCTTGTAGGGAGTTACTCGCTGCCAATGATATTGGTAAGTGCTTTCATCCTGGCTCTAATAGTCCTCACATACAAACTGCTGGGTGACTATATGTACAAGTACATTATAATGAAGCCCATTCCCGAGATTTGGACATCATTTCCTTTTATTGGAAGTGCACACCAACTGAAAACCAATTCAGGAGGTAAGACAACATTTTATATATCACAGGACAGTGTATCAAAATAACACTAAGCAACAGTGTTAATAGTGAGAGTGTGTCCTTGGGCAAGACACTTAACCCCACCTCGCCCCCAGTGTCTGTGAATGAATGATGAATGAATGAATAATAATAATAATAATAATAATAATAATAATGCATGTGCGTCTGGCATGCACCGATTACCGATTTGCCTTCAACTGAGTTTTCCTCAATCAGAAGCAACAGGCACTTGTTTAGTGGTAAGATGTGAAGGAGGAAGGAGCAGGTGATATTGACCAATGGTTTTTGAGCTTCCCGTAAATACAGTTTCTACAGGTGCATCATGCACATGCCCACCAGACTTTTCACAATTAATAATCTAAATTCGACTGAGATTTACTCCTGAAGATGTTTATTTTTGCTGTATATCGACAAGCACTGTTTTTACAATTTCTTGTTAATCATCATTATAAATGTGTTGCAGAATTTTTCAACCAGATTGCAGATCTCTCCAGGGAGGGTTACACATTACCTCTGGTGAAAATCTGGATTGGCACTGTCCCATTTGTCATCTTGTACCATTCTGAAACTGTTGAGGTAGGAGCACAGATAAAATGATAACTGTAAAAAACACTACTTGATTCTGATTATGCTTGATTTTAACAAATCAACATATTTTAGATATCATAACAATGTAAAAATATCTTCATTTATCATGTCTATTTTATGCTGCAGTCTCTTTGATTTTGTTCTGTTACTTAGTTTTATTGTAAACATAGATGTAGAAACAGTACAAAGGTAGAAATAACTCTTAAAAACAAAACTAGATCAAGATTAATTAGCTTGTGGTTCTCTAACGCTAACTCAAAATACTGTAAGATTAATGGACTTATATTTTTGTTCGTGTCATTTTACAGTATAGTGTATATAGTGTCACTTGTTCAGTCTTGATTCTGATACTACGGAATAGGGCTCAGAATACTCAGTACTGATTCCAATACCACTCTTTCTTTAGACAAAATAATCCCATTCTCAATAAATAAAATCATAGTACTTTTGTACTATGTGGTCTTATAGACCTTATCTGATACATCTTAAGATCATTCTAAAGCTGTTCAGGAAAGGTTCATTTCTGTCCTGTAAATGTGACTTTTTAAGTATTGATACCTGCTCAAATCTAGTGTCTAGTTTCAAAAATGAGTATCTGATTTTTGACACTTTTGACAGCCCTAGTGAGTTGAGGGTGTTTATTGTACCAGCCAACATGAACTGAGCTGAACTACACTCCCCTTGTTTACTCTTTGACCGTCTAAACTCAGCTGAACTCCAGACCATGGTAACGCCCCGTTTAACATTCTATGCACACCGTAGTACAACAACCACCCCCTTTCATTGCCATGTTTCCTGATGGGTTTCTTCCCTCTCATGTAGTGTTGTCACAATACTAAATTTTAAACTTGATTTCCATACTAAGGAATAGACTGGATACTCAATACTGATTCTGAAACCACAATAATAATAATACACTAATAATAAGCTTTATTTAGACAACAGAATATCATTTTCAACATTAAATTGTAGTGCTTTCTTTTATACTACCATGTAACCTTATCTGTGCAATCCCTTAGTTGTATACGCAGATGCCAGCTCAAAATCATTCTGCAATTAAGGTTCATTTATGTCTTGTGAATGCGAGTTTTTTAGCTGCTCAAATGAGTATCTAGTTTCAATACTACTTTATGATTGAATCAATTACTGATTTATTAATGATTTTCAATACTTGACATGACGGCATTTCTTTTTACACAGACCATTTTGAACAACCCCATCCACATGGACAAGGCAGATTCATATAAATTCTTGCACCCCTGGCTTGGCACTGGTCTTCTCACAAGGTACAAGCTCATAATCAAGAAGTTGAATAGTATGTCAAACAACATTTAAGTTTTAATGAATGTATTTAAAATGGGGGTGTTAAACTTCTGTGGAGTATTAATTGTTCAACATTCACACATTACTTAGATCATATGATACCTTAATGTTAAGAAAATGCTATTTGCTTCCAAAAAACATTAAAATGTTTCACTCTGCCTTCAGAGTGCCATCACAACAGAATCAGCATTTATTTCACTAATGAAACTATTTAAATTACATTGCAGTTGTGAAGTTGTAGTGCATTGTTCTATTGTATTGTAGTACAACTACTACAATTGTTGTAGTCAGTGGTGAAAGTAGTTTTCATTTCTTACAGGTGCTATAATGTCCAGTGCACGACTTTACCGTTTAAAAACAAAACAAAACAACAACAAAAACACTTGTTTTACCCGAGTTTTTTTTATTTTTTTATGTTTTACATCTTTTTCATAGATAAATTACTTTTTTAATATACTTAATTATTTCATATTTTTGTGGGGCTACGTAAATGGTGCTGCCATACCAATATACCAACAGAAAGACCAAAAGACATTTGCAGAAGTTTTGAAAAATTGCTGTCTTGTCTTATTAGCACATCTTAACATTATTGTGCAAACGATTGTTTTTGCGGTCTGAACATGGATGAATTTGAAAGCTTCAGTCAATGCACAGCACTGTAAATGAAGCAGCTGCTGACGCATGTCACAGATTCTATGACTACTTTAAACATGCTATTGTCTTCATCAGAGCTGGTCAAAAATGACATATTGTGCATAGATATGTTTTCTTATTAAACAGCGAAAATTACTAATTTAAGTGTTTTTAGTCAGCATAAACCCTCTCTTACAGGTGCAGGCAGCGCGCCGGCCTTAAATCTTCTACCAGTGCGCAGCACCGCCTCACAATGGTTTAGGCTACTTTCACGGCTACAGTCAGATAAGTTTTGACAATCCTTGCTTAACAGACTGCAGATATCTCTGCACGAGAGTTTCGGGTAGCTTTCAGTTATTCTCGAATGGCGTAGTGTGGTTGTTTGTGTTTTCTACTTAAATAGCGCACCTTACTTTTTTTTTTTCAAATGTGGGTTTTGGCCACCATTAACCATATTCTCTTAGCGGTGCTGCGTACCGGCTGTGAATTTTATACCGGTGCTGCGTTCCGGTGCGCACCGTTTTACTTTCACCACTGGTTGTAGTGTATTGTTTTGAGCCTTACAGAGTCACACTTTTAACTGTAAGGAGCATTTGAATAATGAGCAGTTTACTTCAGGCAATTTCTGGATAATATCCCCTCTTTAAGATGACAAAAAAAGCTATCCAAATACAAAATAATAGTATGATCAGTGATGGGAATAATGGCGTTAAAATAAACGCTGTTACTAACGGCGTTACTTTTTTCAGTAACGGGTAATCTAACAAGTTACTTTATCTATCGTTATAACGCCGTTACCGGCACCAACACGCCGTTACCGCGTGTTACTGAACCTACTCATTTTGAAACTGGCATCATGTGCGCGACTCGCATAGGCACAGGGGAATACAATACACAATACACACACCCCATTCACAACATTCCTGGTCGTGTGTTGAAAGACTGTGCAGAGGAGCTCAAGGATGTCCTCACAGACATCTTTAATGCTTCTCTGAGCCAGGCTGTCGTTCCCTCCTGCTTCAAAACCACTACCATCGTTCCCGTGCCAAAGAAGCCCACTCCGGCCACTTTTAATGACTATCGCCCTGTTGCACTGACCCCCATCATCATGAAGTGCTTTGAACGGCTAGTCATGGCACACATCAAATCCATCCTCCCCCCCACCCTAGACCCATACCAGTTTGCATACCAGGCCAACCGCTCTACCGAGGATGCAATCTGTTCTGCACTTCACCCGGCTCTCACCCACCTAGACAATAAAGACTCATATGTGAGAATGCTGTTCATAGATTTCAGTTCAGCATTCAACACTATAATCCCTCAGCAGCTCATTATCAAACTAGACCACCTGGGGCTTCAGACCTCACTGTGTAATTGGCTGCTGGACTTCCTCAGTGAGAGGCCACAGGCAGTGCGGGTCGGCAGAAACACCTCAAGCTGCATTAGACTGAGCACAGGAGCCCCCCAGGGCTGTGTGCTCAGTCCGATGCTCTTCACTCTGCTGACCCACGACTGCTCACCAGCGTTCAGCACCAATCACATAGTGAAGTTTGCGGACGATACGACTGTGGTGGGTCTCATCTCTAATAACGATGAGACAAACTACAGGAGTGAGGTGAGCCTTCTGACCCAGTGGTGCAGCAATAACAATCTCCTTCTTAATGTTGAAAAGACCAAGGAGATTGTTATTGACTTCCAGAGAGGCCCCACCCAGCACCCCCCACTGTCCATCAATGGTGCTGCTGTAGAGAGGGTGAGCAGCACCAAATTCCTGGGGGTGCACATCAGTGAGGACCTCTCCTGGACAGTGAATACTGTATCACTGGCAAAGAGGGCTCAGAAGCGCCTCTATTTCCTCCGCAAACTGAGGAGAGCTGGAGCCCCTCCACCCATTATGACCACCTTCTACCGAGGCACCATTGAGAGCGTCCTGACCGGCTGCATCACTGTGTGGTACGGGAGCTGCACTGAACAGAACAGGAAAGCCCTGCAGCGCATAGTGAATGCAGCTGGGAGGATCGCTGGTGTCTCTCTCCCCTCCCTCCTAGACATTTTTAACACCCGGCTCACCCGCAGAGCGTCCAGCATTGTGGGTGACCCGAGCCACCCCGCACATAGCCTGTTCAGCCTCCTGCCCTCGGGGAGAAGGTACCGGAGTCTCCGGGCCCACTCCACCAGGCTTTCAAACAGCTTCATCCACCAGGCTGTCAGGAGGCTGAACTCACACCCGAACTCCCACCTTACCCATCTCCCACACCCCACCCCCCATATTGACATAACCTGTATTCCATAAAAGACATATCACTCTAGACACTTTAAAAAACTGCTGCTAAGGACGACTGTTGCACTGCTGCACATTTACACTTACTACTGGATTTTACTCCTGTTGCACTGTTGTTTACTACTGTTATTGCACACTTACATTTACTACTGGAATTTTTTAGTACTGTTGTTTACTCCTGTTATTGATTTTTACCCCCGTTGCACTGTTGTTTACTACTGTTATTGCACATTTACTACTGGAATTTTTAGTACTGTTGTTTACTCCTGTTGCACTAGAATTACTACTGTTGCACACTTATTTTTATTTATCTTAACTCCAATGCACATTCTACTGCACATGACCAATTCACTGCTGTATCTTCCATTGCACATTTTGATGCACACTGCACACTTTGGAAATCTGTATATAGTATAGGTTATCTGTTATTTATTATGTTGCACTGTTTTAAGATTTTAGACCGTAGACTTTAGTTTTAACTTAGATCTCTGTCTTAGATAGTTTTTTGTTGTGTTTTGTCTTCATATTGTATTTTGTACACTGTCTTTTTGCACTACCTGGCCAGAGAGAAACGAAATTTCGATTCACTGTATGTTGAACACATATGGCAGAATTGACAATAAAGCTGACTTTGAACTTTGAACTTGAACTTTGAACCCCGTGTCAGATGGCGAGTCCCGAGTCGAAGACAGAAGTATAGGCAGTATTTTATATGACATTTTTTAACTAAAAAAATTTTTTTTGCATTAGTTACTTTCCTAGGTAACTAGTTACTTTTATAGTGTAGTAACTCAGTTACTAACTCAGTTACTTTTTTGGGTTAGTAACTAGTAACTGTAACTAATTACTTTTTCAAAGTAACGTGCCCAACACTGAGTATGATTAAACAAAAACAGCCTTTTTTATACACGTGGGCAGGCTAGCTTGAGATACTGTATGTTGTCTTTACTTGAAATACTATTTTGGGGGGAATAATATCAAATTCTTTGATTAAAATATGTGATAAAAATCAAAAACCATGAACAATAAACATTGTTTATTGTTCATGGTTTTTACAGTACATACTTTATGTACTGTAATATCCTAGATATTACAGTACATAAAGTATGCTTGAATTACTTTATGTACTGTAATATCTAGGATTGTCAGCAGATGGCACTATAGGAATGCATTTGGTTAGGGCTTTAGTCTATGAAGATCTTCAAGACCAACGTCAATGACAATGTTGGTAGTTTCCTTTATATTTTATTGTATTTCTAATATTTTTTTCTTCGTATGCCCACAGCACTGGCACAAAATGGCGACAGAGGAGGAAGATGCTGACTCCAACATTCCACTTTTCCATTCTGACCGACTTCCTGGAAGTGATGAATGAGCAGGCTGAGATCCTGGTGGAGAAGCTGCAGAAGAAGGCTGGCATGGGAGGTTTTAACTGCTCCCCCTATGTCACCCTGTGTGCTCTGGACATTATCTGTGGTCAGTAGTGTACATCAAATCACCAGCCACATACACCCGGAGGCCCACCTCACATTATTATAAATAAAACCTCAGAATCACTATTGAAACTACATTCAACTAATCCTGACCTCTAATCCAGTAGGATTTTATGTGAGGGTATCTACAGTTAATTCAGTAACAGTCTCTCCATACATGTACCATCATGTATATGCAATTGAGCAATGATCAATTGACTTTTTAATACAAATCAATTGGAACTACACCTTGGATGGAGCCACTTGTTGCCCATGCTCACTTTTCATTTGGTAGGCAACAACTAGCAGGCTACCTGTGTCTGTGTGTATCTATGTCCATCTAAGTATACGCCTATGGTCAAAGCTACCATGTTGTGATGTTGCAAAAAATAAATAAAAATATGAACCTTGATCACATCTGTTGTTTGCCTTTGCAGAAACTGCCATGGGAAAGAAAATCTATGCACAAAGCAATGCCGATTCCGAGTATGTCAAATGTGTGTACAGGTATGTGAGTTTTTTTTTTTTTTTTAATGAAATAATTTTTATTATGTTAAATTATTTATAATTTCCCACTCTGTGTGCTCCCTCAGAATGAGTGACATCATCAGTCGGAGACAGAGAATGCCATGGTATTGGCCAGACCTTTTGTACTATTCTATAGGAGATGGCAAAGAGCATGACAGGATCCTCAAGGTTCTTCACTCCTTTACATACAAAGTGAGTGATCAAATCCCCATTCTTACAAATAATATAAAGGTAAACTATCATTCTATGGGGTAATAGGTGTGCTAAAATTTAAATAGATTTAAATTATTAAAACCTAAAATCGAAACAAAACCATGTCTAAATATATAAAATAGTCAACCAATATCCAACAGAAACCAAAAACAAAAGTTCATTGAGGGTAATATAAGAGCTCAAATGCATCAGAAACTAACATGTCACTTCTAACACTGGCTGCAAGGTAATACATGAGCGAGCCGAGAGCATTTCCAGCATTGAATCAGACAGTGAGACAGACGGGAAGAAGAGGCGGGCGTTTCTGGACATGCTCCTGAAGACCACAGACGAAGAGGGCAACTTCATGAGTCACCAGGACATTCAGGAGGAGGTGGACACCTTCATGTTTGAGGTGGGTGTGAATAACTAATGAGTAATAAAAACAATCAGCTAATTCCGTAAGAAACACACCCATTTTAATCATCAAACAGTAAGTCTGTCAAATATGTTGCATAAACGAGTTTCCTTCCTCTAAACAAGCATCAGAAATGTAGTGCTATAACAAAATAATTTAGTAAAATACACCAAAAAATACTTTTGGCGATATATCGATACAGCAGCCCACAAAATCGATACTGTATCATCATATTGTATAACAATACAATATATTGATATTTCAATATTTTTGCACACCGTTAATTCCAGGTCTAATTAAGGGGTATGTCAGGGCTAATTTCTACCTGTAGTCCCTGGTGCATGTTTTTTTTTTTTTTTTTTACAAAAAAAGTATCCAAACAAGGACAGAAAAGTGGACTAAATTAATTTAACTCACAAATTGAAGAGCTGTCCATGTACCAACTGAAGGAGCTCGCATACCACCAGTAGTCCATGTACCATAGTTTCAGAAAGACTGGACTAATAATCCACATTGTCACTTTGCTTACTCCAAGTTCCTATATAATTGAAAAAGTCCTGTTATTCTCGCCTCTCCCTTTCCTCAGGGTCATGATACCACAGCTGCTGCCATGAACTGGACTCTACACCTGGTGGGGTCTCACCCAGAGGTGCAGCGTAAAGTGCACCAAGAGCTGGACGAGGTGTTTGGTAAGATCAACATTGCTGCTCTGATACTGCTCATCTGCTGACTTCACATGTGGCTTTTCTGACTTCAGCACAATCTTAAACCATGCACGAAATTCCAATAAATAAATGGAAAGCAATTTAATTTGTGTGGATTAATGTTGTCGCAATACAAAAATGTCAAACTAATTTCAGTACTAAGGATTTGACTCAATAATATACTGATGATGATACCACAAAGAAGATAAAACATGCTCCTTTTTAAATTATTATATGTATATGTAATTTTCACATACAGAATAATGACAAAAGGAGAAATTCAATTTGTCAACTGGACAAAGTTTGTTTGGTCGAAAACGTTTCGCCGCTCATCCGAGAGGCTTCGTCAGCTCTGGTTCTAGTGCTGGTTAGACCCTGTTTATATCTAGCTGCAGGGAGGAGCTCCCTACACTGAAATAGCTCTGAAACTATCTCCATTAATCTGTTTGGTGAACCGTTTTCGACCAAACAAACTTTGTCCAGTTGACAAATTGAATTTCTCCTTTTATCATGGATTCTACCTGGACGACTGAGGGACTCTTCATACAGAATAATAGTACTTTATAACAGTACAGAATAATAGTTACAGTTATACAGTTATAGTTAATAATGTTACTATGAGATGTTATCTGGTTTTGTTAAAAATTGTTAAACAATTTTGGCAGCCTTACTTACTTACTCGTAACTAAGCTACACATTTTTATGAGCTTGATATCATAGTGTTCCCTCATACTTACTCTGAGTTATGGGTTCAAGAATGTAGTTTAGCCATTTGCTTACAGTATAAAATCTTACTTGTGATAGAGTAAAAAAGCATATCATTTTTTTTTGCTACTCTACCAACTATTATAGGTAGGGTACATACAACAGTGTGACAGCATACTGTGGGTGTTAATGTGGTGTGTTCAGGAACAACAGAGAGGCCTATCAACACAGAAGATCTAAAGAAGTTGCGGTACCTGGAGTGTGTAATTAAAGAAGGGCTGCGGCTGTATCCCTCAGTTCCATTCTTCGCACGCACCATCTGCCAGGACACCACCATCAGTGAGTACTGCCGGGTGGATCCTTATGCTTACTGCATAGTTCACTATTGATACTTTGCAACTGATGTCATCAAAATTCCCAGGGTGTGATGCTAACTGTAGGCACTGCTCTATCTGAGTGTCTGTTAGACTTTATAACACAATATGACCAGAAAGAAGTAACTTCCCTCTTAACTAAAATTACAGTCACAAGCTAGCTAGCATTAGCCAACTGTTTCTTAGCGTGAAAAGTCCCTCAGTCGTCCAGGTAGAATCCATGATAACAGGAGAAGTTCAATTTGTCAACTGAACAAAATTTGTTTGGTTGAAAACGTTTCGCCGCTCATCCGAGAGGCTTCGTCAGCTCTAATAAGAATACTGGTAAGACACTTGCTTATATCTTGCTGTAGGGAGGAGCTACCTAGCTAACTACTTTCCGGAACTATCTCATTGGTTTCCGTCTTTTGTTTCTCTGGCGTCTAGCTAACGATCCCTATTCATCCCTACACGCCTGTTTTTCACACCTCTGGCCCTGACCTGGCTAGCCCTATTGTTTCCCTTGATCAAGCAAGGGAAACAACCCTGTTTGCTTGATTGATCAAGCAAACAGGGAAACAATAGGGCTAGCCAGGTCAGGGCCAGAGGTGTGAAAAACAGGCGTGTAGGGATGAATAGGGATCGTTAGCTAGACGCCAGAGAAACAAAAGACGGAAACCAATGAGATAGTTCCGGAAAGTAGTTAGCTAGGTAGCTCCTCCCTACAGCAAGATATAAGCAAGTGTCTTACCAGTATTCTTATTAGAGCTGACGAAGCCTCTCGGATGAGCGGCGAAACGTTTTCAACCAAACAAACTTTGTTCAGTTGACAAATTGAACTTCTCCTGTTATCAACTGTTTCTTAGGTCACACTCACACTTTTTGTTGAAAATAAAACATCTAAAGCTGGGCTTTCCAAATTATTTTCGAACTCACTGTGCGATTGAATCTCATGCGAAGCTCATGATGGGAGTGTGCACACTATATGGAATAAAGGCCATATATGCTGACCTGTCCACACTGTACTGTACACACTGAGTGCGTGCACATGGTAGGATCGGATTGGATTTCTCCAAATCTGATCCCGTTACTTGGCGAGTGGTCTGTCGTCCAATCCAAGTGCACATGAAACTTGTGCAATCGGATAATGGTCAGCGACCTGGCCGGCTCCGCTCCGCTATGTGGCGCTGTAGTCCAACTACTTCCAGGTGATGGCTACTCAGTAAAAACACAACAAACTATGTGGCAGTATGCAAAGATGGCGCTCGAGGATTTTGACGGAGCAGCATTGGTGTACGTGTTGTGCATTCTTTCTTTGCAGCCATGATTTCGTCTGGCTTTTCCGGGAACAATAGCTACTTATGACGGCATCGGCGCCTCCTGCCACTTCCGGGTGAAATCCCTGGCGAAAATTCCCACGCATGCGCAGTACGCCAATCCGCAATCGTGCACAAGGTGGCCCCAAGCGGATTGCTATCGGCCTATCTCTATCCAATCCTTTGCCTGTGCATCCGATACAATCCCAATCCGTTTGCAATCGGATTACACTCGTCCATGTGCACGCAGTGACTGTCCACACTATACGGGGGACATGAACTAGAGGACTGTGTGCAGGGCTGTGGATATGTTTGTGACCCCACATCTTTTCATACATGCTTAAAGGTCCCAAGGCATGAAATTTTCACTTTCTGAGGTTTTTGAACGTTAATGTGAGCTCCCCTACCCTGTTTAGGGCCCCCCTTGGCTAAAAGTTGCGAAATGTGTAAACTGACCATTTGCGATCCTTTTCCGCGTTTGAAAAAAGGCAGCCCAAACGGGCGATTCTGAACAAGGGAACTTTCTGACGTCACACTTGGGGGAAAGGTTTCCACCCCCCGTCTGGATGTCTACCCACCATCTCTGGAAATCACTCCCAGAGAATCTGGATCGAGAACGAGCTACGCAATGCGAGATACATTTTTTTATTTGCCTGGAAACACTGGAGAGTGTTTCCAGGCTCGGATGTCCTTTATTCGAGCCTCTAAACCTCTGAAACAGCAGTGGTTAAATTTTATTTTCTGTGGAAATGTGTTTTTTTTTCTAACGGAAAGCGTCTCATATCGGCCAGCGCACCAGTGCACCCCTAATCCAGGAAAGAGCGGCGTTTGGCCACACCCCCACCCGCTGCACTGGCCTGTCTCTGTCCTCCTCATTTGCATTCAAGCAACAACGCCCATAATAAAGTGTTTCAGAGAGATATTTAGCCTCATAAAGACAGTCAAAGTCATATCTCATGCACTGAGTCTTGATTTTGAAGGATTCATTTACAATATTAGGGAACCATTAAGGTGCCATATAAAAGTATATAGAAGTACCATGTCATGGGATCTTTAAACTCCCAGAACATCATAGAAGTACATTAGCAGTCCATTGGCACTGTTAACTCTAGCACTGATGTATAACTTAATTTAAAGTCCAAGGTTTTTGTCACCAAATTGTTCTGGCTGTCGTATGTGGTGATTTGATCAGTTGACGTGTCAGGGCTGCTTTATTGCTCTACTTCACCTCTATGCCTCGCCCAGCACATCGGAGCTGTGTTTACGTGACCTACGACTGTGCCATGGACACGCTGCTCTCACCCGTCTACAGCAGCGCTCAGACCCTACGACTCACGACAAATATCAGACATGTCTAGTATCTGCGACTGCATGATCAGTTGCCATGTGTTCATGGTGAGCAGGTGATTGCAGCTCATATCCCCCTGTACATTGTACGAAGTAGAAGCAAGGAGGAGCCGAAATTCGGCACAATTTTAAAATGGCTATGTGGCTAAAATTTTTGTCAAAATCTGCCTGCACAGTGTAAGCCCAGCTTATTATCAATGCTTGCATTGATCACAGGTTCCTGAAGATGTGTTGTTTAAATACTTTTTTTTTTTTAAAGCTTCTTTGGCTGTGTGCTAATGTGGGCATTGTGTCACTTTAGTAACTGCTAAACATTCCACCATAGGCATACATGAATTGCCCCTCCCCCACATCATCAAAGTATCAATATACTATAAAGTCGGCTATAATGCTGTACTATTAATCATGTACAATAAGTTCAATGCCATTTTCATTCCTACTTGAAATTCAATGTTGTCAAATTTGCAGAAGGCTTCAAGGTACTCAAAGATTCCACTGTCATAATTGTGACATATGCACTACATCGAGACCCAAAGTACTTCCCAGATCCTGAGGAATTCAGACCTGAGCGATTCCTCCCAGAAAACTCAGTGGGGCGACCTGCCTATGCCTACATACCCTTCTCTGCTGGACTACGCAACTGCATTGGTAATCCTGACATTTCAAACTTTAAAGATTAATATGTCAAATTGATTTAGGTGCTTTCTGCCATGTTATAATGTTACCTTATCAAAAACATGCCTGAAAAAGTTTTACATGTCTTCCATGCATGTTTGAGTAATCTAGCGATCCCTCCCAGGCAGTATTCAAACCCTCCTTACGGCTGGCCATATGATCCAGTACACTTATTATTAAAAGGTGCCATATTACACAGAAGTAACTCTTGTGAGTTTTAAACAATGTTTAAACCAGAATGTTGTTATTGGAATGGCCCTCATTCACTACAGGTGCGCAGTTACAACACAGCACAGAGGAGCAGAGATGCATGATGTGCAATCAGCCCGTTTGCCTGTCTGCATCTCCAAAGATTAAAATGCTCTGTTCCAGCTTGTGACATCATGAAGAAGTAGTTTTAATCATGAAGAGCTACCTTTTATATGGCTGTTTACATTACCTGTGTTTAGTAGAGACTGGGAATCTCCAGAGCTGAAATTATCCAAATGTAGCACTTCCTGTATTACCACATGACATCACAAGGTGGAGTGTTTTATGTTTGGGATAAGCCTACATATACAGGAATTGTGTGTTAAAAGTGCGAATGAAACAAAACACAACTCCTGTGTTTGTGATGAGGAAATAACATTAAAACAGATCAGAAAATAGCCTAATATGGGCCCTTCAAACATGTTAATACATTGTTTTCAATGAATATAGCATTTTATAAACTATAAAAGGTTACATGGTGATGTAAATGTTATGTCTTTGCAGTTAATAACCCATATAAGAAAAATACCCCCTCTTTATACATGAGCTGCTCTTCTTATTTGTATGGTTGTTTTCAGGCCAGCGTTTTGCCCTGATGGAGGAGAAGGTGGTATTAGCATCCATATTGCGGTGTTTCACTATAGAGGCATGTCAGAAACAAGAGGAACTACAGCCAGTGGGAGACCTCATCCTACGTCCAGAGAAGGGCATTTATATCAAATTGGAGAAGAGGACTCCAGGGGCGTCTGCACAGTAACTGTATTTCTTTATTCAATATTTTGTAACTGTCTTGAATTAATGTGGAAATAAAATGATTGTTGTCACCTTATTATTGAAGTAGCAATTACTTAAACTAATAAATATAGCACAGTAACTGGGATGACAGTTTTGATCTAACCTTGCACAGCAACATGGACAATACAGTGGTACCTCACCTTACGAAATTAATTCATTCCAGAAGTGGTTTCGTAACGTGAATTTTTCGTAAGTTGAGTAGCTATTTCAATGGAAAAGGCCTGATTCGTTCCAAGGTTTTTTTTTTAGTGTAACGTTTTTTTTTATAGTGTAACTTTGTGTTCTGCGTCCTGATTGGCTAAGAGACTGTAGAGCCAGGACTAAACGTGGAATAAACCAGGTCTAGACCAGAACTAAACCAGGTCTAGACCATTCCTAAACCAGGTCTAAACCTGGACTGGACCTGGACTAAACCAGGATTAAACCACCACGTGCCGCTCTTTGCTGGTTTCGTGCGGCTGGTTTGTGGCTCGGGCTCCAGTAGACACGGTCCGGGCGTCGCGGTTCTATCTCGTGCTCGCAGACCCGGTGCCGGTAACGTTCCCCTAAAGGTCAATCATTTCAAGATTGTGGTTCTACAATTTCAAGATTGGTTCTACAATCTGGGATAGCAGCAAAATATTACATATTATACTAGTACATAAGAATTCACAATTAATTAAAAGTATAGCATGTAACTTTCTGGAGGTTTCATGTCACCTGAATGATTCCATGGAAATAGAATTTTAAAACCAACTTTAGAACATTCTACTTGAAGAGAGATTAAGAGTCAGGTTTCTGGAGACGCAAGCTTGTTCAGAGACCCATATTTTTAAGTGAAATAAACACACCCAAAATGATAAAAACATGTTGTTTTTTTCGCTAAAAAGTGACATACCAGGGCATTACAATAATTTGCTTGAAGTGTAATATTTTGACTTTGTACAGTAAGCCCAACTAAGCAAGAATTACTTTGAAGATAGATTGCTCAATCTCATCATTCATTCCTGCAGCTCAAAAATAATGAATGGAGTTTTAATGTATTCAGCATTCACACACGCCCTTCCTCGTGTGCTGCTGTACATTTATGCAAATAATCATTTGCTGTGAGGACATATTTGTATGTGCATGAGAGTTGGAACAGCACACATATGTGGAGATCACTGACCCCAATAATCCTCTTTCTACTGGCATACACATCTCTTTCCAGGTTGGAGCTGAGCTGTTGTCAAGGCAACTGGCACGAGTGGGTGGGGCGATGGCAGATAAAAGCCAGTGGTCTTGTTTCTCCGTGGGACTCTGGGATGAGCAGTAGAGCGGCAGAGACATTAGCCCTGACACTTCCCGCTGGGCTGCAGGTTAAAGGTCTTAATCAGGAGTGGTTAACCTTATAAGTACAGTAGGGGTTAGGGTTGTCAAAAGTGTCATAAGTCAGATACTAATCGACATTAAAACTAGTATTGAAACTTCAATACTTCAATCAATATAAAAGTCACTTTCACAGGAAAGAAATGAACCTTTCCTGAATAGCTTTAGAATGATCTTGAGCTGTATCAGAACAAGTTCAAGACCACAGACTATATACGTCCATAGACCACAATGGAAACTACCTGGAAGACTAAGGGATTACATGGATATAATAGAACAGTTTCAAAGCTACGTCATCACTGAATGCGCGCGCAGTTCCGACACAAAAAAAGCCACTGCTGCCATAAAACCCCAGCGAAGATATAGAAGAGAAGAACTCAAATAAAGAGAAACAGATGGAATAAATGATAGTTCATACCATTCAAGTGACACACAAGTGAACACCTGCTGCTTGTTTAGGGTAATTTGCCCAGGTGTTGAATGGTGTTTAATCATGCTGATTAACTAGCAAGCACAGGACACCGCAAAGACATTAACCGGGCAACCTCTACGACAGACACATGTAAACGAACACGAATAACTTTTTTTAAATGCATGATAAGTTTCCGCATGACCATCATAAATGGCATTTGACATGACTGAGATCACATCTGTGACTCGTGAATTAAGTCGTAGTATGTTACTTACCTCGCAACGTAAGTGCAGTTGGCGGTCGAACGTAGCTTGTTGATGATAGCCCAAGCATTGTACACGGTCGTATGTGTGGTGAGCTCCATAGGGCTGTCTTTGTTTTGTGTTTTTTTTTTTCGTTTTTTCTTTGAACTTTTTAGATTATTTTGGCTTTTCCCCTCCTTTCGGTTGTTAGTTTACCTCCTCCCGGTATCCCGGCTGAGGGGGGGGCTTTCTCTTTTCCCCGCGAGCTTTGCTCACCCCCGGACGGACGGCGCAATGTCAGCCCCCCACGGGGCCCCAGACTGCGGTGGAGAAGCCGACTGGGAAAGCCGGTAGTAGGAAGGAAGATACTACGGAGAAACTCCCCATCGATATCGTGGTATTTTACCTCCTGTACATGGCCACACACGGCAAACTGGTAGGCATCCATGGATTTGTATGCATGCACTTTCTCTCTTGTATACACGCTGGGCTTCTCGACTAAATAACAGTGGATTATCTGGCCACTGTAAATCTGACCACTTTCTGCGGTCATACTGCCACTCCGTGATCGCATAAAGATCTGGTAGTCGAACCCCGTTGCTCAATGTGAGCTCTTGAATGTAGCTTTCCCTATAGTTCAGATACTCCGCTATGGTCCATCATGGTTGCTTCTGAGTCAGGCATGTGCGCGCATGCCAGTGACGTCACCTTTGTTTACTAACAGTAAAGGGGTCTATAGTTCAGATACTCCACTATGGTCCACCATGGTTGCTTCTGAGTCGGGCATGTGCGCGCATGCCAGTGACGTGACGTTTGTTTACTAACAGTAAAGGGGTCTATACCACATGGTAATATAAAAGAAAGTACTATGATTTTATGTTGAAAGTCACACATTCTATTGTCTAAACACAGCTCATCTACTCTAAAAATATCAAACAAGAGTCAATTTTGCAGCAATAATAACTTGGTTTATTTTATGGCTTGTAGAAACCAGTGAACTTTATTAGTCAATTATCTATTGTTATGGGTATCTGAAATTACTTTCATTACCTGATTGATTAGATTACCTTTAATACAAGGCTTAACATATTAAAATGTGGTGTAATATATTTTTTAAATCAGGGTAAGCTGAGGCTGCAAGATGGCCACAAAAGGGCACAGCAGGCACTAAATAACAACAGTGATATAATAATACAATAGGAACAGTATTCCCCTTTTTGATCCTTTACAAATAACCCATAGCATCTCATTTTATTTTCCAAAAAGCAGTTCTTGAGTCCCCAAAGTTCCCCATCTAGTGGGAGACTTTGAGGTTTAACTGGACAAGCTAGTGGCCAACCTCTGTGAAGCTCTCCAACCCACAGTTGTCACCATGGGGCTATCTTGGGCTGGCACACATGAGGCACGGCTGATAATAAAAACAAAGATTAGAACTATTATTAGAACTATTTGTTGTTTGAAAAAGTGGCCTTTACTCGCTCATGAAAAGTTAGATTGCATGGGGGAGTTGCATGAATCCTGATGCGTTCTTGTAGCTCGAGGAAGGATGCAACTTTTACATAGCCAGTGGTAACAAACAACGGTTTTACCAAGCTTACTGCTAACTGATTTTGGGCTTTGGGGACTGATAGGTCCCCTCAGGGCTAACCTGTTCTGAGGGGCAGAAAGGCAGAGGGGCAACAGTCGACAGGGGAAAGTGCAGGATTATTGTTTGATTGTCCAAAACTACCAACACTACAATGCATAACAGCAACTGTTCCTATCTGCAGACACAATGCCTGAAGAAACACAGATTTATAGCTTACTGAAATTGGAAATCTTTAGGTGGAAGTCAAATCTATACACATACAAAAATATGTTATAGTTCAAATTATTTAAATCTGTGTATATTCAAACTATGGTGTTGAAACAAAAACAACATATAAATAACATGTTTGTACATATGAAAAATAAATATTATAGTTACAACTTTATGAATGTTATGAGCCCAGGGAAAAAAAAGACATAAATGGGCTAATACGTTCATCAAACCTACGCCATTAGTCTTCATCTGGCCTTTCCCTCCCCCACATAAACCATTTCAGCGTGAAAACACTGCCCTTCCTCTATCCCTGCACAGCTCCTCCTCAAAACTCCCAGCAGCACTTCAGCTAACACATGACGTATGCACCCAGATATACACACTGCCACTCTCATTTATGTATTTTTCATCCATAACAAGCAAGGGAAGCTATTCTAAGCACAGATTATTGCATCTAGTGCTGTCACCAGACCAAATTCCAAACTCAAACTTGAGACTAAGGAATAGAATCAATACCCAATATTGATTCCAATACTACAATAATAATAATAATAATAATAATTGTTATTATTATTATTATTATAAACATTTAGACAATAGAATGTGATTTTCAACATTAAATAGTTAAGACTTTATTAATGAGTAACCTGCATCACCTACAGAAACCAAATGTTAAATAAACATAATTTATATTGAAATTCCACCCTTTCCAAAAATTGAACTATGATCCTGACATAACTGTTGTTTTTTTCCCCAGTTTCCTCTCAATGACCAGCAGGGCCAGTTTGCTTAAAGGGATATGCCACCCCCAGGTCAAATTTGGGCATCTCCCCACAGTCCAGAGACTAAAACAAGTGATGAAAAGCGTTTTCCTGCTCACCCAGCCATTGTCCGAGTCTGTCAGCACTGACCGCCGCGCGAGCTGCAGCTCCTCCGCCTTAGACTGGAGTCTAACGTCGCCAGAGAAAGATTTCGGCCAAAAGGAATTAATTTGCTCGATGCTTTTCCCAATTACTTTCTGTGGAGTGCGCATTCATATCGAGTGCAAATAAATGTGCAAATCAACACGGAGAGCTTGACTTGGTAATTTTGGGTGGGAACTATTTTTCAGTGCGGAAGGACATGGCCGAATCACGCAGCACGCTGCCAGGGGAATCCCAGTTACGCACCAGGAAGGGAGTTCCCCTGTTGCACAACGTGGTGCGTGATTCGGCCATGTCCTTCCACACTGAAAAATAGTTCCCACCCAAAATGACCAAGGCAAGCTCTCCGTGTTGATTTGCACATTTATTTGCACTCGATATGAATGCGCACTACACAGAAAGTAATTGGGAAAAGCATCGAGCAAATTAATTCCTTTTGGCCGAAATCTTTCTCTGGCGACGTTAGACTCCAGTCTAAGGCGGAGGAGCAGCAGCTCGCGCGGCGGTCAGTGCTGACAGACTCGGACAATGGCTGGGTGAGCAGGAAAACGCTTTTCATCACTTATTTTAGTCTCTGGACTGTGGGGAGATGCCCAAATTTGACCTGGGGGTGGCATATCCCTTTAAGCACTCTTCACCAGTGTTGGGCAAGTTCAAAACTGTGATATGTTATTTATTACTTGTTACTGTCATTTCAAAGTAATTTGTTACATTACAATATTACTGTATTTAAAATGTGAGGCATTACACTACTATTGCATTACTTTTAAGTTACTCTCACCAAAACAACTGGAAATGGATTTAGATTTGGCAATCTAAATGTAGCTTGTGACGCTCAATTAGTTCATCACACATCCAGTGGAAGGTGATGTGGTATCTGACTGAACTGAACAGGAGGTAAAGTTACTATCGCTGAGCCAAAAGGCAAAGCTCTCAATTTATCGGTCAATCTACGTTCCTACCCTCACCTATGGTCATGAGTGTTGGGTAATGACCAAAAGGACAAGATCGCAGATACAAGTGGCCAAAATGAGTTTCCTCCACAGAGTGGCTGGACGCACCCTTAGAAATAGGGTGAGGAACTCAGTCACACGGGAGGGGCTCAGGGTAGAGCTGCTGCTCCTCCACGTCGAGAGGAGCCAACGGAGGTGGCTCAGGCATCTGTTCCGGATGCCTCCTGGACGCCTCCCTCGGGAGGTGTTCTGTGCATGTCCCATGGGGAGGAGGCCCCGGGGAAGACCCAGGACACGCTGGAGGGACTATGACTCTCGGCTGGCCTGGGAACGCATTGGGGTCCCCCCGGAGGAGCTGGAGGAAGTGTCTGGGGTGAAGGAAGTCTGGGAGTCCCTGCTTAAGCTGCTGCCCCCGTGATCGGGCCCCGGATAAGCGGAAGAAAATGGATGGATGAATGGATGGATAATGTGGATGAGATGCTGCAGTTATTTACAACTTTACGAAAGGTAATACATTATTTTCTCTATTTCCTGAGTTTGTATGTTGCACCTCTGTGTCCGTCACTCTTCTGCCCGTGACACTCTGTTTTATTGGCTGTTACCGTAGTGTTGCTGATGTTTCGTGATTATGCTATGACACAGCAGCTCAGAGTGACACTGACATCACAAACATGAAACGCGCAGCAGCTTCTAAATCACACACAAAGACAAAAGTTGGGTCGCACCAATCACAGCCAAAATCAGGCAAATTCTCCTGTAATGAGTGGTGGCCTTTAATAAAACATTTGACCTGATTCACAAAGACGTGATGTATCTGTGCTGATCTGATTTTCACCACTGCTGATCTCGTGGTGATTTTAATGAATTTGTATGAAGAAAAAATTCTGTAATCCCTTACTACTTACTGCGTTACAGCAAAAAGCAGTGCATTACAGTAATTTGTTACTTTTGTAACACGTTACTCCCAACACTGTGAGTAACCTACTCTTCACCCTCTGTGTTGTGTGTGTATGACTTCACCCTTTTCAAGCTGAAGTTTCTCTCTACCTAAGCTGATGTAGCAAGCAACAGCTTGTACAGTTCTGGCTTTGCTCCATCCAACTCCATGTCTTTAAAAAAAAGAAGTCACATAGTTTCTCACTTTTGTAAAGGATTTTAATCTGCATCAAATAAATGGTCACATTAAATGCATTCTGTGGAAACCTGTGCCTCAGGCTGTCTTAGATTTACTAGTTCAAGAAACTGCAGGCTTTACAAGTTCGAGAAACACCTTGAAATCTGTTCAATGACATTGTCAATGATTGCCATGTACACGTTTCTATAGTATTCTTGAGAAGCAGCCAGTTGTGACTGAGTCTTCTTTCTTCTGGTCTCATCTCGAGGGTCTCTTGTGAGATTATCTCCTTTTGAGAAAACCAGTTGGAAAAACGCATCTGATCGTTTCTCAGAAGATAATCTATTTTGTTTTTGGAAAAAAAATTACATACATTGCCCTCTGCTGGACAATGTCAAAAACAACATCTGTTTCACAGAAGATCTGGTTAAAGTGTGCAAAAAGAAAACAAACTCAAATATCACCAGCTGCATAATGTACCCTCTATTGCCTCATCATCCATGTTCTTATCTGCCACTACCCTCTCAAATACCTGTGAGTATCATCATACTTGTGCTCAATATTCGAGGTAAACTTCCATGGTTGTAACAATTTTAGAAACACTTTAGAAAAACACCATCTTTGTAGATTGAAAAACAGTGGAAAACCCAGACAGTGTTGCAAAGAATAAGATTCAAGATTCAAGATTGTTTATTTGTCATATGCAGAATCAACACAAGGTCAACAATGCAATGAAATGCTTAGGATCAGAAGAACCGTTGACTCGCTAAGATAGTCAAGAATACTCTTGACTGAGACAAGCACTGAGCCCCTGAGACAAGGTTCAGCCTGTGTACATAAAAATAAATATAAAAATACACAAATGTGGTGCAGGACAGCAGCAGCACACATGGTACTCGTTGACTTCTTTAAACTCGCACGTCTTTCCTTAAAATGCTTTTCTCCCTCTGTCCTCTGTACTGTCTCTCCCTATCAACCAGCGCAAACGTCAAGAACCACTCTGCCCACACACACACACACACACACACACACACACACACACACACACAGGCATGTGCGCTGACGCTTAACGTCTGGGCGGGACTTTTTTTACACATTCTCCAATCAGCGCATCGCTTTGCCACTGTTCTGACTGGCTGAGCATCCCGTAGGCCCTGTAAGTAGTGAAAAAGAGGTTAGAGGAACACTGTAACAAACATACTCATGAAAAACAAAAGGGACAAAAATGACAAATTTTAGGGGAAGTTTAACCTCCCATGTAGTCACAGAGAAATTGTTGATTAGTTAAATGCAGAGGACAAATTTCCCTATGGGAATAATAAAGTGTACCTTACCTTATTGCCACTGGAGTATACACTGGGGTTACTAATGGAAATATGAAGCTGTCAAAGCTGGTAAATACTAATTAATATGCAAATTGTACTTACAATATTTACTGACAACAAGTGTTGAGTCATTTCTTCACATTGTGTTTCTCATAAAAAAAACAACTCTTTACACAAACCTGCCATTATTCCCTGCAGATTCACCACTGCTTCTTACTTGTTACCGTGGGTTGGTTGTGTTCTCACCGCTGGAATGACTGATTCACAAAGCCTTCAATTATCCATTAGATAAGAGCTTGGCTGCTTGAGATGATGATGATCATGATTATGCTCAGCAGGGAAATCTATGAATCATGGGCTGCAAAGTGGAAAGCAGAAGTGAAGCCTCAGATAACAATTCACAATTACAAATATTGTTACAAAAACTATAGTCATTATAACTTCACAAACAGTTACCTATTTTACACAATGATAAAAGGAGAAATGCAATTTGTCAACTGGACAAAGTTTGTTTGATCGAAAACGTTTCGCCGCTCATCTCTCGGATGAGTGGCGAAACGTTTTCGCGTTTCCTTTTATCATGGATTCTACCTGGACGACTGAGGGATTCTTCACGTATTTTACACAATATTCATGTACCCACAAAACATGGATTAAAGCTGAGCAATATTTTTGTTACATTATGCAAATAATCACATACTCATTAAGGGACTATCAGTGATACCTTATGAATCATTAATCACACTCAATTAGCCTAGTAATAGCACATTTAATAGTGTTTCTACTTCAGTGATGATAGTAATAACCTTCACATATTATCAGTGGATTTAAACTCAAAATAAACGGTGAGAGAAACTCTTATTAAATGAGGGAGCAACAGTGGTGATTCTGTTATTTTCTATACTTTACATTATAGGCTACATTAAAAGATTGACCAGCATTTAAGTGAAACCACAGAATGCTAAGCACATGAAGTGCATTAAGGTATCAACATTTTGGCAGAGCTGGACCTCTCTACCATCCAAGTAAATGAGTACTCAAGCCTTAGGCAGTGTTTGTTGAAGTGAAAGATGAAATGCCAAAAAAAAAAAGTTGTCCATGTTATCTGAGGATAGGAGGATAGGAACAGCATGCAGGCTACCTGGATCAAGACTGTGACATTTGAGTTGTGCTGTGCTAGTACTGAAGTAACAATGAATGAAAAATAGCCTAAATAAATAACAGTTAATAAAATACTTACTTTAGGCTACTTTACTTGGGTTATCTTGCTGAATTCACTAACCTACCTTAGATTATGACGTTCTGAAATGTGTTGAATTGCTTGTCTAATGATACACTATAAATATTCACAATAATACCTGAACATGTAGCCTGAACAGGCTGTGAAGCCTATGTTCTTTTTAAGCCCTTCTACACGTGCCGAGATTTTCACTGAACAGTCTAAAACGTGAATGATTCTCTTGCAAATAATAATGAATGGGCAGCTGAACTAAGCTAAGCCATGAATGGGAGCGTGGATGAAAAAAAGTAGGACGTGCTCCGGAGCTTATAATGCAATTCCTACTTACCGCCGCCATGGGGCCGTGTTTCTCCCGGTAAATAAAAAGCACTCCTGCCCGGGCTGTTGGGTCACATGCTGGGAAGGTCTGAAGTTATCACAGACACACACGTATCGACTAAGTGAATGGCACAGCGGAGCTGGAGTGATCCCGAGGCGAGAGAGCGCAGGACGGGGAGCATCACCGCCAAAGCGCCGAGAAACCACCGGCATCCAGAGCGCGCATCCGGAGCACCGAGAAGCGAGAGAAGCCCGGTGAAAGGATGAGAACCGCGGGGGGCAACAGCGTCTCTCCACCGGCGTCTTCCAAACCCAGGCTCCGCTGATTTCTCCTGTTCGGCTCCACAGTGTGAAAGTTCCGCGGCTGTATACAATGGTTATAAATGGGTCTGACCTGAACAGCTCCACAACGCCAGACCCCGCTGACACCGTCCTGAACCGGCCGCCTTGGGTTACCACAACTTTGGGCTGCTTTCTCATCTTCACCATAGTTGTTGACATCCTGGGCAACCTCCTCGTCATCATCTCCGTGTATCGCAACAAGAAGCTCAGGAACGCAGGTGAGTCAGAGGGAAGAAGAGCAAAGCCTATCATGTTGAGACCGCTAAAAAACTAACTCAAAGTCAAAATGCTTTTGTACTTTTACTTATGCTTACCGTTGTTGGATGCGTGGTGACATTGCTGTAGTACTTTGTAGACACACAGGTGTGCATTTCAGGAGAAAAAGACCGTGTTTTTGTCCATTTCTCTCGCTGCTCACGAGCTCGTGTCTGAAACGGGCTGACGCGCGCGCCACTCCACATAAAACAATAACATCAAAGGGACCGCTGTAAACCCGCGCGGAGGGATACACTATGTTTAACAGTAGGCTATGTTTTACAATATTTTACAGTATGTTTAACCTGTTTTCTTGTACTTTTCCCACACTCTTGGGCTTCTCCCATGTAAACAGTGGTAGTAATGGTGGTAGAAATAGATTTTATTGGACCTCGCACTGGCCATAGCCTACTTCTCAAGCGGATATAATTCCCCTGACCTACAGCAAGTGAACGGGCAGAGTTATAAGCGAGGCTCGTGGAGGAAAGTGAAGCCAAGAGAAACATTAGCAGTTATTGACAGGGAAAGCCCACCTCGGCTCTACTTATCCTAATGCTTCCAGGCTTTTCCACAGTCAGTGCTCCTCCACCGGGAGCTTAAATTCAATAATCATAATGACAGTATTACATTGTTATTGCCAATTCTGTGATTTCAGTAATGACATGGGAGTTGAGTGTGTTTTATATATATATATCAGAGTATTTTACTGAATGGGTGAAAAAGTGTGCTCCAGACAGAGTGGTCAAAACTAATCAAACCTATGTGAAAATAATTTGTTTTGTGGTGGTGAAACGCATGTGCTTATGTTGAAACTAAACAGTTTCAACATAGAGGGCTCTTGTCTGTTTTTATTCACCTTCAACAGCAGCAAATGTCTTCTCTGTATTACGGCAAGGTGAGCGACCGTGAACATTATAGTGGGAAACAGAGCATTGAAACAACAATAAAATAGAATTTCATTTATTTTTACAGTGTAAAATGAGGTTGCCACCAAAAAGAAAATCATTTTGTATAGCCTACTGAATATTTTGTAGCCAATGTTATGAGCAATTTGTTAGATAAAGACAATTTCAAGCTTCAAGAAAGGTTTCACGATTTAATATTGGTTGTTCATAGCAATATTCATATCCTGTTCATTTTAACTGGATCTATAAAGTGTATCGCCAATAAATGTGGGTTCGAAGCGTTGCATGTATACAAGACTAAACAACCAGAGTTTTTATGTGTGCGTTATCCAGTGCAAACTTTTGTGTTTATTAGCAACTGTAAGTGCTTTAGCTACATTCCTAGATGCACCTGAGCATCTCTCAGTCCCCTGTTGACGCCTTTGCACTGAATAATTGATAAAGCTACAGTTTTGTGTAAAACGTTAGGGGGAAAAAAATCAAATGTACTGAGAGTCAGCAAAGGAGTTTGACCTTGAACTTCTTGTGCTTCTTTTCAGACTAAATGAATACAAATGATGACAGTATCCTTCTTAGGACCAAATGAAACAAATTAATATAAACCTATATCTGCTATAAGTCATATGCTTGTTATGAACATGGCTAAATTACAGTTATATAGCATCCACTACTCAAAACAAAAATGTAAAAAATGCAAGCAGGTGTCGCAAAACATTAAACCCAAAGTAAATCAAATATAGCATTAGATAAATAGATTTCCATGAGCGCTCAGCCTTATAACGGATATACAGAGATTTCATTGCTTTGTCGTAATCTGTATTATAGAGAAAACACTGTGGCATGACAGGCAAGGTGGGACTATTTTTTGTTTGTTTGTTTGTTTGTTTTTTAAGCTTAAAAGTGCACTGCTTGTCTCCATAGAAATTGTATTGCTTTTTGTAGAATGTTCCACAGTATAGATTAAACCTTTCATGGGGGAAACAAGCAGGATACAGCACTACGCTACAGTACAATTCAGATCTGTGGAGAGTCACCCAATTCACAGAAGGAATTATTGTATTTTTGAGCAACAGAAACAGCAGCAATCAATAAATGCTAGATATATATGTTTAATGTCTTATCATCTCCATGGAGACAAGTACCAAAAATGGACTTTTAAGCTATGGCTTTTGAAAATAGAGTTTTAAAACACATTATAAATCTCTCTATGTCATCCTTTGTATTTCCAATTGAAAGAATGTGCTGAAACAAGAGGCAAGATAAATTTAGGGAATCTTTGAAGTTCTATTAATTATGACTAATTACATGGAAGGAGGTCAGAATACAACATCAAATTAACCAAGCATGTATTTAACATATATTCAAGGCTATATTGAGAATTACCAACTGGGATTTTTGTCGGACCATGCAACGCTATTTTTAACAAGCATATTTTCATTATCCAAGCTTGTTTGAAGATCAATGCTTGTGACGTCTCTACTCATATCCAGGGCTTTTGGACACTGTTTTCCATTCTAGCTCCAACAGAGTACGTGCTGAACTCAAAGCTGTTTCAATACACTCAAAAAAATGAATGCAAATTGGCAGACACATTGATCGACATCATTCATATTTGTTGGATTGTGATGCCCTTAAGTCGGTTTATTTGAGCAAACCTTCTCAGTGGGAATTTGACACCATTTTGGCAAATTGAAATTTAGCTTGGAATCTGTAATCGGTGGAGGGATTAGAAGTGTATTTTTGCTGTCAAGAAAGAACTTCTAGATTGTTGGCAAGATTAAGTGTAACTGTTTTCGTATATGGAATAGTTTTGATTTAGATCCTAAGGAATAGACTTCATAATTGATGCTGATTCCGGTGCCATGATGATGATAATTTAGACAGCAGAAGGGGATTTTCAAGGTTGGCAGTTCTAATCCTGTTCTTGACATAAACATCATTGATAGAGCAGTCAAATATACTGACCCACAGGTTGGCAGTGCGATTCCAGCTGCTTTGCATGATCGTTCCGATCTAAAAGACAGCCTGGCAACTAGGCTAAACGAAGGCTCCTGATTTTGGGAGCCAATCAGAGAGCGGGGAGGGGTGGAAAGACGGTGACGCATACTACGTGACAAACGGAAGCTTGTACAGTGGTACCTCAACTTACGAAAGACCCAACAAACGAAAATTCCAAGTTACGAAACGCCTTCACGTTAAATTTTGGATTTACGAAAGAAAATTCAAGTTACGAAATGTGAAATCTCAAAAATTCAAATAATGCGCGCTCAGATGCACGCCCCGAAACGTAAATACACTTTATCAACACACACAGGGTTAGGTTCCAGAAATAACCCGCAAAAAGAGAAATCCCCGAAGTAGGACAACTACTTCGACTGGAAAACTGGAATTAAACCTTTCTCACATTTCTCTCTCATTTAAACACTCAAACTTTCATAGATTTTCAACAAAATGTATTAAATAGTGAAGCGTGGGGGGAGACACAGCTTCAGAAGCCCCGTGCCGCGCGAGGAGCACCTCACCTCACCGCACCGCGCGAGGAGCACCTCACCTCACCGCGCCCGGACCGCGTCCTCTAGAGCCCGAGCCACAAACCAGCCGCACGAAACCAGCAAAGAGCGGCACGTGGTGGTTTAATCCTGGTTTAGTCCAGGTCCAGTCCAGGTTTAGACCTGGTTTAGAAATGGTCTAGACCTGGTTTAGTTCTGGTCTAGACCTGGTTTATTCCACGTTTAGTCCTGGCTCTACAGTCTCTTAGCCAATCAGGACGCAGAACACAAAGTTACACTATAAAAAAAACATTATACTATAAAAAAAAAAAAAAACTTGGAACGAATCAGGCCTTTTCCATTGAAATAGCTACTCAACTTACGAAAAATTCACATTACGAAACCACTTCTGGAACGAATTAATTTCGTAAGGTGAGGTACCACTGTAGTTTGAACTGACAACTGACATGATTGGCTATGGGCTACTATACGCCAAATGATAGACATTCTTAACGCCCAATAAATGGCCGTTGGCGATCGTAAACCACACCTCCGCTACGAGACATTCAGTAGGTGGCTCCCAGACCATATATCACTTGTGATATGGTCTGGTGTAAACCAGGCAACGCGTACGCTGGTGTATGAGTATGTATGCGAACGGGTGGAGTGGTTCCTTGATGTGAAGCGCTTTGAGTGCCTTGAAAGTGGAAAAGCGCTATATAAAAATTTTACCATTTACCATTTATTTCCACAGTCGTCCACATAGGTTCCATTGTGATTCACTGTCTATACTTGTTCTGATAGCCTACAGCTCAAGATCATTCTAAATTTCCTATTCAGGAAAGGTTCATTTGTGTCTTGTGAATGTGGTCTTTACTTTTTTTTAGGATCGATACTTGCTCAAGTATCTAGTTTCGATACAGATTTTCAATACTTTTGACATGCCTAATATGGAAGGAACATTAGATTGAAACATTTTTTCAATAAAAAAGTGGGTCAGGCTTGATGGTTCTTGATGATTGTATTGTATTTTTGTCTATAGGTCTAATCCAGTGCAATAACATGAAGAGGCAGCTTGGGTGCGTGCAGCAGGCACCACATGGTGAGCGGTCCAAGCTGCAGGTGAATGCAGTTAAACAACGAATTGATGTCTTTGGTCACAGGGAGCACAGAGCCTCCATAACACTAAATGAATTTTGTTTCTTAATAAGAATTTTTTTTCTTTTCAAAATATTTTATAATATTTTTAAAGCCACAGTTTGTAAATCATAAGCCACTTTGGTTGTATTTATTGCACTGAAAAATAGGCATCCTTCTTTTTACTCTTTATTTTATTTTATTTTAGTATTTTATACTGAGAATGATCATTTCTATTTTTTTTATTTTATCTTTATTCAGTCTCTAAACTTGTGTTAGAAAATGCCTGTAGGTCACAAAGCATATTTTCTCTTCTCTGTGATGATTAAAAATACTTGTCACTCAGACAAGAGGCTGAAAAAGAGGAGTGGTTGAAACAAATGCAGAGGTTGGATTATAAAGATGAGAAGCACCAGAGAAGAGAAAGAGAGGAGGAAAAAGTGAGGAGCTGCAGCCGGAAGAGAGAGAGAAGGAGGGGAAGTGGCAGACGACTCCGCACACACAGACAGACGGCAGACAGATGCAGAGAGACACTGGACAATTGTGCAGATTTAAGTTTTAACTTGTGAACATGTGAGGAGACATAAAGTGACGGGCTTTGGCTCAGACTGCTTTTTCCTAAACAAGAGCACACAAATCCTTTTCAGCACCACACACTCTTACTCCCACACGATGGGTGATCGGCTATAGACCTGTCGATTAAAATGCGCTCGCCTTATCATCGAGAAAGCCCAAAGTAGAGATTGCGATCTATCAATCTTACGATTTTTGTCACAGCCCTAGGTCTGGGTGTGGGATCTTTTTGGTTTTACAACATCTACAACACACTGTTGAAATATTTCTTCCCATGTATTTCATCCCCTTTGCTGTACTGTTCTGTACAAGGCCGTCAGCTGGTGCATGAAATGGCCAGTGTGCTCACAAGCGTGAAGCTCCTACACCACATGGCAAGCGGTCAGGGGCTGCGTGGCCACTGTGAAATCAGCTCAGTGCCAATAAATCATCTCCAGTGTATCTGTTGGTTTGGAGATAAAAACCTTTGTTGAATTAACTCAAAAGAAGCGAGAGATGGTTGTATCCAGCATCCAGCATCGTCTCTCACATCACATGGGGACAAGAAACTGATTGGATATGCCCGAAAACTGATTAACATTGAATTTTAAGAGCAGCTGCGGAGTGGAAAATGGGAGCGGATTGTTAAGTCTGTGATGGGTGTCAGCAGTCTTCATTGGCAAACAGTGATCTGGCATCAGCTCCCTCTCCACTCACCAGCTTCACTTAAAGAAAGTACTTCGTAATAGGGATTTCCCCAGTCTCAGTTTAGCCATAAATCATCCTTTGAGGAAACACCTTGCTCTTTTCTTCCTATACTACTGCATAGCAAAACCTGAAATGGGAGCGTTTAACATTTTTAAACAGATTTCAGTCCATAATTTTACCTGAAGGCCTTGTTGGAAATGGAGGTGAATTGATTTTCTGGACAGATAAAATATGAACTACAGGGGGTCCTCGGGTTACGACGGTCTCGGGTTACGACGTTTCGTGGTTACGAACGCGCCCCCATTAAAAAAAATATGTATATATTACGCGTCATTCCGTCTTACACGGTTTAGCGTGGTAAGATATGTAAACAAACGCACGCGGCGCGCGGCGCACGGCGCAAGAATACGCTCTGTTGTGGTTGTAGGGAGAAGAAGACAGCCTCATGTGCGTGCCCAATGTGGGCGGAAGTACCTGATGTGGCTCTGATCTGCTCCTATGAAAGCGGCAGTGATAACCAAGCAGCGTAGTGGTCTAATTATTGAGATGGAAAGGTTATTGGTGCTTTGGTTGGAAGATCAAAGGCAAAATCCGGTTTACGACGAAATTCGGGTTACGACGCGTCTTAAGAACGGATCAACGTCGTAACTCGAGGACTCCCTGTACTTATCCCAAGGCAGGGGCAGTGCCAGTCAGTGGCTTGAGGGGGCACTATCCTCCCCTAGAATGGCCAATGCACCCCCATAGCTCCCCCAAAGATTGTTCCCCCATTTTCAAAGGACATTAAATATTGAGTAAAATGTTCAAATGGCAACCCCAGAGAGTTTAAAATGATATTACAAAATAATAATAATAATAATAATAATAACAATAACAATAACAATAATAATAATAATAATAATAATAATAATATAATTTATCAAAAGTAATCGTTCGTGGGACATTTTATATAAATGTGATAATTGCCAACAAAGATAATCACCATAAATCACCAGATTGTGCAGAAAAAAAACCCAAAAACATATCCATGATGTTTTCTTCTAGAGCATTGTTGTTTTCACTTTCACTAACAAACTACAACACTATAACAGTTGTTTAAATATGGAACCTTTTCTTAATATTCAAATTATCATTATTCATATCCATAACATTTTTTAACTGTCAGCAACTTTCATAATTTTTTTTTTTTTTTTTTTTTTTTTTTTTTTTAGTTTAGTTTATTAAGGACAGTGTGCAGTTTCATTAAAAAGATGTCTGCACCAGATTTAGCTCAAAGCTAATTTCCATCTGCAGTCCTCACATCATAAAATACAATACAAAAATACGATAAAGTGCAATTATAAATACAATAAAAATACAATACAATATAATAAAAAGAAATTGCATATCAAATACAAGGTACAATCTTAACAGGCTAGTGCAGGATAAAATCTTAAAATATAAGCAATTCTAAAATAAACAATCTCAAAACAATTCTATACATTATCCAATATTAAAAAGTGCGTGCATATTCATAAGTGCATACAGGTAGAAATCACACGCATAATTTAGGAGCAGGGTCATTGAGAGCAAGGTGAACGCTGATGATAATAATAACCCCTTTCATTACTTTTATAAAGAGCAGCAGCTGTCGAATGGTACCCACGAGGGTATCATCCGACAGCCACCTACCTAATTATTGCAATATAATCATTAATTGCATTTATCTTGGCCATGATAATCGTGACACCAAATCTCTATATCGTCCCATGCCTAACAGGGGCTAACCACGTGTAAAGTTGTTTAAAACAGCAAAGCAAACCTGTGCTCACATCTATAAAAGGCTCTAAATGAAAGAACTTATCACCCCCATAGCTCCTCTAATCAAAAATGTCTGGCAAAAGCATGATTTAAACTGAAATTGAAGCTACAAGAATGCATAGATTGCAGCTCAAATTATTCATTCTTGCTACTTCCCTGTCTCTCCCAGGCATTTCTTAGTCAAGCAAAAAGTATCAAGCCCTCAGTAGTGTTTGAGTTGCCTATGTTGCTTACTGGCTTTGAATCGCTCTCACAATAACTCACCTACTGTAGTGCTGATGTGATAAGAGGAAGAGGATCTGACAAAAGCAAGGCCCAATTCTTCACTGTTGAGCTGGTGACAAACCCCAGCACTGTTCCCTTCTTGGCTCTGTGCCTCCACAACGTTATTGTCAGTGCTGCTAGTGTAAAGAACATTTTCTAGCTTTAGAGCAGATTAAGTGGAATTTGGATGCATCTTTAATTAAGTCGGATGTTTTAGTTTTTCTGAATATCATACAGCCCTTGTTGTTTGAAGTGGAAATTGACTCAGAAATACACAGGCCTAATGATGAAAATGAGTGTGTAAAGAAAACAAATTGGACGGTTTTACAGAAATAGTTGATTTCACAGCTTCCTGGGTGGGTCTGGGTGGGTTTCCTCCGGGCACTCCAGTTTCCCCCATCAACCCAAAACATGCACCATAGGTAAAAATCCTACAGCTTAGGTCCTGATCAAAATGAAGCAAGAATATCATGGAGATGGTCCCCGGGCGCAGTAATGTGCTGCCCACTGCTCCTAATAACAGGATGGGTTAAATGCAAAGATGAATTTCTCCTGTGTGAGATCAATAAAGTCACTTCTTCCTGTTTGAACTTTAAAATGATATAAATGAAATTCAAACTGCAAATCCGATGTGAATAATCATAATTTTGCTGATTACATGTCATTTTAGTCTTGTAACTTGGGGAGCAAAGCAGAATAAAATATGGCTAAACACAGTGTATTGGTATTCAGTACTTTTTCGCTTACTATTAAACATTAATAAAAACGACTAGTGACTGCTCTGGGTCTCTCCTCGCGCTCTTTAGGCGAATGCAAGTAGCTGCTACTAGCCATTGTGTTAATCAAAATAAGAGCTGTAGCATATCACTTAATTTCAGCTTAATGACTTTGACTTGAGGTTGAACTCGCCATAATTGTATAGCACATGACACTGTTATTAGCCATTCATGAGCCTATAGTAGTAACATGGCGCCTGTGGAGAGTTGGGGCTGGGCTGGAGAGAGCGAGCAGCTCTAATAGGTCAGGTGTGTGATAACCTTTATGAAAACCAATCACTTGATTTGAGTTTGCACCCACCCTGCGCCACCAAGATGTACCTCAGGGCTGTAATGTAAAGTAATAGGCAGAAGCAACGTAATGACGTCAAATTTTCTCAAAACTTCAGGCTCTCCCGTAGAACTCCATGATGTCACTCCAACTTAGCAAACTCAAAGGCCAAACACATGAACCAAGTGATATGAGCACATTTAACACGATAAAAATATGTCTATGTAGATACATGTACAATTTTAAACATATAGCCTAATACAAAATAACAGTTTTATATTTTTTTTTTACAAACTAACTAACTAAACAAAACTTTAGACTGACTCCAATCCAGACCAATTTGCTGGATAAGCAGTAATGGTACAGTTAGTGTCTTTATTATCATAGTAAGTTTCCCCTATGATTTTCTCAAACCCTAACCCTAACATGTCTGTCCATAGAGCTTCAACATCAAGGCCACTGCAGACTGTGTTAAGCAAGAAAAACATCCTCCTTTATTATTATTTTCAAGCAACATATGGGACATAATGACAAAATTGTTCATTCTACTGTAAATAAAGAAATGCTTATGACAAAGGTTGCCACTAGCTTACTACATTGACCATTAATCTTAGTACAGTGGTACCTCACCTTACGAAATTAATTCGTTCCAGAAGTGGTTTCGTAACGTGAATTTTTCGTAAGTTGAGTAGCTATTTCAATGGAAAAGGCCTGATCCGTTCCAATTTTTTTTTTTTAATAGTGTAACATTGTTTTTTATAGTGTAACATTGTGTTCTGCTTCCTGATTGGCTAAGAGACTGTAGAGCCATGATTAAACGTAGAATAAACCAGGTCTAGACCAGGTCTAAACCTGGACTGGACCTGGACTAAACCAGGACCGGACCAGGTCCAGACCCGGACCAAACCGGGACCAGACCAGGATTAAATCACCCCGTGCGGATTTCCGCTGGCCTCGCGCGGCTCCTGCGCTCACCCGCGCGTGCTCGGCCCCGAGGGAGAGGCACGGCCCGGGCGCCGCGGCTCCATCCCGTGCCCTTGCGCCGTGTCGACGTCGCTTTTTGATCCTTCGATGTCGGCTCTTCCTATCATTGTGAAGTAGAATTCACCAAGCGTTGGATTGTTCACTCACTAAGGGAACCTGTGCGGGGTTTAGACTGTCGTGAGACAGGTGAGTTTTAACCTACTGATGATGTGTTGTTGTGTCTCCGGTCCTCTCGCGCATTCGGCGAGCCGTGTCCCCCCCACGCTTCACTATCAACACATTCCGTTGAAAATCTATGAAAGTTCGAGTGTTCAAACGAGAGAGAAATGCGAGAAAAGCCCAACTCCAGTCTGAGAAAAGCGTAGAATGTGTGTGGTGAGGCATTTACAGCCCTAAAACATGTAGAACAATTGCAAAATACAAAGTTGTCCTACCTCGTGGACCTCTCCCACCGCGGGCCACCTCTGGAACCTAACCCCGCGTGTGTTGATAAACTGTATTTACGTATCGGGGCGTGCATCTGAGCGCGCATCTGAGCGCGCATTAATTGAATTTTTGAGATTTCGCGTTTCGTAGCTTGAATTTTCTTTCGTATCTAGAGACCAAAATTTAACGTGAAGGGGTTTCTTAACTTGGATTTTTCATTTGTAGAGTCTTTCCTAAGGTGAGGTACCACTGTATATTGAAAATTCATAATCTAACAAGAAGTTGCAAGACAATGACAGTAACCTTAATTTCCCTTTGCAAACTTACTTAGATCAAAACACATCTAAATTTGAACAGTTACTCTGTGGCCACTCTTCCCTCTGTGTGAGTCCTTTGATTTAAAAATACACCAACAAGCACTGCTTTGTTATTTTTAGACCCCAACAGTGTAGATGACCACTTTAACTTTTTGGAAGTCCATTAAACCTCAGCAGCAGCACGGTGTGTTTAGTGCCTTTATAATGAATTGCCAGTCACTGTATATATCTGAAGGCTGTATCATGTGATGCCAATCAGGCCCCCCCACAGCGCCCCCTGTGTGGCCCCCCAGCCCACTCTCACCCACTGCGTATAATGGTTTACGGTTTCCAGCCTTATCTTCACTTGACTGGCCTTAGCTCACCCAGCATGCTCTGTGCCACTGCCAGGTGAGCACTGTCTGCACCTCAGTGAGTCTAAAGGCAAAGCTGGGCATGAAAAATGTGCCCATCATAGTCTGTGTCGAGTAAGCACAGACACAAGAGCTGCTGTTACAGCCTGTAGCAACTGTTTGGGGTTTGGGGAGGGCACATTTTAGAAGCTTTGAAAAAAAATTTGCACATTTGCATATTAAAAATTTGCATATACACCTCTGTGATATTGTGGTTTTAAGATTACGCAGTTGTGGAAATGTGAAACATCTAAAACATGTCTACACAAAACTTATTTTTGGAAGTAAAGAATACTCATAAAGCTTCATTTGAACACTTAAATATTTAGAGGTAACTGCACAAAATATGACTAAACAGTTCTTTTATAGATTTGTGGTAAAAAAAAAAAAGTGTGTAAGTTTGTAGTAAATTTAAATAATAAAATTTGACAGAAATAATCAAAAGTGGCCCTACATATCAGCCCAGAGGTACCAGTCCCAAAAAAATATCAGCAGAGCTTATTGGCCATTGGTTTCTCTGGATTCTAAACAATTGGCATCAGCCATAAAAAAAAAATAATAATAAAAAATAAATACATTGGTTGATCTCTAGTTTAGACCCATTGAATCCTGGTTTAAAGGAAAAGTTACGTTTTTTTTTTAAATTTGAGCCTTATTTCGGTAATAAAACAAGTTGTTTTACTCACCCATAGCACTTTGGTGTCATATGGAGAATTCCCAGAGATGTTTTAGATTAGCGTTAGCCTAGCGCAACTTCTAGCCATAGCTCGGGGCATATAATATATTCCCCGTGCATGTAATATGCCCCATGCGGGCTCCAAATAACACAAACTTTAGCACTTTTCAAATCATAGAAGCTCGATGTCTTAGTCTACGATTTCATTTGAGTCAAAAGTAGCCTGTAATCCGAGATTTATCCATAGTTTACAGCTTTGCGTTTCATGTTTGGGTCCCGGGAGCTGAGAGCACAGTCCGCACATGCGCACTGTCGTCCTCATCTACTCAAAACTATGGCTAAATCTCGGATTACAGGCCACTTTTGACCAAACAAAATCATAGGCTAAGACATCAAGCTTCTATGATTTGAAAAGTGCTAAAGTTTGTGTTATTTGGAGACCGCAAACATGTGCCCCGAGAACTCACATTATGGAGATCGCAAATCTAAAACATCTCTGGAAGTGCTCCATATGACACCAAAGTGCTATGGGTGAGTAAAACAACTTGTTTTATTACCGAAATAAGGCTCAGATTGTAAAAAACTTTACTTTTCCTTTAATCTTGGCTTTATCTTTCATGTTTATTTGTTCTTGTGCCCTATCATTATTTTTTTCTTTCCTGATGCAACTGTCTGGGAAGTGGAAACTAGAGAGTGCCAAATTTTATGGTTCTTTAAGTTAGGAATGCATCGATGCCAGTGTTTGTATCAGATATCGACTCCGATCCAGACCAATTTGCTGGACGCGATATTGGTTTCTGGGACATCGCTTCAGCAAGTGTCCTTATTATCATAGCAAGGTTCCCATATGAACTTCTCAAACTGAAGCATAACCCTAGACTAATATGCTTGTCCATAGAGCTGTGCCCTCAAGGTCACTGCAGACTAGAAAAACATGTTCCTAACAGTTTACTTTTATATAAAGTTCAGATCAGGCCTCAGCAGCTATTGATACCCAGCTGAAAAGATTGTTTGTTGATACAGAAGAAAAATATGCTGCCTGGACATTATCTGCTTTTACGACTCATAAAACAAACATCTATCCAGAATCAGGATGGGAATATTGGTTTAAAATGTGATACAGCAGAGCAGGTTTACCCTTTCACTCAATAAAAACACCATACATAATAGCATACAGGCTAGCTTATTTGTCCAAGGCCTATGGTAGTGTAGTGTGACCTATTTGGGGGCAGTGTGCTGTCATTCATGTATTTGTTTTGCTGTAGACTTGGCAGAGTGCAGAAGTCACCCAATGCTTTGTGAGTTCCTAGGGAGACGGTGGCAATCGGCATCAGGGCAGAGCAGTAAGATGGAGCACTAACTACTTCACACTCAAGGCTCACACACACTAATTGGACCCCTGTCTCAGTCAACAGATCAAGACTTACCAATTAATACAAACAGTGCGGTGGTTACAAACAATACTTCAATTATGTGAGAGTGAGTAAGTAAGACAGGACATGTTTCATCAGAATTCATTCATGCATGTTCAGGTATGCTGCTGTCTCTCTGATAGGGCTTTATTTGACTTGCCCCGCTCACTGTCCCCATCTCCTCCTACTCCAGGACTGCAGGATTCCAGTCTGTCGAAAGCCAGATACTAATCTATGCTAAAACTAATAATAAAACTAGATTGGTGCTGGTAAACCCAACATATACTGTAAACAAGGAAAGGAAGACAAGACAGATTAGGTTTTTCACTTGCAAGCGGAGAACGGTCAGAGAGGAAAGCCCAGATCTGCTCTGGCACAATCTGCTCTGAGCGCCCTGGTTCTCTGTGCCCTCCGGTGCGCATTTATCCAGTTTTCACAACCCTAGTTACAATCGCTGTCCTGCCCATAAAGGGGTGGGGGAAACACGTGGCAGGACAGCCGACAAAACATAATCATTAAAACAAAAACATTTGTAAGATCACAAGTCAGGTACACATTTGAAACTTAATTTCTAAAGATTAAAGAATCACAAAAGTTAATAATATATATAATTATTCCATCATCTTGTGAGCAGGTATTTACAATTTTAGTATTGTATACACTACTCTGCTCTTATTAGGGGTGGGCAATATTGACAAAACAGAACAGGTTTTTTTTTTAAATAATGATAATGATTTCCAAACCATATTCTACCAACAGAAATGTGCTAAATCATGTAACTGAGTTTTAAACTTTCCATGGAAACATAAATGTGATTTTTGACAAAAAAAAAAATCCAAAACATCTCTTTATATTCTTTATATTTCAACATCTATTTTTTATTTTCATTTATATTTTTAAACAACTCTGTTCAAAATATTAGCCACTTCCATCTCATAGTAAACAAAGGTAAGATTTTAATAGTGTGTAGTTTACTACACTAATACACTAATATTGGCAATAGGTAATCATTAATTGAAATGACATGTGCATAAACTTTGGCATTACTTGCTACTTTACTTTGTTCTTCTGTTATACGTAAGTGGCACTTGAGATATTTGCAGGTTACTCAACTTGAAAGACATACAGTTAAGTACATGCTGTCAGTTTTTCTTTACATAAAATCAATGCTCACACTTTGTTCTTTTCTTGATGTTGTTCTATCGTTTCCTGAAACAGAGCAGAGGCAAAGTGGATAAGGATTTCCATTCTCCCTCCTTCCTCTTAAATTGCACTATAGATTAGTTAATGTCCTTCTTCTCAGTCGGGACATAAAAAGAGTGGCCTGAGAGTGTGCCGGGGGCTCCTCTGATAACTTCTTAAGCGTCTGTATTGACACTTTTTACAGTGCTTTTAGAGTTGTGTCTCCATGGTCGTGAAGGACTATGTGCCATTTGTTTCATTATGGCAGAATTGCTTTAAGGGATATCCAGTTAGAGACCTGCTTGACTCTCAAAAGGATATATTTAGGTCGCAAAGGAGCAAATAAATTCAATACAAGAATCAAAGATCAATCAGTACTAAAACTAGTATTGAAATTAGATCTTCATTTGAGCAAGTATCGATATTTTAAAAAAGTTACATATCAGTATCAGAACTAGACTTTCCTCAGGTTTTGAGGATTTCTGGATGTTTGGAGACATGAGTTGGGTCGCCGCTGGTTCCTGAACACCCCTTGTTGGTCTGGGGCAGAGCTGAGTCTCCTGGTCGAAGTCCTCATTATAGAGGTGGGCATCATCCTCTGGTACATAGAGGTACCAGGGCGCTGTCGGGAAAGTAGTCGAGCTCTCCATGTTTGTTATGTTGTGATGAGCCAAAACTTGTCTCTTGAGAAAAGAACATATGCACAGTCTATATATAGAATGGAACACCATCTTCATGGTGATAAAAGAATCTATCACCTCCATGGTCATGATTTAGCTTTAGTCTGTTGGCACAGAGGTTAGATTTTATGTTTGTCATTATCATTATTTATTTGGATTGCATGTTCTTGATCTTTGTGTTGCAACATTCTAATTTCCCCACTGGGGGACAAATAAAGGTTTCTTATCTTGTATGAAAGAAGAAGTGCCCAGTAAGGTGCCATTTGACTTCTGCTGCTGTTCACAAGGTACCGGTAATATGTGAGGGCTGAACTGCTCACGCAAAGAGCGCTTACAGTAGCAGGTTTCTTATTATACCCTTATCCACCTTACTTCTCTAATCACATTTTTTTGTTGATCTCATTGCTTTTGCTCTTTCTGTTTGTTGACGTTGCGTGTGATATTACAATACCAGTCAAAAGTTTGAACACACCCTCTGAGACATCAGATATATGATGTAAGATATATGGAATTATATAGTAAAAAATAACTTTACAATTTTTTTTATATTCAAAGTAGCCACCTTTGCTTTGCTGACAGTGCTGCAAACCCTTAGCCTGCTATCCGTGAGCTCCTTGGTTAAGTTTCTGAAATGGTTTTCATCTCCTACATTCCTTATGTGTCCATGCATAGTTTTGAAGATCATGGAAATAAAGATGAAACATACATTAAAACTGTGTCCAAAATTTTGACTGGTAGTGTTTATGGAAGAACGAAAGACATACATACCATAAGCAGGGAGAAGTAGATAGACACTCACCAGGATAGTAGTTTGTAATACAGTAATCTTTGTGATTTATGAATTGCAACCTTTAAAATGGCCTCTTCAGTATGATTATGATTTAGCTTGCAGCCCCATTACACATATAGGGCCTATAGACTCTTTGTAGCGCATAGCACTTTCCTATTTAGTCTGTGCCTCACCATCCCCCATATTATATTTGTACAGTCACTAAATCACCCTTATCCCAAAAGGGCTTCTGAAAGCATGCAGCAAGAACACATCTAAATAAACACACTCCTCTTGTTAAATTTATTCTGCTTGTCACTGTGGTCCTGTAGTTTCTTTGTACTCTTCCGGCGCTTATCCTATCACATGCTGTCCGGATTTCACATTGTTTTTCACTTAATTTCAAACCCTCCGGGATATATTCTGTGACTCTCTGTCTCTCTGTCTGTTTTCTTCACTCTGATCCGACACTCCCAACACTCTCCCAGGATGCCATGTTGCCAGTGCATATACCTGTGGAGGGCCTCTGCCAATAGCAATCAAAGCGCTCAACCAGTAAGATAATCAGTGGTGCTATAGCAGATTTCTTAAAGGGCTCATATTATGCTATTCTCTTTCTGTTATAATGTTGTATCCTCATCAAAAACATACCTAGAATTTTGTTTTGTTTCATTCACACATGTTTTGAGTATCTTTATTATTAGTCTGTCTACGTCTCCAAAGCTCAAAATGCTCTGTTCCACCTTTTCTCCTTGAGATTGAGATTGAGCAGTGATTGACAATTTCAGAGATTCTAATGAAGGTTTATAGAGTTTAAAGACAAAGCAGCACTTTCTGTGACGTCACAAGGTGGAACAGTGTTTTCTGTTTGAGAGAAAAACAACCTAAATATGCAGGGTTTGTGTGAAACGTGTGAATGAAACAAAACACAATTCCAGGTATGTTTCTGATGAGGAAACAACATTATAAAAGAGATCAGAAAATAGCATAATATGGGTCCTTTAATGCACAAATCCTGCTAATTTAGGTTGTGTTCATCTCTTAAGCAGAAAACACTGTTCCACCTTGTGATGTCATGTGGTAAATACAGGAAGTGCTCCACTGTGTTTTTAAACTCCATATGGGGTGAATATGAATATACATAATGTGTCTTATATTTTGTCAGCCCGTATCCTACGCTTGCACTGTGTTTGGTTATCACAATCTGAGCACAACGCAGTCAACCTCAAGATTAGGTTCAAGATTAACCTAATCTTAAGGGTTCTTAGGTTAAAGATGAACCTCAAGATGAGTTGTGATAAAGCAATAATTGCATTAATGTATAACTTATATAATTAACCAATTAATCAATGTGAAATTTTCTAAAAACCTTGTGCAAACAGGCGAATATTTATGCAGCAGCACAACCTGATCCACCACTCACAACCAGCCCCAAGAACACAACCTAATCCACTACTCACAACCAGCTCCAACAACACAACCTGACACACCGCAGATAACCAGCCCCAACAACACAACCTGATCCACTACTCACAACCAGCTCCAACAACACAACCTGACACACCGCAGATAACCAGCCCCAACAACACAACCTGATCCACTACTCACAACCAGCCCCAACAACACAACCTGATCCACTACTCACAACCAGCCCCAACAACACAACCTGACACACCGCAGACAACCAGCCCCAACAACACAACCTGACACACCGCAGACAACCAGCCCCAACAACACAACCTGACACACCGCAGACAACCAGCCCCAACAACACGACCTGACACACCGCAGACAACCAGCTCCAACAATGTCAGCAAAACAACAATAAGAGGCTATGGTCATAACATGAACACATGGCATCAGTGCCACTCCTACAATGCACACGGCACAAGACCGGAGCAGCTCCGTTGCATCCACAAGCTCATTTATGCACTTTTTACTTGTGAGGCTCCGTCCTCAGGTTTGCCCAAAACAAACAAAAACAAGCATCTTATCCTGAAGCAGAGTGTATCCTCTATCCACTGTCCTGTTGGCCCTGTCTCCAAAAGTGTATTATTGTCCAATATGAAGAGATTAAACTGGTCAAAGTCCCGGTCTACTCAGGTCCGTGATGCAAGGTCCAGGAGCCAAGTGCACCAGATGGTCGTAAAACTAGTCTTAAATCTGAAAGTTACCGCCAGTCTATATTACGACTAGGGCACCAGGTAGACGTAAGCCCTCCTGGCTTCGAGTCTGCGTGTCCTCTGCTCTGGGTCTGATGAGCGGCGTCTTTCCCTCGTGCTCTCCTGTGTGGAAGCTTAGACGAAAGTAACTAGCCGCCACTAGCCAGTGTGTGAATCAGTATAAGAGTCATAGGATATAGATGCACTCACTCCATCTTTAATGCTTCTTTTCTTGCTTGGCAGAAGGGTCCCTCTGAAGAGAAGACATATTACTCACTTTGACTTGAAGTTGAACTAGCCATAACTCCTGTAGCACACAGCTCTGTTGTTATCCATTCATTAGTCTGTAGCAGTAACATGCCGCCAGTGAAGAGTTGGGGCTAGGCAGGAGAGAGCGAGCAGCTGAATCACGATAGGTCTGGTGTGCTAAACGTTTATGAAGACCAATCACTTGATTTGAGTGCGCCCCGAGCTACACCCCCAAGACGTACTTCAGGGCAGCAATGTAAAATAATGGGCAGAAGCACTGTATTTGACCTCAGATTTTCTCAAAACTTCAGGCTCTCCCATAGAACTCCAAATTAAACGCATGAATTAAATAAAGTGATATGAGCACATTTAACCCGATAAAAATATGCCTATGGAGATACATGTTCAATTTAAAACAAAATACGAAACATAAAGCCTAATGGAAAATAACTTTATAAATGTTTTATCTAGGTCGAGTCATGCAGTGTGGCTCACTTGCGCCCTCTATTGACCAGCTGCCACTGTTAGAGATGTAAACAGACAAATACTAAAGGATTACTCAAACATGTATGAATGAAACAAAAGACAACTCCAGGTATGTTTTTGAGAAGGTAACATTATAACATGGCTTTAAACAAACAAGAGTCAATTTTGCACAATATAGGACATTTAAAGTTACTTAAATGAAACATAAGGGGGTTGGTTTGCGTGTTATATAAAGAAGAAATAAATAATTTCCTAATTTTGTGGCAATGAGTTGTTGTTACTTCTAGTGATACACATACTACACATGACTTGATATGTCTGACTGTAAACATCCCACTTGCTACTGTACCTCCCCCTCCTCCCTCCTCTTGACATGCTTTCCCTGTGCTATTTTTAATCATTTACAATATTATACAGTGCAGAGTTGTTTCTGCGTGATAGGAGATGGGGATGACGCATGTAGGGGAACTTGGGCAGTGAGATTAAGTAAAACCTAATGCTCATCTGAGGGGAAGTACTCAACACATGCATTCATACTGTACACGAAGCCTACTGTAATGCACTGTCTGATGGCATATAGAGACTGATATCTGCTGCTGTAGAGGAAGATGGGAGTTTAAAGGAGATGTATTATCTTAAAGGGGACATACTGTACATGCTTTAAAGAAGACATATTGTGCCTGTGTCTGCTTTATAATTATAATGTATGGTGCATGAAGTATTGATCTTAAACAACTTACCGTATTTTCACGGCCATAAGGCGCACTGTGTTATAGGGCGCAGCTTCAGTTACGGGTGTCTTTTTGGTATTTAACACATACAAAAGGCGCACCGGGCCATAGGGCGCGGGTGGTCCAGACCTGGTTTAGACCTGATTTAGTCCTGGTTCAGAGCGCACGTGCACTTCATTGCGTGCGCTGACGGCTCGTGCTCTTCTTATGCGCTGATGTCAGAATGTGTTTAGTTGGTGGATTTAACCACATAAACTTTCCACACGAACAAAATCATATGTGTGTTATTAATAGGCCTAAGAAAATAGTGCGATTTGAATTGTGTTTTATTAAAAAAGGCAGCGGGAGCAAATATGAGTTCGGTTGTGCTTTATTTGAGTGCGTAATAAGTACCGTATTTAGCATAGTGCTCACATTATTTTTTACAATCATTCTATCAATTTAATTAATCATCAAATCCATCAAAGTCCTCATCTTCTGTATCTGAGAAGAACAACTGGGCTAGAGGACAGTCAAACACGCCAGGTTCTCTCTCGTCACAGTCAGAGTCTGTGTCGTTGCCGTCCGTCTCCTCGTGAAAGATGCCGGCTTTTGCAAAAGCCCGAACAGCAGTACAAGTAGACACATTAGCCCAAGCATCTACAATCCATTCACAAATTGCGGTGTAACTACCACGCATACCGCCCATACCTGCCCTTTTGTACTATTCGGGGTCTGTCTTCGCTCACGTCCGCACGTTCACGCCACGCCCCTTGTCTTCTACTACGTCCGCGTCTCACAACAACACAAAAGGCGCACCGCACCATAGGGCGCAGCATACATTTTCGAGAAAATTTAAGACTTTTAGGTGCGCCTTATGGCCGTGAAAATACGGTAATAAAATAAACAATTTCACAGTCCTCCCATTTAGAAAACAGTGGTGCCCAATGGGAGCTGATGTTGCCATAAATGTCATCACAACAAAGAGGTCTGATATCTTCATCAATATATCGTACATCAATTTTTTAGTAGAGAGTAGAGAAAAGAAAATCTAGTAGTAGAGTAGAGAAAATCTGATCCTAAAATTAGTATCAAAGCTAGATACTCATTTGAGCTGGTATTATTTAGGTATGAGCTATAGAATGACATATAGTTGTATCAGGCATAATTGTATAAGGCCACATAGTGTATGCCTATGGACCATTATGGAACATACCTGGAGGGCAAAGGGTTAACATACTGTAGATACAACACCACATGGTAATATAACAGAAAGTACTCTTATTTAATGTTGAAAATCACTATGTATTGTCTAAAGAAAGACTGTTTTTTGTAATTATTGTGGTCGGTTTTGAGAATCAAGTCTATTCCTTAGGCCCAAAATCGAGTTTGAAATTTTAGTATCGTGACAACACTAATGACCATGCGTCCCCTTTAAAGTGCACTGGCATTTGAAGGTGCTCTTGGGTGCAGCACACAGTTCACCATTAAGTTTTAAGTCTGATGCTGGTGAAGCCCTCCTGTTCGACCGAGAGACCTCCTGCTGTGAGAGCGTCACATTGCATGACTGTAAAAGCTGCACAGACAAAAACAGGAGACGACGACTCCCCAGTGAGGCCTGCTCTAACGTGGCTTTTACAGAGTGGGCAACAAGGAAACGGTTTTAAAAATCCCAAGTATTGATGGAGCCACACATTTTTGTATTGCAGACCGAAAAAACAGCCCCACACTTTCCCCCCACGTGAATTGGCTCCATTATCTCTGGGTCCAGTTCACGTTCTATTGAAAAATCATCACGGTTCTCTCTGTAACTCTGCAGTTGCAAAAGGTTTTTTGTCTTGCATACCCCCAAAGCGGTGTCTCACACTCTTGAGTACCCCCTATATTGGTATTATTCCATACTATTAATTTACATCTTCATTTTAAATCTGGTATCATTTCAAGTACCTCCTGGCAAGTGCTTGCAAGGGGTCCCCTGGTTGGGAAACACTGCTGTAACTGCTGCTGTCAGACTTGTTGTTCTGGCCTTGTTTGTATTATATGATCCTGGTGTTTTTATTTCGCTATTTCACCTGTAAATCAAGACATGAACAACAACCAGTCAGATCCCTTCTTTCACTTCTTACAAGGTCAGCTTTAACTCTTCCCTGCTGAGTGTCCACCCCCTGCCAAATTAGTGTGGGTAGGAAGAGGGCAAGTACGTCACTCCTGATTAGCTCTTTGCATGCTATGAAATGCACACTAGCGGCTATAACTGCTTGTATGGTCCCTTGTCCCATATAGTATGATTACACCTTGTAATACGGTACATTCTAGATAGTGCTCCCCTGTCTCTCGAAAATCTACACACATTTTGGCAATTTCCGCGCTGGAATTGCAGTTATTTAGATCTACTGGATTGGTTTCCCTCAGGGCTGTGTCACTTGTAATTTTGGTTTTCTATTGAAGTATATATAGAAATGTCAAGGCATATCCTCCATATGTCTTCAGTGAGTTCTAAAATCACATAGTGCCTTGGATTTTTGTTTTGGGGTAAATTTCACTTGTCATTTTTAGCCAAATAGAACTGTTTTCTCCTGTAAATAAGCACCCATTTCTGCAACCGAGCACCGTTTTTTATATTATAATGAAAATGTCAACCAAACAAAGATTACAAAAATAAAACAGTGACAACTCTGAAAGAAACATTAAAACGGTCGACAAATAAACCCCAAAACAATGCCACTTTTTAAAGGTCCCATGGCATGAAATTTTCACTTTCTGAGGTTTTTGAACGTTAATGTGAGCTCCCCTACCCTGTTTAGGCCCATCCCCCATGGTTAAAAGTAGCGAAATGTCTAAATTGAGCATTTGCGATCCTTTTCTGCGTTACAAAAAATCGGAGCTCAAACGCGAGATTTTGAACAAGGAAACTTATTGACGTCAGATCGAAAAAAGAAATGCAAATGCAGTTCCACCCCCGTCTGTCTGTACTCAGCGTCTCTGTAAATCACGCCCAGAGAGTTTGGACTGCGAATGCGCTAGGCAATGCGAAATGCGTTTTTTTATTTGCCTGGAGGCACGTCCGAGTGTTTCTAGGCTCGGAAGTCCTTTATCTGAGCCTCTGGACCTTTGAACAGCAGTGGTTTGATTTTATTTTCTGTGGAAATGTGTTTATTTTTCAATGGAACGCTTCAAATCTCTCCCCCCGTGCAAAAACGCGGAAATGGATCAGAGAGCACAGCTGAGAGCGGAGAGCGGAGAGTTTGGCCACGCCCCCACCCTCTACTATAGGCCATCTCTTTTCTCCTCATTTGCATTCAAGCAACAACGCCCATAATGGAGTGTTCAGAGAGAGAAAAATTACTCTTTCTCATCTTATCTCTGTTTCTCATGCAGTGTTGAGTGTTGATTTTGAAGAAGGATTCATTTACAGTATTAGGGAACCATTAAGGAGCCATATAAAAGCATCAAGAAGTACCATGTCATGGGATCTTTAATAATCTATATATTAATCTATATGTATATTTTGAATTAGCATGTATCTGCACAGTGCACCTTATCTTTTTTTCCCCTCCATACTTCTTGCATTTATTTTATGTCTCTTTTTAAATTAAAAAAAAGTCTGCCTCATTGCATTTCTGCTGATTGTCGTGGTAGACACATGAATCTAAATGTAGTCCTGCTTGATTCAGGACATGGTTGTTGTTACTGTACTTTGATGTCTCTTGGTGCACCATTGCTGCTAAACTCCACAGAAGCTTTGAGCAGTGCTAAACAAATGGAGAGTGGAGCTTTAATGACAATAATAACTGTGAGGCCATTTCAATGAGCCGCATCTTCCAAAACATTCAGTCATATCCAGAGCGTTCACTTATCTTTTAAAGGCTCCTTTTGTTGGCTGTCTGCATCACATGGAGGTGTGATTTTGTATATGTACTTTTATTTTGAATTGCATGACTAATACGCTTGTGAACGATATTTGTAAGCTGATCCATATTTGTAATTCTAACCCCTTTACTCCTTCTGACAAGTACAGTTTAAATGTAGCCTTAGCCTAATTAAATGCCCTGTACAGATATTTTTTTTCCCATATGAGCAAAATCTGCATTGCCCCAGTGACATATTGAAATAGCATCTCTTGAGGTCAGCTTCATGCTGTCTGCATCTAATTAAAGCATTTTAATCAGGAAGAGCACATTAGCATGCTATTTTTGTTAGCCTTAATGTTGTGGCATAAATCACTTAGACTTAGACAAACTTTATTGATCCACAAGTGAAATTGTTTTGGGTATGGTAGCTCACACATCATGTATAATATATAATATATCATATATAATATATAACAGAGGGTAAAAGAAGTGTCTTTATTGATCTCACACAGGAGAAATTCTTCTCTGCATTTAACCCTTCCTGTTATCAGAAGCAGTGGGCAGCACATTACTGCGCCCGGGGACCATCTCCATGATCTTCCTCCTTCGGCTTGGTCAGGATCTCAGCTGGAGGATTTTACCTGGAGAATGTTTTGGGTTGGGAAAAAAAGGAAAAAAAGAAAGAAAGAGACAAAGAAACAGATGGAATAGCAACCATAGCAATATACCAGGGTCAGATGAGACATAATTATATACATAAAAATAAAGATAATACATATATATATGTACAAACTCATTGTGGTGAATAATTAGGAAGGTAAACGAGAAATAACCATTGTAAACCATTTAAAATGAACAGTTCTATTTTTTACATTTTAAGTCAATAAGTCAGGTACAGTGCCTTTAAAAAAAACTACAATAAAACTAGTGAGTACCAACCAATGTGAATAAATTTATTTTTAAAAAGTAAACAAAAATCTAATTTGGACAATTTGGAGTCTCAGAGAGGTTTTTCTTTTGACTTTTGACATAGTGTGCCAATATGTGTGACGTTTCTTCTCACTATTTGGCGGACGTAATTGGCAAGGCAAAATCAATATATTTTCACCTGAAGGAACACGTTTAATTGGCTAAAATGCTGAGAGAAATCCAAAAGGTTTTGAACAGCATAAATTAAACACATCCAATCATATTAGCTTACCAGTAACAAGGAAAAGATTGGCAATTTGCCTCTCAAAAATATTGGATTAGCCCATAGTCAAATGAACAATATTGAGCGCAGTTTAACAGTACGCAGAGACCCTAAAGAGGCTGTGACAGTGATACGAACCAGTATTGGCAGAGGGACACTATGGGAGATGATTGACAGGATGATTGGAATTGCTGTTCTCTGGAGAGATTGTCGCTCCCTGTGCTTCTGACCTACGAGGGAACCTAGGGATGCTAAATGATAATACGTATATGAGCCCTGGAATACTTGTCTTGTCTTTTTGCAAGCAATAAAAAGGCTTCATTTGTCAGCATGCATAATATTGATGAGTTAGTGAATACAATAAATTAAACTTATTTTGCAAAACAGAAACAATTAATAAGATAAACTTACTTTTAAGCTATATTATTGCAAATAATGAAAAACACAAACTTATACACTACTGATACGTGTTGACGCATGTGCTCTTTTTTATTTTATATCCCTACTCGCGCTCTGTCTGCAACTGAAGTTTCTAATAGATAAATATATTTATTCTGATTTTGATTTGAAACTTAAAAGGTGCACTCTGTAACTTTTTGATTTGAGTTGATTGTCACCTGCTTGTTCCTATGGATATGTCTTTGAATGTTCCATGATGACATTAAACAGATCGACCTTACATTTATTCAATAGTTTTATACCTCAAAAATACCAAGACAGACAAACAGGCATTCTGACTGTGAGCAGGGTTGCCTCTCTAGAGATCTGACCAGTAACTTGGCCTGGTTTGGTCTCCATGAAGATAAAAAGGTTTAAAGGTCCCATGGCATGAAATTTTCACTTTCTGAGGTTTTTGAACGTTAATGTGAGCTCCCCTACCCTGTTTAGGCCCCCCCCCCATGGTTAAAAGTTGTGAAATGTCTAAACTGAGCATTTGCGTTCCTTTTCTGCGTTACAAAAAATCGGAGCTCAAACAGGCGATTTTGAACAAGGCACCTTATTGACATCAGATCGAAAAAAGAAATGCAAATGCAGTTCCACCCCCGTCTGTCTGTACTCAGCGTCTCTGTAAATCACGCCCAGAGAGTTTGGACTGCGAATGCGCTAGGCAATGCGAAATGCGTTTTTTTATTTGCCTGGAGGCACGTCCGAGTGTTTCTAGGCTCGGAAGTCCTTTATCTGAGCCTCTGGACCTTTGAACAGCAGTGGTTTAATTTTATTTTATGTGGAAATGTGTTTATTTTTCAATGGAACGCTTCAAATCTCTCCCTCGTGCAAAAACAAGGAAATGGATCAGCTGTGGGCTCTGAGCTCTGAGCGGAGAGTTTGGCCACGCCCCCACCCTCTACTATTGGCCATCTCTTTTCTCCTCATTTGCATTCAAGCAACAACGCCCAGAATAAAGAGTTTGAGAGAGATATTTATGACTCTTTCTCATCTTATCTCTGTTTCTCATGCACTGAGTGTTGATTTTGAAGAAGGATTCATTTACAGTATTAGGGAACCATTAAGGAGCCATATAAAAGCATCAAGAAGTACCATGTCATGGGATCTTTAAGATACACTGTAAAACATTTGTGAAAAAGCAATAATATCTCCATGGAGAAAAGCATTTGACAGACAGAAAAGTTACACAATACACCTTTATATCCAAATATACAGTGGAGAAAATAAGTATTTGATCCCTTGCTGATTTTGTAGGATTGCCCACTGACAAATAAATGAACAGTCTATAATTGTAATGGTAGGTTTATTTTAACATTGAGAGATTGAATATCAAAAAGAAAATATATTAATTGATTTGTATTTCATGGTGCAAAATAGTCCTTAATTCCTCTAGCCAAAGAAGACTTAAAACTTGTTTGCAGCACAGAGGTCAGATGTTTCTTTGAGGAATACAATGAGTTTATACCTTTTATCTTCAAATATTAAATTATTTCACAAGTTGCCCGAGGGCGGCAGTAGCTCAGTTGGTAGAGCATATGCCTCGTGATCCAGGGGGTTGGTGGTTCGAATCCCGCTCTTGACGGGTTGACTGCATGTGATCCCAGCTCCCACAGATGAGTGCTGCCGTTGTGTCCTTGGGCAAGACACTTAACCCCACCTCGCCCCAGTGACGTGAGCCGTCCTCCTGTGGACCCACCACCTGCGGGGGGATTCATGTCTTGTTCTGGGCAGCAGAACACTGCTTGGACTGCTGCGGAAGAAAATGGATGGATGGACAAGTTGCCCAAATCCAAACAGTGAATAACAAACAAGCAATGAGTTAATTTCTCAATTCATGCCATGACTGAGAGGGCATGGCTGAACAGAATAGAATCTTTTATTCATGTACTCATATGCCCCCACTAAAATCATTTAAAAAAACCAAACAACAAGAATCACTTTGTTCTAGCTACAAGCTGCTTTGAAACCTCTGTTGCAAAAAAATTCAGCTGATAGAAGTCACAGTATCGCCTGAATCAGCATGTGCAATAAATTACAGTTCGATTAGCCACCCAGGAGGTAAATTTAACATTACCTAGCATGGTGCTTTCTTCAATTAGCAGCATGTGTTTGTGCGCGAATTGCGAATCACACTATGTTGTTCATTAGGAGTATAGAAACCCCCTCTTTTTGTGATCATGGACTAAATGAGGGTTTTAAGCGCGTTTCATTTGGGTGATGTGAAAAACAGCTGTGGGAAACATGGGAAGTCAAAATGTAGCAGTGGAGTTCAGTTTAATCAGGAGGTTTTAAGAGACTAAATATTTTGTTTTTCTTTTTTAATAAAGGGCTTTATTTAAAATAGCGTGTCAGGAAAATCTAGCTGAGCACATGATCTAGTCTAGCGGCTCTTCCCTGGCCTTGGGGCACATGGAGAAAATAATTTCTCATAATTTTCTGGTCTTGGGTTTTGTAATGGACAAAACACTGCAGGTACAATGCAATACTGAGATACAAGTTTAAATTGACTGAATTCCTTGTATGATTTAAATGTGATTTCCGGTTTTAAACCCCCTCACTAGTTTAATTAAAGGATCACTTATACAGTGAGGTGAGATAGGAAACTTGTAAGGAATGTGTCGTTATTATTATAGGCACTGTATTTGTTATTTACTGTCTTCAAAATGTGATGAACAGAGCTAGTTTAATACAAACTGTTCTCACCAGTGCAAAGTCATTCCTCACTTCCTTAAAGAGGGGGTATTAAGAAAAAAAAAAAAAAAAATTGAGCTTTCTACATAATGTTGTTTTATCCTCTTATGTCATCCATGCATGCTTCAGTAATTTAGTGATCTCTCCTGAGCACTATTTGAACCCTCCATATTGTTAGCTGTAAGATTATGTCCAATGCTCATAAGCCCACGTCATCCATGCTCCTAGGTGACAATTTTCCATAAATATACACAGGGCAGAGGTGTGGACTCGAGTTATGCGACTTCGACTCGAGTCAGACTCGAGTCACGAATTTGATAACTTTACACTCGACTCGACAAAATGTACAAACACTTGCAACTCGACTTGGACTTCAGTATCAATAACTCGTGACTTCACTTGGACTTAGGCCTTTTGACTTGTGATGACTTGCTACGTCCAATGAAAAAAAAAACTCTAAAGTATGTTGATAAGGACCGCACTCGTTGTACTTGTGAATCTGCGAAAATGTATGCAAAGAGCATGTGCTCTTTGCATACATTGCACAACATCCAATCACAGACCGCATCCAAGGCAAATTGCACAACAAATGATGCGGAAACAAGCATCCACGCGCCAGTTTGCAAAATGATGCCGAAGGTGATTTCGTTTGGTTATAAAAACTACGAAGTTGACAAAAAACGAACGGCAATATGCAGAACGTGCGGGTCAAAGATTACAGACGGAGCTTCCACAACGTCCAATTTTGTTCGGCACCTGAAGCTGCACAAAGACTGAAATCACCGTCATAAGTTTTCGGACCTTTTGGTTCAGTATTTAGTAGAAACACCGCTTTGAGCTAATACAACCATGAGACTTTTTGGGAATATTATAACATGTTTTTCACACCTGGATCCTTTCATTTTTTTCTAATGTTATTTGATGTGGTGTAAAAAGGTAAAATGAATACAGATCTTGCAGACATTATATGATTTGTAGAAATTTTATTTCTTTGTAAAGGGGACTCGAAATGACTCGAAACTAAAATGCTAGGACTTTGGACTTGACTTGAGACTTGTGAGCTTTGACTTCGGACTTGACTCGGCACTTGGATACTCCTGACTCGGGACTTCACTCGGACTTGAGTGCAAAAGACTTAGACTTACTTGGGACTTGCCCAGCAATGACTTTGTCCCACCTCTGACACAGGGCTCTCAAGTTTTGAACGGGGTCGTGCGTGAGACTGTAATTTCCGAGGACGGGGGGGTGCGAGTGAACAATTTTTCCTGAGGAGCGCAATTCGTGCGTGTTGAGAGCCCTGTTTGTCTAAAGAGCAAACTTAAACTACAAAGCAACTAATGAGAGTTATATAAATGAAGTTATTACCTGATGGTTCTCAGTTTGTTTTATCATCACCGCACTTTGTCAGTGCGCGCTGAGAGGGGCGGGGAGGAGGGACCGGGGTGGGGGGGAGTGGGACATTTTTAACGGATTCATGTAAGAGTCTGGTTAATGCACCAGGCCCGCGTCTCACCGCGGCTCACCATGGGCAGTTCGGCTCTGGGCCGCACGTATTCCGCGCGTAAGCCGTAGGGGGGGGGCACGTTACGCACAGACGGAGACACCGGGACCGGAGTCGGTGCGTCTCAAAGGAGACGTGGCACCGGGACTGAGGCTCAGGACGTGCCCGGGGACGGCGCGTCTGCTCCGGCCTCGCTCGGACCGTGCGCCCGGAGCAGGGGGAGTTTTTTTCGCTGAAAACACACGGACCCTGCATAAACTAAGCCACACAGACCGATTTTCTGAGCACACAAACAAAAAAAAGAAAAAAAAGAAATCAGCGTGAGAAATGCCATGTGTGGCGTGTGAGCGTGTGAACACGTCGAATTGCGTGTGTCACACTCTCAATGCGTGAGACTTGAGAGCCCTGTATACAAAAGCATGATACAAATTCCACAACAATTTGACAAACGTGATGCGATGTGCGCTAGTTTGATTAGCAGGATGCACGCTGATTCTGTTCTGAAAGGGCTCTGAAGGGGGAGTGACTTAGCATGGATATATACAGCAGATATAGCATTGTGATCTAAATATGTTATAAGATACGATAAGATAAGACTTTATTGATCTCACACAGGAGAAATTCACTTGCCACATTAGCTCCAGGCAGTTTAGTGCAAAAGAAAATTAGAACAAAAAAAGTGCATACCAACAAGATAAGTAATAATAATAAAATAAGTAAATAATAAAATGTAGAAAGATTGCACATTAGGACTATATAGTGGAGTTTATGGAGTGTGTAAGAAGTTGAAACTCATCTTGAGAATGTTTTTCTTGCAAAGATGATTTTCTGGCCTGACACAAAAGATGATGAGGTAATATTTCACTTAGCATAAGAAGATGGGCTATTTTCAAGAAGTAAATCATCTCACTTGGATTGTTATCTTGTTGCATGGTTAATAAATGGACGCATTATGTGAGACTTTGGCCTCATCTCACTCCTAAGCAATTACTGCTGGACTTCATTGGGCCCATTCCAAAAGCAACTGAGGATTATGAGTTAGGAAGCTGTCGGGACACCTACCAGCCCTGAGAGGATGACAGTGAACTGACATGGCGTGGAATGTGGGGTTAAGCAGGGATAAAGTGAGAGTTTATGGAAAATTTCCCTGGGTTTTGTGTATTCAATAATAACATGGCTTTGGAACACTTAATAAAAGCCATTCTGCTGACTTCCAGGTCATGTTCGGTTTTGTATATGACGAGTCTTGATATTAGAGCCGCAGAATATGGGAAAATCATGATATTGACTGACACAACATATTCAATTGTTGAGCTATAAGGACAACTGCATGACACTATCCCACACCCCCTGTGCCATATCACAGCAGCAGAAAGTGGGCGAAGCTAAAAGTTCAAACTAAAACTTGTTCCTGACTCATGGTTTGAAATCAGGTTTAAAGGTTCTACAGTATATTACACAGCTGTGAGCTTTAAACCATGTTATAATGTTGTTTCCAAATCACAAACGGTGTCTTTTAATTAGTGGAGGGTACGCCATCTGCTTGTCTCCATTCCTGAAATGTTCCACAGTATGGCATTTAACTTGGAAAAGCAAGTGATGCCACCACACCAAATTACATGCCAGATCTGTAGTTATGTGAACCTGTTGTCATTAAGAAGGCATATTTTTCAATGTTTGTTTGAACAATAAGGACATGCAATTGAAGATGAATAATATAATACTACTACTATTAAATAAATAAATAGGTACAATGTAGGTTTAATGTAGAACTGTGGTACATTCCAAGCAAAGCAATAAAATCTCAAACGAAAATGTACCTTTAAGAATCTTTAACAACATCAATTTTTTGCATAAAAATCTGACTTTGAACTGGTTTATTTGGGAGTGCAGTGAATTTTGGAGTGCCATTCCATGTGGATTCCACTTCATATGATGTTTGCTGTTCAAATATTAAACATATATATTTTTGTAACGTAATATTTCATGATCCATAATACAAGAAAACAGGAGCTAAAAAAAATTTACAAGAGAAAACTATATTAGCACACCCACATAATAGAGCTCCATGTTTGTTTTGAGGGGCTGACCTCTTCCCTTTGACCACTCCAATGACAATATAATTATTGACTCACTCCCAGAGGAATCCTGAAAAACATTCCAAAATAACTTTTTATGTTATTAACTTTTTATTATCGGGGGGGAAGGGGATTAATAAAAAAAAAAAAAAGGAAAACGTTATACGATTTAACCTCAATCATATTAATGGCTCTGTTTATATTGTATAGGAACATATGGTCAGATGATAATAGGACTAAAAGTAATTAAAAAATGTTCCGTTAAAGCTAAAATTACCATAGTAATTATGATTAAGTATTCGTAGTAGGATTGGTGCAGGGAGACCTGGGCGGCAGATCTGTTTAGACTGTTGCCCCCGCGACCCGAACCCGGATAAGCGGAAGAAAATGGATGGATGGATAGTAGGATTGGTATTATTTAAGTAGTTACTAAGTGTGAATTATTCTTTATTTAGGCTTTATCAAACACATACCTGTTACACATAATTCATCTATTAATCCAAAATGGTCTTCTCTAAGCACTCAAAAATACTTTGTTTACATTTTGGGTAATGTTTGGTTTTGGGTAAATAACAAGCATGCTGCTGTATCACACGTCGTAATGGATCTAACACATGTTTTGGACTAAATTGTTTTACTGGATTTTATTCGCTGGATTCTTACGGACAGATTGATACCAAGCTTGTGGTGAAATACAGAGTTGGCCTGTGCAAGGCCTTCAAAGATAAGCTAAGTAACAAACCTCGTTTTCCGTATAAAAGCCCCATGTGCTCAGGGAGTGATTGTTGTGCCGGGAAATGAATTGCATCGTCAAAAAGAGGAGACTGTAAGGATTCATTTGATATGTAGATTGTCATGGTACACGATCGGGAATGTGTGTTTTCATGCGAAAAGAAAAAAAAAACTGTGAACGGGAGACCGCGTTTTATTAATACCGTTGTTGTCGGCCGGGTGCGCGCGGGTACGCGAGCTGTCCGCTACGGCGCGTCCGGGTGACCCTCGAGGTTTGCCGTAGCTAAAACAGGAAGTGCCATAGCCACTATCCACCTATGCGCCACGAATCCTACACACTGGACCTTTAAAGCTTCAACTAATTCATAAACGGTTAAAATTTGTTTGTTTTGTTGGATAGTATTTTGGCAAATATTTATCATACTTTTACAACAGTCAAGTGTCAATTTGTAAAAAAAATAAAAAACAAAAACAAAAAAAAGTTAAAACTAGACACGATTTGAGGGTAAATCTTAAATATAATTATTTTAAATATGTGTTAGTGAAATGAATAGCCTAACCTGTCCTATGCACTTGAAATAATCCGTTAGAGAGCATAAAAGCATTACATTATGGAGCGACATACCCCGAGGTCAGGTGCGCTGACGTAACCGCGGCAACTTAACCTCATTCCTGTACAGAGAGTGGAAAATGCACGAAGCTTTATACGTCAAAGCGGAACCAATGCAGAATATGAGATGTATTTGAAGATCCTGATCATTCAAGTGGGCCTGACAATGGCTGCTGCACTCGCTGTGACCGATTCTGCACATGGCCTTAAATACAATATCAAAACAAGAGTCACTGATCACTCATTCAACACCGATATGCATTAGTTCAGCTCCAGCAAGTCAATGCAGGCCTTATTGTACACAGCTCTGGAAAAAAAATAAGAGACCACTGCAAAATTATCAGTTTTTCTGATTTTACTGCTTTGTAGGTATGTGTTTGGGCAAAAGGAACATTTTTGTTTGAGTCTATAAACTACTGCCCCAAATTCCAAATAAAATATTATCATTTAGAGCAGGGGTCTTCCCCCTAACCCTGTTGAAGACCTCTGGTTTAGAGCATTTATTTGCAGAAAATTACAAATGGTCAAAAAAAAAAAAGATACATGTTTTCAGACCTCAAACAATGCAAAGAAACTAGATCAATTCATTTTAAAACAACATAATGCTAATCTTTACACTTAAGAAGAGTTCAGAAATCAATATTTGGTGCAATAACCCTTATTTTTAATCACAGCTTTCATGCGTCTTGGCATGCTCTCTACAAGTCTTTCACATTGTTTTTTGGGTGACTTTATTCCACTCCTGGTGCAAGAACTGAAGTAGCTCAGCTTTGTGTTTGTGTTGGAATTAGAGATGCTGATTTCAGAAAAAAATGCAGTGGTCTCTTATTTTTTTCCAGAGCTATATTATCATTCAATATACAAACGCTGCAACAATATATAATTGGCTCATTATTTATCGTGTGTACAATTCTTTGCAAAAGTGGGAGATTTTGTGTATTTTTGTTTGTGTAATGCGATACAATTTGAGCTGTAGAGGGTCGAATAAATAACTTTTCTGACTAATTACTGCATCATTTTGCTGTTTATTTGTTGGAGCGTTTGAATGATACTGTCTATTTAAAAGTGTTTTACTGGGATTTTCTTGCATTACTGTTTTTGTGTGAGAGGCATAAAGCACTTTCAATATTATCGTTTACCTCAATATTTCTCTGTAGCGATATGGTGTCACGATTCGTTATTTGTTATCATGACAGGCCCACAAGGACCACCCCATGATGAGACTCCATGACTCGACCATCGTATTTCCCATTTTGTCCCATTTTCCTTGTGTTTCCTCAAGTACTTTAAGAAGATGCGAATCTGGTCATTAGTGACTCTTAATGTACCAGAAAAAATAAAGCAAAAAATATCACAGGGGACTGAAAAACATCACAGATTTCTACAGAATCACTGAGCCAACCACTAAACTCTTTTAATGAGTTCCTTTATTTCACATGCGTCACTGAAATAAACAAACTTGATGAGATGTTTGGTCAGGCTTAAGAATAAATAATAAAAGAGATATCATTCTGGATGCAGTATGTTTGTTTTGTTGTGATAGTTTTTTTTTTTTTTCCAGGAGCAAGGAAGGGCTATCACATGCTTGAGTCTGAAGATAATAACAGGTGCCGAGCCTCTCTCAAACTGTATCTGGCAGACACTGACAGGCGGGAGATCTCTTTTGCAGAAGAAAAATGATTAAAATGACAGCTTCGTAAGATTAAAAATACTATGGAAATGCAATATTGTGGCATTATGGTTTGTTAGTTGTAGGAGTTTTAGTCTATTAATTGATTGATGGTGTCAATTACAAGGATTCATTTGGGACAACAGTTGAAAGGAGTGATTGAATTAGCTCATAATTTGGTATTTAAAAGGCAGATTCATCTCATGATTCACCAGTTGACTCTGTCTTTATATCTGTCTGTTTCAAAACATCAAATTGGGAGACAAGTACAGCTGTTTTTTCTGCTTGTTTAAAAATACAGATTATGGAAATGTCTGCTGATATGGACCAGAGTGGATTAGGGTAGTCAAAAGTATTGAAAATCAACACTAAAATGTAAAAAGTATTGAAAGTAGATACTCGTTTGAGCACTTTAGGTCAGGTATTGAACCTAAAATAAGAAAGTTACATTCACAGAACAGAAATGAACCTTTCCTGAAGAGCTTTCGAATGATCTGTATCATAAGACGACACAGACTAGTATATGCCCATGATCCACTATGGAACCGGGATTACAATGCTATAACGTCACATGTTTATATAAAAGAATACAATTATTACATTCTGGAAATCATAATCTATTGTTTAAAGAAGTGGTGTGTTTTTATTATTGTAACCTGTACCAATTGAACTAGCAAAATGTGAATGGTACACGTACCCAAGAATCTACGTTCTAAAGGAGGAAAGAAGGTGTAATGAAATAGGACCACAGCTTGTAATAAGAAAAGTGAACAAAGCCGGCATTTATTGAACAGGATCAATACCTCCAAATATTATTACTTTACCCCTATGTAAATCAGTCCTTTGTGCAAATCAAAATAACTTGTACCTTTAAAATAAAAGTTTCAGAACTCTAAAAAAAATACTGTGTTGCATCTACCCAGGTTTTTTTTATTTTATTTTATTTTTTTGTTCTTTCGTTGGTGCACAAGTTCTTCACCAGGTCCACCAGCCATCCTCAGTCCCAGATCCAGTGATTGGGACTGTTCGGTGTGAGGCTGGAGCTCACACCGAACAGTCCCAATCAAATCAGGTCAACAAAAAAACAACCTGTATAAGCAGGGTAATATTGATATCATTCTCATAAAGCACAAAATCAGGTCATTTAAATGGATTACAGTAGTTTGCAGGTTCTTACACAATGCACAGTATTCAACATGTGGCACTAGCAGTGCACGTGGTAATGTAATAGTCCCTTTAAAATCTGTTTCTGTAAATTAAGTTCTAATTTGTAAATAGTTACACATTTTCTCCAGTTGGTTTTTATAATATGTTCACAGAATCATGTAAATAACAAACTTTCACTGTATCATGAAATCAAGGTCAATGTAAAAGGAAACTGAAGCTAGCATAGCATTTTAACACACTCACCGGAAAACAAAGAACAAACAACTTCGATAAATCTTCCTCTCTTATACCCCTTTGCAAATTGATTTATCTCTAGGAACTAGGGATGTCAACAATTAATCGACTTACGATTAATTGTCGATCAAGACATTGGTCGAACAAAATGCATTAATTGTAATTAATCGCTAATCGCGGACATGCGCACCCGCGCACCCGCGTGGTCACGAAACAAGGCAACCGTGCACCGCGCTCACTGCGCGTACACCGGGGCTGCTGAGCACGAGATCGATCCGCGGCGCCCGGAATGCGTAGTCTCAGCCCTGGCCACAACCAGCCGCATGAAACCAGCAGCGGCACGTGGTTTAGTCCAGGTCTACACCTGGTCCAGTCCTGGTTTAGTCCAGGCCCAGTCCAGGTTTAGACCTGGTTTAGACCTGGTCTAGACCTGGTTTAGCTCTGGTCTAGACCTGGTTAAGTCCACGTTTAGTCCTGGTCTAGTCTCTTAGCCAATCAGGACGCAGAACACAATGTTACACTATAAAAAAATAAAATAAAAAAAATTCACGAACCGCGATAGAGCGAGGGATTACTATATTCTGTTATTCAGCATCAATACATCTGTCTGCTTTTTACTAAGGAATAATTAACTGAGGAATATACAATATAATAATACTATGATATATTTATGACTCAGTGTTATGTATACTATAGCTTATATTCTTAAAGACCCTATTGAAACACTAAAATTCAGGTGAAAAACGCCGCTTATCAGTTAATCGTTAATCGATCGATAAGGTCAATCAACTATCAATTAATGAATTAATCGATAATTTGCATCCCTACTAGGAACCAAAAACAAGTTGTTGTTTAACCATTTGGGTAATATTTTACCACATTTTACACCATATAGCTTACATGTGCTGTCCACTTCCTTCACAAGATGGCGGTGCATTTGCAAAAGAAACTACAGCACAATCTACTGGGCTCAGTTAAACCAAATTTAAAGGAACACACTCCCAAAATAATGAGTAAAACTTGGGTGGGTTACATTATCATTGTGGTATCGAAATTGCCATCGAGCATCAAGTCAATCAAAATATAGTTCAAAACGTTGGTATCGTGACGAGACTACAGGTGATGCTTCTACAAAGGGAGGCTCTGGCACTGGTCTGATGGATGCATGTCTTCCAGCTCCACCTCTGTTTACACACTTAAGGTCACTTTATTGAGCGAGGCCCCATTTTTCTACATGCTGGTACAGTACAGACGTGTCAGCAAGAGAAATCACCAGCGCGGTCAAGTCTCACGCTTTGAGAGTGTGACACACGCAATTCAACGTGTTCACACGCCACACATGGTTTTTCTCACGCTGAAATTTTGTTAAGCAATTCAAAACTCTATCCACTGTTCACAGCGCTTCTGTGCCCAGAAAATCGGTTAGTTATGCAGGCACCACGCCGTTTTCAGCGAAAAAAAACTCACTCGCACCCACGACTGAACATGGCAACCCATGTTCAGTCGTGATTGTAGGACCTTTCATTAAGTATGAGCACAGGCTACATATAGCTTATTTAAATCAGATATAGTCACCTCTAAAATTCCATAATTATAATAACAGTAATTAATCGTAACAATAGTCCGAGTTTGTGGATCATCTCATGATGAATGATTAGACTTCGATTCGCATGGAAAAGTTAAGCGACCCTGATGAGAAAAAGGAGGTGATCCACAAAAGATGGCGTCCTTTAATACGCAGATTAGTGAAAAATCTGACATTTGGATTGCTTTGGATATGACTTTAAAGACGCGATGCTGCGTGACGTCAATATGAAATCAGCTACTTTGTCCAAATCTTGAATGCGCGACGAAAATGGCGAGATAAGCTGTTAACCGCAGCCAATCAAACGTGCCTCATTTGATCAAAGCGTATAACCGTTTTGGCATGCATTTCTGAAAATAGTCCAACGTTGACATCTAAAAGAAAAAAAAAACAGTGAAAGAATGCCAGCTATGAAATAAGAAGATTATATTGAGCTCTTTGGGTCAATTGGGGTCAGAGAGGATGATGGGAATGTCTGCAGCACAAACGAATCATATATAATAAAGTTGAACACATGGTCCCACTCAAAGCAACCTAGTTTTTCCATGGGAACATTGAGAATATAACCAAATTATACAATGGGTGGCTGGATTATTGCGATTACATAAGACATCGCTCAGAATGGGATCGGTGTCAGTGTATAAATCCGACTGGACATAGTTGGTAGCGACTGTTGGTCTAATACTAACAGAGAACTGCAATGTTATGAGTATGTCAATGTTAAGGTAGAAATGTAAATGTGAAATTGAATTGTATTTCAATATAAAATGTTCAAAGTAGTAAATGTTGCATTCTTAAGAGTTGGACATCAATGTCAGTGTCTTTTAAGTATCCTTTAAGCAGCAACATCATTTGAAGTAATTGTAGTAAACAGATTTATTTGCCAAGTACCAAAGTTAGAAAGATTATGGAGACTCTTGAGTGGAGACAAAGCCGTTCTTTTTGAGTAAAATATGTTCTACTTTTATAAAATAAGATAAGTCTTTATTGATCTCACATAGGAGAAATTTACTTGCCGCAGTAGCTCCAGGCAGAGACAGTTTGAACAAGAAAGAAAGTGCATGCAGGCAAGAATAAAATAAAATAAGTAATGATAAAAGGAGAAATTCAATTTGTCAACTGGACAAAGTTTGTTTGGTTGAAAACGTTTCGCCGCTCATCCGAGCGGCTTCGTCAGTTCTGGTTCTGATGCTGGTTAGACCCTGTTTATATCTAGCTGCAAGGAGGATATATGGGCGTTGTTGCTTGAATGCAAATGAGGAGGACAGAGACAGGCCAGTGCAGCGGGTGGGGGTGTGGCCAAACTCTCCGCTCTTTTCTCTTTAGCGGTGCGCTGTGCGCTGGCTCCACTTCCGCGTTTAAGCGCAGAGGAAGATATGAGACGATTTCCATTGAAAAATAAACACATTTCCACAGAAAATAAAATTAAACCACTGCTGTTTCAGAGGTTCGGAGGCTTGGATAAAGGACATCAGAGCCTGGAAACACTCTCACGTGTCTCCAGGCAAATAAAAAAACACATCTCGCATTGCATAGCTCGTTTGTGGTCCAAGTTCTCTGGGCATGATTTACAGAGACGGTGGGTAGACATACAGATGGGCGGTGGAACTGCATTCCCTTGTTCAGAATCGCCCATTTGGGCTGTCTTTTTTTCAAACACAGAAAAGGATCGCAAATGCTCAGTTTACACGTTTCACAACTTTTAGCCATGGGGGGGCTAAACAGGGTAGGGGAGCTCACATTAATGTTCAAAAACCTCAGAAAGTGAAAATTTCATGCCATGGGACCTTTAAGTCAACATCATACTGAATTCTATGTGCTCCCTCGATGGAGACCTATGTTTTCACCGAAGAAAGCAGATAGACACTCACAGCCCACAGCCTGTATGCAATGTACTATGTGTGTGTGTATTCAGAATAGGGCATCACACACACACACGCGCGAACACACACACACACACACAAAAACAGTACAAATTTTAAGACTAAAAAGGCCATTATGTGTAAAATGTGGCATTTTTCAGAATATTAGAATATTGACAATTTTACAATAGTGTATTATTTAGCTCTAATTCAATCTGTCAGGACTAGCTAGCATTTCAAGGACATCACTTCTAATCACACCAAAAAGTAGCAGTTTAAATGGGACTATGCTAAGTTTGTTAGCTGCATGGTTGAACTCTTACAGTGATTACAAAATGCTCAAAAATCCTTTAACTATTCAAATGCTTTTCATATTTCTATTTTTGCTAGCCTTATAAGTGGATCTTATGCAAACAGACCAACTGCGTACTACACCTACAATACTTGAATACTTTTTGTGAGTGCATCTATTATCACAAAAGTGGATCAGCTTGTCAAAAGTATCGAAAGTCAGATGCTCAATCAGAAACTAGGCACTCATTTAAGCAAGTATTAATACTGGGGAAAAAATCTGGATAATATAAGTAGTAATATAGTTTCATCTTGAATTTTAGTGTGGTGTAGTGTAAGACCACATGCTATAATAAACAAATACTACTACTTAGTGTTGAAAAAGAAAATTCATGAGTCTATTTTTAGTATCGAAATCGAGTTTGAACTTTTTAGTATCATACCACACCACAGCATACAATAGAGCAAGTCCTAAAATTGCATGTGACATATTAAGCACTAACTTCCCTGTGATGGCTGGCAGGGTCGAGGCAGGGGGTAAAAATGACCCACTCCCGCTGTTGAATAATTGAATTGAGAGCTGTGTTCACTAGCTGCTAACTACATTAGACCGTCTGCAGCTTGGCTTCGGCAGCATGTGTAAAGGCGTGTCAATGAGAGGTGGGAACAAACACATGAATGAGCTGGACACTGCTAAACAGACAGACAAACAGAGCAAAGAAACATGCAACACTGCAGTCATGGATTAGTACTTGTACGTAGTGTCACACTTGATGTTGGCAGTACTTTAGAAGACTATGATAAAAGTTAAAAGTGCACTATGTAACTTTTTGGTTGGGAGTCTGTCACCTGCCTGTTTCTTTGGATATGTCATTGTTCTGTTTGAAGTGTACAGTAAGACATTAAACAGCTCTACCTTGCCTTTATTAAATTACAGGTGGTTTTATAGCTCAAAAATATTTAGAAAACAATATATCTTGGTCTAGTTTGGTCTCCATAAAGATAGAAAAGTTTAATGCCATAGTGTGAAACAAGGCAATAACATCTACATGCAGAAAAGCAGATAGCTTCACCAGAAAAGTAACACAATGCACCTTTAAGCCTGGACTTTGACTTGACTTGACTTTTTGGACTTTTCTCACTTTTCTTTTTGGACTTTTCTTTTTGGACATCTTCTCATCAACTGTTTCTTTCTTACATTGAAGTACAGTGGTACCTCACCTTACGAATGACCAACAAACGAAAATTTCAAGTTACGAAACGCCTTCACGGTAAATTTTGGTCTCTAGATACGAAAGAAAATTCAAGTTACGAAACGCGAAATCTCAAAAATTCAAATAATGCGCGCTCAGCCACACTCATACGCTTTTCTCAGACTGGATTTAAACTTTTCTCACATTTGTCTCTCGTTTAAACACTCAAACTTTCATAGATTTTCAACAAAATGTATTAATAATGAAGTGTGGGGGGAAGGAGGACTAAACTTGGACTAAACCTAGACTAGACCAGGTGGGTTAAAGTGCCGCGCGTGGGTCTATTTCCTGGTATCGTTTCGAGTCACAGCTGAGGCGAGCCGCTGCTCGCATGCAAGAGCCGTGGTCTAGACCTGCTCTCCAGGGCCCCTCCAGGCACGGAGCCCCAGACATCCAGCGACCCAGGGGGACACTGCCAGCCCGCCTTAAGAGCTCCCTAAGCGGGCATGGGTCCGGGGATTGTCCCGGTCACCGGCCTGGAGGTCTTGAAGAGGCCGACCTCATGGTTCTATCCAGGCCGCTCTGTGAGCACCTTACGCGGGCAGGTCTGGAGCGGGTCTGGACCGCCGCGGCTCTTGCGTGCGAGCGGCGGCTCGCCTCGGCTGTGACTCGAAACGAAACCAGGAAATAGACCCACACGCGGCGCTTTAATCCACCTGGTCTAGTCCTGGTCTAGTCCAGGTTTAGTCCAGGTTTAGTCCTGGTTTAGTCCAGGTTTAGTCCAGGTCTAGACCTGCTGGCAGCCGGGTCAGCTGTCACACATGCCGCTATCACACGTGTCAGAGCGCAGTCTTCTCCCCCCTCCTCCTTCCCCCCACACTTCATTATTAATACATTTTGTTGAAAATCTATGAAAGTTTGAGTGTTTAAACGAGAGACAAATGTGAGAAAAAGTTTAAATCCAGTCTGAGAAACCAATCAGAACACAATGTTACACTATAAAAAAGTTACACTATAAAAAAAAAACTTGGATCGGTGCCTTGGAATGAATCAGGCTTTTTCCATTGAAATAGCTACTCAACTTACGAATTTTTCACGTTACGAAACCACTTCTGGAACAAATTAATTTCGTAAGGTGAGGTACCACTGTACTTTCTTTTTTGTAAATGCTAGCTTGTGACTATAATGTTATTTGAGAGGGACTTGTTTAACAGCAGAAATCAGCTCACCTCTTGTAGTTCTAAGTCAGATCTTTATGGTTAGATTGCATTAAAAAGTCTTAAAGCTTAAAGTCTAACAAAGACATAGACAGAGCAGTGCGTACAGTTAGCATCACACCCCCAGTGAATGTTGATGACATCAGCTGCAAAGTATCAGTAGGAATATTATCTACAATGGGCTGAAAGCTGATGATTAAAAAATAAATACATTGAAGCTAGTTTTAATTGTACTAGGCTAAATGATAAAAGAAGAACCTACAGATACAAAAGGCGTATCTGTGTGTGATGCCACTCAGAAAGGCGCACCTGGCTTAGTAAAAACGCCCCCAACTGTATTTACTATGAATGCATGAAATAAAACCATGAGCGTGTGGACATAGTCTGAGGAGGAACAGTTTTCCTCAGAATCAGCGGTGTGCAGTGATGAGCTTTGACTTCCACTTCAGCTGTCAAATATATGAATGGATCTCTATAAATAAACCCATCTGCATGCATAAATATTTACTATCAGTTTCGTACTTAATTTAGTGCCTGTTTAAACTTGGTACAACGAGAAAGCCATCTTCTCTCCATTATACTAGTAGATCATATTTTGTTTTAAGAGAATACAATTTAATGTTCAATAGAAAAGTCAAGAAAAATCTTGTAAAATCTGTCTTGCCCCTGTACAGATATATTATAAGCAGCTCTTAAGTCAAACTGAGTCTCCTGTGTACTGTGTATCTGATGAAATGAAGTGTTTTATTGTCTGATAATCAAGAAGTACACATTGGCATGCTAGTTGTTGTTTAATATAAGAAGACTTTTATGACCTAAAAACACTTTTCACATGTGATGGTTTAAGTTGTTAGTGAATACATTGACTTTTCCCCTTATTAATCTCTGGTTTAAAAATAAATGTTAGCCACATTTCACCAAATCAGGATTTGGTCATAAGTTATTGTATTTTAGTAAGAATAACTAGTAAAGAAAAAATAAGGTGTCAAATATTCAACAATAGCTGTGACGAAGGAAGCGCTTTAGTGTTAATCGAGTGCTGCTTCATCAGTGGTGTTTCCACGACGCTCTGATTAGAACAGACTTCACAACTTGCCTATTAGCACCTACTGTTGCATATACTACCTTATTATCTACTTGTACGTACACTCAACAAAAATATAAACGCAACACTTTTGTTTTTGCTCCCATTTTTCCTGAGAAGGACCCAAAGATCCAAAATTCACTCCAGATACACAACACTACCATTTCTCTCAAACATTGTTCACAAATCTGTCCAAATGTGTGACAGTGAGCACCTCTGCCACGCCAAGACAATCCACCCCACCTCACAGGTGCGCCACATCAAGATGCCGATCCGACATCATGACCAGTGCACAGGTGCGCCCCAGACTGCCCACAATAAAAGGCCACCCCGAAATGTGCTTTTTTTTTTTTGCTTTTTTTTTTTTGCTTTATTGGGGGTCTGGGGACTCAGAACCAGTCAGTATCTGGTGTGACCACCATTTGCCTCATGCAGTGCAACACATCTTCTTCGCATAGAGTTTATCAGATTGTCAGTTGTGGCCTGTGGAATGTTGGTCCACTCCTCTTCAAAGGCTGTTATGGACGAAGAACACAGGTGCATTTTATTGATGGCATTTTGAATGCACAGAGATACCGTGATGAGATCCTGAGGCCCATTGTTGTGCCATACATCCATGAACATCACCTCATGTTTCAGCAAGATGATGCACGGTCCCATGTTGCAAGGATCTGGACACAATTCTTGGAAGCTGAAAATGTCCCAGTTCTTGCATGGCCAGCATACTCACCGGACATGTCACCCATTGAGCATGTTTGGGATGTGCTTGACCGGCGTATACGACAGCGTGTACCAGCTCCCACTAATATCCAGCAACTTCGCACAGCCATTGAAGAGGAGTGGACCAACATTCCACAGGCCACAATTGACAATCTGATAAACTCTATGCGAAGAAGATGTGTTGCACTGCATGAGGCAAATGGTGGTCACACCAGATACTGAGTGGTTCTGAGTCCCCAGACCCCCAATAAAGAAAAAAAAAAAAGCACATTTCGGGGTGGCCTTTTATTGTGGGCAGTCTGGGGCGCACCTGTGCACTGGTCATGATGTCGGATCGGCACAACACAGACGTGAGTGTTTTCTGTTGACTGATGACTGTTTAATTGATTGATTCTTTATTTTCTTTAGTTGTTTAGTCGATTTAGTCGGCCAATGCTCTCTTAGTCTAACATGGCTCATGCCTGATTGACATGTGCAGCACTCTGAAATGAGTTCTACATATTATCAATATGATATGGCTCTCATTGAAAAAAACTCAAAACATCATGACGACTATTTGAATCTGATTGGTCGAAGTGTCATAATGGCAGAAAAGCTGAAAAATCTGATTTTGTTACGTTCAGCTGAGAGAAAAGCACAGACATCTTCCCTGTCCACAAATGCACAGCTTTTACCTTCTGCACAGCTTTTCACAAACAAAATAGTCCAGTTTGATGCTAATACGAGGGGCATTCAAAAAGTTCTAAGACAAATGCCATAAATTCAAAATGAGTCGAACTAGCTCAACAAAATGACCTTGAATCGTACCACTGATGACTTATAAACACATTTGACAAGTTTCGGCATTCTAGCTTTGTTATTCAAAGAGATACGTTACATATTGCACAACCCACTTTTTTGACCCTCCAAAATGAGCCAATCTGAAGTCCGAGCAAACATTAAATCTCTAACAAAACTTCAATGGAAACCTAAAGAAATTATTGAAGATTTGTTTATGGATGTTTAAGTTAAAGGAACATTTAAAAGGAACAAGATTTCAGTCCATACTTGAAGCGAAGAGGGAGGTTGTGACATGGTTGACTAGACAAGTATTTAGGACAAGAGCAGAAGGGAGAATATATGGTGTGAGTTATGTTATGATATGGGAGTAAATCCAGCATTAAAATACTGTACATTTCTGTTTAAATAATTGATTTTGCATGAACTCCCACCCTGTTTGGGTCAGATACATGGTCAGTTGGTGAAAACAAACATTTTCTGAGCACTCGGTACAGGATTACTCAAACTAGGGCTGCAGTGTTTTTTTGCAATACAATTAAAATCACAATTTGAATGGATGCAATTAGCAGATCTCAAAGGCTGCCATTTTTGAAGTACAATAATAAAGTAGTTTCATTTCATATTTCTTCTTTCCAATTCTTCTGGATGTTCAGTATTTAAAATGAGAACTTTGAACACAAATGGTAAATCTAATCGTCATGCTTGTCAGAAAAACGGTCCATGCATTTTTCATGCATGAAAAATACAACTTTGAGTGAGCTAATGTTGAGTAAAGACCATTATAACATTGTCAAAAGCTTGTCAAGTCATATTGCGTAATACAGACCCTCCAGGAATTTGCGATGTTGCGATTTGCAACTTCAACGCAACTTCAGCCAATCCCCGTGAATTCAGGGCGGTGTTGCAATTTGGACCAATCACCGCAACTTTCCCGCAATTTTTTACCAATTTTGACCAATCATCGGCGACGTATTGAACTCACGTCGACCAACTTCCTTCTGCCTTACTTCCGTGTGACGAAACGAAACTGCGGCCGTGTCCCCAGTTCGGAGCGTGGTTTGAAGGGGGCTCAGACTGCAGTCGAGGCGGTGCACACTTGCAGTCCGCAGACCGCATGGCCGTCTGTGAAATGCGACAGGTCTCGCAACTACGGGAAGCAGCTGCCGACTCCATTTTCTCTCGTAGAAGAAGTAGCGCGTGGTGCATGCTGGGATATATGAGTGTTCGAAGCGTGCATTCACGCGCTTGGTCCACGCCCCGATTTCCATGGAAACGACTGCTGTCTGCGAACGCGTGTTAACTGTGCATGGGACAAAAAAAGAAATGACGCACATGCCCTTCAAACCACACTCCGAACTGTGCACTCTGGGAATTGGGACACGGCTTCTAATGGCAAAGAAACATGTCCGCGGCGCCATTTGCCCACAAAAATAACAGCAAAAGACCGGGCGAAACAGTTCCCCTCCTAGTAGTAATTTATTTTCGATGTTGGTAAGGTTGTTTTAGGACCATATCTGTGATCTCTGTGTCCTTGTATTATTCTTTGTCAGTAATAACTCAGTATTCAAAATATTACTCAATTTTAATTACAAAAAGGGAAAAATCACAACTATTTATCGCAACTTTCACTTCCTCCCGCAACAAAATCGCAACAAAAACCTTAAAAGCACCGCAACTTTCATCGCAACTTTTTCACGCAAATTCAGGCATTTTAGCCCACAACAATCACAAAAAATGCCCGCGAAATCCTGGGGGGTCTGATAATACGTCTCCTTTAATCAGGTCCTCCTCACCTGTTTGAGCGCTTTGTATATCCCTTTGTATGTCCCACTAGTCAATCCCAGTAAAGCAGATGTCTAATAATTCATGACTTATGCATGATTAATGTTCTGCACACTTTAATTTGTGGCATTCCAGGTCGTCCCATTGCCAAGCCTGGATTATTTTATAGTGGTGTGACCCTGGTACTCCTGAAGCCTGATGGGGGCACTCTTTTCATAATGGGTTACAGCGACTCATTAAGGATTTGCTTTCAGGGGAATGACATAAATGGGATCTGGCCAATCTCCTGACAGGTTCAAGCTTCCTGGTAATTGCAAATGGGAGCTGGAGTTGCCCTGTAAATGATGTCTTTGTGAACGTCGCCCGGGTCAGATGACTGGAGTCGAGTTTGTTTACAGTGTTGATTAAAGGTGCTGTGTCTTAAAGGTTACACAAAATTGATTCTTGTGAGCGTTAAGCCTTGCTATAATGCTGTTACCTCATCAAAAACATACCTGGAGTTGTTTTTTGTTTTATCCACACATGTATAATAATAATAATCCTGGATAATTAATCTTTCTACAACTCTATAGCTCAAAATGTTCTGTTCCACCTTGTGATGCCATGAAGTTAACAGATACCTTTACCTTTAATGCAGTGATTGGCAATTCCAGGGATGAAATTATCCAAATGATTTTAGTGAAGGTGTGTGGATAACTTTATGCAGTACCACATGACATGAGTGTGACAAAAGAAGAGTCATCCTAAATATGCAGGATTTATGAGTTACAATGGAGGAAATAAGTATTTGATCCCTTGCTGATTTTGTACGTTTGCCTACTGACAAAGAAATTAACAGTCTATAATTTTTACTTATTTTACTCAGTGAAATGCAAATGAGTTTATATATTTTCTTTCTTTTATATATTTTCTTTTTGATATTCTGTCTCTCAATGTTAAAATAAAACTACCATTAAAATTATAGACTGTTTATTTCTTTGTCAGTGGGCAAACCTACAAAATCAGCAATGATTAATCAAATGATTATGTTCAGCTTTTTACAGCGAATAGTTTAAACTAACTTGACTGATGCTGACACTTGAAATAACTTAAAATTTCCTAATTCTAGTGAAATTGTAAAGATCTACAGACAATTTCAGACTGTTTGGAAGCTGATCTGATTCTCAATACCGATTGAGATACCATAAAACATAATACAAAAACACCTTGAATGCGTTTCTCAACATTACATTGGTGTAGGTGTGATAGTTTCATAGTAATTTCATTGTAGTTAGCTCCTCTCTTCAGGCAGATATAGGCCACCAGCGTCTGAAACGTATTCGACCAAATAAACTTTTGTCCAGTTCACAAATTAAATTTCTCCTTTTGCCATGGATTCTACGTGGACGACTGAGGGATTCTACACATATTTACATTGGAATACTTTCTTTTATATTACCATGCTTTCTTATATCTATGTAATCCCTCAGTCATCCAGGTAGGTTCCATTGTTGTCCATGGGCAAGTAGTAGTCTGCAGCTCTGAAAAAAAATAAGAGACCACTGCAAAATGATCAGTTTTTTCTGATTTTACTACTTATAGGTACATGTTTGGGCAAAAGAAACATTTTTGTTTGAGTTTATAAACTACTGACAACATTTTTGACAAATTCCAAATAAAAATATAGCCGCAAGCGGCGATGATCGGCCCTCGCTTGCACTCGCAGCCCCCTGCTAACGCGCCATTTTCCTATTCCCATGAACCATCTATGTACCAAATTAGGTGTGGCTACACCAAAGTTTTTGCCGGGTATCCTAATGGCAGGCACAGATGTTTGACCTGTTACCATGGCAACATGATGTGAGATGGAGTGGGGGTGTCACTGTGTTTTTTGATCGAGACCATGTCACGAATGTGTGGTCCAAATTTGGTGTGTCTACGGCAAAGTAAAATTTTTCTGTTCCATGCAATCTCCCTAGGGGGCGCTATTACGGCCAATTGAGATTTTCTTATATCAATCTGTTCAGGGCCGGGGTGTCCACAAACGATTGAAGTTTGAGTGAAATCGGCCAAAGTATGTGCGAATTATCACTCGTTGAAATTTGATGGCGAGCCACAAAAACGAACCTGAAATTTGTGGCGTTGTCACGGAAACACCGTTCACTCTTTTAGAACGCTTTTAACAACTTTTAATGTACCACTTGTCTAGATGATACAGCACGATTCTGGTGAGTCTGGGTCAAAAACCCTAGGAGGAGTTCGTTAAAATACGAGGACAGGAAAATGCTCCCTCGGTGCCAGGTCACGTGCTCGGTCCAAAATAGCCGACTTCCTGTTGGTCGCTTAGCAACCGCATAATATACTTTTTTGTTCCTTATCCCATGATGCATCTGTGTACCAAATTTGGTATGGCTACGACAAAGTTTATGCTGGGCGTCCATTTGGCGATGACAAATGTTTGGCCTGTTGCCATGGCAACACGATGGGACATGGCGTGTTGACGTCATTAAGTTTTTTGATCGATACCCCGTCACGAATATGTGTACCAAATTTGGTATGTTTAGGACAAAGTAAAATTTTGCGCTTTTATGCAATCTCCCTAGGTGGCGCTATAGCACCTATTTCAGATTTTCTTATATCAATCTGTTCAGGGCCGGGGTGTCCACCAACGATTAAAGTTTGAGTGATATCGGCCAAAGTATGCGCGAATTATCGCTCATTGAAATTTGATGGCGAGACGCAAAAACGAACCCGAAATTTGTGGCGTTGTCACGGAAACACCGTTCACTCTTTTAGAACGCTTTTAACAACTTTTAATGTCCCACTTGTCTAGATGATACAGCACAATTCTGGTGAGTCTGGGTCAAAAACCCTAGGAGGAGTTCGTTAAAATACGAGGACAGGAAAATGCTCCCTCGGTGCCAGGTCGCGTGCTCGGCTCAATATAGCTGACTTCCTGTTGGTCGCCTAGCAATGCCATAATATATTTTTTGGTTCGTAACGACATGACCTATCCACCACCCGAATTTCGTTTATCTACGACAAAGTTCATTTATCGGGTATAGCCATTTTTTGATTTTTGAGGTGGCGCTGTGGAGCCATTTTTAAAGATTTTTTAATACAGATTATTTGTAAATTCCTTTTTTGGCGTTCTTGAATTTTGCGCAAAATTTCGTGAGTTTTCGTCAGTGGGAAGTACCCGAAACCTGAAAAAGTGGTCGGGAAAATAATAATAATAATAATAAATATAGCCGCAAGCGGCGATGATCGGCCCACGCTTGCACTCGTTGGGGGGGGTGGCGCTAACGCGCCATTTTCCTCCCCTTTTTTCTAGCTGCATGCATGTGTGAGTTTGTGCGTTATCTGGATGCATTTGTGTTGAATGCCTGGGGTTGAGGTGGGGAGGGGTTGTTTGTTTTGCCTTTTAATTTCAATTATTTGAAGAGGAGGGTCAATCATAAGCCTTTCCTGCACTGTTCTGTTATTTTCTTCTTCTTTTGTGTGTATTTTTGTTCTTTTAAAATGCTGGGTGCAAACATTAATAAATAAATTCAATAAATAAAAATATGAGGACAGAAAATGGTGCCTTTGACACCAGGTCACATGGCCTATCCAATATGGCTGGCTGGTTGCCTAGCAATGGTATAATATACTTTTTTGTTTCTATTCCCATAATGCATCTGTGTACCAAATTTGATTTGACTACACCAAAGTTTTTGCCAGGCGTCCCATTGGCAAGGACAGATGTTTAGCCAGTTACCATGGCAACACAATGGGAGATGGCGCGGGGGTGTCATTGAGTTTTTTGATCGAGACCCTGTCACAAATGTGTGTACCAAATTTGGTATGTCTACGACAAAGTCAAATTTTACACTTCCATGCAATCTCCCTAGGGGGCGCTATAGTGTCCATTTTAGATTTTCTCATATCAATCTGTTCAGGGCTAGGGTGTCCATGAACAATTGAAGTTTGAGTGAAATCGGCCAAAGTATGTGCCAATTATCACTCGCCGAATTTGATGGCGAGCCGCAAAAACACACCTTTAATTTGTGGCGTTGTCACGGAAACACCGTTCACTCTTTTAGAACGCTTTTAACAACTTTTAATGTCCCACTTGTCTAGATGATACAGCACGATTCTGGTGAGTCTGGGTCAAAAACCCTAGGAGGAGTTCGTTAAAATACGAGGACAGGAAAATGCGCCTTCAACTCCGAGTCACGTGCTCAGGCCAATATGGCTAACTTCCTGTTGGTCGCCTAGCAACCGTTTAATATACTTTTTTGTTCCTATTCCCATGATGCATCTGTGTACCAAATTTGGTTTGGCTACGACAAAGTTTTTGCCTGGTGTCTCATTGGTGATGACAGATGTTTGGCCTGTTGCCATGGCAACACGATGGAACATGGCGTATTGGCGTCATTGAGTTTTTTGACCGAGACCCTGTCACGAATGTGTGTACCAAATTTGGTATGTCTACGACAAAGTAAAATTTTGCGCTTCTATGCAGTCTCCCTAGGTGGCGCTATAGCACCCATTTCAGATTTTCTTATATCAATCTGTTCAGGGCTAGGGTGTCCATGAACAATTGAAGTTTGAGTGAAATCGGCCAAAGTATGTGCTAATTATCACTCGCCGAATTTGATGGCGAGCCACAAAAACGAACCTGAAATTTGTGGCGTTGTCACGGAAACACAGTTCACTCTTTTAGAACGCTTTTAACAACTTTTAATGTCCCACTTGTCTAGATGATACAGCACGATTCTGGTGAGTCTGGATCAAAAACCCTAGGAGGAGTTCGTTAAAATACGTGGACAGGAAACTGCGCTCTCGGTGCCAGGTCACGTGCTCGGTCCAAAATGGCCGACTTCCTGTTGGTCGCCTAGCAACGGCATAATATACTTTTTTGTTCCTCTTCCCATGATGCATCTGTGTACCAAATTTGGTTTGGCTACGACAAAGTTTTTGCCTGGCGTCCCATTGGCAAGGAGAGAAGATTGGCCTGTTGCCATGGCAACACGATGGGATATGGCGTGTTGGCGTCATTGACGTTTTTGATCAAGACCCTGTCACGAATATGTGTATCAAATTTGGTATGTCTACGACAAAGTAAAATTTTGCGCTTCCATGCAATCTCCCTAGGTGGCGCTATAGCACCTATTTCAGATTTTCTTATATCAATCTGTTCAGGGCCGGGGTGTCCACCAACGATTAAAATTTGAGGTAAATCGGCCAAAGTATGCGCGAATTATCGCTCGTCGAAGTTTGATGGCGAGCCGCAAAAACGAACTCGAAATTTGTGGCGTTGTCACGGAAACACCGTTCACTCTTTTAGAACGCTTTTAACAACTTTTAATGTCCCACTTGTCTAGATGATACAGCACGATTCTGGTGAGTCTGGGTCAAAAACCCTAGGAGGAGTTCGTTAAAATACGAGGACAGGAAACTCCGCCTTCGGCGCCGGGTCACGTGCTCGTTCCAATATGGCCGACTTCCTGTTGGTTGCCTAGCAACCGCATAATATACTTTTTTGTTCCTTATCTCATGATGCATCTGTGTACCAAATTTGGTATGGCTACGACAAAGTTTATGCCGGGCGTCCCATTGGCGACGACAGATGTTTGACCTGTTGCCATGGCAACACGATAAGACATGGCGTGTTGACGTCATTAAGTTTTTTGATCGATACCCCGTCACGAATATGTGTACCAAATTTGGTATGTCTACGACAAAGTAAAATTTTGCGCTTCCATGCAATCTCCCTAGGTGGCGCTATAGCACCTATTTCAGATTTTCTTATATCAATCTGTTCAGGGCCGAGGTGTCAACGAACGATTAAAGTTTGAGTGATATCGGCCAAAGTATGCGCGAATTATCGCTCGTTGAAATTTGATGGCGAGCCGCAAAAACGAACCCGAAATTTGTGGCGTTGTCACGGAAAAACCGTTCACTCTTTTAGAACGCTTTTAACAACTTTTAATGTCCCACTTGTCTAGATGATACAGCACGATTCTGGTGAGTCTGGGTCAAAAACCCTAGGAGGAGTTCGTTAAAATACGAAGACAGGAAAATGCACCCTCGGTGCCGGGTCGCGTGCTCGGCCCAATATAGCGGACTTCCTGTTGGTCGCCCAGCAACGCCGTAATATATTTTTTGGTTCGTAACGACATGACCTATCCACCACCCGAATTTCGTTTATCTACGACAAAGTTCATTTATCGGGTATAGCCATAGGCGCAATGTATTTTGATTTTTGAGGTGGCGCTGTAGAGCCATTTTTTAAGATTTTTTAATACAGATTATTTGTAAATTCCTTTTTTGGCGTTCTTGAATTTTGCGCAAAATTTCGTGAGTTTTCGTCAGTGGGAAGTACCCGAAACCTAAAAAAGTGGTCGGGAAAATAATAATAATAATAATAAGAAAAACCAGAACAGTAACAATATAGTGCCACGAATGGTGGCGCGAAATATATCAATGGAAAGGGCGCACGTCCAGTAACCCACCCGTGGGGTCCATTGACACCTACCAGCGCGTTGCACACGTTCCACGCTGGTTCTGCAGTGCTTCGCACCGCAGAACAGTTACAATAGGCCCTATGCGCTCTTCAGCGCTCGGGCCTAATAAGAAATATAGCCGCAAGCGGCGATGATCGGCCCTCGCTTGCACTCGCAGCTCCCTGTTAACGCGCCATTTTCCTATTCCCATGAACCATCTATGTACCAAATTAGGTGTGGCTACACCAAAGTTTTTGCCGGGCATCCTAATGGCAGGGACAGATTTTTGACCTATTATCATCGCAACATGATGTGAGATGGAGTGGGGGTGTCACTGTGTTTTTTGATCGAAACCATGTCACGAATGTGTGGTCCAAATTTGGTGTGTCTACAGCAAAGTAAAATCTTTCTGTTCCATGCAATCTCCCTAGGGGGCGCTATTACGGCCAATTGAGATTTTCTTATATCAATCTGTGTAGGGCCGGGGTGTTCAGCAACGATCAAAGTTTGAGTAAAATCGGCCAAAGTATGAGCAAATTATCACTCGTCGAAGTTTGACAGGAAATGGCGCCTTCGCCACCAGGTCACATGATCTATCCAAAATGGCTGGTTGGTTGCGGTATAATACAACGGTATAATATATTTTTTTGTTTATCTTCCCATGATGCATCTGTGTACCAAATTTTGTTTGACTACACCAAGGTTTTTCCAGAGAATCCTAATGACAAGGACAGATGTTTGGCCTGTTGCCATGGCAACACGATAGGAGCTGCCCGGGGTCATCATTGAGATTTTTGATCGAGACCCTGTCACGAATGTGTGTACCAAATTTGGTATGTCTACGACAAAATAAAATTTTACACTTCCATGCAATCTCCCTAGGGGGCGCTATAGTGTCCATTTCAGATTTTCTTATAGAAATCTGTTCAGGGCCGGGGTGTCCACCAACGATTAAAGTTTGAGTGAAATCGGCCAAAGTATGTGCGAATTATCACTCGTCGAATTTGATGGCGAGCCACAAAAATGAACCTGAAATTTGTGGCGTTGTCACGGAAACACTGTTCACTCTTTTAGAACGCTTTTAACAACTTTTAATGTCCCACTTGTCTAGATGATACAGCACGATTCTGGTGAGTCTGGGTCAAAAACCCTAGGAGGAGTTCGTTAAAATACGAGGACAGGAAAATGCGCCCTCTGTGCCAGGTCACGTGCTCGGTCCAAAATGGCCGACTTCCTGTTGGTCGCTTAGCAACCGCATAATATACTTTTTTGTTCCTTATCCCATGATGCATCTGAGTACCAAATTTGGTATGGCTACGACAAAGTTTATGCCGGGCGTCCCATTGGCGACGACAGATGTTTGGCCTGTTGCCATGGCAACACGATGGGACATGGCGTGTTGACGTCATTAAGTTTTTTGATCGATACCCCGTCACGAATATGTGTACCAAATTTGGTATGTCTACGACAAAGTAAAATTTTGCGCTTCCATGCAATCTCCCTAGGTGGCGCTATAGCACCTATTTCAGATTTTCTTATATCAATCTGTTCAGGGCCGGGGTGTCAACGAATGATTAAAGTTTGAGTGATATCGGCCAAAGTATGCGCGAATTATCGCTCGTTGAAATTTGATGGCGAGCCGCAAAAACGAACCCGAAATTTGTGGCGTTGTCACGGAAACACCGTTCACTCTTTTAGAACGCTTTTAACAACTTTTAATGTCCCACTTGTCTAGATGATACAGCACGATTCTGGTGAGTCTGGGTCAAAAACCCTAGGAGGAGTTCGTTAAAATACGAAGACAGGAAAATGCACCCTCGGTGCTGGGTCGCGTGCTCGGCCCAATATAGCTGACTTCCTGTTGGTCGCCTAGCAACGCCATAATATATTTTTTTGTTCGTAACGACATGACCTATCCACCACCCGAATTTCGTTTATCTACGACAAAGTTCATTTATCGGGTATAGCCATAGGCGCAATGTATTTTGATTTTTGAGGTGGCGCTGTGGAGCCATTTTTAAAGATGTTTTAATACAGATTATTTGTAAATTCCTTTTTTGGCGTTCTTGAATTTTGCGCAAAATTTCGTGAGTTTTCGTCAGTGGGAAGTACCCGAAACCTGAAAAAGTGGTCGGGAAAATAATAATAATAAGAATAAGAAAAACCAGAACAGTAACAATATAGTGCCACGAATGGTGGCACTAAATATATCAATGGAAAGGGCGCACGTCCAGTAACCCACCCGTGGGGTCCATTGACACCTACCAGTGCGTTTCACACGTTCCACGCTGGTTCTGCAGTGCTTCGCACCGCAGAACAGTTACAATAGGCCCTATGCGCTCTTCAGCGCTCGGGCCTAATAAGAAAAACCAGAACAGTAACAATATAGTGCCACGAATGGTAACACAAAATATATCAATGGAAAGGGCGCACGTCCAGTAACGCACCCGTGGGGTCCATTGACACCTACCAGCGCGTTGCACACGTTCCACGCTGGTTCTGCAGTGCTTCGCACCGCAGAACGGTTACAAAAGGCCCTATGCGCTCTTCAGCGCTCGGGCCTAAATATGATCATTTAGAGCATTTATTTGCAGAAAATGACAAATGGTCAAAATAACAAAAAAGATACATGTTTTCAGACCTCAAACTATGCAAAGAAACAAGATCAAATTCATTTTAAAACAACATAATACTAATGTTTACACTTAAGAAGAGTTCAGAAATCAATATTTGGTGCAATAACCCTTATTTTTAATCACAGCTTTCATGCGTTTTGGCATGCTCTCCACAAGTCTTTCACATTGTTCTTGGGTGACTTTATTCCACTCCTGGTGCAAGAACTGAAGTAGCTCAGCTTTGTGTTTGTGTTGGAATTCAACACACGCTGGAATGGAATGGCTGTAATACATGTAGAGATGCTGATTTCAGAAAAAAATGCAGTGGTCTCTTATTTTTTTTTTCCAGAGCTGTATGTGGTCTTATACTTATTCTGATACAGCTCACGATCATTCTAATGCTATTCAGGTAAAGTGTACCTTTTTAGTATGAATACTTGCTCAATTGAGTGTCTAAGTATCTAGCTTTGATACTATTTTTTAGTATTGATTGGCATCTTATTTTCAATATTTTTCACATCCCTACTTTGAATCCACGGTCACTATAACTGTCATTTGGGTGAGGGGGAGGGCAGATTGCATAGCAGTAAACAGTAAACAGCAGCGTGTGAGTGTGGAACAGCGTGACACATCAGCCCACCACAGGACTACCAGCACTCCCCATCTCACCGGTCACCTCACGCCTACACTACAACACAAACATACACATATGCTGTGACTCATGCTATATTTGCATTATGTATCTTCTCCCAGGCCACTTCAAAGGGTTTGTAACTATGACAGTCGTGAGTGTTTTTAAATCAATATTTGGATACTCTGGGTTGGAGCACTTATAACTTAAACCTGAAAATGCAGTGGAATTAGACTGACCTTTTGAATGGTCAGATTAATTGTCAGACCTCCTCTGCTGTCCACAGTGGGGAGTGCGACATGTCGAAATGTCAAATCAACAGCATGGATGTTGTCAAAAGGACGCCAGTGGATAAATGCTTCATAGACTAGGTCAAGATCTCAAATGATCCCAACAAATGATGGTGTGTGGATTTAATTCTAAATTGTGTTGGGTAGGGATGGGACGATTCTCAAAAGTCATTGGATTCTGGTGTTTCAATTCGATCCTGCGTTGAGTTCGATTCTCACGTATCCCTCCATGAGCACGGGCAGGAAAAAGGGAAAAAAATGTCAGGAAAGCCTCTATAGAAGCTCACTCCTGGTATATTCTAATGGAGGTGAGTTTTATCATTCAGTCACTTTTTATTTTATGTTGATTGACTCAGAATTGACAAAAATATGAACTCCAAAACCTGGAAATGTATTACCATGTGTATCCGTCTTTAATGGCTAATTTAACCTGCATGTTTATAACCAGTGCTTCTTCGTGACACATCGGGATTATGTAATCAGACTGACAACATCACAGGGGCCGAGCAGCGTGCAGGGAGATGTGACCTGCACTGTCAGCCTGTGTGGGGCCCCCGGCTGCAAGGCTCCGGCTCATCCAACGTGACTCCGCTCATGTTCTTTTGCCTTCCCCTTCACTCACAACAACAACACAAAGCGAAGCACAGCAGGCAGGTATTTGCACAACACAAGAAGATCAAAGTTCTTGTGAAAAATGTATTACTAAGTTTCAGATGACATCACAATATTTTACAGCTCTGGAAAAAAATAAGAGACCACTGCATTTTTTTTCCTGAAATCAGCATCTCTACATGTATTACAGCCATTCCATTCCAGCGTCTGTTGAATTCCAACACAAACACAAAGCTGAGCTACTTCAGTTCTTGCACCAGGAGTGGAATAAAGTCACCCAAGAATGAAATCTGTGATTAAAAATAAGGATTATTGCACCAAATATTGATTTCTGAACTCTTCTTAAGTGTAAAGATTACTATTATGTTGTTTTAAAATGAATTTGATCTTGTTTCTTTGCATTGTTTGCGGTCTAAAAACATGTATCTTTTTTGTTATTTTGACCATTTGTCATTTTCTGCAAATAAATGCTCTAAACAATAATATTTTTATTTGGAATTTGGGGGAAATGTTGTCAGTAGTTTATAGACTCAAACAAAAATGTTCCTTTTGCCCAAACACATGCCTATAAGTAGTAAAATCAGAAAAGTCTCTTATTTTTTTCCAGAGCTCTATAGCTCTATAGCTCTATTGGCTCTATAGGCCAATAATATTTAAAATCCCATTTTGTCCCATTCTTACATATTTAACACACAAACCCTGCATATTTAGGATGAGGTCTTCTCTCAAACAGAAAGCACCTTGTGATGTCATGTTGTAATACAGGAAGAGCTCTGAGTTTTTTAACTTCATACACCTTCACTAGAATCATTTAGCTCTGGAATTGCCAACCTCTACCCAACAAAATGTAAAAGGTAGCTGTTAACTTGAAAACTACCGCTTCATGACATCACAAGGTGGAACAGAACATTTTGAGCTTGTGTAAATGAAACAAAACACAACTGCCGAAATGTTTTTGAGGAGGTAACAACATTGTAACATGGCTTAAAGCTTAAAGAGTCCATTTTGTGTAATATAGGTGATTGATGATAACAAATAAAGTTCGAGTGGTTTTTACTAGTACAGTGGTATCTCACCTTACGAAATTAATTCATTCCAGAAGTGGTTTCGTAACGTGAAAAATTCGTAAGTTGAGTAGCTATTTCAATGGAAAAAGCCTGATTCGTTCCAAGGCCCCGATCCAAGGTTTTTTTTTTTTTTATAGTGTAACTTTTATTATAGTGTAACAATGTGTTCTGTCCTGATTGGTTTCTCAGACTGGATTTAAACTTTTCTCACGTTTGTCTCTCTTTTAAACACTCAAACTTTCACAAATTTTCAACAAAACGTATCAATATTGAAGTGTGGGGGGAAGCGGGAGGGGGGAGAAGACTGCGCGGACACGTGTGCGCAGCATGACCCGGCGCAGAGCTGACAGCAGGACTACACCAAGATCTAAACCTGAACTGGACCAGGACTAAACCTGGACTAAAACTGGACTAAACCTGGACTAAACCTGGACTAGAGCAGGTGGATTAAAGCGCCGCGTGCGGGTCTATTTCCTGGTTTCTCACGAGTCACAGCTGAGGCGAGCAGCGAGGAGGAGACCGCAGGGAGGAGGAGACACGCAGTGTGAGCGCATGTGAGCGCGGCTCCTCCTGGTTTAGTCCAGGTTTAGTCCAGACCACCGCGGCTCCTCTAGACCTCCTCTAGACCTGGTCAGGTCTAGAGGAGGTCTAGACCACCGGCTCTTGCATGGCTCTCGCTCACATGCGCTCAGACTGCCTGCGGTCTCCTCCTCGCTGCTCGCCTCAGCTGTGACTCGTGAGAAACCAGGAAATAGACCCGCACGCGGCACTTTAATCCACCTGGTCTAGTCCTGGTTTAGTCCTGGTTTAGTCCTGGTTTAGTCCTGGTTTAGTCCTGGTCCAGTCCAGGTTTAGATCTTGGTCTAGTCCTGCTGTCAGCCCCGCGCCGGGTCATGCTGCGCACACGTGACCGCGCAGTCTTCTCCCCCCTCCCGCTTCCCCCCACACTTCAATATTGATACGTTTTGTTGAAAATCTATGAAAGTTTGAGTGTTTAAACAGAGACAAATGTGAGAAAAGTTTAAATCCAGTCTGAGAAAAGCGTATAATGTGTGTGACTGAGCGCGCATTATTTGAATTTTTGAGATTTCGCGTTTCGTAACTTGAAATTTCATTCGTATCTAGAGACAAATTACCGTGAAGGCGTTTCGTAACTTGAAATTTTCGTTTGTTGGGTCATTCGTAAGGTGAGGTACCACTGTATAACATTATAACATTAACACATTTTACAAACACGCAATGCGATTTTGTGATGTGGCGTGGCTGAACCGCTTTCTTCAGTGTACCAGGGTTAAGCTTATAGTGGAGCTGAGGTGACAGAATTCTCACTTCAGATGCATCCCACTGCTAAACCCCATGGGATATTAAGGCTGCGCTATCCAAAACCGGAGCTCATTAATCTTTCCTTAAATAAAACCAACACATGGTTAAAAATGTGGAGTGGCTGTCGGCAAATTTCACTTTATTGGGAGGAAAAAAGGAAAAGTGGTACAGGAAGACAAAGGAACGTATTCATAGGCCTGTCAAGATAATTACTATACATAAAGGGGCATTGTGTAACTTTTTGGTGGAGGGTCCATCAAATACTTTACTCCATGGAGATGTTATTGCTTTGTTTGGAATGTTTCACAGTATGGTATTCTATTTTCATGGACCAGACCAAGTTACCGGTCAGCTCTGTGGAGAGGCAACCCTGCTCACAGTCAGAATGCCTGTTTTTCAAGGTATTTTTGAGATACAAAACTACCTAGAATTGAATAAATGTAAGGTAGAGCTGTTTAATGTCATACTGTAGAACATACCAGGGAGCAATAACATAGTAACAGGCAGGTGATGGACCCTCCACCAGGTAAGTTACACAATGCACTTTTAAACTTAATCTGAAACAATATACAGTATTTGTGAGCTGAATATTTATCGAGTGTGTAATTTCTTTGCAGTAGTGAGAAGGTTTTAGCCAGTTTTGTTGTAATATGAGAAGATTTGAACTGTAGAGAGTAGAATAAGTAACTTTTATGGCTAATTACTAGTTCAGTCTGCAGTTTCGTTGTTGCACCCCATGCCTTTAAAGATCCCATGACATGGTACTTCTTGATGCTTTTATATGGCTCCTTAATGGTTCCCTAATACTGTAAATGAACCCTTCTTCAAAATCAACACTCAGTGCATGAGAAACAGAGATAAGATGAGAAAGAGTCATAAATATCTCTCTCAAACTCTTTATTCTGGGCGTTGTTGCTTGAATGCAAATGAGGAGAAAACAGATGGCCAATAGTAGAGGGTGGGGGCGTGGCCAAACTCTCCGCTCAGAGCTCAGAGCCGACAGCTGATCCATTTCCTTGTTTTTGCACGGGGGAGAGATTTGAAGCGTTCCATTGAAAAATAAACACATTTCCACATAAAATAAAATTAAACCACTGCTGTTCAAAGGTCCAGAGGCTCAGATAAAGGACTTCCGAGCCTAGAAACACTCGGACGTGCCTCCAGGCAAATTAAAAAAACGCATTTCGCATTGCCTAGTGCATTCGCAGCCCAAACTCTATGGGCGGGATTTACAGAGACGCTGAGTACAGACAGACGGGGGTGGAACTGCATTTACATTTCTTTTTTCGATCTGACATCAATAAGGTGCCTTGTTCAAACTCGCCCGTTTGAGCTCCGATTTTTTGTAACGCAGAAAAGGATCGCAAATGCTCAGTTTAGACATTTCACAACTTTTAACCATGGGGGGGGCTAAACAGGGTAGGGGAGCTCACATTAACGTTCAAAAACCTCAGAAAGTGAAAATTTCATGCCATGGGACCTTTAATGATATTTAAAAACTGGTTTACGGGGATTATCCTGTTTTGTGTAAGTGGCATAAAGGAGTTTCAATATTTTATCATTAATCGTAGTATATCGCTGTAATTGTTATTGTGACAGGCCTATGTATTCAGATACCTCTTCGCCTACCTACACTGACTAACAAAAGGTAACATTTTTAGAAGAGTGATAAAATCTTGTATTTATGGGAATTAGAGTGAATTAATTTTGATAGTTTTAAATGTTTAATGATGAATTGGATAGTTGTTATTTTAAGGAGACACTGTTAATGATGAAATGTTGTTAGAGTGGAGCGCAATGGAAAGCAGTTTGTAGCTACGTCTGGCACAGAGCATCTTTTCTCTCTGAAATTAATGTTTTCTGTGCACCGTCATTGTTGTAAATAAATCAATAAATAATAAATATATAGTTTTTCAATAGCCATAGTTGTTCCAGTCAGTTGTAACAAAAGGATACTGAGTCCGCTGCTGACCACAGTGAAGCACCCTGGGATAGTTTTGCTTGGGTTGAGATTTTGGGCAGTTAGCTGTTAGCCTACTGTTTTATGCCAGGAAAGGGTTGAAATTGCTTGTTAATTTTTGTAATCTTTAGGATGTGGGACTATAAAGTTGGAGATTGTGTACCTCACTGTATAGTATTGTGAACACTTACTGTAGATAGTGAACATTTCACTAGCGAGAACCATGCCACGATAATGGAATACGATAAAGATATTTATGGGGTGGGGACCCCCCCCTCCTTAAAGGGATATGCCACCCCCAGGTCAAACTTGGGCATCTCCCCACAGTCCAGAGACTAAAATAAGTGGTGGAAAGCGTTTTTCTGGTCACCCAGCCATTGTCCAGGTCTGTCAGCACTGACCGCCGCAGTACTTGCAGCTACTCCGCGTTAGACTGGAGTCTAACATCGCCAGAGAAAGATTTCGGCCAAAAGGAATTAATTTGCTCGATGCTTTTCCCAATTACTTTCTGTGTAGTGCATATTCATATCGAGTGCAAATAAATGTGCAAATCAACACGGAGAGCTTGACTTGGTCATTTTGGGTGGGAACTATTTTTCAGTGCGGAAAAACACAGCCGAAGCACACAGCACGCTGACAGGGGAATCCCTGTTATGCACCAGGAAGGCAGTTCCCCTGTTACGCAGCGTGGTGTGTGCTTCGTCTGTGTTTTTCCGTGTTACATTCAGTATCCTTAACTTTGCCTAACCATTATTAAGTCTTTCTTGATGCACTGGGTTTGTTCCATTGAGTTTGATTTCCTCTTGTCAGAGTTTCATTAGCACATTCAAGATGGAAAAATTATTTGTTATTACTAGTGCTGTCAGGCAATTAAAAAATCAATCTAATTAATTGCAGGGTTTGCAATTAATTAATCTAATTAATCACATTTTAATCTTGTGTGAGAGAGAGAGAGTGAGTGAGTGAGGGAGAGAGAGAGAGGCAACCCACTTTGCGATTGAGTTTATCAGTTTTTTCTGTGGTCGCTTTGCTCAATCGTTTCCCAAATTCTGTGAACGTGGAATTGTTGAAGTTCGCTCACGCTCGCATTCTCACCGGTAACGATGGAACTTGTCTGGACGTGTTTAGCGTTCAAATGATCCGTCCGGCTGGAGCTGCTTCGGTGATCGGAAAATTCTTTTTGACAAATTCTACAAATCACCGCGTTCTTGTTGATCGTCCGTCTTCGTTCTTTTTATAAATAAACTTGCCGTTCAAAGGCCCTGGTAGTGATTTGCTCGCTGCACCCCAAATTTAAAATGCGCGCACATTGAATTGCCGCTCATAATTAATTGCATTAATTTTTATAACATGTTAATTTGCAGTGTAATTAACATGTTAAACTGACAGTCCTAGTTATCACAAATCAAACTCTGAAAGCTCTTGTTGGCATTGTATTCAATTTAGGTGTTTCCACATGGTTCTCATTCAAGAAAGTTTGTGGGCGTCACAGTGGCCTGGCAGTTCAAAGTTCAAAGTTAGCTTTATTGTCAAAAACCATATGTACAGGTTAAACACACAGGAAACAGAGATGATAGTGCTAACTTCTGCTTAGATGGTCCTCAGCAGAAGTTAGCACTATCATCTCACAGCAAGAAGATGAGGGGCCTCATTGGCTTCAAGAGCTGCTTATACAAGACACATTTTGATTAAATACATGGAAAAAAATCAAACCAACTTAGGTCAACGCACATGCTGATGCCTCTCTCATTTGAAGCCAAGTTAACTGTCACATAGCGCTGTGACACAGGAGCACCCCTGAGACTACACGGTGTCTGCTCAAATCAGTGTTGTGTCGATGACTCTTAAGAAGTGTGAGACAGCGCTGTATTCATGCCCCTCTCTGCTCAGGCCACTCGAGGTCATAGTTGAAAATCCATTTGTCTCCTTTCTGCCACACCAAGCACTGAAATACTGAAGCTCCTGTAAAATCCATGTTCAAACTGTTTACTTAAAAGAATATGGGTTAAGTACATCTTTTTACAAGAGTTGGCTGCTGCGGTTTTGACAATTTGCATAGCTAGTGACTGATATTTTTGGTTTGGTAGTCGTTTTACCTCTTAACAGTGACATTTTGGGTTTGCTTTTTTGCATGCGTTCTCTTGCTCTGGGTAGATTCGACTCCTGTGTCTAGTCCTTAGACTGTATATATAAATGGATAAAGCTAACCCACTGAGCGCTGCACTCCAAACAGGAAGTGAGCATCGGGGCACTTCCGGCTCCACTCACCACGGCTCCAATTGTCTTTACATTAAAAATTTGTCACCCTTCTTTTTCATTCATACAGAGTGATTCATGCACGCTTGAGTATTCTCTGTATTCAAGACCTCATTACTCCGATCTAACCCTGTTTTCACCACTATCAGAACATGCCCACTGCACTGTACATACTTCATTCTGCAATGTTATTTCCTTATTGAATATATCAAACAAAAAAAGCATAATATGTCTTCTTTAAACATTGTAAAGGTATTCTCTGTGAGGTTAGGGTTAGAAGGCTTGTTACGATAATTACTATATCGCCTGTTCAGTACAGGGCAGATGGAACAGTTTTTTGGGGGTCAGTGTTTATTGTGTGTACTTTTTTGTACTTTTTCTTTGGGAAAAGAACGCTTACGGGTAAAAACGACAAAATATTTTATCGGAAGTGCCTTTCGTTTAGACGGTGATGGCATTTTAGGGTCTTAAAATCGCAAAAAAAACCGGAAACCGCCCTCCAAAATGGAAGATTTGAATACACTCCGCCGTAACGTTTTCGTCTACACTGCCCAAGATGCAAAAATCTGGTCAAATCTGCTGACATTGTGTACGCGTTTATGTCACATTGGTCCATATATCAGTGTACTTTGTTTGGCAGGACTCCCAGTCCACACCTTGTAGTGCCTTCGTTCCTTTGTAGTCTAACGTGGTCTAAAGCAATAGTTGAACTTCTTCGTCAGACCACACACATTTTTTTTTGCTACCGGTAGCCATGTTTTGTTTTGCTTTTCGCGGCGCAGATGAGAAGAAGGAAGATTCTACACATGCGTGCGGACACGGTGATAATGTATCACAGCACCACCTAGCCGCCTGGCATGCATACCCAATCGAATTCCACACACTTTTGCGTCACCGTATGCACGCAGATTTCCTCCCGAAAACGCTCGTCTGAATGTGGAATAAAAAGTGAAGGGGCGACGTAGGGGTGGGCGATATAGCCTAAAATTTATATCACGGTATAATTTGAACCATAGACGGTAGACGGTATATATCACGGTATACTTTGGTATGTAACAGTATTAACTGTTAACAGTATTAACAGCTTCTTAATGGTCACCAGAGCACATGGAAAAAGCATTCAAGCAGGAAGCTGTTTTTTAAACTATTAAATAACATAAAAGTCAAGAATATTACTACAAGAAAATGTATTGTGCAAAACTGTAATTGTAAAAAACATAAAACAAGTAACTTCACTTTCAAGCAGTATAAAATTTGAACAAGGCAATGTAAATCGAAAATGAAACTGCTTTAACATTGGCGCCGGTGTCAGTGCTGATGCATACCTGCAACTCTTCGTCAAGTTCCCATGACTCGAGCGCTTCCCTGAGTCCCTGGGCAATCATCTCCCCTGTATGGTCGTCAGGGAAATACGATGTTTGCAGTACACATGTACTGTTGAAATGGGCCGTACACAGGCATTTGCCGCACAACTTCCAGTCATCGTTAATGAAGTGGATTGTCAGGCTGATATACGGGTCCATAGTGCGACTCGACCACAAGTCCGTGGCGGTTGCATCGTGTTTTATGTCACAAAGCTCTTTTCCCACTTGATTGTCATGCATTGTCATGCAGTCTGGGCACTTCACCTGGCTAAAATATTTGCGGTTTGGTACCACGTACCGTTGATCAAGCGTCTTCACCATGCCTAGTAAAAAGCCGCTTCTCTCCACGGTTTGGAAAGGCACCGTGTCGTTACACAAGAATATTGCGATGGACTTCGTTATGTCAATCCACCGCTGGCTTTTTTATCATAAGCTACGCCTTTTGAAAATACTGGGTGATAGACTGCTGGTGTGTAGTGCCAACTTTTTTCCTCCCACTTGAAGACTGGCTTGGCTTTTGAGTGTCACCGCACCGCGCATTTGTTGGCTTTCTTCGTACTCGATAACGTGTTTAGCTTTTAGGTGGTAGAACAGATTGCTTGTGTTGCAATGTTTTGCGATCACTGTCGCCCAGCATATTCTGCAGATTGTTTTCCAATGTCCTGTTCAGTATCCGATGCCTTGTATCCAAACCATGACCAGATTACAGAAGTTGAGCCGGTCTTTTTCAGGAGCTCCTCCTCCTCCATGTGCTCGCTGCTCGCAGTGATTTTTCCTCCTTCCTTGTTGTGGTGACGCAATGAACTATCGCGATAGGAAGGTATAACCCAAATCTCTACCGTTGGCCAAATTTATACCGCATACCATTTATACCGTTTATACCGTTTATACCGCCCACCATTAAGGCGACGCCACTTTTGTGCCTTCTGTTCAGACCATCATCATATAAATGTAGCCTGAAGGAGGTTGAATTATGACATAAATTATACAAATTGATCAAGTGTTGGATTCTGCTATTTAGCTCAACAATATTTAATAATATGGTACATTTTGTGGATAATTCTGCTTTGTGGTTTACTTTCAATATTATCATTTAAAGTCTATATTTTCTGCAGCCTTATATTGCACTTCAAAATGTGTCATCGTGACAGACCTAAATACTGGTAAAATGTTACAGGAAATGCAAATGGTTCCGTCAGAAGATAGATTGATCTGAACCACCTAAAATCATACAGGCTGTGGAATATCCCATTTATAATTAAGATTAACACGTGTTGAATAAAACATTTTGTTAATATTGCCAGTGCACACCACCAAACAGAAATAGCTTTGAGTGATTTTCTGTGTGTTAATAGCAAGAGATTATAGGTGCCTTAGGGTCTTGTGCTCTCTGCCTGTCACAGTTCATTCATAAACACAATAGGCGTAAATGGTGACCCGGGGACATAATGATTCCCTAATGTCATTTCCCATCCTGCCTTTCTCTCGCACTAATGCCACGCTCCGAGCTCGCAAATCTCCAATAAAAATCATGTTCAGCTTCTCCGAGTTTCAAATGGAGTTCCTAATCTGGATCACACTTGAGAGCAGTAATAGACTTCCCACTCTATTTGGAGGATAAATTCACTAAACACAATTTTAGATCACACTAAAAATAACTGATCAATCAAAACACTATAAAACTGAATTTAGTTTCAAACCACAATCTTCATCTGAGCTCAGGATATGCAGTGCTGTTCTCTGTGAGTTTGCTGGTTTGAAAGTGGTAGAAAAGAGCAAAAACAGCCCTGGATTGGCACAATTAGGACTTGTGCTATATTGAGTACAGGTACTGTGCTCAGTACAGTATTGAGTAATTATTTAAAATGGAACACATTAGACTAGACTTAGACAAACTTTATTGATCCATAAGGGACGCCTGCTACGCTGTCGTCTGCTGGGCCCCGAGCAGCACAGAACGGGACAGGAAGAGACTCAATAAGCTGGTCAGGAGGGCCAGCTCTGTCCTGGGCTGTCCTCTGGACTCTGTAGAGGAGGTGCTGAGAGGAGGGTGCTGGCCAAATTCATGTCCATCATGGACGACACCTCTCACCTTCTGCACCGGACTGTAGGGGAGCTGAGCAGCTCCTTCAGTAGTCGACTTAGGCACCCCCAGTGCAAGAAGGAGCGCTACCGCAGATCCTTCATCCCCACCACCATCAGACTGTACAACTCTAATATATAGGCCAGACGTGCAATATCCTCTTTTCCATGCTCTCCTTGTTGATGCTTAAAAATCTACTCAAAAAGTACAATTGCCTAAAAAAATTACTCAATTACAGTATGTAAGTATGTGAGTATTTGTAAAGAGTTACAGGTCACCTTTAAAGCCTCATTGTGTAGCGTAGAGTAGGTGCCCACTGAGTCAGTATCTCCTACTTTCTGTTCAAGAGCAGCACTATATGGAACAAAACTATGGAGCACATCAGATAACCATCCAGTGTTGGATGGACCAACACTGACCACAGACACTTATTGGTCGCGCGTCTCTCAGATGCAGATGACATCTGCCAAATATTCTCTTCTCATTCTGAACAAAAAACTTTCACATCAGACACATGTGGCTTCGATTGTTGATTCTGCAGCATTCTCATTGTTTCTCTATGGTTTTTTTTCCCCCCTTTCTTGTTTTGACATCAGCTGACCATGTGTTTCTCTGATTGGTTAATCCGCCAATCAATCAATCAGTCAGTGAGGCCCATCGGAAATCATGGAAACAGGATTAACATCTTTACTGAGTATGGTAAAAGCATTTGGTTTTGAGTCTAGGAGATCTGAATAATGCCCAACATTGTAAAGCAACATTCAGCACCAGATAACTATATAGTATGGTAGTGTCCTGTAGAAGTCAAAACATCTTTTAAACATCTATAAAAGTGACTTCTTTTACAGTTACAAAGTTCACAAAGATAACATTAGTTCTAACACTGTAGCCCCAAGTTTGTCCAAAAGCCAAAATTCCATGCTGCCTTCTCCTCTTTCAACAGCCTCACACACGAACATATGATGGGCAGGTGCAGGCTCCAGCACTCAGTCTGGAGCAGCTTAATGACGCCCTACAGTCACACAGCCTGCACATCCCGCCACAGACTTACAAGGGTCAGACCTGAGAGTGCCAATAAAGAAGTCTTTATAGTGAAGCCCTGTGGAGCTCTATTCTAATGTATGCTAATGTGCACACAATCACCCCAGGACGGTGAATACATTTTCTAGTCAAAAACAAGAGGCACATCTCTGCTATTCATTAACGATAAAAATGTATCATCAAGGATACAGTGAAAACCGGCTTCAATAACGAACTTGGAATCTTACATACCTGCTTACCAGCCGTGTTTGTGTCTATAGGGATAATTATTTATGATTTTAGGTAGTGGTGGGGAGTTTTGCACCTGCTTGTTTATGGAGATGATATTACTTTACCTGAAATGTTCCACAGTATAGCATAAAAACATATCTATGAAATATATACAAAAATATATAGATAAAAAATATAAAGTTCAACATTTATGTGGAAACAAGCAGTGCAATAAAAACAACCAAAGCCTGAGTTTTTTTTGTTTGTTTTTTTTTTGGCTAAATACTGAGGCTTTTAAAATATCAATAATAAAAAAATAAATAAAATAATGTCATACTTTGAAACATTCCAGGAAAAAATATGTTTATGGAGACAAGAAGGAGACAGTGAAAAGCTACTTAGTGCACTGTTTTAAGATGAATTTTTAGGGTAAACTCTTGACTTAAATCTGTAAGTCAAGATAACTGTAGCGATGTCCATACATAAAAACAATTGTGCTGATCTCTAAAATACTCACTTGAATCATTCCACCACCAACTTCGGCACTTTTGAATAGATCTTACAACAAAGAAGCGCTTTGTGTTACAATTTTGTATGAAAAGCGCCTTATAAATATTGTTTGTTTGATTGAAAGAAGGAGACAAAATGTGAGTGGAAGGGAGCTGACGAGGGCTTTAACTCTCAGACTGAAGAAGTAGTGAATCGAACAAGATTTAAGGAGAGGAAATAGACTGACTGCACTTACGCTAAGCTCCATGTCAAATCACAGAGCTGCCATCTTTGCCAAACGGCTGGAGGACAGCAGAGACAGTCCCTGCATGACCCAGTGGAAAGATTGATGGAACATTTCAAGATTGACTGAAAAAAAAAATGCAGATTTCATCAGGAAATAGACAAACAAAGGTGTTTGATGGTGTGAAACTGTATCTTAGACATGCACTACAGTAGAACATGTGACCCATTTACCACTCTATCTTGAGTCTCAAACCAAAACAAAGAAAACAGTGAGGTCTGTAGTCTGTGTATAGGTGTTAGATCGGGTGTCTATGAATTGGTCATGCAAAATGTAACTTTCACAACGTTCACACTGCAGCCTGAAGTGACCCAAATCCGATTTTTTTGCCCCTATGCGACCTGTATCTGATCTTTTAATGACAGTCAGAACGACACAGATCTGATTTTTTCAAATGCAACCCAGGCCACTTGGATATGTGGTCCTAAAACTGATACATGTCCGATCTTTTGACATGTGACTTCAGTCTGAACGGCCAGGTCGCATTCATCTGACCATCAACAAGTGAGAGTGGTACAAGTTGGCGCTCACAAATGTACACCAACGTTCTTCTCGTCATACAAAAATTGTGTATGAAGTCCAGCAAAGCACATAGCGATCCCACCACTCTCAGCACCAACATGTTCCTTTCTACGAACGTTGCTGCCACTGCCCCACAAAACGCCAAGGCCAAAAACCTTCTCCTTAATCTCACCCTTTAAAGAAATAAGTTGTGCATGTTTTGGCTCTGGTACGACGGCAACTTTAAAATCACCAGGTGCTCAATGCTGGCTTCCATGTTTAGGCTACTTCCGTAAACACTGAGTGCACTCGCTGCACGTGTTGTCGTCGTGTCCTCCAATGCACATGCGGAACACTTTTGGGGCATTTAAAGTTCACACTGGAGATCACATACAAGTCACATTTAATTGGAAATGTGAATGACCTTGCAAAAAAAATCTGATTTCACAAAAAAATCCAAATTGAGCTTTAAGCTCTGCAGTGTGAACATAGCCTTAGAAACAGTTCACACCTTAGGGTTATTCAATGCACTTAAAGATCCCATGACATGGTACTTCTTGATGCTTTTATATGGCTCCTTAATGGTTCCCTAATACTGTAAATGAATCCTTCTTCAAAATCAACACTCAGTGCATGAGAAACAGAGATAAGCTGAGAAAGAGTAATTTTTCTCACTCAGAACACTCCATAATGGGCGTTGTTGCTTGAATGCAAATGAGGAGAAAAAAGCTGGCCAATAGTAGAAGGTCGGGGCGTGGCTAAACGCTCCGCTCTCTGCTCTGAGCGCCCTCTGATCCATTTCCTTGTTTTTGCACGGGGGGAGAGATTTGAAGCGTTCCATTGAAAAATAAACACATTTCCACAGAAAATAAAATTAAACCACTGCTGTTCAAAGGTCCAGAGGCTCAGATAAAGGACTTCCGAGCCTAGAAACACTCGGACGTGCCTCCAGGCAAATAAAAAAACGCATTTCGCATTGCCTAGCGCATTCGCAGTCCAAACTCTCTGGGCGTGATTTACAGAGACGCTGAGTACAGACAGACGGGGGTGGAACTGCATTTGCATCTCTTTTTTCGATCTGACGTCAATAAGGTGCCTTGTTCAAACTCGCCCGTTTGAGCTCCGATTTTTTGTAACGCAGAAAAGGATCGCAAATGCTCAGTTTAGACATTTCGCAACTTTTAACCATGGGAGGGGCCCTAAACAGGGTAGGGGAGCTCACATTAACGTTCAAAAACCTCAGAAAGTGAACATTTCATGCCATGGGACCTTTAACGAATAACAAACACTCCCACTCACTTATGGCATACAACTAGAGTGTGTTAGTTGCATGTAGTTAGCTCCTCCCTTCAGACAAATAAAAGGCAGTGTCTTACCACAACCTACAGTTGCCAAATCTGCTTCTTTATAATGACTTTGGCCTTCTTCTTTTCAATTATTAAGTTATTTTATTTTAATTGATAAGCTCAGTCCTTTTGTTTATTAGTTCACCTACTCATTAACTTAGTAAAATACATAATTTAACTGTCATTAAATAATTTTACAGAGAAAAACTGCTAAATTGTACAAATCTAAAAATGTCAGACCAACCAACCAAAATAATCAAGATTATTTTGATAATCGATAATCATGATTATCCAGATCAAAGTAGAACTTAAATATCTAATTTCAGTTCAACCTACTCTCCAATACTTTTTTTCACATTAACTTTACTGACTTTATCATTCAGAAAGTTACTAGAGGAATTGTGATCTATAATTAGACAATATGAATGAATACTGAATTAAGAATTTTGTTCATTGCGCTATTTCCTGTCAAAACATACTGGCTCGTGTCCATAATAAAGCGCAATCCTGGAAGTGCATGTGGATGTCAGAAATGGGAAAGGGCCCTATCTCTGCTGCAGCCAAATGAAAAGTCACAGCCGCACGTCACCTTCAGTTCACAGTGAGAGTCCATCTGCCTCCGGCCCACAGCGCACAACCTCGCCAAGGTCAAGGCTAATGATAACACTGGGTACGCAACCTGAAAGACTGTAATACTGTCAGTCACGGAAGAGTACTGCCAATTTTACTCGACTAAAAGTACAGATATGTGGGTAAAAATTTACTCAATTAGAAGTACAAGAATTGCTGCTAACATTAGTACACATTAAAAATACAATACGAATTGAATTTCTCCTTTTATCATTAAAAATACCACTCAAAGTTAATGTTTTTATTTTTTAATCAGCATTTTAGATCTATATTTTGTATAAATTAAACAATTAAAAGATGATTTTTTTTTGTTTCAAACTACAATCTGCATATTCTGAGGCTTAAAAACACAGAGAAGGTTCTTGTATTACCACAAGACATATTCCAGTGATTTGAGACCTGAATAAGTATATGAACTACAGTATATATACAAAGGTACTATGACTCTATTTGCGATATCAATACTACTTTTAAATACGTTCTTTATTAATGATCAGTTATTGGATCTACAGCTCTGGAAAAAAATAAGAGACCACTGCAAAATTATCAGTTTCTGATTTTACTACTTATAGGTATGTGTTTGGGCAAAAGCAACATTTTAGTTTGAGTCTACAAACTACTGACAACATTTCCCCCAAATTCCAAATAAAAATGATCATTTAGAGCATGTATTTGCAGAAAATGACAAATGGTCAAAATAACAAAAAGATACATGTTTTCAGACCTCAAACAAAGAAACAAGATCAAATTCATTTTAAAACAACATAATACTAATGTTTACACTTAAGAAGAGTTCATAAATCAATATTTGGTGCAATAACCCTTATTTTTAATCACAGCTTTCATGCGTCTTGGCATGCTCTCCACAAGTCTTTCACATTGTTCTTGGGTGACTTTATTCCGCTCCTGGTGCAAGAACTAAAGTAGCTCAGCTTTGTGTTTGTGTTGGAATTAGGGATGTGATGGAATTAATCGACTAACGATTAATTGTCGATCAAGACGTTGGTTGATTAAAATGCATTACTTGTAACTAATCGCTAGAGGAGAGGGCGCTACTCTGGAATGTGAACACGAGATGCAAACCCACTCGCGAGAAGGACCATAGCGTTACATCCGCGGCCGGAACTAGAAGCAGTGCAAAATGTTCTCCTGCCAACCCAATTTTTGCGGCTGTGTTCGCTCCACCTCCCGCTGTCTGCGTGAACACGTGCGCGGCGCGCTGCACGTGCTCCTCCGCTCCGGGCTACGTAACAGGCTCCACGTAAAAGCGCAGTGGAAGCAGCCCGCTGTCCGGCCCGTGTGCCGGTGTGTGCGACTGTGCGTGTGTGTGAGTGAAATGTTTTCCCCGATCAATTCATTTTTTAATCATTTCATATCATGGAGGTTTTACAAAAAACGTCCTCAATTTATTTTCAATAAAGAATGTATTTTGTTATTCAGCATCAATACATTTGTCTGCTTTTTACTAAGGAATAATTAATTGAGGAATATACAATATAATAATACTATGATATATTTTTGACACAATGTTATGTTACTATAGCTTATATTCTTAAAGACCCTATTGAAACACTAAAATTCAGGTGAAAAACGCCACTTATCAGTTAATCGTTAATCGATCGATAAGGTCAATCAACTATCAATTAATGAATTAATCGATAGTTTGCATCCTTAGTTGGAATTCAACAGACACTGGAATGGAATGGCTGTAATACATGTAGAGATGCTGATTGCAGAAAAAATGCAGTGGTCTTGTTTTTTTCCAGAGCTATATATACAAAGACTATACTATGACTCTGTTTGCAATATCAGTGCTACTTTTCAATACATTCTTTATTAATTAAAAGTTATTAGATCTATATCCAGCTACAGCAAATGTCTCTTTTCTCCAAACCATACAGGATGTACACACACACACAAAACATCACATAAAAACATGTTAAATAAATTTAACATTAAAAAAGAAATTTAAAAATCCCTTGAATACAAAACATATGTGGTTAAAATCAGTATATTTCTTGTGACCATGAGTTGTACTTACCTTGGTTGCTAGATATTGTGCATTTTATTGTTAATTAAAACCTTCCTTTGACCAGCTCATATCAATACATTTAAATGAAGCGTGTTGAAGTGTATTGTGTGGCCTGATGCACCTCCGAAGAGTTCCCCTGACTCTGCACTTTGGTTTATCCGGCTCTAGAGCTCCCGTCTCCCACAGTGTTCAGGTGATTGCGTTGGTGTTACTGTCCATTTATTATTATTGGCTCATAGTCAGTGGAATATGAAAGTAAAGTGTAACTGTCCATTCATTTTATACATGTATCACTTAAGATTTCATTATCGATTTATTATCAATCATTATCAGTATCATTATTACAGGTATGGTATGTAATTTTCTGGAGGTGGTACATCAACAGTTTGGTACCATGGAAATAAAAAGCTAATACCATATTAACATTCACCATAGAGACTGATCTGTTTTAAGCCATACTGTGGAATTAACAACATTTACACGGAAACAAGCAGGAAGAGCTCCCCCTCCAGGCCAAATAAGAATCAGGTTTGTGGAGATGCATACACAGTAAAGATGTATGTTTTGCAAAATAAACAAAATGAATTATATTGTTATAATTTTAAAACGATCAAGTGTAGAAAGTAAGGTTTCTGGCATTGTGTCACACTCCCTTAGTCCACAGCTTTGTACATGGTCTTGGTCTTCCATTGAGTTATCAGCGTTCATATTTTTTCTTTCCACAACTTAAAGATCCCATGACATGGTACTTCTTGATGCTTTTATATGGTGCCTTAATGGTTCCCTAATACTGTAAATGAATCTTTCTTCAAAATCAAGACTCAGTGCATGAGAAAGCCCTATGAACACAGTCAGAGTCATAAATATCTCTCTGAAACACTTTACTATGGGCGTTGTTGCTTGAATGCAAATGAGGAGGACAGAGACAGGCCAGTGCAGCGGGTGGGGGTGTGGCCAAACTCCCCGCTCTTTCCTCTTTAGCGGTGCGATGTGCGCTGGCCCCACTTCCCCGTTTAAGCGCAGAGGAAGATATGAGACGATTTCCATTGAAAAATAAACACATTTCCACAGAAAATAAAATTAAACCACTGTTGCTTCAGAGGTTTGGAGGCTCGGATAAAGGACATCCGAGCCTGGAAACACTCTCACGTGCCTCCAGGCAAGTAAAAAACCGCATCTCGCGTTGCGTAGCTCGTTTGCGGTCCAAACTCTATGGCCATGAGTTCCAGAGACGGTGGGTAGACATCCAGATGGGGGGTAGAACTGCATTAGCATTTTTCCCTGAGTGTGACGTCAGAAATTTCCCTTGTTCAGAATGGCCCGTTTGAGCTGTCTTTTTTTCAAACGAGGAAAAGGATCGCAAATGCTCAGTTTACACATTTCGCAACTTTTAGCCATGGGGGGGGGGGGCCCTAAACAGGGTAGGGGAGCTCACATTAACGTTTAAAAACCTCAGAAAGTGAAAATTTCATGCCATGGGACCTTTAAAGGTGCATTATGTAACATGCTTGTCTCCATGGAGCTATTATTGCTTGGCCTAGTTCCTCAATAGCACATAAAACTAATTTATCTCCCTAGAGAAAAGCAGGTGACACCACCATCTGTGGAGAGATGACCTGCGCACAGTGTTTTATATATATATATATATATATATATATATATATATATATATATATATATATATATATACTCAAAAAAAAAAAAAAGCAAAAAAAATATGCACATTTCGGGGTGGCCTTTTATTGTGGGCAGTCTGGGGTGCACCTGTGCACTGGTCATGATGTCGGATCGGCATCTTGATGTGGCACACCTGTGAGGTGGGGTGGATTGTCTCGGCGGGGCAGAGGTGTTCGCTGTCACACATTTGGACAGATTTGTGAACAATGTTTGAGAGAAATGGTAGTGTTGTGTATCTGGAGTGAATTTTGGATCTTTGGGTCCATCTCATGAAAAATGGGAGCAAAAACAAAAGTGTTGCGTTTATATTTTTGTTGAGTATATATTTTGAACAATACCTGAACAACACCTGAAATTGAATACATGTAACATTCCATAGTGCAGCTTTAACTTCACACTTACCTCACGTTATATTATCAAAGAAAATGTGATATTGTTAAATTAAGTATCCTCAAAGTCATGTATAGCAAAGTGCAGTGTGAGATATTTGAGATAAGAACAAGCCACTATAATTTAAAAGAAACCTACATGTTTAAAAAACCCAGATTCAGAACCGAGGTTATGGAGCGAAGCGTCGCTGTGAAAGGAGTTCATTTATGGAATAATCTTGAAAAAGATATCAAAGAATCAAGTACAATAATTGCATTTAAAAAAACACATAAAATCCAGTGTAATGTTTAATTATGAAAAAGAAAACTAAGTTGTTGCGCATAAAAATGAAGCTTTCTGTTTATAATTGATTAATAGTTGTGATTGAAGTGGAATGTATTGATGAAATGTTTTACAGTCACTATCGGTGTTATTGTCTGGAAAAGGGAAGAAGGGGGCAGATAACATAAGATTACTCTTCTTTCTGCTCCCTTTCATTCAATATTTTGTATTGTTATCACACTGTTGATGTCTTTTTATACTTAATGCATATACATAATGAAATAAACAAACAATAACAATCAAAAAATGTAGCTGCAAGCTGCAATGTGGGGCCAAGCACCGAAGGTTCATGTAGGCCTCAGCATGTAGGCCGCATGCAGGGTCTGACAGGGTCTAACAGAGTCTGACAGGGTCTAACAGGGTCTAACAGGGTCTAACAGGGTCTGACGGTCTGTTCTGACAGGGTCTAACCGTGTCAGAACAGACACATCAAAGACAGATCAAAGGTTGCTAGGTGCGTTGCTAGGCAATTGACAAATTCCTGCAACTTTGACCTGCTGGTGCCACTAGACGGTTGGGGCTGGGGGCCTATAAATCGCTGTGGGTAATGAGGAGACTGGCTGGAATGTGCATGCAAAATTTCACAACTTTCACAATGGTTCTAGGGGTTGCCATAGACTCCCATTGAGAAAAGAATATAGAATAATAAGAATCAGGAGACCAGACACATCAAAGGAAAGATCAAAGGGCTGCTAGGCAACGTCGCTAGGCAACGTCGCTAGGCAACGTCGCTAGGCAACGTCGCTAGGCAACGTCGCTAGGCAACGTCGCTAGGCAACGTCGCTAGGCAACGTCGCTAGGCAACGTCGCTAGGCAACGTCGCTAGGCAACGTCGCTAGGCAACGCAGTACAAACACTATTTTTTTTTATCTTTTAATATTACAAGGTATACAATAATACACATTTCAGGTACATAACAGTACATATTTCATCACCACAATAACATTCACAAAGCACTCAGAAGACACATCGGGGGATGCGGGTACGGGAATAAACACCACTGGGCACAAGGGCTAAGAGAAACAGGGGGAATGAAGAGGACCAAAGGGATGAAGAAAGGGCCTGGGGGAGAGCAAAGGTGATGCAGTGCAAACACATTTTCGTGTTTCCTCTGCCATCGGATCTTCAGAAATCTTTATCCTGTGGTACGAAAATGTCCCACCAGTCTATCAGAGAATCATACACTATAGGGTGCCTAGCACCTATGGTGCTTGTCCCCTAATAACAAAGTGAACTCCAAAACACTATTTTCGTCCATCTTCTCTCAGATAGTTTTGTGTGTCATCAAAGTCACATGGGAAATAATTTGAGGGGGTAAATTTAACTCAAAACAAATCCCCTTTGAATAGGACATTTGAAAAACACGTCCGGCGTCCTCTCTGTTGCACGCTAAGACAGAGATACAATCGCAACAGGGATTATAACCGGCTCACACTAAGCTCTGCCCAAACCCGGGATCTGAAGCAACAGCAGGTGCAGTGCATTCCCAGCAGAGGACACTGGAATGACACCGACTAAAGGACAAACTTTCTAATTAACTGCACATGTGAAGTAAAGTTGTTCACTGTCACTAATAAAACAAATGTTACCGTAAGCCAGTGCTTCTCAATTATTTTCTGTGACGCCCCCCCTAGGAAGAAGAAAAAATTTCACGCCCCCCTTCCTGCGCGCGACTATAAATAGTATTATTTGTCTAGAAAATTGTTATTAGAACACCATTGTATCCTTTTATTAACATTATAAACAAAACAAAAAAAGAAAGAAAGAAACTTACAACAAAGACTGCACTGAGGACTCAAATATTAATGTGTTTTTAATGCAGCTTTGCGCACATTTGTTTACGTTTTACAGAAATGAAACTTAAAACCACCTCATTTGCATAAGCTAAAAGCACTGAAAAAAAACGCTCTCTCTTTGTGCCACTGATGCGTCAGCTTCTGTCGGACTAAAGGACACGACTCAGTGGAATATACGTGTTTTTTCTGTGACAGAGGATGTTCTGTTAATGGTGAGACTGTGCGTAAATCGCATGTGAGAACACCACTGCCAACTACTGTTGTTGATGTGCAATTACACTTAGTTCTAGTACAGTACAGCAAAAAAACATGTTTCCCAGGGTCATACGCGCCCCCCCTGGCATCACGCCACGCCCCCCCAGGGGGGCCCGCCCCACTATTTGAGAAGCACTGCCGTAAGCAGAGGTGGGCAGAGTAGTCAAAAATTGCCAGTCCTGCCAGTTACTTAAAGAGTAACTGGCAGGACATATCAACATGTAAATGGAAGGACAAAACATTAAATGGCGCAACAAATCTGGTAATTTTAAAGGATAGACACAAAAATTAGGGTAAACTAAGTCATATATGAAGGAGCAGTGCAAGAAACAATGTTCAAATCATTTCATATTGTAAACTTTTGTCACTTTTAGACTTATAGTGGAAAGAGGAACCAAAACTTTTACTGAAATAAAATACTGTTACTTCAATAAAATAATAGAAAAGTACTCTGAAAAGTACAATTTATTAAAAAAAAGTTACTCAAGTAAATGTAACTGAGTACTACCCACCTCTGACTGTAACAATCTGAAAATGATTCACCATTGAGCAACTCATATAGTTCAGGCTTTAGCTTTAGGATTCATTCACACAAGAGGCAACAGTGAAGGTTCGTCTGCTTCTTGTCAGACTTGGCATGTTTTCGAATTATTCTATTATATCCCAACTCAAATACAGTATTGTACCTTACACTATGATGGTTTCTTGGCTGTGGTGGAAATTGGGTGGAGGTTCAAGAAGAACAAAGAGTATGTTGAACAAAGAGTAGAAATTTATATGCATGAGCAGCAGTGTATTAACCACTGATATTAATGACAACGCAAAAATAACTGGAAGTCACTGCCACACAGGTATCACCACACAAAATACCATCAGATCAGTGGTGGTCCTAATTGGCTGGTGAGAGTGACAGGTCCAGCGCCACCGCTCTGATACAGGTGCACCAAATGCAAGGGCTGAAATTGGCCTGCCTCTCAGCGCAGGCCGATGGGAGCGATACACAGTGTGTTTAGCTCTGGCTGACATACAGCGAATGCATGGTGTCATAGTGATAGGCCTGGTGACACGATGAGCGAGGACCACAGCACTCCTGTCCTCACTGCTCAGTGCAGCGCTGATTGTGGTTACACCAGGCTGGAGAGAAGGAAGACAAGATGACAGCAAAGAAGTCACAGAATATAAAGATGGAAAAGTGTAGTTTGATTTACAGTAGAGGTTTGTAGAGAAGAAGGACTTTTAACTGAAGATGGGAATCTCAGTATATGTGTCCAACCACGCTAAAAAGGGCCACTTGTCGGGATTGGTGAAACAGATATTTGCATTAGAAGTATTTTTTTTTCAAAATTTGTGATTTTCGTTTTTTTGCTGAATGTACTAGTTGAGATCATGAAGAAGCCACTCCATGTTTCAGATAACGGCATTAGTGATGTTAAAAACATGCATTTTTAATTTAAAATTGGCTTGTTTTTCAGAAAGAAACGGGGCGTGTATAAATCAACATATTTTCCCACGCTCATGCGCCCACCAATCCCGTTGCGAGATGCGCCAAAGGGGTTTCCCCTATCGCCTATCAGCTGTGAAGAGCTCCTGCATATGTATGCGGCACTGCGAGACAATAAGGACATGAAATTGGACTTTTAACTTCTACTTGGACTCATGACACATTCAGGAGACCTTCGGGACAGGTTTGGGACATGTCTGTTTCTCTGGAGCTTGTGTACAGAGTGCGATTTAGCTCCGAAAGACCGTGGATATACACAATACGCGCATACACATCCGACAACACGGCAACATGGGGTGAGTCATATTATCATATTATTTCTGCATCAAATGGGGATATTAGGTGAAAGCAGCGACTTGTGTCAACATTAGCGTGTGTGTATGTGCGTGTGTGTACAGGACTAAACCAGGACTAAAACAGGACGAAACCAGGACTAAACCCGGGACTAAGCCAGGACTAAACCAGGACTAAACCAGGACTAAAACCGGGACTAAACGCTAGGTAGCTAGCGGCTAGCTGCGCGGTCCCGGTTAAACACCTAGAACTAAAACTTATTTATTCCTACCTTCACCTTGGTATTTTATTACATATTTTATTACTTTTTTTATATTGGTTACTTTGCTATGCTATTAGTACTTCCTGACTATCTTGGCGAGTCAACAGTTCTTCTTGATCTTAAGTATTTCATTGCATTATTGACCTTGTGTTGATCCTGTATATGACAAAAAAACAATATTGAATCTTAAATCTTGAATCCTGGTAGTCTATTAAATTGTGTAGTAAACTTTGACTTAACATATTATCCTCTGTATTATTAAATTATTGAATGATTCTGACCTGCCTGAACATTAACACCACACCACAGTGATAATCACTGATGGGGGAGGGCTTAGCTTAATATCATGCAAATGAGGCAAGCAGGGGCTATAGTGAGAAAAGTTTAGGAGCTGTTTTCACCCCTTAGCAAAATCTGATTTGCATGCTTTAAAATAGTGACAACTTATTCAAATATTGTCCGATTTTCATGTGTAAGGGATCATTGGAAAGCTTATAATCTATACTTTCAGAATCTGTGAATAACTCAAAAGCCCTCTGGGATCACTTGTGTCCTGTTTAGCCATGGTTTGTCACATATATGTGTGATACATGACTTTTGATGTAGATCATGTCACAATGATGGCACACTGTGCCTGTAAACCTGACCCATGGCAAACTGATGTGTAGCACTGAAATGAGTTCTTCACATAATCAATCTGGAATGGTTCTGTCTGGAAGTGATCAAGAGCAAGTAGCGGGTCTGGACCAGATTAAGGCCCTGTCCGCACGACAAAGTTTTTTGGTGGAAACGGGGAAGTTTGTGTTCGTTTGGGCTTGTCGTCCACACGGCGTCGGCGTTTTTTGGGGGGGAAACTGTGTTTTTTAAAAACGGATTCCAGAGTGGAGAAGTCGGAGAACGCCGGGGGTCGCGTTGTCGTGTGGGCGGCAAAAAATGAGACTTTTGGGAAAATGATGACGTCGCGATGCCGTAATCATCACGTGATCAGTGACCAGAAGGTAACCCTGCGCACAGTACGCACGACACACGAGTGTTTGCCAATTCAAAGCTAAACATGTATTTTAAAACTGGAAAAATCCCGTCAATGAAAAGGCAGATAGTGGACAATGAGGAGCCCATACCAATTTGAGGGTGTTGTGTGCTGTAAATAAAGAAATAGAGCAACCATTTCTTGTCTTTTTTATTGAATGAAAATTTACCTTTTACAAACAGGCACATGCAGTATCACACACAAAAATTTATGAAAGCATTTCTGTTTTTTTACACAAATTCACACAACTATATAGCTGCCCGTTGGTGATGGTCCCCGGTTGTATATTCTCGCAGAAAAGCCAACATAATGTCCGAGTATGTTTAACATTCCCGTATTAAGATCCAAACAAGCATTTTGCCTAAATAACACGAGCAAGGTTAACGAGAGTTTTACTTGTTAATGTCTATCTAATAAAACGATAGCAAGTAATACTATCGATTTATAGGCAAAAACTCTGCTCACGCAGCGCAAATCTTCGTTTTGTGGCGTCTGTCTATGTTAGGGACGTCAACATTTTCACATTACCGGAGTGAGTGCTACATTGGTGGAGCAGGGGGACAAAATAAATTTGTGTTTGTTGACGGCCCCTAAAGTACACGTGTTTGCTTGTTTACGAAAGAGAAAGGGCTTTATGAGCATGTGCTCTTTGTAGTCTTGCGTTTCCGGCGGCTCTGGCTCTTTCCGGTTTACAGCGCCACTTATCGGTGTGACATATGTACTACATCGTTTTCACTCAGCGCTCCGCGCTCATCTTGACGCGAATATTTTCTGATCCAACACGTGTGTGGACGAGACTTTTTTTCACCCCGCATAAAAAAAAAACAGGAACGTTGTTGTGCAGACAGGGCCTGAGTGAACGGTGTATCTGACTTTCAAAAGGGTGCAAACAGAACACTATCCCATTAAATGTATTTATTTATCCTGCCTCCTCCTGCCTATTGAGCGGACAAACATTTTACATTACAGCATTCATGTAGACAAGGGCCTGTGCTGTGCACTTTAAATTATAATGCTGTCCACTAAAAAGAGAAGGATCAATAATACGTCAAGTTCAATAAAATTTGTTATGACTCCTCCTATATTAAAGCAAAAAGCAAAGCAAAAAAAAAAAAAAAAGAGCTTTTGAACCAGTAGCAGTAATGCAGCAATAACAGGTCCAGTCCAGCACGTCACAGGTGCAGATCGGTGTGGCGGTGGATAGGAGCTGTATTTCCAAATGGACAGCCTAGTATCTTAGCCTTAGCTGAACTTCCTAGACTCTCATTATTAACAAAAAATATCCAAAAAGTGACTTGCTGTTGTGGCTGGTAAGTGCTTGGGCTGGATGAAAAAAATAGAGCTGTGATTGCAGCTTTGTGCTCAAACACTTGTCTCTTATTGGTCAGCCTCAGTGACGTGTGAACTCACAGCCTCTTAAAAAACTATGTAAACTATGTGTTGTTAAATGTTTTTGGTCCCCTTTGATCCATTAGTGTTATGGATTTGGCATAAAAGGCAAATAGCACCAAACACTGAACATTTCAGTATTGAAAACTGATCACAGCATGTCTTTACTATTAATAAAACATGGCTGTAAATCTGCAGTGTAAAATGCCCTACAAACAAATTCTTGAATGTCACGTTTGACTCCATCCACATCCCCTCTTTCAGTTTATACTGAATATCTTATAAAGATCAAGGGCGTGACACTGCAACCTTGACAGGGCTTGAATGTCCTTCAACAACATGCCCATATATAATCCACTGGATCAGACTAAAAGACTGGTTTGCCCTTGACTGTGGGCCAACCTCAAATCAAATTTGTCTGGCAAATGTATTGTGTGAACCTCTCTCCAGCAATTACAATTAAAACCGTTTCATGATTCATTAGCATCCAAGAGTCAATATTAAATGGAAGTCCGGCAAATTGTCGGGGATGCTCCTGGGTACATTTATGCTAATTCAGAGCTGCATAAATTGTGATTACATTTCTCACTGAGACACAATATGACTGATATGCATGGTTTCCGGGTCATTTAGTATAAATGAATTAATTATCGTTACTTTTATGCTTGTTTTAGTATTTTCGTTTAAACTGTATGTGCTCTTACAGTTCTATTAAAGGTACTCCAATCAAAACTGGAACTGGGTTGTCAGCGCCTTACTGCAGATAGAGGGCACATACAAGTGTCATTCTCAGACAGAATACTGCAGCAGAGGCTGTGTTTAAAGCTTGTCTACAGGTACTGGGGTTTAGGTAGTGCCCATTCAGATCAGAGCAGTTTAGTTTAAACCAACTGGATTTTGGTGTTGAAACCAGAAATTCTGCATTTTAATAAAGAAACAAAACCCAAATTACACTCAACAAAAATATAAACGCAACACTTTTGTTTTTGCTCCCATTTTTCATGAGATGAACTTAAAGTTCTAATTAAATTCATTCCAGATACACAATATTACCATTTCTCTCAAACATTGTTCACAAATCTGTCTAAATGTGTGATAATGAGCACTTCTGCTTTGCTGAGACAATCCATCCCACCTCACAGGTGTGCCACACCAAGATGCTGATCTGACATCATGATTAGTGCACAGGTGTGCCTTATACTGCCCACAATAAAAGGCCACCCTGAAATGTCCTTTTTTTTTTTTGCTTTATTGGGGGTCTGGGGACCACCATTTGCCTCATGCAGTGCAACATATCTTCTTCGCATAGAGTTTATCAGATTGTCAATTGTGGCCTGTGGAATGTTGGTCCACTCCTCTTCAATGGCTGTGCGAAGTTGCTGGATATTAGTGGGAGCTGGTACACGCTGTCGTATACGCCGGTCAAGCACATCCCAAACATGCTCAATGGGTGACATGTCCGGTGAGTATGCTGGCCATGCAAGAACTGGGACATTTTCAGCTTCCAAGAATTGTGTACAGATCCTTGCAACATGGGGCCGTGCATTATCTTGCTGAAACATGAGGTGATGTTCATGGATGTATGGCACAACAATGGGCCTCAGGATCTCATCACGGTATCTCTGTGCATTCAAAATGCCATCAATAAAATGCACCTGTGTTCTTCGTCCATAACAGATGCCTGCCCATACCATAACCCCACCACCACCATGGGCCACTCGATCCACAACATTGATATCAGCAAAGCGCTCACCCACACGACGCCACACACGCTGTCTGCCATCTGCCCTGAACAATGTAAACCGAGATTCATCCGTGAAGAGAACACCTCTCCAACGTGCCAGACGCCATCGAATGTGAGCATTTGCCCACTCAAGTCTGTTACGGCGACGATCTGGAGTCAGGTTAAGACCCCGATGAGGACGACGAGCATGCAGTTGAGCTTCCCTGAGATGGTTTCTGACAGTTTGTGCAGAAATTGTTTGGTTATGCAAACCAATTGTTTCAGCAGCTGTCTGAGTGGCTGGTCTCAGACGATCTTGGAGGTGAACCTGCTGGATGTGGAGGTCCTGGGCTGGTGTGGTTACACGTGGTCTGCGGTTGTGAGGCCGGTTGGATGTACTGCCATATTCTCTGAAACGCCTTTGGAGACGGCTTATGGTGGAGAAATGAACATTCAATGCACGAGCAACAGATCTGGTTGACATTCCTGCTGTCAGCATGCCAATTGCACGCTCCCTCAATGCTTGTGACATCTGTGGCATTTTGCTGTGAGAAAAAACTGCACATTTCAGAGTGGCCTTTTATTGTGGGCAGTATAAGGTACACCTGTGCACTAATCACGATGTCAGATCAGCATCTTGATGTGGCACACCTGTGAGGTTGGATGGATTATCTCAGCAAAGCAGAAGTGCTCACTATCACACATTTAGACAGATTTGTGAACAATGTTTGAGAGAAATGGTAATATTGTGTATCTGGAATGAATTTTAGATCTTTAAGTCCATCTCATGAAAAATGGGAGCAAAAACAAAAGTGTTGCGTTTATATGTTTGTTGAGTGTAGTTGAAGAAGTGTAGAGGAGCCCTAGTGAAACAATAATAATACAACCATATTTGTAGTGTATAGTAATATTTTTGGATGTGTTTAAACAGAGCTAATAAAACACTTACTGCAGTAACAATGTACGTACTGGCCCGAGCCTTTCTGTGTGGAGTTTGCATGTTCTCCCCGTGTCTGGGTGGGTTTCCTCCAGGCACTCCAGTTTCCCCCATCAACCCAAAACATGCACCATAGGTAAAATCCTCCAGCTGAGGTCCTGACAAAACTGAAGCAAGAAGATCATGGAGATGGTCCCCGGGCGCAGTAATGTGCTGCCCACTGCTCCTAATAACAGGACGGGTTAAATGCAGAGAAGAATTTCTCCTGTGTGAGAGATAAATAAAGTCACTTCTTCTTCTTCTTGTAGATTTGTTGACTAGTTAATAATTTCTCAACATAATTGTACTGCAAACGGGTACTATTTCATACCTTGACTATTTCACATGACACTTCACATGACATCAGAAGTGTCATGTGAAGTTGCTGTTATGTGTCTGATCAGTTGATTTAAGCAGGTGTTGGGGCTGTGTTCTTATTTGGAGAAATAGGAGTCCAACTACTTCAGAACTGTATCCCAGGTGTGAGAAAGGGTACGCCTCCTCATCCCAATTTAGAGTCCGGTGGGTGCATCTCTGGATCTCAGTGGCCTCCCTGATCCAACAATTGTACTTGTTACTTTCTGTACCTTTGGCCTTAGTGTTGTCCCAATCTATGGGATGGTCTCCCTCTTGTAGTGGTTTCATATGGCAGACTTAAGCTGTTCTTGGTTGGTTTGTCATCAGCTGAATGGACTTCAATCCATACAATTATGGCTAATGCGTGGTGCTGATACCTAACAAGTAATGATATGATTCAACATTTGTGGTGTTACTATAGAGTTATGTAGGCCCTCCATGTGAAATTATGACATCAGCAAACGTGAACACACCTTAATTAGTGACAGAATACTACCAGCTAGCAGACGTCCAGGAACTGTGGCCTATTGATCCTGACAGCTGCTTCACATCCTGGGGCATAGGAAGCTACAGATGCCCTGCCCTATAAAAAATCCATCATGTCCAGTCTTTTTGTAAGAATAAATCAGCATTTACTTTTACAGATGTTTAGTAATGCACATTGCCTCTGTTTAATATAAAAATATAAATACAAAGAAAATATTTTTAAAAAGATATAAAAAATATATATAAATATAAAAGCATGTTTTTTGTTTTTTGTTTTGTTTTTTTTCTATTTGGATGTTTTTATTGTACTGAAAAATCTTCTTGTTTTCATGTAAATATTGATCCTTTGGCTATAATCTTCCACAGTATAAAAAATGTATCTTTCTCTATGAAGAATGTTGCAAACTGGTTTTAATTTCCTATTTATTTGGAATCATTAAAAACCTCTGAAAATTCCTGGGGCCCTTGTACTTTTTCTAAATTAATTTCTGTTTGTCCACCTTCTGATAAAGGGAAATTTTAATCTCATATAAAATATGGGAATCTGTAACCCATATTTTCAGTCAAATCAACAATTCTGAGAACAATCTGAACCAGTTTACTCCAAATCCACACATAAAAATATAACCCAAACATTCACAAAACTTTTTGGACTTGGAGTCATGGATTTTTACATGAATTCAGCCTGGACTTGAAATACTTCTCAATTTCATTTTTAGTGAGATCAGCTGAAGTTTTGACATGGGAAGACCTAACACATACTCAATCTTCTGTTTCTCAGACCATCCCAAGTGACACCAGCTATACCAATTCAAGGGTTCAGAAACGGTTTCGGTTTGAATTGAGAGTTATCTTGAGAGTTACACATTTTAGGAAAAATAGGCTGGAATGGTGAGGGTTTAAGGGGATGTGCCACGTTCAGAAAGTTACACACTATCTTTAAAGCTGGGGTACCTCATTTCAAACCATGAAAGGAGGAAGTAGGTATTTACATCTATCTGAATTCTCACAAACCCTATGCACATCATTAGTATTCGCATGCACAGATTTTTTTTAGCCACTTGCGCAGCTTTAGAACATATTTTTCAAGCACAAAAGTGTAGCAGGGACGACCACCCTTGTTCAGTCAATCAGCTCTCATCCCAAAGCGTCATATAGTGAGTCACATGGCTCTTTCTTAAAGATTCCATGACATGGTACTTCTTGATGCTTTTATATGGCACCTTAATGGTTCCCTAATACTGTAAATGAATCCTTCAAAATCAAGCCTTGGTACATGATATAGTCTCTTGGAGGGAGCTCTATTCAGACTTGTGGCTCTGTACACTTTATTCTGGGCATGTCGCTTGAATGCAAATGAGGAGGACAGAGACAGGACAGAGACAGGCCAGTGCAGGCGGGTGGGGGTGTGGCCAAATACGCCGCTGTTTCCTGGATTAGCATTGGTGCCTTCCGTATGTGTAACCGGATGAAGAAAGGACAAGCGATCTGCAAGTCCAGCTCTGTATTGTCCCATGAAAAAAACATTCGTAGGCAAATTTCCACTGAAAATAAAATGAAATCACTGCTGTTTCAGAGGCTCGGAGGCTCGGATAAAGGACATCCAAAAACAAACCGCAGCTAGCAGCTCGTAGCTCGTAGTGTTTGCGCTTCTCTTAGCATGACTTCCAGAGACAGGGGGTGGACATCCAGGCAGAGCGGGTGGAAACCTTTCCTGAGTGTGACGTCAGAAAATTCCCTTGTCCAAAATCGCCCGTTTGGACTGTCTTTTTCTTTTGTTAATGTGAGGGGAGCTCACATTAACGTTCAAAAATGTCATGTCATGTGACCTTTAAAAGTTTACAAAATAGAAAGGCAGCGTGCAGTGGTTCTACTTTTACAATATATTTTTTGGATGGTTACTTGAGTACTTCAGCTTTAATAGACGAAAAAGGTTAAAGGGATAGTGCGTTTTTTTTATTATTATGTTAATCTGTATGGGTTTCCTTCTAAAAGTTACGGGTGTTGACATCGGCTTACCTCTGACAGTCTCAGCCGAGCCTGGTTCGGCTCGCGTTCTGGAGCCCACGTAAGTAGGTCCGGTAACTTCCCTGGAACATGAAATAAAGCTTGTTTTTCTTCTCAAAACAAAACATTTGTCCGAAAAGTGATATATTTGCGTCCCAAACAGTTGTCCACGAAAAATCCAGCAGCGTAGTTTGCGTTTGCATATTGTGTCTCTCGATTCGTATCACTGCGCGCATAATAGCTGTATTAGCCTGTTAACCGCCGTAAGGGGAAGTTTACAAGTGAACAGGCTAGTACAGCTAATATGCACGCAGTGATACGAATCGAGAGAGACAGATTAACATTTAAAAACAAAACAAAAAAACGCACTATCCCTTTAAAAGATCCCCCTGTGGTTTGAGGTTCTCAGTAAAGATGTCTCACCGCTGTCTTTTCTCTCTCCACAGGGAACATCTTTGTGGTGAGCTTGGCGGTGGCAGATCTGGTCGTGGCCATCTACCCATACCCCCTGGTCTTGTCCTCCATCTTCCACAATGGCTGGAGCCTGGGCTACGTGCACTGCCAGATCAGCGGCTTCCTCATGGGCATCAGCGTCATCGGCTCCATCTTTAACATCACCGGGATCGCCATCAACCGCTACTGCTACATCTGCCACAGTCTCAAATACGACAAACTGTACAGTGACAAGAACTCCATATGCTACGTCATGTTAATATGGGCGCTAACCGTAGTAGCCATCGTGCCCAATCTTTTCGTCGGCTCCTTGCAGTACGACCCGCGGGTATACTCTTGCACTTTTGAGCAGTCGGCTAGCTCAGCGTACACCATCGCCGTGGTATTCTTTCACTTTATCCTGCCCATCATGATTGTGACATACTGCTACCTGCGGATCTGGGTACTGGTCATTCAGGTGAGGCGCAGGGTGAAGCCGGACAATCGGCCCAAGCTAACGCCGCACGATGTGAGGAACTTTGTCACCATGTTTGTTGTGTTCGTGCTTTTCGCAGTTTGCTGGGCGCCCCTCAACTTCATAGGCTTAGCGGTGGCCATCAAACCAGAAGTAGTGGTACCGCTCATCCCGGAGTGGCTCTTCGTGTCCAGCTACTTCATGGCCTACTTCAACAGCTGCCTTAATGCCATAGTGTACGGCGTGCTGAATCAGAACTTCCGGCGCGAGTACAAGCGCATAGTCGTGTCATTGTGCACGGCCAGAATCTTCTTCCAGGACAGCTCCAATGACGCAGTGGAGCGCCTCAAAAGCAAGCCGTCCCCGCTCATGACGAACAACAACCAGGTCAAAGTGGATTCTGTTTGAGCAGAAATCGGGATAACTGTGACTCAGAGCAAAACAAATACCAAATATGGACCTTGTGGTTTCTTTTGTTTGGAAATGTCTGCGAAACTGTTACCAGGTGCTATTTGACCTCAGAACAATCACAGTAAAAAAAAATAATAAGGGTGCATATTATTGTTTATCAAGCACTTGCTTTGAATTTGCAGTACTAGTAGTACAGTAATATATGATGTCTGTTTACACATACATGTATCATGCATTATATCAGTATTTTTTCAGATGTCCTGTAGATATTAAAATATATCAGACTGAGATTGCAGTGGACTCATGGTTAGTGTTGTACTTGGCAGTTAAACTTAGTAAATGAGCTCTAACAATGAAGCTTTGTGTGAAATTTACCAAAGGCGAGCAAAAATTGAGACACTCACAAGATGAAACTTGTACGTATTTGTCAAAGTTATGGAGCAAAGTAATGGAGTCTGGAAACAAAATATAAAAGACACAGGAGAAAGTCTTTCATAATCATATCAAGTCGAGATGAATTATCTGTAAACTTGACAAAAGGCAAAATGTATTAGTAACTGACATTTTATATATACTGTAGTGTTTGTACTTATTTTGTGGTCACTTTTAAAAAAAAATCTGCCGAGTACAACCAACCAAAAAAATACAGCTATATTTTTTACATTTTAAGAGACCAATTAAACTTTTTTTTTTTTTTTTTTTCTGAGACAGAAGTTTATAAATACATTTATTAACCTTCTTTGTGACACTGTAACACTAACTGAGTGGAGACAATGTGGGTTGCTGCTGTTTTATTATTGTAACTATTATGAGACCTTGAAAAACTGTCCCTTTCATTAGATGAAGTATATGCTATATTTTAGTAGAAAAACCTCACTGTTTTTCCACCCTGTGGGCTCATTTATCGTATGCATGGATATCAGGAATTCTTCATATGCAAAATAAAGCTGATATTGATGGAGGATATATATATAAACACTGTGTTCCATTTATTCGACTTATTATTTGTACAACTTACAAAATGTATGTTCTCATAGAAAACATACAGCAGACAACTTAAGAAGAAGAAGTGAACTTTATTGATCTCACACTGGAGAAATTCTTCTCTGCATTTTAACCCATCCTATATATATATTAGGAGCAGTAGGCAGCACACACATTAGGGCGCCCGGGGACCATCTCCATGATCTTCTTGCTTCGGCTTGGTCAGGACCTAAGCTGGAGGTACCTATGGGGCATGTTTTGGGTTGGTGGGGGAAACCGGAGTGCCCGGAGGAAACCCACCCAGACACGGGGAGAACACAGAAAGGGTCGGGCGACCCGGGGATCGAACCCAGACCATGCATGCAAACTCCACACAGAACACACACAGAAAGGCCTGGGCGACCCGGGGATCGAACCCGGAACCTTCTTGCTGTGAAGCAAGAGCGCTAACCACTCAGCTACCGTGCCGCCAACTTGGAAGAAAAAAAACAATGTTCTAACAATCACACAGAATACTGGGGCAGCAGTAGCTCAGTTGGTAAGAGTGTTCTTCCACTGACACCACTGGTTGGCGGTTCCACTCCCGCTCTCGACATAACGTCATTGGTTGGGCGGTCAGATCCGCTGACCCACAGTTTGTCAGTACAATTCCAGCTCCTACAGATGAATGCTGCTGTTGTGTCCTTGGGGCAAGACACTTAACCCCACCTCGCCCCCAGTGTCTGCGTACACTGGTAGCCCCCATGACAGAAGATACATCAAGGCAGGTTGTGTCAAGCGACGTGGGGCCATCCTCCCGTGGACCCACCACCCGCAGGAGGATCCATGGGAGCTGGTGCTCTGAGATCTGAGTGGCAAATCTGTTTGGACTACTGCTCCCGTGACCTGAAGACTCAGAAAAGCGGAAAAAAATGAATGAATAATATACAAACCCTCTGGATCACTCTTTCATTGATGTGTGTTCTACTAGCTAATGACTACATTATTTAGCTTGCTTACATTTAATGGGCCAGATACTGTAGCTGGACAATGAGTTTTTATTAATTGAGCCGTCAGACTTTAGCGCTCATTTCTCATTGGGAAACCTAACCAGCATTAGGTCAAAATGCTGGTTTAGATTGTATGGTGCTATGTGCACAACTCTTTTAGTCATAAAAGGATCAATTTATGAAAGTTCTCTTTGAAAAATTATATTGTTATTTCAGAACAATACAGTTCCCAAATATACACTCAACAAAAATATAAACGCAACACTTTTGTTTTTGCTCCCATTTTTCATGAGATGGACTTAAAGATCTAAAATTCATTCCAGATACACAATATTACCATTTCTCTCAAACATTGTTCACAAATCTGTCTAAATGTGTGATAGTGAGCACTTCTGCTTTGCTGAGATAATCCATCCCACCTCACAGGTGCGCCACATCAAGATGCTGATCTGACATCATGATTAGTGCACAGGTGTGCCTTAGACTGCCCACAATAAAAGGCCACCCTGAAATGTGCATTATTTTTTTTTCTTTATTGGGGGTCTGGGGACTCAGAACCAGTCAGTATCTGGTGTGACCACCATTTGCCTCATGCAGTGCAACACATCTTCTTCGCATAGAGTTTATCAGATTATGCTGAGTATGCTGGCCATGCAAGAACTGGGACATTTTCAGCTTCCAAGAATTGTGTACAGATCCTTGCAACATGGGGCCGTGCATTATCTTGCTGAAACATGAGGTGATGTTCATGGATGTATGGCACAACAATGGGCCTCAGGATCTCATCACGGTATCTCTTTCAAATTCAAAATGCCATCAATAAAATGCACCTGTGTTCTTCGTCCATAACAGATGCCTGCCCATACCATAACCCCACCACCACCATGGGCCACTCGATCCACAACATTGACCTCAGCAAAGTGCTCACCCACACGACGCCACACATGCTGTCTGCCATCTGCCCTGAACAATGTAAACCGAGATTCATCCGTGAAGAGAACACCTCTCCAACGTGCCAGACGCCATCGAATGTGAGCATTTGCCCACTCAAGTCTGTTACGGCGACGATCTGGAGTCAGGTTAAGACCCCGATGAGGACGATGAGCATGCAGTTGAGCTTCCCTGAGACGGTTTCTGACAGTTTGTGCAGAAATTGTTTGGTTATGCAAACCAATTGTTTCAGCAGCTGTCCGAGTGGCTGGTCTCAGATCATCTTGGAGGTGAACCTGCTGGATGTGGAGGTCCTGGGCTGGTGTGGTTACACGTGGTCTGCGGTTGTGAGGCCGGTTGGATGTACTGCCATATTCTCTGAAACGCCTTTGGAGACGGCTTATGGTGGAGAAATGAACATTCAATGCACGAGCAACAGATCTGGTTGACATTTCTGCTGTCAGCATGCCAATTGCACGCTCCCTCTGTGCTTGTGACATCTGGGGCATTTTGCTGTGAGACAAAACTGCACATTTCAGAGTGGCCTTTTATTGTGGGCAGTATAAGGTACACCTGTGCACTAATCATGATGTCAGATCAGCATCTTGATGTGGGACACCTGCGAGGTGGGATGGATTATCTCAGTAAAGCAGAAGTGCTCACTATCACACATTTAGACAGATTTGTGAACAATGTTTGAGAGAAATGGTAATATTGTGTATCTGGAATGAATTTTAGATCTTTAAGTCCATCTCATGAAAAATGGGAGCAAAAACAAAAGTGTTGCGTTTATATTTTTGTTGAGTGTAGTATCTTTGTCTTTTGTCTTGCAGCCCTAATTTACACCTAAAAAGGTAGTGAAATGCATTTATTTGCAGTGAATAATGGATGGATGGATGCTTGGAATATATAGTATACAAAGTAAGGAATAACTTTGTACCACTGCAAACTGTTTAAAATGGACTAGTTCTTCATTCTATCATGTTTTAAAACAATAAAAATCACCTCGAGCATCTCAAAATATACAACAATGAGCATACCATTTCAAAAAGGTATTTTATTTCTGACTTCCTAATACCACTTTTGCAAAAAATTCCAAGATGCCATCCTGAAGAGCTGTGTCTGACCTCTTTTTCCTTTTGTTCTGAACATGTGGCGGTCGGAGCATGGCACGGATCTGTGTTGTGTGGTACAGCTGCTGCAGGGACGAGACAAAGACAGTGTGTATCTGTGGCATGAATGGTCCCGCTCGCCACAGGAAACCTACTGGGCTTACATAACGCCTGTCGACCAGCCCTCGTCCTCAACGCTGACCCACTCCACAGAGGTTTAATCCCAAGCTGAATGGAACAGGCGACAAGCAAAAAAAAATGTGTTATCTGAGGATGAGATTTTTTTATGTGTGTTGTCCTAGGGAACACAAAATTAGGTGTAACAGACAGATTGCATTTGTTTAGGATTAAAGGTCCTATACCTGATTCTCTTGACTTGAATTCAGAACTTCATATGTATTTTTATTATTTGGTGATTCAAACAGATTCTTTGAAAACAGATTTGTTCTATCTTCAAGCTAAATTTTCTACAAATCAGGTAAGCAAACAAAATGATTAAGTGATAGCAAAACTAGTAACAACACTAGATAATAGGGTTGTCAGTTCTAGGGTTGTCAAAATGATCAAAATGTTATCATTTCCTTGTGTAAGGCATCATTGGAAAGCTTAGAATCTATAATTTCAGAACCTGTGAATAACTCAAAATGCTGCTGGGGCGACTTGTGACTGTTTTTTTCCGTGGCCGGTCACATATTCTACTCAAAATTAAAGGTCCCATGACATGGTACTTCTTGATGCTTTTATATGGCTCCTTAATGGTTCCCTAATACTGTAAATGAATCCTACTTCAAAATCAACACTCACTGCATGAGATATGACTCTGACAGTCTTCATTAGGCTAGATATGTGTCTAAAATGCTTTATTCTGGGTGTTGCTGCTTCAATGCAAATGAGAAGGACAGAGAGATTGGCTAAGGAGCGGGGGGGCGGGTTTCCCCCACAGCTCGGCACCGCTGTCTGCTCGCTTCCGTGTTTAACACAGGAAGACAGATGGGAGACTTTGCAATGAAAAAAAGCATATTTACACAGAAAATAAAATTAAACCACTGGTATTTCAGAGGTCCAGAGGGTCGAGTAAGGGACTTGCGAGCCTAGAAACACTCAGACGTGCCTCCAGGCAAATAAAAAAACGCATTTCGCATTGTAGCGCAATCACAGTCCAAACTCTATGGGCGGGATATACAGGGACGCTGAGCGGAGACAGAGGGAGGGGCTGGAGCTGCATTTGCCGATCTGACGTCAAAAAGGTGCCTTGTCCGAACTCGCCCGTTTGAACACTGGTTTTGTGTAACGCGGAAAAGGACCGCAAATGCTCAGTTTAGACATTTCGCAACTTTTAGCCATGGGGGGCCTAAACAGGGTAGGGGAGCTCACATTAACGTTCAAAAACCTCAGGAAGTGAAAATTTCATGCCATGGGACCTTTAAAACTAGTATTCAAGCTTCCATTTCTGTGGTGCATCTAGGGCATTTACTGCTATCTGTATTAGAGCTGTATCAGCCCAAGTAAACCCATGGGCCACTATGGAACATAGAAGAACTGAAGGATGACACATAACCACAACACATGCTAATAGAAAAGTTCAATGTTGAAATTCACATTCTATTGTCTATTGTATTTTATTATCATCATAGTATCGTGATACTATGCATATTGTGTATTGAGTAGTTCCTTAGTTTCGAAAATCAAGTAAAAAATAAATATGATCAGGACACTAATGAATACTGAAGAAAATCATGAATAGGACAAAATATCTTTAGAAAGGTTCCCAAAAAGAAGCTTACACTGGCACACTTGCTTGACTTTTTTCTTATACCTTTATTGGGCTTAGAGCGAACGCATTTCGCTTCTACAGCGTCATCAGGTTCACCCAAGTAGTGCCAGGTGTGACTAAAAGAATTATTCAATTATTTTTGGATTTATTCAATGTTCCTGCTGTTACCAGCACCTGGAAGCTGTGCATGGTGTCTTGAACTTTTTATTTTTAGAAATAAAAAGTTACAAACAATTAAACTGCATGGTTCAATTATCAAGTTTAAAGTCTCTTTTCTATCAAAATCAGGTTTTAAATGTTTGTATTGTATAGTACTCTACTCCTCAGTATATGATATTTTAAAAGACTAGTTCTAATAAACAATACAAGTATGATACAGATTTGAAATAGTGCGCTTAGACTACATTCAAATATTCAGTTTCAAACAGCCCGTGGTTGTCTGTCAGTACTCTGAAGAATTAGCAGAAATGGAAGACATCTCCAACTGACATCCACATATCTCAGGGCTCAGTGTGTTAAGTGAGCCCAGATGAAGAGCCAAGCTGAAGCGGAAAGTTCAAAACATTTATTGGACTAAAGTGTGTGAACAGGGCGAGTGTGGCCATTGCAAATGATGCGAGTGGCAGGGCTGGCAAACTGTGACAATTAGCAGACAAATCATTCCAACAGCTGGCCCTGAGTCAAGGAAAAAGTGTAAAAATTGTTCAGGAAAAGTTCAAAGGAAATGAGAAAAGACTGATAAAGTGAGTACAATATTTTTAGGGGCCTCCAGTCTCCAGTGAGCTACCTTTACAAAAAAAAAAAAAAAAGCTCGAGAGCTCAAAAATTTAGCAAGGAATTGAGTAAATATAAGAGCCACAATGAGCCATAGATGGGGTATAGTCAAATGCGTATAAAACATAAACCGTTATCCATGTATTAGTTCATAAAGTTAGGCAACATGATACACTTACAATGATAATAGGCAATTAATCAGGCTATGTTCACACTGCAGGCTTAATGCTCAGTTTCATTTTTTTGTGAAATCTGATTTTTTTTGCAAGGATGTTCACATCCATCCATCCATTTTCTTCCCCATATCCGGGGCTGGGTCGCGGGGGCAACAGTCTAAGCAGGGACTCCCAGACTTCCTTTACCCCGGACACTTCCTCCAGCTCCTCCGGGGGGACCCCAAGGCGTTCCCAGGCCAGCCGGGAGACATAGTCCTCCAGCGTGTCCTGGCTCTTCCAGGGTTGTTCACATTTCCAATTAAATGCAGCTTGTATGTGATCTCCAGTGGGAACTTTAAAAAAGTGTCCCGCATGCGCCTTGGAGGACACGACGATGTCACATGCAGCGAGAGTGCTCAGTGTTTACAGAAGTAAACATGGGACGCCATGAGTGAGCATCTGGCTTTATTAAAGTTGCTGTCCTACCGGAGCCATCACATGAACAATACATTTGTTTTAAAGAGGAGGTTAAGAAGGAGAAGAGTGAGGTTGTTGGCCATGGCGTTTTGTGGGGCAGTGGCAGCAACCTCCATACAGAGGAACGTGTGGGTGCGAAGTCGCAGCCAAGAGTGGTGGGATTACTATGTGCTTTGCCGCTTCACTGACAGGGAGTTCATACAAAATTTGATGATGTATGACAAGAAGAACATTTATGTACATTTGTGAACGCCTATTTGTACCATTCTCATGGGAGGAAACACAGGCAGGTTGGATGAATGGGACCTGGCCGTTCAGACTTAAGTCGCATGCCAAAAGATCCGATATGTATTGGTTTTAGGACCACACATCCAAGTGGCCTGGGTCACATTTGAAAAAATCAGATCTGTTTCATTCAGACTAAATTAAAAGATCAGATACAGGTCGGATAGGGGCAAAAAAATCAGGTTTGGGTCACTTCAGGCTGCAGTGTGAACATAGCCTAAATCAAATTTGAGTTATTCGGCACAATACATGCAAGTCAGAAGTCCCTTGGTAAGCTACTTTTAAGGGGTGGAGCCCTACTGGTACCCCCTGAGATACAGGTTGAAGACCCCTGATGTATTTACATGCACAACATAAACAAACAAAAAATCAGATTTTCTGTAGTAGTCAGATTAGTTAAATGGAAGAAAATGCATGTTTGTATTTCTTTCTGATCTTTCATACCTGTACAGTGAAGAATATAGCAAACATTCAACACCTACAGTGCCGTGAAAAAGTATTTGCCCCCTTCCTGATTTCTGTGTTTTTTGCATATTTATCACTCAAAACATTGTCAGATCATCAAACCAATTTTAATATCACACAGAAACAACCCAAGGAAAGACAAAATTCAGTTTTTGAATGATGATTCCATTTATTAGTGCACAAAAAAAATCTAAACCTATCTGGCCCTATGTGAAAAAGTAATTGCCCCCTTAATCTAATAGCCAGTTGAGCCTCCTTTGACAGCAATAACTGTAACCAAACGTTTGCGATAATTGGTGATGAGTCTTTCACACCGCTGGGGAGGGATTTTGGCCCACTCTTCTATGCAGAATTGTTTCAATTCTGCCATATTGGAGGGTTTTCTTGTATGAACTGCCCGTTTAAGGTCACACCACAGCATCTCAATCGGATTTAAATCCGGACTTTGACTTGGCCACTCCAAAACCTTAATTATGTTTTCTTTGAGCCATTCAGAGGTGGACTTGCTGGTGTGTTTTGGATCATTGTCCTGTTGCATGATCCAAGAGCGCTTGAGTTTGAGGGCACGAACTGATGGCCGGACATTCTCCTTCAGGATCTTCTGGTAAACAGCAGAATTCATTTTTCCGTCAATCACAGCAAGTTGTCCTGGTCCTGAGGCAGCAAAGCAGGCCCAGACCATCACACTGCCACCACCATGCTTTACTGTGGGCACCATGTTCTTTTTATCAAATGCTGTGCCATTTTTACGCCAGATGAAACGGGCTGCAGACCTTCCAAAAAGTTCAATTTTAGACTCATCGGTCCACAAAATGTTTCTCCAAAAGTCTTGAGGGTCATCAAGGTGCTTTTTGGCAAAGGTGAGACGAGCCTTTGTGTTCTTTTGTGAAAGCAGTGGTTTTCTCCTGGGAACTCTTCCATGGATGCCATTTTTGGCCAGTGTTTTTCTAATGGTGGAGTCATGAACACTGACCTTAACTGAGGCCAACGAGGCCTGTAGTTCTTTCGATGTGCGTCTAGGTTCTTTTGTGACTTCCTGAATGAGCCGTCGTCGCACTCTTGGAGTAATCTTAGTTGGTCGACCACTCCTGGGAAGGGTTGCAACTGTTCCCAGTTTCCTCCATTTTTGAATAATGGCTCTGACAGTGGTTCGCTGGAGCCCCAGAGCTTTGGGAATGGCTTTGTAACCTTTTCCTGAATTATAGACTTCTATCACTTTTTTTCTCATTTGTTCTTGAATTTCTTTGGATCGTGGCATGATGTGTTTGTTCTTGAGATGTTGTAGCCAACTTCACTTTGTTTGACAGGAACTATTTAAGTGATTTCTTGATTCAACACAGGTGGTGACAATCAGGTGTGGGTGTGGCATGTAGAACTGAACTAAGTTTTCTCAAAACTGTGGTTAGTCACAGTTAGTTTGTGATTTAACAAGGGGGGGCAATTACTTTTTCACATAGGGCCAGATAGGTTTAGATTTTTTTTGTGCACTAATAAATGGAATCATCATTCAAAAACTGAATTTTGTCTTTCCTTGGGTTGTTTCTGTGTGATATTAAAATTGGTTTGATGATCTGACAATGTTTTGAGTGATAAATATGCAAAAAACACAGAAATCAGGAAGGGGGCAAATACTTTTTCACGGCACTGTATTACCCAATCTTTTTCAATGTATTTGAGCAAAATGTTTCTGTCCCCAGTACATATACCGTATATTGTAGAAGCAGGGGTCTATTCACGCTTACACCACAAAACTGTACATTTTGTTTTGTTTTTAATTTTCTTCATCTAAATATCATTGTATTCTATCTTTTTTCATTTTATAAATTGCTTATTAATTTGTGTATTAGAATTTGTCTAACTTAAGATGTCTTTGTAGCGTTCTGTTATGTTCGGCAGATCATCAGTTACAACCAGCTGCCTGTAAGTGACACTGAAGATGTGATTAGAGTCACGTCCTCCATGGAAAGCTTTGGCAGGTTGTGAAAACCGCTGCTGCTGAATCCACGTTTTTATCTCATGCCCAGTGTCATTAACTACAGCAGAAGTCGTCATCTGCATGTTTCCAAAAGGTAAGCCCGAATAGAGCCTCTATGAAGCATTTTATTATTCGATAATCAGGAAGTATGAGTTAGCATTGTTGTTAGCTTTATAGTGACAACAAAACTACACTTTGGTCCGGTACGTGGTAAAAAAAAAAAAAAAAAGGCTTATAAAATTATTGCAGTGAATAATTAGGATGCACTGAACGCATAAGGTAAGTGACGCATAAGGCGACGTTTGTTTTTCACACTTTTTAAGACTACAGCGTCTTCAAGAACAAAAAATATATACATCATATAAGAACACATTATTTCAAATGGTATTTGAATTTTAACTTCCAAATATCATTGTTACTCTAAAATCTGTTACTGCACAGATTTCTGCTGTGCATTTAGACAAGTGCCAATATCGCGCCTAAGTAGTGGGTTATCTAATTACTCCAGTTATGACATTTTCCTGCTCAACAACCAACACCAAACATGAAACTTAAACGAGGATGTGCGTGGTGAGCATGCTAGTTTTTGTTGGCTTTGCCCTCATTACAGTAATAATTAAGATACTCAGTATGTATTAGGTAAGAGAAATAACAGTAGACCACTGCAAACCATTTCAAATGATTTTTCCCCACATTTCATTTCGTACACTGAATCAGGTACAGTGCTTTTAATTAATTAATTAATTAATTAATTAATGCTAATTAATTCATTTGTTCTTCACAGAGTTAGAAGAAGAAGAAGTGACTTTATTGATCTCACACTGGAGAAATTCTTCTCTGCATTTTAACCCCTATATATATATACATATATTAGGAGCAGTGGGCAGCACACACATTAGGGTGCCCGGGGACCATCTCCATGATCTTCTTGCTTCGGTTTGGTCAGGACCTAAGCTGGAGGATTTTACCTATGGTGCATGTTTTGGGTTGATGGGGGAAACCGGAGTGCCCGGAGAAAACCCATCCAGACACGGGGAGAAACATGCAAACTCCACACAGAAAGGCCTGGGCGACCCGGGGATCGAACCCGTAACCTTCTTGCTGTGAAGCAAGAGCGCTAACCACTCAGCTACCGTGCCGCCGTTATAATTTCAATGTTCCGGTGATGTTGATTGACCCTTTCAGAGAAATACCAGGGTAAATTAGAAATGCTATAAAAGGATAAAGCAAACGTTCTACTTTTCATGGAACTCTTTTCATTCAACTATTTCCTTATATCTGCCTGCAGGGAAGAGCTAACTACAATGAAATTACTATGAAACTATCACACCTATTTGTTTACAGTTTCTGTTAGTTAGGTAAGGCTTTTCAATATGTAGTGGGAGTGGAGTCTGGGGGATCTTGTTAGCATAGCCATTCAGGGCCATTTACAGAGCATGTTCATTTAGCTGGTCATCTGAATGAAGTTCTACCCAAAACATGCTCCACAGGTAAAATCCTCCAGCTGTGGTCCTGACCAAGCCTAAGCAACAAGATCATGGAGATCGGGTCCCCGGGTGCAGTCATGGGCTGCCCACTGCTCCTGAATAAAGACTGGGTCAAATACAGAGGACAAATTTCCCTTCGGGGACAAAAAAGTAATATAAATAAATAAATAAAATAAATCTTAGATATTCGCGCTACTGTGGTCTGAAAGTGCTACTGGCAGAAGACCTGGACATGTACGTGCTCCTCCTCACAGTTCTACCCAGGAGCACTGAAGAACTGTTTAAGATATATATAAAAAAAATATAATAATAACTCAATTATTTAAAATATTCTCCAACACATTTTGTTCAAACTGACATTCTTGCGGCTTCCAAGTGCTTGGCCATTTACATAAACCTAACAATCTCTCTCGATCTCTTTCTCTGTTCTCTTACAGTCCTTAGAACACCATGGGGCATTTGAGCTGATGAAAATGCAGTGAATAACTTCAGGTTTCACCAAAAGGCCCACACTATTCGGGCACAGCTTGACCCACACCTCGGTTCATTATACAGTTTTATGAATGCGCTCAGAGTGACACAGATAAGAGGTCAGTACTCATGCAGTGATTTAGGCCCCAAGAGGACCATTTCACACACGAGTGGAGCAAGACAGACACTTTATTTTTATGAGAGTCGTGTGTAGAAATATAATATACCTAACACCTCTTTTCAAAGCTGCTAAAAATAATTTGGGACCTCACGTTGTCAAGACAAGTCATCGCTAGCTCCACAGGGCTGCATGTAGATTAAAGGTTTTGTCACTTTTCTGGTGGAGGGTCTGTCAGACGCTTTCCTCCATGGAGATGTTATTGCTTTGTCTGGAATGTTTCACAGTATGGGATTAAACCTTTCGATCTTCCTGGAGACCAAATCACACCAGATTACAGGTCAGATCTGTGGAAAGGCAACCCAAAGTCAGGATGCCTTTTTTTTTTTTTTTTTTTTTTTAGCAATAAAACCACCTGTAAAGTAGTTTAAAGGTCCCATGGCATGAAATTTTCACTTTGTGGGGTTTTTGAACGTTAATGTGAGCTCCCCTACCCTGTTTAGCCCCCCCCCCATGGTTAAAAGTTGCGAAATGTCTAAACTGAGCATTTGCGATGCTTTTCTGCGTTACAAAAAATCGGAGCTCAAACGGGCGATTTTGAACAAGGCACCTTATTGACGTCAGATCGAAAAAAGAAATGCAAATGCAGTTCCACCCCCGTCTGTCTGTACTCAGCGTCTGTGTAAATCACGCCCAGAGAGTTTGGACTGCGAATGCGCTAGGCAATGCGAAATGCGTTTTTTTATTTGCCTGGAGGCACTTCCGAGTGTTTCTAGGCTCGGAAGTCCTTTATCTGAGCCTCTGGACCTTTGAACAGCAGTGGTGTAATTTTATTTTCTGTGGAAATGTGTTTATTTTTCAATGGAACGCTTCAAATCTCTCCCCCCGTGCAAAAACAAGGAAATGGGTCAGCTGTGGGGCTCAGAGCCGAAAGCGGAGTTTGGCCACGCCCCCACCCTCTACTATTGGCCAGCTCTTTTCTCCTCATTTGCATTCAAGCAACAACGCCCATTATGGAGTTTTCCAGAGAGAGAAAAAAAATACTCTTTCTCATCTTATCTCTGTTTCTCATGCACTGAGTGTTGATTTTGAAGAAGGATTCATTTACAGTATTAGGAAACCATTAAGGAGCCATATAAAAGCATCAAGAAGTACCATGTCATGGGATCTTTAATGTTCAAGGGTGTTTAAGGGTGATAGTAGCTCAGTTGGTAAGAGCATTTGTCCACTGATCAGAAGGTTGGTGGTTTGAATCCCGCCCTCAACATAAACATCCTTGTAAAGCACTTCGAGTGCCTTAAAGCTGGAATAGCGCTATATAAAAATATGACCATTAATATCATACTATGCAACATTCCAGGAAGAGTAATGATATATCTATAGAAGCAAGCGGGTGACGGACCCCTAATAAAAAAAGTTACACAGTGCTCCTTTAAGGTACTTCGAAAAACGTTTTACTTGTATTTTCACAAGCTGCATGCACCAGATAAATTACACAAATATCATGACATAACAGTATAGTCCAGGGCTGTATCCAACCTACTTTGATCCCAAAGGGGCCGGATCAGAAAACTCATGGCATATATACCCCAAAAATAGCAATAAGTCCAAATATTTCTGCAGAGAAACACAAATCTGTTACAGAAGTCTTTTTTATTTGATGAACTCTTTCTTTTACAAAATATTATCATATTATGAACAACCTGAAACTTTAAGAAAAATGCAATTTCAACACAATGTTTTAACATTAACTTGTATGCATTTTACAGAATTTAGTCACGCTTTAGTTCATTTGTGCTGCTCTGGTGGGAGGGGCCACGCACAGAGGCGCTGGAGACGCTGCGATGTTAAGCTGTGCAGAAAAGAAGCGCAGAAAATGTCCAATATTTTAATAGAAAATTAAAATATAATTAAAATATTTTAATAGAAAATCAGCCGACGGCCAGATTAAAGGTTTTGAAGGGCCGGATCTGGCCCCCGGGCCGCATGTTTGACACCCCTGGTATAGTCTATTATGGGGATTTGCTTCACTATTCATTTGTATGTGAGTCCTAGTCAGCAGGTGTCTGGGTACTACAGAGTCCTTTCAGTTTCAGTTCATACCATTTACTACCATCCACCTCTGAATAAACCTTTATTGTGAGTTGTGACCATAGACTGTAAATGGACATAGCTAACCACCACGTTCCAAATAGAAGGTGAGCAATCATACTAGAAGTATTTCTCTGGGGCTTGTACCTGACTCTTATATCTTCTAGCTCAGAATAACAAAGCACTGTATTGTGAAAGCAAGTATTTGAGGAAAACATTACACCACAAGTCAAACAGCATTTTATTTGCAACCATATGGAAGCAACTACCAGAGAGTTGCCATTATAAAACAATCGCACATGTTTTGAATGAGGGCTGGATGTAAACAACTGCTCATGAGTATCCCAGACAGTTGTTTTTCTGGTTCAACATCAAAGTGAGAGAAAGTAGGTGAAGCGGAACAGTTCAAACCCAAACTTGTTCCTCATTCAACATCGGGTCGTCTGAGGTTTTATTGTTAAAATCATCTTCACTACAAAGTAGGGCTGTCAGATTTGTAGCTTTTGTAATAACGAATTTTCCAATCACAGAAGCTGCTCCAGACTGACGGATCATTTGAACGATAAACAGATCCGGACGAGTTCCATCGTTACTGGTGATAGAGCGAGCATGAGCGCACTTCGCTAAACCACGCTCGCAGAATTTGAGAAACGAGAATGCGACCACAGAAAAACGGATAAACTCAATCACAAAGTGGGTTGCCTCTCTCTCAACCTCTCTCTCTCTCTCAACCTCTCACTCAACCTCTCTCTCAACCTCTTTCTCTCTCTCAACCTCTCTCTCTCAACCTCTCTCTCTCTCAACCTCTCTCTCTCTCAACCCCTCTCTTTCTCAACCTCTCTCTCTCTCAACCTCTCTCTCTCAACCACTCTCTCTCAACCTCTCTCTCTCTCAACCTCTCTCTTTCTCAACCTCTCTCTTTCTCAACCTCTCTCTCTCAATCTCTCTCTCTCAACCTCTCTCTCAACCTCTCTCTCTCAATCTCTCTCTCTCAACCTCTCTCTAAATTTCTCTTTCTCACCCTCCCTCTCTCAACCTCTCTCTCAACCTCTCTCTCTCTCTCATCCTCTCTCTCTCAACCTCTCTCTCTCAACCTCTCTCTCACAACCTCTCTCTCTCTCAACCTCTCTCTCTCTCTCAACCTCTCTCTCTCAACCACTCTCTCTCGACCTCTCTCTCTCTCGACCTCTCTCTTTCTCAACCTCTCTCTCTCAATCTCTCTCTCTCAACCTCTCTGTCAACCTCTCTCTCTCAATCTCTCTCTCTCAACCTCTCTCTAAATTTCTCTTTCTCAACCTCTCTCTCTCAACCTCTCTCTCAACCTCTCTCTTTCTCAACCTCTCTCTCACAACCTCTCTCTCTCTCAACCTCTCTCTCTCTCAACCTCTCTCTCTCAACCTCTCTCTCTCTCAACCTCTCTCTCAATCTCTCTCTCTCTCTCAACCTCTCTCTTTCTCTCAATCTCTCTCTCTTTCAACCTCTCTCAACCTCTCTCTAAATTTCTCTCTCTCAACCTCTCTCTCTCTCAACCTCTCTCTCTCAACCTCTCTCTAAATTTCTCTCTCTCTCTCAACCTCTCTCTCTCTCAACCTCTCTCTCTCTCTCAACCTCTCTCTCTCTCTCTCTCAACCTCTCTCTCTCTCAACCCCTCTCACCCTCTCTCTCTCTCCACCTCTCTCTCTCTCTCTCTCTCTCTCTCAACCTCTCTCTAAATCTCTCTCTCTCTCTCAACCTCTCTCTCTCTCTCTCTCAACCTCTCTCTCTCTCTCAACCCCTCTCTCTCTCTCAACCTCTCTCTCTCTCTACCTCTCTCTCTCTCAACCTCTCTCTCTCTCTCAACCTCTCTCTCTCTCTCAACCTCTCTCTAAATTTCTCTCTCTCAACCTCTCTCTCTCTCTCAACCTCTCTCTCTCTCTCTCTCAACCCCTCTCTCTAAATTTCTCTCTCTCAACCTCTCTCTCTCTCTCTCAACCTCTCTCTCTCTCTCAACCTCTCTCTCTAAACTTCTCTCTCTCAACCTCTCTCTCTCTCTCTCTCAACCTCTCTCTCTCTCAACCTCTCTCTCTCTCAACCCCTCTCTTTCTCAACCTCTCTCTCTCTCAACCTCTCTCTCTCAACCACTCTCTCTCAACCTCCCTCTCTCTCTCTCAACCTCTCTCTTTCTCAACCTCTCTCTTTCTCAACCTCTCTCTCTCAATCTCTCTCTCTCAACCTCTCTCTCAACCTCTCTCTCTCTCAACCTCTCTCTCTCTCTCAACCTCTCTCTAAATTTCTCTTTCTCAATCTCTCTCTCTCTCAACCCCTCTCTCTCAATCTCTCTCTCTCTCAACCTCTCTCTCTCAACCTCTCTCTCTCTCAACCTCTCTCTCAACCTCTCTCTCTCAACCTCTCTCTCTCTCAACCTCTCTCTCTCAACCTCTCTCTTTCTCTCAATCTCTCTCACTTTCAACCTCTCTCAACCACTCTCTAAATTTCTCTCTCTCAACCTCTCTCTCTCTCAACCTCTCTCTCTCTCAACCTCTCTCTAAATTTCTCTCTCTCTCTCAACCTCTCTCTCTCTCTCTCAACCTCCCTCTCTCTCTCAACCCCTCTCTCTCTCAACCTCTCTCTCTCTCTCAACCTCTCTCTCTCAACCTCTCTCTCAATCTCTCTCTCTCTCAATCTCTCTTTCTCTCTCTCTCAACCTCTCTCTCTCAACCTCTCTCTCTCTCAACCTCTCTCTCTCAACCTCTCTCTAAATTTCTCTCTCTCAACCTCTCTCTCTCTCTCTCAACCCCTCTCTCAACCTCTCTCTCTCTCTCAACCTCTCTCTCTCAACCTCTCTCTCTCGCAACCTCTCTCTCTCTCTCAATCTCTCTCTCCCTCTTTTTCACAAGATTAAAATATGATTATTAGATAAATTAATTACAAATCCTGTAATTAATTACATTATTTTTTTAATTGCCTGACAGCACTACTACAAAGCACACCTTACTAAAACTACCAAGACCAATGTGTCTAATGTACTAAACATGGGAACATGTGAGTGAGCAGATTTTGTTTTAAAGTTTGTGCTTTTTGTTTTGTTCTTTTACAGAGGCTTAAATGAAATGTTCAGGACATGCACAAAGACGTGTCAAACATTTAGCAACTACCTTTTCCCTTTAGTCCAGCAGAGAATGGCAATTCCAGACCTAAAATCATACAAATGATTCTGGTGAAGGTGTATGGACTTTAATAACACAGCGGAGCACTTCCTATATTATCAAATGACATCATAAGGTGGAACAGTGTTTTCTGTTTGAGAGAAGAACTCAGCCTAAATATGCAGGGTGTGTGTGTTAAACATGTTAGTAACAAGGAGGAAACAACGTTATCACAGATTAGAAAATAGCGTAAAATTGGTCCTTTAAATGGAGGCATGAAAATGTTAAAGATGGGTATTAAAAAGCAAAATAGAATTGCAGCTGAACCTGGGTTGCCAATGCATTTAACCTTCAGAAAACACACGTTTTTCTCATTCACAGTGTATTAGGTGCTGGGGTTTAGGAAGTGAAGACTCAGATCAGAGAGAGTAATTTTAGGTTTAAACCAACTGGATTTTAACATGGTCTTGAAAACAACTTGGCCACCATGTTCAACGTTTTCATAATTAAGAATAAATTGCCATTGTTATTAATAAGAGCAATATTTAATTTGAACATGTTACATAAAATCAGTTCAGTAATGCAGATGCAATCCAGATGTTGACCTGGGTTCATGGTCAGGACAGGATTATCTAACAGTTTCTGATCCTCCTATCCATAACTAATCTCTTAACTTTTTTGCACGATCTAAACTTTTGAATATTGAACAGTTATGGAAAGAGGGAAAAAAAATCCTATTTTAATTAGCTTTGAGGCTGGGATGGTGTAAAGAGAAGGGGTCACCTGGGGCGCAGGTGAAGATCTTCACCTCCTCCGCCTCTCACGGTGCGGAAGATCTGGACATGCATGAAAGTAAATACAAGCCTTGAGGAGAGTTATTTGGATAGTTTTAGTCCCAGATGTCATCCATCCCCGGGCTCTGGCTCCCCATCACACAGAGTAATTAAAATCAGGACTGTTTGGTACTGCACAGCGGTGTCATTTTGGGACAGGCATTGTCCCATTGTCCTCAAGTGGTGTGTTCAAGAGTTTGATATGGGGACATACAGATTCAAATGGCTAATATATTATGCTAGTTTATGAGCTATGTTATAATGGTGTTATGTGATCAAAAAATACATGGAGTTGTGTTTTGTTTCATTCGCACTTGTTTAACATAGAAATCCTGTAGATTTAGGCTGTCGTGGTCAGTGTTGGGCACGTTACTTTGAAAAAGTAATTAATTACAGTTACTAGTTACTAACCCAAAAAAGTAACTGAGTTAGTAACTGAGTTACTACACTATAAAAGTAACTAGTTACCTAGGAAAGTAACTAATGCGTTACTTTTTTTTTTAGTAAAAAAATGTCAAATAATTTGGATTTTTTGACAGTGCATTATACAGCTTTTGCTGCTTGGCTGGCGTGGCTCTGTCACCGTGGACTTCATTGCTAACAGCACCGAGCATGAGATTATCATCATGGGGCCTGCTTCTTCTGCCCCTTCCTCTCCTCCTCCTCTCCTTTCCTCTTCCTCCTCCTCCTCCTCTCTTCTTCATTGTTAACGACACCTAGCATGAGATTATCATCATGGGGCCTGCTGGTGGCCACTAGTTTAAGAGAAGCGCGCGCCGTCCAGAGATGCTTCATTAAATTCGAGTTGCTTACATTGGACGTGGACAAAGTCTTTGGTCTTTGACACAGTGTGCTTGCCTGGAAGAATCCATGACTCATCGCTGTACCAGCGGTATCGCGCTGTATAGGAAATACAGAGAGATATAATTTGGCTGGCCAGGTAAACAATGTGCACGTAACATGTACGTTTTTACCTTTTACCTCGACGAGGTTAAAATACTGCCTATACTTCTGTCTTCGACTCGGGACTCGCCATCTGACACGGGGTGTGTATTGTGTGTGCGCTACTACTGTGTGCTGGGATTGTGTGTAGAACCCGCCCACCGCCCACTGGGTGTCTCTGATTGGCTCAACATGAAATCTTACTCTGCTTTAGCCAATCATCATTACTTATCCCGCCCTCACCAAAGGGAGAAAAAAACTTCCCCTGTGCCTATGCGAGTCGCGCACATGATGCCAGTTTCAAAATGAGCAGGTTCAGTAACGCGGTAACGCACCGTTTAGTAACGGTAACTGAGTTCCTTTATTTTAAAAGTAACGCGTTACAGTATTAGTTACTGTCAATAGTAACGGCGTTACAGTAACGCGTTGTTAGTAACGCGTTACTGCACAACACTGGTCGTGGTAATACAAGAAGTGCTCCACTGTGTTTTAAACTTCATAAACCTTCACTAAAATCATTTGGATGATTTCAGCCCTGGAATTGTCTATCTCTGCTGAAAACGTTCCTGTTAACATAAAAAAAACAAAAACAAGGTGGAACAAAGGATTTTGAGCTTTGGAGTTAGACAGACTAATAGATAAAGGATTACTCAAACAAGTGGATAAAATGTGGTGTTTTTGATGAGGAAACAGTATTATAACATGGCCTAAAGCTAACAGGAGTCAGTTTTGCATAATGTAGGGTTTTTAAAACTGTGAAGTATGTGTTTTTGTTTATGCTAAATAGTTTAGACTTTTTAACTGTGTTATAGTGAGTGATTGATGCTTGTTTTTGTAGCCTAATCGTTTATTCTCCTGTATTCAAGATGTCATTGCTGCAACCCTGTTTTCACTGCTGCTTTTACACTGCTCTGTACTTACCTCTTTCTCATGTTCAGTTTTCTCTATTGCTGATACATCTTGGTTTTGGCAGTGCTGCAGACACATTTTTAGCACAAATTACAAAAAAAAAAAAACATGCCCTGCTTCCTGGCATGAGCTATCCATAGGAGATACTGTACCTGCAGCAAAGTCATCAAGGCAAGGTGACACTTTTATGGCCACTTACCATAAAGCATAACTATAAGCACAACAGAGAGAGAGCAGAGTTTTATCATTACAGTAATGATAACAGCAACTAGCATGCTAACGGTGCACCAGCTCTACTTCTTATTTTGCAGCCAATAAAAATGCTTTATAATTAGATGCAGACAGCGGTCTCTTTTTGACCCTGAGAAAAGGTTTTACAATAGATCTGTGCTGGGTCATAACAGATTTTACTTAATGACATAAAAACATTGTGTAAAGCCTCTTTAAGCAGACCGCCGCACCAGTCCTGGTAATTCTAAAATAAATATAGCATCACTTCCTCTGCCTTGTGTAACCTTTCAACAGTTTTTAATAGCTCATATGAAATTTCCATCATCAGGCTAATCATCAGGCTCCAGGCACAGGCACAGTAAACCACGCCACCTATAGGAACTGTAACAACACCATAAAAGGATTTTGTTGAACGTTTTTCTTTATTTAAACATATTTTTATTTATTTTTACAGGTGCACTATGTTTGCCGGGATGCAGAAAGCACACTTCTTTATTACTTTGTGAAGATGTGAGTCTGGCCCCCGGTGAATTGGATGACGAGATAATGTGATTGGCAGGCTCAGTAAATGCATGGTCTTTCCTTATCAGAAAAAAATAAAGGGAAAAAAAATCACAGGGAAGCTGAAAATACAATATGCACAACAAATGAGAAAATCTCATATCTTTGTGTAAAAAAACAAAACAAAAAAAAACACAGAGATATCATTCTGGATTTGACAGGCAAGCACCATGTACCTTTTCTGAAATGTTATGCAGCCACTTGCCTTCCCCCACTGAGATGCTATTGCTTTTCCCGGAATGTTGGACAAATGTTTTTATTTCTAAAAATAATGCAAAAAAAACAAAACAAAACAAAAACATTCTTCCTGTAAGTGGGCTTGCATCTTGGAACGGTAGCATTAACATGGGGATAGATCATTTTAATGCCTTATTCTGAATATTCCAGGCAAAGCCATATAATCTCACTGTATACTACAAAAAATACTGTATATCCTCCACTATAGAAGTTACCAGAGGTGTGGACTCGAGTTATGTGACTTCGACTCGAGTCAGACTCGAGTCACGAATTTGATAACTTTAAACTCGACTCGACAAAATGTACAAACACTTGCAACTCGACTTGGACTTCAATATCAATAACTCGTGACTTCACTTGGACTTAGGCCTTTTGACTTGTGATGACTTGCTACGTCCAATGAAAAAAAAAAAAACAACTAAAAGTATGTTGATAAGGACCGCACTCGTTGTACTTGTGAATCTACGAAAATGTATGCAAAGAGCATGTGCGCGCGGCTTGCACAACAATCCAATCACAGTAGATCTACGTTGCTTTCATTCGACCGCATCCAAGGCAAATTGCACAACAAATGATGCGGAAACAAGCATCAACGCGCCAGTTTGCAAAATGATGCCGAAGGTGATTTGTTATATTATATGATTTGTAGAAATTTTATTTCTTTGTAAAGGGGACTCGAAATGACTCGAAACTAAAATGCTAGGACTTTGGACTCGACTTGAGACTTGTGAGCTTTGACTTTGGACTTGACTCGGCACTTGGATACTTGGGACTTCACTCGGACTTGAGTGCAAAAGACTTAGACTTACTTGGCACTTGCCCAGCAATGACTTTGTCCCACCTCTGGAAGTTACATAGTGCCACTTTAGTGTTTCTGGTATAATTATAATATAAAACATAAAACTTACACTTGCATAATATTATGACTTTATTTTTTATGAAATTGTTTATTCGTTTACTTTTACACCTGTATCTGACCTTCTATTGAGCCACGTTGTACATTCATGCATCGTACTGTCTGCACATTACAAAATCAAGAATTGTTCAGTCTGACACAGCGGTATCCCCTAACAGGGCTGTAACAGGGCCGCGCTATATTAGATGTATTGAATTACAATGACTCTGGTGCATTTTTAATATTACACAGGCTTTATTAGAAGTCACTAAAAACATTAACCTGTGCAGTGTTTTTATTGTGTGGCACAATTTGTGGTTCATAAAACAATACGGTGCCAAAACAATATGAGACTCTTGGATATGAAACGAGGCTGAAATTGAAATAATGTTGATGTGAGCAAGGAGGAGTAAGATATTAAATTGGGAAAATAACTTTGAAAGCACATCATGTACGGGGATCATCTTTTTTGTATTAATAAGAATATGTGTTTGCCTGGATTATTTCATCAGTGCATGGGGGTGCACAGGCCTAGGATGACTCACTGTGGGGTAATTGTATTTCAGTTTGTGGGCTGCTCTCTCAATGCTTTATCTCTCATATATACTGTGGGACTTATTGAGCTGCTGATCTTGAAGTAGTAAAGCAAATATGCGCTATATTCTTTGAGCTCATTCATAATATTTTGGATAAGAATTGTTCTTAATTCAAAATAATTGTGACCAAATCCAGTCACAAGTTGGAGGCGTTTTGAGTTATTCACAGATTCAGAAAGTATAGCTTCTAAGCTTTCCAACAATGTCTTAAAGGGACAGTGTGTAAGATTTTTACCCGTTAATTACTGAAATTGAAGATACCCATTCAAAAATACATTGTTTTCCAAGCCTTTTCACTTTCATCATGAAATCAAAGTATTCTTTTGGACTTAGATATAGTCACATAAAAGGGGGATCTTCCCCATGCAGAGGCAGCCATTTTGAATACGAGAGCTGCAGAAGGACATTTGGGCTCCGCCTTCGCCTTCGGCAAGGCTCGTGGTTTTGGGTAAACAACACAAGCATGCTGCCGGATCACACGTCGTAATGGATCTAACACGTGTTTTGGACTAAATTGTTTTACTGGATTTTATTCGCTGGATCCTTACGGACAAATTGAGAGCAAGTTTATGGTGAAATAAGGAGTTTGACATGTGCAAAGCATTCTAAGGTAAGCTAACCTCGTTTTGTGCTTTTCCGTATAAAAGCCCCATGTGCTCGGGGAGTGATTGTTTTGCAGGGAAATGAATTGCATAGTCAAAAAGAGGAGACTGTAAGGTTTCATTTGATGTGTAGAGTGTCATGGTACATGATCGGGAATGTGTGTTTTCATGTGAAAAGGAAAAAAAAAAAAAAAACAGGACAGCACGGCGCGCGGGTCCCTCGAGGTCTGCCGTAGCTAAAACAGAAAGTGCAATAGCGACTATCCACCTATGCGCCACGAATCCTACACACTGGGGCTTTAAACATGGAAATCTGAGAACATTTGAAGAATTTGTGGCCATTTGAAAGCAGTACATGTGAAAACAACAAGCTGAGAAAAGCGGTGTTAAAGATAGGGCTGTGGAGCAGAAAGGAGCTCATTTGCATGACATTAAGATATGCCCTCCCCCATCACTGACCATCACTGTGGTGTGGTGTTAGCCTAGTGGCATTAGGAATATTCATGTTGTCTGTTGTATTGTAAAAGTTTCTATCTAATTTCTATTTCCACTTGAATTGAATTCCACTGAATTAGTGAACTATTTGAGATGTATGTTTACAGAGACTTGCTTAACCTGTATAAAACCTGTGTTTTCTTTTTGTGCTCGTGCCAATTCAAATCTCACTTTTTAATTGTTTTTAGTGGTACACTATGGCTACGTTCAGACTGCAGGGCAGATTGTGAAATCAAATTTTTTTGCGAGATCGTTCACATTTCCAATTAAATGTGACTTGTGTGTGATCTGCAGTGTGAACTTTATACACCCCAAAAGTGTCCCGCATGTGCATTGGAGGACACAACGACGTCACATGCAGCGAGTGTGCTCAGTGTTTACGGAAGTCGCCTAAACATGGATGCTAGCATTGAGCGCCTGGAGATTTTAAAGTTGCTGTCGTACCGGAGCCAGAAAATGTATAACTTATTTGATTTAAGGAGGAGATGGGGATGGACAATTTTTTTTTTTGGCCTTGGGGTTTTGTGAGGCAATGGCAGCAACGTCCGTAGAAAGGAACGTGTGAGTGTGGAGTCGCAGCCAAGAGTGGTGGGATTGCTACACTGTAAAAATGATTTTTGCGTTCATAGACAATAAAACTGTCAGTTGCATCGTACACTGTCTCAAATGAGTAATTTCAACTCACTTTTGTAAGTTTCTGTTAAAAAGTTGATCTTAATTCATATTTTGAGTTGACATGATATACAAATTCAAGTGGACGGTAGTTTGGGCCAGGCCAACTAATCTGCGCATGCTCATTTGGAATAAAGAGACTAACGAGTCCTTTTGTCAACATTGATGTTGACGAAAACGAAATGAGACGTTATTTTATCTCCTCTTCGCGCATTATTTGCAGTTTTAAGTTGGTAAAATAGAAACTTGAACTTAAAAAGGGCTGGCGGTTCGAATCCCGTTCTAGACGGGTTGACCACGTGTGATCTCAGCTCCCACAGATGAGCGCTGCTGTTGTGTCCTTGGGCTTACACTTAACCCCACCTCGCCCCCAGTGTCTGCGGACACTGGTAGCCCCCATGGCAGAAGATACATCAAGCCCCGTTGTGACGTGAGCTGTCCTCCTGTGGACCCACCACTCGCGGGAGGATTCATGGGGGCTGGTGCATTGTGTTCTGGGCAGCAGAACACTGCTTGGACTGCTGCCCCTGCGACCCAGAAAATGGAAAAGCGGAAGAAGATGAATGAATGAATGAATGATTAGCTGGCACAACTTTAAAAGCTTAGTTGACCCAACTTAAAGCCCCAGTGTGTAGGATTCGTGGTGCATAGGTGGATGGTGCTATTGCACTTTCTGTTTTAGCTACGGCAGACCTCGAGGGTCACCCGGGCGTGCACGAGCCGCGCGCCGCTACTGTATAAATAAAACGCGGTCCCGTTTTTTTTTTTTTCTTTTCTCATGAAAACACACATTCCCGATCATGTACCATGACACTCTACACATCAAATGAAACCTTACAGTCTCCTCTTTTTGACTATGCAATTCATTTCCCTGCACAATAATCACTCCCCGAGCACATGGGGCTTTTATACGGAAAAGCACAAAACGAGGTTAGCTTACCTTAGAATGCTTTGCACAGGTCAAACTCTGTATTTCACCATAAACTTGCTCTCAATTTGTCTGTAAGGATCCAGCGAATAAAATCCAGTAAAACAATTTAGTCCAAAACACGTGTTAGATCCATTACGACGTCTGATCCGGCAGCATGCTTGTGTTGTTTACCCAAAACCATGAGCCTTGCCGAAGGCGAAGGCGGAGCCCAAATGTCCTTCTGCGGCTCTCGTATTCAAAATGGCTGCCTCTGCATGGGGAAGATCCCCCTTTTATGTGACTATATCTAAGTCCAAAAGAATACTTTGATTTCATGATGGAAGTGAAAAGGCTTGGAAAACAATGTATTTTTGAATGGGTATCTTCAATTTCAGTAATTAACGGGTAAAAATCTTACACACTGTCCCTTTAACAGCAATACTTAAAAACTAAAAAATTTAAGTTGATACTGCGTGAAAAGTCCCTCAGTCGTCCAGGTAGAATCCATGATAACAGGAGAAGTTCAATTTGTCAACTGGACAAAGTTTGTTTGGTTGAAAACGTTTCGCCGCTCATCCGAGAGGCTTCGTCAGCTCTAATAAGAATACTGGTAAGACACTTGCTTATATTCATGACATCATTGGTTTCCGTCTTTTGTTTCTCTGGCGTCTAGCTAACGATCGTTAGCTAGACGCCAGAGAAACAAAAGACAGAAACCAATGAGATAGTTTCGGAAAGTAGTTAGCTAGGTAGCTCCTCCCTACAGCAAGATATAAGCAAGTGTCTTACCAGTATTCTTATTAGAGCTGACGAAGCCTCTCGGATGAGCGGCGAAACGTTTTCAACCAAACAAACTTTGTCCAGTTGACAAATTGAACTTCTCCTGTTATCATTAAGTTGATACTCACAACTCAAAAACTGTGCAGTCGGTTGCCTTGAAAATTTGAGTTGAACTATTTTTTACAGTGTGTGTTTTTTGCTGCTTCACTGACATGGACTTCATACACAATTTTTATATGACGAGAAGAACGTTTGTGTATCTTTGTGAGCGCCTACTTGTACCACTCTCACTTGTTGAAAACATGTAGGTCAGATGAATGCGACCTGGCCATTCAGACTGAAGTTGCATGTCAAAAGATCGGATATGTATCGGTTTTAGGACCACTATCCAAGTGGTCTGGGTTGCATTTGAAAAAATTGGATCTGTGTCATTCAGACAGATCAGATACAGGTCGCATAAGGCTGCAGTCTGAATGTAGCCTATGTTGCTTTTCTAGTGGAGGGTCTACCATCTGGGCTCGCAAGATCACATAAAAACTAAGCAACAGCATCACACAACCTTAATGGGGGCACTGCTGAGGAAAATAAAAAGAGATCTGCTTTCACGGGAGTACTAGAGGATTGTCGGTTAAAATCCTGCCTGCACTGCAAAAAGCTTGTCCAAAATTTAAGATATAAACACTTAAATCTATCAGAAAATGACTTAAAATAGTGAAATTATCTGTCCTTGCAGCAAGATAATATTACTTGACAAGTTATCTTAAAATAAACTACCTCTAGACTACAATTAAGCAGTCTCAGAACTAGTAAGTAGATAATAAATCTGAAAACAAGATGAATAACCTGATGTAAGTTTTAAAATTTTGGCCAGATCAGAGAAAGTTGCAATGTGAATACATACTGCCCTTGTACCTTTAGGTATATCCTTTCGCTTACACTACACACCAATAATAGAGAAACCAGTCGCATCTCTACAGAGCTCCATAGTACAGAGCTCATCTCATTGTTTTTAATTGTTTTGAACTCTCCTTTCCACAGCTGGGGATGAGACAGTTCACTCACTTTGTCCACAGTAGTCATGGTCATGGTCAATAACGACGGACATGCTGCGTAAAAATCTCCCATATTACTGCATCACTAGTTTGGTGTGACAAAAAATGTGATAAAAACAATACCACACTTCTATACTAATGCATTGTCCACCTGTCCTTTATGGAAAATTCATTCTGTGTTTTAAAATAGGAAGGACAAGCTAAAATAACCCCTCTGTAAATATCCCCACTTCAGCATGTTAATTAATCTGACCTCACGTTGTAAAAGTAACTAGCGCACACACTAGGGACACGCAGGGAGAGTGTGATGTCCTAATAGAGTGAGGTTAAATGTCCGCGTCCTAATTAGCGTAATACTTTACTCTGGGAGATAATGAGATTTTATTTAAAAGTCACTCGGTAGGTGATGTCGTTATCTGCCAGCTCCCTCCTTCTCGCTCATCTGATCACAGAGACTCTGTCCCTGAAGCTCTGCCACATACAAAGGGTCGTTTTATTACACCAAATGTATGTTTAATCAGTTGTAGCATAACATGTTTTTAGTAACTATGGGATAAATACTATAAAAATGTATTGGTTCAGAATTGAAGGTCTAAATCAGGGGTGTCAAACATGCGGCCCGGGGGCCAGATCCGGCCTTCCAAGACCTTTAATCTGGCCCTCGGCTTACCTGGCCAGCCAAATGATATCTCTCTGTATTTCCTATACACCGCGATACCATTTGGACACTCTCCATCCACTCTCGCTCCTCCGGTTCCAAACCGACTCCGCGATTCTGATTCGTTCAAAGATGGTGACGTCAGTGCACCCGCCTTTGCCCGCAAAGTCACTCTTAGGCAGCGGAAGTTCCGCCTCAGTTTTGAATCAAGATGGCGCAATCTCTGATTGGTTCACTTAGCTGTCTGTCTACGCGCAACCGCAGCGCATTCTGTGGATCAAACGTTACCAGACTCACTCGCTGGTACAGCGATGAGTCATGGATTCTTCCAGGCAAGCCCTCGGCTGATTTTCTATTAAAATATTTTAGTCTTCTATTAAAATATTGTAATTTTCTGCGCAGCTTAGCATAGCAGCGTCTCCAGCGCCTCTGTGCGTGGCCCCTCCCACCAGAGCATCACAAATGAAGACTCGCCTCTTTCCAAACCATTGTTTTGACTGTTGACCGTGACACCCTCATCAGCAAAATGTCAAAAATGAGAAAAGTGGACGCCGAGTGCAGGATATTCCAAGAAAAATTTAATAATTCCTACATGTAATTGTTCACTGAGGTGAATGGGAAACCTGTGTGCTTGTGTTGAAATTGCATTTTTCTTAAAGATCCCATGACATGGTTGCCTGGAAGAATCCATGACTCATCACTGTACCAGCGAGTGAGTCTGGTAACGCTTGGTCCAAAATGCGCTGCGGTTGCGCGTAGACAGACAGCTAAGTGAACCAATCAGAGATTGCGCCATCTTGATTCAAAACTGAGGCGGAACTTCCGCTGCCTAAGAGTGACTTTGCGGGCAAAGGCGGGGGCACTGACGTCACCATCTTTGAACGAATCAGAATCGCGGAGTCCGTTTGTAACCGGAGGAGCGAGGGTGGATGGAGGGTGTCCAAATGGTATCGCGGTGTATAGGAAATACAGAGAGATATCATTTGGCTGGCCAGGTAAATGACATGGTACTTCTTGATGCTTTTATATGGCTCCTTAATGGTTCCCTTATACTGTAAATGAATCCTTCTTCAAAATCAAGACTCAGTGCATGAGAAAGAGAGATAAGATGAGAAAGAGTCATAAATGTCACTCTGGAACACTCCATTATGGGCGTTGTTGCTTGAATGCAAATGAGGAGGACAGACATGGCCTATAGTAGGGGATGGGGCGTGGCCAAGCTCTCCGCTTCGCTCTGTGACCCACTTCCATGTTTTTGCACGGGGGAGAGATGAGAAGCGTTCCATTGAAAAATAAACACATTTCCACAGAAAATAAAATTAAACCACTGCTGTTTCAGATATCCACAGGCTCAGATAAAGGACTTCCGAGCCTAGAAACACTCGCAAGTGCCTCCAGGCAAATAAAAAAACGCATTTCGCATTGCGTAGCTCCTCCGCAGTCCAAACTCTCTGGGCGTGATTTACACAGACGCTGAGTACAGACAGACGGGGGTGGAACTGCATTTGCATTTCTTTTTTCAATCTGACGTCAATAAGGTGCCTTGTTCAGAATCGCCCGTTTCAGCTCTGATTTTTTTCTAACGCAGAAAAGGATCGCAAATGCTCAGTTTAGACATTTCGCAACTTTTAGCCATGGGGGGAAGGGGCCCTAAACAGGGTAGGGGAGCTCACATTAACGTTCAAAAACCTCAGAAAGTGAAAATTTCATGCCATGGGACCTTTAAAGTTTCAGGTTGTTCATAATAGTATAATATTTTGTAAAAGAAAGAGTTCAGCAAATAAAAAAGATTGTTTCTCTGCACAAATATTTGGACTTATTGCTATATTTGGGGTATATATGCCATGAGTTTTCTGATCCGGCCCCTTTAGGATCAAAGTAGGTTGGGTACGGCCCCCGGACCAAAATGAGTTTGACACCCCTGGTCTAAATCATGTTATGCAAATGCAAAGAGTTTAATAATGCACTGAATAATAATGTTGACAAAGAATGACATTAAAGGTAGGCATTGTGGAACTTTTCTGGTGGAAGGTCTGTGGAGATGTTGCTTTGTCTGGAAGGTTTCACAGTGCCTTTCTACCAAGTTACAGGTCAGATCTATGGACAGTCAGGATGGCTGTTTTGCTAGGAATTTTCGGGATAAACAAGAAGAAGAAACAAGCAGGTCATGGACCCCCAACCAAAAAGTTACATAGTGCACGTTTAAAATACATAATTTATCTGAGTTGAGACCAAATACAAATATTAAAGCTGCAGCTGTATTATAGGCCTTCTCCATCCCTTGCACCCACAGGGATCATGCCTCTGCCCCCAAAGTCTAAATTACTTGATGATAATATGACTGTAGGTATGTCCTCACTGACTTTTGTTCAGCAATTATTTACCAAATTTCATTTGCCTAGGACATACTTAATCAGTGATACGCACAGGATTCAGCGTTGCGTAGTTATTTTGATATAAATGAAAAGTAAGTAAGTAAGTAAGTAAAATTTTATTTATATAGCACCTTTCACAGACAAGAGCCACAAGGTGCTTCACAACAAGACTTAAAATACAACAATATACAAAATACAAATATAAAAATATATAAAAATATAAAAGGTGGAAAGAAAATTCACTGCTTGCTACTGTGATTTGCAGCTATACAAAAAAAGTGTTTTTTTTTAAATATAATTTTATTTATCAAATAATAATTTCTGTGTACATTAGAAGAGTTATGACCCAGTGTACAAGATGGTTGCTTGGTAACAGTTATGGAATTCCCTAGTGTAATGACGTAATTTAAAACCAGGAAGTAAAAACTGAAACCGGGAAAAGAAAACAAAGTTTGTTAAATCTTAAATATAATGATCTTAACTGTATCTTAGTAAAATGTGTAGGCACTTAAACTACCTCAGATGCTTCCAGTGTTCATGACAAAACAGAATGGCTAGGTATTGTAAGAGGACAATGTATTTTTAAAAATATTTTTAGTAATGTATTCTGGTCTGTACGTGCCATGACGCATTTTATTCACTTTTATGTTTAAAAGTGTGCAGTGAGTCTGAAGAAGAGGGGCTTCTGAAATAAAGATAATTTGGCTTTCTTTATAATAGATTCCTCTTACATCACATGGGAGCTCTCCCAAATTGGCTCTTGTGTCTGGGAAATGGTGCCCTCATACCAGCCGTCTTCACACAAAAGCACTGACGCACAGCGCACCAAATGAGGCAATTGGTTTGGAAATGTGACCAATGATATTCTTTGGATTGAAGCCACTGGTACCACTTTCAATTAACTACAGCTCTGGAAAAAAATAAGAGACCACTGCATTTTTTTCTGAAATCAGCATCTCTACATGTATTACAGCCATTCCATTCCAGCATTAGTTGAATTCCAACACAAACACAAAGCTGAGCTACTTCAGTTCTTGCACCAGGAGTGGAATAAAGTCACCCAAGGACAATGTGAAAGACTTGTGGAGAGCATGCCAAGACGCATGAAAGCTGTGATTAAAAATAAGGGTTATTGCACCAAATATTGATTTCTGAACTCTTCTTAAGTGTAAACATTAGTATTATGTTGTTTTAAAATGAATTTGATATTGTTTCTTTGCATTCTTTGCGGACTGAAAACATGTATCTTTTTTGTTATTTTGACCATTTGTCATTTTCTGCAAATACATGCTCTAAACGATAATATTTTTATTTGGAATTTAGGGGAAATGTTGTCAGTAGTTTATAGACTCAAACAAAAATGTTCCTTTTGCCCAAACACATACCTATAAGTAGTAAAATCAGAAAAACTGATAATTTTGCAGTGGTCTCTTATTTTTTTCTCCAGAGCTGTATATTACTGGAAGCCACGATTGCACTAACCACTTTTATCTCCATGCAGTTTTTTTATTGCATTGGATTCAGATTCAGATTTTAACTTTGGAGTTGTGTCATGGTGATCCCCCAGGAATCAACTCTTGAATCAGTGCTGGATGCTTTTAGCTCTTCCCAATGCATAAAACCTTATAAAAACATAAGAGCTCATACCGATTCTTTGCAAATTATTCTTAAATCATTTCCATTTCCAAAAATGGCAAAGGCTGTACCCAAACAGTAAAAGTGAGCTGACCATCATATTTTATCTTGTTAGTTTATTTGAACATGGACAATACATGGGTGAAGAAAAATCTTTCTTCACAGTACTAGTTTAAAATATTATCCTGGTGAAATTAAAATATTATGAGGTTTTGCAATTTGACCCCCTCATACATTATTATATACTTTATATATGTTAACTATTTTTGTGCTTTCATTTTTGTGCATTTATGCTTCCATATATAATCCCTACTGCTGTCTGCACTGCATTGCTTTATTTATTTATTTTTTCTCTCTCCACACTACATCACTTCTCCTTCAGAGCACTGTCACCTTACAATTGCTGTGCATCCTGCCTGTGAAACTACTGCATCAAATTTGTAGTTGTTTGTTGCAGTTGTAGTATTTTGCATGATGTTTTTATATATTTATGGAAAACTGCATTGAGGAAACGTGGATGACATGGGACGAGTGTTCAAATATGGCCCGGAAGAGATCACTAAATTATCCAAACATCTATAAGTGACATCTGAAACCTCATCAGGCATGTTTTAGATGATAGGACAACATCACAAAATGGTAGAAAGCTCCAAAAAGTTGATAACATGGCCTTTAACATTTTCCAACAAAAACAACTAAACAACATCAAAATACACCACATTTGAGACTAACATGAGTGAGGCGAATGAAAATAAGTAATTGCCCAGGGCTGGATGTGTGCGTTTAACCACGGGCTGCATTATTCACACTGAAGTGAAGTCATATTTGATTTAATGTTAGCTGCTATTTATATCCGTGTAAGAGGCATGTAAGCACACAGGGTCGAGGGGGCATCGGGAAGAGTGCTGGTGCATGGTGCAGTAGTCCGTGGAGGGCAGACAGTGTCCATTAGAGCTGCTGTTGACATCCTAAGTTCCCTATGACCTTATAGTTCTATAGGTCTGAGGTATATACAAGAGATGTTGGTAAAAGGGAAATATGGTTGTGTGGTTGGATATAAGGTTGCAATGATTAATGGGGTTAAGTGTGACTAGTTGGTATTAAAACACCTTTAAACAAAAACACCAGCATTATTAAATCAAAATGTCAAAAAAATAATAAACAATTGTTGACTTTCATTAAAGGGTCACATTTTTATATAGAGCTTTTCCACCTTCAGCTGCACTCAAAGCACTTTACATCAAGGAACCACTCACCCATTCACACCAGTGTACACAGTCACTGATGGCAAGGTGGGTTAAGTGTCTTGTGCAATGACACAGCATGAAAGGGCATGAAAACCTGTTCTCCTCTGACTCTGGCAACCTCAACATCCTCATCTTCCTGCACCTCACTGCTGCTTTTGACACCATCAACCACTCTATTCTTCAGACCACCTTCAACATCACCGACACAGCCCTCTCCTGGTTCACCTCTTACCTCACTGATGGGCATCAATTCATCAACATCAATTACTGCAAGCCCCCTCTGCTCCATTCACTCAGGGTGTCCCCAAAGGTTCAGCCCTCTCCTCTTCATACTGTACATCCTCCCTCTCTGTCATATAAACCACTGCCTTGGCCTTCGATTCCACTGTTTTGCACAAGACTCAAACTTGTAATATATAGCTTGCATGGGTGCTAAACAGCTCCCATTGTGCATCAATGCTGGAGAAAATTTTAGAGGGGAGACTCAGAGTTGCAATGGCTATACCCAGGACCTATGTCTGATGGAGGCCACCCCTAAATCCACACCCACTCTTTCTCACTCTCTTTCTCACTCCTGGTAGGGGAGTGACACTACTGACGATTTTCATGGGGCCACTCACTACTCAGGTGGAGCAGTGGTGCATATGCGCAGTGCATCCATGGATTCTACAATCGATCTCTCGGATGCGTATTTTCATATTCCTGTGCACCCAGCGCACGGGAAATTTCTCCATTTTGCTCACGGGGGGATGGCGTCTGTGTACCAGGTCATTCCCTTTGGGCTATCTGGTGTGCTCCAAATTAAGGGAGCATGTGGTGAGGGACACTATGATAGTGCTCAATCATCTCACTGCCCTGGGTTTCAGTATAAACCCTGCCAAGAGCCGGCTAGAACCCAAACAACTTAGACTTAGACAAACTTTATTGATCCACAAGGGAGATTGTTCCACAAGGGAACAAACAGAATATCTGAGACTGAGCATAAACTCCATTGCCTCGTGTGACTCTCACAGTGGCACAGAGAGTCTCTTTTGTCCAGTGTCTCGCACTGTTTCATCAGGGCGCGACTGTCATGTTCAGAACATGCCTTCGCCTTGCTGGTCTCATGGCATGTGTAATTTCTGTTGTCCATCTAGGCCTATTAATGATGAGAGATTTCCTGCGCTGGCTCACAGCACTATACTTGTGCCCCAAGTGTAGTGCACCTTCACCTTATGATGAAGGTGGATTCACGCTGTGTTATGGAGCTCCATCCGTGGTGGGACTCATGCCCCTTGGCAGCAGGGGTCTTGCTGGGCACGGTGTCATCGAGAGTGACCCTGACAACAAACGCCTCCTGGCTCCCACCTTAGGGCTGCAGAGAACGTTGATGTTTTTAAAAGTAGGCTCAAGTTTGCAGCCCTGAAACTGCTAGTATTTTGAAGCTACAGCTTTTGTTTAAGCCTTCCTTGGTGCACCAAAAGATATTGTAGACTTTCTGTGGCAATTTCAACTGAACAGTTAAGGATGTCACCCATAACATTCAGCGCCAATCAAATGATGCTCATCGAGGCTAGCAGTTATAGGGGCAAATTTGGAGCTGAGTTCCATATTTGAAATTCCAATCTTAAGTATCAGAGCAACCAAAGAGCCTGATGAAGGAACATCCTTCCTGCCCTCACCTTTGTTTTAGCAGAGAGCAGATGCTTAGCAATGCTGTCAATCAAACCTCTTGCTAACGCTAGCGGGAGAAACCTCAGAGAAAGAAGGCACCTGATGTGTTATTCATGATTTATGGACAAAATAGTGAGGATCATGTAGTGAGTTAATACAGTACAAACATTTTAAGACCAAAATGACAAACTTGACAGCAGCAGTTATGGAGAGAGGGGCCACAGTTTTTTAAACAGCGGTGGTGGAAGTGCGTGCATCCTCTCTTCTTATTCAGAAAACGACAGCTAGCAGATTAACTATGTCCATACATCCCATACACTCCTGAAATGTTTTTGTGAGGTAACAACATGGCTAAGTGTAATTTTGTGTAATACTGCATGGAACGTTCAAAATAAAAACTACCACCTCAAAGGAACTCTTATGTTGCATGAAGGCACTTTTTCCACCTTCAAGGCACTCACAAAGATTTACATCAAGGGACCACTCACCCATTCAAACACACAGATATGCAGACGCTGGGGGTGTGGGGGATTAAATTTCCCCCAACATTCATTTAAGGGAGCTGGAATCTCACCGCCAACCTGTGGGTCAGCGGATATGACCGCTAAATCAACAATGTCGAGAGTGGGATTAAAACTGCCAACCTTCGGATCAGTGGACAAACACTCAACTGAGCTACAGCCAGTTATAATGTTTACCACTAGCAACTGTAACGTGAAAGTAAACAAACATAGCCCTGCTTTGAAATACTGCTAAGCTTGCCAACCACTCCGCTATAATGACCACCATCATATTTTATCTGCTTAATTATACACCTATTGTAGTCAGAGCATATTCTAAAAGCGTTATAAATTGATGTGAGTAATCTGGCAGAGAACAGATGCGCGGGCCACATTTAGGAGTTTATCATGGCAGCTGCCCGAGATGGTCCACTTATTAATGCTGCATTGTGTGAGCTTTGGAGGCTGTCTTTGTGGGATAAGCCTTCACAGGTCTGACCACATCTGCATACAAGGCCCACATGACCAGATGGTCTCCACACAGCGTGATGGTTCCTTGAAAGAATCCATATTTCATGTCCGAAATTATGACAGTGCTGGATATGGGGCAAATGCAAATGTATTTGAAAATTAAACCAACAATCTGTACATTCCTGTTGACGTTTTCTTCATGTTTTCTTCTATATAACACAACATTGATTCTTTTGTGCTTTAAACCATGTTATAATCAGTAGTCGAGTTGTAAAATGAAACCAGGGGGGATGGTGAAATTTTTCATTTATGTGACATATTTTCCGGGGGGGTGCGAGTGAACATTTTCTTCTGAGGAGCGGAATCTAACCGATCTTCTGGGCACAGAAGCGTTGTGCGCTGCGCTTGAATTGCGTGAGACTTGAGAGCCCTGCGCGGCTCGCTCACAGCTGATCGGCGAACAGGCGCAAACAGGCGGTAATCATCATGATTGGCGGGAGCGCGATCGGTGCGTAATTATGCTGCAACATGATTGGAAGCTGGAGCGCAGTTCGGCCTATGATTGGCTCTTGGCACTGGCTATTTTGACTTAAAGATTTCTCCAAAAGGTGAGGGATTTTCATGCCTGATTGATAAAATGCCACAAGGGATGGAAGAAGGGATGATGTTTTAGAAGAGGGATGATTTTGACTATCCCCCCCCCCCCCACCCCCCCATCCCCCCTCAACTCAAGTACTGGTTATAATGTTATGAATACCTTATCAAAAATATGTGTGTTAAATATGTTTGAATGAAACAAAACTTAGACATGTTTTTGATGAGGAAACATTATTACAACATGAATTGGAAAATAGCAAAATATAGGCCCTTTAAAATCTTGTTTGTTGTTTCATTCATGCAATCTTAAGTTCTCTCTAAGAAAAAAATGTTAAAAATTCAATTCTGACAATGCTCCTCCATGTTTTGTCCATGGTCACTTTTTCTTCTGATCATTTGTAAGCCTAAATTGCATCGACCGCAACAGATTTTGACTATTAAAAATGAAGTAGCCAATTAAGTATTTCATTTTTAACTGCTTCACTGCCAGCAGACTGCATAGACACTAATCACTTTGTTCTGCTAAAGGTTCACAGCACAACTCCTCTGGTCATTTGGTTGTCTCTGTGGAAATGTTATTGCTTTGCTTAAAGAATGTTACTCTTCATATCTGTGGAGAGGTGACAGGATAAATGCATTTTTTTGAGCAACAAAAACACCCATAAAGAAAAAAAATATATGTTTAATGCCATAGTGTGCACAGTAACATTCCAGGCAAAGCAATAACAGAGTCGAGGTAAAGCAATCACCCAGTTACTTATTTAAATGGCTGAAAGAGTAAGATTGGACAGATCCTTCAATAAAAAACAGTTAAAAGTCTGTCTATCTAGTACAAAGCAGCATTTAAACATACAGGCAAGTAGGGATAAGCCGGTCCAGCCTTTTCCGTAGCTTTAATATATAGCTTTTTGCCAATACCTGATATCACCTGATACCAGAGTAGTGGCTGAAAACAACAATTTCTTTTAAACAAAAATAATCCTACTGTGTAATACAGCTGTGATTTATCTCTCAAGTAACCACAGAACAAATTTGTATAAATAAAACACTAACACTAACACTATGAGGCATATTACATTGATTTACTGTAGGCTATATAATGTATGTCCAACCACAGTATTAGCCAATATCCAATCCAGCAAATTTTTCAGCATTGGATACCAGTATTGGATCTGTGCTATAGGTATGTTTACATGTCAGAATTACTATATAACTGGTTAGTTAACGCACGGTGCCTCCCCTTTAAAAAAGCCCACATACGAGGGCTCCAGTCTACTCTTCCCATTTATGTTTCACCACCCTCTGCATCAATTAATCCATCCTCCCTCCAGTGGGGTGGATAAAACCGGAAAGAAGAGGCATGATGGATGTCTCCGGAGACAAAGATGGAGGAAGCGTATAGAGAAGCACCCAAGGACAGCACCTGTAGGACACAGCACAGCGGGGTGCTCTTTCAGCCCAGGCCCATCCACTGACACAAGCTGCTAATGAGGGTGTGAAGAGCTTTACTACACACCAGGAAGTCATCATGGGGTTAACCGGTCACACCGCAAGACACAAAGCTCTCCATGCTACTTCTTCTATGCACATCGGGATAATGACATTTAGAAAATTCTAGGTCATTGATTTTCAACCAGTGTGCCGGGGAACACTAGTGTGCCTCCAGGTTTTGCCTGGCATGTCTAGGAGTAAAGGGCAATCTCAGATACAGTAAGTTTATTCCCACATGCACTTTATTGAATAATCACAGTTTTGTCCAGAGTGTCCTGAGCAACTTACGTTGAAGAAGCACGACAATCATCAATGTCAAATTCAAAGAGCCAGACACAGGGCAAATGAAAATACTGTACTTGCACCCTGGATTCAAAAACATTTCTACATTCATCAGCCTTCTTCACTGCTCCATCTTTCCTTTACATTTTACCTCAAAGTTCAAGTTCAAAGTTCAAAGTCAGCTTTATTGTCAATTCTGCCATATGTGTTCAACATACAGTGAATCGAAATTTTGTTTCTGCCCAAACAGTGCAAAAAGACAGTGTACAAAATACAATATAAAGACAAAACAAAAACGTTAAAGACAAAAATCTAAAATCTAAAGCAGTGCAAAAGAATAAATAAATACCTATTTTCAGATGTCCAAAAAGTGCAGTGTGCATCAAAAATGTGCAATGGAAGATACAGCAGTGAAATGGTAATGTGCAATAGAATGTGCATTGAAAGTAAAGATAAAAATAAATGTGCACCAGTAGTAATTCCAGTACAACAGTAGTAAATAACAGTACAACAGTAGTAAATTCCAGTAATAAATGTGCAACAGTAGTCCTTAGCGGGGGATGAAGCTGTTTGACACTTGAATGTATTTCTGATTCATGCTTGTGTGATGTTCTTATGTGAATGCTGGCTGCTGGCTGCATCAGAATTGCCCCTAAAGGATCAAATAAAGAAATCTAGGCGTTGACACGTGAATGGGTGAAAAGGGAGGAGCACACAGATGAAGCGGTGACTTCACCAAAGTTGAAAATGTTGAACTTTCTGCATCTATTCGCGTTGCGTCAACCAATCAGGGTCGTGTTTTGTAAGTGATGTAAGCTCAACAGAGCAGGACCTCCACCAGTCTCTTTCCCCCTCTCCTTTATTCTGTCCCCTCCTTTATTCTGTCCCTCAAAACACACCCCTGGGGGACACCACAAGCAATGCCAAGGTTTTTCGATGTAAACTTCCCCATCTGAACATATTGCACTCTTTCTGTAAGATAACTCTTCAACCAGTTCTCTGTTACCCCTCTAATACCATATTGTTCGAGTTTATGTCAGAATATTGAGTGATTGATAGTATCAAACGCTTTCTTAAGGTCAATAAAAATACCGGCAGCATATTTAGTGTCATCTAGTGCATTTGTGATTCCCTCTATTGCATCGATTATTGCCATTGAGGTGGTTCTTTGTGTTTGTCCTTCATTTATTTATTATTTATTCAGTTTTCGAGACGTGAGTTGAAGAGTTTTTCAAGGATTTTTGAAAATTGTGGCATTAGGGAAATTGGTCTGTAGTTTGTGAAATTATATTTGTTCTCACTCTTGAATATTGGTATTATTTTGCAGTTTTCATTTTATTCGAGAAATACCCTGGCTCAAAGGATAAGTTACAGATACAGGTTCCAAGATGGCGGCGCGTGAAGACGCAGCGGCCCCTCGTCCGGCCGATAGCGTAGTGTTTTCACCGTCTTTGTCTAGTCTATCCTGTTCGTCTTCAGTGTTTTCTAACAAGTACAGTAGGCAGTTCTTGCTGGACATAGGCAGAACTGGCCAGCACAACTCCCTGGACACTGTACTAGAGGAGAAGCTGGCGCGCTTCGGACTACTCCGCCGGCCTGCTGCTAATGCTGCTAACGCTGCTACACCGGACTCGCCTGCCGCCCCCCGCCCGGAGAGGAGACGCCGCAAGCGGTGTGAGAGGAGGCAGAAGCGAGGCCGGCGCGGCGGTATCAGAGCTAGGCTAACGGCTAGCCCGCACCGGCCGGCCATTCCATCCATTCTCCTCGCCAACGTGCAGTCTCTGGACAATAAAATGGACTACATCAGACTGAGGGCTGCCCAGCGCGACGTGAGGGAGTGCTGTGTTTTTGTTTTTACGGAAACATGGCTCCATGACAACATCCCGGACTCAGCGGTGCGCCTGGACGAGCTAACATGCTACCGCTCGGACCGAGCTAGCGGTGTCCCCGGAGTTAAATCCCGCGGAGGGGGTTTAATAATTTTTCTTCGGGACACTTATTGTCGGGACGCTGTGGTGGTATGTAGACACTGTTCACCCCTAGTGGAGTTTATGATTCTGAAGTGCCGGCCTTTTTATCTCCCGCGTGAAATCACGGCAATATTGCTAGTGGTTGTTTACGTCCCCCCATCACCGAACAGCGCTGATAGGAGGGAGGCACTGTATGAGTTGTATAACTCTATTAGCGAGCAACAGACTGCTCACCCGGACGGATTTTTTATCCTTGCCGGGGATTTCAATCATGCAGACCTCAAAACTGTCATGCCACAAATGCATCAGCATGTTGATTTCCCAACCAGGGGAAACAACATTTTGGACATGGTTTACACTACACACAAGGGAGCATACAAGGCTTACCCCCTCCCCCACATAGGCCTCTCTGACCACATCTCTGTTGTGCTCAGACCGGCATACAGACCCCGTGTAAGGGTCTCTAGGCCGGCTCTGAAGCAGATCCAGGTGTGGCCAGAGGGGGCCTCGTCTGCACTACAGCACTGCCTCGGTACAACAGACTGGGCAGTGTTCAAACAGGCCGCCACATACAACAATCACACTGACATTGAGGAGTACGCAGACACTGTGACCTCCTACATCACCAAATGCATTGGTGATGTCACACACACAAAAACCATCACCACCAGGGCTAACCAGAAGCCATGGCTGACAGGGGAGGTTCACAGGCTGTTGAGAGCCAGGAACGCTGCCTTCAGAGCTGGGGATGTCCCCCATCTGAGGGCAGCAAGAGCCAACCTGTCCCGTGGAATCAGGAAAGCCAAACACAAATACACACAGAAAATAACCGGACACTTTAGAGATAGCAGGGACACACGGAGTCTGTGGCAGGGCATCCAGAACATCACGGATTACAAACCCTTGCCACAGACCTGTGACAATAATATCACCCTGCTCAATGACCTCAACAGCTTCTTTGCACGGTTTGAGGCAGGAAATGACACCCGGCCCCAAAAAACTCCACCACCTCCCCACGACCAGCCCCTGTGTGTGTCTGCAGCCAGCGTGAAGAGGACACTCTCCAGGATCAACACCCGCAAGGCTGCAGGCCCGGACAACATTCCTGGTCGTGTGTTGAAAGACTGTGCAGAGGAGCTCAAGGATGTCTTCACAGACATCTTTAATGCTTCTCTGAGCCAGGCTGTCGTTCCCTCCTGCTTCAAAACCACTACCATCGTTCCCGTGCCAAAGAAGCCCACTCCGGCCACTTTTAATGACTATCGCCCTGTTGCACTGACCCCCATCATCATGAAGTGCTTTGAACGGCTAGTCATGGCACACATCAAATCCTCCCCCCCCACCCTAGACCCATACCAGTTTGCATACCGGGCCAACCGCTCTACCGAGGATGCAATCTGTTCTGCACTTCACCCGGCTCTCACCCACCTAGACAATAAAGACTCATATGTGAGAATGCTGTTCATAGATTTCAGTTCAGCATTCAACACTATAATCCCACAGCAGCTCATTATCAAACTAGACCACCTGGGGCTTCAGACCTCACTGTGTAATTGGCTGCTGGACTTCCTCAGTGAGAGGCCACAGGCAGTGCGGGTCGGCAGAAACACCTCAAGCTGCATTAGACTGAGCACAGGAGCCCCCCAGGGCTGTGTGCTCAGTCCGATGCTCTTCACTCTGCTGACCCACGACTGCTCACCAGCGTTCAGCACCAATCACATAGTGAAGTTTGCGGACGATACGACTGTGGTGGGTCTCATCTCTAATAACGATGAGACAAACTACAGGAGTGAGGTGAGCCTTCTGACCCAGTGGTGCAGCAATAACAATCTCCTTCTTAATGTTGAAAAGACCAAGGAGATTGTTGTTGACTTCCGGAGAGGCCCCACCCAGCACCCCCCACTGTCCATCAATGGTGCTGCTGTAGAGAGGGTGAGCAGCACCAAATTCCTGGGGGTGCACATCAGTGAGGACCTCTCCTGGACAGTGAATACTGTATCACTGGCAAAGAGGGCTCAGAAGCGCCTCTATTTCCTCCGCAAACTGAGGAGAGCTGGAGCCCCTCCACCCATTATGACCACCTTCTACCGAGGCACCATTGAGAGCGTCCTGACCAGCTGCATCACTGTGTGGTACGGGAGCTGCACTGAACAGAACAGGAAAGCCCTGCAGCGCATAGTGAATGCAGCTGGGAGGATCGCTGGTGTCTCTCTCCCCTCCCTCCTAGACATTTTTAACACCCGGCTCACCCGCAGAGCGTCCAGCATTGTGGGTGACCCGAGCCACCCCGCACATAGCCTGTTCAGCCTCCTGCCCTCGGGGAGAAGGTACCGGAGTCTCCGGGCCCACTCCACCAGGCTTTCAAACAGCTTCATCCACCAGGCTGTCAGGAGGCTGAACTCACACCCGAACTCCCACCTTACCCATCTCCCACCCCCCACCCCCCATATTGGCATAACCTGTATTCCATAAAAAGACCTATCACTCTAGACACTTAAAAAAAAAAAAAAAAAAAAACTGCTGCTAAGGACTACTGTTGCACTGTTGCACATTTACATTTACTACTGGATTTTACTCCTGTTGCACTGTTGTTTACTACTGTTATTGCACACTTACATTTACTACTGGAATTTTTAGTACTGTTGTTTACTCCTGTTATTGAATTTTACCCCCGTTGCACTGTTGTTTACTACTGTTATTGCACATTGACTACTGGAATTTTAGTACTGTTGTTTACTCCTGTTACTGCACTAGAATTACTACTGTTGCACATTTATTTTTATTTTATCTTAACTCCTATGCACATTCTACTGCACATGACCAAGTCACTGCTGTATCTTCCATTGCACATTTTTGATGCACACTGCACACTTTGGAAATCTGTATATAGTATAGTTTATTTATTATGTTGCACTGTTTTAAGATTTTAGACCGTAGACTTTAGTTTTAACTTAGATCTCTGTCTTAGATAGTTTTTTGTTGTGTTTTGTCTTCATATTGTATTTTGAACACTGTCTTTTTGCACTACCTGGCCAGAGAGAAACAAAATTTCGATTCACTGTATGTTGAACACATATGGCAGAATTGACAATAAAGCTGACTTTGAACTTTGAGGTAAAGGGCTGAACAATTCCAGAAAAGAAGAAATTTACCGCACACTCGTTTGACTTTACTCAATAAAGGAATAAGAGTAAAGTCAAGCGAGTGTGCGGTAAATTTCTTCTTTTCTGGAATTATTCAATGTTCCTGTTGTTACCAGCACCTGGAAGCTGTGCGTGGAGTTTTGAACTTTTGAAAGGGCTGAACAATGTTTTTTATTTCTTTTTTAACTAGTACCATGTCTATGTCATGACAATCTTTGGATAGTTTACTTTTACAATTCAGAACGATGTGAGTCACCTCCTGTACATTTGTTGCAGATATAAAGATAGGATGTAGATTTCTTCCAACATTTTGATGAAAAGATACCTGATCTGGATTTTTTGCAGTCAACTCAAGTAAGCACACTCGCTTGACTTTACTCTTATTCCTTTATTGGGCTTGTTCGCTCTAAGACCAATAAGATACAGATACAGGTAAAGGGCTGAACAATTCCAGAAAAGAAGAAATTTACCGCACCTTTTTTTACCGTACCTCGTTTGACTTTACTCTTATTCCTTTATTGCCAATAGGCAATAAAGGAATAGGCAATAAAGGAATAAGAGTAAAGTCACGCAAGTGTGCGGTAAACTTTTTTTCTGGAATTATTCAATGTTCCTGTTGTTACCAGCACCTGGAAGCTGTGCATGGAGTTTTGAACTTTTGAATTTACAGCTCTAAAGTCATTCCAGAGTTGGCTGGCCAAGCGTAGGAGCTCTGCCTCAAAAATGCAAATCTCCACATATGGCATTGTTGAAATGCAGCAGGAGTTTGGAGTCTGTTTACAGTACTTCTTTTCCAGGTCTGCTGGTATTTACCGGCACTGATCGCATGTACCAGGTGAAGTTCTTCCAGGAGGGGTGGAGTAACTGAGGACATCAAGAGCACACTATGTCTCTGTTCTGCACAAGCTTCAGAACTGAGCTTGTGGCAGATTCTGATTCTGCCTGTGCTCCTATAAAAAATAAAGTGTAAATAAAACCAACTTACAGGATATATTTAGTTTTAAATTGTTAATTACTATTGTAACAGTCCTCAACATTAAATGCATATATGGGTATATATAGAGGATATTTAGTTTTGATTTGTTAATCGCTGTGGAAATGGTCATCAACATTAAATACATACATATATCCTATGAACTGAATGTTGCTGACCGTTACCACAGCAATTAAAAAAATTAAAACTAAATATATCCCATAAGTTGAATATTGAGGACCATTACCACAGTGGTTAAAAAATTCAAAACTAAATATATCCTAAATTGTATGTATTTAATGTTGAGGACCGTGACCATAGCGATTAAAACGTTCAAGAACATATTTAGTTTTGAATTGTTAATCACTGTGGAAATGGTCCTCAATATTCAACTTATGGGATATATTTAAGTCATTAAATTTTGGTCAGATTTGAAACAGTGTAACTTAAAAAAAAAAAAGTACAAGTTGAAGATGAAGTTGACATTTTCTCAGAGTACCGTCACATCGCTGACACTGAACAGATGCCTGGTCATAAAGTATTTTCATCTTGATTGCCATGTCAAAAATGTCATGAAACGTAATTAGCCAAACGAGGAGCCACACTCACATGGAATTATAATGGGTTAAAACACCGCAGAGAATATGATTAAAAATACTTTGGGTCATTAGGCCTTCATTGACAGTCATTATATTAGTGCTAATGCCTTATCTTTGCAACAGTTAGAGCGATAGCTTCTTGATGAAAACGTGACCCGGGTTGCAATGATTAGCTTCGAAATACTTGCTTCAGCTAGCCATCTGTCGCGGAATAAGGCTACATATAAGATCCTCTAAAGAGAACCCAAGTTCACCGAGGTGGGTTCAGGGTCATTTATGAACAATTCATGAGCTAATTACCATGGAGTTCCACACACATGCACACATACAGGCATGATGCGACGTGATAGAACTTTCAATTCAAAAAGGAAGCCAAAGGTTACATTTCCCTGTGGTATCATTATGTGTTTGAAAAATACATTTGACCTAATAATTTATCAGCTTATGCAGCAGTTGAATGATTTTTAATGCTTGGTTAACATAATAGTCTTAGGCTACATTCACACTGCAGAGCTTAATGCTCAATTCCGATTTTTTTGTGAAATCCGATTTTTTTGCGAGGCCGTTCACATTTCCAGTTAAATGCGAATTGTATGTGATCTCCAGTGTGAACGCTAAACTCCCCAAAAGTGTCCCGCATGCACCTTGGAGGACACGATGACGTCACACGCAGTGAACGCGCTCAATGTTTACGGAAGTAGCCTAAAGTTGCTTTCGTACCGGAGCCAAAACATGTACAGCTTATTTGTTTTAAGGAGGAGACGGAGAAGGACAAGGTTTTTGGCCACAGCGTTTTGCGGGGCAGTGGCAGCAACGTCTGCAGAAAGGAACATGTGGGTGCGGAGTCACAGGCAGGAGGGGTGGGATTGCTACGTGCTTCGCCGCTTCACTGATACGAGTTTATACTATTTTCTACTATACTACTATACTATTTTCGCATGACGAGAAGAACGTTTGTGCACATTTGTGAACGCCTACTTGTACCACTCTCATTGGGGGAAACACACTCAGGTCAGATGAATGCGACCTGGCCGTTCAGACTGCAGTCGCATGTCAGAAGATCGGATATGTATTGGATTTAGGACCACATATCCAAGTGGCCTGGATCGCATTTGAAAAAATCGGATCTGTGTCGTTCACACTGTCATTAGAAGATCAGATACAGGTCGCATAGAGGCAAAAAAATCGGATTTGGGTCATTTCAGGCTGCAGTGTACGTAGCCATAGAGTCCTATCATGCAGAAGAAGAAGAAGTGACTTTATTGATCTCACACTGGAGAAATTCTTCTCTGCATTTAACTCATCCTGTTATTAGCGGCAGCACATTACTGCGCCCGGGGACCATCTCCATGATCTTCTTGCTTCGGTTTGGTCAGGACTTCAGCTGAAGGATTTTACCTATGGTGCATGTTTTGGGTTGATGGAAACCGGAGTGCCCGGAGGAAACCCACCCAGACACGGGAAGAACATGCAAACTCCACACAGAAAGGCTCGGGTGATCCAAATCTTACGGCCATACTAACGTGCCACATGGGGATCGAACCCAGAACCTTCTTGCTGTGAAGCATGAGTGCTAGCCACTCATGTAGTTATGGGTAGAGTAGTCAAAATAAGGTAGAGTTCAAAATTGTACAGAGTACAGAGTAACATTTTAGATAGAGGAACATCAACACAGCATGGAAATACAGAGAAAATAAAATCATAATTTTATCTGTGGTGGAATGTAAGAATTAAAATCAGTAAAATACTGTACTTAATTAAAATAGTGATCTGTACTTTGCTTAAGTACACTTTAAGTTTACTTTTACTTCAATACCTGATTCTGTACTTTCTACTGAACTACATTTTTAAATTGGACTTAAAAGTAAAAGTATTTTTGATTAATGTCTGAGACCTGCTGAAAAGGCTGGACTTTATTTTTTAACATGTTCATATGTTTTAGCAAACAAAGATATACAAATAAATCATATTTATTAGGGCTGTCAGTTTAACGTGTTAATTAGATTAATTAATAACACTGCAAATTAACGTGTTATAAAAATTAATGCAATTAATTATGAGCGGCAATTCAATGCGCACATTTTAAATTTGGTGTGCGGCGAGCAAATCGCTGCCAGGGCCTTTGAACGGCAAGTTTATTTATAAAAAGAACGAAGACGGGACTATCAACAAGAACGCGGTCATTTGTAGCTTTTGTCAAAAAGAATTTTCCGATCACCAAAGCTGCTCCAGCCTGACAGATCATTTGAATGGCAAACACGTCCGGACAAGTTCCATTGTTACCGGTGATAGAGCGAGCGTGAGCACACTTCAGCAAACCAACAAACCACTAAACCACACTCGCAGAATTTGGGAAACAAATGACAAAGCGACCACAGAAAAACTGACAACTCAATCGCAAAGTGGGTTTGATCGCTCGATCGCTCGCTCACTCACAATCTCTCTCTCTCTCACACACTCTTAAAGGTCCCATGGCATGAAATTTTCACTTTCTGAGGTTTTTGAACGTTAATGTGAGCTCCCCTACCCTGTTTAGCCCCCCCATGGTTAAAAGTTGTGAAATGTCTAAACTGAGCATTTGCGATCCTTTTCTGCATTACAAAAAAATCGGAGCTCAAACGGGTGAGTTTGAACAAGGCACCTTATTGACGTTAGATCGAAAAATGAAATGCAAATGCAGTTCCACCCCCGTCTGTCTGTACTCAGCGTCTCTGTAAATCACGCCCAGAGAGTTTGGACTGCGAATGCGCTAGGCAATGCGAAATGCGTTTTTTTATTTGCCTAGAGGCACGTCCGAGTGTTTCTAGGCTCGGAAGTCCTTTATCTGAGCCTCTGGACCTTTGAACAGCAGTGGTTTAATTTTATTTTCTGTGGAAATGTGTTTATTTTTCAATGGAACGCTTCAAATCTCTCCCCCGTGCAAAAACAAGGAAATGGATCAGCTGTGGGCTCTGAGCTCTGAGCGGAGAGTTTGGCCACGCCCCCACCCTCTACTATTGGCCATCTGTTTTCTCCTCATTTGCATTCAAGCAACAACGCCCAGAATAAAGAGTTTGAGAGAGATATTTATGACTCTTTCTCATCTTATCTCTGTTTCTCATGCACTGAGTCTTGATTTTGAAGAAGGATTCATTTACAGTATTAGGGAACCATTAAGGAGCCATATAAAAGCATCAAGAAGTACCATGTCATGGGATCTTTAAAATGCGATTAGATTAATTAATTACAAATCTTGTAATTAATTAGATTATGTTTAATTGCCTGACAGCGATAATATATATCAATTAATTTCTAGTGAACAAAATTCAGAACAAATCTTTTTTCAACATCTCTACATTTAAAGTTTTATTAGCTCTCAAAATCTTCCTGAAATACTTTTACATTTTACTCTTTAAATACATTTTTAAATGGGTACTTTAACTTAAGTAGATTTTTATACCAGATACTTTTACTTTTACTCTGGTATCTGTACTTTTACTCAAGTATCAAAATCGAGTACTTCTTCCACCACTGTTCTTTGCGTGACACATCTACGATCTTAAATAGCATGTTATAACTGACTTTAATCAAATACTGAAAACAACCCCACCCCAAGGGAAATTATTAAAATAAGGCTCACGTTTGACTGATGGACAGAGACATGTATATTTATGTTCAGTATAATACGTGAATATTAAGCAGTATATAGTATATTATTACAATGACATCATGGGGCCGATTATGGGATAAGAGACTCAAGGTAAGAGCAAAGACAAATGAGCGTGCTGACATCTGTGCATTAAGAAGTAGAGGCTGAGTTTGGGGTTGCCAGATCTGCTCTACATCTTGTATAAACATATGTCTCCAGGGGGCGCAGTGACGTACAGAGCTACCAAGTGCAAAGTCACCTTGTCGTGGACTGGGCTTGATGTGTTACAGCTGTTTGTGACAAGACCACAGGAGAAGTCTTCAGCTACTAACTGCTAATTTCACACCAGCAATAGGTTTATCCATATCCCCAATGGTTTCATATTATAAACTTCATTTGAAAACTTTTTTATCTGTTGTAATTTGGGATTCCTGCATAACATCGTGTGGCTCCCTGCAATCTCCAGAGTGTGCTCCTGGATTCATTTGAAAAAAAGAAAGACGGGTAATTTCAGGACATTGGTGACATGGTAAAAAGGTAAAAGTGGTAAATACAGAAATGCAGGGCTCTCAAGTTTTGAGCGGGGTCGTGCGTGAGACTGAGCGGGGGTGGGGTGGGGGTGGGGGGGGTGGGTGATACATTTTTCCCGAGGAGCGCGGGGGGAGGGGGGCGAGTGACTTTTTTTCGGTGCCTCCATTATCTAACCGATTTTCTGGGCACAGAAGCGCTGTGCGCTGCGCTTGAATTGCGTAACTAAATTTGCGTGAGAAATGCCATGTGTGGCGTGTGAGCGTGTGAACACATCAAAAAACAATGTGCAGGATTGTCCTCCAGTTGTCACTCTTCAAGGAGCAAATTGAAATTGTTAAATCTTTTAGAGGTGTCCACTCCAGAGACTGCAGATCCATTTGTTAGGTGTTGGTGGATGATTGGGATCTTGGAGACAAACAAAGACATGAGAGAGTTGCAAAAATCAACGGAATAAAGGTGGTTGGGCAGAGAGTCAGTTTTTTTTTGTTATGTCAGAGAGAAGTGAGAAAAAGGTCTTGGAGTTGTGTTTGTTGGAGTGAATCAGGCCAGAGTAGTAGATGGTTTTAGCAGTGGATATTGAGTCTTTGTAGTGAATAATGTGGTTATTGTACATGTCCTTCTGAATTGTGAGACCAGTTTTATTATTTAATTGTTATGTATGGATATATTGTATAAAACCTTCAGTTATGAGCAAGTTTTGTTAGCATATTCACAATGTCACTTGATAAGGCTTTGGCTAATTCTCCAACAAAAGCTTTTACCAGAAAAAGGCCCTAATAATTCTTCATCCGGTACTGCTCAGCATTCCTTGATCCCTTGCAAATGACAATGGCATTTCACCTCTACTCTCCTGTCAGAATCTTAAGTACGTTGTCATCTGTAGCCGGAGATGCTTAATGCACCATATCCCTACTTAATAAACAGCACATAATGGGAGCTCAGATTCTTGTCACTTTCGCCAGTTGAGGGCGTTTTAATCATTACACTGATTTTCTGAGATTAACGGATTTGATACTGATTTCTGTGGACTTTGAGAATGATGTCAGAAAGTGCCTTCTTTCTATAATATAATAATGAATACGTTTTGTTTTATTTTTGTTTTTTTGTGCCTTTTTAAAGATGTACAATTTTCAGTTCTCCCACAATGCCTTATGAGGCTGTTTAGAACAATTTGTAACATTCATTCCCTTGTTTTTTTTCTACTTGATGGACATGGTGTATATCTATTCATGGGTTTCAGACAAACAATTCCTTCCTGAATTAAAGGACATTGTGAGGATCATTCCCCATTTAAAGGATACAGTATTTGAATTGCTTATATGCTATGACCATAACACCAGATTTTTCTTCAGATAACTAAAATTCACAATGAATCTGATCATTTCTATTAATGACTATTTGGACCCAAGAACTGACTGTATTACAAAAGAGATCTGGATTTTAACAAAATTCATTTTAGCTGACCCCCTGCATTAGATATGATTGGCCTATAGAATGTTTTATCTATAAACCAATCCTTGTACAAGTCATCATTTGTGTGCATATGTGTGTGTTCATTGATAAATGCATTCAAACTCTACTCTCAAACTCTACTTGATTCTTTGTGTAGGGTCCACTTGGGCACTAATCTCACAGTGAGCAGTCCCCATGTCAGCTGCACTGTCAGCAGAGGAATAGTAAATGACAGTATTCAGCTGCTGTCCATGGTTTCTAATAGACTGTCCCAGCTCCACTTGGTGATGGATAGGTTAGCTTGCTTTACTCACTCATTGAAAATGTATGCTATGTATCATATGCAGATGTTTAAATAAAAAAACGCTGCAGCAGTATTTCTGCATTCACTCTTATATGCACTGACATCATTACATATGAAAAATGTTCCTCAACATTTTGACTGAGCAACTGATAAAATGTATTACCGGTAGTTTCCTTTTTTTGGGACACATATTTGCTCATTGACTTTCCACTGTGAAATGAAAACTGAACTGTTAAGTAATGTAGGAGATAAATGACACTTCAACTTGCCCAAAACCAAATAATTTCGTCAACACAACTCCTTTATTTAAGGAGAGAAAAGTGTGTATTCCTTCAATAAGGACTGTGGACAGTGACAAAAGTTTTGCACCCTCGTCTCCGGTTGTCCTCACGCCTCCCGTCCTCACTCCACTCTGTTTTTATATCCATAAACTCACAGAGGAGCATGTATCGACAGCAGGACTCACTATTTATTAGATATTTCATACTTTCATACATACCTGTGTGAGTGCGGGACAGAACCCTAAGAAATTGTGCTTGAGCACGGCACGGTTCTAAAGTCCTAGTGTGAGTGCACCCTAAACTAAAAAAAAAAAAAAGTAATGTGGAGTAATTTATAGTGGAGTAACTCATAACTAACCCAGTTTTGGGAGAAGTTATTAGTAACTACAACTAATTACTTTTTCAAAATAACGTTCCCAAGTTATCATCATCGTCCCAGTGACATCTTCATACAGAGATCAGGTGATGAGCTCTCCATAAGAAAAATGATATAGTGTACCTTGACAACATCCATACTGTATGTAGAACAATACATGGCCTATATGCTACACACATCTGTGTCTCCAGGCTGTCTATTGTTTTACTGCAGTACACAGTACAGTTATGCCGCACTGCTCAGGGGCTCTATTGCCAATGGATGAGCTTAACTTTCTTGACGTAGTGTCTGGAGAAGAATGATACACGCTGTATTCTGGTATGATTGAGTAGGTGCTGTGCTCTCTCTACCCCTGAGTATTGTGGTTTGCATTCTGTAAATTTCCAGATGAGCTGAAGATACATTTTTCTTTAGTAATTTGCACTGGCTACCAGACACTGACCAAACCTAAACAGTTTTGTAACAATGAATTTTGTTTATACTCTGGTGTAGGTGATAGAGCAGTCATCTTATAACCAGCCAATTCAGATCGTACTGTACACTAGTTGATGCTGTTATGCTGTCAGGCAAAATCAACTCCCAACTCAACTTACCTGTAAATGTGGTGAGTAGTGGGTTGATTTGAAAAGCCTTCACCGCAGATTGCAAGCCATGTTTTTGACAGTTATTTAGCAGTAGCCACAGACTGCTTAAACCCCCAATTTGTAATTACATCTGGAGCAGACTATATTCTTACCTCTAGATGCTATCTACAGTTCTTTGTTCTCGGAACAAGAACACAGCAGTAACATCCTCCTCTCACAAGTGCAACACCCACTCACCCTCACCCTTGCATTGTTAACACTTGGACATGGACATTATGATAAGATCACATTCACATTATAGAGCCATGCATGCAGAATTCAATTTGTCCTAAATCAAAACAAACAAAGAAAACAATAGGGCTAGCCAGGGCAGGTCCAGAGGTGTGAAAACACCCATTATGGCCCTGAATGTTTCTGGTAACAAGATCCCACACTATTGCTGCATAATTAATAGGCTTACCTAACTAACAGAAACAGTAAACAAATAGGTGTGGTAGTTTCACAGTAATTTCATTGTAGTTAGCTCCTCCCTTCAGGCAGATATAGGCAGTGCCCCCCAACGTCTCAAGTTAAAAGTTCAAAGTCAGCTTTATCGTCAAAAACCATATGACTAGAGCTGAAGAAGCAGCTTGAATGAGCTGCGAAACATATTCGACCAAATAAAGTTTTGTCCAGTTGACAAATTGAATTCTCCTTTTGCCATAACTCAGCAAGACTTTTGGTTTGTACTCCAATATCTGCACAATGTAATATTTATACAGCGAAATCTGCGAAAGCCATGTTCTGCTATGATGTGTTTGAAGGACCTTCAAATTTAAACTTTCAAGTCCTAAATGCAAAACTCTGTTGACTTACATGGTTATCCATGATAACAGGAGAAGTTCAATTTGTCAACTGGACAAAGTTTGTTTGGTTGAAAACGTTTCGCCGCTCATCCGAGAGGCCTCTCGGATGAGCGTTTTCAACCAAACAAACTTTGTCCAGTTGACAAATTGAACTTCTCCTGTTATCATGGATTCTACCTGGACGACTGAGGGACTTTTCACGCTTACATGGTTATCATAATTCTGCAGTATGAACAGGAATATGGTGAGGGGAAGGAGGTTTCTCTAAATTCCTGTAAACTTGCAAAAGGTAGCTTTTGCATTTATTTCCATATTAGAATAAAGGTGTAGTCAAAGTTACACACATTTCTGGCATGTAAGGTAAGTCGTTAAAACCTTTTTCTGACATGAATTCTGGTCATTTAGATAATACCCTCGATCCACCATTAGCATTTTGTCGATACAGAGCCAAGTTATGAATCCACACGGACTTACTCCAAGTGTGTTTTGCCAGATTGTTCAATTCAGCTGATCCCTTTGCACTTTTTCTTTGGAGCTGAATCGTTTCAAGGGAAACATATGGTGCTAATGAAGCATGCTGAAGGGGACATATGCCTTTCTCTTTGGACCGGTCCTCCTCCAGGTGGCTTCATGCGCCGCTCTGTGGAGGTGGGACATCTCAAGGTGAATGGAGAGTCAAAGAAGGTCAGTGCTTTGTAGGCTTTTCTTCTGAAGAACTAGTTCATTTTAAATTGTTTACAGTAGTCCAAAGCGTTCCTAGCATCCTAATTATTCACCACAATGACTTTAAAGATCCTATATTACACAAAAGTGACTTTTGTGAGCTTTAAGCCATTTTAGAATCTTGTTACCTCAGACACATACCTGGAGTTGTGTTTTGTTTCATTCATACATGTTTGTAATCCTTTATTAACAGTTTTCACGTTAACAGCTACCGTTTAGTTCACTAGAGACTGGAAATTCCAGGGCTGAAATTATTCCAGTAATTCTAATTAAGGTGTACAGAGTGGAGCACTTATTGTATTATCACATGACATCACAAGGTGGAATAGGGTGTTTTCTGTTTGAGAGAAGAGCTTAGCCTGAATATGCAAGGTTTGTGTGTTAAACATGTGTGAATGAAACAAAACACTAGATCAGGAAACAACATTATAACATAGGTCAGAAACAAGTGCAATATGGGCCCATTAAAGATGCATTGCACAACTTTTCTGGTGGAGGGCCTACCACCTGATTGTCTCTATGGAGATGTTATTGCTTTTACTGGAATGTTCAATTTTATGACATGAAAAGTATCCATTCTAGCATTTATTCATTGCTGGTGTTTCTATTGCTCAAAAATACAATAAGTCCTTGAGCTGCTCTTCTCAGATCTGAATTGTAATGTGTGTAGTGCTCTAACCTGCTCGTCTCCCTCATGACAGATTAACCTGTACTCTGTAACATTCTAGACAAAGCAATATCATTTCCATGGAGACAAGCAGGTGGTGGACCCTCCAATAGAAATGTGCACCTTTAAGATTATAATTCATTATTTAGAAAAGGCATTACAGGATTACTCGGACAACCCAAAAGCTTATAAATGAGATCATATACAACTGTGTATTTGCACTAATACCAAGTACTACAGATTTGCCTCTCTAGCAGTGTAGCGTGAGGCTGGTTGTCTTGCTGCATGGATGGTTGGCATTTTCTCTGTGGGATGAGGGGATATTTATGTGATATCAGCACACATTAACCTCTGGGAATAGTACATGGTAAAACAAACAGGGAGACCTGAGCTTGGACCTCAGCCTCTCCTCAGGAAGGACTGGACCTCACGTGCACAGATACAAATAGAAACAGATAACAACATGGAGTCTTAAACCAAAAATATGCCTAATCTGGCTCGTAGATAGCTGGAATAGTGTCCTGAAATTAGTAGGTAATTAGTAATCCAGGATCCTTGTGTTTCCATTTTTTTTACAATTACTTTTCAGTTGTGTCTTGGTCGTTATGTGCAAATCAGTGCAATTGGCAGGAACTTTTTTTTTTTTTGTAAATGCAGAAGTTAGTAAAACATGTTTAAAACATTTTAAAAGGTTTTAATCTATTGGAAAACCTCACAGTTTTCATGCTTTACACTAACTACTAAAACCATTTTGACTATATATTCTTTTTTTGCAGTATGTCTTTGTACTTCCCATAGTCTTTGATTTGATTATGTGCCAAAACAGGAACCTGCTCACCTGTGACCTGTTTGTTTTACTGGGACTTATTAACTTGGACCATCAAATCTCTGATAAGCAAAAATGCCATAATCCAAAAGAATTTTAATTGTCTTATGCAAATACTGGTCAAGAGGGGTTGCGTTTGGAGACATTCTCCAGCATTGATTCAATTAGAGGTTTGGACCACTGGAACAGTGAGGTGAGACAAGATGCTAATGCTAAATAAGTCCCAGCTAATACTCCTAAAGGTGCACTACATGTTTTGAGGCGATGTGGTCTGCCACTTGTCTGTCTTCATTTATTTTTATTTCATTTTCAGTGGAACAGTGTACATTAATAACGATAACAATGTAATTAGCCAAAAGACTAGTTTTCATCGGCATTCCCCCTGCCACATGGTAATAGGCTTCCTAAAAGTTAAAAAGTTTGTGTAAAAGTCAATATTTTAAAATGCATCATCCATGGAGATGTTTTCATTTTACACGGGAAGATCCTCACTTAAAGAAAACTATCTTCCAATTATTATATTTAATAGAACATGTGTTTTATTCCTGAAAAAATAAAAATATACTTCCACGCCGGGTTGTACAAATATGACCTATAATTTAGCCTGACATCACTTGCTTGACTCACTTGGAGATAAGGTTTATGTGACACAGTGGAACATTCCAGGCAACTCTAGGGTGATGAGCAAGATGTTAAAAAAGTAAAAAAAAAAAAAAAAAAAAAGGTCAAGAAATGAATGAATGTGCATTTTAACAGTGTGTCACCACTATTTTAGTAGTATAAAGTATAAAAAGTGGGCTTGTCTTGTAAAGGTTGACAATCATAAAAAGTTATCTTAGTTATAAAAAAGCTGACAAAACCAGCTCATACCATGAACAGAATTGAGTCACGTGACGCTATCCTCTTCTTGTGTGGTTACACCTGCATCTCCCCATGATTTCAAACTTTTCTTGTCAAAGTGAGTGGGTGCCGTGCTTCACTCTAGATGAGTCTTTGTCTAACTCACACATTTATTGAACATTGTGACAGATCAGCAGCCTCCCTTTACGGCTCAATTAGGTGCATTGTCTGCTTTACGTTGAGTGGACTTGAACTCCTGACCCTCTTTCACACATTAGTGTTTTAAACTCATCTCACTTTCCCTCAACTGTCTGTCCGTTACGCCCTCCAGAACTATTTTGTGCTTTTTTTCCCAGTCTCTTTTCTCACAGCTGACCTACCCTTGCTTTCTCTCTCCCACTCAAACGAAACACAGCTGAGGCTCTGCTCATTTGAAGACTGCACAGAGGAGCGTCCTTCATGCCTTAACGATCTCCCCTCACAAGTGCAAATGTGTATGCTAGACTTTAGGAACTGAAATGATTCTGTAGTCTGTGTTACACCAGTGGGGAAGGCTTTGTGGGTTGGAGCAGCCAAAAATAGTTCTGAGATATGCTGTATATTATGGGAGACCAAACAAAATAGATGGTAATAACTGGGAGGATTTGGCTAATTCTATAACTAAACTACTCAAACTGCACATGGCACAGCTCTGGCTGGGTGCTGCTGCAAGTATTCCTTATAATGAAAAGTAAAATAAGGAGTCGACTGCAGCCTTTTCTCTTAATAAGTAGTTTTTGCATAGACACGTGGTCTTTAAAGGTGATGGCAGCAAAAGCGAAGCACACTCTGATTGTAAATGTCCAACACTGGGGATGGTGCTAGACCAGGTGCAGTCTGAGTAAGGTGTAAAACTTTTCTTCTCTATTTCAAATATAATGGTTAGAAGTTACAACATGAGGTATGAAATTACTCTTAATCCATTTTATGCTGATTCCATGCCCTGGAAAATATTCCACAGTTCCTCAGTGTGTGCCCACTTTGTTTTGTGGAGTGCTGATGTAGCAAGACTCCACTTACACATGTGGGGAAGATCTTCGGTCCCTTTTGCCCATGTCTTCTGCTAGGCAAAGTATAAACATTTTTACTTCACATTATATGCAATAGGTTGGGTTATTATGGATGTATAATAAAGTGGCTTTGACCAGAAATGCCATTATTGCCTTTATATAACCCCAGGCTAGTGATGGTAGAGAGGCAGATGTTATAAATCATTGTAATTGATGGAGATTGACAGTAATAATTTTAGATTGGGTCTGGCGGGTCAGTTCTGTGTTCCCACAGCTCCAAGTTCCCATATTTGTTGGGGTGTAGGGTTATGGTTAAGGTTAAGGCCTGGTTTTGAGATTACAGTTAAGGTTGGGGCCAAGGTGAGGGCATGGATTATAGATTTACTTCAAAACATCTTATAAATGTAATAAAGCCCCATCATCACCTGTGAACGCATGGTTCTGTTAACTTAGTCGTCTTAAAGGAAAAGTAATGTTATTTTACAATCTGAGCCTTCTTTCGGTAATAAAACAAGTCGTTTGACTCACCCATATCACGTTCGTGTCATTTGGAGCTGTTTGGTAAAAGTTATGTTGTAGCGTATCCGTTAGCGTGAGTACTCGGGGCATTACTTTGCGGTCTCCAAATAACACAAACTTTAGCACTTTTCAAATCATAGAAGCCCAATGTCTTAATCTACGATTTCGTTTGAAGCAAAAGTGGCCTGTAATCCGAGATTTATCCATAGTTTTCAGCTTTGCGTTTCATGTTTGGGTCCCGGGAGCTGAGAGCACAGTCCGCACATGCGCACTGGCCTCCTCATCTACTCGAAACTATGGATAAATCTCGGATTACAGGCCACTTTTGCTTCAAACGAAATCGTAGATTAAGACATCGGGCTTCTATGATTTGAAAAGTGCTAAAGTTTGTGTTATTTGGAGACCGCAAAGTAATGCCCCGAGTACTCAGGCTAACGGATACGCTACAACATAACTTTTACCAAACAGCTCCAAATGACACCAACGTGCTATGGGTGAGTCAAACGACTTGTTTTATTACCGAAAGAAGGCTCAGATTGTAAAATAACGTTACTTTTCCTTTAAGTTATTAATTTGTTCATTTTCTAATTGTTCTTTCTCTGTTGCTGAGAACACTGGGTTCTCCAATGCCTACATACCTCATTGAAAAAAGTGTTTTCTCCAAATCTCCTCTATTATTTGAAATGAGAATACTTGAAGTACTATTACCAAGATGTCCAAAATGTAATTAATAATATGTGTTCATTAAGATGAGACAAAGTGGGGCAATCAACTTTTAGCAGTACACTTTTTACTAATTGACCTCCCTGCATGACACCTTGCTCAAACAGTGCACTAAGCCTTTCGACTTATCCTCTTTAGAGATTAGCCGTAGTTATAGCCGATGAGAGAGTGAAGCGAATTTGGAAGCAAACAGCGATAGAGAGCAGATTTCTAATTAAGCCTCACTGTAGGCTCAACAGGACTTACCTTAGGGGATAAGAGTATACAACTTAAAGCTTGGATGTGAGCCGTTAATGTCTGCACATAATACCATTTCATAAAAACTGACGGCCAACTGGAAAAGGTCAAGACATTATTGGAACTTGTCGTTATTTACAACTAATCCCATGAGAGCCACAAGTGCAGGTCTCTGCGCTGCAGTAGGTTCAGTTTTGAAAGACTTCATTAGACTCTTATATGAATGAGTTACATGTTCAGTTATTTAAGAGGAGTATCATGTACTATATTATATTGTAAATTATATTTATATTGGGAGTGGGTGGGGAGGGCATTTAAAGGGATATTCCAGGATTTTTGACATGGGGGCTCATTTCCGAGTTAGCCAGAGTGCTGCAGAGATGTGGAGACACTTTTTAGCGAATTTCATGCAGTCCTTCCAGCTGCAGAGTTTTCAGATGCTAGGCTAGCGCAAGTCAATCGTAAATGGTAGCCGGATTTTAATCAGGCTTACCCACTCCATAGTGCACCCAAAACAAGTCAACTATAACGCCAGACTGTCGATGTAAATGTCTGTGTTGATGGAACAATTTTAGAAATATAATCAACCTTGTAATTTAAAGGATTTATGTCCTTATGCAACAGCGCGTTTTTCCCCCGATCTAGCTAGGCATGGGCGGAGTGATATCACCTTACAGTTAGGTTTCCAGCTGATATTTGTTTACCTTCAGCTGTCGTCGTTAGCCGTAGAGTACAGTAGCCTGCCCTGTTCTACTATCCAGACATGGCCACGTTTGGAGGTCTCCCCGATGCTTGGAATATACAGATGAAGAGTTGAGAGAGATGGATGTTGAAAGGGCAGAACGCGAGAGAGTGTCGGTGAGTTAGCCCCCGCTACAGCTACAGAAAACCGGGTTGTTGCATTGTTTGTTGGAATGAACGATCAATGCGGGGCTGTCTTTTCAGTTTCGTGCTCAACATGAATGTTCACGGGCTAGCAACAACTTTATGAGCGTGCATGCCTTTTGACCAGCACGCTAACATAACGACAGGAGCAAGCTTGGGTAAAAAAGGTACAAACCTGTTCTTCATCACGGGATCTTGCGCTTGGAAAGACAGATGGTACTGCAGTGGTTGTCAGACTAGGCTTTCCAAGGGATTTGTTGTAGTCGTCTGGTCCGAAATGATCACTGCAAATCTTCTGTTTATGTAGCGTCTCCACCGGTGTATTGATGTCTAAGCCAGCAGCTACAAGCCACAGTCGCGTCCTTTCTTGTTCGTGCACCGGAAAGCGGTGAAAACTTTGTGGTGCCCACCTGCGGGCTTTATTTGTACATTTTCTAAATGCACACTGAAACACCATTTTGCCCGGTAGTTCTTTTAAAATTCACCTCTTCACTCTGTGCTCTTCCCTACTACGACTTTTCTCACTTCTGTTTACGTGATTGGTCACTTCACAACCAACTAGAGTAAAGTAAAACTCCGCTGCTGCTGCGAAGCTAGTCCCTCAGATATGGAAGGATTCATGCTATTCGCACTCAGTTTGATTTAAAAAATTACTCAATCAACATATATTTACATTGACAGTCTGCCGTTATAATTGACTTGTTTTGGGTGCACTATGGAGTGGGTAAGCCTTATTTAAATTCGGCTACCATTTACCGTTGACTTGCGTTAGCCTAGCATCTGAAAACTCTGCAGCTGGAAGGACTGCATGAAATTCGCTAAAAAGTGTCTCCACATCTCTGCAGCACTCTGGCTAACTCGGAAATGAGCCCCCATGTCAAAAATCCTGGAATATCCCTTTAACCTGGATCACATCAGCTTGATGTGTGTCACTCTGAATTGAGTTCTACACATTATTAATCTGGGACGGCTCTCGCAAAACATCATGACGATTATTAGAATCTGATTAGTCAACTGTGGAACAAGTCAAAAATCTAACTTTTGTTGCATCCAGTTGAGAGAAAAGCACATATATTTTCCCTGTCCACAAATGCATGTTCTTCAAACTAAATTTTCCATATTGATGCTAAAATCGGATGAAGTATGTCTGTTGATGCCCCCATGTTTGTTTTGGTTGGTTTGGGCACTTTGCCTTTGGCTTCCACACAAACATCAGAGTTGTTCTGTGATTGGTTGCTAACCATCTGTTGGGTTCGATCGCACCAGTGGGGGCATGCCAAGATGGATTCTCATGAGTTTGTGAACTCACAAATATCGTGAGAATCCATTTTGCTGTGCAAGGTTAGGGGGCAATGAAAGATCAGCGGAACAGACAACGAGACAACCAGACACAATTTAGGATTTCCCAAATATTTACAAGTTACAAGATACTCAGAGCATCCCTGCATACTGCTAATTTCAAATCTATAGAGTTGAACATAATTTGTGACAAAACAAATACAAAACTTCTTTTTCGTTTAAAAACATGGTGTGTGTCTTCATGGTTGCAAGCATCTGTTTGCACATATAGTACTTGGTAAAGACAGAAGAGATTTTTTTTTACTCACAGATTCATTTGTTTGTAAGCTATGCCAGCTCAGCTCAGGACAAGCTGTCGTCATGGCAACACCTGTCCCTTTGGATTATAGAGACTGGAGCCAATTCAGCAAAGGGATTTTAGCTGCCTGCTATAACATCCGAGTCCATTGAACAGAGATGCCATTTTTTATTTAGGAAAAATTGTACAAAGCGATTTATGCACACACTTACAATATTAGAGTGGACCTGTCAATACGGACAGTGTCATATGAGTGGCCAGTCTTTGAGATCAGATGTAAAGACCCCCATTTAAATGAGAACCAGCACCCATTAGGGGCCTGAACGATTATGCAAAATATTACTCAGGGACCCATCTCACTTAGTGTGAGTCAACAGCTATAGTCAACAAACACAAACTGTAAACAAATAGGTGTGTCCATAGGTGTGTCCAGTTTTCTTTTACAATAGATACTTGGACGACTGAGGGGTTACACAGACATATAAATACCAAAAAATATATAAATAAAAAAATACAAATTCTTCAGCTCATTCACTAACTTCTCTTTTCTGCTGTTGCTCCATATAAATCCTTATAATCTAGTCTAAATAAAATAGTGAAGTGATACAAATTTTGGTGGACTAAGACACTTTTGGCAGATTAATCGATGAAACGACTGAAGAACATGCATGCACATGGCCCATAGGACACAGCATCAACTCTTGACTTTGAAATAACTCATAAAAGGTGCAAAGTAAGTTTGAAGGTTTCATAGTCAAAGTCATAAAAACCCCTAGTTGCTGAATTGAGGATAACTCCCAGTGGCTAGGTTCTGACACATTTGTGAGAACCAATATAGCCCTCTCCAAACTAGAGCTGTCAAAAGTATCAAAAATTATCTATACTAAAATTTGTAACTAAACTAGATGTTTGATGGTAGCAGGTATTGATACTAAAATGTCACAAGACAAAAAATACAAAAATATATGTTGTGAGCATTAATTCTGCCAAATACATGTGTATATTCATATAAACATATGCATTCTTATGTTCTCTGAATTTAAGTACTGAGAAGTGTGTCTATATGTTAAACTGGGTCTTAGCTGCCTAAGGGTAATTGTATCTACCTGTTTTTATCCTTCTATTTCAAGCTGTGTTCGTGTAACTCAAAGACCCTCCCAAGGAAGCGAACTATAGGGTGGTAAACAACCTAAGAATAAGCATACGTTTTCCATAGGTTGGGGGTGTGATGGGATATCCACCTGCTCCCACATCCATCAACTTTCAGCTAACTTTAACTATTGGCTAACTCGTCTGTTATTGGCTAACTTTTGGGAGCTGATGTCATTGCATACCACAGACCTGTATTTAAGACAGCAGTGTTGTGAGAACAGTGTGTGGGCGAGAGATGGTCATGGTGTGTGGACGATGTGACAGCTGAAGAGATGCCATTATTACATTTGTATTCTGCCTAATTCAACATTAAATGCTAATAACCTCAATCTTGACTCTATGCCTTTCCCGATCCCTTTCTGAAAACTCACAATGTTTACCTTATCTTCAATGCACATTCTATTGCACATTTTGCTAAATCTGTAAATACAGTGGTACCTCACCTTACGAAAGACCCTACATACGAAAAATCCATGTTATGAAACGCCCTCACGTTAAATTTTGGTCTCTCTAGATATGAAAGAAAATTCAAGTTACGAAACGCGAAATCTCAAAAATTCGAACAATGCGCGCTCAGATGCACGCCCCGCTGTTATCCCTGCTCAAAGAGCACCTTTCTCAGCCTCTTAGCTCTAGCGCCGAACACGTAAGATTTTCAACAAAATGTATTAAATAATGAAGCGTGGGGGGAGACATGACTCCGGAAGCAGCGCGGCGAGGAGCACGGCACCGCGTGGCGAGGAGCACGGCACCGCGTGGCGAGGAGCACGGCACCGCGTGGCGAGGAGCACGGCACCGCGTGGCGAGGAGCACGGCACCGCGCTGGTTTGTGGCTCGGGCCACAAACCAGCCGGTGCGAGGAGCACGCACCGTGCGAGGCGCACCCCTAGTCCTGGTCTGCATGACTGGCACCGGGGCTGCGAGCACGAGATAGAACCGCGGCGCCCGGACCGCGTCCTCTGGAGCCCGAGCCACAAACCAACCGCACGAAACCAGCAAAGAGAGGCAAATGGTAGTTTAATCCTGGTCGAGTTCTGGTTTAGTCCAGGTCCAGTCCAGGTTTAGACCTGGTCTAGACCTAGTTTAGTCCACGTTTAGTCCTGTCTAGTCTCTTAGCCAATCAGGATGCAGAACCAATGTTACAATATAAAAAAAAAAAGTTACACTATAAAAAAAAACCTTGGAACGAATCAGGCCTTTTCCATTGAAATAGCTACTCAACTTACGGAAAATTCACGTTACGAAACCACTTCTGGAACGAATTATTTTCGTAAGGTGAGGTACCACTGTACGTATTTATTCTTTGCACTACTTTTTAGATTTAGTCTTAGATAGTTTTTTGTATCGTCTTTATATTGTATTTTGTACACTGTCTTTTTGCACTGCCTGGCCAGAAAGAAACAGAATTTTGATTCACTGTATGTTGAACACATATGGCAGAATTGACAATAAAGTGGACTTTGAACGTTGAAAAAAAAACAAAAAACTTTCGTGATTAGCTTTAGAATGGTCTTGAGCTGTTTTAGAGACCACATACACATGGATCACTATGGAACCTCCCTGCATTATATGAGGTATTACACACACATTAACCCATTTGGTAATATTCATTAACATACTATGACTTGATGTTGAATATTACATTCTGTCTAAAGAAAGTGTTTTTTTGGGGTTTTTTTTAAGAATATAATTCTTAATCTTGTGGATGCTTTTTGCTATTCATGCAGCTTGGAAAAGAACCATGAAACATTGAGTAGTATTAATAGCAATGTCTGTGCATTTGAGAGAAGACACGTCGTTAATTTGCTGCAATTACTAATGAAATGACAGTCTATTTAATAAATCAGTGGAACATTTTTAGAACGCACTAATTGGAATCTGCCACCGACGTGAACGCTGCTACACTGAAATATGCTGATATTTCCTGGTATTTAAGAGAGAAGAAGCCTTTCCTTAAGAATCTCATAATTACAGGTATTGATACTAAACCCTCACATTCACAGGACAGAAATGAACCTTTCCTGAATAGCATCACAATGATCTTGAGCTGTCTCAATATAAGACCACGTAGGCTAGTATACGTGGACCACTATGGAACCTACCTGGATAACTGAGGCATTAAACAGATATATAGCCACATGGTAAAAAAAAAATTCAATTATTATGTTGAAAATTTTAATGTCTGAATAATTTTATTTATTTATTTAACCTTTATTTATCCAGGTAAACTGTTTGAGAACCACTTCTCATTTACAAACCAAGAGGCTGCAGAAATAAATAAAAACATACTACAGAAATGTACACAGACATACACATTACACCATTACACAAACGATTACATTAAAAAGATACACAGTAAAAAAGAAAGAAAGAATAAAGTGCTTAAATAAGTGTATGTAAATATGGTTTAAAATGTCAGCATGAACAAGACTCAACTAACGTGTTTTGAAGATTCTGCTTAAAGGTGGAGATTGGAATCAGAGTTATGAGTTTCAGGGTGTTTCGTACTGAGTTCCAGTCATGTGCTGCTGCAAAACGGAAAGCATTGCATCTGAAGGTAGTAGAAGTAGGAGCGATATTGAATCTGATGATGTTACTGGATCTTGTTTGATAAGTGTTATGAGCAGCATGAAGAAGGGATGACAGAAAGTGAGGTGTCTTGCCCAGGATTGTCTTGAATATAAATAGAAACCAGTGATGGAGCTGCCGGGTGTGGAGGAAGGGCCAGCCCACCAGTTTATACATAATTATCACTGTGGTATCAGAATCGGTATCGAGTTGATTCCTTAGTACCGAAATCAAGTCTGAAATTTTAGTATTGTGACAACACATTGGTAGCGTTTGCCATTTGACTCATTCAGAGAATTCTATAATATAGATGGAGAACAAAGGAGAGCGATGCATGAGCGCTTGATGGATTTAAAACAATGCTCGTTACTCAATAAACAGCGGAGTCGTGGGTACTTAATCTCATGAATATTTAATGAGCTGATATTAAAAACATGGTCACTCATATTGGGCGTACGGAGCAGGCATGCCATTGCGACTATTTTTAGAAGCTCCTTGGACTGTTTCCGGCGCGACACGTGAGGCGATGGAGGGAATGTCAACACCAAGGCAGTAGATAACAAGACGGAAAATGGGGAAATGTCAGAGATGACAGAGGCACTGTATCGGAGCTTGTTCCTCTAAATATTGTCACCATGATTAGCGGCAGACTGCGAGGTGAAACCCTGGCCTTTTGTCTGTCAGGCACGAGTATAAATGCACATGTTCTCCACGTCTGGGAACTTTTCTTTATGTTGCTGCTGTTTATAAGAAAGTGTGGTCACATGAGATGAATAAAGTTGCAATGGAAAATGCTTTAGCGAAGAAGTTAGAGATATACTTACGATATTAAACTTATCTATGGTATTAAATGTATCTATCTATATATATCCAGGTTATTAAATCAGGTGTTTTTTTACTGCTATACATGAATAAATATGTATTCTTCACCTGTTTTACAGATCTGACTTGTATTTAGGCAAAATTGTTTATTTGTCATATGCAGGATCAACACAAGGTCAACAATGCAATGAAATGCTTAGGATCAGAAGAACCGTTGACTCACTAAGATAGTCAAGAAGTACTAATAGCATACAATAATAGTACATGGTAAAAAAGTGTTGCAAAAAATGCAGGGGAAAAGTAAACAATATAATAAAAAATGTAATAAAATATAATAAAATACAAAGGTACAGGTAGGATTAAATAAGGTGTAAGTAGAGTATTTCACAAAGAGGAATAAGTAGAGCACATTGACAATAAGCAGGTATTTAAAGGTGCTGTTAATGTGTCTGTGTGCACGTGTGTGTGTGTGCCTCATGGTGTACTTTGAGTTTTTAGCTATAAATGGCAAATAAACTATCCTAACCTATTAATTTTTATTTTGGATATTTCTGTCAAAAACAGTAGAGAACCTTGCCTAATATCTGAGATTATGACATAATCGAATTTTAAACCGTGAACTAAACCGTGCTATTTGCTATTTGTTAGTGTTGATTCTACCCACTCAGATTAACAGACCATTTTTCCCTGTATTTCTCTGGTTCAGTCCTAGTGTTAATCTCCTAATGGTTTTCTCTGATGTACATGCACCCTGGGCACACTGTGAAACCCCCAGCTCGTGTCCATGGAGAAGTGTATATATATCTTTAACACATGTGGGGCTTCGTGACTTTCTGATGTCTGTACTGTTTGGATAATGGCCTTGTAGAGACTTGAAGGTGAACTGCAGTTGAACATCGAACAATGGCTCTTATTTTATATTGTTTTGTCATGACAATTTGACACAACAGAAAAACACAGGTTTTTCATTTTAATTAATGCTGTTGCCAGCAGTAACCACACCTGGAGGCTTTATACTTTTAAATGGTTTATTTATAGTCAGAGAGAAATGTTGAAATATATGCTTTTTATACTTAAAGGTCCCATGGCATGAAATTTTCACTTTCTGAGGTTGTTGAACGTTAATGTGAGCTCCCCTACCCTGTTTAGGCCCACCCCCCCCCCATGGTTAAAAGTTGTGAAATGTCTAAACTGAGCATTTGCGATCCTTTTCTGCGTTACAAAAAATCGGAGCTCAAACGGGCGATTTTGAACAAGGCACCTTATTGACGTCAGATCGAAAAAAGAAATGCAGTTCCACCCCCGTCTGTCTGAACTCAGCGCCTGTGTAAATCACGCCCAGAGAGTTTGGACTGCGAATGCGCTAGGCAATGCAAAATGCGTTTTTTTATTTGCCTGGAGGCAGTGTTTCTAGGCTCGGAAGTCCTTTATCTGAGCCTCTGGACCTTTGAACAGCAGTGGTTTAATTTTATTTTATGTGGAAATGTGTTTATTTTTCAATGGAACGCTTCAAATCTCTCCCCCCGTGCAAAAACAAGGAAATGGATCAGCTGAGGGCTCAGAGCCGAGAGCGGAGAGTTTGGCCACGCCCCTACCCTCTACTATAGGCCAGCTCTTTCCTCCTCATTTGCATTCAAGCAACAACGCCCATTATGGAGTGTTCAGAGAGAGAAAAATTACTCTTTCTCATCTTATCTGTTTCTCATGCACTGAGTGTTGATTTTGAAGAAGGATTCATTTACAGTATTAGGGAACCATTAAGGAGCCATATAAAAGCATCAAGAAGTACCATGTCATGGGATCTTTAAATTTTATGCAATTTTTATTTATTATTAATTACAGAAGAAAAAAAATTGCACATTCAGTCAAAAAATGTGTTTCTCACTACCAATATTAAGAGAAAACAGATTTTCCCCCCAAAACCTTTGGCAACGCTTTGGTAACCCTAATTTATATTTTTCTAAAATACTAATTACAGTAATAACAGTTTATATGTATTAACTGATGTTTTCCTATTTATATATAAAGTTATCACAATAATTTCATATTGCAAAATTCATGTAAATTTTCTGATGTGGGTTCCGTCATGCTTGTGTCCATGGAAACATTTGGAAACATTAATTTTGCTTTGTCTCAAATGTTCCACACTATGCCTTTAAAGTTGACAAGCTGGCATCATTCAAGGTGTTTTTATTACTCAAAAATAGAATTACTAAAAATAAGTAATGTTGTTATTAGATTTTAATACATTTTCCTTTAAATAAATCTATCACCTACATTTTGAAATATATTTTAGTTTGTTTTTAATATGTGGAGTTAATATGATTGACTGAGATTCAGGAGGAGGACCACGCCTCAACCGCTCCCTGCTCCTCACCAGCTCAACCAGACCTTCAGTTACTCAGAAGCCCTATTTATACAGGTTCATCCCAACAACTCTGTCTGTCTGCGCTCTCTTGACCCCCAGTGACAGTAAACAAACATGTTTTTTTGTGTGGGCTATGCTGCCTTTGAATGGGCAGCTGATAGTGTCTCTTCATAATAATCTCACACAAAGGAACATTCACACACACTGTAAACACGCATTATCACTGAGTAGACTAACACATTTACAGAGCCTGTATAGTTAGCCAAACCTTTTCCAGGTCAGACCAAATGAAAAAACACTCAACAGATAAATGGAACCCTTTTTGTATGTATGTAGGACACATAACACATGATTCTGGGACAGTGCATGGATAAAAAAGAGTTAAAGGAAAAGTAATGTTTTTTTTACAATTTGAGCCTTACTTCGGTAATAAAACAAGTTGTTTTACTCACCCATAGCACTTTGGTGTCATATGGAGTACTTCCAGAGATGTTTTAAGATTTGCGGTTAGCCTAGCGCGACTTCTAGCCATAGCTCGGGGCATATAATATATTCCCCAAGCATCTAATATGCCCCATGTGGGCTCCAAATAACACAAACTTAAGCACTTTTCAAATCATAGAAGCCCGATGCCATAATCTACGATTTCGTTTGAAGCAAAAGTGGCCTGTAATCCGAGATTTATCCATAGTTTACAGCTTTGCGTTTCATGTTTGGGTCCCGGGAGCTGAGAGCACAGTCCGCACCTGCGCACTGGCCTCCTCATCTACTCGAAACTATGGCTAAATCTCGGATTACAGGCCACTTTTGACCACACAAAATCGTAGGCTAAGACATCGGGCTTCTATGATTTGAAAAGTGCTAAAGTTTGTGTTATTTGGAGACCGCAAACAAGTGCCCCGAGAACTCACATGATGGAGATCGCAAATCTAAAACATCTCCGGAAGTGCTCCATATGACACCAAATTACTATGGGTGAGTAAAACAACTTGTTTTATTACCGAAATAAGGCTCAGATTGTAGAAAACGTTACTTTTCCTTTAATACTGGGTCATGTTGGGTTTTAAGGTCCAAAACTTGTATGGATGATTAGATCTGGTTCGGTGGTCAGCAGGAATGAGGTGGGTGGCCCTGCTATGAGATGGCTGGTCATTTTATACATCAGGACAAGACAATGTTTTCCGTCCAAGATGTTTGAACATAGATGTTACACTGTTTTCTGGATAATAGTCACAAGTTACAAAACTCTCTGGCTTTCTCTTTACTCTTTAAGTGCACTTTTGTCCTTTGGTACATGTGGATCCCAGATAGCACAGTATTATAGTATAGTTGAGTTATAAGTGATAGTCTTAGCCTTCTACTAATAGAAGGGTGTTGCTTGCCTTCTGTGACACTGTGTTAACTTGTGTCTCCCACTGTGTCTCCCACAGTGGCTACTTATGGACATGTCAAAGTGCTTGCTTGTGTGACTTCACTTTGACTTCAAAAGAAAGAAGTTCCTGTTGTATGTCTGTGAATATTAGTAATTATATAACATTAGAGAAAACATGGCAACAGGAGAAATTCAATTTGTCAACTGGACAAAAGTTTATTTGGTCAAATACATTTTGCAGCTCATCCAAGCTGCTTCTTCAGTTCTGGCTAGAGTGCTGGTGGACACTGCTTATAACTGGCTGCAGGGAGGAGCTAACTACAATGAAATTACTATGAAACGATCACACCTATTTGTTTACAGTTTCTGTTAGTTACAGTAGGTAAGCCTATTCTATTCCAAAGTCTATAAGTCTATTTCAAACCCACAAACACTTTTAAAACAAAAACTGGTCCACCTAAAGGACAAAACACTGAGCCACAAACAAAGCAATGTGGTCTACTCCATTCAATGTAGTGAAGACTGCAGTGAGCGTTACACGGGAGAAACAAAACAGCCACATCTCAAGAAGATGTACCAACACAGACGGGCGTGCCAGAGTGGACCTTCATCTGTCGTACATCTCCACCTAGAAACCACGGGCCACTCCTTTGAGGACAGTGAGGTTCAGATCTTGGCAAGAGAAAATAACTGGTTTGAGAGGGGAGTTAAAGAGGCTATTTTTGTCAAAAAAGAGAACCCTTCCTTGAACAGAAATGGAGGTCTCAGATATAATTTGTCTCCCATCTATAACTCTATCCTCAAACCTAAATCAAAACAAACAAACAAAATAATAGGGCAGCCAGGTCAGGTCCAGAGGTGTGAAAACACCCATTATGGTCCTGAATTATGCTAACCAGAGCCCACACTCCACTCCCACTGCATATTTAATAGGCCTACCTAACTAACAGAAACTGTAAACAAATAGGTGTGATATTTTCATAGTAATTTCATTGTAGTTAGCTCTTCCCTGCAGCTAGTTATAAGCAGTGTCCACCAGCACTCTAGCCAACTGAAGAAGCAGCTTGGATGATCTGCAAAACGTATTTGATCAAATAAACTTTTATCCAGTTGGACCTACCTCACTGGAGGCATACCAGCTGGTTACTCTACATAAACCGTCAATGGCACTCTCTCCTCTGTAGCACACTTTGCGTCAGGGGAAAGTGTGTTTAAGTACGCTGGGAAAACAGAAGCAGTGAAACTTCCCTCACTTGGGTAATTCATCTGACGAAAGACTCTGCGACCTTCATTTTCTTGACAAACTTGTTTAAAGGTCGTGCCCAAATGGAGCGGTGGACCGGGTTTATTCAGAAGTGTGTCCTTGCATTTGAGATGAGTGAGACATGGGAGACTTGAGCAGCAGATGACATAAACGGCTGGAGACAGAATTCAAACACCACGTAATGAGTCTCCATGCTCATAGAGGGAGCTTGATTTGAATATGTCTACACTCATGTCCCCGGGTGGAATAAACATGGCAGTTTCCAATCAAATATTGGGCTCAAAGCGCTGATATATTGAACTGTCAGTCTTAATATGCAGAAACAACTATGCATCGGTTTAATATGTTGGGCATACATAATAATTTTTGCTCATGTTCTAGAATTTGATGATGATTATGGATGCAGGGCCTATATAACTCCATCCATAAATGTGTCATATTCATTTTATCATTTCAATGAACAACAGTTACTACTTTGGGTTTGAATAATGGCATGACTTTCTGACGCTATTGTGACTAAATCATTTTTGTCACTTTTGTTCATTAATAGTGGCACAGCTGATCTTATGTGTGTATGCATGGTCGCTGTTGCCCTCCATTATAGAGATATTAACCATAAACAATTTAAAAAAATATGCAATGAAAGTTAAACTTGAAATTCTACTATGGAACTCTAACATGTCCTCCAGCTCAATTTTAAACTATCAGTCAATCAATCAATCAATCAAACTTTATTTATAAAGCACTTTTCATACAAAAAAAAGAAACACAAAGTACTTTACAGTGATTAAAAACAACCCACATTTCCTTCCACCCACCAAACCAGCCCCCCACAGCTGCCTGACACCACACAACCAAACAACCCAAACAGTAACACACACACACACACACACACACACACACACACACACACACACACACACACACACACACAGAAAGGCCTGGGCGACCCAGGGATCGAACCCGGAACCTTCTTGCTGTGAAGCAAGAGCGCTAACCACTCAGCTACCGTGCCGCCAAAAGCAATAAAATATGCTAAAAAAACATGCTGCTTATCTCACGGACTCTACAAAAACATTGGCACATGCTACTGGACTCACACTCACATGTATTAAGTAATACTGCCCTGTCTATTTTTATAATGTCTGCTTCTACTACAGTTTTCAATCAGTTTCATTGATTTCTGATCTGAAAAACACACTATGTTACCTCTCCAATTGTTTTTCTGTCATTACATGTTGTGAATAATTGTCATTGATTGTACTGCACTTTTCATCTCTGTATCTCCGAGTCGGCGGTCTCCCTCCCCTGGCTGTCTCTATCACTGTCCTGCTTGGTCAGGGGGAAACGAAATTTCGATCTTCTATATGTACTTGTACATATGGTTTTTCGACAATAAAGCAAACTATGAACTATGAAATTTGGAAGGATTGCAAACCTGAAATACTCTTTTTGGGAAGACCAGAGAGCAGGGCATTACAGTAGTCTATATATGACTGGTGTCAAAAGCATGCATCAGTATCTCCGTGTTGGCCCGACACAGAATGGGGTGGATTCTGGCTATGTTTTTTTTACGTGATAGAAACCTATTTTTGTGATGTTCTTAAAGGGATAGTGCGTTTTTAAAAAAAATGTTAATCTGTATGGGTTTCCTTCTAAAAGTTACGTGTGTTGACACTGGCTTACCTCTGACAGTCTCAGCTGATCCCGGTTCGGCTCGCTTTCTGGAGCCCACGTAAGTAGGTCCGGAAACTTTCCTGAAACATTAAATAAAGCTTGTTTTTCTTCTCAAAACAAAACATATGTTAGAAATGTGATATATTTGCGTCCAAAACAGTCAACTCATATCACTACGCCCATGTTAACTCTATCAGCCTGTTCACTTGTAAACTTCGGCGTAGACATCTGCTGAAGGTGAACAGGCTGATAGAGTTAACATGGGCGTAGTGATACGAGTGGAGAGAGACAATACGCAAATGCGAAATACGCTGCTGGATGTTTCGTGGACAACTGTTTAGGACGCAAATATATCACCTTTCTAACAAATGTTTTGTTTTGAGAAGAGAAACAAGCTTTATTTCATGCTCCAGGGAAGTTACCGGACCTACTTACGTGGGCTCCAGAAAGCGAGCCGAACCGGGATCAGCTGAGACTGTCAGAGGTAAGCCAGTGTCAACACACGTAACTTTTAGAAGGAAACCCATATAGATTAACATAAAAAAAAAAGCACTATCCCTTTAATGTGTGGGATAAAAGTCAGCTCAGAGTCAAAAATGACGCCCAGGTTTTTCACTTGAGGAGATGGGTTAAAAAACTGGCTAAAAGCTTCTCTCTCTGGGCCTCAGGACCGATGAGTAAACCTCAGTTATGTCCTGGTTAAGATGGAGAAAGTTTTCTGCCATCTAGGATTTGATATCTAGAATGCAGTTAAAAATAGCATCCATTGGCCTGGTGTCATCAGGAGACACGGAGATCTAAAGCTGCGTATCATCTGCATAGCTGTGGAAGTTGATTCCAGTTGGGAGCATGTACAAGTTAAAAAGCACATGGCCTAAAATGGAACCCTGGGGCACACCACATGTGATTTCATGGACCTTGGAGGAGCATGAGTCCACACTCACCATAAATGTTCTGTCTGTGAGATAGGATGTAAAGCGTTTGTGAACAGCACCAGAGAGGCAGAGGTGTTTTAGGTGAGTTAAAAGAATAGTGTGGTTCACTGTGTCAAAGGCAGCGCTCAGATCCAGTAGAACCAACACAGTCACCTTTTGTGAATAACAATTTTATTTTAAACTATAGGGAATCTAAACCATTGTAATGTCACATTTAGACTTTTTTTTATGCTCTCGTGGGCATTCAAGGGGACATTCACCCATTTTCACTCCCATGCATGTTCCCACTCCACATGATCATATTTAGAATCTATACTTTCTATTAAAAGACATACTGGGTCATGTTGTCCATGTGGTTAGGGTTTCTGCCTCAGTGCAAAAATGTTTCTTTGTGGAGTTTGCAAATTCTCCACCTGTCTGGGTACTCCCAGGCGTATAAGAATATATGGGGGCCCTCCCGTGCCCCTGAGATACATCACACACTTTTGATTTAGCATTTAAGCAAATTGTCAGTGTGCGCATCTGTAACACCCCCTAAGGGCTTGACCGCCTCACAGCAGCAGATATTGTGGATCACCAGAGAACTATAGACAAACTTTAGTTTCAATGATTTTATTTAACATGAGTGGTTGGGCCACGATGTTGCAGTCACCAAATAACTGTGTCTGTCAACTCTGGAGGATATTCGTGCCATGATGAACCGTGGTGTAATAGAAACCTTTTTTCATGTTCCGAAACTCAAACGAAACTCAAAAGTGTAAACTAACACAATGAACTTTTGTCATTTGAAAAGTGATAAAGTTTGTGTTATTTGGTGACTGCAACATCGTGCCCCGACCACTCATGTTAAATGGACATTGGCCAACTCCGAAATCTCCGGAAATACTCCAAATGACACCAAAGTACAATAGGTGAGTAAATGACGTTTCATCACCGAAATAAGGTCCAGATTGTAAAAACGTTACTTGTCCTTTAATATGAGCCAGATATTGCGTTCACATTTTTTAAGAACTGTCACAAAATTGTCAAACAATTATCAACAATACAAATCCTCCTGACACTTTACATTATTTTGTGATTGATGTGGATTAAGCGCCTTTTGGCTTTTCTCACTTTCCCCGTTGGTCACTTTTTGACATGATCATCGTGATGTGAAATGAGTCAGACTGAGCAGTGATGTCATGATTAGCGTGTGTTAAGCTCAGTTTGTCAATCATCCAAACCATCTCTGCACCCATCCAGCCCTGTAGCGAGGGAAGCCAAGGGCACGTGATAAGGCTGACGTGCGGGAAAACACGGAGAGGGCAGAGTACGCTTGGAGGCGCATGGAATTTTATGGAAGCTTGGTTGGAGAATTGTCAATATTAGCACAGAAAAGGTGGTTGAGGCACGGGCGTATTAGAAATGTAGAAACGACTGCACACCCCATTAAAATGGAAATTCACGCATTATTTTCATTATTGAACATGCTTTATTGTCATGATAGCAGGAGAAGTTCAATTTGTCAACTGGACCAAGTTTGTTTGGTTGAAAACGTTTCGCCGCTCATCCGAGAGGCTTCGTCAGCTCTAATAAGAATACTGGTAAGACACTTGCTTATATCTTGCTGTAGGGAGGAGCTACCTAGCTAACTACTTTCCGGAACTATCTCATTGGTTTCGGTCTTTTGTTTCTCTGGCGTCTAGCCTAACGATCCCTATTCATCCCTACACGCCTGCTTGGCGTGTAGGGCGTGTAAAGCAGGCGTGTAGGGATGAATAGGGATCGTTAAGCTAGACGCCAGAGAAACAAAAGACCGAAACCAATGAGATAGTTCCGGAAAGTAGTTAGCTAGGTAGCTCCTCCCTACAGCAAGATATAAGCAAGTGTCTTACCAGTATTCTTATTAGAGCTGACGAAGCCTCTCGGATGAGCGGCGAAACGTTTTCAACCAAACAAACTTGGTCCAGTTGACAAATTGAACTTCTCCTGCTATCATGGATTCTACCTGGACGACTGAGGGACTTTTCACGCTTTATTGTCATGGTTCATGTTTTGTAGTTATTGTTGTTTCATATTTTGTGTATCTTATTCCTTTAGTGTAGTGTGCCCTTGGTGTTTTATTTTGACATTTGTCCTGTCACCTTGTTACTTTTAGTTTTATTTCCTCTGTTGATTGTTTTCCGCACCCTAATGTGTTACATCTGTGTTTTTTTGTGTGTGTTTTTTTTTGGATTCTGGTAAGTCTTTGGCTACATTTATATGATGATCATCTGAACAGAAGACCTAAAAGTGGCGTCACGTCTTCACTTTTTATTCCGCGTTTAGATGAGCGTTTTCGGGAGGAAATCTGCGCACATATGGTGACGCAAAAGTGTGTGGAATTGGATTGGGTATGCATGCCAGGCAGCTAGGTGGTGCTGTGATACATTATCACTATGTTTGTGCGCATGCGTAGAATCTTCCTTCTTCTCATCTGCGCCGCGAAAAGCAAAACAAAACATGGCTACTGGTAGCAAAAAAAAAATTGTGTGGTCAGACGAAGAAGTTCCATTATTGCTTCAGACCATGTTAGACTACAAAGCATCGAAGGCGCAACAAGGTGTGGACTGGGAGTCCTGCCAAACAAAGTACACTAATATAGGGACCGATGTGACGTAAACGCGTACATGACGTCAGCAGATTTTTGCGTCTTGGGTAGTGTAGACGAAAACGCTACGGTGGAGCGTATTCAAGTTTTCTACTTTGGAGGGGGGGTTCAGTTTTTTGTATTTTTAAGCCCATAAAACGCTGCCACCGTCTAAACGAAAGGCACTTCCGATAAAATATTTTGTCGTTTTTACCCGTAAGCGTTCTTGTGTAAACAGGCCCTTTGTTTGTTATTAAAGAACCTTATCATTATCAGCAGTCCTGCATTTTGGCTCCTCCCTATCATTAATGTGACACAATGTTGGTATTATAAGAAATTTAAATAAGGCAGATTCATTTGAGAAAATCATTATTTGGAAGTACTAAGTTTTCAACAGATGATGATTAAGCAAATGTGGTGAAAAAGCATCAAAATAAACAATAGCAGCTATTTAGCTATGTAACCGGCATATTAATAAATTCAAACAATCCCAGTTGTTGAGTGCAGAACATCTGGTGAGAGATGAGAATACAACAGAAGTAGCTTTTAGTTATGTTAATATAAAATAATAATGCCAAGGTGTTGGAAAAACTTCAAGGCACTGCACATTTTTAATATGTTTTCTGTACTCTGTGTATGACACTTTTGGTTGTACGGTTATTGCATAGATCAGGCCTTTATTTAATGGTTAAACTTGAAGTCATTTTGCAGGATTAAGTTTAGGATTATCAATTAACCTGGTCTTCAGATTAGAGTTAAAGGTGCAATGCGTAACATTTCTAGTGGAGGGTGACTAGAATGTTCCACAGTGTAGATTAAGACGGTCTATCACAAGGGAGCAGGTTACAGCACTACGCTACATTACAATTCAGATATGTGGAGAGTCGCCCCTATTCACAGAAGGAATTAATATATTTTTGAGCAATAGAAACACCCATAATGAATAAATGCTAGATATATTTAGTGTCATGCAATGGGACATTCCAGGTTAAGCAATAACATCTCCATGGAGACAAGCAGGTTGCAGACCCTCCACCAGAAATGTTGCGCAGTGCACCTAAGACCAGAATAAAGTGCAGGCTATAGAGTAAACAAGACTATTGAAACATTAGGTAAAACAAAATATAAGATGTTTGATTGGTAATATATTCTTCCTGGTTGAATTTTTGCTTCAGCTTCATAAAATAACATTGAGGTTACAGTATTGCTTATTGTAATAATCAGGCTTGGGGAGTAACGGATTACATGGAACGGCGTTAAGTAAAAGGATACAAAAAAAAGGTAACTGTATTCCCCTACAGTTACAAAGAAAAAGACGTAATCAGATTACAGGTAAATTTAGTGAAAATGGGGATTACTTAGCAGGATTACAATTTGAAAGCATTTTATGTTATTTCATTTTTTCTTTTAAAGCCGGAGGTCATATGTAGGGAAAACAACGTACAGACTCGCGCCGTGCGCCGTGCGCGCTCTGTGAAACAAACTTGCAGCGGCTCGCACTGAACTTCACGCAGGTCGTGCACTACGGACTAAACTTGCAGCGGGCATGGTTTCAAAAAACGCATTTAAAACGGGTGGAAATTTAGGGAGAATTTTATTTTTAAAGAAGACAAAGGGAACAACATCACAGTGCAGTGCAAATTGTGCCTTCCAGCAGTTAAACACCTGTCAATGTCCAAGGATTCTACTTCCAATCTCAAGAAACATTTACAGGTAAGATCGCTAATATTAACACTTTGATACTGACAAGCCCTAAATGTCCTGCTTCAGTCATGTTATGTGTGAATATGAGTCATTTCTTTGTCTTGATTCATTGGTAGGAGCCAGTTTCGAGTTAGCTATCGACTAGCAAACTATTAGCAAGCTAGCTAACGTTAGGGTGACCATACGTCCTCTTTTGCCCGGACATGTCCTCTTTTCAGAGGCTGTCCGGGCTGTCCGGCCGGAGTTTATAAAATCCTTCAAATGTCCGGGTTTTTGATTCCGTTGGAAACGCGCTCTGAGAGGCGAAGTTCGAGTCGAACCCCGGAACGTGTATTCATTCATTTACAAACAAGCGCGCCACGCTCCACACACACACACACACGCACGCACGCACACTCACTCACTCACTCACTCACTCACTCACTCACTCACTCACTCACACACACACACACACACGCACACACACACGCACACACACACACACACACACACACACACACACACACACACACACTCGCAGGCTGACAGGCAGGTAGGCGCACTGCGAAGACACAGAAAATGCCGAAACGCAAATGCAGTTTCACGGATGAATTGCAAAAAAAGTACCCCTGTTTTCGCCCGGGGCGTGACAAGTGGGAGGCAGAATGACCAGGGAGAGGAGGAAGGCAAGGAAGACTGAAGAAAAGGAAAAAGAAGGAAAAAAGGGACTGTTGACTTGAGGCATTATTTGTATATTTTTTTTCATTAGCCATTAGACACATTATTTTGAAGAATGGGCTTACTGAACATTGAAGAATAGGCTAACTCTCTTTTTATTTTTGTTTTTTATTTTTTCTTAACTAAGGTGTAAGTGTCAGCCTTAAGATTGCTTATATTAATAAATATATTATTTATAAAGCAACTGTTTGTGAGTGTTTTGGGCTATTGTTTAGTATATCCAGGTAAAGTGTTCTTTTCTGGGGAATTCAGAAGCACAAGTACGGTCACAAGTACACTTTGTGCATTTGTAGAACGATATTACAATATTTAAACATTATCTAGGCAACATAGTCATGTTAACTGATCCATGAAGACCCTTTAGACAATTCCGAGCAAAGCTGTCGTTAGATGTAGGCCAGCACGCAAGCTGGACGAACATCCTGTCCAGCTGCGGAGATCGGGCAAGATGACTGTCCCGGTAAAACTAAAACTTTAACTGAAAATATAATTTCGTTGAAGTCATAGGTGTTTAGTTTAGTGAGTGACCTTGTTTACTAGTGACTTGGCTTATAGTGATAACAGTTGTTAAAACTACACATAGAACTGTACTTGTCCTCCTAAAAACTTAATTGTATTGTAATTTTCTTGTTTTCTTGTTGTTATAGGATATTTGGTGTTAAAGTAATCCAAAAGTAACTGAAAGTAATCAAGTTACATTACTTTAATATTATAGTACCGGGATTACGTTACTGAATACATATTTTAAGGAGTAACTAGTAACTGTACCGGATTACATTTCTAAAGTAACCCTCCCAACCCTGGTAATAATGTGCATTCATTGGAAGTAGCATCTAATCTGATCCCCGGTGCGGTACGTGGTGAAATCCAGTCATCTGTATTCCACTGCTTGCTCATTAATGTGGAACAGTGAGGAGCCTTTGTTTTACTGCAAAAGGGCTAATCACTGACAGTGTTCCCAGCAGGAGCCATGTGCACCTGACTGTGTGGAAAAGGAAAACCCAAGGGCATCTACGGGAATGGAATAAGAGGCTTTACAAATGTGGGGGGGAAATCTATGAGCTATGTATTTATCTTTACATCTCAGTAACTTTGGGCCCAAGTCCTGCTACAATCACTCTCATACGCTAGTGGCAATACAGCTACACCAGTTCTTTTATTGACTGATTGATTTATTACTTAACACATAGTAGGTAACAAAGCATGAAACAAAGGCAAAAAAAGAAGAGGGAAGGACGTGTCAACATGTTTGAAATCCGCCCCGTCTCATTTTCATCACAACAAAAAGTATTGATAAAAGGAGAAGTTCAATTTGTCAACTGGACAAAGTTTGTTTGGTTGAAAACGTTTCGCCGCTCATCGTCAGAGCTGACGAAGCCTCTCGGATGGATTTTATCATGGATTCTACCTGGACGACTGAGGGACTTTTCACGCAACAAAAAGTATTGTTCTAAATATTCAGAACATGTATGCTATAAAACACAATCTCTAATAATATTACCATTATTACACTGAACTACATTACATTGAATTACATTGAAAAATTGCAGAAAAGCTGTTATTAGCATTATTAATTTGCTACATTTGTTAGGGTGAGGTGAGACACCTCTAAAACTCACTGACTATTGCATCTATAGTACTCGAATGTAATGAGGTTTCAGACAGAATGAACAAGGTGGGATTTGAATATATAAAGCTATAAAACTGTTTTGTTTTGTTTTTCTGGTTGCACAAAGCAAATTTTACTATTATACTTGCACTCAGTACCATAGTTTGGTTTTAAGTTTCCCTTAATCATTTAGGCTTAGACTTAGACAAACTTTATTGAAGGGAAATTCTTTAATGTTGTTTAATTGTGCTGTAATTCCGCACTCACAAAGTATAGTATAATGGTAGCTAAGCATTTGCACATTGGCATCACATCACAATGACTGTGACTATGAGCTTTCCCTTCATTTGTCTAATCTGTTGTATTGACGTGTGCTTAACAAATGTCAATCAATCAATCAATCAATCAAACAATATTTATAAAGCGCTTTTCATACAAAAATGTAACACAAAGCGCCCTACAGTGGTCAAGGATTAGAAGATTGACCTTTATTGATCTCGCACAGGAGAAGTTGTTTCTATGTTTGACCCGGGGACCATCCCCATGATTTTGTTTTGTTATTTAGGCTTTGGTCAGGCCCTAAGCTGGAGGATTTTACCTATGGCGCATGTTTAGGTTGGTGGGGGAAACCGGAGTACCCGGAGGAAACCCACCCAGACACGGGGAAAACATGCAGCCTCCGCACAGAAAGGCCCGGGCAACCCGAACCTTCTTGCTGTGAAGCATGAGTGCTAGCCACTCAGCCACCGTGCCGCCAGGAAAAAAAAAAAAAAAAAAAGCAAAAAAAAAATGTCCAGAATACCTCTGTTGTATTAGCCTGCATACAACTAATGTTACAACACACTGGCTATTTTTTGAGCTTATAACCATTGTTTAGAAGGCTGCCAATTTGTGAAACACAGTTTGCTATTAAAATATTCTTATATATATTAATATATTCAATGTAATTTATTATTGTTTTTTGATTTATAAATAATTTTCATATTTCATATTGTACTATAGTACTCATTTATATTCTTCATTTCAATAATGTGATGCTTTTTGTGTTTCATAATGTACTCATGCTTCTAGGTCAGCACCTGCTAAGAGACTGCCACCCACACAATGGGAAGATTTAGGGATCTTAGGACTGAAAAGATTGAGGGCCTGGGCTATTCTCTGAGATGGAGGTGCAACTCCGGTAACACAGATCTTGGTTGATGTTTGGATGCATGCTTATAATAAGTGGGATCAACTCCAAAGAACGTGACATTTTGATACCAAGAATGGTGACTGGAGCCCTCATGTCTTTTTCATGACCCAGGATAATAACTGTACAACTGTAAACTCTTTAGGGGCTTTTAGTGTGCTTATATCACTGGGACTATCATCTCTGATCCACACGAACTGGAAAGTGTGGTGAGTTAAAAGGTTGTCCTAAGGAGTTACCTTTTGATTGATTTATTATGTCCTGAAAGAGAGAGGCTGGGTAAGTCCTCTGGCATCTGCGTATCACTGTTTAAAGTGAGAGGAGTTACATACAGAGGGGTCCTTAGAAAATGTTCAGCTAAAGGGATCAGTTCACTGTTGATGCTCTCAAAGGGACCAAATTTATGTATCCAAGAGGAGAACAACTATCATTACTACAAATTGAATTTCTCCTTTTATCATTACTACAACAACTAACTATTCATAAAACCCTTTAAAAAGTTGCACCAACATTGTTCCCTCATCGAAAACGTAACTGGAGTTGTATACAGTTTGCTTATGAGGTCTTTTGGCTCTGACATGATATTTCAAATTTCCCTAATGTGGCATCGTGTAGAATCCGGAGATCTTCTTGTTTTTTAAAGTCCATAAATCATCGCCCAACTCCTTCTGAGCAGTTCTGCCGCCTAATCATGCATGTTTGTATGAGCATGTTGGGTATGAGTGGTGTGGCTAAATAGCTAAAATGCTTCAGCATGGGCATACCAAAGAAAAATCCAGGAATATACTGGTACAAAGAAAGCTTTGTTTTCTTATTAGGTGTAAAATCATGGATCCCAGATTATAAAATGCACCTAAACTGTGGAAAATACATATTACATTTCCAATCAAAGTACTTTAACTATCAAGCTTGATAATAATCTGTAGATTGTAACTATTTGGGTTTTGGCAAAAGGAAAATTCCAATTTGTCAACTGAAAAAAAAGTTTATTTGTATGTTTGTATGTTTCACAGCTCATCCAAGCTGCTTCTTCAGTTCTGGCTAGAGTACTGGTGGACACTGCTTAAAAACTGCCTGAAGGGAGGAGCTAATTACAATGAAATTACTATGAAACTACCACACCTATTTCTTTACAGTTTCTGTTAGTTACGAAAGCCTATTCAATATCCAGCGGGAGTGTGGGACCTTGTAATAGCAGTCGATCATTATATCCTTTCATTATTGCAAATGGTAAGGCATTGCATGGTACATTGCTTTCCCATTTTACCATTCCACATTCTTCTGTCCTGTTATCTTGCAATATAACGGTCTCTACATGAAGCACCCAGCCCAGCACTGGACACAAGGTAACACTGGCATGAGGCTGAATGACTGCACACAAAACTGGGCATGCATCTTGTTCGGAGCCTGCCTGTTCAAATAAACATCTATTGTCCAGGTTCTGTTAGCATATAGAGTGTTTCCTGTATTGTCTGAATGCAAAAAAGCACATTAAATTGCATCTGGTCCCGCATTGTGTTCCGGTGAAGCGTGTATTGTCCGTTTCATGCAGTGAGAATTGTACGTGTAGCCAAATTACACTCAGGAATTCTCTGCCTTGGAGATAGTTTGGGATCTCCAATTTCACACATGCAACAACGTACCCAGCGGCTGTAAGCTTGACCGCTCCCATGTGTGTAGAGATACACAGCAAATTTACATTTAGAGGTCTGTACAGGCAGCACCCCTGGAGCCTTTTCCAACAAGATTTCAAACACAGCATCAAGGCCAAGAGGGCTGGAAGGGCATGTGCTCCTGCCTCGTTTTCACCTTGAGTTCTATAATCCATAGTTTAAACTGAGTTGGAGGGCATGATTGTATGTTATATTTTAGCCTACTATTGGACTGTCAGAGTGTAGCTTTGTTGACCTTGTTTATTATCTGCGTAATGATTAATAATTAATAATCCAATTGGCCTATCCTCACAGAGCAGAAACTGGCTCAGAGTTTAATGCCTTCTCTGTCAGTACAAGTAAACAAAACTTTTTTTTTTTTTAGCTTCAGAAAGTGCTGCCATTATTCTACATCTTCAGCACAATTGCCGTTAGTTAAAATTACCCACACGCGCCACTGAGACCACATCACTCCTGTCCTCCAAAACCTCCACTGGCTCCCCATCCCTCAGCGTATCCAGTTCAAAGTCCTCCTCCTGACCCACAAAGCCCTCCATAACCTGGCTCCATCATACCTCTCTGACCTTCTGCACCGCCACACCCCATCCCGCTCCCTCCGTTCCTCCGACTCCAACCTCCTGTCCCTCCCCTACAGGACCAAGCTCCGAACCTGGGGTGACAGAGCCTTCTCCATTGCTGCCCCCACCCTCTGGAACTCACTCCCACAACCTATCCGTGACTGCTCTGACCTCCCCACCTTCAAAAAATTGCTCAAGACTCACCTTTTTAAAACTGCTTTTAATGTTTCTTAATGTTTAATGTTTTTCTGATTGTTTATTGTTTTGTTATTTGTTTTATTACTGATTTTACCTCTTGTACAGCGTCTTTGAGTGTCTTGAAAAGCGCTTTATAAATAAAATGTATTATTATTATTATTATTACTTAACGTTCAATGAGATAAGGTTGAAGATTTCTGTCAAAAACGGCAAATCTACATAGGCCCATGCTTTCCATCTGAAATGAAGATACTATCAAACTCTAGAACTTGAACGACTTGAACGCAACCGATTGAAATGTAGCTTTAAAACATGTAGGGTATGCATTGCAACATTACGGCAGAGTGATGAGCCTGGCCTGAAGAAAAATCTATGATCCACTGACAATTTAGCTTCTGCAAACCAGCTATCTCTGTTGTAGGTGACTGGGAAACTAATAACTGTATTTAATGACAGCATTTAATGTAGTCAAATTAGACAAGAAAACTGTAGATACTGTCAACACCATGATGTTTAATGTAGTCTTTATGTAAATCAAACCTTTTCCATCTAATCTTTTGTGGCACGTTTTATTTATTTATTTTTTATATATTATTCTAGCATGTATGAAATAAAAAATACTAACTTGGTGACCACTACGTTGAAAAAATAAGTGAGATGAATGACTACATAAATTCTGTGCAGTGATATTTATTATGGTCTGAAATGATTTGACATTTTTTTGCTTGTTTTCAAGGACCGTTTAGATAACAATACAGTATTTAATCATTTGAAACAGAAGGACGTGGGCCAAGGTTTTGATTTAACAAGAGTCACCCTGTCATATTGTGAAATTATGTAACTGCTATAACCAATATGGCTCTGGCTTTGTCAGGGAGGGCAGCTGTACATGGCAAATTTGTTTTGCATTAAACCTGCGATCCCTGTAGTTTAGATCTGTACAAACATGTTCTTAAAGGTCCCATGGCATGAAATTTTCACTTTCTGAGGTTTTTGAACATTAATGTGAGCTCCCCTACCCTGTTTAGGCCCCCCCTTCATGGTTAAAAGTTGCGAAATGTCTAAACTGAGCATTTGCGATTCTTTTCTGCATTACAAAAATTCGGAGCTCAAACGGGCGAGTTTGAACAAGGAACCTGATTGACGTCAGATCGAAAAAAGAAATGCAAATGCAGTTCCACCCCCGTCTCTCTGAACTCAGCGTCTGTGTAAATCACGCCCAGAGAGTTTGGACTGCAAATGCGCTAGGCAATGCGAAATGCGTTTTTTTATTTGCCTGGAGGCACGTCCGAGTGTTTCTAGGCTCGGAAGTCCTTTATCTGAGCCTCTGGACCTTTGAACAGCAGTGGTTTAATTTGATTTTATGTGGAAATGTGTTTATTTTTCAATGGAACGCTTCAAATCTCTCCCCCCGTGCAAAAAGTTTGGCCACGCCCCCACCCTCTACTATTGGCCAGCTCTTTTCTCCTCATTTGCATTCAAGCAACAACGCCCATTATGACCTGTTCTGAGGGAGAAAAAATACTTTCTCAGCTTATCTCTGTTTCTCATGCACTGAGTGTTGATTTTGAAGAAGGATTCATTTACAGTATTAGGGAACCATTAAGGAGCCATATAAAAGCATCAAGAAGTACCATGTCATGGGATCTTTAAATGTGATTCTTGTATTGCTTTGTCAGTTCATATTTCAGTCTTCTTTTTAGCACTTCTTCTGGACACATTTAAAATATAAATGTTATTATTAAAACAGCAACTACACCACTTTAGCCCTATTTGAGGTCCACAAACACTACATGTACTTGCTGTTCTCCTTTGCGCTCTGTGCCCTCTGGACAATCACAGACGTTTTGGGAAAAATTCGTTGCAGCTGATGAATTGTTATAATTGCACATATTTAATTGTTGATTTAACATCATCCTTGGATTTAAAACCTTGACTGTGTGTTGCTACATGATTACTGATTGCTGAAGAGCTGACCCATTCCTCCTGCTTGTTTTCAAATGTGATTTGTGCTGAGAGAGAGGAGTGGGAAGCCTAACTATATTTATCTAATGCACCCAACATAAACTGGGAGGAGTGCAGAGAGACTGGGACAGCTGAGAGAAATGTCTGCTATGTATTTGTGTATTTATCCATTTCAACAATACTCATATCAGTATTTTGTATTTCGATTGATTCATGCATATTTGAGAAATTATTTATTGTACATCTTCATTAGAGACTTTTCACCCAGCCCTGCTATGCCCCAGTCACAAATGTAACGTTTGAAAATGTCATTGTTACTGAGACAAGTTTTTATTTTGCTACATCCATTTTTTTCTGGGTGTGAAGGTTGGGTTCAAGGTTGTAAATAAAGTTTTTACTTGAAATAAATATGTCATTGCAGCTGGAGAATTGTCAGTAAATATTTGTGGTGTATACACTTTTTATAAGAGGTTATAGAGGTCTCAGATCTATAACTCTATCCTCAAACCTAAATCAAAACAAACAAACAAACAAAAAAACAATAGCGCAGCCAGGTCAGGTCCAGAGGTGCGAAAACACCATTATGGGCCTGAATGGCTATGCTAACAAGACCCCACACTCCACTCCCACTGCATAAGGCTTACCTAACCAACAGAAACTGAAAAACAAGTAGGTGTGGTAGTTTCAAAGCAATTTCATTGTAGTTAACTCCTCCCTTCAGGCAGATATAAGCAGTGTCCACCAGTGTCTGACCAGAACTGAAGAAGCAGCTTGGATGAGCTGCGAAACATACTTGACCAAAAAAACTTTTGTCCAGTTGACAAATTGAATTTCTCCTTTTGCCATGTATAAGCAGTAGGGGTGGCACGGTTCATGAAAAACTGATGAACCGTTCTGTTCGCTTGTCACGACGAACCGTTCGGTGCGCACCTGATGGTTCCGGGCATGCAATGTATACTTGCCCCTGGCATGCCCGTATGTAACCTTATATGTAAGATGAATGAGTGCGGTAAATAAAGTTAGATAGAAATGGCAAGTGAGAGTGGAGATAGCGGCAATGACATAGAGGATGCACCAGTGTCATTTAAGTCCGGTGTCTGGGGAAAACCGGAAAGTCACAGACTTTCAGCCCCTCCCACGCCGCCGCCAAAATGTGCTCTAATCAGAGGCATTGAGGAGGGAGCTTATGCGCTATCAGGGAAGCTAACAGGAGAGAGAGCATTGAAAAGTCGGTAAGTGAGGCACGGACAGATGTTTTATAAAGTTTAACCTGCCCTGTGATACACGTTACATGTGCGAAAGAGCTGCGCTCGCGCGCTCACTCGCTGACGTGCGGTATCCGCAGCTCCAGACGGAGCGCGGCCCGCACCCCGGTAGAAGTTTAATACGAGACACGTACTTTTGTTTCTGTTTCTTCAATATCTAGTGAAAGGGTTTTTTCAACAGCAGGTGACATAGTTACTGCCACCAGATCAGAGAGATGGTTCCAATAATGGGCTCAAAGTCATGTCAAATTCAAGATTGTGTGATTATTACATTGTATTATGATTTTATATTACATTAGATTATTATATAATCTTATAACCTTTTTAATGTTATATCCTGTTATTGTGGATTATTAAGATAAATGGATATAAGGTGTATTTTGAAAGAAACCAATAAGAACCGTACAGAACCGAAAACCATGACCCTTAAACCGTGATACGAACTGAACCATGAATTTTGTGAACCGTGCCACCCCTAATAAGCAGGGGTCAAAATAAGTCTGCTGTGCAATGTGTGCATCTAATTATAGATCTATTTATAGTGTTTTATTGTACGATAATCAGGGTATGCTCCCTTAGCATGCTAGTTCTTAGCATTGTTTTAATAATTTGAATGCTTGAAATGCATAAGATAAGTGAGGAATAACAATTTAAAATTATATCAGTATGGCACATTTAATGTCAGAATGATTGCAATGTAGAAATAAATAAATGAATAAGTCAATTAAGCAACCAATGAGTTCTCGAACCACTGCTGCTCTGGAGACTGACTGAAAATTAAAAATGCTGTGTCTGTGATGTTAAAATGCCATGTTACTGTCAGCACTAAGGATGCCCACCCACTCGCATGCTCACATGAGAACAATGACATTCAGGGCTAAATTAAATATTGCTGTGTTTACTCCCCTTATATTGTGTGTAGAATATCTTTGCATGAAAAAGTGATTTTCCAGTTCATTTGGCTGACCTTTCACGGTTCACCTGGTTGAGTTGCAGCTCATATAGGACCCGTGTTTATCAGGCAGAGTGGAGCATGACATCACATCACCATGTGCTGCATGTGCTGGAGATGCCAGCAGCCACAGTACACTTCAGTCTCTGGCATGACTTCAGAGGGCATCATCCAACACTAGGCATTGGCCTGAGCCAGTAATGAAATAACTGGTGAGGAACATTGTTCCTGATTGATTTATTATTACATTATTATTATTTTTCAACCTAAAATGATTGGATTTTTGACCCTCTGAACATTGATGAAAATCTGGGGTAGGATTGACCAAACTAGTAAAAAAATTGATAAAATGGGTATCACAACAATGTCTGATGTGAGCCATTCATCTCTGTCCACAACCACAGGTGTTCTGCACTGTGAAGTACTATTTCAGTGAAGAAGTACTATTTCAGTAAAATACATCAAATGCATAAAGTGCAGTCTCTCTTCATACTTACAGGATAGATCTCTGCACAGAGATCATGTAAAGATCAGAGTGTAGGTAAAGTAAGTAGTCTTTATGAGTTAGTGGGTGTATAGGGGCCAGGGCAGTGGTCAGGCAAAGAGAATGATTTAGTGTCTAGTCTGTCACTTCTATCCATGGGGTTTCAGAATGATGAAAAGTTATAAAAGTTTATTCTGCATGTTAATGGACAGACCACACACCAGATTATAGCCTAAAGCTAATTTCCATTCATTGATCCAAAAGTCTATAACATATCACCAATGAATAAGCATGACTGTTACAATATCATGACATTCTGGGTATTTTGTTTGGCTCTTCTCCCCACAGGTCTCATCTGTGACATCACCAATTAGATTATAAACTATTTTAGCTTAAATCCTAGCAAAGCATTAATATTTCCATGCAGACAAGTGGGTGATGTCCACCACCAAAAACAGTTCAATATTGCACCTATCAGATCTGGGGGTCCCTTACCACATCCAGGATCTTGGTCTGAAGTACCAAAAAAGAGGATTACCCTAACATGCATGGTTTAACTGGATTCATAATAGCAGAAACACTGACAGATAGGGTACAGTATTTAAACTTCACACAGAATGGTCTGGTATGGACCATTATATCAGCTCCAAAAAGCTGTGTGAAGCAGGTCCGGGTCACATTCCCATATGGTTGGCCATCAGGAGCACAGGTTTACTGGGGCTGAGCCAGGGCAGGGCATCTGTAGCTTCCTATGCCCCAGGATGTGAAGCAGCTGTCAGGATCAATAGGCCACAGTTCCTGGAAGTCTGCTAGCTGGTAGTATTCTGTCACTAATTAAGGTGTGTTCACGTTTGCTGATGTCATAATTTCACATGGAGGGCCTACATAACTCTATAGTAACACCACAAATGTTGAATCATATCATTACTTGTTAGGTATCAGCACCACGCATTAGCCATAATTGTATGGATTGAAGTCCATTCAGCTGATGACAAACCAACCAAGAACAGCTTAAGTCTGCCATATGAAACCACTACAAGAGGGAGACCATCCCATAGATTGGGACAACACTAAGGCCAAAGGTACAGAAAGTAACAAGTACAATTGTTGGATCAGGGACGCCACTGAGATTCGGAGATGCACCCTCCGGACTCTAAATTGGGATGAGGAGGCGTACCCTTTCTCACACCTGGGATACAGTTCTGAAGTAGTTGGACTCCTATTTCTCCAAATAAGAACACAGCCCCAACACCTGCTTAAATCAACTGATCAGACACATAACAGCAACTTCACATGACACTTCTGATGTCATGTGAAGTGTCATGTGACATAGTCAAGGTATGAAATAGTACCCGTTTGCAGTACAATTATGTTGAGATATTAACTAGTCAACAAATCTACAAGAAGAAGAAGAAGTGACTTGATTTATCTCACACACAGGAGAAATTCTTCTCTGCATTTAACCCGTCCTGTTATTAGGAGCAGTGGGCAGCACATTACTGCGCCCGGGGACCATCTCCATGATCTTCTTGCTTCAGTTTGGTCAGGACCTCAGCTGGAGGATTTTACCTATGGTGCATGTTTTGGGTTGATGGGGGAAACCGGAGTGCCTGGAGGAAACCCACCCAGACACGGGGAGAACATGCAAACTCCACACAGAAAGGCTCGGGCCAGTACGTACATTGTTACTGCAGTAAGTGTTTTATTAGCTCTGTTTAAACACATCCAAAAATATTACTATACACTACAAATATGGTTGTATTATTATTGTTTCACTAGGGCTCCTCTACACTTCTTCAACTACAGTACTTCAGTTGGCAACTACTTTCAATTTAACATGGTGAAAAGGATCTACTTCTGTTGTCATCATTTGAAGAGTTCAAAAACAATCAAAATATTCCAAGGACTTAAGGATGGTTCTATAGTCAATATTTGTCTTCCCTGTGGCTGATAACCAATATTTGTTAATCAAGATTTCAAAATGTACAGAAAATAGGAAAATTGTTAAGTTCACAAATTAGCCAACAAAAAAAGATGTAGTGGCGTAAAATATCAGTTTCAGTATCAGACCAATGGCGATATATGAAACAAAAATATCACAAGCAATGTAGGAGTTCAAGAACGTAAAAAAGTAAGCAAATATTAATCATCTATTATTTTTCAGTCTGCATAATTTTAGACAAACTTTAGACAACTTTAAACATTTAATTTGAGAGTAATTGGTATACAACATCAGTGAATTTTCTATATAAAACGGCCTAATATTTTTTATTTAAATTCTACAATGTGACTGCAAACTGGTCCTTGAAATGGAAGAAGTTGCAGAATGAAAGAATGAAAAGTGATGCATTGTGTTTGACCGACAGAAGTCCACTATCTCCAGGCACATTGCAAACCACATGTGCATTTACTTATCAAATCGCACTGAGTACTTCAGAGAAAATAGGCAGCACTTTAAGTACCCTGACTTTAAAAGACAGCTCCCAAATGAAGATAAATGGTCAACAACAAAGCAGCTAAAGTCCCAAGTAATACATTCCAAATAATAAAACCGAATTCATTAATCTTTTGTATGGCTCTTCTGGCTGCATGGACTTGTCAAGTTAGCATGAAATCACTTCAGTGTATGACATGCACACCTGCTTGTTAAAAGCTGTCTGAGAGAAATGCGGCTAACTTTGGATACATTTTAATAAAGTAGTTCAAAAATGTAAAGAATGAAGTGTAGCTGATTATTTATTGAAGGAAAACCAATTAAAGCTCAGATATTGGCATGTACTGATGTTAGCAATGCAGCAAAGATAGATTATGTTACATCTGTGACAAGGGAAGAAGAGGAGGAAAGGAAAGTCTGTGTGGGTTAATGGCTGTGCTGATCCAGTGGACAGTATAGGAATGTAAATGAATCCTCAGTTTGAAAATTGCTTAAAGTGCATATGACAGGTTAGACAACTACTTCCCTGGTTGGACATGGGTAGCAGACATGACAGGACCAGTAGAGGTGATTCCATGACTATTACCTAGCATCCATACTCTAAACAAGGACCAAAACATGTGTAATTACACAATAGTTATGATTATATTGAAATAAGTGACAACACCTTGTTTGTCCAAGTTAGGTTTCAATTGACAGAAAAAATGCCTTCTCCTACGCCTTCTCCATACTTTTCCTTCTCCTATGGTTTTGGAATCATTTACAGAAAGCTTTTGAATTGTAATCTATGGTGTAACTTAAAGGAAAAGTAATTGTAGGAGCCATTTCGTACATTCTGTGTTCTGGAATACTCTTTTTATAGTAGCTCTTCTTGTCCCGCTTCAGGTTCAGGAAATGCTTTCTGATTGGATGACTTTGATCTAGCTTTATTCCTTGTTCTTTTATCTTTGGTCTTACCTGCTATAAATGCAGACCTTAGGAGTCACACTGACACAGAGAGCACACGGACACCGGAGAAGACACACCTCACCAAGACACATAACACACACTCACACACACGAAGAAAGAGACCACGCTACATAGGTAGTGTGGATAGAAGCCGCGGTCTGGTGGCCAGGAGGATACCCCGAGACCATAGAGTATCGGATGAGCCGAGATGACGGGGTATTAGGACGTCCTGGACCACAGAAGCTACACAGTCTTTTGACCGTCACGTAATCGTCGCATAATAACCAAGCAAGAGTGTAACATCAGCCGTCTCCCGGGTGACAGACGGGAACGCGCACCGTTACAAGGCACATACGGACGGACGCCAACGTAGGAACGTCACGTGGGACGTCACGTAACAAGGAGGTCACGTGAAACGTCACGTAACAGCCGAAGGTAGCAAATAAGACGGATTCCCGTCGGGAGCCGAGAAGCGAAGAAGCACGGTCTCCCGAGTGACAGACGGGAAAACGCGACGCTACAGGGGACGTACGGACAGCAAAGAAGAACCAGTAGCACCGTCGACAACGCAACGTAGGGTGAGTCCTGTCGGGAGCCACGGAGGACAAGGAAGCCCGGTCTCCCAGTGACAGGCAGGAGCTCACCGCTATACGACACGCAAAGACGCCAAGAAGGACATCACCACATATACAGAGCCTAACACAACACACATAGGAAAACCACAAGCCTCAGAAATTCATCTTTCCATTTCCCTCTTTATTCACCTTATTTGTACCCGCTCTGTATGACCTTTCACTTTAGTAAAGATAGAAAAGACAAACTTGGATTCAAGACTCTTTATTTACTTTACGTGACGCGTCGGAAAGAAACTTCTAGAAACACCGAGACCGAGGCTAGTGGGGCGCATTGCCGCAATCACAGTAATGTTTTTTTTTACAATTTGAGACTTATTTCGGTAATAAAACAAGTTGTTTTACTCACCCATAGCACTTTGGTGTCATATGGAGCACTTCCAGAGATGTTTTAGATTTGCGGTTAGCCTAGCGCGAGTTCTAGCCATAGCTCGGGGCATATAATATATATTCTCGGGGCACTTGTTTGCGGGCTCCAAATAACACAAACTTTAGCACTTTTCAAATCATAGAAGCCCGATGTCTTAGTCTACGATTTCGGTTGAAGCAAAAGTGGCCTGTAATCTGAGATTTATCCATAGTTTACAGCTGTGCGTTTCATGTTTGGGTCCCGGGAGCTGAGAGCACAGTCCGCACATGCGCACTGGCCTCCTCATCTACTCGAAACTATGGCTAAATCTCGGATTACAGGCCACTTTTGACCACACGAAATCGTGGGATAAGACATCGGGCTTCTATGATTTGAAAAGTGCTAAAGTTTGTGTTATTTGGAGACCGCAAACAAGTGCCCCGAGAACTCACATGATGGAGATCGCAAATCTAAAACATCTCCGGAAGTGCTCCATATGACACCAAAGTGCTATGGGTGAGTAAAACAACTTGTTTTATTACCGAAATAAGGCTCAGATTGTAAAAAACTTTACTTTTCCTTTAATAAGATTAAGGAAATTGTAAAAAGTGCGGTGACTGAGGTGTGTGTGTTTTTCTTGAGGGATGCAAATGGTTTTATAATGTGATATTTTGTGATTTTACTCTTTTGTGATGATTGTGTTGGCTGCTACCTTGGCCAGGTCTCCCTTGAAAAAGAGATTCTGGATCTCAATAAGACCTCCTGGTTAAATAAAGGTTAATAATAATAATAATAATAATAATAATAATAATAATAATAATAATAATAATAATAATAATAATAATAATAATAATAATAATAATAATAATAATAATAATAATAAAGCCCCTCACAAACTCAAAGCATTCAGGTCCATATCAGGACATCAGTGTTTAGCTGAATTGATGCTTGACTACTGTATAAACCAGCTGTTATAACCCACTGCACCACCTTTGAGCATGACATTTTTCAATTAAATACTTCTATGGCCAATTATTATGCTACACAGTTAAATTTGTAACATCAAAACACTACATTACTGGAATACTCTTTACTTATCTACATTCTGAAGCCCATTTAGAAGATGACCTGGCATTTAGTATATCTCCGAATGTCCATAAATATTTCAAACCGCTACGGGAAATAAAATGGATAACTCTGTGCATGAAGTCATTTTCTAATTATCAGCCTCCCTGAATGGTGCCGCCGTCCAAAATGATAAGTGTGCCTCCTTCCACATCAGTTTAGTACGAAGAAAACATGTATATGAATCACACCTTGTTTTTTTTGTTGTTGTTTTTTTTTGGTCTCCCTATGCAATGCCAGTTCCATACTAGTGAAGATGAGACAAATGCCATGTAAAGCTATATTTTAATTATGTTCCCTGGAGAGAGCCACTCATTAAATTTCAGAGGTCATGCCTCACCTATGGCATCATTTGTTTGAAAAAGAATTTACATGAGGCAAATGTCAATGGCATTCAGGCTGACATCTTCATACGAAATTCATTTACAGCAGAAGAATTAATGCCTTGCTATTTAGGCCGCCTCCATCCTGATGAATTAACCCGTCGTGTAACAGCACCCTGCCTGTACCACAGCTTGGAGATATGAAGTATACGATTAAGATGAAGAAGTACTCGATTTTGATAGTAGAAGTACTTGAAGTACAAATACCGGAGCAAAAACATACTCAAGTAAAACGAAAAGTATGAAAAAATGTCTTTAAAGAGTAAAAAGTAAAGGTATGTAGAGGTGTTGATAAAGATTTGTACTCAATTTTGTTTTTTCAGCAGGTCTCGGACAATATAAAAAATTCACTGGTCTGAGAATGGAGGGTTGACAGAATTAAACATTCTTTTTACAGCCCTAATAACAAGAGTCATTTTGCAACAGTATCCATCTCCGCCAACCCAATAAAAAGCCTATAAAAGACTACACACAACTGCTCTGAAATAGCATTTTGACTTTGTCCATTTGAATAAACACAAATTAATTTTGAAGTAGGTAGCTGTAGAGCTGAGACTCTTCTCACAAATATGCTTGCTTTTACCGTACATTTATTGGATTAGAGGATTAATGTCATCTCATTCTAACACAAGCATTTATGTATCAACCTATAAATAAAACCATTTCATTCAGCCCAGCATTGTTAACAAGGACTGTGGGAGGTTTGGCTGCAGAACAGTGAGGGAGATTTGTTTAGTATATTAAAGTTATAAGGGGAATATGATTATGTTTAACTGTTTTATGAACTGGGATGGCTGCCAACTTCCTGTCTGAGTAATATCAGCATGTAACCAAAGGGAGAGCCCTTTGGTTACCCCTGCATTCCTCATAGTTGTAGAAGAATGCATGTGTAGATCATAAAAGCATATTTTAACATGGTGATACCTGAAAAGAGGAAGTATGTATTTAAATCCAACTAGTTCGTAGCACTCACACACCCTTTGACACATTGTTAAATTACACAGGCATTAATTTTGCGACGTGTACATTTTAAAGAACAGCATTCTGCCAAAAATCAGTCAATCCTAACCCCACTTACTCTTACATCCAGATTTACAAGAATACCCTTTTTTTTCTCTCCTCCAGATGGTTAGATTCTGCAATACCCAGAGTGAAGAACAACATAACCAATGAAGTGTGAACTTTTAGAAAAACCAGATGAGTGAATTTACTGCTTAAAGGCAATATAAAAAGCGATAGTCTACATGAATTTGTAACACCCCCTTACAGTATGTTATCTGGAGAAAAAAATAAAAGCACACCCGGGTGTCTTCTCCTACTTTGTCCACTTGCGTGAAATCCTTCAGTGAAGCATCATACCATCATCCAAGTCTGGTATTGGCTCTTCCCCAATGTAGAACCGATGCTCCTCCAGTTTTTCTTTAACCATTGACACACTCCTGGACTTGCAGGGCTTGATCTTCATTCGGACCCATTTGATGTTGTCTTGCAGCTTGCCCAGGAGTTGCCGGGTGCACGCCTTGGTGGTTGTTAAAGTGGTCAGGTCATCCATCCGTGTTTGGTTAGAGCCTAATTCCCTCCTACCACCCAATGTGAAGCGCGAATTCATAGCCATTATGAAAGCCAAAGGAGAGATGGTACATCCTGCCATGATTCCTGCTTCCAAAGATTGCCATGCAGTGGTGTATTGAGCTGTCCTAAGGCAGAGTTGTCTATCCTGGAATTGGGATTGGACCAGATTGATTATGGCATTTGGCACGCAAAAGCAGTTGAAAGCAAGCAGCCCAAATTACAGGGGACAGACCAAAAGGCATTTGTGAGATCTACAAAAAACACATGCAGGATTCCGTTTTGGCCTCTTGAATTTGGTGCCAGATTATGGAGGTTTGCTCTACACATCCTGAAAAGCCCGATATTCCTGCCTTTTGCACGACTGTGTCTATGTACTAATTTTTCCCAAGGTAAAGAGCCAGTCTGTGCGCCAAAATTCTAAAAAATATCTTACCCTCTTACCCACATTCTGGAGCCTGATGTGATGAAATTGGTCAACAGTGGTGGCATTCTTTTCCTTGGGCATGAGGATACCTCCTGCAGGCTGTTGGCATTTCCTCCGTAGAACCTTTTTGTAGACTCTAAAGGGAACAGCATTGGGCCCTGGGGAAGATGCCGCCAGTGAATAGAATAGAATAGAATATTTATTGTCATAAGTACAACAAAATTGGTCCTCTGCATTTAACCCATCCTGTCATCAGGAGAAGTGGGCTCCACATGATCTTCTTGCTTCGGCTTGGTCAGGACCCCAGCTGGAGAATCCTCCCACAGGTGGCTCACGTCACAACAGGCCTTGATGTTTCTTCTGCCCTGGGGGCTACCAGTGTCCACAGACACATGGGGGCGAGGTGGGGTTAAGTGTCTTGCCCAAGGACACAACGGCAGCGCTCATCTGTGGATCTGGGATCACACGCGGTGCACGTGGGATTTGAACCGCCAACCCCTGGATCATCAGGCAAGCGCTCTACCAACTGAGCTACTGCCCAGTGGCGGTTCTACATTGAATTACTCCCTGGGCGAGACCCCCTCCGAGCGCCCCCCCTTCCCAAGGAATGAATAAAAAAACACACAACATTTACCACAATTTAATTTAATTATCACTATAGAGTGGTTCTCATTATCACAACTTTCAAAAAAATATAAGTTATCATAACATAAATAACATAAATAAAAATACAAAAAATACAATAAACTCTACACATAAAAGTGGCAAAAATATATACAATCAGATATATAGATAGAACAAGTATGCAGTGTTGGGAAAGTTCATTTTCAGTTCAAAAGCAGACTGAGGAGCAGCTTATCTGCAAGCAAGTTAGAGGCTTTCATGTTGATGGCCACAGAAAAGGACATTCTTATGGGTTTGGACATAGACACTGTCATTGACAGAGTTACAGAGAAAAGTGAACTCCTTCAGAAGCTCCTACTATACTAAGGTGAGAGGATATTTTTAATACTAACACTAATTATATTATTCAGTGAAATGTTCAAAATGACAAAATTTATCGTGGGACTCACAAAACAGCTCCCTTTCATGGATTCCTCTTTTTTCTGCTTAGGAAGCCCCTGTCTCTCAGGTTTTGTTGACTGTTCATTTTCACAAAGTAAGCAACATAAGTATGAAAATTCATTTCATTGTTTTGTTTAAAATAAACACTTTTGTAGTTACTTTTTCCATCAACACTCATTGTATCCTTTTCTGTTACTATTTTTAAGGTTCCATTTCAGGATCCTCATCCTCATTCAGCATTGTTCACGAGATTGACAGGCATTTGGTTTCTGGGTAAGTGAGTAGAGATCAATCAGATTTTTTTTTTAATGAACATTTAATGACAATTTCATTGTTTATATGTCTGTCATTATTTCAGAATACCATTTCTTTTTGGGATTATTTTGTCATAGATATTTAGGGGTCATAAATCATGATTCACCAACAAAATGCACAATAGTTTTATGTCCCTATTTAGCTGCCTTTCCCATGTTTTGCCAGTTAGTAATCTTTGTAATGCTTTAATTTCACTCAACCAATATCCATAATATCCATTTCCCTGTTTTCCTCAGTATCTAAAGGTTGTTTTATGTATGTAGTATGTAAAGGTCTTTGGTTCTTTGGTTTGGTGTTCATATGTAAGATATTGACTTGCTAAACACAGGCCACGTTTTTATTTTTATTTAAGGATCCTCTTACACGTTGCCATGAAAGGTTGCCTTACTTCTTGAGTTCATTTGAAGCAAGTTGAGTTGTGAGTATAATTTCCTGAATATGTTATAATATTCCTGAAATCTATTCCAAATATTTGAAGCTGTCATTTACTGGGGGCTCTCCTCTCTCCACTTACAGGTAGACTGCCAGCCACCGTGCTCCTGACCTTGTGTGTGTGACGCATTTTAAATAAACCACTGAATGTGTAGTTCCTGTGAGTTTGCTGGTGGTTTTTGGGAGCTGGGATTTTTCCTTTAAATGTTGCACCCTGGTTTCCCCTCGGCCAAGACGTAACAATAGTAAAATACATTACTTTGGGGAACACATACATAATTATGAGGGGCCGCTCTAAGTCAAAAATGCCAGGGACGCTTTTTTTGTCCCAGTCCAGCCCTGTTTATCCATATATATTACTGTCCCTCATCTGTCTACATTGTCTGTATTGCGCCTGTACGACTAATTAAAATGCCTAAGCACGCTAACACTACATCCGATGCTAATTACCGAGGCCATCTTAAATAGCCGTGTGTTTGCAAATCGCACAGAGGCCTATGTGATAAGTGTGGACGTTGTCGGAGGTGGTGGGCAATTATTTGTATTTTGACACATGAAAGAGCAGTGATGGCTAGTGCTATGTAAATGTGTTCAGGGGTACTATGGTTAATTCTAGATAGTTGTTTTGAACTTTTGTCTCAAGTCAGTTACACTTTATAATATCTCAGACTTAAAGGCAAATTAACGTTTTTTTTACAATCTGAGCCTTCTTTCGGCAATAAAACAAGTAGTTTTACTCACCCATAGCATTTTTCTGTCAATTGGAGCAGTATCGCAGAACTTATGTTGAGCTGTTCTGTTCTACTAATGATCCCGTATCCGTTAACATGGGGCTCGTATCATATGCTCGGGGCATTACTTTGCGGTGTCCAAATAACACAAACTTTAGCACTTTTCAAATCATAGAAGCCCGATGTCTTAATGTAAGATTTCGTTTGAAGCAAAAGTGGCCTGTAATCCGAGATTTAGCCATAGTTTCGAGTAGATGAGGACGCCAGTGCGCATGCGCGGATTGTGCTATCAGCTCCCGGGACCCAAACATGAAACGCAAAGCTGAAAACTATGGATAAATCTCGGATTACAGGCCACTTTTGCTTCAAACGAAATCTTACATTAAGACATCGGGCTTCTATGATTTGAAAAGTGCTAAAGTTTGTGTTATTTGGAGACCGCAAAGTAATGCCCCGAATACTCATGCTAACGGATACGCTACAACATAACTTTCTTCAAACAGCTCCAAATGACACGAACGTGATATGGGTGAGTCAAACGACTTGTTTTATTACCGAAAGAAGGCTCAGATTGTAAAATAACGTTACTTTTCCTTTAAGCGTACAAGGATCAGCAACCCCACACTTGTACAGTATGTAAGATTTTAAATTCCATAAACATGAGCTGTAAAAGTATGAGCTAACATGTGCAAATATATTAAAAAATATAGCTGTTAACTGTATGCTGACTTATTACAGTAATACTGGATATTATGGCCAAGTTGTTTATTGACAGAGAAATTGCATTGTGGCGCTGTACCAAGGGCACACTGCCAGCTCAGTCCTTGGCCTAAGTCATAAGATGTACATAAGATGTAGTGTTGCCAGACTGAACTGGACTTGAATGCACAATACTATCACAATGTGTTAAGGTTTCTTGTCTCTGGGTTCTGCATGATGAATAAACCTCTCCTGCATTAGACATCCAGTTTGATATCTCTTCTTAGCAACTCTTGGGCTGCTTCAATTCATTCTATTGAATTAGAATAAATTATGTTGTTTATTTGTAATAATTTGGTGTGTTTTAGATGATTATCCAATCAGCAAGCAGAATGACCCTCTTATCTACTTTGGGATGCCAGTTTCAATGTTGAAATCCAGTTGGTTTAAGTCTAAAATGCCTCACTCTGATCTGAACAACCTAAACCCAAGCTTCTGCAGCCAATCATGAATCAGGGCTCCAATCAGGAATCAGCCTCTGCCTCTCATGGAGGGAATTCTGGAGATTCTGAGGTTCTGAGCTTTCACATGAGACGTGGCCTGTCCATATACTGAGTAAAAGATAAGATAATATAATCCTTTATTTGTCCCACAATGGGGAAATTGCAGTGTCACAACGCAAGTTTCAGAAACAGTTGGAAAAAAGAGCATGCATCAAAAATTAAGATAAATAATAAGTATGTACAATCAACTAAAAAAACACAACACTGTAAGGTTAAAAGGCACAGGAACGCTGCACAATAAATGTCTTTGATTCTGAGCAGTGAACAAACAGCAGTTAAAGTGACTCCAGTATAGTAATATATAATATCACTACAATAAAGTGACTCAGATGACTGTGTACAGTGCAGTGATGGACATTGGTTCTTACACAAATAAGTAGCAGGTAAAGTGACTTTAAATAATATTGCACATGTAATTATGGAGATGACACATGGTTGCTATGGAGATGAACATGACTAGCATTGATCATTGTACAGTCTGACAGCAGCAGGAAGGAAAGATCTACGAAATCTCTCTTTAACACAGCGAGGGTGAATCAGTCTGTAACTGATGCTGCTCTCTAGAGCCGACAGAGCGTCCTGCAGGGGGTGACACTCATGGTCCAGCATAGAAATGAGTTTAGCCAGGACCCTCTTGTCCCCCACCTGCTGCACCGAGTCTAGAGGACAGCCCAGGACTGAGCTGGACTTCCTGATGACCTTCTCCAGTTTCTTCTTCTTCCTCTCTGTGGCGCTGCTGCTCCAGCAGACCACACCATACAGGATGACTGATGCCACCACATAGAAGGTCATAGAAGGTCCTCAGGAGTGGCCCTCTCACTCCAAAGGACCGCAGTCTCCTCAGGAGACTCTGGCCCTTCCTGTACAGTGCATCTGTGTTATGAGTCCAGTCCAGTTTATTGTTCAGATGAACACCCAGGTACTTGTAAGAGTCCACTCTCTCAATGTCCCTTCCCTGGATGTTCACTGGTGGGGGGGCAGTAGAATGGCGTCTGCGGAAGTCCACCACCATCTCCTTGGTCTTACCCGCGTTGATGAGAAGGTGGTTCCGCTGACACCAGTCCACAAAGTCCTGCATTAGTCCTCTGTACTCCGTGTCATCATCGTCTGTGATGAGACCAATGATGGCGGAGTCATCAGAGAACTTCTGCAGGACACAGCTGTCCGTGTTGTGTCTGAAGTCTGCAGTGTAGAGGGTGAAGAGGAAGGGCGCGAGGACCGTGCCCTGGGGTGCCCCCACACTGCAGGTCATGAGGTCAGACACACAGTCCCGGGCTCTCACAAACTGGGGCCGGTTTGTGAGGTAGTCCAGGATCCACTCAGCCAGGTCACAGTCCACTCCTGCCCACTCCAGCTTGTCCCTCAGGAGCAGCGGCTGGATGGTGTTGAACGCACTGGAGAAGTCGAAGAACAAGATTCTCACAGTGCTGCCGGGCCTCTCCAAGTGGGACAGCGAGCGATGCATCAGAGAGATAATGGCGTCCTCTACTCCGAAGCTGGGCCAATACGCGAACTGCAGCGGGTCCATCGCCGAGCTCACCGTGGAGCGGAGGTGACCCAGGACGAGCCTCTCCAGAGTCTTCATCAGATGAGACGTGAGAGCCACTGGCCTGAAGCTGTTGAGGTCTTTGGCGTGCGGTGTCTTGGGCACAGGTACCACACAGGAGGTCTTCCAGAGCTGTGGCACCACCTTCAGCTTCAGGCTCAGGTTGAAGACATGCTCCATAACTCCACACAGCTCATCTGCACAGGACTTAAGGAGCCTGGGGCTGATCCCGTCTGGTCCAGCAGCTTTTCTACTCCTTATCCGGCTCAGTTCTCTCCTAACCTGAGCTGTTGTGAAGGACAAAGAGCGAAGGCATGTGCTGGGGGTCTGGCTGAGTACTTGATGTGGATTCGGGGGCTGGCGGGATGAGGCAGAGGTGTGAAGAGGTGACAGACTGGGCCATTGTGCAGGGGACAAGGTGAGCCCATGCAGCGGTGCGGGGGGAGGGGTGAGTGATCGATCAAACCTCAGGAAGTCTGAATTCAGATCGTTCACCCACTGTTGATCTCCCTTTGTCTGGACGGGTGGAGGATGGAAGCCACTCTTCAGACTCCTCCACACCTCCCTGACATTCCGCTGCTGCAGCTGCCGTTCCATCTTCCTCCTGAAATTGGCCCGAGCCTGTCTGAGGCCCTGTCCCCACGACAACGTTTTTTGGAGGAAACGGAGAAGTTTGTGTGCGTTTGGGCCTGCCGTCCAGACGGCGCCGGCGTTTTTGGGGGCGAGAACGGAGTTTTTCAAAAACGGGTTCCAGAGTGGAGAAGTCGGAGAACGCCCCCCGTCGCGTTGGCATGTGGGCGGCAAAAAAGCGCGGCAGGTGAGAAAATGATGACGTCGCGCTGCCGTAATCATCACGTGACCGGTGACCAGAGGGTGTAACCCTGCGCTTTCCGCAGTTTATTGGCACTGCTGCATCAAACTCTGTTCATATGCAATGCATTGCGACAACAGCAGAGGACCATGCACAATTACGCCTTTCACGGAACCGGAGGCAGAGGAGCTTGTTTCGGGCTTCCTCCATGTGCATGACATGCCACAATGTTTGGGAGCGATCGATGGGACACATGTTGAAATCAAGCAGCCATCCACCAACGCCATGGCCTTCATCAACAGAAAGTCCGTAATACAGTCCGTGATAACGTTGATGTCCTCCCCATGAGGCTGGTAGAGCTCAGTCCACACAGTGGTGCTAAAGCAGTCCCTCAGAGCCTCCTCGCTCTCTGCTGTCCACCTCTTCACCACTCGGGGCTCTACAGGCTGCCTGCGTACGAGGGGTTCATACACAGGCCTCATGTAGATGATGATGTAGAATGAGAAAAAGTTGTATGTGTTTTCCAGCTGCATATTAGTTTTAGTTCATCTTGTAGTCCCTGGCCCAGTGACCCATATATAAATATAGAAGTGGGTGTTGTGTTTTAGTGTAGCAGCAGAATCAGGCCTCCTGGGGACTGTACCACAACATGTTCAAACAATAGTAAACTGTATCACAGAATGGATAACTTATTCTTAAAGTCAATGTTTTTCCCCTAGGACATATGGAGTTAAAGGGGTACTATGTAACTTTTCTGTGGGAGGGTTAGCCACATGTTTGCTTCCACACGTCACTGCTTTGCTTAGAATTTTCCAAAGTATAGCATTAAGTGAATCTATCTCACATTTATTCAGTTACAGGTGTTGTTATTGCTGACAAATACTGGGGTAAGTGAGGTCCCTTCTCCACAGACCTGACCTGTAATCTGACCTGCTAAGTCACTCCCCCTTCAGAGTGCATCCCCCTAATGAAACCGCTGCACATTGCATCAGGTTTGTTCTGTACAGTTTTGTATCATGCTTTTGTGTATTTATGGAAAACTGCCACACAGGAGTAGGTTTGGCTGATGTACTACTAATGTAATACTGTTTGGTGGGGTTTACAGGGCCCGCGAGAGATCGCTCGGTTTCTCAAACACGTATCTAAAACCATGGTAGAAAAAAACAAAATAAATAAAAGATTTTGCATAATCTTTATATTTAATATTGTCATTGTCCTTGTCTGTTTTAAATAAAGAATAAAGGAATAAAGATGAATTGAAAAAATTTGTGAGATTCAAATCCACACGGCAAAAGGAGAAATTCAATTTGTCAACTGGACAAAAGTTTATTTGGTTGAATACGTTTCGCAGCTCATCTAAGCTGCTTCTTCAGTTCTCTGAAAAATCCACATGGTATTTCTTACAAATAAAAGAACTGTGTTTTAATGAAGTGACCGTCTGCCATGGACATACATAAAGACATGGGGTACAAATCACTTTGCAAACGTTTAGACCTTGGGTGCTGTTTATGTGATCAGTGCGATGGCTCTTCAGTCATGACAGATTTCCCTTGACCTTTGCTGGCTGTGTTTTTATTATGGAAGTCATAAAAGTTCCATTAGTTATGTTCAGGGCATTTGTGTTGGATCTGAGAGGTGTAGATGAATGCATAGACCGGAAATATAACAAGGATATATTGTAATGTCTGTAGTGATTTGCAGCTCTTTGTTTTCAAATGGGTGACTTTAAAGGTGCATTATGTAACTTTTCTGGACAGCAGGTCTGGCACCTACGAGATAACATTTTGATGCCATAATGAGGAACGTTTCAAACAAATCAATAATGTCTCTGTGAACACTAGGTAGTGGACCCTCAGAAAAGTTACATAGAGCAGCTTTAAACTGAAAGTAGACAGGGGACCCATGTTTGAATGCCTTCTGTGTTGATACATTTTGTGGAAAAATTGTTTAGATGTACAGAGCATTGAAACAGACTACTCCTGCACAAATGAGTGATTACACTGACTTCAGTATTCTGTGCTATATTTTTTATTTGCTTTTTTGTTTTGATGCAAACTACCATGTGTATCCATAGTTGACTAATCTACAAGTCAATCACGCCCCTCTGAACTTGGGGATGTTTTAGTACAGCACTGGAGAAGTGTATATTCTTGGTTGGCCTTCTGCACATCAATTTTTAAGTGCTTTATTTCAGCCAAATATCTCATACAGGAAAGTCAGACCACTGAATAACTAAACTACAACTAAATAGAAATAAAAAGAAGAATGTTTAAATGTCTTTCGTTTGTCTTTAGCAGTTTGTCTAAGCCTAAAGCTTCCTGAGTAACCTTCCTGTAACATATTACATAACTTTCTTCAACTCAATTCAACTGTTAGTGCTGAAATCAGTTTCTGTCTTTTGCTGTCTTTTTGCTGTCCATTCAGGAGCAGGAACTTAAAGGAATATTAACGTTTTTTACAGTCTGAACCTTATTTCTGTAATAAAACAAGTTGTTTTACTCACCCATAGTACTTTGGCGTCATTTGGAGCGGTTTCGTAGATGTTGTAGTTTAGCGATATCCGTTAACGTGAGTGCTTGGGGCAGGCGATTGCAGTCGCCAAATAACACAAACTTTATCACTTTTCAAATTACAGAAGCTCAATGTCTTAGTCTACACTTTCGTTTGAGTCAAAATGGCCTCTAATCTGAGATTTAGCCATAGTTTCGAGTAGATGACAGGACAGTGCGCATGTGCGCATTCACAGCTGTTTTCGCTCTCAGCTCTCGGGACCCAAACATGAAAGGCAAAGCTGTAAGACCTTTGGACCATCGTGTTTGCAGTACCCACTTCAGTCAGGACGATTTTTTACCAACAAAGGAAAAGAAAGAAGGCCAGCGGATTCAACGCATGATTCTGAGAAGTAATGCGATACTGATGGCTGTCCTCTGCGCTGATCCTAAAACTGTCTCCGCTTCATTCTTTCTGTATCCATTCTGTCTCCTCATCCGTATACTCCTCTTCAGTCCTCAGTCCTCCATAAGTCCTCTTCGGCCTCAAAGTCCGAATCTTCTGCCATGTGTCGCTCACAACAAAAAAGTTCTGAGCATCTTCTTATCTGCAAAACAGCTGTGAAAGTGCGCATGCGCACTGGCCTGTCATCTACTCGAAACTATGGCTACTTTTGACTCTAAACAAAAGTGTAGACTAAGACATTGAGCTTCTGTAATTTGAAAAGTGATAAAGTTTGTGTTATATGGTGACTGCAATCGCCTGCCCCAGGCACTCACGTTAACGGATATCGCTACACCACAACATCTACAAAACTGCTCCAAATGACACCAAAGTGTCATTTGGGTGAGTAAAACAACTTGTTTTATTACAGAAATAAGGTTCAGATTGTAAAAAAACGTTAATATTCCTTTAAAATTTTGGGCATGACATGTAGACTGTTTAGACATACTGGTCATTTAGTGAATCGTTTATTCAAAGTTCATTTAATGGGTGCATAGCTTCCATTCACAAGTGCAGACAGCAAGCACATTACATATTTAGAAGTTTAAAGGGACAGTGTGTAGGATTCGTGGCGCATAGGTGGTGTAGGTACCATGCACTTCCTCTTTTGGCTACGGCAGACCTCGAGGGTCACCCGGGCGCGTTGTAGCGCCGAAAGCTCGCGTGCCCGCGCACGAATCGCGCGCCGCTGTATACACGTATATACGGTTCCCCGTTCACTTTTTTTTTTTTTCTTTTCGCATGAAAACACACAATCCCGATCATGATTCATGACAATCTACACATCAAATGAAACCTTACAGTCTCCTCTTTTTGACTATGCAATTCATTTCCCTGCAAAACAATCACTCCCCGAGCACATGGGGCTTTTATACAGAAAAGCACAAAACGAGGTTAGCTTACCTTTGAAGGCTCTGCACAGGTCAAACTCTGTATTTCACCATAAACTTGGCCTCAATCTGTCCATAAGGATCCAGCGAATAAAATCCAGTAAAACAATTTAGTCCAAAATACGTCTTAGATCCATTACAAGTGTGATACAGCAGCATGCTTCTTTACACGAGGCTCCCCCCTTCCCCCCTCCCCTTCCCCTTCTCTCCTTCGCTCCTCCGCTCCCAAATGCAGCGCGGCTAAGCAGCTGCTAGCAGGAGCCGAGGCGAAGGATGAGCCCAAATGTCCTTCTGCGGCTCTCGTATTCAAAATGGCTGCCTCTATATGGGGAAGATCCCCCTTTTATGTGACTATATCTAAGTCCAAAAGAATACTTTGATTTCATGATGGAAGTGAAAAGGCTTGGAAAACAATGTATTTTTGAATGGGTATCTTCAATTTATGTAATTAACAGGTAAAAATCTTACACACTGTCCCTTTAAAGGGCGTTTCTAGTAAATAATTATACATTTTTATATAAATTAAATGTAAATTAACGAAGTCTGGATGCTGAATTAAGCATAGTTTTCATTTAAGAACACTGCTTTGCTTTGCTTGCTTATGAGTTCTCTTTTTTGTGATGATGTTTACGGCGACGTCATCTTTCATTGGGCACCACAGTTTTCTAACATGGAAGTCAGTGAACTTCTTCCTTTAATTAAATAATTTTAGGTGAATTTAAAACATGCAATTTATAATGATCCATGGGTCTCATAGATTATAACTGCAGACAGAAGCACAATGTCTTCTTTAAGAAAACTTTTCATGAATGAGGCCCATTGTCCTCAAATCTAAAACAACAGTCATTTCAGGTCATTCCCTGTAAGACATTTTTACTCTATTAAAAATTGCATCAGGAGGTTATGTCCTGATCCATTTCAGAATCAAACTTTTGCCAAAGCTGACACGTTAGCTAATGTGTTTTTTGGCCATCCTGTCCCTTCCTGACCAAACAACCTCAGTATCCCCTTAAACCCAGAGTCAATTGGACAAAATTAGCTTGTAAGCAAGTTTGGTGGTGTCACAATGTTTTTCAGAGAGTTTCAGACACTTATTTGAATAGAAAGCAGTCTGTTCCATTCAAATCAAGTCACTGTCAGATCTTGTCGAGTGTCTTTAGAGTCCAGGTTAACGCTCAGACCTAAATTGTTCCTGACAAACTCGGTGTCACTTCTTCTCGGGTTGTCCACATAAGGTTAGGGTTTATGGATAATCTACCAAAACAAAAACAAACAAACAAAAATCAGCTTGGGAATTTATAAATTGATAGTTAGAATTTGTTATGGTCACAATAATAGCCCTGTGTAGAGGAGCGTAGAGGAGCGTAGAGGAGCCAAATTGTATTCAAGTAAAAGTACAAAGTAGTGGTCCAAGAAATTAATTAGTAAGAGTTACTTGGGGAAACTACTACTCAAGGAAGAGTAACTTAAAGAGTAACTATCCCAACATAACATCTTATTTATAATTTGAAGTTAATGTAATTGGATGGACAAAACATTAAACACTGCTCACAAGATCATATTTTCAAAGGTTAGAACAAAAAAATAAAAAAAATGAAACTTATACTGTCAACATAAAGCTTTTGTCACTTGTAGACTTACTCACAGAGAGAAGAGTAACTAAAACTTTTACTCAAGTTAGAGTCCTACTTCAAGCAAAATATTACTCAAGTAGGAGTAAAAAGTACGGTGTCCTAAAACTACTCTGAGAAGTTACTGAGTAAATGTAACTACAACCCACTGGTTCTGAGAACTAAAGAACTGTGACAATTAAGAAGTAAAAATAAGTATGAAAAAGTCCATAAAAGAGTAAACCTAAACTAGTTTTAGTATGTTTGTGGATATCCTAAATGGGCTGTCAACAAAACCAAGAGAGACAAGGGCAAGAAACAAGACAACAGAGAATCCGAACCCAGGAGGAAAGGGGTAGCGATTCCATACCTGGCCGGCGTTTCGGAAAAACTACAGAGGATTTTCAGACAATATGAAATTCCAGTTTATTTCAAACCCACAAACACTTTAAGACAAAAACTCGTCCACCCAAAGGACAAAACACCGAGCCACAAACAAAGCAATGTGGTCTACTTCATTCAGTGTAGTGAAGACTGCAATGAGCGCTACATTGGAGAAACAAAACAGCCACTTCACAAGAGGATGTACCAACACAGACGGGCGTGCCAGAGTGGACCGTCATCTGCCGTACATCTTCACCTAGAAGCCACGGGCCATTCTTTTGAGGACAGTGAGGTTCAGATCTTAACCAGGGAACAAAACTGGTTTGAGAGGGGAGTTAAAGAGGCAATTTTTGTGAAAAAAGAGAATCCGTCGTTAAACAGAAATGGGGGAGTTAGACATAACTTGTCTCCCATTTATAATTTGATTCTTAAACCAAGTCAAAAACAGACAAAGAAACATTAGGGCAGACGAGCCAGGGCAGAGGGGTGGAGAGGGTCGTTAGGCTTGAATAGGGAGGCTAAACTAGTCGGCAGATTAATTTGAAAAACAAAGACAGATTAGTGGAGATAGTTTCAGAGCTATTTCAGTGTAGTGAGCTCCTCCCTGCAGCTAGATATAAGCAGTGTCTAACCAGCACTAGAACCAGAGCTGACGAAGCCTCTCGGATGAGCGGCGAAACGTTTTCGACTAAACAAACTTTGTCCAGTTGACAAATTGAATTTCTCCTTTTATCATAGTTTGAATATGAATTACTATTTTATTTTTGATACTTTTGACAACCCTAGTTTAGTGCTTAGGTCACCAATTCTGCAGATACATGCAATGTTTTTCAGTCCCCCCACTTTTTTCCTCAGAAGTAGACACATTTGTTCCTGACTGGCTGATCTACCTGTCAATCATGCTAAAACATTATGCCATGATATCCTGAATCCCAAAGTGTGATGCTAAACAGAAGTTTGTTTGCATGGGTATGACAGATTGTAACTGATGGTAACATGTTCCAGCTGTGATAAAGGTAATTCTACATTCTACACTAGTTATTTCAATGTCTGATATGTCCAAACCAAATCCATCATCATCATTTAGTTAAATAAATCACATGTTATGTGTAAGTTCAACTGATGCTGAAAAACATGAAAAAGATCATATCCACACTTTATCTTATTTTTTAACATTTTTTTTAGCTATTCTCCCTCATTAAATTTGATTTCTAATTTAAGCCGTTATGGAAAGAGTACTGACATTTTTTACTCATGTAAAAGTACAGCTACATGGAAGAATTAACTAGGAACTTGTTGTACTGCATGTAGCCTGTGCTCTCACAGTTTTAAAAGGTATCTCATTCTCAGTATGAGCATGCCTCCCGTCAAAGCTCAGAACCTCCAGAATTGCCTCACTGAGCTGCAGAGCTGCAGTAGCACTGATTCATGAAATGATTGTCTGTGAGTGCTGGGGTTTAGGTAGTGAGGAGTCAGATCAGAAAGTCATTTTAGGTTTAAACTAACCGGATTAAGACTTTGAAATTGGCACCCCAAATGAGTGTTTTTGTAATAATTAGCATAAATTAGAATTACATGTTTATGCCATGTTTATGGAAAATCAAAAGCTTCCATTAATTCAAGAATTAATATTTATTATATTAAATTAGCATCATAACTGGGCTAAAATTAGGCTGAAACAATTTTTGACGAAACTATATTGAAATGTGTTGCCCTGCATCTACTTCTTAAAGCCCCAGTGTGTAGGATTCGTGGCGCATAGGTGGATGGTGCTATTGCACTTTCTGTTTTAGCTACGGCAGACCTCGAGGGTCACCCGGGCGCGCTCTCGTACCCGCGCACGAGCCGCGCGCTGCTACTGTATAAATAAAACGCGGTCCCGGTTATATATTTTTTTTCTTTTCTCATGATAAAAGGAGAAGTTCAATTTGTCAACTGGACCAAGTTTGTTTGGTTGAAAACGTTTCGCCGCTCATCCGAGAGGCTTCGTCAGCTCTGGTTATTGTACTGGTTAGACACTGCTTATATCTCGCTGCCAGGAGGCGCGTCCTCCACTGAAAAAACTCTGGCGACTAGTTACGACCCCCTATTCAACGTCTAACGACCCTCTCCACCCCTCTGCCCTGGCTCGTCTGCCCTAATGCTTTCTTTGTCTGTTTTGACGTGGTTTAAGAATGGAATTATAGATGGGAGACAAGTTATATTCTCATGAAAACACACATTCCCGATCATGTACCATGACACTCTACACATCAAATGAAACCTTACAGTCTCCTCTTTTTGACTATGCAATTCATTTCCCGGCACAGCAATCACTCCCTGAGCACATGGGGCTTTTATACGGAAAAGCACAAAACGAGGTTAGCTTACCTTAGAATGCTTTGCACAGGTCAAACTCTGTATTTCACCATAAACTTGCTCTCAATTTGTCCGTAAGGATCCAGCAAATAAAATCCAGTAAAACAATTTAGTCCAAAACACGTGTTAGATCCATTACGATGTCTGATCCGGCAGCATGCTTGTGTTGTTTACCCAAAACCACGAGCCTTGCCGAAGGCGAAGGATGAGCCCAAATGTCCTTCTGCGGCTCTCGTATTCAAAATGGCTGCCTCTGCATGGGGAAGATCCCCCTTTTATGTGACTATATCTAAGTCCAAAAGAATACTTTGATTTCATGATGGAAGTGAAAAGGCTTGGAAAACAATGTATTTTTGAATGGGTATCTTCAATTTCAGTAATTAACGGGTAAAAATCTTACACACTGTCCCTTTAAGAATATAATACATTGGTGCATTTAGTGCCATGTGCTGTGCTTCGCCTGAGAACCTTTGTGTGGAGCTGAGCTAATTGGTGCTGACAGATTCAGTGCATGGAGTCATAGATGGGAGTTAATTTCCGTTGGTAGTTTCTGTGATGCTGACATTGCTGTGAGCGGCCGTGCAGACGTCCTGATTGTGTGGGGCTTATCGAATGAAACCTGCGTCGTGTTACTGTCGTGAAACTGTCCTAACAGCGTGGGCCGAGAATTGGAGCTGCAGATGCCTGGGATCAGGAATACACACTTCTTCAATTCTTTACAAAGATGTGAGACTGGTCACCGGTCAATCTCCCAGTTTTCAGATGAGTGTGATTGGCTGGATTAACCAGTCAGGGACATGCGTAGTCTGTCTGTACTGAAAAAAAAAATAAAGGAAAAGTGTCACGGGGTGCTGAAAAACATTGCAGATTTCTGCAGAATCAATGAGCAAAGCACTAATATGAGGTCAGAGAAATAAGGGGTGACGATGAGCTCCTTCTTTACACATTCGTCACTGAAAAAAACTAATTTGTCACATTTGGCCTGGCTTGAAACGGAAGTCGTGGGGACAGGACTGATAACAATCTGTTTAAAAATAGAGAGAGATCTCATTCTGGAGTGCTGGAGTCAAGAATATGGGGTCAGTCGGCTTATGAACCACTTCTGGGGGAACCACGTTATCAGAACTTTTCCAAGCGGTGTTCTAGTTCACCCAAACTCCTCATGTCCCCTGCCTCCACTCCTTCTTTTGGCTCATTTACTTAGGATGCACCTGTGGATCCTGTGAGAAAAGGTGCCCACAGTGCACAACAAGTTTCATTTTTTACTAGATTGGTTGAATTCAAAATAGGGGGAAAATGCAGCAAATAGTTTTTTAAGAAATTGGTATTGAGGATAAAATGCTAATCTAAAGATAACCGAAGCTAAAATACATGGCATTCACACAGACAATGGCTCCCTTAGCCTTCATAAGTGGTCTTTTGAGGAAGGATCCCGGGAATTGAAAAACACCCTACGTGTCCTCGTTTGTTAGAACATTTTGAAAAAAAGGCTTTTTAAAGGGCCTTCCATGTTGTTCCAGAGTGAACAACAGTTCACACTGCCCTATCACTGGAGCTGACTTTAGTTTGAGATTTTCTCTTATTATTGTCACTATTAATGATTAATTATAATTCATTTGAGCAGTATTACCACCTGTGAAATACTCTATTTACACCTTATTTAATCCTACCTGTACCTTTGTATTTTATTATATTTTATTACATATTTTTTTATTATATTGTTGACTTTTTTCCTTGTATTTTTATTGCATGCTATTAGTACTTCTTGACTATCTTAGTGAGTCAACGGTTCTTCTGATCCTAAGCATTTCATTGCATTATTGACCTTGTGTTGATCCTGCATATGACAAGTAAACAATCTTGAAACTATTTGTTCTTATATTTTCCGCTCTCTTTCAATTTTTTTTATGTTTCAGCTCGTTAACACTTTGAACACTTTGCCAAGCAGGATTCAAACCCCCATCCCCAGAGCTCAAGCCCAGTGCCTCACAGGGTGGTGCTGCACAGGGTGATCACCAATGTCAAATAGAAATAAAACATCAGATTACCTTCTGACATCTGCTCATACAATCAGTTAAACCAATTTTCAGTTGTTATTGAGGCAAAAATCTGTATTGAGCTCTGAGGTGTTAAGGTAGCAACAGTTACAAAAGCTGTTGTCCTGACCGGTCCTGGCTGAGATGTGTGGTGTGAGCTGTTCTGGGGGTGGGTGGAGACATCACCATGGAGATGTGCACATGTGCAGGAGAACCTTATATGAACAGGAAGCCAGTGCAGGGTGTGGAGGATGGGGGTGATTTGCTCATCAGGACCCATGCTCCTGCCAGAGGTCCAACCTGAAGGATGGAATGGCATGGACGAACTGCTCTCCAGCTGGGAGGGACAGAGAGGGGCGGAGCTTGGAAATTTTACAGAGGTGAAAGAAGGACATTTTTCTGGTAACAGGGAGACAAGGGAATGTTGTGGCCAAAGAGTGAAATGGAGGTGATAGTTGTTGAGAGGTTCTGGTTTGAACATTTTCTGTTTTTGGGCCATTCAGCTGCAGGAAGGTCTAACTCATCCATGCCCCTATCTCCTCCAGGCAGGAGCTGAGGTGGGTGACAGTGGCAGAAAAGGATCCAGAGGAATTGACTTTGAGGTAGAGTTGTGTGTCGTCAGTGTAGCATGCCTGATACACCCAAGGGGAAGCATGTAGATAGTGAAAAGAGTTAGACTGAGGATTTAGTGCACCCCAGGACCACATACTCAGCCCTTAGATAGGAGGAGAACCAGTAAAGGCCAGTGTCAGAGAGGCTGATGTAGTACAGGGCACGGTGGAGAAGGATGTGATGGCTGATGATGTCAAACGCGGCAAAATGATCGAGAAGAATGAGAAGGGATGTGGAACCAGAGTCACTGTGTGAGGAGGAACCTACTTCCAAACAAAAATCTCCAAGAGTTTATCATGCCCTGTGTAAACTGTAGTGTGGTGTAGTGGTTACAGCTCTCCTCTGGGAAACCTATGGTAGTTTTTTTGAGACCAAACCCTGACATTGTCATTGTTTGCAGTCACACGAAGCCATTGCACCGTGTCTAGTTGTACTGTATTGTACATTGTGCTTAAATTCCCCCTCTAGAACAAATACAGTGATATTGATTGATATATTCCCTCAATTGTTGGGGTGACCCTCATGATTAAGACACCTGGTTTTGAGATTAGAGCCAGGGTGAAGGTGGGGGTTATGGGTTTAATTTCAAAAATATAAATCAGAGAATATTTTTCTATGGAAACATGTGTGTGGAGAGAGAAAACGGTCAAATTCAAACCAAATTTTTAAAAGTACTTTAAATGTAATGTTAAATAATTTCATGTTTTATAAACCTGCAAGTAAGCAGCACTAGCCATTAACTTGCTTTGGCACTATTGGACTTCACCATATGAAAATATATGCTTTCTAAAATATATGCATGTGGATATTAACAATGGGCCGTAGAGTTTGTAAGGTTTAATTGGTCGAATACTTTTCACAGCTCATCCAAGCTGCTTCTTCAGTTCTGGTCAGACGCTGGTGCCTGCCTATATCTGCCTGAAGGGAGGAGCTAACTACAATGAAAGTACTTTAAAACTACTACTTGTTTTCAATGAGCTAGGAATAAGTTGAATAGATTTACACCCATACTATAGTCTATAGTCCCTACATACATACTATAGTACACATTTAGCGCTGTACAGACATTCAGTAACAAACAAACAGTAAACACATAACAGAGAGTAAAAAAAATATATATATATTTACACTAGAAAGTATGTGATCAATAGAGAAATCTGGCGCTTACCCCTTAGCATGACATCATCACAATCTGAAAACAACCTATTCAAAGGTGTCCACTAATGTATGCTGAAGACAAGCAGTAGACACGTGCTTGTTCATTCCTGAATGTGTAGCGTGAATGTTCCTGACACTTCATCTTCTTATTGACTGTCGCTGCGCGGTCTCTGAGCTGTCAATCAAATGCAGCAGATCACATGTGCGACTGATTCCAAGTGTTACAACAGACAAGAAGACGCCAGAGGCTTTTGGGGCCTGGATGTACTCCTCCTGTCAGCACGCACATTAATCCACGCCTGCGGTGGTAGCAAGGGTCATTCTATCTCTACAGCTAATGAAATCAAAGTGTAAAAATGTAGTAGCA